>OX439049.1:44731329-46116329 GCA_949317995.1 Acholoe squamosa | reverse complement strand
GCGCCCATGTAAAAGGAAAAGGTGTGCAGGGGGTCAGTTCACTATTTTGATTGCCATTCTATCTTTAGCAGATATTGCCCTTTATACTGATGTGACGTCACCATTGTTTACGTTACCATAGTAAACAATACTGATACAAAGGAGGACATCCAGCCAGCTCACCTTGTAGAAACCTAGGATCAAAATATCCTACCAACTCATTGAATACCCTATACCTCTATCACACAAACCATTGCGCCGATAATGCCCTATAGATTATTATAGTCTTTGTCACAGGGGCAGCATAGTGTTTGACAAGCTTCCTTTGTAGTGAGAATGTTTTGCAGCCTCCGGTGACATTGTGATTATTCAATAGATAAAATGTCCCATAGGTTTCTTGAAGATAAAACAATCAGAAAGAGATCTGGACTATCAGATGAAGAATCCTAGAATAGTATACTATGGCTCTATATCATAGAACTCAAGTCCTTCTTCCAGCAAAACAACTTATGTCAACATTGTGAACAAATTATTAAATTATTAAACCACTCTGGTATATCACCTTCCACCTTTTTGGCACTCAATGCCCACACAATGCAGGCATTACTCAGTAATTATGGTGATTGGATACAATGATTATCACTAGTGTCCACTTAGCTCATCACTATACTGTATCTCTGCCAAGAAGCCTTCAGACTTAATTCACCCCGAGCTTGCATAGGATATTGTAGGCTTGTGATACAATAATTGGTTTCTCCTGAGTCTCTCAGCCCTATGTCACAAATCCCATATCAAAGTGAGTAATCCTCTGCTGAATTCTCAGAGCCTATGTCAAAAATAACCTAAGTTCCGAAAACTGACCAAGACATGGTATTTTTGATGAAGCCTTTCATCATCCTCCCACAATGTATTGACAGCTCATCTCATCTTACAAAGTTCCTTGTTGTACAGTCAAGTCTCGATATATCAGTCTTCAATAAATTGGTTGATTCACTTACCAGCCACTTATACCATAAAAAAGATTTAATAATAGGCATTAAATGATATTGTAATTATAATTTAGAGAACCAGCATCCAACCAAATTTTATCTCAAACGAAGGTGGCTGGGTTATAGAGACATGACTAGTACTTTCATATTCTGTCAAAGCTTTTTTCCAAAAGTGGGTCTCTCCCTTGCAAAGCACACCCATTTCACAGGCATGTATATATTTTCTAATTCATATCATTTTCCATTTTCCATATTCCAATTTTTTTTTTTTTTTTTTTGGACTTGCTCATTGCAGTAATGAGCTGCTATGTTCATTAAAGTAATGCTATAGAGCAGACCAAGTTTTATTGATTTTTCAAAGGAAAGTCACAAATGAAACAGTACAATAACTTCATAGATCTTGACAAATGTCAATATGAACACAATCAGCAGATGGAAAAAGAGGGACTGGCAATATTCACTCAATAGGTTATTAACATAGAAAGTACAGACAAACAAACTGAAAACAAAAAGAGATAGAAAGTTATGCATAGAGATTTGTGTCTCTACACGTTATTTCAGTACATCATGATTACATTGCTGTTATATGCATATGGGAACATCAACAATATCAATATGGATGTAAACATGAAAAAGGATATGAATGTGAGTATGGATATGAATATGAAGCAGCGCGGTTTCTACACCTGCTTCTCATTGTCAATTATAACCCAATTTCAGGTTCAAACTTATATTTTCTATCCTCATCACACCCTCCTTGAATTTTACTTTTGTCATAGCTTTCTAAAGCTCCTCAGGTAGAGCTTTCCAGAGAGCCACCCCTCTGTACCATGGCGATCTTTTATAGTGTCTAGTAATAATCCTAGGTAGTTCAAAAACAATCTTCTTTTGAGACCTTGTATTATGAGATTGTGGTCTATTTTACACAGTCTTTGATTTCTTATACATTAAGCATAATAATAGCATGTCAAATCTTTTCTCTATCACTGGGACCTTACAAATTTCATGCAACTCCTTCACACTATACCGTCTAATATTGCATTTCAGACAAACTCTAAGAGCTCTTTTTTGCAGTCATTGTAATGCCGCAAGACCATCCTCATTACAACTGGTAATTATAAATGAACAATATTCTATAATTGGTCTGATTGTACAATAGTATATCTTTACACTTTGCTCTTGTGTTAAAAACTTTCTTAAATTAGCAAACCTAAATAGTTTGTTACATACATTTCTTTTAATAATTTTAATCTGTTTATCAAAACTAAGTTTACTGTCAGTATGTACACCTAGATACAGAAAGAAGGTGACAGTTTGCACAGTGCTGCCATTGAAGTCTATAGTAGAATCCGGACATCTTTTTAATTTATGAGCACTGCAAAACCACATAAGTTTTGTTTTAGTTGGATTTACTGTTAGTCTGTTTTCGATAACCCAACGCTTAAAGTTAATTACATCTTCATTCAAATTCTCATTAAACCAAGTCTACATCTTTGTTAGAACTATAAATCACAATGTCATCAGCATACAGTTTAATCTTGCATTTTTTTAAGACCTTAACAACATCATCAATATATAGGACAAACAACAGGGGACCTAAAACTGATCCTTGAGGGACACCGTAATCAATATCTTGGTTTGAAGACAATTTATTACCTTAGCTAGTTTGTTGTTTTCTATTTTCTAGGTTACTTTTAAACCATAGAAAATTAGATTTACTCAAACCAAGTTTACTGAGTTTAATTAGCAATTTTGAATGTAATACACTGTCAAATACTTTAGTGAAGTCTATAAATAGGGCCCCTGTTATCAGACCATTGTTTCTACATTCATAAAGCTCAAAAGTAGCATCATCAGTACCTGTCCCTTTTTTGTAACCATATTGGTTATCACAAAAAGTACCATTTTTCTTCATACTTTCACAAGTAATAATACATAATTTTCTCAATGACTTTAGACGGCATTGGTAGTATTGATATGGGTCTCCAATTTTTTACCATTGCTAAGTCTCCATCCTTAGGTAATGGTCTTACAACTGCCATTGCCCAACATTTTGGAAAAATTCCCCTGTCCAGACTAATTTGTATCAGATGAGTGAATTGATTTATCAACAACAATAATGCACAATGTAGTATATCTCCCCTTATTCCGTCTATGCCTGATGACTTATTTTTGTCAATTTCTTTTATAGCAAAATGGACATCCCACTTATTAACCTTAATATTCTGATCTAAAAGGTTTTCATTTGCCAATAGTTCATCTATATTCAGATTATTATCTACTAGATGTTGATCAGTTCCAACAGCAGCAATATGCAGATCCTTACCAATATTATAAAAATAGTCATTTACATATTCACATACATCATTAGAGGTTACATCTGCACCAGTTATGTGATGTCTCATGTCTGGATACACAATAGAATTCGAATTTTTAAATAAGTCATTTATGTGTTTCCAGAATTTTTTTGGGATTACCATAGCAACTCTTGCATAACACCACCAATTTGATTTGCTTTAATTTTCTTTCTAATTTTTCTTCGACAATCCTTTATGGCTTGCTTTTCCTGAGCACTTTTATTGGCACTATAGAGACATAACCATCCTTCTCTTTCAAATACCAAATCCATAACTTCATCATCAATCCATGATCTCCTACTTTTTTTAATGTATCGTTCAACAAAAGGGTGAAAAGTGTCCAAATACTCAATCAAAGGAGTCAATAACATATCCTATAGTATATCAGAATCATCAGTAATATTATAATAGGGTTTCCAGTCACATGATTTTCTAAAAAATCTCTAAATCTGTCTTCATTAAAGTTTCTATAATCTCTTCCTCTATACTTAGTGCTAACATAACTGATATTCTCATGTCCTCTACAACCAAAAACTGGGAGGTGATCAGAAATTAGGGCAGAGACCATACTTGCATTAGTTACATCTAAGCTATTTGTAATTATATTATCAATACAAGTACCACTAAATGGTCTCGTCACCTCATTAATCAGTATTTTCCATCCAATATCCTTGCACACATTTCGGAAACTTTCACACCCTGCATCATTGTCATCATACATATTGAGATTAATATCACCTAAGATCCAAGTCTCATGCCTACCATGGTTGTTGTTATATTCATAACCAGCGATGGATCGTAAGAAATTGATAAAATTTGGTACATTCGTATTTGGGATTCTATAGATAGAGACAATCAATAAGTCCTTTTCACCAGGAAGGTTTAACATAATAGCAATACTTTCATAACCTAAGGTCTGTATGGTAAAGTCATTTACAACTCTAATACACTGCCCTAGGCCAGTCCTCACACTTAGGCCAACTCCTCCACAATTTTTACCAATTCTTTCATTCCTATACAGTAACCTATCCTCTCTATTAATCAGGCCATCAGGTGAGGCAGGCTTCAGCCAGGTTTCACATAGACATATTATGTCAATCCTTCCTAATATTTCATAAATTTCATTATATTTGTCTTCAAAACTACGACAATTTATTGACGAAATTACCAGTCCCCTACTCTCCTTGAAATCACTAACACTACAACCCATAAATTTAATTTTATGTAATACTTAAACAATGAGTATATACACATGTGAAAAAGGATCAACAAAAGAACAACAAATAAATGACTAATTACATTAATATACAAATCCTCTTCCACAAATTATCCTCGTAGAAGGGGTGAATGATTATACCAGCTTACCTATGTCAGCTATGTGGCTAATCAGAAAAAAAAATCCCCCCGATTTAGAAACTCCTTAGCGACTTAAGATCTTATAACTGGGTATCACTAGGGTTAATGATATTAAAGGACAGCAAAAGTAACACTTAAGATTATTAACCTAATTTAGAATTAAGAAATGAATTTAATGCATATCATAATTGAACCAGTTTTAAAGATGCAAAAACAATAGAGAAGGGAATATATTGGATTACTACTGAAACCCACCTATGGATACATTGATTAATTCAACTTCATTAAACAGCCAGCATCTCTATAGTCACCAATTAGCAAGATAATGTATTTTAACCAAAGCATAGAATCCATTCTTGAGGTCTATGCACAGAACTCTAACTAGATAAGTACATGTATTATACCAAACTCATACACACTACTGCAGTGACAGACTTATATTATGTATTACTATAAAAAAGTTGCATACAATGCTGGATGAATAAGTAAACTCTTATCCTAACGATTTAATGGTAAACACTCCCTTATTCTCTAAGATACTTAGGATTACAGGATTAATTAATTATCATTACAAGATTGATTGATTATCATAAATTAAGAGTTGATACACAGTAATGGCACGGTTTCTACACCTATTACTGATATCTACCTTAACCAATATATAACAATCGAATATGTTCTCAGATTCACATTCTATTCTGTTTCTATGTAGGTGCATATATTATAAAGTATGTGTTATTGTTTGTGATGGCACAGCAACTATACCTATCACACAAGGCGCATCCAATTCTACAAGAATACAGTGCTAGGTGTATGGTGACCCCTGAAGAAAAGGGATACTGTAGACTTACCACTATTCAACATTACAACACAATTAATAGCTTATTTCTGTCTTTCCCTCTAATCAGGCACCTGGTTGCCATAGTTATCTTACCATGTACATTCTGCCCCTTCACCCTACCCTGATCATATGCTTCAGAACTGTATACAAACCCATCGCCCCAGATCATATCCCTACAACCTTCCACTAGGACGGTTGAGCCTGTTCCTAGAAGTGATTTTCTTGGCCCCTTACATTGATCATACTTGACACTAATGAGTGCCAAGTATATTTCTGTGAGACTGTGTGCCAGTAATGGCCTGGTGGTGCTTTGTAATGCTTACATTTGTTTTTGATTTTCTTGGCACTAGTAATTTTCATGATAACTGAGGCAAGCCTGTGGTAACCTAACTCTCTTAATTTGCAATAGAAATAACCCTGCTCTACACTACAGAACTCCATGGTTTGACCAAGGACATTAGTTTTAAGTTGCTTAAGAAACTGTTCTTGCCCCTGTAGATCAGACCAGCTTTGGTCTGCCGTTGGTGAACTTCAGGATTTTGTTCATCACCATCATCATCTTCATCGTCAGTACTAATAGATCCTGGAGAGCCCATCCCCATAACCTTATTTTTACTGCCGTTTGCACCAGAACCATCAACTGTGGTAGGCTTCTTGATTGGAGAGCTCACAGCTTTACTACTAGTAGTATCCAGTTTCTGTTCATTCTTCTCAGCCTCTACTTCTTGGTTAGCAGTGACACTTACTGGGTTGTGTTTATGAGAAGATTTATTAGATCAGGAAGTGTGAGCGACTCATTGACCTCATGAACTCTTGTATTTGGGAAATAGCTACAATCAATAACTATTCCTGACTCAACCAGTTTTGGTCTGAACCCCTTTTGTATGGCTAAGCCACATACCCTTCTCTTCTAGTCTCTAATTTCCTTAGGCTCATCATGTTGCACCCAAACTTGGTCTTCTTTTATGGGGGTTCTAAGCTTCCACTTGTTGTCTAATACAGATCTTTTAATTCTCATGTAAGAGAGACACAGTTTAATCAGTGCCTTCCAACTTTTATTGGTGCGCGTAATGTCTAAGATGTCATTCCAAGGATCATAGACAACTCCCATGGCAACACATAAACCATCAAATGTTTCATATAGGTTTTCACCATACTGGTAGTCTATACCTTTAATTATGAGATTGCGCTCTAGGGCTGGTTGAGTGTGCTTCACTCCACTCAATTGCTTGACAACACCAGCACACATGCTTAATACATTACGAGTTTCCTCTTTAGTACTAAGGCTATAATTGGCTTGACCTAAATCTGATACATTTAATTGCTTTGCAATTAGGCCATCTATTGTTATTTGCTGTGCTTTCACCTGTTCTCTCAGTGTATCTATTTCCTCCAGTTTCTCATTTAGGAAGGAATCATCAAGAGGGGCCATTTCTTGTAGTTTTTTAGATATCACATCCTCAACAAGGCTATCTAAATCAAGCTCATCTAACAGCTGGTCTTTCATTAGGTCAGTGTCAATTGATTTGATTTGATTAATAGTGTCAATATCTGCTCTCAAACCTGTCTGAGTATTAGCACACCTTTGCATGTCCTTATTGACCACCTCTTTGTAGTCATCTAACTGCACACTTAATCCACAAGCATAATTCTGAGTGAATTATACTGTGGTGGCTGTGGGGTCCAGCAGAGTGGAGCAGGGCATAGCGGAGCAGTTAGAGTGGTAGCAGTCAGTGGGTGCCTTGGTCCCAGAGTGAGTATAAACGTGTGTAACACCTCCACTTTCAACATTTGTGTTTGGTTGACGATTGAGTGTGCCCATAGTATGACATGCTACCTAGGCTCTGCAGTCACCACACATCAATAGGAATGATGAGTAATGGTAATAGTCTGAGAGAGTGTCATGGTTAAACTGTACTTCCATGTTTTTCTTCTTAGTTAGATGCAGGCGTTTCTGCTAAGATAATGTATGTAGTTACTCTTTGATATCTTTCTCTATACATTTGTGCCAACACTGTGTAATCCTATTACAAGGTCAGTCAAACTTCAAGGTAAAATATCACAGAAATAGACTGGGTCCTCATTTTCTTTCGAGTATTCAAATGGGCGTCCGATTATGATCCCATGGTCAAATTTTGGTAAAGATCTAGTTATTTTTAGACCATGGGAGTAACCCATTTTAAACTAAAGAAAACATTTTTTTCTCAGCCAGAGACTCATGATCTTAACAGAAAGAGTATTTTTAAGATAAACTTTGTTACAAGAATAAAAATGATGAAAATCAACACAATAAGGGTGACAATAGGATAACTTCCTCTAATTTTTCACCAACTAATCATGGCACGTGATTATGCAGGTTGACAAGTGCCATCATTCCTGATGTTCTTGGGAATATGCTGAGGAGGTAACTTCCCACATTGGTAGATAGCCTCTTTATAACAATTTGATAAAAACACTCCTAAAGCTGTATTGCTGGTTTTAAACCTGAGCAGTGAGGTTCTTTGTATATCATGACCCTATGAATATCCCTAACCTGCCTCACAGTTGATGAATAAGGGATCCTTTAAATGCTGTTAAGCCTTGACAAATGACCCCGGAACATGCTGTAGGTATGTATGGTTAACGGATTGGTCATGTTATCAAAACTAACTTACACCAAGTGATGACCGAGTGGCAGCTGTCATTCCACTGGTGGATAGTATAGGGGCAATACCACTAGTGTTGGTGTGTTTTCTAGTTCTATTTGAGCTTGGAGTATGTCATGTTGGTTTCTACTATTTCTGATTGTATAAAAGCTGACGGCTGATGGCTGGCAGCTAACAGCCAACTGCTCTTGGAGTAAAGGTTGCCCTTGACATCATGAAGTCATTTCTTCATATATGTGGTAAGAGGTGTGATCATCTGCTGACCAATCCTTTAACCTTATCTGCCTTAGGCATATTAGTTAGTTGTCTATTAAGGCCTAACAACACCTAACAGATCCAATGATGTAACAATGTATTGCTAGTGAGTTGCAGGACTGGCGAGTTGTATTTCTGCTTTATGATGGTTATGGTGCATTTAAGCATTATATTACCTGAAAATTTTCCTGACACTTTTCCCCTATTTATACATATTTTACCTGACACTTCACCCCTCTTCATATACATACCATGGCTTAAAGCTGGCTTATTCCTGCCAAAATACAGGATGGTAAGAGCTAAATACTTTTCTTTGTTACCCAATTACAAGCTTTAAAGGTTGGCTGCCAACCACTGTGTTAAATTTGGTCAGAGGAATAGATTGTACCCCATGCAGGGTTCTGAGCAGCAGGGGGTAGCAGGGCAGGGCAGCCAGCAATAGTTATATACAAAATCTAGCAGTACAAGTTCAATACATCTCTCACTTTGTTGCATGATAAAATGAAAATGGGGATTGCTCTATGATGAGGCCACATCAGAGCTCCCCCTTTTTCTTTCTACCACAGTAGAGGACCAGAGTGGTAGTTGGGACATTTTAGAGAAAAACATCCCCCAAAAATATTCTTCTCTTATGAGGCACACCTAGGGTCACTCCTTATAAGATGTCAGATGCAAGTCAACTTGGCCTCTGTCAGCCAACCTTATTTAGCATTTGTGTAGCCCACTCAGCTGGGAAAGGCCTATCAGACTTTAGGGGTTTAGATTGAATATGAACAGTATACCAACCAATTCTGTGTATGTAGAACTGATTCTCACGGTGTATGGGGGAGGTGTATACATGTGATAAATTGAATGGTTATCACTCACTGGGCACTGTAAAATGAATAACTAGTACTTTCCAGCTTCTCACATGTTGAAAATCTGTATTCAAGAAATCGTTGACAGTGTTAAAGAACTTAATGATGCTTAGTAGGTCTGCAGTATACCACTATCATGACTTCATCTAACATCATCTGTTAATGAGGAAAGCATATATGGTATGTACTATATAATTGCATTTTGTAGCATGAGCCACACTTCTTCTGTACCAGGAAAGTTTGATACTGCTGAAGCCTGATGTGTCTCTGGCCTGACCAGCTCAATACACCATCTATCTGCATCTCCACTCTATGAGTATAGATCGGCCTGACTCAGGGCTTACAGTCATGCTTGCTATCAATCCTCCATCAGAGAGATACCCTACACATTAGGTGTTGGCCAACTGGTGTAGGTGAAATCTCAGGTGAGAGAATACATCTTGTACATATCAGCTTGTAATACTATTCAAGTGCAATTTTATATTCAAGTCCCAGTACAATTAAAGCATCTTACAGATGAAGCACAGAATACACTTAGTATTTGCTCTACTACTGGCCTCCTGTTACTCAGCAGTAGTTCGATAGATGGATCAACTGTTGGTAAAGTGTGAATTAAAATGTACACCTTTCATGTGAGTTTGCAGCTAATCTTAATTCCCTTGCCCTAGCAAACATAATGTGTTTAAATCCTGTTAGAAATAGTACCTGTTCTGTAAAGAATTGATGCAATTAAAGTATAATATCTATTAACTACTCACAATTTATTTCATAAACACTGCACCCATGTATCATACCAAATTTACAGTTTTATATAGTGCGAAAGGTTTGGCATACACACTTTACACATTTCTATGCTACATCTGCTTCCTCACTACAGAATGTGAACATGACTTTTAAATGTATCCTTACAATGTCATATTTTGTTTTTTTCTATTACTTGACATGAAGCACTTTGATTTCTCCGCTCTATGACATCTTGCGCCTGTACATAAATCTCCTGTGGGTGCCCTTTAACAAGAATGTATACAGGTATAAATTTGCTGATAGCTATTATATTTATACAGGTATATTATTATTTACTGCTAACTATATTTGGACATGGTAGGTACCAGTGGCTACATTGCTCTTTACTACTCAACTAAGAACAGCAATCTCAAATTTCAACATTGAAGAGAATAACGGGACTGTTATTGGGTATACAGAGGTCACTGTCTGTCATAGAATAACATATCTATCTAATAATCTATAACAAACTGGCAAGGTTTGGATATAATATCATCTTTTTAAAGAAGGGCCAAAAAATCAGAATTAGGGAACCCAGGGGCCTGAATCCTAACAGAATTATAGGAATCAACATGATTACCTTGAAACATGTAGTCCAGCAGTGGAGGAGGGATTTTGAGGCTAACCCGATAAACCTTTGTTGATTGTTCATCTATAGGGTCTGGTTAACAATTTCCAGCACAATGTGTTTGTGCCACGTTTGGGGAAATTGAGATATTCAAGAAGGCTGCCAGAGATCTGAGAAAACTTGAATATTGCATATCTTGGCTTCTAATCATGTAATAGACACAAATAATAGTTCCTAAAGTACATTTCTGATGTGAGGGAATCCAACAAGGGCACTTAGAGTTTTGTGGGTGACAGCCATTTTGAATTATTAATCAATATGTTAGAGGTGCAAATATAAGTTCCTAAAGTACATTTCTGATGTCAAGGAAACCAACCAGGGCACTTAGAACTATGTGGCTGGCAGTTATTTTGAATCATTGATTAATATGGCCACTAGGGTTCTAAGAAAAACTTGAAAATTGCATATCTTCCCTTCCAATCATGTTAGAGACGCAAATAAAAGTTCCTGAAGTACATTTCTGAGGTCAGGAAATCCAACCAGGGCACTTAGAACTATGTGGCTGGCAGCCATTTTGAATAATTATTGGGTTTGAACATCTGAAATGATTGCTTTCTTCATAAAGCATCATATATCAAATAAAAAAGCCAACTTAGCCATCTTTTTTTTTTATTTCTGATGTGGACTAAATAAAGCCATAAATTTAAAAATCTTAAAAATACACACAGTGTCATTTTTATTTCATTTTCTGTCTACCTCTTTTACGTGTTATCTTTCTCACATTCTGCATCTTCGTCACTGTTGCTCCCTTGTCCTCTCACTATGACAGTTCAGTCCACAAACACAAAATGTGATGCAAGCTATGTTTGCCACATGACAGCCACACTTTCTTGATTGAGCCAATGGATACATTAGTCCAGGAGTGGAGGAGGGATTTTGAGCCTAACCTGGAAATGTACCATCAACTTTTTTCTCTGATGATTGTTCATCTATAGGGTCTGGTAAACCATTTCCAGCACAATGTGTTTGTGCCACGTTTAGGGAAATTGAGATATTCAAGATGGCCACCAGGGATCTAAGAAAAACTTGAATATTGCATATCTCTTTGACAGAAAGGAACTGAACAGCAACGATGATCTACAGAAGGCATTGAGAGAGAAAACAGTAGAACAGCCAAGCTATGGATTACCTGCCTCATTGAGCCAATTGTCATAGTAAAAAGATATGTAAGAGCTGAGCACAAGTCAGACTGGGCTATGCATCTTACATGTATAAAAGAGATAATGCCCCTGCTTTTTGCAGCCGGTCACTTTCATTATGCCAGGTATGCACTCTTTTTACTTAAGGTCCATGAATGACATGAAGTTGTAAGAGAAACATTCACCAAAGCTCAACAAACTATGTACCACAATGCCGGCATATTTAACGATACAGAGTGACATGGCTATCGAATCCATCTTTATGAGATATGGCCATGGACCAGGAGGCATTATTGGCATCACTCTCAAGCCTGAGACTGTGAAGACATGGACATAATATTATGAAATGACCTAGTCCAGAGCCTAGATATATTGCAAAATAAACCAGTCTCCCGAATCCATCATAAGGAGGAGCTGAAATCAAGAAACAAATCAGAATGATTCACGAGAGGAAACTACTATGGGATAAGCTCGAGACTTGTATTGACCCACTCCATGATGAGCACCAACCTGCTGGTCTTGTAAACATTATAGATAGGAAGGTGGCCATCCATCCATCTGTGAATGTGAATGATTCTGTTCATTTGGGCAAAGAGGAAATGAAAGCATTTGAAAAGGCTTGGCCTTGAGCATTCCATTAAAGGATCAACAAGAAAATTGTTGCAATGTCCATATCACACAAGCATATCAAGATAGCTGAGGGAAAAATGTACAATACTCAGCTGATATGGGGCTTCAGTGCAGTTTACAGGATTATAACACAGGAGCTAATAACTCATGTGCTGGCACCACAGCCAATCTCTATGTTTGACAATGATAGAGACATGAGAGAAGCCAAATCCAAATCAGTATTGAAGAATCCTTTCAAGGGAGAAATGTCAGAAAGGCTTCGTGCAGCCCATGGTGTCAGTGGATGGATACCATGGCCACTTTCTCTGCTATCGGAAAGTCTACTGTTATTTAAAAGCTAAAGCCAGGGAAACACTCCCTCAGTGCAATTGGAGAGGCAACAGCTGCCTTTCAGGATGTCTATCAACAGGCATCTCAGTTTATCTTAGCATGCTATGGACAGCCTACATGTGAATCAAACTGCCCATCATAAGATCTGGTCCAGCAAAATATCGAGAAACCTCAGTGGACCACCAAAGCTCAAAAGCCTGCCTCCAACAAATGAGGCCTTTCAGGAAAATGTTCACAGGGCTCACCTACAAGTAGCCATATGGAAACATGCCAATGAACACAACTTTCCTCCACTAGATCCTCTGCAGTATGAATGGGCTAGGGACAACTACTCAAACTCCTTGGTCCCAAAAACAGTTGCTGAAGATGTTCCCCTTGGCCCAGTCAGAGGCGTAGGAAGCAAATCATTGGGCGGGCCCAGTGGGGGCCCTATCTCGACCACTTAGAATTGTCAGCTCAAGCGCAATAGTGCCTATAGATACATACCCAAATTTTGGAGGGGGGTCCAGCCATACTCAGGCCCCACCTCCTTTATGATAAAATTAACAAATACTTCCAGCATTTTATTCATCTTGATAAGCATCTAATCAACAGAGCTCAGTCGCTATATCTGTCATCAGAAACCAGATTGCAGTTTGAAGTGCCTCATCTGCTAATATCTGTAACTTCAGTGCTATGCTAATCAAGAAATTATTGTTTTGCACTGCATTACTCTCAGTAGAGGTTGTTTCAAAGAGAGGAGTCTTGCAATAGTTCCTTATCATTCATACACTTACCAAGTCTTCAATATTAAGGGATAGTTTTCTCAATGATTGGTTAAGTTCAACCATCTGATTTGGACCTGTGAGTACCTCCCTGTTTTCAATATCAAATCATGCTTTCAGGTCTACAAAATCCATGTATTTATCAGAGAATCCATTGAAAGCCAGGTATATTTGAATTCAAAGTTTACATGTGACAGCCCATTAAATAAATTCCAAGCTCAGAGGTTGGGGGCTAGGGGAGCCACCACCCCCTTACTTCTACCCACCACAATTAGGGCACTCATAACGGTCCAATTAAAAAAACAACTTCTGTACAGATCAACTTTCAAAGTGTTTGCCACTGAAGCTTATAAAAAAAAATTGTCATCCTGATATTACTTTCTGCATACTACTCTCCCCGCACACATGCTGCCAATTATGAGCCATTAGTGTTCTCACAGTGATTAGCCTACACTTCCCACAGCTCTGTCTTCATTTGTCACTCGTTTTTATTTTGTTTTTGTATTACCCTCTTTTATTACCATAGTTTCCGTATACTTTGTATTTCAATCCTTCCTCCTAGCCATGATGGAATTTGCCTTCAATTACTCTAATGTAGATTTACTACCATCAAATCCAAGAGATTTGATATATGCTTGTACAATAAAAATATGAGCCATCGACTAGTCCACACACCTAATGGAAATTTCTTTAAAATGCTATTGATCCTACACCTTTCTTCACACATCTACAACCTGCAAAGCCCATGCATATTAAAAGCATACTGAGATGTGATATTGTCTGACCCAAATGTCTTTGACATTTTTCCCCTGCGCAATGTCAAAAAGAAATAAAAAGACATGACATCAGAATTTACTTTATATATAGCACTCACTAGAGGCAGTGTGGATACCATTTGGATGTTGTCAATGTCACAGGTATTACATTAACAGAACCCTATTACTGTGCTTGATGTGATTGCTCTGTAGCTCACTATTTGTGGTGCTCAACCACATCCCTGTCCATATAATGTAGCTAAACCACACCCTTTTTAAAATGTATCGGAGTTGAACTTATAGCAAAGTTATCATTAAGTTTTAGTTTTATTTTGCCAAGAACTGTGATGCATTTCCTCTTGAATGATTGGTGGGGCCTTTAAATTACCCCCCTATAATCTAAGTCTTGAACAGGCGCCAGTCTTGAATGAGGAGCAGGGGTATGGACTGCTTGAAATCAATGAGCACCCTGGTGCTTATACAGGTCAAAACCGTACACCAATCAGACGCCTAGGCTTTATCAACTTTGCATAGAGAAGAAGGTGGCCAGATCAGTAATGGGCAAAGGTACTCCTCATCTTAATCGCGGTTTACAATTATACCACTTAGGTGTGAGCGAGGCCCAATGAATACATTAAGCTGCCCTAGGGTATAAGTATTAATACCAAAACTCGTTATGGAAGGCGCTAGTTTGCAGCCCAGCCGGATTGCTCTTGAAACTGAGTGAGGTTTTACAGTGTCATTAGGAATATATCCTACTTACCTAACTTTGTGGCCAGTCTTGTTGGAATGTGCTGAGAACTAAGGTCCGGGCTTCCACCTATGCCCTGTTGGAAATTTTGTAGCTTTAGTTATAGGAAATCTAGAGATGACCACCAGCACACACATATAGGGCAGTGTCACAGTAGCATTATGCCCACCTGTACTTTAACAAAAGGCCAAACTTTGTGTGACCCTCTCTTGCTTGCATTCATAGGTAAAACTGGGTGCAGGTTGGGCAATGTTTGGGGAGTCAGGCTCAGGGGTCTTAAATTTAAACCCGCCTGCTATTATGCAGTGGCAAAAGATGATTTATAAAAAAGAAAGATGAATGTACCACACTAAACTCATACTGTGTAAAAGAAACCAAACCCAACCAAAGAAGATGGGTAGTTGCATACAAATAGAACTCATAAATGCAAATAGCTCATCTTTCTGCAATGAAACTTTAACAAAAAGGGGTTCTTCCCCCTATAGCAGTCTATCCTTCCATGGGTTAGTACTCAAGAGGAATACTAGTGCAGTCTCTGTTGGGCAGATGTAGTATGCCTGCCTCGCAATATAAAGATGGGGTTTTCTAGTCCACATCCTCAAGATCACATTTAAAACTTAATCATTTACAGTCTAACCTCCAGAAGATTTATATAATATTTATCTGCACTCAAACAACTGACCATTACATCAAGAGGCAAGAATTCTAACAGTGGTCTGCTCCATTGAGGCTGTGTTGATAATCCACCATCTTGATAGGGTTACAATAAAACTAGGCATTGCAGTTTTGGGGTTCAATGCCAATGATCAGTGACCTGATAGAAAAAATGTCAGCAATAAAGTTAGGTAAGTTTCCCTTTAAGAGGCTCAGTGACTCTCTCAGCTTTCATTAGCTAGTCTTTTGTAGCATGTTAGACTGGGTGGTATGGATGTCAGTAGCTGTGGTCACTGACTATGTTACCTAAGTAGGTGTCTGGTGCTCAGCTCAGTCCCCTGCCCCCCCAAAAGATATATAAGACCTTATTAGACTTGCAAACATCTGGCTAATCCCCTTCTGGCATCCAGCTTCCGGGAGCTTCTCGAGTGGTGTAGTCAGCCCCTCTCATAGGTAACAGTCTGCTCGTTTATATAAAGTTGAATACTGAAGCTCCATAGGTTTAGCAAAGGAACCCTGTATTCGACACCCCCATGCAATAAATCTATCCCATATTTCACGGCCAGTGGTTCCATCCTTAAAGGCCAGAAAACTATGATGAGATGATCATTTTGTGCCAAATAAATGAAGTTTGGAGTATATTTCACTTATTTGATATCTTATGACTATCCCAATTTCAGTGAACGTTTACCATTGTATTTTGTGAAGTGTGTGGTGCGTTTCTAACAGGTTTTCTATATGAATCATTCCTTCTTTATCTCATGGTAAATACGTTGAATTACTGAGGTGCTATAGGCATTATGATGCCTTTTTACACAGGAGGCATGTTATGCATAGTGGACATATTACACCCATGTGATCCTTTGATCATGTCATAGCTTCAAAATTGCGAAGAAAACAAGAATTACGCACGTCTAGTACGAGTAAACTCTCTTGGATTATAGGTGATGTAATCATGTCAAGATGAAGTAAGTAGATGATGTAACCAAGGGAAAATGCAAAGGAGCACTCATCAGAGTTTGTGTGATGGTTATTGCACTTGCAGGGCAGGTGCGGAATCACACTTAGCCCTTCGAGTTTCGTGTGATAGGGCACCCTGCCTGCATGTACAAAAACCCTCACACAGACGCCTACTCATGAATCTTTGCTAATCTATTTTATTGCATTACACTGGCAGTGCTATACAATCAGCACAGATCCCCTTTCCCTTGTAGGACGTGTAAATTACACACGTCCATTAATCTAATGCTGACCATAAATCCATCTCTTTTATCTTATAGGGTGGGTGAACCTTGAGTCCACCCCATCCAGGAGCTATGAAAAACACCACAGTGTATTCAGTGAATCAATATGGAAAGCTGGTTGTTCTGATTGTTGTTTACCCATATGGTAACTTCTATTCACAATAACAAAGATCTTTAGGGTTATCTCATTAGAGTATAGGGACCTGGTTGACATATATCTGGCCTAACATTATGGAATCATAGGCCAAATCATAATGACCTCCATTACAGCTACCATGACTTCTGCATACGAGTCACAATTCCAAAATGTTCAACTGCTGTCTCTCAGGCAAATTCTGACTAATCCAATTATTTATAATATTGCATGAGTATAGAAAAAAAACACGGTCGGATTAGCAAAGCTTTGCCTGACCAGCAGCAGCTTCAAGGTATAATATCAGGGTACATGCACTTGATTGAGAGATTTCTTAACAACATAGCAGGGTGTTAGCATCACTGTAAGAACTAGGCAGGGTTATTTTACAGCAAGATCCCCTGGCAACTTTGGTTCCAGCACCTTTTGCTGTAAGTCTACAGGAGGTGAGTCACTGTAATTTTACAGCACAAACCACATTAATCAAACATTGACAATCACTGTGATCATGCAGCAATATCATTAAGATCTACAGAAACAAAAGTTGTAAACTTACGGAAAAAAGTGTCTTGTTATTAAACAGCAATTTTTTCTCCAAATAAACAACACAATTTGCTGTAAATGAACAGTAAATGAGCAGCAAAATGTACTGTAAATTTACAGAAACTTTGCAGGTAACTAAGGTTCCAACAACTATTGCTGTAAATTTACAGAAAACGGGAGTGTAGAATTACAGCAAGAGGTTCTGATAATCTACAACATATGTATTTTATATTTAGGTAGAAAAGATACTGCTATACAGTGTACCCGTGAGGTTAGTCTATGGGGATCATCCCCATAATATTATCTATATGTGCACTCTGTGCATGCATTGATACTATAAACAATGCATGTCTTATGAAGACAAATATGTCTCCAATACCAGAGTAGTGCAATCATTAAGGCACTATTGGGGGTAAACGAAGTATAGAACCATCTGACCCTAACTATTGTGTGGTCATTCAGTTGTAGTACTGTAGGCCTAGGTTAGCTTTAGCCTCAGAGTCCAGACACTTCTATCTCATATTTAGACACAGTTATTGAATTATTTTCATTTTGAAAATAATTCATTCACATGTAACACCACGCGCTAGAATTTTGTCCAAATCGTACTCAGTGACCCATAGACCCTGTCCAGGCAGTACACACGGCCTCCATGCACCTGACACGTACTACAAGTATATACTTCAACTTGATAGCTTATTGGGAGTGCTTAGCCCTGACCAGGCATTACACACGGCCTCCATGCACCTCAGACATACTACAAGTATATACTTCAACTTGAAAGCTTATTGGCAGTGCTCAGCACTGACCAGGCAGTACACACGGCCTCCATGCACCTCAGACGTACTACAAGTATGTACTTCAACTTGAAAGCTTATTGGGAGTGCTCAGCCGTGACCAGTACACACGGCCTTCATAACCCCTTACAGGCAACATGATTTTTTATTAGTCATGCCATACAATAACCCCGTACAGACAGCATGCATACATAGTTCTATGGTAACTATGTTCCTTAACCATAATAAAATAATTCATCACAGCTATGCTGTGAAAATTTCCCTAAAAAAGATCCTAAACTCCTCAAATTTGCGCCTCCTCGTAGTTTCATCTGTGCATATTACTGTTGTTCCTAGTTTCATCTCAGATAGCCTCTTACATTATTATTTTTGCAGAATGCTGCATTGAACCTATTGAGGTTATTATTATAATACAATTCATTAATAAGCTCTGGAGACAATATTGGATTCAGGTGTGTATAAGTAGTAATGCAGCGTAAGCATTATACTGGTGAGAAAATCTCAATACTTTGCAAAAAATCGGTATCTTTCCATGGCCCTTGTCAGAATCCTAAACATTCTCTTTATCCAACCAATGTCATTATTCTAGCATGGGCTTTCACTTTATGACCACAACTGGAGGGTTTCTAGGAGTCTATTTTCAGATAGTTTTACTTTTTTGTCCCAAGTGGTTTTAATAGAGAATTTATAATGCATCCTTTATGGTGGCCTTGCAAAAAGGCCATGGCACATACATTGACAGTATCAGCATATTTAATTAGGAAATTGTTTAAGCTTCATCATGATATGCGGCACTCTTTGAGATATCAAAGATTTCCTATTTAGGTGGAAATGACAATAATAAGATAACTCCAAATTAAAAAAAACCAGAAAACACTATCTGTGAAAATGACAAAAAGTGCCACACCTTACAAAGAACCTATAAAGGTCTAGAAATGATATTTTTAAACACCTAAGCATTCTATTGAATGGCAAAAAATGTGACAGCCCATCCAATCAAGGGTGCGACAGTCCACTTTTGGAGAATAGGCCAGTATGTGGCTCTAATTATAGCACGTGCAAGGTATAAAAGAAAAGAATCACCCCTTATAAGTAGGTTGAAAGGTTTGAGAATTGATCTATCAAAATATCTAAGGATTCAATTGAAAGCAGAAAATACAAGATCATATTCAACTGGGAATGTCTCTCCCCTTAGCCCTGTCAATAGAAACTGGGTCTATGGCTCCTGTGAGAAGACATTTAGATAACTATTATTATGATATTATCAATATTATTTATATGTGACACGATCTGCAAAAAGGGCCCTTAGTGCAGGGGGAATAAGGGCCCCTTTCCCAGTACATGTCACATATTTAAAAGATAAAATAAAAGTCTCACTCCTTATCGTAAATCTTAACTAGTATAGAGTCCATAATTAGTATATATCAAATGCTATAAGCATTGATTGCTCTGTGTGGTGAAAAGGGAGGTAATTCTGTCAGGTTACTTAACTATATGGGTCTCTATGCACACCAAGATGGCCAACAAAAGGATGAAACACAGGTGTAATGATAAGATAGGAAATGAAAATTTGCCATCTAAAAGAATAACCCATATAGGAATAGGCATTATGGCCCAAAGGGAATGATTTTCAGCAGTTCTGAACTCTGTCACCAGGGGGCATCTAAGTCTGCATAATTACATGTGGCCAGGTGAGGGAAAACATGCCTCCCGGGGGGAAATGGCTTTTTAAGGTTTAGGTCATGAGCTTTAAAATGAGATATCTTGAGCTAAAATATCCTGGTATTTTGCTGTTTTGCTTTTCAAACCTAGGTTGGTGTGTACAACTTAAAATGGGAAATAAGCTCTAAATGCATTATAATCCTATCATAAACACTAATAGTGCAAAAAATACAGTTTTTTGGAAAAATAACCAACGAAATGTGATGTTTCTGTCATAAAATTCGTTCTAGAGGGAATTTTTGAGCTCTGTTTTTGGTTCTAGGTTCCTGAAGGAATTTCAGAAAAGGTTTGTGGAAAAAATTCCCAATTGGAATAGGGGAGTGGTTTCCATGGCAACCAGAAATTGCCTTACCTACCAATTTTCTATGTTTCCATGGCAACCAATATTCCAAAAATGGAACATTCCTTATCAAAAATTGGTCTCAAGCTTTCTTTTAGCATATTTGTCAGTGTTTTACCCATATGCTGCCCCCTGGTGGCCAAAACTAGTACTAAAAATGTCCCCGGAGGCACGCTCTGCCTATTGGGCCACACATATTTCAATAAATGCCCAACACTATCATTGTACTTGGATTGCCTATTTCAAATTTCAAAGTGATCAGATATATAGGGAAAACCTAACATTACAGGGATTTAGTGCTATTCAGAGACTCTAGATGGCACAGCCAAAAAGAACAAGAAGGTATATTTCCTGTAACCTATCAGAATATGTTCTATGGGTCTTCCTACATATTTGGACAATCATATACCCTAAATTTTGGGCAGAGTCCTCTTTTACAACACAGATAAGCATGTTATCATGCCTAAAATGAATAATATCTGTGGAGGTTGACAGAAATTGTGATATTCCTAGTTCAGGTATATCTATCTGGTTTGAGTAAACAGTTTACAAAGATATGTAAAATGAACCAATTAAACCATACTTGTTTTCATTGAGATGAGAAGGTCTCAAGGATCATTCTGATATATATGGATCATCAAATCTGACAAGTTTTGTCATATTTTATGGCCTTGAATGTAGCATACCCTGACTAGTTCAATGGACAAAGCCTGCAGATGACATATTTTGTCCATTTCAACCACCACTTACTCAACACATACTGTGTGAGATTTGCCCCCAAAAAAAATCAGGCTATCCTCTATATATAGAAGATGTCATTCATTGAATATCACACCTCTGAGCTAGATATTTATCAAGTTGTATATGGCCTGAATATGAAAGAATGGTTATCTGTATGGGTTGTTAGTTTGGAATTATTGAATGATTTTGCACTTTTAGAGGTGTCTTATTTCAACTTGGAACTTGTATCCTGTCATATAGCTATAATGTTCCTGCAGTATGAGCATCCTGAAAATGCTCCACTGGCTATGAGCAAGAGGTGTCAATTTGAGGTCCAACCTTGGCCCATGAAAACTTTCATCCTGTGGCAAGTTCCCAATGGATTTTCACGGGACTTATACTGTTGAATTTCAAACATATCAGCCTTTCTAATTGATAGGGTCTCAACTACTTGTGTTAGGTCTATGAGAAATCTGTGGGATACCTACTATAAGAATATAAATAATTAACATTATAGTATACTGCTACCCTCTCTGTTAATCTTTACAGCACCTTTGCAGTGTGTCCAACCATTAATCTGTCATATTATATTGATATATAATTACTGTCTTCTTATTCTTGTCTTGTAGGTGAGTATCAAACACAAGAAGCACAACCCTTCAGGTACCTTTCGTTAAGCAAGTTTGGTTTATTTCACAATCTAGGAAGTGTGAAATATAGGCTTAGAATTTTAATCCAACTAGTCTTTCTATAGTGCAAACTAATGAATTAGATGGTATTATTATTTCTATCTGCATTGTCAGTTGAATATTGTTAGGTGTGAAGTGGTCTTGAAATGCTGACCATAATGATTAACAACACGATAAATCCAAATGTCTGATGGAGGGAAGATGTTTCCTGGTGCAGTTTCTTGAGGTTCCACACTTGGACCACCTGTGGCCTGCTATATTGATGGCCTAATTCTGGAAAAAAGCCAGTCTAAATTACATATATGATCTGTTTGTAATCTTGGGACTAAGATTTTCTGGGTGTTTCTTAAAGGTGTTTCTTCTAAAATATTGCTTTGACACCATGAAAGACACATTGGCATTGGTGCATTGTTTTAACAACTAGATTATAAATGTTCAACAATACAATGTAATTTCCAGTGCTATCACTTCTATAAGAAATGCACCTAAGACATTAATATGGCATGGAGTCAGATTTTGAGAGCAGTGCTGGACAGCCAAGTTCAACATACGGCAGTTTCCTCATGTACAGAAAATAAATGAAGTCAATTAAGAAAGAGTAGAAAGTTATCGTTGTCTTTGGTGAACTTTTTAAGTTTCCTATTCTTCATTGCTGGTTATACCATGGTATGATTTTATTCCCTATATCATATCAGTGGGTTTTGCCACCTTGGCTGACCCAGTCTAATTCAAAATTATAGACCCACTGAGCATTGGTCTAGATGCATTCAGGATTTCAATATATTGCCATTGTACTGGTGCTGTGTGAGATATGGAGAGAAGAGATGGTAACCCCTGCAGGGATCTCAGTAGGGGGTGAATCTGTGTGTTAGTGTGGGGGGGGGAAGGTAGTGTCCAACCCTTGCCACAGGGTAGAGTATCCACAACACGATTTCATATCTCGTCTCACGAGATACCCAAAAAATATGTTATGCAATACCCACAGGGCAAAACTTTGTCTGAAACAACCCTCACAGATTACCCAAAGTAACTTGGGCCCATGTAATAGAAAAAGATGTGCAGGGGGTTAGTTCACCATTTTGATAGCCATTCTATCTATATCAGATATTGCCCTTCATACGTCCGTCACAGCACCATTGTGGACATTACCATCCCAGCAAATTGTTGTTATCTGTCGCCATGATTGGTCATCAATGGTGACTCCTTTTTGAGTGATAACTCACTGTGTCATCTTTCGCCACTGTGTGTCAGTCTCACATGGCATGGAGATTTATCACAAAAGTCACCAACATGATCTCACTCACTGCGTGAGTATGTTCGACCCCTTGTCATCCCTCACAAAGCATGGTGACTTATCACCAACATCGCCAACATGGATCTAACTCACTGCGTGAGTATGTGCCACTGCCTGTCAACTCTCACTCAGAATGGCAGCTTATCACCATCATTGCCAACATGGATCTCACTCACTCCGTCAATATGTGCCACTGTCTGTCAACTCTCACTCATAATGGCAACTGTTCACCTGCATTGCCACATGGCTTTCACTCACTGTGTGAGGTTGTGTCACTCCTAGTTAATCTTCTCTCAAAATGGCGACTTATCAACACCATCGCTGACATGGATGTCACTCACTGTGTGAGTGTGTGCTACTGTCATCAACTCTCACACAAAATGGCGACTTATCACCACCATTGCCAACATTGGTCTCACTCAATGAGTAAATTTGTGTCACTCCAAGTCAATGCTCTCTGAGGATTGCATCATCTATTACTCACTGTCACTCAGAATGGCAACTTATCACCACCATTGCCAAAGTTGTTGAGACAGCACCACTGTTCAACATGTAACCTATCTAGGAAGTGTGGGCATGAAGTATAAGTCCCATACTTACAAATGTGCTTTGTTTCACACTGATTTCCATGTAATACTTCAGAGTTGAATCAAAAAAGATTATATAGAGAAAATATCAATTGAATTTAGATAGAGGTGTGTTATAACATGGTGTGCATCTCATCTAGCGAAGTGAGTGATCACTCATGTCACCATCCCTGGTGAAGATGAGTGATCACTCATGTCGCCATCCCTGGTGAGTCTGAGTGATCACCACCATTGCTATTCCTGGTGATCTTGTGCTATAGCGACGTCGTGTTCCATCTAGCGACATGTGTGAGCCACTCCACACAGGTTGACGAGGAGTCACAACAATTTGCTGGGATATAGTAAACAATACTGATAAAGAGGAGCACATCCAGCCAGCTCAGCTTGTAGAAACCTAGGATCAAAATATCCTACCAACTCATTGATACCCCTATCCCTCTATCACACAAACTATTGCACAGTTAAGTAAGTAATATATAATGCATAGACTTGCACGAGTTTGCTTCAGGGGGTGATAGAAGCATGAGCTGGAGGCAAATGCTTCTATCAAACCCATGAAGCCAACGAGTGCAAGTCTATGCATTATATATTGCGCTTATAACATGGTTTCCACCATTAATTCTTAGTATTTACCTTTAAAAATGATAGAATCCATTGATTTCTTATGCGAGTCGGCAAGACGGCCCTCCGCCATCTTGGTTTCATGTTGACGTATGGTAAAGCTGGCGAGTTCCTCCAACTCCCCTTCTCGTAGGTTTACCACTGCAATATAATCCATTCTGTACACACCAGGCGGCGGCACCTGTAGTGTTGACAGAATGGCAAAGACGCACGGCAAGTCGCTCGATTCGAAAGTTTAATAATTTTTTATATCAAATACAGCCATAATATCAAGGAATCTAGTCAACAGAGAGGTAGAATATGGTTTTAACTATGTTATGTCTAAAGCATATTGTCACATTTCATACATGAGCTTCAAAAATGGAGGATTTACTTTCTTGTCAAGGTAGGATTCAATATGTCCGCCCCGCTGTTCGTCCGCCGTCAATTTTGGGTGCTTTTATCGCGAGATATAGGAACTCATATTATCCATTTTCGGCACTGAAAACTCGTGTTATATAGTGCTATAGATTATTATAGTCTTTTTTACAGGGAAAGCAAAGTGTTTGACAACCCATGTAGGCCATCATATATTTTATGGAACAATTACAGCACCTCAAATGAATCACTGCAGATTTGATTTTACTGATTTGACAGCATTCTTATGAGGAACAAAGAAAAAAGGAGCAAGAAGAGGGTAAAGAGAGTTTGGACTCACCCACATGCCATACCTCCACCTTTGGAGGTACAGTGGAGAATGCAACGAGGAGTACAATACAGGCAGGCATTCACACCTGTACAGGTCCTCTAACATATCATATCCGCCTGTCATAATGACTCAAGGCACTGATATTTCTCTTGCACTGGCATTAAGGTACATATCTTCGCTACCCACGGTATGAATAACATGTCATTATATGCTGTAATAATTAAGATCAAGGTGGTATAAGGGCACCTACTTTCAAGCTAGATTTCGAGCCTTCACTATCAGCTTCATGGCTGAGTGAGTTTTACACAACCCTCGCTGACATTCTCCGCAAACTACCTGCGTCTGCATCGATATGTGCTCTCAGCTTGGCACAGACGTTGGAATCTTGACCAGTACAACCATGATCCTGCTGTGGTTCTGTTCTGTTTACTAATTACACTATGCCTGCATACCGAGGCGAAAGGTATTTTAAATTGTTTTTATTGACATTCTTTTGATTATTTATTGATAATATCGATTATTGATGGGTAAATGGTGGTATAAACGGAATAGAGCATAGATATGAGGCAACTCGGTTTGTATCTTTGAGATGTAGCACTCACCATTCAGGCTCATGCTATATACTCCAAGATACAAATCTTGTTTTCCTCATATCTATGATATTTCATTAATATTGTTGAAGTCAAGTCCTTTTCTGGGAATAACTAAAAACAGCACTTAGCAACACCCCAAATCATGCTGAGATGTTTACTTAGATAACACCTGTCAAATTCTGACCTTGCAAAAGGTGCAACTCAATGGAATGTTAATCATGAGAGTGCCCTATTCACCCAACTGCTGCTGGGTAAAGAGAAGTGGCTTTAATCTCCCAACACTACATTCTGTATGACATTGTAAGTCGGCGCTCCCTGGTGAACCAACTGCAGCTGGGTACTAAAAATGGGTGAGAACCCAACCCCTGCAGCAATTCTCCAAATCTTTGTTGAATTGACTCATTTTGGATTTAAAGTAGGAAATTAAATCATTACTTGGGCTGCAGCAGCTGTTACTTGACCCAAATTTAAATACAACAGAGAAAACCCAAAAAGATTGGCTTAGATAGGGATATGTTGAGAAACGTTCATTTTATTTGAAATTGCTTCATATACAACAGCCAGCATGGCACCTCACATTGAAAAGGGAGGAAGATGCACCAGATATTGATAAAATCTGACTTTCATTTCCACCCTTGGCTGAACTGATTCCTTTCCCATAAAAGACGAACAAGACTTTCTCAGCATGCTCTTAAGGATAATCAGGCTCCGCCATATCATCAAGTTATGGGGATAAGGATGTCAGCTGCTTTTACTGGGGGCATAATTGAGGTCTAGTTAGTCTTATAAGGGCTTAAGTGTAGGCTAACATGTTCAGAGTGCTTTAGGTATCTGTCTGGAGTCTAAAAGCCCCTAATACTTCAATCTAGAGGACAACGCCAGTATATCACCATCCCCCTTTTTGGTGCTCAATATAATGTATCAACTGAGAACAAGGTGGACTTATTGCCCTCAGGGGCACTGGTAGAATTGTTCCTATCTTCATTTACTTGAACATGTAAGCCGTGTAGCAGGGACACCTAGACAGTAATTTGCTCACACGGCCATTATGGTCATTGGACACATTGATAATCACCAGTGTCCACTTCACAAATACTGTATCTCTGCCAAGAAGCCTTCATGTTGAGCCAATATGAGAACCCTGCAGACTTACTTCACCCTGAGCTTGCATAGGATATTTCATGTAGGCTTGTAATACAATAGTTGGTTTCTTCTGAGTCTCTCAGCCCTATATCAGAAATCCCATATCAAAGAGAGTAATCCTTTCTTGAATTCTCAGTGCCTATGTAAAAAACCTAAGTTCCCATCTTACCAAGAAATGGTATTTTTGGTGAAGCCTTTTATCATCCTCTCACAGTACATGGACAGTTATTACACAACCTCTGTGATTTTGGGTGCTTTCTCTGGATATTCCCATTCTGATACCTGTCGATATTGCAGGTCCTAGGAGTGCTGATATCCATGGATATCGGCACTCTTAGGAATGCTGCGTCACAGGGACTGACGAGAGAAGCTAGGTTAGAACCAGGTCTTGATATGATACAAAGCCCTGGAAGGGTACTCACATATAACTACTGTGTGAAAATCCCCGGCAGTCTGGGTTGTGACCCCCCCCAGCTTTGTCGCTGCTGCTGTCATAACCGTGACTACTGCGTGGTGCGTTCAAACCAATCCAAGCTGGGCGCCGAGGTGTGCAGCCCGGTGGTCTAGTGGGTAGCGCATTGCGCTCAGCTGCTACAGGTAGGTGGGACGAATCCGGGTCCAGGCAAATATTTTTTTTCGCCGTGTGTACACACACTATGGCTACCTAATATGGCAGGCTTCGAGTCCTGGGGAAGGATTTTTGTTTTCAACTTATTTTTATTGATATTCTATTGATCATTTATTGATTTTTTATGGATTAATCATGTAATAAAAACAGTATTGAATGGGCTATCGGGCACCTCATTCAGTGTATCATAGGATATCGTAACGAGTGGCCATAGAGTGGCCTACGATACACTGAATTTGGTGCCCAATAGCCCATTCATTACTCTCTTACTACATCTCAGCTTACTGTTATTAAGAAATGCTGAGTTTGTCAATTCATGATCCAGGCCCCCCATGTGTAGTATTTCTTGGAATGAGCCATATATGACCAATAGTCACAGATCATCATCAAATGGCTGGTCAGAGGGGTCCAAAAAAAAATTTGCAGTATGGTAAAATCCTTTTGTGTACATAATGTATATATGTTGGGCTACAATGCCCATATATGAGGGAAGGTTAAATATATTTCATAGGATGCCCACAGTACATAGATAGAACTAAACGACCATGGTGTACGAGGTGGTCGATCCACCACGAGGGAGACAACTCCCGAGGGGTGGATCGGCCACCGAGGACACCAGGGGAGTTTAGTTCTATATTTATTTTATGTTTTTAGAGGTTTAAATAAGGAAAAATTATCAAAATCCGTTACCGTAGTTCACCGCACGAGCGCCGGTCCGCCATTTTGAATGTTTACACGCAGCCAGAACGAGGCTGCAGTGGTGGATCTGCCGCTGTGGTGGATCGACACACGTTACGCCACTGGGGGTGTGGCAATCGGCTCCGCAATGCTATCTCTACGGGAAGGAGTTATTCACATAAAATAAAATGCCTTATTACATGGTCGTAGATGTGTCCATGCACTATATATTCAATGCCATAGCTCAGAGTTGCAATCAGGCAGAATATCCTCACTAACATGCAAAGTTCCTCTCATATCAAGGAACAACTAACATATAATGGTTTTACTTAAATACAAAATCAGCTTGCTGTATGACTACATGTATGGTCGTAGACGTGTCCCTGGTCGTAGACGTGTCCTTGTTTTTGTATTCAGTGTCATAGCTCAGAGTTGCTTTGAGACAGAATAATCTCATTAACACTCAATGTTGCTTTCATATCAAGGTATAATTCACACATAACAAGGACAGTCAAGTATCAAGCATCTTGCAATATAACTGTAGACATGTCCATGGTCTTAGATGTGTCCTCGGTCGTAGACGTGTCCTCGTCAGTACTTTTGTTATGATATCTCTGGTTCTATGTGGAATCTATTAACCAAACTTACAGGGCTTTTTGCCTTCATATGAAGGTATAAGGCCCACATAATAAGGATAGCTAAATATAAGATACTTAGCTGCTATGAGTACATGTATGGTCGTAGACGTGTCCTTGTGTAATCTACCCCAAAATCATATCATAGCCTCTGGGACATACAATTTAACAGGCAGGTTCAATTTTTTTTGTGGGCTACTTAGGTACATGTAATGTCTCTACCTGGTAAATTTTATTAGTCCATCCACAGTATCTTTCATGGTGCATGACAACCTCACAAAAGATAATGCCTGGACCCACAACTGTTACAAAAAGATTCTCTACCCTAGGGGGGATATCCCAAATGAAATAAATAAGGTTTTGGCCCATTATTTTCTTTTTGGTAGCAAGGGGAAAAAATTAGTTCCTCAATTTTACCCAAAAAATGACCCTTTTTGGCCCTTTGCACCCCTGTAGCTCACTTATTATGCATAGGAGATAGGCAAAACCATGGGTCCCCTTCAAGCTCTGAGCATTAAGAACCAGAATGCATAAATAACACAACTATATCTCTTATTTTGAAGAATTCATTGAGTGGGAGGCAAAGACAACCCATTTGAGGATGATCTGTGACTATCTGTCATATATATATATATATATATATATATATATATATATATATATATATATATACATATATATAAGTTATCTCGCTACCAGGGAATAAATATACTGGTGATATACGGATGATAAATAAGATACCAGATTGTACCGGTAATAAAGGGATATTAATAATATATATAATAAATGATCTATCACAGAAACACATGAGTTTGGTGGGTTACTGACCTTGGGGCTATCAGCACCATACATACCAAAACACACAAAAACACGCCAAACCCATGTAAAACACATACCAATCAGCATTACAAATGAGATTGGCACAACCTGTCCAAATGTAAAAATTCATCTTTGTGATTATGAATATATCCATACACAGCACTGGATTTCTTAATATCCTCTATACTGAGACCAGAATCCTTTAACAAAGTGGCACCAGTGTGTCTAAGTAAATGGGTAGAGACACAGCCTTTCATATTAGACTGTAAGGCTAGAAATTTTAACCTAGAGTAGACATATTGATATTCCATACCATTACCTCTAGCAGCTGTCTAGAATTAAACAATAAATCATTTTTACATCTACCTTTACACAACGCTGTAAGCCCCTATATGGGCACAGGAAGGAGTAATCATTCCTAACCAAAAATACATGGAAAGAATCTTTACCAAGTTGGTCCGTTTTAGAAGTTTTAACATGAAGGCTAACATATCCACTCTCAAATTTAACATAACCTACCCTCATAGAGTGAGGGGATTTAACACCTCAAAAACATGTCAATATAGCCAACCAAAATTTCATATCGGCCCAGTTAGATAGGTCTAAGTTCGACCTTAATTTCAACATTTCCTGAGAAGTCAAAGGATGAACTTCCTTTGAAGGATTAGCATTAGATCTTTCAATACCATCCAAAGTTTTCTTTAACATGAAATTACCACTGTAATCAGCAAAACCATTCAATTTTTGTTGATACCAAACTGCAGACATGTAATTATTTACAGATGAAGGCTTCATAAATTCAGACAAACACACTGCATAAATTGAACCCTGGGATGAAGAACAAGGAAAAAGTTATAGTTTAAATATATTACAAAATTTCTTATACCTTTTGAGTTGCTGTTTCCTCATTCTCTTAGTATTGTCTGACACATCATGGGCCAAAAGAAACTTTTTTCTGTTTTGTAACCTCTCCCACTGTGGAATCAAAGCAACACATATTATTATCATGTAGAGTGGTTATACATTTACCAGGCATACCTTTATAAGCAAGTCTCGACAACTGGTCAGCCAGGATATTGTCCTCTGACTTAATATAAGTAGCATTTATTTCTACATTGTTAATGAAACACAGCCAAAAAATTTCTCTCAGCCATTCCATGCAAAGTTTGTTTCTAGATCTGCCCGTGTTAATCATAGCTAGAACCTGCATATTATCTGTTATACAATGAATTCTTTTGTTTTTGTAACTAGAAATCCAGCGTTTTAAACCCATCATAACAGGATATAGTTCATACACATTGATATTTCTCTGATGGTTCCCTAGATTGTCAAGTATAGGAGGAACAGTAAAGTGGTCTACACCGAGATTAAATTTATCAAAAGATGTCCAGTCTCTGTACAGAAAATCCTTACCCATCCATGCTCCGAAGCCCTTAATAGAGGAGTCAGAGTACAAAGGAGTATTAACCAAGTCATTAGGGATTACACTTTTACAGTCAAAAGCGCCAAAGAAATCCAACCACCAACGTATGTCCTGTCTGGTACACTCTGAAATCTATATATAACCCCTAGGCCTAGCTCATGCACACAAATCAAAAACTCTCCTGCTAAAAGTTCTACCACCTTTTACTACCTGTGAGCAAAAGGACATGAGACCTCCAATCCTCTCAAGGTTCTTCTTGGAAATGAACTTCCTTTTAACATTGTCTAATAAGATGCCCTTCATCTTGTCTATTTTATCCTTAGGTAGGAATAATTCCAGCTCAACAGAATTAATCAAAATACCTAGAAATTTGCACTCCTGTGCTGGCTCGGTTACCTTCTCCTTAGACTATTTCATGGTCAAACTCACCACATTTGGTACTGCTGTGTAGCTTGGAAGAAGTAGAATCTATTGACGACCCTCTTGAAGACGACCGTGGTCTGTGACGAGCGGAAAACGAAGATTTCGACCTCCGGTGACGACCACGGTGCATGACCTCGTCCCATTTCAATCCGTTACTAAGGACCCTCGGAGACCGCTGCCTGGATACGCGGCTGCGCCCTTGGTGATGTGACATCACTGGTCGTTGACAAACATTCGCACGTGCATGCCATGCCCCCTCGGTTGAGTTCATCTCGTCTTTCCTGTCCCTTCCAGGGACCACCTCCTGTAGCAGGCTTTTAATACTGGATAATTCGCCCTCCAGTGCATCCATCCTCTCCGTCTGGTCAACGAGCTGTTCATCTAACCCATTAGCGTGGTTAGGTGGTATAGACCCCTGATCTACACAAGATGAATCTAGCTCATTCGAAAATCCCAAATTGGCTGTTTTTACTGCTTTCCCAGCCGATTAAGCCGATTTCTTAGAAGCAGTAGCTGCTTTCACACCTGTGTAGAGGCAAGGAGAAAGGGTGATCCATGCTAAAAGTCAACTTTAAAATTCCGATCACTGGCTTTTCAGTGATATATTGCAAGAGAAGATACTCCTGTTAGTTTTAGAGGAATGGCTTGCTAAACGTAGGTAGGTGTGACCATTTCCTGAATGGCAAAAAGCTCTATGCCTAATTGATCATGAGATACATCTATAATTAGCATAATTTATGCTAATCAGCTAAATTAGCATAATTTTTTATTCTGTTGCCTATAACTTTTGATCTAGAAATGGTATTTTCGTTCTGTTTTCACCATAGTAAACCTAGTGAAAGATTCTTTCAAATGGGATAATTGATTTTCCTATTTAGAATGAAAATTATGTTTCCATGGCAACAGACATCAACAAAAATGCCTATTTAGGCCCAAAAACGTTCTTTTTACATGCCTAATTTGGATCCACTCCACCCAAAATAGAACGTTTTATGTAAAATCATTGAATTCTCCATAAAAAAGTACCCTATAATAGTTTTAGGCATATTTTTCCTATTCTAGCCCATAGTGGTGCCCCCTGGTGGCTAAAACAGGTACTAAATCCCGCAGGAACCCCCATTTCTGCTTGCTGGCTCACACCTCTAGTTGATTTTCTACCCATATTGACCAAGTGAACAAATCCTAATCAAGAAAATCAATTTAAAATCAAGGAAACACCCAGCGTGGTTTGGCGTGGTGTTACCTGAACCGGTGAGCTTCGCCAATTGACGGTTACTTTGAACCAGCCCCTTATATACTGGAGGAGTTATTTACCATGACATCATGCTATGACATCATAGGTATTCATAAGAGCTGCAAGTAGTCCCTAACCGTCCGCGGCTAATTATACAAATATACACGAGTGTATATAGTTCCATATAAATATATATATATATATATATATATTTATATATATATATATATATATATGGCTCAGTATTTCTTAACAACATTATATTTTATTAATAGCCCTTTATCTTGGCTTATTAAAAAAGTTCATTCAAGGATCCTACTCCTAAGATGTCAGTTTTTATCATGCATGCCGTAAAACCTTCCAAAAAAGTGAAACATTACTGATCGTAACTGATTGTTACTACACACGCACATGCCATAAAATGTATCTTTACGTACACCAAAATTTAGTATTTTCTCACAAGCCAAACATGTCTACAATTGAATACAAATGATAGAAACACCAGATAATAGGTTTGGCACTATAAAAGTAGAACTCTAATCAGTAACGTTCCCTATTCATATGTAATGCTAGAATGTATCTTTACATACACCAAGTACTCTTTTCACATAAGCCAGACATGTCTACAATTGAAAAGAAATGCTACAGGTTGATACTATGAAAATATAACTTTGACCATCCAGTAATATCTGCAGCCATAAGTAACGCCCATAGAACGTTACTGATCGCGGTGTGCATTGAAAATCACTAATATGTACATGGTATGGGTAGTTCCTGGAGTACATCAAAAAAATAATTTTATGGAAGACCCCCCAGGGTACCTCTTGATTGCATATAATAAGAAGACTGGTGATATTCCCTAACAAGGTTAGATGGTCTCTACCAGTAACGCTCCGCTTGTGAAAATTCATAATAACATGCATATAAAAAATAAATAATGCCCTAGGACTCACCCAAACCATCTTAGCTTAGCTTTGACCCCCCCCCCCCACTAAGGAATAAAAATATTATTGGTGGTGAAGAAGTGTTTACCTTGCTATCATATGCCCAAGGAACCACATGTCCCGTAAATCTTGGAATGACCGATATATATATATATATATATATATATATAGTATTTATATATATATATATATATATATATATATATATGGAAGAATATACACTCGTGTATATATATGTAATTAGCCACGGACTTTAAGGGACTACTTGCAGTGCGTAGTGGTATCTTTGATGTCATAGTATGACATCATGGTAAATAATCCTCCAGTATATAAGTAGTAGGTTTGAAGTAACTGTCAGTTGGTCAATCTCACCTGGACAGGTAACAACTCGCTGGGTGTTCCCTTGCTTTTTAATTGATTTTCTTGGTTTACAGATTAATTTTTTCAATCAAGATGGGCAGAAAGTCAACAAGAGGTGCTAAACCGGCTGCTGTTTCAAAGAAATCACCCAAATCGGCCAATTCTGCAGCAGAATTGGTCAGCTTAGGAGATTCAAACGATGTGGAGTTATCTTGTGGGGGTCAGGTACCTTCACTGGTGGGCTAACTACGAGAGATCAAAGGTCTTCTGCAGGAGGTAATTGCTACTAGAGGGGACCAGAGAGATGAGATGTTGGACTCGACCGAAGGGGTGGAGCGCCCACATGGTGATGTTAACAAGCGAGTGATGACGTCAGGTTGGCAAGGACGCAGCCACGTTTCAAGGGAGAGGTGTCAACGTTCACCAAGCGTCTATAGCAACGGTTCGAGAAGAAGTTACTCGCGGAGGTCGTTGGCAGAGGTCTAAATTGTCTTTTTTTGCTCGTCATGGGGTTAATAACTCTTCAAGAGGGTCGTCAACTGACTCTACTGCTTCTATGCTCCACGTTGGTACCCAAATCGGTGAGTTTGACCATGAAAACTATATTAAAAAGCGTGATAAGATTGATATGGTTGAGAAATTGGTTCTGGTCAAGTTGAATTTTGTGTTGAATGCCTATAAGGAAGGTGACGACATGGAGGGTATGTTAAGGCATTTGCAAGTGTTGGTAGAAAAAGCAGGAACAAAGATATATACTGTTGCAGCCCTGGTTGCCTATGACAAATCTGTTAGAACTAGAGCTAACAGTGATGGTACCGAAGCATTTGGTACAATCGAGAATTCCAATATTCTTAGACATCTTTCGTACGATGGTACAGTTCAGGCTGAAAGGGCTTATGCCTCTAAATCAAAAAATGGGGTAAAACCTAAAGTTTCAAATAAATCGTGTTATGCCTTCAATAGAGCCGAGGGGTGTTTGAGGGATCCCTGCAAGTGTAAGCACATTTGTAGTGGTTGTGGTACCACTGGACAGAGCAAGACTGAATGTCAAAAATCTAGAAATGATTAGGAATTTATAGGTAACCAATGTCCTATAGCAGGCAGTTATGTGTGTTTGATGCCAGGTCCAGTTGTAGTAGGTTTGGTAGATGTTGGCTTACCTGCGCGAGCAACTTCAGTACAGGAGGTGGAAAACGCAGGTGGGGTGGATGAGTTGATTCATTCGCCTGAGCTCGTATCGGAGCAATTAGAACCTTGTTGGCATAGTTAATCAAGGTGTATTCCAAGAAATTAATTCTTTGGATAATATAGAGGGGTTTAATAATTATAATAATCCAAATGATATGTATGGTACATGTGATGACCCAGTACAGGGTGAAAATGAACCACTTTTTTCTGTAGACATCGAAGGTTTACCCAGCATTAGGGTGTATGACAATTGTATAAAAGGTGTATGTATGTGTGTTCATTATATCTGTGGGGAGAGAGCTCAGATTTTGCCATGCAGATTGGCTTCATAACTCCAACAAAAAGGTCTCGTCAATATTAATAACACTGAGGCTGATTTTCTATGGTGGGGTTTCGTTCAAGGTTTCAAGACTCAGACTGTAAAACTACCTCTGACTGTAAGATTATAAGTCTATTCTTGAGGGAACATTTTACAATGAATTTTGTGGTATAGTATTGGACGAATTGCAGGCGGGTTTGGTCTCAAAATCTGATAATAAACCTCAGTGTATCCATTCACTTTGAGGGGTGGAGAAATCCAATGGTAGGATGAGACCTATAACTGATTGTATCATGTCTGAGAAAATCTCCATTAATAATTTTATGGATACTACCAGCTCAACTTTTTCCTTTAATAATATTAGCATGGTGACTGCACAGTTAGATAGTAATGATTATATAAGTGTGGTTGATTTAAAATCAGCCTACAGAACTATAAATGTCTATGGTCCCCGCACAACTATGCAAGGTTTCAGATGGGATTTGGGACATGGAGAGGAATACTATGTTAGTAAAAGATTAACCTTTGGTCTCAAATGTGCTCTATATATATTTAACAGAATTTCTGACTTTATTGTGGAGCTGGCCAAGTTCTATGGTGTAAAGAGAGTTGTTGATTATTTAGATGACTTTATAGTCATTGCTGATTCTTATGAGGAGTGTCTCAGTCAGAGAAATTTATTGGTTGAATGTATGCAATACATGGGCTTTGTGATTTCAAAGGAAAAAGTAACTGAGCCATCTCAAGACTGCAAATCTTTAGGAATTATTATAAATTCTAAAGATTTAGAATTATCTTTACCTAAGGATAAGGTAGAAAAAATAAGGGGAATCTTATTGGACAATGTTAATAAGAAGTTCATTTCTAAGAAGAACTTAGAGAGAATTGGTGGACTCAGGTGGTTAAGGTTGGTAGGACCTTTAGTAGAAGGATTTTTGATTTGTGTGCCCGTGCTAAACCGAGGGGTTGCATTAGAGTCTCTGATTGTACCAGACAGGACATGCTTTGGTGGTTGGATTTTCGTGATATGATTAACTGTAAAAGTTTGATCCTTAATGACTTAGTACATGCTCCAACATATTCGGATTCCTCTATTAAGGGCTTTGGCGCTTGGATGGGTAATGATTTTCTGTATGGACATTGGACATCTTTCGACAAATTTACCCTGGGTGTAGACCATTTTACTGTCCCTCCAATACTTGATAATCTGAAAAATCACCACAGGAATATCAATGTGCATGAATTGTACCCTGTTATTATGGATTTAAAACGTTGGATTTCTAGTTGTAAAAATGAAAGAATCCACTGTATAATGGATAATATGCAAGTTCTAGCCATGATTAACATGGGTAGATCTAAAAACAAACTTTGCATGGAATGGTTGAGAGTAATTTTTTGGTTGTGTTTCTGTGTTTCATCAACAATTTAGAAATTTATGCTACTTATATTAGGTCAGGGGATAATATTCTGGCTGACCAGTGGTCGAGACTTGATTATAAGGGTATGCCTGGTAAATGTATTACCACTCTGCTGGATAATAGTATGTGCTCTTTTGATTCCAGAGTGGAAAAGGTTGCAAAAAAGAAAAAAAAACTATCTTTTGGACCAGGGTGTGTCAGAGAATACAAGGAAAACTAGGAAACAACAGCTGAAATGGTATAAAAAATTTTGTGGAAAATTTAATTTACAACCTTTTCCTTGTTATCCATCTCAAGGTTCGTTATATGCAGTGTATTTATCTGAGTACATGAAGCCTTCATCTGTAAAAAATTACATGTCTGCAGTTTGGTACCAACAGAAGTTAAAAGGTTTCATTGATTACAGTAGTAATTTCATGTAAAGAACACTTTGGATGGTATCGATAGACATGATAGTATTCCTACCAGGAGTATTCACCCTCTGACTCCTCAAGAAATGCTGAAATTAAGGTCCAATTTAGACCTATCTAACAGAGCAGATATGAAATTTTTGTTGGCTATATTAACATGTTTTAGAGGTGTACTCAGGGTAGGCCATGTGGTTAGATCCCCTTACTCTTTGAGGGTAGGTGATATCAAATTTTAAAGTGGTTATGTTAGCTTACATGTTAGAACTTCTAAAACTGATCAACTTGGTAGGGGTTCCTTTTATATATTCTTGGTTAGAAATGACAACTCGTTGCTGTGCCCATATAGGGGCCTACAGTGTTTGTATAGGGGTAGATGTAAAAATGATCTCTTGTTTAATTCTAGAGGTAATGGTATGGAGTATCAATATGTCAACTCTAAGTTGAAATTACAGTCTTACAGTCTAATATCAATGGTTGTGTTTCTACTCACTCTCTTAGGCATGGTGGTGCCGCCTTATTAAAGGATTCTGGCCTCAGTATAGAGGATATTAAACGGAAGGTAAACTGGAAGTCCAATGCTGTGTATGGTTATCTACATAATTATAAAGATGAATTATTACAATTGGATAGGTTGTGCCAATCTCATTTGCAATGCTGGTTGGTATATGTTTACATGTGTTTGGCGTGTTTATGTGTGTGTTTGGCATGTATGGTGCTGATACTGTATCACCTATAATATTATATTATTGTCCGTACATAACCGGTATATATTCTTCCCTGGCAGCGAGTTAACTTATATATATATATATATATATGTGTGTGTGTGTATGCTCTAGGCATGCATGGTTAATGGATTGGTCATGTAATTAAAACTAACTTATGCCAAGTGATGAATAGCATAAAGGCGGTACTACTATCATTGTTGTGTTTTCTAGTTCTATTAGAGCTTGGAGTATGTTATGTTGGTTTCTACTTTCTCTGAATGTATAAAAGCTGTCAGCCGATGGCTGGCAGCCAAAGGCCAACTGCTCTTGGAGTAAACATTGCCCTGTGCATGATGTCATGACCTCATTTCTCCATATATATGGTAAGAAGTGTGATCATCTAACCAATCTATTAACGTTATCTGCTTCAGGATATCAGTTGTCTATTTAGGCCCTTACAGCACATAACAGATCCATTCATAATCAGTGGTTGGCAGTTAATGGGTGTTCACAGGGGTGATATAACAATGTAATGGCGAATTGCTGGACTGGTGAGTTGTATATCTACATTATGATAGTCAGGATGCATTTAAGCATTATATTACCTGAAACCTGACACTTGACCCCTCTTTATATACATACTTTACCTGACATTTTTACCCCTCTTCATATACATACCATGGCTTATTCTTGCCAAAATACAGGATGGTAAGAGCTAAGGACTTTCCTTTGTTACCCCATCACAAGCTTTAAAAGTTGGCTGCCCACCACCGTGTTTAATTTGGTCTGAGGAATAGGATGTACCACATGCTTTTAAGCAGGGGCTAGCAGGACTGGTCAGCTAACACTAGTTATATACATAATCCAGCAGTACAAGTTTAAGTTTAAAACATCTCTCACATTCTTGCATGATAAACTGAAAATAGGGTTTGTTCTATGATGAGGCCACCTCAGAGCTCCTCCCCTGTTCCTTTCTACCACAGTGGTAGTTGGGACATTTTAGAGAAAAACCTCCCCAATATTATTTCTTGCTCCTATAAGGTGGCCCTAGGGTCACTCCTTGTATATAAGATGTGAGGTTCCTGGTAATAATGTTTGAAATGAATGAACATCGCTGCTCGACCCCTAAGTCAACTTGGCTTCTGTCAGCCAACCTTATTCAGCATTTGTGTAGCCCACTGAGCCAAGAAAGGCCTATAGGACTTTGGAAAATAGGGATTTCATTTGAATATGAACAACACAATCTGTGTATGTGGAACTTATTCTTATGGTGTAAGGGGGAGGTATACTCATGATAAATTAATGTTGAAAATATCTGTATTCAAGATATCGTTAACAGTGTTAAAGAACTGAATAATGCTTAAGGTCTGGGTTATACCATCAGCTTAATTTTAGACATCTTCTGTCAAGGAGAAAAACATATAATATATAATTGCATTCTGTAACATAAGCCACACTTCTTATGTACCAAGAGAGTTTGATACTGCTGAAGTCTGATGTGTCTCTGGTCTGACCAGCTCAATACACCATCTATCCACATCTCCACTCTATGAGTATTGATCAGCCTGCCTTAGGCCTGGTTGTCATGATTGCTACCAATCCTCTATCAGAGAGATAGCATACACATTAGCTGCTGGCAAACTGGTGGAGGTAAAATCTCAGGTAATAGAGAATACATCTTGCACCTATCAGCTGGTGATACTATCTAAATGCAATTTTACATAAGTATCAAGTCCCAGTATGATTAAAGCATCTTACAGATCAAAGACAAAATACACTTAGTATTTGTGACATTGCAGGCCTCCTATTACTCAGCAGTAGTTTGATAGATGGATCAGGTGTTGGTAAAGTGTGAACTAAAAAGTACATGTGAGTTTGCAGCTAATCTTAACCCCTTGCCCTAGCTAACATGATGTGATTAAATCCTGTTAGAAACAGTACTTCTTCCATAAAGAATTGATGCAATTAATGTATAATACTTTTAAATTGCTCACAATTTATTTCATGAACACTGCACGCATGTTTCATCCCAAATTTACAGTTTCGTATAGTGCGAAAGGTTTGAGATACACACTAGGATGAGAATGACGAGACTGAAATTGGATATACAGAACTAACTGTGTGTCATAGTTTATCTATCTAATAATCTACCAAAAAACTGGTAAAGTTTGGACATAACAATATCTTTTAAAAGATGGGCCAAAAATCAAAATTAGGGGACCCAGGGTCCTGAATCCTAACAGAAATAAGAGGAATCACTATGAATACCTTAAAACATGTATCCATTGGCACAATTTGCCATAGAGAAATCTTTTTAGAGATAAACATATATAAATAAAAATAGTTGCACACAGGACAAGTGCCTACATGCCAAGTTAGCATTGTTCACATTGCATGGTAAAGAACATTTAAGAGTAATAAACCATGCAGAATTGTGCACCTATACCTGTAGTTTACCCATAGAGTAGGATTGAATCCTATTACAAAGTCAGCTCTGGTCTCCTCTGCACCCCTCTGGATCCAAAAGTTGCATCAAACTCATGATACAGAGACAATCTTGAACCTCTCAAAAATATTATTATAAAAGAAACATTTGTGCAAAAAGAGAATAGATGAGATTAGTGTTTGAAATATCTCATCTACTAATATCTGTCTCCATAGTGTAGTGATATGTAATAAATATTCAGCCAACTCATAATATCTAACTTCAATGCCACGCTAATCAAGAAATTATTGTATAGCACTGCATTACTCTTAGTAGAGGTTGTTTCACAGAGAGGGGTATAGCAATCGTTTCTCATCATTCATACACTTAACAAGTCTTCAATATTAAGGGATAGTTTTCTCAATGATCAACCATCTGATGTGGACCTGTGAGTACCTCCCTGTTTTTGATATTAAATCATGCTTTCAGACCAACATAATCCATGTATTTCGACAATGAAAATTTTTTCTTTTTTATCAGAGAATCCGTTGAAAGCCAGGTATTTGAAATCAAATTCACATGTGACAGCCCTTTAAATTCCAAGTGCAGAGGTTTGGGGCTAGGGGAGCCTTCACCCCCTTACTTCTGCCCACCACTCAGGAAGGTCCAATTCAACGAACTTCTGTGCAGATCAACTTTGAAAGTGTTTGCCACTCAAGCTTAGGTTGTCCTAATATTACTCTTTGCATACTACTCGCCCCACCCACACCCTGCCCATTATGTGCAATTAGTGTTCCAACAGTAATTATACTACACTTCCCAGAGCTTCGTCCTCAGTTGTCACTTGTTTTTATTTTGCTTTTCTATTACCCTCTACCATAGTTTCCGTATATTTTGTAGTGTAGCCCTTCCTGCTATCCCTCTGCCATGATTGAATTTGCTTACAATTACTCTTTGGTTATTTTACTGCCATTAAATCCAAGAGATATGATATAGGCTTGTACAATGAAAATTATGAGCCATCAATTCATCCACACACTAAATGGAAATTCCTTTAAAATACTGTAGGGGCCAGCTCTGCCGTAAAAAGCCAGATGCCCCATTCCGGATGTACCAGCCCCAAGGGCCTGGCATCTGGTGAACGCTTGCCCCCCCTGTGTGTGTCATACCGATCCAGGTGTAGGTGGAAGATAGAAAACATCAGGCCAGGGGATATAGCTCAGTGGTACAGCATCCACTTTGAAGTTGGAAGGTTCTTGGTTCATATTCCTGTATTCCAGAGGTGTTTTCTGCTGATCTATACAATACTCTTAATCCTACACCCTTCACACATCTACAACCTGCAAAGCCCATGCATTTTAAAAGCATACTGAAATGTGATATTGTCTGACCCAAAGGTCTTTGGCATTCCCCCCCTGCAAAATGTCAAAAGGAAGAAAAGAACCATTAAGATCAGAATTTACTTTATACCACTCACCAGAGACAGTGTGGATATAATTTGGATGTTGTCAATGTCACAGGTATTATCTTAACAGAACCCTATCACTGCACTTGATGTGATTGTTCTCTTGCGTACTAATTGTGGTGCTTAACCACATCCCTGTCCATATAATGTAGCTAAACCAACCCCTTTATAAAATGTATCTGAGTTGAAATTTGTAGCCAAGTTATCCTTTAGTTGTATTTTCATTTTGTTAAGAACTGATCAGTAATGCCATGTACTCCTCATCTTAATCATAGTTTACAATTATATCGCTTAGGTTTCTGCTGGGCCCAATGAATACATTAAGCTGCCCTAGGGTGTAAGAATAATACCAAAACTTGTTATGGAAGGCGCTAGTTTGCAGCCAAACCAGATTGCTCTTGGCACTGAGCAAGGTTTGCACATTTTACAGTGCTACTTACCTAATTTTGAGGGCAGTCTTGTTGGCATGAGCTGTGAACTAAGATTTGGGCTTCCACCTATGCCCTGTTGGAGATTTTGGAGCTTTAATTATAGCAAATTTACAGATGACCACCAACACACATATAGGACAGTGTCACAGTAGCATTATGCCCACCTGTACTTTAACCAAAGGCCAAACTCTGTGTGACCCTCCCTTGCTTGAATACATAGGTAAAAATGTGTGATGTTGGGCAATATTGGGAGAATCAGGCTCAGGGGTCCTAAATTTAATCTCGCCTGCTGGTATGCAATGGCAAAAGATACCGCAGTAGTCTCCTACTGTTTAAAAGAAACCAAACCTACCCAGAAGATTATATAATATTCATCTGCACTCAAACAACTGACCGTCACATTAAGAGGCAAACATTCTAACACTAGTCTGCTCCATTGATGCTGTGTTGATAATCCACCATTTTGATAGAGTTACCTTAAAACTAGGCATTGCAGTTTTGGGCCTTCAATGCCAAGGGGCAGTTACCTGATAAAAAAAAGATCAGCAATAAAGCTAGGTAAGTTTACCTTTAAGAGGTTCAGTGACTCACTCAGCTTTCATTAGCTAGTCATTTGTAGCATGTTAGACTGGGTGGTATGCATGTCAGTGGCTGTGGTCACTGACTACTAAATAAGTAGGTGTCTGGTGCTCAGCTCAGTCACTTGTCCTTCCACAGATATATTAGACCCTCATTAGACATGCAAGCATCTGGCTAATCCCCTTCCAGCATCAAGCTTCTGTGAGCTTCTTGAGTGGTCTAGCCTGCCCCTCTGGATAGCAGTCTGCTTACAAATTGAATAATCGAGGTCCATATGCTTCACTAAGGGACCCTTTATTGCTCACCCCTATGCAATAACACTAACCTGTATTTCAGGGCCAGCTCTTCGATCCTCATATTTTACTAAATAAATGAAATTTGGAATGTGTTTCACTGATGAGGTTCACTCGGCTCTGCCTTTTGAGATAAACTCTATTTTCTGAACTGTGTGCAATTCTTACAAGTTTTCTTTTTGAATCATTCCCTCTGTATTTCATTGCAATACACTGCATGTGCACTTTCCCTTCTAGGACGTGGATATTACATCCAATGAAGACCACAATTACATCTGTATTATCTTATACGGTGAACCTTGAGACTTAAATGTGTACAGCAGTCCACCCCATCCAGGAACAATGCAGTGTATTGAGTGAATCAATATGGAAAGCTGGTTGTCCTGGTGGTTGCCTACCTTTATGCACAGTGGGACTCATTTTCACATTCAATCTACTGTAGATCTCTGTTTAGGACTATTAAAGTTGTGTGGAATTTTATGTTAGGATTGTTAGGAGGGCTGTGTCTGGCTTGGTAATGGCTCTCATATGACAGCTTTTGCAGTCTTGAAGGGTACTCTGGAAGGTTAGTGGATGCTTTACTGTGGTAGAAATGGCTTGAAGGAAAGGATTTAGAGAGCATGCATGCAACTGGAAATGAGACAATTTGGACGACAAAAAGTTAGCACAGTAGATATTTGGTGCATTGATATGGACTCTGGTAAGAGAGTAATGAATGGGCTATCGGGCACCGAATTCAATGTATTTTAGGATATCATAAAGAGTATCAATAAAAACAAGTTGAAGACAAAGATCCTCACCAGGGACTTGAAGCCTGCCATACTGTGTGTACACATGGCGGAAAAAAGATTCGCCCGGACTAGGATTCGCCCCGCCTACCTCTAGCAGCTAAGCTTCTGAGATTGAATGTGCTAACCACTAGACCGCCGGGATTCACACCTTGGCGCCCGGCTTGGCTTGGTTTGGTTAAAATGCGTCCCGCAGTCATCGCAGTTATGGCAGCAGCAGCAACAAAGCGAGGGGGGGGAGGTTACAACCCAGACTGCCAGGGATTTTCACACTTTTAAATGTATAGTAGTTATATGTGAGTGCCCTCCCAGGGCTTTGTATCATATCAAGACCTGGTTCTACCCAACCACTTCTCGTCAGTCCCTGTGGTGCAATGTATAATGAGTTGGATTTGGAATCAGAAGACTGCAGGTCCCACCCCTACCCTGGCAATAAAAAATCTTTTAGGTTTTAACATGTAACATATGACATGTTAGGAAATGTATATGACATGTATATGAAATGTAAGGAGTGCTATTATCCTGGATATTGGCACTCCTAGCAGTGATGATATCCAGGATATCAGCACTCCTAGGACCTGCAATATCGACAGGTATCAGAATGGGATTTTCCAGAAAAAGCACCCAAAATCACAGAGGTCATGTAATATACAGTATTACATGATGAAAGACATCTTGATGTGGTAAGCTTAAAACCTATTTTTTCTTTTACAATTGGAATGTGATTTAGGTAAAGTCATGAAACCTTGGCATAAGATCTGTACTGCTTAGCCAAGATTGCCTTTTCCTTGCTACACAAAAGCCTGTCTCTCGGATGTAATCATGGACAAAAATGCACCCAAGCAAATTACAGTTCTTGCATTACCATCTCAAGACCGCTTCGTCAGGATACTAGATATCACACCATGCCTTCCAAGCAACAAAGGAAGCATGCTTTATGGAAGAAGGATTTTGCCAAAATGCCCCTTTTTATGGAAGAATTATGGCTGTGCCCACAAAGCTGCCTCCTGTGCATTGTAGCCTAATACCCGCTATAGCAAAAGCATGTAACACACATCAAGTTCTTTTTATCAAGAGTTAGCTGGGTTAATGCAGGAGCTATATTTTGTTTTTATCACATTACCTTCATGGAAGAGAAATGTCAAGTTACTTAGATTTAATAAACTCACTCTATAGGGAGCAATGTATCAGGAAATGCAAATTTAGCTCATCTTCTGTCCTATGATGTAGTTTTTTGTCAAGCCTGGGGGATGTTGAACAATATGTTCACCATAGATCCATTTACTGGCTAGACTTTAATTAATTCAATCTGTCACTCTTCTCTAAAGCCAGAATCTATTTGACTAATACCTAATGTATTAAACGCCTACTAAACTATGGGACTGATAAAGGGAAAGAGCCTACTTTAATTTGATAAGTAATTAGGATTTTGGTGACGTGATTTACATTACTCTAAATTTCATATCAAGTGAGGGAGATTTTGAATAAACTAGCAATTCAAAGTGAAAACCACTTTTAATCATCTATTGTTCTCAAATCAATGAATATTTGCCTCACATCTTACAGTTTTTTTTACAGATTTCTTTCTAAATCATTATGATAAGAAGACAGGAGACTTTGGCAATAGCCTCAGCTCACCCTAGCTTCAACCAACTCTTAAAATTACATTTACTTTGGATTACTTTCCTATGGTGAGTTCCTTAGTTTAGCCTGTTCCATCTGATTAATGAACATTGTTTCATAATTCCATGACATTTTGGCTAGCAAGGAGAATTCTAGCCAATTCAGTAGACCAACACACTGGATGATATACATGTCATCGTCCTAACTACAGTAGCTACCTGTAATTAGTGATCTAGTAGATCGGGCCGCTATCCCTCAACAGACAGACCTCATCAGACTTGCAAGTATTGGGTCTGCAGCCAAAGCTTAGTGAATAGTCTACTCAAATTATGTTGAGCTTGTTAATTTAATTGCAGGTGTGGTTCTTCAAACAAAGATGTTTTTCACATTATGGGACTGCCAACATTACTTGGCCCAATCAATCAGCATTGTTTTATTTGGTCAAGTCTAATGAAAATTTTGAACTCCTCCACCTATTGTGGAATTTTATGTCCACAAAACTTTTATATGAGGAGCATCCTGGTTATAGTACTTGCACTACATTATATACTTGCAATACTATTAAAATGGTTTAATAGAAAGAGGCCTACTCCCACTATAATATAGTTAACATTATAAACCTTTTTGGGAATAGTGTATGTCTTACACTGTTAGTAGTAGCCAGGGTTATTTTACAGAAAAATCCTTTGGCAACTTTGGTTCCAATACATTTTGCTGTAAATCTACAGGAGGTGAGTTGCTGTAATTCTACAACACAATCCACAGTTATCATACAGTAACAACCACTGTAACCATACAGCAAGATCATTCAGATCTAAAGAAACATATGTTATAAATTAACAGCAAAATATGTTGTAGAATTACATAAATATGTTTTTTAAAATAACAGTGATATTTTTCGTAAATGAGCGGCAGGTTTTGCTCTAAATGAACAGCAGAATATACTGTAAATTAACAGAATTATTTGCTGGTAAATGAGGTTCGAGCAACTATTGCTGTAAATTTACAGAAACCTGTATTGTATAGTATAGGCACTGCTATATACAATCTACCAGTGAGGCGAGTCCATGACATAATCCCCATAATATTTTTTTATGTGTGCTCTCTGTGCATACATTGATACATTAAACCATGCATGCCTGATGAAGACAGGAATGTCTCCAATCCCAGTGAAGTGCCATCATTGAGATCAAGAGAAGTAGGTACAAATATCTCTCCCAAACCATTTCATGGGCAGTCAGTTTTAACACTGAACTAACCTAAAGGCAGGTAGGCCTATGTTAGCTTTAAGTTCATAGTCTAGGCACTTATGAATATACAATTTAGACACAGGTGTGGTGTCTTTGGTGTACATTCATGGTATATCAGCATATACATTCTTAACAAATGATGGAAACTGCTGCCCCCCCAGTAGCAGAACCTACAGGTAAGGCTATTTTGATAAAACCTTTGTGGGTCACTCTGGTGCAGAGTGAGGAGCGGATAGGTCTGCTCCCTACCATTCGCTACCACAAAGTGTCAGGTTTGACTGAGAGCATCCACTATGCTTACCATGGTTACTGTGGTGTCAGCCAATCAGATGGAGGCAGCCTCAGTGACTGGCCGGCCTAGGGTATGCAAGTGTAATTATACAGGAGAACTTACTGTACACATGTGTCTACAGGTAGAAGCTTGTCACTAAAAAAATGAAAACTCAGTGTAATTGAGAATACTGCTCTTTCCTCTGTTGATTTACATAGAACATTCTTGTTATATAACCCCAACTCGTTACAGTGTATAATGTTTAAATTTTATGTAAATTTCCTTTTCCTAAGATATCTTTGAAGGTTTAGAAAGATTATCTGTCAAATCGAAAGCTATTATGTTTTTCTCAAATGCTTCTATTGGATAGAACTGGGCTGTATTGTTTAGTATGTATATTATTGTTTGTTTGATGTATACTTCAGTAGTACCAGTTGTTCTTATGTTAATGTATAGGAAGTCTAGCTCAAATGATATGGTAATGGACGACCCATACTCAACCAAACACGAAGTCTGCCATATAGTAGTCACTGGTTTTATTAAACAAGCATAAATATCCACAGTTACAGCAATGTTCAACTCACTTTAGCTCAAGGCTTCACAGTGGCATGACGGTCGCATATGTACAATCTTTGAACAAGTAACCAATGGATAACTCATGACGAGTGGGGGTTATCGACAGATAATAACACGAGGCCATAGGCCGAGTGTTATTATCGTTGATAACCCCCACGAGTCATGAGTTATCCATTGACTACTTATTTTATACCACGAAACCAATAAATAATCAATATAATACCAATAAATTCAAGTTGAAAACAAAATTATTACCCCTCCCCGGGACTTGATCAAAGCCAGCCATAGTGTGTCTACACAGGTACATACACCTCCTTCCCTGGCAGCGGACAGCGACAGTGCACACGGCGGAAAAAGATGCTCCTAGACCGGGATGCGATCCATGTACCTCTCACGGCTGAGCGCAAGGCGCTAACTGCCAGACCACCGCGTCTCCTCCTTCTGCGCCCGGCAGCGGACAGCGACAGCACACACAGCAAAAAAAGACGCGTCTTGCTGTTATGTTTGTGTATAATACACCTCCTCGCCTGGCAGCGGACAGCGACAGCGCACACGGCTTTGTATCATATCCAGACGTGGTTCGAACCGAGCGTTTCTCGTCAGTCCCTGTGGCGCACTGCATAGGGGGTTGGACTAGGGATCTTAGGCTGCCCTGGTCAAGTCTATCATGGGTTTTAACATGTAACATATGACATGGGAGGACATGAGAGGCATGCGGTTATCCTGGATAACCGCATGCCATACATGGATAACCGCACGCCTTACATTGATAACCGCACGCCTTACAAAATTGATGCTAAAGTATACAGGGTGTGCAATATCGACAGATATGTGGATAGGAATAGACCCCAAAAAGCACTGTGTAAGCCAGAAATTGAGGTATAATGTGCAATAACCCAACGCTGGCTGGCTACAGTCCCATAGAATTAAGACAATCTCCAATGAGTGCAGGTAAATGCGTATATAGAGTCCATGTGCTTCACCCTCTTACATAATAATCCACGCGGCTGCTGCAGGAGTACCAGTCTACCGTCCGGTGGCTAGCTCTGTACTGGCTCCTACTCATGCTCATCTACCTGTATCTTTCCCTACTCCCCACCTTGGTCTCATACAGGTCTGTGTTTCCCTGTTCCAGCTCTACCTGTACGCCGCAGGCTCTATGAGTGCCACGTCATCACATGCCAATGATCACCTTAAACCCGGCCAGGACTCATCTAATGCCAGCTATGTGCTACCTCATTATATACAATGTCTATACCAATAAATATACATTCATTATTATACTCCATTATACCTGCCCATCCTTATTTATTATATTTATGACAAGACAGAACCAAATATAATGTGAGTCCAAAAATTGGAATTTAGGTGGCCGCCATTTGATTGATCTGAAAGGAGAAATGGAACACCACAAACATAATGGTGCTATTTTTCTGAGAACAAAGATACAGTTCAAAAGGGGATTGTGTCTAGATATCCAAGATGACTACCAGTTTCCTGCCACGATGTTATTTCAGATGACTACAGAACATGTTTATCCAGGGAATGCTTTCTTCTAGAGCAGTTTTCCTACATCCCATGAATGACACTCTTACTTTATGTGCTCTATGTTTATTGAGCCCAGGTAGGGTCTTTGCCATATCCATGAACTAAACAGCAATACAGAATAGAATAGCCCTTTGAAGGCACCTACTTCGGCAGACTAGATATCACACCCAAGGGCTAAGGTTTATAGCAAGAGGTGGCTGGCAGCAAGATGTCCTTTATGGCACATTTAGGCTGGCATTGGGATAGAGACTGTGTGCAGCAAGGGGCTCTACCTCTATAAACCCACTACCTTGCCATTGGCACACCATGTGGTTCACACCCATTCTTTTCTACTTTAGGGTTAGAGTCTATTTCCACTCCAGTACTGTCCTCCTAGTGATGGTTTATGGAGAGGATGAAGAGATCTGGAACTCAATTTGCTGTATTGTAATGTGAGTCTGTCTTGTGATCTGTTTGTATGGGATGGTCTACTTTGCTACAGTCCTTTGAATTGTGCTTAGCTTTCCAAATCTCACTGTAGAGATTCTTCTGACTCTAATCAATACATTTTCTTTGTATTAACAATGTAGTTCCCACTCACTTCAGCTACTAATGCTCTGTCCTCTATTCAACAACAATATTTCTAATTGTAGAGTTGTTTCATTTTTAGTATTCTGAGTTCTTGAGCATAAGATATTTTACTTTTATATCCTTTTACAGAGAGAGGACACCTATAAATGATGTCATTTGTGACTCCCACCTTGCACTTTATGGATGGCCCAAGGGTGGGACAAGCTCTGTGCTGTTATCATAGGAACTGAGGGGCCATATCAATGTGCAATCATTGATATCATAAACATCAGATCTTCAATATAATCTTGACATCTTGAAAAGGAATGTATGGTTAGAAATAATGGTGAAATCTTTGTCCCAAAATTGCCAGAGAGCCCCTTGTTAATCTAACAGATTTTTTTGCAGTGTATACAACTATGAATTTGTCATATTGTATTGATATGATATATAATGGCTGTCTTATTATTCTTGTCTTGTAGGTGTGTATCAAACACAAGAAGCAGAGCCCTCCAGATGTTTTTTTCTTAAGTTTTTTTCTTAAGTAAGTTACAACCTGTGGAGGGTGAGAATTATAGCCCAATAAGTCTTTTCTATAGTGCAAAGTAATGAATTGGATGGCTTTTACCTATTTCATATTGGCTGTTGAATATTACCAGGTGTAAAGAGTGGTCTTGCGAGCTTGACCATATGGCTGAGATTACTATAGCTCTGAAAGTCCAATGATGGGAATGTAGTTGTGGTGTTCTACCTCTTCGGTTCTACTTGAATCCTGTGATAGAAAACGAAGAACAACTGATCAGGTTCCAGTTAAAACTTTATTGTCAATGACACTAGGCACCAGCTGTTCTCGATCACAGTCACAGGCAGTAGTGTATTCAACAACAAACAAATCGACACTAGTCGACAAGCTCAGTCTACTGGTGTCTAGTAAAAGCAATTAACATACTATCTAAAACATGGTAGTCGGGCAGCCGATCATCTCACAGGATGGTCTGTCACAACTGGACTGACCCTCAGGAAGGCCGTGAAATGGCCTTATATACACCAGAGTTGAGGTCCACGTGACCCTAAGGCCATGTGGCTCTGGACTCCAGTGCCCCCAGGTGTCGGGTAAGAGAGGTGTTCTCGATGTTGCCGATCGGGAGCCCCGATATACATCAAAGCTCTTGGAGGATGACTCGCAACCACCACACTATCCCCCTCTAGACTGAAATGTGGTTTCTGAGTTAACCAGAGACCCTGAATCAGTCTAAAACAAATATGATAATATGATATACTATACCCGACGACATAGTCATCGGCCAAAGTAGAGATATATAATATTTATACTATACTGTAGAAAAAAATTATTAGTTACTCAGGGATGCTGCTCCATCCAACGACTGTCTAAGACATTGCTTCAAGACCGGTTCCTGGTCGATCCAAAGGAGGCACAACTGGGTATGGTAAGCAGGGCCATGTGGGTTCCTCCCTGTCTCGTCGAGAAGCTCCTTCCAGCGTAGGAAGGCTGTATATGACAGTCCTTTGACCCAGGGGCCGAGGATATATGTGGCGTCACTGGGTTCAGAGAACCAAGGTGGCGTCGGGTCCACATAGCTTCGTAGTGTTGATCAGCTTCATGGAGGGTACACCGTCGTCCGAGAACAGGGTTCTCGGGTGTTCCAACCGACATAGAAACTCAGTTCGATGCCGGCAATTCAGCCAGAGAAGGGCAAGTAACATCCTATTACTGCCCCTCAAGCTTGGCCTGCTCTTCAGTGGTGCGTTCAACTGACTGTGAAGCACCCTCTTTGAGTCGGCCAGAGAAAGAGAGGTTCGAAGCTGAGGTTGCGTCTCATAATCCATCATCCCCACTGGAATGTAGGATTGTTGAGTCTGTGGAATGTCTCTCGTCATCAGCGCCACTCTCCTGATCATCATGATCCTGATGTTTCTCTGGAGAGGCAACATGTGGAGAGTTACTTCCGACCTCGATGACCTCATTCACATCCATCTGCTGCTCAACTGCTGAAGTCTCTTCAGTCGCCACAGGCGCAGAGGTGTCCTGGTGGATGACTACCCCTGGAGCACTCAGAGGGGTTATGCCAACTAGGTCGGTGTGGATCCTAGGAGACAATACTCTCTGAGGTTCGGGCAGGGCAGGCATGAGTGGTCCTGTAAAGTCAATCAGGAGAGCACTCAGAGCAACAGAGGATGCAGCGATGGACTGTTGGTACACCGAGGAACCAAGAGAATGATCAGGGGTGTCAGGCTTTGCCTGTGCCCCCGTCTCTCGACCCAGCATACCCATAGCCGAGCTCAGACTATCTATCCTCTGTGAGTCCTGTTGAAGAGGATTACAGTGAGCTGAACATCCGGAACACTACAGCCCTGCAGAAGGTACTTCTGTGTCTCACGAAAAGGCTCTGTGGGCTTCGAGGTAAGTTTCTGGACATATCGGTGCTTGTCCTTAACCCACTCCTTGAGTTAAACCCCAAAAATCCTGTGAAATTCATGGTCAATCTCTTCCCAGTCATCTATGACACTATCTCTCTTAGCGATGTCATAGTTGGCTTTCGACTCAAAGTTATTGAGACAGGCTTCCATCTCGACTTGGACTGTCTGACGCGCCTCAGATAGGCAGTCGACTCAACTCGAAATACCTCACCGAAATGGCCTAGTGCCACACTACCTGTGGATTCCAACAGTCCATGGCATCGATCAGTGAATGACTTAGGAAGCCAAAGCTGGACACTCTCTCCGAACATAGCGCTGAGCCTGCTCCCATCGTTGTGTAAACGACGGGGTTTTAGCTCCTGATGCAACCTTCAAGTATGTAAAACCAGCACCAGAAGTCAGTGTTGCAGTACCCGTGTTGACACGAGGCATGGGAGCATCCTTGCTATTCCCTGCCGCCACAGCTGGTTTCAGTGCTCTGGGTGGAGTGTTGGTCGTGACTATCTGCTGTCGATCCCGACTAGCTCGAGAGTCGGAACCCTTACTCCCAGTCCCAGAGGCTTTGGCTGTACTTGCTGAGGAATCCTTCCTAGGCTTCGAGGCCTCCATGGGCTTTGATGCAGCTGCTTGCAGCTTCAGCTTCTTATCCTCAGTCGAGCCTGCAGATTTCCCAACATCTGTGGAGTGGGTTCACTTGTTCCCACTCGTAGACCCTGAAGCTCCCTGTTCGCGAGGGTGACTAGCATCACGCCTCTTCCTCATGAACACCTTAAAAGGGTCAGGTCGAATGAACAGGCGCTTCGTCGAGTGTGGTAAAGGTTCCATCCGCATCCAGTGTCGAGAAGTCGTGCCTGTCTTCTCCTGGCACTCATATCTAGATAGTAGAGTCTCTACTAGCTGGATGGCTCCCTCGCAGTTGTACTTGTGGGGTAGCTTGTACTACTTAAGATGATGCGCCATAAAACCCCTTCAAGACGTAACGAAGGTGCCACTGGTCTGGTCACTAGTGGTGGAAGGGCTACCTGACCAGACTGGTAGTAGTCCTTCAATCCAGTGAGCTGTCTGTTATTGATGGTTTCATTCCATCATTTAGCAGTTACAGTCGACATTCGATTCCACTCCTTGACGGCTTTAGCGGGATCAGAAGGGGAAGCTACAGTGCTTTCCACAGCCCTGGCTACGACCTCCGGTGGTTCGCCCCTAGTCTCAGGAGGATCAGTAGACTTGCTACTCTTCTCCTTCTCTTCTTTGTTGGCTGTTCCTTCTTAGTAGGCGCCTTAGGGATCTTAAAATTCTTCAGAGACCCTTTCAAAGCCCCCTTCTCCTCAGATTTCTTCTTGCTCTTCGAGGATGAAGCACACCCTTTCAATTTCAAGGAATACCTCTGGAGAAGAGTCTGGAGACTGAGCTGCAGTGGCAGCAGTCACAGCTTTCAAGTCGCGCTTTTGCTGCTTAGCAGCTTCCTTCACCTTGTGACGGAGCTCCTTCTCTTTCTCCTGCGAAGCTTTGAGGGCCTGTTGAGCCTCCTCCAACTGCTTCTGGAGGGCAGCTGTCTTGGTCTCCGTCGCGTCGAGCTCCTGCTCAGGACGCGTACGCTTCGACTTCTTCTTTGACTTGTGGCTCATCGAGGAGTTGTACCCAGACAGCTTTTCGGAGGAGTCTCCCATGGTTCATCCTGAACAATGTGCCAGGAAGAAGACAACTAAATCAGTTTTCAGACTGATAGAGTACTTCGAGAAAGCTTGAATCGTTCGCAGACGTTCTCTGATTGGAGGAGCCAGGCACGTGACTGCAAGGAGCACCCTCATAGGCTGCGTCCCACATCACGTCATGACCAAATAAGGTATTGGCGCCAAAGTGGAACGACTCACTCTCCTCATCCCATCATGCTCTGGTTCTCTAGACGCAACTTTAGCATTATGCCGTTACTTTCCTGCCAAGGTATTCCAATAATGAAAAATAGGGTTACTAAGGATACCTTAGTCTCACCTAATCCCCGGGAATAAAATGGTTCTAATATGAATCTACCCGTCGGGTAGAATCCACCAGCTGATACTGAGAACCCAACCACACAGTCTAGTTAAACAGAAGGTATCTTATTCACCCCACTCACAGTATTAGATGTCTCAAATTAAGAGACAATCGTATGACTTCTCGTTTTGTCATTTTTTATTCCAGCAGCTTCACGTCCATAGACAGATATACCCAAGAACAGCACCTTGCATTTAATGATTATTACAGGTTGGTACATCCACTATTTAGTATTGTGCGCATCACTCAAGAACTGTTTTCACAACCCCTTTTAGAACCTCCGCCCTTTGATGTATTTGCTCTGGATTTTCTTTCATCTTCGACACTTGTCGACTGTCCCTTTGATGTGCTTTGATGTTTCTGTCGGGCTCGAGTTATTGGGCCAGTCTGGGATGACTGATCTTCGACTTAAGTCGAAACCTTTCATTGTGAAGTTTATTCAGTCATTGGCACCTTCGAGGGGTCACTTGGTGTACCCTTTTTTGAATGCGGTTTCAATGCTTTCGGCCTATCTCGACTAGCCAGTCAACCACGGCATTGTTTCGATGGCTTACTAGCATCTAACATCCACCTCACTCAGTCTTCGAGCTTCATCCTGTCGTTTTTGAGGACCCCTTTTTGTTTGATTTTTACACTGATTTTTTGGTCGCGACCTTTCGATCTCCATTTCAACTTTTTCAGAATCAAACTTTACCCCCCTCGAGGCATCTCGAGGGGTTGTGTCGTCCTCAAGCTGCGGTTGCAACAACTCGACAGTTTGTGATAGTTCTATGCCCACCACATTACTTTTCTGCAACCTACCTGGAGACGATGAAAGTAAAACTGTTGACTCAGAGAGAACAGAATCTACCATGAACGGCCAATCCCAGTTTGGAGCTAGCTTCATAGCAGTCTTGGGTGTGTGGTACCTTACCACCTGTTCCCTAATTGAGTACCTTCTTTGCTTCAGCCCATTGTCATACCCGACTTTTTGGCATTCAGCAGATTTTCCCAAATTCTTCCTTACCAGGCTATAACTTTCTCTCAATCAATCTCGAAGCTATTTGGAGCCAAAGATTACATCTGCCAGCATGAGAATTTCTTCCCCAAATACCATCATATTTGGACTGCGACCAGTAGAACGATGTTCAGAGCTATTGTATGCTGAGACCACATATTTGACCTGTTCATCCCAGTCATGTTTATCGACCAACATAGTCAAACTCTGAATAAATGTTCTATTGAACTTTGCCACTTGACCATCACTTTGAGGCCTGCATGGATTAGTTCTCTGTTTTACAATTGTCAAATATTCACACATTTCAGAGACGATTTGAATTCTCTCCCTTGGTCGGAATGTAGTAACAGCGGGATGTCATAGGTTAACACGGGTCCACTCATCCACAAATGCTTGTGCACAGGTCCTTGCAGTGTGATTTGGCAAGGGAATAGCACAAACATACTTTGTAAAGTAATCCTGGATTACTAACATACAAGTATTCTGATTTGGTGTGGGCTTAAAGCCTGATATCCATTGCTATCCCCCTAAACCTAACCCTGAACAACTCTTGGTGTAAAGGTGATTTACCCATACCTACCCCTGGCTTCACCAGGCAACAGGTTGGACAATGTCAAACCCAACGGCCTATGTCTTTTCCCATTCCAGGCAAGTAATATCTCCTCTTCACTTTCTCGAGAGTTCTTTTACGACTGAAATGTGCCGCAGTTCGATGTCCATGGCGTGGTACTATAACTGGAATTGTGCGTCTTGCTTGACCCACCTCGACCTTCCAACAACACAGCAAGCCTTCACGAAATGTTAGTAGGGGCCATTGCCATAGCAACTTCCATACCTTGGCACTCTCTATGGAAACCTCTGGCCTAGTGGCCCCCTTAACTAGCCATTCAGGTACTCTTGTGATGTCAGAGTCCGCTTTCTGTGCATCAATGAGCTCATCGAGAGACCAAAATGCTACTCTCATCTGACTGTCTTCTTAACCATTTGCAGCTGCCAAAACAGCATTATGCCAGCCACAGTTTGTGTAATCTGACCTTTGGCATGGTTGCACAGGGATACGACTTAGTCCATCTGCATTCAGATGCTTAGCCTCACTTTGATGTTTAAACTTCAAGTTTTGGAGACCAAACTCTGACAAGTGGGCTAGCCACTCCCTCTGCTTCCTTGAAATTCAGGAACCATTTCAAGGAGGAATGATCGTTGCGGTTAGTGAAGGTACTACCATACAGGTAGTGCCTAAACTTCCTGGTGTACACAACAACTGCTTACAACTCTCTTTTGGTGGTACAATAGTTTCACTGTGTTTTACTTAGAGTGTTACTAGCAATCGATATTGGAACCTCGACTCCATCCTGTACCTGGAAGAGAGCAGACCCAATAGCAATATTGCTAGCATCAGTATCCAAGATAAAATGACCTTTGGGTGCGGGGAATTGAAGGACAGGGGTTTCCTTGAAGCTTTGTTTTAACTTGGCAAAGGCATTTTCAACACTTTCTGTCCATGCAAATGCCTTGTAACGACCCCTACTACCTTTAGGCTTCAGAACTATCAAGCCCTGCAACGGACTCACAAGATCAGCAAACCCAGGGATAAAATCCCGATAGTAGGAACAAAACCCTATGGAAGAACGAATATTTTTCACCGTAGTGGGTCGAGCCCATGTTATTACATCACTAATTTTCCCCAGATTAGCTTCTACACCTCATTAAGATACAATTCATCCAAGGTACTCCACCAAAGTCCTAAAAAGTTGACACGTTTTAGGTTTCAACTTCATTCCCTAGGCATGAATTCTATTGAACACTTCCGCCAGATTAGCCATCGCTTCATTCGTCCATTTGCCGAAGACAATGATATCATCGAGGTAAACAATACAGGTTTTGCCTAATAAACCTCTCAATATGTCTTCCATTGTTCCCTCGAATGTGATGGGGGCGTTACACAGACCAAACGCCATCCAATCGAATTCATAGAGGCCTCTCTGGTATGAAAAAGCAGTTTTCTCAACATCGTCGGGATGCATCCCTATCTGCCAAAACCCAGATTGGAGATCGAGACAACTAAACCACTTATTTCCTCCAAGGGCGTCCAAGCATTGTCAATGAATGGTAGTGGGTAGGCATTTTTCTTAGTCACCCGTTCAGACTTTGATAGTCAATGCAGAATCGCATGGTCCCATCCTTCTTTATCACCATCTGGACAGGACTGGACCAGGGACTAGTACTTGGCCTTACCACACCCGTATCCAACATTTCCTTTAGTTGTTCAGCCACCGCAGCTTTCTTACTGAGGGGAATCCTTGTATAAGGAACTTGGATAGGCTGTGCATCACCGGTGTCTATTGTGTGCAGACAACGATTAGTGTGCCCTAATGGTTCATCTGGACTTTTAAAGGCGTTGACATGCTTACTGAGTAAGGCGGATGGCTTCAGTCTTTTTTCTGGCTCTGTCAAATGAGTATCTCCAAACATATCTAATAGCCAGGTAGGGAGCTCCCCGTGTGGGTGCTCGCAATAAATGCTTCCTCCGGGTTTGTACCCTCATGCTCAAGACGCATCATCACAGATCCTACCTCTGATGAAGTAAATTCACCATTTCTATCAGCATAATGTATCATACCAACCATGTGACCTTTGTCCAGCACAACGTCTCGATTCAGTGGATTACAGACTGGAACACTGTTTGATGTACATTGCTGACAAGGGCAGCATCCCCTATCAAACCCGACCTCAGGTTAAGAATCAGACCATATATTGCCGCAAAATCCAGCCCAAGAATACCATTGTTGGCCACATGGGCTACTATAGGGCTAAACACATAGTAGCTCAATTTGACCTTAAGAGGAAAACCAATCGACCATATGTCTGCATCTCGGATCCAGTCGCAGTACATGCTGTTATTCCCTCGTAGAGATTATCTGATGGTACTACTAACGTTCTTGCGAGTTCCTGGGAGACTATGGTATGGCTAGCACCAGAATCTACCAAGAAGTCTAAAGTATGTCCCCGAATCTCTACAGGCAGGTACCAGCGTTTTTCCGAAAGAGGGGCTGTCCCTGCTAGCATTCTCAAACCTACATCAGTACTCAGATCTATGCCCTTCTCCCTTAGGTAAGCAAGACAGGGATCATCTGAGGGAAGCTCTGTAGTGCAGACTCTGGCCAGCTGCTGCTTCAGGGCTTCTCTCCAGAAGTTGACTTCCTCTTTCGATTTAGTCAAACCCTCCACCTCGGAGGCTGTCAGCGCCCTGTTCCTCAGTCATTGAGGCTTTTTCCACACCGACATGCACGGAGCCTGATCGGTGATCAGACGGTGCCTCTGTGGTAGAAGGCCTTGAGGGCCCTACCAGGACCTTACCTAGCTATGCAGAATCTACTGATGTCTGCTCGAGAATGTCCTAGGTGTTGATACCCTGGCTTTTCGATGGTTGGGCAGCTCGACTGCCAAGTCGAACCGCCCGCCTCAGTTTTCTGTCACGCCAGGTGGTAAACTTTTAATCTGCTCAGGACATGTTTGCGCAAAATGTCCCTGCTTTTTATAGTTCCAACACTTGGCGTCCGACGGAGGGGTGTTCGGCTTCTTCGAACTAGCAGCAGAAACTTTCCCTCCCTCGATAGCTTTGAGCAAATCTTGTAATTGACTCAACAAGAAGGTCTGTTCCTCTGCCTTTGATTTGGAGTTTTTGTTTGACTACTTTGCCTTGCCTGCTGCTTTCTCTTACTTTCAGTAGAAGGTTTCGAGTAAGCGGCCACATTGCCCTGCTCCCCTTCGACCAAACCACCTTCAGCCACTGCTGACATTGTGTTTGTCGAAGTAGGAATAACCATCTTAGGCAGTAAATGTCTTGTAACACATCCTGCTGCAACTCAGTGTCATACAATCCTCCTATGAACAACTGGTTTACTTTAGTAATTAGCCATTCAACCGAGAAGTCCACACCTGGATAGGCATCGCCAGCAAGACGTCTTGGACAAACCCAAAGGCTCTAATGCTTTCATTGTTGTTCTGACATCTCTTCTCCAAAGTGACCATAGGATCTTGAAGGCCTGATGTCATGGCTTCTTTTACGTAATATTAAGAGTTGAGCTAATGCCATACTCAACGTCCACACATTCACTCGGCACGGGGTATCAATCCTCTTGGTGGGTTTCAACTTGGTCTTGATTCAATTTTCGAGATATCTCTATTTTATCAACCATTCGCTCAATCTCCGCTTGCTTTTTCGAGCTTCCTGCCTGTCTTAGTTCCAAAGTTAGGAAATAAAGATGGCTTTGCTCAGGTTCCGAGAGATCTCATTGCTCGTTTATGGCTAAGAGTTGCTTAGCCTCAACCATAGCGTGGTTAAGCCACTCAACATAGTTGGGGTTATAGACTGGGACCTTCAAGGATTCTGACTTAGCAGTGCTGCACCCACTGCTATGTTGTTCCTTGTTGGTCCTAGCAGCATGCACTTTCGCGTCTGTTTGCTCCTGCAGATGTTTTTCAGTGCTAGTTCGTCACAAACTTCTTGATCAACCCTAACTTTATAAGCTTCTCTGCGAGTCGATATCTCTTGTCGGAGTTTTTCATTCTCCCCACGCATGCCTTCAAGGTACAAGACTGTTTTTCCATTAAAGCTTCAGCTACCATGGCTTCAGATTGGATGGCTTCCTGCCTTGCCTTCTTTTCGATCTTAATCTGATACTCGGCCATCTTGTTGGCGTGAATGATTCGCTTCTCACAGCGACGAAGCATTTCTGCCTCATCCCTGGCTCAAGCATCCTCATCAGCTTGCATCTGACAGAGTAACGATTCCCGTTCCTGACTGAGGCTTCTCCACTTGCTTTTCATAAGCATTTAAGTGGCCTGCTACTTCTTCACAATGCTCGGCTGATTTTTGGTTCAGCTCCTGCTTTAAATCCTGCAGCTGTCCCTTCAACATAGTTTTCTCTACTTCCTGTATTTTCAACTTATGTTTTAGAGACGTCTGCTGTTCTTGGGCATCGCAAAAATCATTTTGAGTTTTCTAGACATGTTCTCGCCGCCTTTGTGTGACACGTTCAATTTTCACTTCGAGTTTTTGACATTTAATAGCTGTCTTTTTACTCTGCTCAACCTTGGACTTCAATGCAAGTCTAGACTCTTTCTCACTAGAGACCTGCTTGACCTTCTCTTGAAGGCTAGCCAATTCTCGGTGAGCGATCTGAATCCTATTTGAAGCCTCTAACGCTTGCTGCTGTAGAGCTGTTCCTATCTCAGCTCTTCATACTCACTCTGCACTTAGGCCTTAACCCTGTTACTTGTGAGAATCTCCTGATGATGTTGACCTTGTTGTAGCTGGTACTCTTTCTCACATAAGAGTTCTTCGTTGAGCCTTCTACCACTTCCAGTGCTACCTGGCACTGAAAACGCAGATGGCTCTACAAAAGACCAGTTACCAAGGCCCATTCGAGTTCCCACAGGTGATGCTGATCTTTCCACTTAGGACAAACTCTGTGTCCTAAGGCAAGCTTCAGCAGCCGGAAACAGTTGTGTCGATACTCTCCAATTGAATAATGGATGTTGCTGATACAGTCCCAATGTATCAGTCATTGTTCCTGTCATCAGTGAAGTGGTTATTCCACCACCTATCAGTGGATCATTAGTATCTACCAACTGACATGCAGCCGCTTGATTTCAATGATCGGGGTCATCAACGTCATTCAAGTGACCCTGCATGTTTGAACTTAAGCTCGTAATGCTCAGATGCGGACTAAAGTTAACAACTGGTCATGGCACCAGTGTGGTGTTTTACCCCTTCGATTCTAATTGAATCCTTTGATAGAAAACGAAGAACAACTAATCAGGTTCCAGTTAAAACTTTATTGTCAACAACGCACTAGGCACCAGCCATTCTCGAGGAGAGTTACAGGCAGTAGTGTATTCAACCACTAACAACTCGACACTAGTCGTCTAGCTCAGTCTACTAGTGTCTAGTAAAAGCAATTAACATACAACTCCTCTGTGCAGCAGCACAGAGGAGTATCCAAAACATGGTAGTCAGGCAGTCAATCACCATCTCGAAGGATGGTCTGGCACGACTGGACTGACCATCAGGAAGGCTGTGGAATGGCCTTTTATACACGAGAGTCGAGGTCCACGGGACCCTAAGGCGATGTGGCACTGGCCTCCAGCGCCCCCAGGCATCGGGTAAGAGAGGACCTGGTGTTCTTGATGTTGCCGATGGGGAGCCCCGATACATTGAAGCTCTCTGAGGACGACTCGTGACCACCACACTATATATTCAAATTTATTAAAGATATTATTATATAAAGCAGTCAGTCCAAATTATTACCTGTTTGTTGCCATGTAAAGAGTACTATTATCAGGTTTTGTGAGTGTTTCTCAAAGAGTTTATGTTATAAAATATTGTTGTGGAACAGCAGCCATGATAGACACATTGGCATTGGAGAATTCTTTTAACAACTGAAATATATATCTCTCGACCATACAGTGTAATTTCCAGCTCCCTAACTTCTTATAAAAAAATAAATGCAACCTGTTAAAAAAGCATGCAGTTGCAGACAATATGGGAACCCTCCAGACACCAGTTTTAAGAGGCAAAATCGGTGCCAATCTCGCAGAAATTGTTTACAGCCTAAAACAAAAATCATTTAGAACTGCAAAAGAATAAAATCTGCTACATAATGCCCACAGAGCACACTTGTCTGAATCATCATCACAATTTGCCAAGGGTAACTTGGTAAGATGTAATAGGAAAGGGTGTGCAGAGGTTCAGTTCAGTATTTTGATTGCTATTCCTTCTATAGCAGAGTTTACCCTTCATACTGACGACACAGTACCATTGTGGACGTTACCATAGAAATCAGTACTGATACAAAGGAGCACATCATGCAAGCCAACCTTGCAGAAGTCAAGGATGGAGATTTCTTGCCAAATCATAGATCACACCTCTATCACACATAGTATTACATTGTAAGCGTATATAATGCCCTAGAGGTTATTATGGTCTTCTTGGTATAGCATAGTATTTTATAACCCATATAGGCCATAATATGTTTTAAGGAACAATTGCATCACCTTAAATAAATCACTGCAGATTTGATTTTACTGATTAGACTGTCCCCCTTCGAGGAGGAAAGAAAAAGGGAGCAAGAAAATGGTAAAACGAAATGAAGGGATGAAGGGATTTAGAGTCTACAATTAAATCTAAGACTGTAAGAAGAAAGTTTTATACTGCATTGGTCAGAAGTCATTTCTCTGCCATGACCAATTCCATACACCATCTATATGTATCTGCACCATACCCATATTGAGCTTGTTATCAGACTTGATATTCAATCCTACATCACACAGATAGGCTAAACCTAAGGAAGTGCATATAGGGTATGGACATTCTCACACTATAGGTATAAGATCAGAATTTTATGCATGCACACCCCAAAAAATTTATGCAGATTTACATTTTATCAACCCTTGGTAATGTAACTAGAATTAGAGGGGGTGTTAAATGGCAAATTTTGCTGGTCGGTTTTGGGGACAGGCTTAAAATATGCATTTTGACCCAAAAACAAGGAAAATTGCAAAAACAATTCTTTTGAACCCCACCACCCCCTCCCCCCTGGTAAGGGGTGTGAAGTTCACTCATATAGTGGAAATACAGCCCAAACGAGACTTTCAGAATCTTAATCAAACTTCATTATAAATTCAGGAAGGTGGTGAGAAATATTCATTTGGGACCTAAAGAGACCCCTAGAAGCCATCTTATTGTGATGATATGGGTATAATCTGTCCTGGGGAGGGGGGTCTTCCTTGCTAAAATACTGATAATTCAGCTATTTTTGAGGTATTCGCTCATATACAAGGAGGAGGCGGGATGGTCTAGTGGTTAGCGCATTGCGCTCAGCCGTCAGAGGTACGCGGGTCGAGTCCCGGTCCGGGCGCGTCATTTTTTCGCCGTGTGCACTGTCGCTGTCCGCTGCCGGGCGACGACATGTATGTACCGATCGTTTACAAAAACTATTTTTCGCCGTGTGCCGCTGCCAAGCCTAGCTGAGATGGGCGCTGTCGCTGTCCACTGCCGGGCGACAAGGTGTATTATACACAAACATAACCGCGAGACGCATTCAAACAAAGCCTAGCCAAGATGGGCGCTGTCTCTGTCCACTGCCGGGCGGTGTATGTACCTGTGTACAGACACTATGGCTGGCTTTGAGTCTCGGGGAGGGGGAATAATTTTTGTTTTCAACTTGAATTTATTGGTATTCTTTTGATTATTTATTGGTTTCGTGGTATAAAATAAGTAGTCAATGGATAATTCATTTCTTGTGTGTGTTAGCAAATGCTAATTACACTCGGCCTATGGCCTCGTGTAATTATCCTTCACTAACACACACTCGTCATGAATTATCCATTGATTACTTGTTCAATAACATTGTCCTTTCATAACAATGTCTTTATTATACTTGAAAGGGGTTGGTTAGAAGCTTAGGTATTCGGGAGGGGGCATTGTGGGGGATAGGATTTAATGATGGCTTCTACAGGGGTGGAGTTGGAAGGGGTGGTCTAGGGGGGAACATTTAGGAAAAGAGGATCTAGGGTGGGGGGCACAGACAGGGTCCCATACTAAATTTCCTAGAGTAAAGAATCACAGTAAGGCCTATTTACGGGTGCTTTATGGGTTGGGGTGGGGGATGTTGGGCCCCCCCCCCTCTTGGATCTGCTCCTGTTCAAGGAGGCTCTACACTGCCTAATCTGATCTAATTTCAATGTATCATAGCAGAACAAGTACTGAATTGAAAAAGCTGATTTATCGCTATTTTAGCAAGACCGATCCCCTTCCCCAGTGGGGTGTTTCAGAAGCCGGACTTAATAATGAACATTAAATATCTGTTTCTAAAACTGTTGGCCTCTAAACTTACAACTGCAACCATTATTAACTCTGACCAGTCATATCTCAGTTGTAAACTATAACTTTAGGTGTTTCAGAACAAGATACAACTAAAGTTATAACTACACTTATAAATACTTATGACTGGTCTGTGAGGCTTATCTGTATGGACCTATTTTGTCCACATCAAACAAGAAATATTCTGTTTTCAGGACAGAGAAAAACTCCTGTGTCTTCTGCATATTGATTATACATCATACCTCTTTTTTACTGGTTAATATTTTCTTTGACACCCTCTGCATACATGTATATTGTACCGTCGTGTTTAAGTGCCCCTGCGCTTATAGATTTGGAGAGGTCATCAACCCAGGCACTGATTTAAGACAGGTGATTATTTGAGACAGGCGCTTATGTATTTGAGTGAATATATATGCTGGGATATAATTCAATATTCTACTATTCCATGTGGCATTACTTCACAAAGAATCTGTGCACGAAAAATCCAAATTAGTACACTAAATTTGGAATGACGCAATATTAATTGAAATGGTGCAGTTTATCATTGTAACTTGTATTTCTTTTGTTCATAAACCATTTGAGAATTGTGTATGAAACGATCATGGTTTTGACTTGAAATATATTGTCCGTTAAATTCTCTTTCCAATGGTATATGAAATATACATATCAATTCAGTAGTAGTTGTACATAATAGACTCCTATTGTCCTTGGATTCCAAACTCCTCCATTTATGTCCATGCAAACCCAGCGCTTATACAGGATGTGTTGCTTATTTATTTCAGGACGGCATATCCCTGGTGCTTATATGAGGCTTATAAAGAAAGGTACGACTCACTGGATGAACTAGAACATTTATGTAGGCCTGACAGAGACAGAATTCCCCATGAAATATGACATGTATAGGAGGGGTTTCCCAGAAATTACACTGGTTTCCTGCCTCCTAAAATTGAAACTATTACTTACAACCAGAGTTATAGTAGGGGTTACAGTCTACAACTGGTTCAGTCATAAGTGGGGACTAAAACCGCTGTCTTTTTCACAATAACATTAGCTATAGCACTAATTTTAATTTATAAACTAGGTAACATAATAATCTTCGTTGAGAAACACCTGCAGTTTTAAGCCTATGATCACTATTATAACTGCAATAACATTTCCCTACAACTGGTTGTAGACATTATTTCCTTCTGAAACACCCCACAGGGCATGTTATATCCTTATCATCACAACAAGAAGGCTTCTAAGGGTCTCTTTAGGTCCCAAATGAATATTTCTGACCACATTCCTGAGCTGTGTTTTCACTATACAGGTGAACTTCGGACCGCCGAGGGAGGGGTGGGGGTTAGGGGGGTTCCAAAAGATTATTTTTGTGATTTCCTCTATTTTTGGGTCCAAATGCATAGTTTGAGCCTGTCCCAGAAGAAAAGTAGATTTGTGACGCGATCTGCAAAAAGGGACCTTATTTCAAGGGAAATAAGGTCTCTATTCCTAGTACATGCCAGATTTATATCCCCCCCACTAGAATGTAATGTTGATTTATACAAAAGGCTTTTTATTTTATTCTAAGCAAGAATGTTTTACAGAATGTTAGACTTAAATGTCCCTAAGGTTTATTGTAGATAAAACAATCAGAAAGAGAACAAAGATTTGGACTATTAGATAAAGAAACGTACATACATATATGCCTTCATTTTGTAGAACATAAGTCCTTCTCTGGGAATCCGCAGGTACTTTGATCTTCCTTTGCAGGGGTTAATTTGCCTACACAGAATTAAAAGTCAGCATTTCTATTTGCATTGTGGGGTCTAACTGACAACAGCACTCAGCATCACCCAAACTCATGTCGCAGGTGTTTACTTTGACAGCAACTGTCTAATACTTTTCATAAAAGTAACTGGTGACACAACAAACAGCTGCAGGAAATCTCTTTATAATATATATATATATATATATATATATATATATATATATATATATATATATATATATATATCAGCCAACATGGCATCACACATTAAAAAGGGAGGAAGATGCTCCCCTAGGCTGAGCTGACTCCTTTCCCATCAAAGAGAAAGAAATTTCTTATCTCTCCCTTAGGGATAGTCAGGCTCCTCCATATCATCAAGTTATATATAGGGAGAGTGATGTCAAGTGCTTTTGCTGGGGTTGTAATTAAGGTCTTCACTCTCAGGCGCAATTGTAAATGGGCTATCGATGCCCCTGTTCTGGATACAGTAGAATGTACTTCAGGTCATTGGTTTTATACCTACAGCAGGTACAACTGTATTTTAGAATAATGAGCACTCTACTGTATTATCCATTTGGTGGGCGGACAGTGTAGTTAGACTTATAAAATTAATATGGGCTTAAGTGTAGGCTAACGTGTTCATAGTGCTTTAGGCATCGGTCTGCAGTCTAATAGCTTTTAATACCTCAATTAGAAGTATTATGGAGATCCACACACCATGATCTTACTCATACGTAGGTCTTCCACCAAAAGCACTTCTGTCAACATTGTGCAAAAAGTATTAAAAAACAAAAAGCTAACACAACGGGAAGTGGGAAATTCTGAAATATGAGATAAGAAAATTTTCAATTAGTTACAGCAAAAAGAAGGCAGAGTCTGAAAAATAAGAGAGGGAATTATCAAAAAATCTTGATAAATTGACTGCAGCCTTTGATGAGGGCCATAGTGTAATTGATGAAACGGAAAGTGTAAAGAGAGACCTGAAAGATATTGAATTAAAGAAAGCAAGAGCCATCATGTTTAGGTCAAAAGCAAATTGGTCTTAGGTACGTGAACAACCAACTAAATACTTTTTGAATTTAGAAAAGAAGAATTTTATGGACAAACTTATAACTCAACTGAAGGATCAAAATGGGCATATAGTCACTGAGTGTTGAGATATCCTTACTGTCCAGAATCAATTCTATAAAAATCTATACTCAAATAGCTACAGAGAGTTATATGATATTGATGACAGATGTCCTTTTATAGATACAAACAGCTTAGCTTGTCTGACAACCTGAGAGAGATGATAGGGACACCCTTATCAAAGTCAGGTTTTCTCAACAGTCTAAAATCCTTAAAGAATGGGAAGTGCCCAGGTACTAATGGGCTGAGCACAAAGTTTTATAAGTTCCTCTGGAATAATATTGGGGATAATGTTTGTCAAACTCTTCTTTATGCCACGGAAACGGGCAGCTTGAGTCAGGAACAGAAACGTGGCATTATAACCCTTATCCCAAAAAAGGAAAAGGATAGGCTCCAGCTGGGGAACTGGAGGCCAATCTGTCTAGTATTATAAGCTCAGATCAATCTGGATTTGTTCGCTCAAGGTATTATAGGTATTTGCACAGTTGAAGATATATTGGCTTTCACTACAAAGTTTAGTCGCCCAGGTGTTTTGATGGCTGTTGATTTTGAAAAAGCATTTGATAAGATAAGGAGGGAGCTTATCTTTAAGGCACTTGAAAAGTTTGGGTTCAGGGAAAAGTACATCTCATGGCTTAAGATACTGTATAAAGACACTGTTGCCTGTGTTATAAATAATGGGTACACAAGTAACTGGTTCGCACTTGCATGTGAAACCAGACAAGGATGCTGACTATCGCGTCTTTTGTTTATTATTGCTGTAGAACTGTTAGCTCATAATGTATGCATGAATGTAGATATTAAAGGTATAAGACTTGGTACTAGAGAAGTAAAGATATGCCAATATGCTGATGACACCACTTGTTTTATTGAGTCAGCAGCAGCTCTACATCACCTGCTGGACTGTTTAAGAAGGTTTAGGAGGTGCTCTGGTCAGAAGGTGAATAGATATGACACACTTTCTTGCACTTGGTGGTAATGACACTAGTCAGATTGGAATGGAGGGTCTTGCATGGAGGGTAAAAATTGACTGTCCTAGGCATCTTTGTGGCACCCAGTAGGACAGAAGCCCAAAATTACTCATGGAACTTTGAACCCCAGATACAGAAAATAACCAATATAAGATATGACTGGAGGCTCCGCAACATCTCACTCAAAGGTAAAACTATCATCATAAACAGTCTAATGCTATCGTGCGTGATGTTCCCAGCCTTAGTCACCACTACACCATCTAGAGCAATAGACAAAGTCAATAGAATTGTTGAGAGATTTCTATGGAGCTCCAACAGGAATAAGGTTGCCAGGGCACGTGTTCAGGCACAAATTAAGCATGATGGACTTGCAGTGGACAATTTTAAAATGAAAGCTATTGTATCAAACATAAACTGGATCAAGAGACTCTATTGGGATACTACCATGGTTCCATGTGACTTCATTAAGTTATTTCTCCATGAAGTGTCTGACTTGAAATTATTCATTTATACAAAATCAGATATTAACATACCACAATAAGCAAGCCCATTCTTTTTTAGGTTCTCAAGGACTGGCATTAATTTCAAAATGTTTCACTAGTAAGGGAAACAGAGGTCCGTAATGAAGTATTGTGGAAAAATAAGTTTATTACTATCAATGATACACCAATATTTTGAAAATCTTGGAAACAAGCTGGTATTATCAGGGTTGAAGATATACTGGATAATAGAAGTTTTATGTCAGACACTCAAATAACTCAAAGGTATGGTGTTCAATGTAAGGCTCTGCAAATCTGACAAAGTATACCAGGTAGCTGGAGGGCTATCATATCTAATGATGAGACTCAAAGGCCAGATGACTGTATTTGGTTCATCAATAATAAGCCAGACATAGTGAATATTTTTTCAACATCAAGCAGGGAATTGTATTGGATAGCTCTGTACCAGCACTCACACCAAATGCCAAGGAATAAAATGAAATGTGCCAAAACCTTTCCTGATGTACAATTTGCAAGGGTTCTCTTGGGTGGAATATATATGTGTCCTTACTAAGTGAGTAGAGAAACAAAGTTACAATCATTTCAATATAAGGTATAAAATACTAGCTTGTAACAAATACTTGTTCGAAATAATGTGCAAAAGAAAGCCCAGAATGTGTATATTGTGATGGTAAAGCTGACACTCTTGATCACTTCCTTGTGAACTGCCCCCCAGTAGCCTACTTCTGGAAGTCAATTATACGTTTGATGAACACTGTTGCTCAGATTGATACCAGAAATTTAGGTGGCCATGAATTGATACTGGACTATGTAGAAAAATTCCACATGGTGATATCATCAACAATGTAATGCTTAGAACCAGGATTTACATTTTTATGATAGGCAGCTTTGACACTTTAGGGCCCTACATTAGACCCCTAAAAGAATTTACCAAATATATTACCTAGCTTGTTATATGTTGCCAGAAGAATCCCAATTATGGTCAATCGGAGCTCTTGTAACAGTGTGCTGTTCAAAAGTCAAATCAGTTACAAGTTAATTCAGATGGAGATCCTGTTTTAGATTCATATAAATACATTATATTATATACTTTATAATGATATATTTTGTTAGTTTTCATATCTCTCTCATAGAAACTTCAGCAAAGCCTGGATTCTACAACTGATTAGGGAATATCATATCTATCGTATGTGAAGAAAATGATACATTAAGTAGCAAATATTCACATCTATGTATTTGCTGCAGGGACTGGGCCTGATGGGCTGAGACTAGACTGGATACCAGCTGACATCCAGATCTAAGTTTGTCCTGCAATATAGTTATGATAGTCATTGGTGGGGCCCCTATTTATCTATTCTTTAATCTTGTGAGTTCATATTTATTAGCAAGTTAAACAAAAGATTAACAAAACAATTCTTGTATAGCAAGACTGGGGAGAAATTGTAAAGATAACCATATCTCAGAAATATTCCGATTTTTGTTTTGTAAAAAACGTTCTGTAAGCAAGACGCTTGCTACCTATGGTGATATCAAAATTATGTGTTTTTTTTTTATCAGAAAGTAGGATAGATCTGAAGATAAACAAGGGTATTAAGTTCTTAGTACACACCATGATGTAGGGACACGGGCGTGGACTGGTTACCAGGTTTGGTCTGTGTAGGTGTTATCTATATATGCTATAGAAGGGTGAGGAACTAAAGGGAATAGTGCTGCTTTTGTTTGCTATACACAGACCTTGATTACGGAGGTGAGAGGTGATTTTGCAAAAGTACACACTGATAATGCAACTCACTGCAGAGCCTGGTCAGGGTGCAAACACAGGGCCGTCCTTATATTCACAGAAACTTGACCAGAATTCTAGACCACTTTCTATGGGTGAGTGTGTCTGTCCCAAAACCCTTTCTTTTAGCAGAAGAACTTTTACAAAGAAAGTGATGATAGAATAGCAATTTCTCAGTTACGGGTCACTCATGTAAGATCCCCTTTATCCATGCTGATGGAAAATAAATCTGGAACCATCACGCATTCAAACTCCGGCACTGTCCAGCCCCAGAACATAATATGTTATGAATCTCTTTTTGGTATGGGATGTGTGTGGAGGCTACTCATCCACAGACCACCCCTTTTGGGCACTCAATATGACATACCGACTAGCTGAGAACGAGATAGGCTCATTGCCCTCATGGGCACTAGTAGATCATTACTATCTGTATTTACTTGAACACATAAGTCATCCAGCACGAACACCTTGGCAGTAATTCACTTACATGTGGTGCCCACGCAATGCAGTCATTAGTCAATCATTATAGTGATTGGCCACAGTTTTATTCACCAGTTTCCACTTAGCCCATCAGTAATACTGTATCCCTGCAAAGAAGCCCTAATGTGAACCAGTATGAGAACCCTGCAGACTCCCTTCACGCTAAGCTCACATAGGATATTTCCTGTGGCCGTGTGATGCAATAATTGGTTTATTCTGAGTCTCTCAACACCACATCACAAATTCCATGTCAAGGTGAGTAATCCTCTGACCAAGACATGTTATTTTCAGATGAGGCCTTTTATCATCCTCCCACAAAATTGGTAAGATCTATATATATGGACAGCTACACATGCTATTCTAATAGTCTTCTCACTTTCCTTAAATCTCAGCTTGCTAGTTCCTTTTTCGTTGTACTTAATGTTGGGATGTTGTCATGGTTTTGATCCCCTTTATCGTTGTACCACAGCCTCAGAGCAACGGGGACCTTTCATAGGCTAGTCTCTTCATGTCAAACTTTAAGGATAAGCTTCTAGATTCACATGTAATGAAACCCAAAGTACGGCTGCATCACATTGACGACATCTTCTCTGTTTGAGAACACGGGAATGATTAACTCAATAAATGGATAAACCACCTGAACACGGCCATACAGAGATATGACTCAGCACACCCACCATGTGTGAGAAAAGTCTCCCATACAGTCAATTTATGAGACTAAGAAAAATCTGCAAGATTGATGTGGATTTCAAGAAGCAATTCATTGAAAAGGGGTAGGACGGTGTAAGAGGCCTTTGGGGTAAAAGGCCCTTTAGCCCTCATGACTAAAGTACTAGCTGTATACAGCCATGTAACACTTGTGAAGGCCATTTAAAGATAACTTCAAGGACTCTAATTCTTTTGTAGGTTTTCAATATGATTGGATGAGAAATAGGTGACTTATCAGACATTAAATATTTTATAACTGCAAGTATTATCGTGTTCAATTTCAGATGATTAAAAAGAAAAGGGTCATGAAGTATGCATTGTTTGTTAGATAGCAAGTTAAAGGGGTTGAATGTATTAGCTGAGGTGCTAAAAGATAAGAGAGTGAAGAGTAGGCCATAAAAATACTTTTTATTTACCTTTCCTTTTGTTCCAACAGCTACATGGGCTTTTTTACGTGAACATTATCTTATCACTGGGTCCATGGGTCTTTTGCCTCATCATTGTGGGCCTTTTACCCCAGCCTTTTGACATGTGGGGTAAAATGCTCTGCTTTTTGTCAAACATTCTAGCGTAATATACCATAAGGCTAGGCTGACAACCTATTCCACAAGTATGATACCTTGTTTCATCCCTTGATTAGTGTGAAAGATATGCATTAATTGGGCATTATTTTCTTGGAACTACTTTATTTACATGTTATCATGGTATCTTACCTTATCCTACCATGTCATCCCTTTAACCTCAAGATTAAAAATCTAAAATGCTACTTTAGATGTCCAAATCTTGATAGTAGTTCATGAAGATTATCTTTGAATCTTTCTTTATGAAAGAATCTACCTTTTACCCCAAAGGCTTTGGGCCCTTGTGGTTCCACAGCCTCTAGACAACAGGGTGAAAGGACTACTTTTTGGAGATATGCTTTAAATCTTAGGTAAATTACTGCATTTTGGAAAAGTTCTATGAATACATGTATAACAATTATTGGGTGTTGTGTTGGATTGAAATTGTGGGCCCTATAAGGGGACAATAATACTGTCCTGTAATGTCAAAACTGTCTGGGGAAAGTTGGTGGGGGCAGAAATTCTATTGTAGGGGGGCAGGGTATTGGGGGCATATGTTTCACTGTAGTGAGTGATGTTACTATCTTCTCCCTGTGAATTCATACATGATTTAAAAGTTTCCTTACCTCTGTCTTCCAACTTCAGCCCATTTTCCCTTACTACCCCATTTTCCTGCTACCGCCACCTAACAGTGAACTGGGTGTGCACTACACAAACTCCTTCTGGGGGCAGGGAAAGAGAGGATCAGTGATAGGGAAAGAGGAAGCAGGAACGAGAGAAAGTAGGGGTAAGCAGCTGATACATATGATGGGACTTTTTGAAAATCTCAATGTCAAATCATGCATTTAGGTGACTTCTGGGAATGACTTCATAACTTTACTTCTAGTGGGACTTTTTGAAAAATTCTTTCAGTTTTGGAAAGCCTAGCATCTGGAAATGAATCTCATCCTATCTATTGCCAATTTCATCTTTCAGATTTGTGGCCACTTTTTGGCTACATGGCGACAGCTGCCGACCCCTGTTGATATAGGGCATTCAATCTATTTTTAGAAAACGGAGAAAAACTTTAATTTTCAATTAGAATGGGTAATACAAAGCTACTCAGGGTCTCCTTCATCTATCATCACTAGTTCCTTTTTAAAAGAACTTTTTCTAACAGACAGACAAACTCACCATAGTCTTGCCATAAAGAGTGGTTTAGACTGCCGGTCAAATTTCTGTGAATGTGGGTAGGGCCCTGTGTGTGCACCCTGAGCAGCCTGTGCAGTGAGTTGGGCCTACGTGCGCTATAGTATAGTTACACACAGTGAGGTATTTGGGAACGCAGGGGGTATCAATCTTACTGAGTTTTTCTATTCTAACTTTTTTTTAGCTCTGGACAGAAGATTGTCGATGGACATAACATTCAAATGTACCCTGCTGCATTTCCATTTTCCTAGGCAAAAAGGGTGTTTTTGCACTTCTTGTGATGGATTCTACTGTAGTTATACTGATCAAGACGCAGCACAGATGATAATGTATCCCTATATCATACGAGTTCAATGAAATCAATGCTGGATTGATTTGTCTATTTTAGCCCAGCATTATAGTCAAGTCTAGATAGGGAGTGTTTGGGGAGCCATCAATTTCCACTACCAAAGAGCAAGCCTCCCAAGGCAGCTCAAAGTAGTCACTTCTCACATACTCATTTATATAAAACCATGATTTTACTACTATAAACCTTTTGAACAATGGCATGTATGTGTAGTATGAAAGCATTGCTTCCCATTTAGTATATATCTTCATGTTGTATATTGAAGGTAAATGCCCATAAATGGACGATTAGTCTGAGGCACGCCTATCAATACCCATAGAGTGACAATACAGATAGATATATCTCTGTATCATGTCCTGTGCATTTCATCTTCCTAATCAGCTATTTTTTTTATAATGAGGTGAATGATGTAAAAGTCTACTAAACATGGGGGAGGTTACGATAAAGTACTTTGGCACAAGTGCATATTTCTTGAATACAAATGTTTTCATCACAAAAATGTGGATACGGCCAAAGAGGTCTTAAAGGGGGGCTAGCACAGCAAACTACAATATTGGTACCAATCCAATAATCGTTGGTAAAATTGCAGGACCCAGCAGAACGCCCTGATTGGTCAATGGGTGGTCACGTGACCTTTTAATGCAAACATGCATTCGCCGTGCCAGGGCCCCTTTAAATGACCACACTAGTCCAGTACCCAAAAATAAAAAAAGGCCTTAGGTTCAACAAAATGGTAACAAAAGGTTTCTCAATGATTTTCAACTCTTTGATACCTGTTCTTTTCAGAGGAAAAAGGTTTACCAAAATTAACCTTGGGCAAGACCCTCAAATCCAACATGCCCGCCTTCAGACTAAGTTTCAGTGTTAAATTGCATTAACTTTGGATTTAATTGAGATATTTACTATTGTAATACATCAATCAACATCAGCATGAAACGTTACACTCATTTCTACCATGCCCCACGGTCAAGGTCATATGGATATGGAAACAGATGCCAGTGAAAAGTGGATGAATAATCTATGCAGAGCCAGAGGTCTCACTAAAGATGGCCCAAGGCAGTTTCCAGCTGATTGATTTTACCATTTCTTTAACGAAATTTTACTTTGGAACAACCTTGGAGAAGTGTCACAGATCCAACATGGCTGCCTTCAGACAAGGTTTTGGTGTAGAATTGCGTTAACTTTGGATCTCATCAAGATAATCACCATTGTAATACATTAATTAACATTATCATGAAAGGTTACATGCATTTCAACCAAGATGACATTCTTACATTCCAAGTGGAACCTTCACGTCTACAGTATTACACCTCTCATGGAAAAAAGAACCATGGAAGAGAATCACAGATTTCTTAGAATATTTCAGGTTAGGGCACTGCTGAAGAAGGTAATAAATCATCTCCAAGGTCTGAGTGCCAACACCTCTGGCTGCAACATTAAGTAACCTATGGCATGGCTGCATGCCTTGAAGGGACTTGCTGTAGTTCATGGTTGTGTCTACAGGTCACATCTTCCATATTTGCAATGTATTAGGGGAGGGCAGAGATATAGGATATTTTTAGAATGATATTGTATGTGTCAGCTGGTATGTGTGTTACTTCTAGTCCATTTACAATACCACCAGGGAACTGGGAAACATTTAGGGCATCACTCTGATGCTTCCAGTCTAGTAACAACCCTTCAGAGTCTGAATGATGCACCAATGCCAGTCAATACAAAAACCCGAGGGGACCGAGGCAATTGCTGTCAAAATTGCTGCCGGGCCTGCAGAAATACCAGACTGCAGGACCGAATGTCTGGCTGTAATCTTGGGACCTGGGGCTCTTGAGGAATCCGATCTTGCCAAAATCAGTTCGGGCCTGCAGAACATGTGTGAGCCACTTCACACAGGGTGATGAGGACTCACGACAATTTGCTGGGTCTAAATCTAACTGAGAGTAGATATCTTCTTATGTAATGTATCATTGGAAAGCTCATGGCCTGAATTTAAAAACTGACTTTTTTCCTGGGGGACCCTTTTCACTTGGCTTGACACAAATGCACATGTATTATACACTTATGCAACTGATGACTCTTATAAAAGCTATTTGATGCCTTATACAACTGATATCATCTTCATTGTCTAATTGTCTTGTAAGCGATATTTAAATATATAATCTCAAAAAGCATAAAGCACAGGTGTCCAATATTAGTGAACATCAGGAGTGGGCAATTGGAACAGAACTTGTGACATAATGGGATTACAACATTTTGTTTGGTTATAACGTATATATATATATATATATATATATATATATATATATATATATATATACATATAAATATATACATATATACATATACATATAAATAAATATATATATATATGGAACTATATACACTCGTGTATATTTATATAATTAGCCGCGGACGGTTAGGGACTATTTGCAGCGCGCATTGGTATTTATGATGTCATAGCATGACGTCATGGTAAACACTCCTCCAGTATATAAGGAGGAGTTTTCAATGTAACGGTCAATTGGCTCGATTCACCTGTACAGGTAACACCACGCTGGGTGTTTCCTTGATTTTTAAATGATTTTCGTGGTTAATATTTGATTTTTCGAATCAAGATGGGGAGAAAATCAACTAGAAGTGCCAAGGCGGCTACTACTTCTAAAAAATCGGCCAAATCGGCAAAGAAAATGGTAGAATCGGCCAATTTAGGATTTCCGAGTGAGTTGGATTCGTCTTGTGTAGATCAGAGGTCTGCATCGCCCCACCATGCTAAGGGGTTAGAAGACGACCAATTCATTGACCAGACGGAGAGGTTGGAGTCGTTGGAGGACGAATTATGCAGTATCAAATGCTTGCTGCAGGAGCTGGTGACTGGAAAGGACAGGAAAGATGAGACGAAATCTACCAAGGGGGCGTGGCAGCATGCACATGCGAATGTTTGTCAACGACCGGTGACGTTACATCACCAAGGGCGCAGCCGCGTATCTAGGCAGCGGTCTCCGAGCGTCCTTAGTAACGGTTCTAAGTGGGATGAGGTCGGGCGTCGTGGTCGTCGCCGGAGATCAAAATCATTGTTTTCCACTCGTCACAGACCTCGGTCATCTTCAGGAGGGTCGTCAGTAGATTCTACCGCTTCCAAGTTTCACAGCAATACCAAATTTGGTGAGTTTGACCATGAAATATATGTAAAAAAGAAGGAGAAGGTCGACACCGTAGAGAAATTGGTACTTGTCAATTTGAATTTTGTCTTGGATTATTACAAAGACGGTAGTGATGTAGAAGGCATGCTAAAGCATTTACAGGTTCTGGTGGAAAAGGCTGGGACAAGAATGTATACAGTACCAGCCCTCTTGGCTTACGATAAATCAGTTAGGACCAGGGCGAATAAGGATGGGATAGAAGCCTTTGGGGTTATAGATAACTCTGACATTCTTAGACACCTCTCTTATGATGGTACTATTCAGGCACAGAAGGCTTACGCCACCAAGGCTAGGAATGGGACCAAACAAAAAATCTCAAACAATTCTTGCTATGCTTTTAATAGAGCAGAAGGCTGTGTAAGGGACCCCTGCAAGTATAGACATGTTTGCAGTGGATGCAGTTCCTCTGGTCATGGTAAAACTGAATGCCTAAAATCCAGGAATGAATAGGAAACTGTAGGTGGTTGATGTCCCATAGCTTGTAATGATTTTTGTTTGATGCTTGACCAAGTTATGGTAGGTGTGGTAGATGTCGACTTGCCTTCACAAACTCCAGTACAGGAGGTAAATCATACGGAGAGGGTTAAGGATTGTATTCTTTCAACTGAGTCCGTAGCAGAACAAAGTATTTTCCAAGAATTTAATTCGTTAGAAAATAATATAAATGATACTTGTAATAGTCTAATACAGGTTGGTAGTGAACCGCTTTTTACTGTTCGTGTCAGAGATTTGCCTAGCATCAGGGTATATGACGACTGTATAAAAGGTGTATGTACGTGTGTTCATTACATTGGTGGTGAGAGAGCTCAAATTTTGCCATGTAGAGTAGCCCCTCTCCTTCAACAAAAAGGTCTCATTGATATTAGTGGTAAAGAGGCTGATTTTCTATGGCATGGTATTGTTCAAGGATTTAAGATTGTTGATCCGGACTGTCAAACTACTTATGATTGTAAAAATTATAAGTCAATCCTCGAGGGAAAATTCTATAATGAGTATTGTGGTATATTATTAGACGAGCTAGAAGCTGGTCTAGTCTCGAAGAGTGACAGTAAACCTCATTGTATCCATGCCCTAGGTGGTGTGGAAAAGTCTAATGGCAAGTTAAGACCCAAAACTGACTGCAGTATGCCTGATAGAATATCTATTAACAACTTTATGAACACCACTGCCTCAACTTTTTCTTATAATAATATTAGCACGGTGACTGCTCAGTTGAATAAGAACGATTTCATGAGTGTGGTGGATTTGAAGTCAGCTTACAGGTCTATAAATGTATATGCACCTCACACGACCATGCAGGGTTTCAGATGGGATTTTGGGCATGGCAAAGATTATTATGTAAGCAACAGGTTAACTTTTGGCCTGAAATGTGCTCCATATATTTTTAATAGGATCTCTGATTTTATTGTGGAGGTAGCAAAATTCTACGGTGTAGAAAGAATTGTAAATTATCTAGATGACTTTATAATTATCGCAAATTCTTATGAAGAGTGCCTCAGACAGAGAAATTTACTAACAGAATGTATGGAATATATGGGTTTTGTCATCTCCAAGGAAAAGGTAACCGACCCAGCACAGGAGTGCAAATTTTTAGGTATTCTGATTAATTCTGTCGAACTGCAATTAACCCTACCTAAGGATAAGATAGACAAAATGAAAGGCATTTTATCAGAGAATGTCAATAGGAAATTTATTTCCAAGAAGAACCTGGAGAGGATTGGAGGTTACATGTCTTTTTGCTCACAGGTGGTTAAGGGTGGTAGAACGTTCAGCAGGAGAGTCTTTGATTTGTGTGCGCGAGCTAAGCCTAGAGGCTATATTAAGATTTCTGAATGTACCAAACTTGACCTTCAGTGGTGGTTGGATTTTTGTGATACTTTTAACTGTAAAAGTTTAATCCTTAGCGACTTGGTTAATATGCCAATGTACTCTGACTCCTCTGTTAGGGGCTTTGGAGCTTGGATGGGTGATGATTTTCTCTATGGTGACTGGACTTCATATGATAGGTTCAATCTAGGTACAGGCCATTTTGCTTCTCCCCCAGTTTTGGATAGGTTTAAAGACCATCATAGAAATATAAATGTATATGAGTTATACCCGGTCATGGTTGGTTTGAAATGTTGGATTTCAAGTTGTAAAAATAAAAGAATACACTGTATTACTGATAATATGCAAGTTCTAGCTATGATAAATACCGGTAGGTCCAGGAATAAGATATGTATGAAATGGTTAAGAGAGATCTTCTGGCTTTGCTTCATTAACAATGTGGAGGTATATGCAACCTATATTAAGTCAGAGGACAATGTCCTGGCCGACCAACTATCTAGACTTGCTTATAAGGGTATTCCGAGCAAATGTATAAATTCTCTCCATGAAAATGATATGTGTTGCTTTAATGCCAGAGTGGGAGAGGTTACTAAACAGAAAAAGGTTACTTTTAGCCCAGAGTATGTCTGAAAATACGAGGAGAGCAAGGAACCAACAACTTAAAAGGTATAAGAAATTTTGTAAAAAATTTTGTTTACAAACTTTTCCTTGTTCTCCCTCTCAAGGTTCCATATATGCAGTTTATTTATCAGCTTTTATGAAGCCATCACCTGTAAAAAATTATTTGTCTGCGGTTTGGTATTTTCAAAAAATTAAGGGCTATCCTGATTATAGTAGTAATTTCATGTTAAAGAAGACCCTTGATGGCATTGACAGGCTTTCTACCTGTTCAACCAGAGTTATTCACTATTATTCTCCAAAAGACATGTTGAGGTTAAGGTCATTCTTGGATCTAACCAACATGGCAGACTTTAAATTTTGGATGGCAATTTTAACATGCTATAGGGGTGTGTTACGAGTGGGACATGTGGTTGAGGCTCCACATTCCTTAAAGGTTGGTGATATTAAATTTCATCGAGATTATTTGTCTATGTGTATCAGAACATCCAAGACTGATCAGCTTGGTAAAAGTTCTTTTAATATCTATTTGTCAAAGAATGTTAACTCCCCACTATGTCCTTATCTAGGTCTGAAAAAGTTGTGCTGTGGTAGGAGTAGCAGAGAGTATCTGTTTAAGTCTAATCCTCTACAGTACCAGTATGTCAACTCCAGGTTAAAGTCTTTATCCTTTCAAGCTGGTATCGAGGGCTGTGTCTCCACTCACTCCTTGAGGCATGGTGGGGCTAATTTGTTAAAAGACGCTGGACTCAGTATAGAGTCTATCAAAAAGAGGGTCAATTGGAAATCCAACTCAGTTTTTAATTATCTACATAACTACAAAGATGAACTATTGGAGTTGGATAGAGTGTGTCAATCTCATTTGCAATGCTGATTGATATGTGTTTTCACATGTGTTTGGCGTGTTTTTATGTGTTTTTTGGCATGTATGGTGCTGATAGCCCCAAGGTCAGTAACCCACCAAACTCATGTGTTTCTGTGATAGATCATTTATTACTTGTATATTATATTAATACCTTTTATTACTGGTACATCCTAGTATTATTGTTATCTTATCCATTTATTACTGGTATAATTATTCCCTGGTAGCGAGATAACTTATGGAACTATATACACTCGTGTATATTTATATAATTAGCCGCGGACGGTTAGGGACTATTTGCAGCGCGCATTGGTATCTATGATGTCATAGCATGACGTCATGGTAAACACTCCTCCAGTATATAAGGAGGAGTTTTCAATGTAACGGTCAATTGGCTCGATTCACCTGTACAGGTAACACCACGCTGGGTGTTTCCTTGATTTTACTATTGTTATTACTATTGTTATTACTATTGTTGTTACTATACTATTGTTATTATATATGCATTTTACTGACTATGCTTATTGTCAACTAATTATTATAGTTGTTTTAATAAAGGCATGTATGGTGCTGATAGCCCCAAGGTCAGTAACCCACCAAACTCATGTGTTTCTGTGATAGATCATTTATTACTTGTATATTATATTAATACCTTTTATTACCGGTACATCCTAGTATTATTGTTATCTTATCCATTTATTACCGGTATAATTATTCCCTGGTAGCGAGATAACTTATATATATATATATATATATATATATATACATTGCATATCGTGGAACACTCATGTGTGCACCCACTATATTGGGTATGAATATATTAAATACATTGCATATCGCGGATTATACCACGATTTCTGGCTTACACAGTGCTTTTTGGGGTCTATTCCCATCCACATATCTGCCGATATTGCACACCCTATAGGCTGTAACATTAATTTTGTAAGGCGTGCGGTTATCCATGTAAGGTGTGCGGTTATCCAGGATAACCGCACGCCTCTCATGTCCTTACATGTCATATGTTACATGTTAAAACCAACAGACTATTTCGTTGCCATGGTAGGGGTCGAACCTTCAATCTCAGGTCCGTAGCCTAACACCCTATGGATTGCGCCACAGAGACCGACGAGAAAAGCTTGGTTCGAACCACGTCTCGATATGATACAAAGCCGTGTGCACTGTCGCTGTCCGCTGCCGGGGGAGGAGGTGTATTATACACAAACATAACCGCGAGACGCATTGAAATCTTTCGCCGTGTGCGCTGTCGCTGTCCTCGTGTTATTATCCGTCGATAACCCCCACTCGTCATGAGTTATCCATTGGTTACTTGTTCAATACTCATGTGTGCACCCACTATATTGACCATGAATATATCACATACATTGCATATCGTGGAATACTCATGTGTGCACCCACTATATTGCCCATGAATATATCAAATACATTGCATATCGTGGAATACTCATGTGTGCACCCACTATATTGACCATGAATATATCAAATACATTGCATATTGTGGAATGCTCATGTGTGCACCCACTATATTGACCATGAATATATCAAACACATTGCATATTGTAAGTTTTATGCATATCGTAAATTTTATGTAAAATAATCCAATGCTGGTGTTTATTCCCTTTCTGAAACCTGGTTAAATGATACTGTTGATAATAATGAAGTTGCTCTAGCAGGCTACACCTTTCTTTGTACAGATAGAGACAGGTTGAATGCGAGAGACAACTGAATGGAAGGAGGGGGTGTGGGCCTTGACATCAAGGATGGTTTAACTTTTACGCAAGTAAATTTAATTGAGCACAACATTGCTGATACAGATACTGAGAGCATTTGGGTTAAACTTATCTTATTTAACCAGAAAGACATGATCCTGGGCGTTATATATAGACCACCAAATGGGAATATCACTTTTTTTAATGATATTCATAATACTTTGAGAATAATCAAAACTAGTGATCCCAACAGTGAAATAACCCTACTAGGTGACTTTAATTGCAGTTATCTTGAAGTTGATAAAAAGAACCATTTAAATAACCTAGAAACAGAATTCAGTTTGACCCAACTCATTGATGAGCCTATGCGTAAAGATGCTATTCTGGACCTAGCTTTTTCGACATGTAGATTTATTAATACCAGCAGAGTACTAAATTATCAATACAGTGATCATAGTCCAGTTCTTGTTACTCAAAAGAAGGGTACTATTAATATAATACCAACAATAAAATTTCTTGGTAGATCATACAGGAATCATGATAAAGATAGTGTTTATTAATTTGCTCAATGATTATAACTGGATCCTCCTGCTAAATTCCATCTCACCTAAGTGATCAAGCCTGGTATATCCTAAGTACTGCCATTTAAATAAATTTGAACACTATGTGCTCCCTATGAAATCATCAAATAAAAACAAAAAGATCAACCTTTGGCTAACACCATAATGTCTGTGATCAAGTCACACACAAGGACAATCTTTGGAAGTTATCCAAACACACTAACAATCTTAATGACAAAGAGCATAGCAGGATTGCAAAGAATAGGGTAAAAAATATCATAGCTAATGCAAAGAAACATTTTGTTGGTAGTTATGATGAAACTGACCCCAAGGATTTCTGGAAAAAAAAAACTTGAATGCTTAATACCAAGTAAGGCCCCTACCTCACTTCTTAGTCTTGTAGATCAAAACACTGGTCTTCCTATAGAGCAGGAAGCCACTGCAGAATGTATTAATGATTATTTTGTGAAAAATTGGTCCCAAATTTGCAAATAATTTCAATATACCATGGGCATATACTGGTATTACTACTGGATTGGCAATTCCCAACCTTGAAGTCAATAATGACATGGTAGTTAAAGCTGCTAAGATGATAGATACTACCAAATCCTAAGCTATACCAAATTATGTCCTCACATATTCTTAAGGGTGGTATGCTTGCCATACCTGACAAATTTATAACCTCTCTTTGACCATGGTGTTTTCCCAAAGTCATGGAAAAAAGCAATGGTAACCCCTCTCCCCAAAACTGGTGACAAAGCCAAAGTTACTAATTACAGGCCAATATCCCAAATTCCACTACCAGGTAAAGTTATGGAAAGAATTTTACATTCGCATATTTCAAAATTTCTAGAAGACAGCAAATTGCTAAATGTCAAAAAAGGTGGACTCAGGAAAAATCATTCTACTATTACTACAATGACTAATTTCACAAATGACCTCTTTCTAAACATGGACCAAAACCAATATACCATAGCTGCCTTTATTAATATGTCCAAAGCTTTTGATGTTGTAAACCATAATATACTACTAAAAGAATTGTGTAAAACTTGGCATTAAAGATATCATCCTAGTCTGGCTCAAATACTATCTCAAAAATAGAACCCAGTGTACTACAGCTGATGGTAAAACATCATCCTCATCTTTTCTTTCATGTGGTGTACCACAAGGGTCTATATTAGGCCCCCTTTTTTTAAAATATGTTACCGACATTGATTGGTTATGTAATGAACAACTTTAAGCTGTTATGCAGATGATACTGTCATCTATTCATTGGACAAAGACACAATAGTTGCCTACAGGAATGTACAAAATGCTTTAGATCAAATCTCACATTGGTGCAACATAAATAAGTTAACTATTAACTCAAAAAAATCCCAGGCCATGAAATTTGCTACCCAAGCTCAACTGTTTAGATGCAGAATACCCCAATTAGTATTAAACAATGGGCTTTTGGAATATGTTGACAATTTCAATTATTTGGTGTTATGCTGGACCAGGAGCTTAGTGTTAAAGTACGGGGTGACTGGTTGGTTTGGCAGTTACAGCTGGAATGGCACAAATTTTGAAAAAGTGCCTTTTTTTAGTGCTTGACATGTGACCTGGATTGACCAATCATGAGGCACTCAGAGTGACTCATGATATAATGTGGACAGTCATTGGTTACCATGTAGTGGGTAACCTGGATACTGTCTGCTCTAGCAACAGAGTGCTAATATGAGTAACTGGCGGTTTTACCTGTGGGGATCCTCAGACTGCATTGAAATAAAAGGAGCTTAAATTTGATGCTCAAATCAAACAGATATGCTCCAAGGCCAGACATAACACAGGGCCAAACAGATAGCTATCCATGCATACAAGATGACACTGCACTAAACTAATATAGCTATCCCTGCTAGGCCTACTAGATTACATGACCTTAAGGTGCATAACTTTAGGTTGACTGCGTACACTCGTAGTGTAAAATATAAATGCTATCATTTATATAGAATGACCTAGGAGTAAATGATCGGCTCATTCCAAACCTAGAAGCCTTTAAAACCAATAGGTCAAAATACCTAGCCTCACTCATTTTCTATTATTGGGATTAGATTAATTTCATATTTCTCATTTGTACACTTATGTTGCCCACCCTCGACATCAAATGGGCTCTAATTGTTATACTTATGTCTTGATTTTTTTTCCTTACACCTGAACTACTCTGGTTTAGCTTTGTTAAATGCCCAGTACATGCCATTCACCTGTAACATTGACTATCATTATGAGGCTGTCTGGAGCCAGGAGTATATGGGATCTACAAGAACCCGACCTATAGCTCCAGAATAAATATTACACTAAAAAAAATGATGATGATAATGAGGCCAAAATCTATTACTGGGAGTGCTGCTGTCTAATTTCTGGATCGTGAACAGGGTGTGACATGTAAACAGCATGTAAATGGTAAATGTGTAAATTGTACATGGATTTTGTTTTGTTTTGTGTCAAGCCTGGTCACGTGCATGCCTGCTTTTACTACCCTTCATGTTAGCTCAAACATGAAGGGTAGTTTATTATACAAGCACGGACCAGTGTCCAGTGGCTGTTGTTGTTGTGGGGGTTGTTGTGAAACACCCTTTTGTAAACGATTCTGTTTGGGACAAGGGGGGATAATGTAATTTTTTCTGCCTGAAATAGCGTTGTTTTTATCAACGCTTCTACCAAAGTGGGAGCATTAAAAACTGAATTTCCACCCTTTGGACTTTTGAGCGTGAAAGAGATTGAGGACACGCAGGGTATGGTGTGACGTCTCATAATGTGCATTAGAACATTATGAGTAAGCTCAATCCCTGCTACCTGGCAATTTCTACTTTTTGTGATCAGTTTTTTTTATGGATGAACAAAAGGAGTGTTTGCCATTCTTTATCAAAGGTGCAGTGTTGTTTTGAAGGAAACACTCTCTAAAATTTAAATTGGGAGGAATAAATGCATCTGAAGGATGATGTTCAGGACAATACCACCACAGTTGAAACAGCTTACCTTGTTCTACACCACCCCTTATGTCTGAAATAAAAACCTCCATTTCTCTTTTGTGAAAAGTGGATAAGCTCAGAGGTAGTGAAGCAGGAGTCATGATCAGCAGAGCAGTGAGTGAACCTTGCACCATCAATGCTCACAGTGGCAACTCGGTGGTCAGTTTAAGTGGGGGTAATACATACTGGGTAAAAGGGCCTAACTAAGATTAAAAGGTAAACTAGGCTAAAGTAGGTAAAAAAGGGTAGGGTGGGTAAAGGAGTAAGGAGCGAGTAAGGGACATCAACTTGTTGATGGAGTTTAAATAAGTGACACAACCTAACTGTAGCCCCTCCCCTCTCTAGGGTGGAGGGCAGGGGAAAGGGGTAAAACCTGGGTGCAGGGGGTTCACTCTCACATTGCCCACTTACTCACTCAGTGTCCAGTGCACGTCGGCAGCAGCAGCAGCAGCAACTTTGAGGAGCTCACCTCACCATGAGTCAGCAAGGGGATGATAAACAAGAAGGGGACCAAGCCCTCTTCAATTTTACTGACTGGGGGAAAGAAGTTGGTCTTAAGTGGAAGTCCATGGATTTACAGAGAAAGCAAGACCTGGATTCTGAGCAGGTTTTGACTACACTCCTGCCTGCTGATGTAGCAGGCCTGGACATGACTTAAGGACAGTCAATGCTCCTCAAGTGTTCACTGGGACAACTGGGTAACACTCACTTCACTGAAGATACTAGTGGATTAACAGCCAGCCAGGGACCCACTGTGCCTGAAAATGGTCAGGACATAATCCCTTCTGGCCAAAGATCAAGCAGCCAGACAAACCAGACATTATTGGAAGCAGGCATGGTTCTGAACCAACTGTTAAAGGATCCTACTAACTCTGCAGCACTAGGTGAGCAGCTGGACAGTGGTGCCAAGGACATGTCCACCTGTGTCAACCTAAGGACACATCACTTGGATTTACTGGCAGCAAAAACAAGTGGGGCAAAGGGATACATGAACAAGTCGCTAGTGGACAGAACAGCTTAAACAATGGTACCCATATAAATCGTGGAATTAGGTCAAATGGTGCCTCTAAAGACTCAAGCACAAACTAAAATTAAGAAATTGCCGTATGCAAAATGGATTAGAACCTACATCATAACATTCTCCCACCACAACGTAAGAAATAAATAACCAAATGTAAACTAGGCTAAAGTAGGTAGGTAAAATAGGGTAGGGTAAGGTAGAGTAGGCTATGGGTAGGGGGGCACACCTTAAGTATTTTGTAGGGGGGGCTGCAAATGCGTGTGTATAACACGCACACACCATATATAAAACTACCTACCCTACCTGCTTACCCCTACCTACCTATTTACCTACCTACCTACTTACCTACCCACCCCCCTGTTGTTAATACCTTTTCTGGTGTGACGACCACATGGTCGGTTTTGTTTTTGTTTACGTTTTCTGCTGTGAACACATGATCAAAAATGTGGCAAGGTCCAAGGATAGGAGTTGCCACTCTGCGGCCGACGTGTGACATCACGGGCGACGTATGACATCACAAATTGCGTCACAAGGTGACCGTGACATCACTGACAAACCAAAAACTTAATGAAGTTGCTACGGTTGCTGCGCTATGCGGCAAGCAACTCTAAAAAAAACTAGGTCACATGCCCATATATGGTCATGGGTTTGGTCACATGTGATGACATCATAGCTCTAGGTCAATCAGAGCCCGAGAAAGTAGGTCATATGCCCATATATGGTTACTTCCAGTCTCAAAACTTGGTCACTTCTGGTTCATAAATAGGTCAAACCAATTTCAGTAGCTATTCCTATCCGCAGAGTTTGCCCCTATATACTACTATGAGTTTTGTGTGTTATGAAATGTTTTCCTGGTAGGACATGGACCTTTCTTGTCTGGTATAGATTGGTACTGTTGATGGATTGGCTAGCAAACTATAAATCAATCCCCACTGAACACAGCTCGACTAGTATCTCTGGCATGCCCCCATGGTCATGTATACATGTGGATTAAATTACAACAGTATCTTCGTATCACCTTTGATAAAGTTAATAAAAGTGTTGTGTAAATTAAAGCCAGCTACATTTAAAGGTATCAATTTGTCGAATATTTTGGTAATCAGTTTAGAAATGATTACCTCTTTCAAAAGATTAATGTCATGCCCTGAGTTGCCAGAAATATTCACGCTGGCCGCAAGTTCCTGATTTAACCAGCTAATGATCAAGACCTGCACTATCGTTATCTCACGTAATATCCTAATTTCTATGATGTTGAATATTTAGGGTCATTATCTATGGGGACAAAGGAAGGCATTCTATATAAGGCTTCAACTATAAATTAACACTTTTTCACCATTTTTGTTGAGAGGTGAGCCCCACACCCTGTTCTGAAGACTAAAATAAAGTAATCGTTATTTTGGAGCTGGCATGTTACTAAGGTCTGAGTGGCCATATCACATGCAGGCCTCAGCTAGAAATTGTCTGTGTACTATTTCGTCCATTAATATGATCAAGATGATCATTTTACTAAATCAAGTTGATCTAATGTTTACATTGGCAAACAACACAAATCCTTGTAAAAGTGAAAAGTGAATCACGGTAATTGTAAGTGCAGCTTTTACAAGAAGCCCAAGGTGGCAGTACAGTGGTACACAAATATCCAAGAAATCTCTGTGAAAGAAATGGTGGATCTCTAGCAACCTTTTGGACAAAGACTCCACTGTTATTTTGACGACATTTTTTACAGTGTATCAATACAGGGTCACCAACTTTGACTTGATCAGAGTGGTATTTTAATATGTTTGTTGTTGCAGGTTTGGTGTTAACATAAACAGAACTGAAAATAAACACACAACCTGATGTTGCAAGTGACCCCTGAAATCTCCAGTTCATAATCCAAGACTGTTAAAAGCCTATAGATTAGACACTGTCTGGATAACCTTTTGTACCAAATTTTGGGTGCTTTTTCTGGATATTCCCATGAACATACCTGTCAATATTGCATGGCATGATGTGTGCATCATGAATTTTGTAAGGTGTGTGTTTATCCATGGATAACATACCTCTTTACACGGATAACATGCCTCCTCACATGGATAACATGCCTCCTTACATGTGGATGAACGTATTTAAAACTGTTCTACCCCAGCCGGGAATCGAACTCGGATCGCCATATTGAAAAGCGAGAGTCTTACCTCTAGACAAAGCTAGCGATGGTAAAGAGAAGGTCAAAATCCATACTCACCCAGAATAGCGTGTTGACCTCCATGTTTGACATCGGAGTTCTTATGATTTGGAGATGAAATAAAAGGAATCCAGCTCACAGAAGACGTATGACATATCCATTTTAATGATAGCATAGTCCTTAATCTTCGCCATTAGGAAATTAATTAAATAATCCATCATATCCAACATGAAACGATAACAATCCATGCGCTTTTCTTCTGCGTTGAAAGTAAACCGGAAGTCGCCGTGTGACCTATACACTTTTGGACCTCCCCTAGCAAGAGATTTCCATAACTTTAGCTTCTTCATGCTCGGCTAGGAATCAAAATGGCGTGGAGGGCTAAATTCGAGAAAGGCAACTTTGTACAGGTTCTACATGAAGTCCATTGGACAGAAGGATTTGTAGTTAAAGTTAATAAAAAAGGATATAGAGAATATGACGTACAGCTCCTCACAAATGGAACAATCGTCTCTAAAACTGCGAAAGCCATGAAGAAATCCAACTTAGATTTGTTGGGTGACGATGATTTCAAAGAAGCTCCGCCGACTGCACACCCAAACCGTCCGACTGCACACCCAAACCATAACAAAGAGAAAAGGTTTGGAGAAACAGAGCTAAATACCTTACACCACCTCGAAATGGCTTCTAAAGCAGGCAATACACACAAACAAACCTCCTGGGGCAGTAACATATTCCGAGGTAAATAAATTTCATCTCTTTCAATATAAAAATTACTTTGACATAATGTAAATGATGCATTATACATGGTACTTGGTGCCCCCACCTCCCGGAGTCCGTTGGATAGAACATGTATAAGAAAGCACAGACCGCACTGCGCAGGGAGCATATATTATTTTTTTTCATCAAACGATGTAAGTTGGTCAGTATGTGTCGACTTCTATAGCATAGCATATATAAAGAAAAATGTAAAGAAACATGAAAACATGAACAAAACATGAACAAAATTGTCATTTTTCATATTAAATTGGGTTTAGTATTACTCAACACGTATATGACTAATTGTGACCAGTCAAGCAAAAACACCCCTCTGCAGGGAAATTCATTATCAAAGTTCATCTCAAGATCTTTAAATTAAGACATCATTCGGTTAAATATTCCTAGTAGTTATTTCAGAACCCCTCCTTGAACATAGGTCATTATTCATATCTGAAATCGATGATTAAGCTCTAAATACATTATAAACCATAATAATGTCTAAAAACATGATGAATTAGCTTAATGTATTTTTATAATGATTTTAGCGTAATTGCCCTCCAATGCCCCCTGGTGGCCAAATAGGGAATTAAAAATACCCTGCGGAGGGGTGTTCTCCCTTGATGGGTCACAATTAGTATTAAGCGTTTACAAATGTAGTAGATGTGTCCACGCTATTAAACGCGTATATGCAAAAGGGTTAAAATTGTTCATTTAGATGTGCCCATGCATTTGTTTATTACTATAAATATAATATAATATATATATATATATATATATATATATATATAACTTTTATTTTCCTTTTCAGCTTGGCTGATAGACGTAGGAGAAGAGGGTGAATTTGAAACAAAAGGGAAGGAAAAGATTGCCGAGCTGCTGAAGTGCTTCTACGCTAATGTAAGGATGAAAGAGGGATTGCAATGTTAAAAACAGAGCCTACTGTGTATAAGAGCCTGTGTCCAGTGCCACCTAAACGAGCCACCACATAATGTGGGTTATAACATAATCACTGATCGAATGTTTACAAGTGCAAACAATGTTATGAAAGGGCACATTAAAATAAACAAAGAAAAGGGCCTTGATGTGTCTACGCATTACGCGTCTACCAAAAAAGCAGACTTATTGTTATTCTACCCGAGTATTGTCACACGATACACCAAAACACCTATTGTACAAGGTCTTTTTATAAAAAAAAAACTAGGAAATATATGGGGAGTTCAGGGGCCCTTGGGATGGGGGGCTTTTTGGGGGAACCATTGGGTTGGGGGGGGCCTTGGGTAGGTGGGGCCCCCTTTTTTTTAGTAAACCCGCCCCTTGGGTTTACTAAAATCGAAAACTTAACAAACAAATTTATTTTATTCTTTTTTATTTTGATAAATAATATTTACACTTTATTATTTACAAGTTGCTAAATACAAATTCACACTCTCTACATTATATAGACGAATATCGGAGAGGAACATGACAGAACCCACACATTGAGATGTACACATTCAACTTTTATTTGTCATAATTCAGAATGTATTATGGTGTCATCTTGGTGTACAACTTTGGAGCAAGTACCCTCTTGAAATGAAGGATAGGTGTAAGCCATATTTACCATCCACATCTCATCGATATAACAAGTGAAATCCACTGAAGTGCTATACCAAGTACTTCATTCAGTTTGTCTGGACATGATACTTCTCAGTTGAGCAGCTGGTACACCGGGGTAAGGAACTTTGCTACACAACATTCGGTTGACACACTTTTGACAAAAAGAGTCGAATGTTCCCTTTGAACAATGACACATCTTTCTCAAGAAGTCTGAGCTCTCTTCCAAAAGAGAAAGCAACATGTTGATCGATTCTATCGTATATCGCCTTTTGTCGAAAGCACACATGTTCTCGTTATGGAATTGATATACTCATATAGCTCTATCTGTGGTGGCACAAACCACTCTTTGAAATGCATCTTTAAAACACACACTCAATGAATCAAATACACCATTAGAAATGAACACTTTATGAACACCTTGGTTTAAAAACGCAACCTTAAAGAGCAAAACATCTGATACATCTATAATTTCCCAGGTGAAAATGGGATCGCAAGTACACATTATTTTTTTTTTTTCAACACTGATACGTAAGGTAAGTCGGTGGACGAAGTAGATGAAGTTAATACAACAACAAAGGATATTATCTCACCGGCTTATCTACATCTACACTTTTTTTTTCCTTTACAGTTATTTAATTTTTTTTTTATTATATTTTTTTTTTATTTTCATAACTCTAAAGGACTCATCGTCACTCCATCAGAATGTATGCAACGCTTCACATATAAGTAACTCAGTCCCTTTTTCTCTATCGTGTAAGTGCCCATTTTGTTTTCTTTTACTTTAAAATTAACAGCGCGGATAGTTTTCGTTCCAAAGATACATCCAAGAAGTCTTAGGGTTCTTGAACGTTTTGTTTTGTTTATAACACCCTTCGCACTCCATTTCTTTGATTTTCTTTCACCTATCGAGTCTTTATCGTAGCAAATGTAAGTCTTGGAGTTGAGACTTAGAATTCCATCACCCTCCCACTTGGATTTGAAAAGACCTGGAGTTCGCTGATCGTAAACATATTGTTTCTGACATCGCACACCACTGTTGGAATCCAAATTCGTTTCTCTCTAAAGCACGATTCTCTTAGGTCGGCTTTCACGCGTTGGTCCAACGATTCACCACTGAGAGCCTTGTAAAGACTGTGAGTGTCCATTTGACAAAGAGCATAATCGGGTCGATCAATAAATTTATCCAAAATGTCGAACGTGAACTCTAACAATTTCAACTTTGCATACTGGTACACCATGAATCCTATTTGAATAGGAAGATTGTTCCTGACTGTTTTCGGTTGCAGTTCGATTTCAAAGAGATCTGTGCTTAACTCTGTACCGTTTTTGAACCACCACGAATTGGTCAATAATTCGAAGGTTCGACCTCTAGTGTATTTCACAGTGGTGTGTTTTTCTTCATTGCAAATTGTTTTACCGTACGTGATTCTATAAACATCTGAACTTCGGTGACCATCATCCAAATGCCACTTAAGAAGGAGATCCTTGATAGGCACCTCTTCTTAAGTGGCATTTGGATCATGGTTTAATAGTCACCGAAGTTCAGATGTTTATAGAATACTTTCCTAGACGATCCTTCCCCGGTTTCGCAGACGAGGTAACCGTGGTGCGAAGACGTGGTGATGTAAACGCGAATGAGAAAATTCTGTCAAACAAGGATCTCTGAGGAGCGTTCATCAGGTTTTCGTTGTTCGCACAGTCTGTCATGTGAGTTCCTATGTTGGTTTTCAAAATGGTCACCTTCTTGAAAACAGGAGTCATTTCTTCGAAGTATTAACGTAGGTGAGGAGGTGTAGTAATGTCCACCTGAATCAAACCGAACATTTTCCCGTCTTTCACAGAGGATATGATGTCACTCTCTGTCATGGGATTTCGAGCCACTTTCAAGTCTTCGACCTTCCAGCGTTGTTCGGATGCCATAACCTGCGGATCCAGACGTTTCATCTTTCTCCATTCACATTCCAATATGACGATCAACTTGTGACCTGGAGCTTTTAAGTAAGCACTTACTCTAGCTCTTCTGTCACATTTCTCGTCCCTGTCTGAAGCACATGGACATCTGCACGCACGCTATGCACTCGTGAGCATGGAAGCAACACCCGTGAAGATTGGAAAACAGTGTTAGAGGGTGGATGAAAACCATCTACGCGAATTTTCGGCAACCTAGAGATCCCTCCCCTCTATTGAAAGTGTGGCGAACTTCACGCTGTGGGTGTGCTCCACGTAGCATAACCACTCTCAAGCGCTCTTAGAGTGTCTTTGCCTAATTATCGGTTTGAACTTGGTCTCAGGTCGTCTCACCAGGTAATAAGCTGTGCAGTGTGCTTCGCTCTTGCAGTGCAAGTACAGAGAGTTAGCGTCTACACTTAGGATGTGTTCGCACTTTCTCGCTTCTTCACGGTACTTGTGTTCCCTTATCAGCGTAGCACCCTTCTCATGAAATCTATGGAAGATTATGGGAGGACCCCCGACCAGATTTTCTTTTATGAGAGAGTGGAGGTCGAACTCAGGGAAGGTCACAAACAGGATCTCTGTGGTTTGAAAAAGGAACCGTAAAGTCAAACCCAGAAGGGAGATGCCATCTTTAAACATGTCGATGTTGCGCTCCCTGAAAAATTTGGCGTAATTATTCAGTGCCTCTATGAAGGGTTTCAGGTCTTTGTTGTTGTAGTGGATCAAGTAATCTCTGAAAGTTTGCATGTTCTGTTCGGACCAAACTTTTTCACACTCAGTGTAGTCAGATTCAGACATTATGGTGCCAGTCAGTTTACTGTCAAATGCAGATCTTGGTGGTAGTGTTCTGTTTTCCAGTTTCCTGGTAGATGTCATCCATTTGTAAGGAAAGTGTCCTTTGTGCTGATTTCTGGTGAAAGCTAGTAGATAATTCGCGTAGTTATAACCAGGTGCCAAATAGTTTACTATGTCCAAGAAAACAGTGTGCCGAGTGTGAATCACCAAGTATTGGTCACTCCTCTTTATGACACTGAATTCTTCATTCTCTTGATCTTTGGAGGAGAAGATCGAGTGAAGCTGTGCTTTGATCAGATTTAAGCCATAACGCCCCTAGTTGAAACCTACGACCGCAACTTTGTGGAGATATCTCAAAAATCTCTTCTTCAGTTAAACTAAAGGGTGTCTTGTCCGAGTTTCATTGAAGTCGATGCCAGGAGGACTGAACGCTTCCCCTAGGTGGAGAGCTTCAGCTCTCCTCTCATCTAACTTCACTAATGTCGGCCGGTAAAGTTCTAGCACTGCTTCCCCAATGATCTTGGCGGTGTCGTTTATGTTTTATGTATTACCCTTCATTTTTCCACGTGTCTGTCGTAATTGTACATCCTTTTAAATTTTTTGAAACACTTTTCACAGATATGATGATCCATTTTCACTGAGTTACTTATATGTGAAGAGAATTCTTTTTTCAATATTTTTCATTTATCTATCTATCTAACTAGCTTTCTATCTATCAATCAATCTATCTTTCTTTCTTTCTTTCTTTCTATCTATCTATCTATCTATCTATCTATTTACCTGTTCACCTTTATACTCAACATACCTACACAAAGTATACACACCTACATACACATCATATAAATCATACGTCAGCACTAGCTCACACACGTCTCAACCAAATTTTACCAAGAAATTCAAGAATAATCTCTTTTTTGTTACCCAGCTCTTTCAGTGCCTTGGTCGAAAGCGTCACACCGTCCTGTGTCGGAGTTTTCTGGGGTTTTCATACCTGCGCACGTGGATGACCTTCTTACCCTTGTAGTAGCTGACAGCAACATACAGCATGCTTTCCGGATCCAGGACGACAAACCATGTGTTGTAATTGGGTAGTCCTTGGGAAACCGCTCTGTTGCGTATCCATACCTCCTCTTGGACTTCAGTGACGCTCGCAAATAGCTTGAGGATTGTGTCAGTGGTGAAGTTTACTTTTCTGGTGGGTGTTGAGGTGCACTTTATGGCGCTCTAGCGTTCCTTGGAGATCCTAACACTGTCGAGCCAGATCTCCAGCTTATAACTGTCGATAAAGAACTCCAATCTGGGGACTGTGGAAGGTGTAGGTGGTTCACATTTCACTACAGCTTTTCTCTTCTTGGACGCCTGGTCACCACTCTTGGTAAAACTCCTCTTGATACCCGTAGAGGGTTTCAAAGTAAGAAGAGAATGAATCAACAGCAGAACCAGCAACAGGAGCTCGCGTCAGTATCTCGGGACTTTTGTAAAGAGGATAACCACACACCGTCGGTCATTGTTGTGGAGGGTGAGTAAGTCGGAGAGGTAAGAAAAATTGCTCTGACTCTGCTCGATGTCGGTGTCGGTGTCCCCTGGTGGATAGCAGAAGCCGGTGGTTTCTTAGAGACTTCACGATAGCGGTGGTGAGTATATCGGGTGATCTTTGAGCAACGGCTGGAGAAGTCAACTCTTCCTCCTCCTCCTCCTCCTCCTCCTCCTCCTCCTCCTCCTCCTCCTCCTCCTCCTCCTCCTCCTCCTCCTCTTCTGTTTCTACCAAGTGGCAGGTCTCCGTATGAGTGCAATCGTGTGTGTCTACGTCAGCTGTAGTTGCACCAGCACGGACTTCTCCAGCGTGAGGGTGATAATGATCAGCGTTAGCATCAGCATCAGCATTAGCATCAGCATTAGCAGCAGCAGGAGCAGGAGAAGCAGCAGGAGATGCAGTAGCAGCAGCAGCAATGGGGGTATAAAACATCGGTGTCAAGTAAGGAGATGAATGAGACCCACCGTCAACAGTAGCCCCGTCGTTATCAGAAGCAGTAGCAGCAGCAGCAGCACCAGAAACAGCACCAGCAGCACCAGCAGCACCAGCAGTAGCAGTAGCAGCAGTAGCAGCAGCAGTAGCACCAGCAGCAGCAGTAGCACCAGCAGCACCAGCAGTTACACCACATGGGTTGTAAGCAGGAGCAACTGCAGTAGTAGCATCTTCAGCAGCAGGAGGAGACAATGAACTCTTGTTGGTCCTTCTCGTCTTCCTTGAGAGCTGTACCTTAGACGGGCTTCTACTCATGGTGAGGGTTGCAAAGAGAGTGTGAGTGAATGAAATTTTTCTCCCTCCCTTATATACGCCTCTGGAGATAAGTCACTTAGTGCAGCTTGAATAGATAAAAGGAGGCTTTGACGTCTCTTCTTAGAAAAGAGGATTAATCCTGTAGTCACAACAGAAAAGACCCTTGCTCAGTAGGAGTCCTATAAATCCAATTTCACCTGTCCTCCACTGGGGAAATAAACAATAGGAGAATCCGGATAAAAACTTCACTCCATTCTTAGATCATGAAAGGGTAGGTGGGGAAAAAGAAAAAAAAGTTCCAGAAGGATCAAAGTCAGCTTTTGATAGCTTTTAGAAAAGAGCTCTAAACCTTTCCACCTGTTTTATGTCAACAGATCTTAAAGATATGTCGCTATACAGAATGAAAGCAATGAGCCTAATTCCGCCAAATACACTTGTCACAGCACCTTTCCTCCTGTTTGATTTTAACAAATTCAAAAGGCTCATGCTGATAGGACGCTACACAGAAAGGAAAAGGTGGTGGTAAGTATCCAGCTGGAAATAGGCTTAGATCACCCTACATGAAGCACCCCAATTTCTCTTGGAAGCATATATCACTGCTGACCACTATGACTGGCGTGCCTACCGCCACTGCCCTTACCATCACCAGCACCACCTACCTGCCGGCTGCCTGCCTACCTGCCTGTCTACCAACCTTCATCAAGTGATTTCTGAAGTTTTTGCAGAGGAGATGAGTCTTGAAAATAACTACTCCCTATCTGACTCTGACGTATGTGAAGTGAGTGTACAGGATATCATGTGTGAAATGAAATTTACATATAGCAATCGTTTGCTTCATGATAAAGGAAGACTGTTAGTTGGATCTTGGAAGAAATTGGGAATCTACTTGGACATCGCCTATGAGCGTCTGCAGGAGATGGTCATTATCAAGACGGTGCAGGATATGTGTATGGAGATGTTCCAAAGTTGGTGGTCTAAAACTACGCCTCATGCCAGATGGGGAGAACTCTACCATGCCTACATGAGTGTTCATCGACAAGATCTGTACTTCAGTCGCAGAGCTTCTATTCAGGAAGTAGAAAGATATGGGGACATATTTAGGCTTGAGGTCTGAAAAGCCAACTAAAGGCCCCAATTTTTTTTTTGGGGGGGGCAAGCTTTAGCTTCCCTTAAAAACAAACTAAAGGTCACAATTTTTTTTTTTGGCAAGCTTTTGCCTTGCCTTTTTTTTATTTTGTCCTCTCATAAAAAAGAAGGTATACAATAGTAAAATTTACCAACGCTTAAATATTTCTTCTTGAGAAACACTCAAACCGTTTATGCATAATTAACCCCACCCCTTGTTTACAAACAAGTGATCACATGACTACACCACATGATCAAGGGGGTATGGCCTATTATAGAAACCATGTGGTTAAGTCACTTGGCTAAATCATGTGTTATTTACAAACAAGGGAGGTCATGTGATTGGGCAACCCCCATTTACATAATCGCGTCATGTGACCTAGACCATTAGCCCATCAGAGACCTCCATTTGTAAATCACTCCATAGGAGGTCTAAGTCACGTGATCAAGGGAACATGGTCTATTATGCAAATGAAGTCTCATTAGCATAAAGGGGCATGGTCTATTATGTAAATGAGGGGTCACACGACCAAATGGAGGGCTCTTATTGGCTAAGGGGGTGTGGCCTATTATGCAAATAAGGCCTCATTAGCATAAAGGGGCATGGTCTATGATATAAATGAGGGGTTACGTGACCAAATGGGGGGCTCTGATTGGCTAAGGGGGTGTGGTATATTATACAAATGAGGTACAACCTGGGGGGTCCAGGTCACATGACCAAATGGAAGCCTCTGATTGGCTGCATTCCCAGTGAGTAATATCCTGTACTTAGCTTTAGTCCCGTTCCGATACATACTATACTACTCTTGTGAAGGACCATTTTTTATTCAAATTAGACGAAAACCTTGTGGTACTGTTATCAAACCTCCAAATAACACTAATGATGTACCATGTACCTCCAACAGTGCCACTGATGTGAGTGTGAATGTCAACAGGGTGGTGCATGTAGAACAAAACACTCAGGCCACCACAATTTTCTCTAATGTATCATTCAAAAACTGTACAATCACTGTGAATTACAAGTAAACATATGTATGATTTTTCATATTAAATTGGGTTTACTATTACTCAATGCGTATATGACTAATTAGAATTAAGTGTTAATGTTACAGGGTTACAATTGTTCATTTAGATGTGCCCACGCATTTGCTCATTATCATAACTTTTCATACATGATTTGTTGTAGTTTATTAAAATAATCTTTATGAAACATATTTGCTCTGTTTTCTACTACTGTCTGAGTGTTATTCCTTATCAACCCTTAGAGACATGACGTTAAACTTTATTTTATAATCTATTATAGACACAAAAATTCTATATATATATATGCTCTCTGCATTTCCCCTTCTCCGCGAAGCAGTGTCTTTCTAGGTCAGCCTCTTTTTCATTTGCAAAGACGAAAAAGACAGGGGACCTGCTTCTCCTCTATATTTACTGTTGGATTATTGGATTTTACATTAAAATTATAAGTAGCAGACCTACTATTTCATAATTATGTTCTTTAACACTGTTACACATTCCTTGAATACAGATATCTTCAACATGCTTATGTCCAAAGTTGGAAAGACCCGACAGAACAGAAATCATGTGCCTCTAGCTTGCACCACTGATTACATTTGGATTAATGCTATGGGAGTTGAAATGAGTGTGTAGGCTAGAGGCACATGATTATAATCAGGCACTTGCTACAGGCACAGATTTCAGCAAGCCTTGTTTTGAGGCCCAACTAGGTCATGGGATGAATAGTGAACCAAATAATCATACTCCAAGCTCTAATAGAACTAGAAACAATTAACGGGCTAAGGATACAGTCCTCTACACCAATGACTGACGGCCATCAGTTGGCCGTGAATTGGTGGTGTTGTTTTGTATACAAAGATAAAATCACCTGCCTCTAGCTCACACCACTGATTACCATTCTCATAGCGTTAAGTAATCACTGGTGCAAGCTAGAGGCACATGATTTCTGTTCTGTGGGGACTTGGAAAGCAAAAGTTATCCATTTTACAGTGCCGGCCAATAAGTAACAATTAAATTATCTCCTTTATCACATACTTCCCCAATACATAATGAGAATCTGTTCCACATACATAGACCAGGTTATATCATTGATTATTGTCCAGGTTAGATTATTGATTATTGTCATATTCAACTTAAATCTCAAAGTCCAATAAGCCTCTCTTGGATGAGTGGGATATACAATTGCTGAATGTCAAGTTGACTTAGAGCGTGAGCAGCAATGTTCAAACATTTCAAACCTAACTAATAAAGTTTTCCTATTATCATGGAGCAACCCCATTTTCACTTTATCACGCAAGAAGGTGACAGACGAATTGAACATGTACGGCTAGATTATGTATGACTACTGCTGGCTGACTTGTCCTTGTCTGGAGCTCCCCTGCTTAGAACCCTGCATGGGGTACTACCTATTCCTCTGACCAAATCTCACACAGCTCTTGTGAAAAAGTGATAAATATTGAGTATGGTCTATAGGGAGAACTTATAGTACTGTTCCTTTTCCTTTACACAGGACACTGTGGTCTAGTGGTGACCTGTTTGACTTTGTATCTTACGGTCTTTGAATTGACTCTTGGTGAAGCTCTGCATTTTACCTCTAGTGGTTTATTAATGAATTAGAAAATACATATGCTTGTTAATGAATTAGAAAATACATATGCTTAAAACCATGTGATATCGGTGTACTTTGCTAGGGGCCTTTAAAAAGAGAGATCTTACGTGGATGAGGTTTTGGTACAACTATAAAGGGGATCAAAACCATAATAACATTCAAGTTTTGACAGAATATGAAAGTACTGGGTGGGTGGACGAGGTGCGGAACTACCAAGCTACTCTTCAGAACTGAAACAGGTAAGTCAAAAAACGTCCATTTGGTGCTCACACTTGGTCACAAAGTTCCTAGATATCTGGATCCTGATTGGTTGCTTCCATGGCTACCAGGACATAACAATATAGAAGTACACAGTTTAACAAAATATAATATTTATTTCTTTCAACATTAGGTGAAATAAAAGTTGGATATCGCACGGGATATCCAGTATCCACGTTTTGGGAATAAAACTGGAGACCCAGCTGACGTAGGAAGCCTTAGGCCTATCTCAATCCTCCCATTACCTGCCAAAATCACAGAAAAAACTTTTACACAAACAAATTGTTAACTATTTCAATAGTCATGACTTACTCAATAAAAACCAGAACAGCTTTAGGTCGGGTAGAATTACAATACACAGTTTGGCCAAATTGACTAATAACATAATATGTTAGGTGCAATATCGGAAGTTGCGCAATTTCGGAACTTTTCTATATAAATTAAGTATCTAAGGGTTATGTCAATCTATTGGCAATAAACTGTCCCAAAATCTTAAAATAACATTAAAAAAGTGATAGTTCAATGTATTCTGGGTAATTGTATCACATCTTACAGGTGTGAAGACACTCAGAGGTAGACCAATGTAGCCCACGCCTAGGTGTAAGTATTTTCGATATTGCGCCTAACATATGTGGCCAGGTGAGGGAAAACATGCCTCCTAGGGGAAATGGCTTTTTAAGGTTTCTTGAGCTAAAATATCCCCGATAGTTTTGCTGTAATTGCTTGTCAAAACTAGGTTGGTGTGTACAACTTAAAATGGGAAATAAGCTCTAAATGCATTATGTCCTATCATACACACTAATAATGCAACAAATACAGTTTTGTGGAAAAATAACCAAAGACATGTGATGTTTTTGTCATAAAATTGGTTCTAGAGTGAATGTTTGAGCTCTGTTTTCGGTTCTGGGTTCCTGCAGGAATTTCACAAAAAGTTTATGGCGAAAATTCCCAATTGGGATAGGGGAGTGGTTTCCATGGCAACCAGAAATTGCATTCAACATTCCAAAAATGGAACATTTTCAGTAGAGATGGAATAATTTTAAGCATACTACTGGATTCCTCATCAAAAATTGGTCTAATGCTCTTTTCTAGCATATTTGTCAGTGTTTTACCCATATACTGACCCACGGTGGCCAAAACCAGAATTAAAAATCCCCCCTGGAGGCACGTTCTCCCCCGTTGGGCCACAATATATATATAATTCATTGAATTCTACCAAATGTACAGCAGCCATATACCTGGATTTAAAAAGAAAAATCATTTGACACTTTAGACCACAAAATTTCCATTAAAAAAATTGCACATCTTAGATTTCATCACAGTTCTACAACGTAATTGATTGAAAATTATCTCAGCCAAAGAAGCCCGCACCACAAAAGCCAATGTAAAGATATAAAAAATTGAGCAGATCACACATGAAGTTCCCCAAGGTTCCATGCTAGGGCCACCGTTATTTTTAACATAATATATTAATGACCTAAGCCTTTCCCTACAACACCTATGTTACCAATATTATGCAGATGACACCGTCCTATATATTGACCATGCCCCTGATGACTCTGGGATTAAAGCTACCATAAATCAAGACCTTAATCATGTATCAACATGGTGCATACAGAACAAGCTATCATTAATACTAAGAAAACCAAAGCCGAGTTTTCATACCAAATCTTTTGAGAGAAAAAAAACTAACCTACGGTACCCTGCTTTAAGAATGGCACTGACAGCATACTTTTCACCCCAACCTATAACTATCTAGGACTTTATCTTGACACTATGCTTGATTTAAAAAAAAACCAAAAAAACAAGTAGATAATGTTGCACACAAGGTAGAATACAAGTCATATCTCTTCAGAAAGATTAGGAACAATCTCACAGATCAAGCTGCAAAAGATGTCCTTGAAACTATGCTTCTACCAATAGCTGACTATGGAGACATAGTCTACTCAACATGCATTAAAACCCATCAAGAAAATATCCAATTGAGAGTCAAAAAGAACCTCAGCCTTCCTTTGGCCTCTCATAGCAAGGGCTGGGTTGGGTGAGAAAAGACACCCTTAATTTACAAATGTGTCATTTCTAAAGAATTTATTCCTAGGTACAGAATATTTTTTACATTGATCAAAGGATGGAATAATATTTTTTTCTCATGTACAAAAAGCTTGTCAGCCCTGCCTCATGGAATGGTAGGTTAAAAAGAAATTCCCATCGGGGAGAGGAAAGTTTATGAGAGTAAGATCCACATGGTCAATATTTCTAAGGGAAAGACAAGCATAGCCTGTTCGCAGATCTGGGGTAATATTGAGAAACTGTCTACAGTCGCTTGAGAATGCACCAGTCTAGATTTTCACAGTTCTTTAGGGACCTCAATTCTGAGCTTTTTAAAGATCCTCCAAAGGAATCCTCTGACTTTCATCACATCACTTATCTGAGAGAGGATTTGATATGGTCTACACAATGTGTAATCTCTCCTCAATAATCACCAAAATGGACCTTCTGGCCTCACAATTTCCAGAATTTTACTGGGGGGATGCCAAGACCCATGAACCGACTTGTACTGCCCTCACCTACCTTAGCATTCTGCACTGCATCTCTCCCCTTGTCCTCACCCCAGCCCTACCATTCTCCACTGCCTCTCTCCTCTCATCCTGCGTTCAACACTGATCCACCAATCCTCCATTCTGAGTTGAAATAGCCTCACTCTCAGTCTCAATTTCTGAATTTTGTAGTAATTAAGACTACTGTAGCCTTTCAATTTGTGGTCTAACAATGCACCAAATTATCTCTAGATTTCAATCTTATTAGGGGGATGCCCCCCAGACCCCCTTCAGCAATTTCTTCACTGGGCTATGAATCCATCAGCCCATTCACTTACATCTTAAGGCCACAATGTACACCCTTCCTTTTTCTCAAAATCCTGGATTCACATCATTATCATTTGTCATACCAAGGCTTCTCCGTGCCTTGGCTACATTGGCTGCTACATTGGCTCTTGGTTTTCAAGATTTGCCCACCCCTGTATCAATCCTCCATCAGAAGTGTAGCCTGGTCAACACATTAGCTATGGAGACTAGTGTAGGTGAAATCCCAGATGAAATCGACTACATCTTGTATGTTTCAGCAGTTAATGTCATCAAATAGGAATGGTAATTGTAATTGTAATAGTTAGTATGCCACTGAAAAGAGGAGATTTTTCACATAATGATCATATGTGATATGTACTGGGAAAAGGTGAGGCTCCACTATGCGATTTTTTGGTACATTCTCACCTAATTCTATCCCTATAGTGCCTAAGGTATAGGGTGTTGACATTCCTATATTGTAAACATGAGATTTACAATTGTAAACATGAGATTTCAGGGTTATTTTATGGGTGATCTATCTCCTTGTGTGCCATATTTACCAACTAACCTGTACCTGCATAGACTCTGTGATTGGGTGGGAGTTCAATATATAAACATCAACACAGCACAATATAAATAACAACACAGCAGTCACACAGATCGCAGGGTCTTGTACTGTAAAAATCAAACCTGTCTGATATTGAGTTGCAGAGAGTCATCAGTGTGAAAGTCTGCAATATTTACATTAGGTCAACTTGATTTAGTGAACAAAAGCATCTTTTGGCAACAAAAATGTGCCAGAGATTGTACACAAAGCCTTCCCCACATAAACAAAAAGCGTTCTCAATCTTCTATTTACACATTGAAATTATAACAAATACCACTCTATAATCTGTGTTTGTGTCTGCTTTTGTGAGAATAGCTCCGATTTTCAGCTAAAATCGCGTAGTGGAGCCTCACCTATTGGGACCCTTATTCCCCTCTGCGCTAAGGGCCCTTTTTGCATATCGTGTCACATATGGAGAATTTATTCTATGAACAGAAGGGTTAACATTTGAGTTAAATTCTTCGGGAAGAACTTTACAACTGCTAAAATGTCTTAAAAATCCATAGGTTACGGTTTAATCTATTGACAGCTTCATTCAACTCCTGAATAAAGGATAATTGCTAATCTAAGAAGATATCTAGATACTTAGATTTATCACCTATCTCTAAACGTTTTCCCTTTCACAAATATATCATTTAAGACCATATAGGAGAAAACCATTGATTCTGTTTTATCAGAATTAATTAATTGGATTCACATAAAGTGGTAGACCACTAGTGTGAAATATAAATAAAAGATATCTAAGCTCAAATCCCCCAAAGGTTCAGCATACACAGCACAAATTCCAAGTCTGAGCTGTCATCTATGCCTCATGCCATGGGTCCTGCTGAGGACTTGGTCAGTGCAGATTGATTTATAGTTTGCTAGCCTATCCATCAGCCATACTAATCTATTCCAGACAGGAAAGACCAATGTCCAACCAGGTGAGATGTTTCTCATTAGAAGCAGTGATGGTTCTGAGGGAATGGTTCTTTAACAAAAATTGATAATTAGGCTGTACTCTCATACGTAACTCATACATATACATGGGAAGAATTGAATGGTACTGGTATGTCTTACATTGGTGTCATTGACCTATGTTTATCTGGAACTGTTATCGGTATACACCAGGTACAACTTATCCATAAGCTGTGAAGAAGAGAGATGCTCAACTCCCTCATACAAAATTTGCATTCAAACTGCTTTCCCTTGAGAGAATAAAAAGAGCATTAGGTTTTCAATGCTCCTATCAGCTACAGACTATTAAGAACTATATTTAACTAGAGAGATTTCCACAACCCTAGGTTTGTATATCACACAGAAATCGTAGTAATCGATATGCATCAGAATCATGACTGATTTCAATTTTGGTAGCTAAATAACACAGGCTTATATTTTAACATATTTGTGAATTGCCATGAATCTATAATGATTTATACCAGTTTTGGCTGAATGTTTACTGTTTCTATGGGCTTGCTAGCGTGTTCTAATCCAAAGTTTTGTTCAAGTGCTGATGAAACAGCCCCCACACCTCTGGTTGATTGCCATAGAATACAGGACATCGACCGACTCAAGAGGGCTGTCACCAGGGAAACTAGATATGAATATATATTTCTTAGTTACCGTGCTCCCACCTGGCTTGTAAAGAAATTTGTCGATGCAAATCGGGTTTTATAAGCCCTATATACATATACCGGTGGGTAAAAGCAATGTGGTCCCAGGGAGCCATAGAAGGAAATAACTGTTCATGAGATATACTGTGAGAAAAGGTGATATATGACATTCTGTATTTCTTTTATATTTTTCATTTATATCAATACATGTTAACTCATTGAGAGCTTCCACTTAGTAAGTTCAAAATATAAGCTAGAACCAACTACAGACCTTGAGTAATCTTGTGAGCATTTTGGAAAAATACAGCAGTACATGATTATTTAAATGTATGTGCTTATATAGAGCTGATTAACTCACCTATAAATTGAAAAGTTGTTTTTTTATAAGGAATAAAGATATAAAACTCACAAAACAATAGTGACATGGCATTAATAAATCATTATTTCCATAGAAATAAGGATATTAATGAACCAACATGTCATGACAATGTCTGACTGAGTGGATTTATTGCATTTTGGGACAAAACAGGTGCGGGATTTATTGCGTTTTGGAACAAAACAGGTGTGGGATTTATTACGTTTTGGAAAAAAATGGGATTTCACGTGGCCCCTAGGTGCCAAATGTTGACTGTTTTGGAAAAAATTATTTTGCAACATTTTTTCACTCACCCTACCCTGTTGTTTTCTTATCTTTACTCCATATTTTCCAAAATGGTGTTTATTGCGTTTTTGAACCGAACTCTTCACCTCTGGAATTGGATGAAATCAACCTTATTACACATTTCAAAAGTCTGAAATATACTACTCAATGAAACCCATTCAGAAAATCTGTCCGTAGTGACCCCTGGTCAAGGTCAAGGTCAGTGAATGTAGGTCAAATGATGGAAAATGGCTGAAAATGGGATTCGGACCTCATTCCTAATGCTATAATAAAAATACTTATAGATATGTGCCATGCACATATTGCACAGAGTGCTTTTGCCTAGTTACTTGGAATATACACAGGTAAATTATTATATACGTTCAAACAAAGATAGTTAAATAAGCCATATTTTCACACTCAGGTAGTTTGTAAGCTAGGGTGCAGGGCAGTCTGTTCTATCGACTTGGACATGTGCCTTCCTTGCAGGATTTCGAGCAGAAACATGCCATGATCTCCGAGACAACCTTGAGAGTAGGAAGCCACTCATCCACTTAATTGATACATCTGTGCCATTAACAGTCCAACCATGTGCCTTGGGACTTTGGATGGATGGATGTTGCTGAAGGCTTTGCTTGATAATTTGCACACAGGCAGTGCTTGTATAAGGAGTGTTCACAGGAAGGCAACTGGCCTGACTCCACATCCCCTCTTTTGACCCTGAAGATCTCATACCTCAACTCTGTATTTACTGTCTTCAACTTTGCTGATACATTCTACAGACTCTCGCAGATGCTATGATTACTACTTAATGTTATCGTGAGCCATGAGGGGCATGAAGAACCAAGTGGGTGTCTGTTGCCACTTGAGAGGATTCCAAATCTGCACTGTTCCTTCTCCTGTCATCTACAAGCAGTTGTCCTCATAGGAAAGGTACATCACTTTGTGACAGCTTCTGTACATATTGTGAACTCTACAAAGAAGGCAATTAGGGCTCTTTTGCTAGAAAAACACTCAAGTACTTCCTGCCACACTGTACATTTTCTCCTGCTGTGATATTATTTATCTGCACTTGTTCTCCAGTCATTCTTGTCCTAAAATGTTGGGTTCTGAATTGATGTGTCCCAATAGGTGTCAAATACATCATCAATTCGATCACTTGCTGAACCTGTCAGAAGCATTGAGTTGAACAGGGTTTGAATCTTTTCAAAAGCTATGGTTCTGGCCATTTGTCTTGTGCATAATACTCATAGCATCGAGGACACATCCTGAAGACTGGGTAATATTTTCATGCGGTGGAACTCTCTTTTCTAGATGCTGAGCTAGTTTAGCTTTGTCAGTTGTTCTCAAACAGGGGGCTATGGCAGGACCTTCTCCATACCAAGTTAATTGAAATAGTGACCATTTTCTTTTCTTTTTTCATGTCACTGAAAGTTTTAAGCTGTTGGAAGCCTATTATGAATCAAGCTGCTGTACTTTCTCAAGTCTCTCATAGAGTGTACATGTATACATGTGTATACGTGTAGCTGTGGCTGACAACTTTGGACACTTTGACATGTAGATAAATACCTGCTCACGTCCCCCAGCAAATGAGAAAGCAAACAAAAGATATTCCTTTATTTTTTCAATGCATACATGTCTGCAAATCCTAACCCTAACAAATCACATAGACATCTAAACACAAAAACTCATAAACATCTAAGCACAAAATTTCATAGGTATCTAAACACAAATTTTAAACCTAAACACCTACATTTCTAAATACCTGAGCTAAGCACATTGTTTGGCTAAACATGTTAAGGCAATTAATGTGAATACAAAAACGTTGCAAGAATATGTTTAGAATTGTGTTTAGGATCTAAACACCATTTTTTTGCAGTGTAGTCTCTTGTCATTGAAGGCCAAGCATGCATTTTTACATGAGCCTTTGCTGCCAGCAAGTCACTCGTCACCATTAGGGATGCTGCAGCACATGTCAACAATGACACAGGCTCAGTGTTTGTTCCAAATTGGTTGATCCAACTTCCAAGATGGTAATCATCAACTGATATCCAGATACCACACTGTTGTTATGTGCATTACCCAATTTCTTGGCTCTGCGGCTATTTCTAGACAGATAGGTTTGAAGATTTTAAGCCATTTTCCATCATTTGACCTTGAACTAGTTGACCTTGACCTTGCTCAATTGTGCTATTAAAAGTAGACCAGCAAGATGCGTATCATTGACTGCATTTTTCATTGACCACTATAATTATTCTGACAATAGTATGGTGGTAATGCATAAATATTTCTTGACTTTACCAAGTTCCCCTGGAACAAGTCTGCAGTGACCTTGAAATACTGTCCAAAGTTGTGTATGCTATATTTCATTACAGCCCAAATGTGTGATGACCTGAAAACATGGAATGGTACACATCTAAGCATATTTGATATTAATACAGCATTTGGAATGAGGTCCTTACCTATACGCCCCTCTGCTCACTATAGTGTAAGAGTTATTTAGGTCTCATTGCCCACCTACAGGTTCTAGGAACCTACCCTAACTGTGTAAGGAATACTCCCTATGACTCCTTAGGTTGACTCTTTTTATGAGTTGATTTGAAAACTGTTTACTTGTCCAGATCACATCACTAGTTTTCCTATGGGATGAACAAAGCTAGTGGATTGACTGAGCCCTTGGATTGCTTTACCACAATTCCATAACATCAGATACCACAATAAGGGATTGCTGGAAGGTTAATGACAAAACGGTGCACTGCTAATATGTTCTCTATGGGGTGGTAGTGAACAGACCTGTAGCACGAGTGCTCCCCATGAAGCAAGGGGTCATGTTTGTGAGAAGGGGGTGATGACTAGCTGTGTTGTTGTTCACACATATATGTGCTCCATTTGTCACAGTCAACTTACAACAATAAGCTAATTATATAGATCTGCGCAATACCCATAATGGAAAAACTGTGCTAAAGTCAAACTCCCACTGCCTTTATCTGTCAAAAACAGAAATCGTTAAGACCCAAATACCACAGTCATCAGTGTACATATACAATAAAATGCCATAAACCTTACTGTATTTTCCGATACACACAGACCTGTGTGTCTTGGAGTATTTGCCACTTAAGAGGGATAGCACGAATCAATCTGTGAGGTGATTGGTTGTTTTCTATGAAGCAGGAAATAGAGCCTTTAAAATAAAAAGAACACTGCACAAATTCCTTCCTGTTATACTTGACAGGTTATATTGACCTCTTGCAGAAGGATGAGTAATGGAAAGCAGATAAAGGCCTTTGTCGGGCCAGAAATCCTTATTGGCTTTGATTTTGATTTTCATCAAAATATCACATATAAAATAGTCCTTCTGGTATTTAATTAAGGCTCTAGCATACATATCACTTTGCACTTGGATTATGTATAGATCTACAAACAATACTCGCAACATAGTAAGCATCTTACCATACCCTCCATACTAAGCAATAAATAGATGGTCAACAACTTTCGATTCATCCCTACCATTGTGCAAGATACATAATTATTCTACTGTCAAATGATCAAAGCGTTCAGATATGAGTATCTAGAAGCTCAAAATGTTCTAGATGTTCAAATAGTGTTAGATATGACTCATTCCATTTGAAATAATATAGAAGTAACTTTACGAGCTTAGTAAGAACCCTTCGGATGATCTTTGCATTCTAACAGAAATTACAATCATATATCTTCGGCGTTTACAAATAACGCACCTGCTCATTATAGATTCAGCTTACCTTAGTTTAATCTTCTATTGGATGCACAAAACCATGCAATACAGTATGATGGGTCGAATATTTGCGACTCAGACATTGATGATATCTGACATTACAACCATAGATATTCGTCTTTTTTCTTCCATCGCATAGAAATAAGAAGGTAATTTTGATCCCTGGATGAGGTATTAGGGAGGTTAAGATATGAACGTGTACTGCTATGCGTACATGTAACGTCATAGGTCACGTGGGTGAATCCCAACCTAGCAGTATACAACTTGTAGACTAGGAGTTTTGGATGTGTAGAGGGTGCTCTATCAGTACACGTAGGGGGAACAGATATATAGAATAATTGAATGAAGGTATGAATGTAATGGATATGCCATACTAACAAATACATGTGTGATTACCTGCTGTGGGTGTTAATTGGCCCAAATCAATTTATATCATTGACTATTAGCTTTTGTTTGCACCCATCAGTCCCTTCACCTTGGACAGCATACTTCGAGGGCTGATAGTCCCATATAGGTAATCTCATCTTAACCAAACAACCTATACCTGTACTGGAACCTGTACTTGTAGGGTTTGCCGTTCCCGTACAATTATACATTAAACCTAAATCTTAACCTCTCTAATGTAAAACCAATACATAACCAGAAGGGAGTGATAGGGACTCTGAGTCTTCTACACCTTATCGTGCAGACCTTCTCATGCACTATATAAATTAGTTATAATGAAGGAAAGGTAAAAGCAAGAGCCATTGAATCTCGTTCTTGTAAACAGGTGTGACTTGTAATGAAATTAACAGACAGTACAATTAAATTTATACGTTAACTTTACTCACAGTGCTGAAACACGTGTGCTCACAAAGTGGACCTGTGCATCATTAACTGATAGTTTGAATGCAATTTTTGTGCTCAACTGGCAATAGAATATTTGTCATTTGATACAGTGAAGGGAAGCTGTCCCCTTGAGGTTACCATCCATTAAGACTTAAAAGATACAAAGTATCAAGGAAAACTACCTTGGGTTATCCACATTAAATTTTGCTCTTCTATAGATGGGTTTCTCTGTCAAAAATTATAAGGAAAGTCTTATTCCTTCACTAAATTCAAGGTCACTCTAAAAACTAGTTTTTGGTAAAGAGTCCCTGTACAGAGGATATCTAATGACCTTCCTCAAAAGGTATAGCTTCTCCACAATAGCTTGACAGGAAAATTTAAGACTTGGTTTTAGATAGATGGTTTAACGGTTTGCACACAGTTTCCTTTATTGGTCCTGGTGAGTTCCTTAACATTACAGGGTTTGTGCATCACTCAGAGTCTGAATGGTTATACTAGACTTGAAGTATATAACAGTGATGCACTGATTCAATGTTTCCGAGTTACCTGGTTCTATCCTAGTGTATAGGGGCTAAACAGATTGGATGTAAAAGGTTTATGATTTTCTATACATATCCTAGTTGTCTCCCCTCCCATGACATATATGGAAACCATGACCTGTAGAGACAGTACTAAAGTACACTTAGTCACTCTAGGGCATGCAGTCATGCTATAGCTCACTTCGTAAGGCTGGAAGAGGTGTGGGCACTCAGACTTTGGTGATATTTTACTACACCAGACTATTACGTAGCAACCTTCTTTCATCATTGATAAAGAATGCAGTGCCCTCACATGAAGCACCACTTTTATTAACCCTTCCGTATCTATCTCCTTTTGCCAGGAGAGGTGTAATACTGTAGACTGGAAGATTCCATACTGGGGATTATTCCACGATTTCTGGGATTCTCAGTGCTTTTCCTGGATACTCCCATGCACATACCTGTCAATATTGCACACCATGAAGGCTGTAGCATCACTTTTGTAAGGTGTGCGGTTATCCAAGGATAACAGGCACCTAGTGCAGTTATCCATTAATAACCTGCATGCCTTACATGTCCTTACATGTCATATGTTACATGTTTAAACCCACGACATTTTCATGGCCAGGGTAGGGATCGAACCAGCAGTCTCAAATCCCAAGTCCAACTCCCTATGCAGTGCGCCACAGGGACTGACGAGAGGTGGTTGGCTAGAACCAGGTCTCGATATGATACAAAGCCCGGGGGGGTCACTCACATATAACTTCTATACGTTCAAAGTGTGAAAATCCCCGGCAGTCTGGGCTGTACCCCCCCCACAGCTTTGACGTTACTGCTCGCATAACGGCGAGGCCACGACAGCAGGCTGTCCACTGCCATAACCGCGAGACGCATTCAAATCATGCCAAGCCGAGACGGGCCGTGAGGGGTGAGACACGGTGGTCTAGTGGTTAGCGCATTGCGCTCAGCCGTTAGAGGTAGGCGTATCGAATCCCAGTCCAGGCGCATCTTTTTTTCGCCGAGTGCGCTGTAGCTGTCCGCTGCCGGGCGACGAGGTGTATGTACCGATTGTACACAAACATATCCGCGAGACGCATTCAAAGCAAGCGAAGCCGAGACAGGCGCTGTAGCTGTCCACTGTCGGCCGCCGAGGTGTATGTACCAATCATGTACACACTATGGCTGGCTTCGAGTCCCGGGGAAGGGGAACAATTTTTGTTTTCAACTTGAATTTATTGATATTCTATTGATTATCTATTGGTTTCGTGGAATAAAATAAATAGTCAATGGATTATCCTTTGCTAACACACACTCGTCATGAATTATCCATTGATTACTTGTTCAATATCATACACAAATAGAGTAATTGCAAAGTTGTCCCCTTCCATGGCCGCCCAGTCATGGCTGTTTTGGAGCAGGGGGTGCAGACACTCCTATGTAGAGCATGGGATAAGTGACCCCATTTCCACTTACCAGTGATTCCTACTCCAAATATAAAATTTTGTAAAATTTTGTCTGGACAATATGTTAGGTCATATTCTTGATATCTATGTTGGTGCCATCAATAAAGATAATCAGTGTATTTATCAGTGGTAGGGAGACTTTATCTATTTGGGTCAGCACAAAGCTTATACTGTTCTATAGTGAGTGAGTGCTCAGTTGCACTCACTCACTCAAAAAGCGCTCTCTAGAAGGGGAATCCCCTTTGTAGCTGGGAGCTCCAGGCTGTGAGTCCTATTAGCCATTGGTCATTTAGATGAACCCAACAGTTTGCTGATGAGTTGCATTGAAATCCAGAATATGTGACACGATCTGCGAAAATGGGGCTTAGTGCAGGGGGTTCTAAGACCCCTTTTCCCAGTACAAGTCACATATTACTTTCTATATAGGGTGACCATGCAGGGACACTGCTTTAGATGATACAATTTAGCATCATAGAGATGCCATACACATCAACATCTGCCCCTATGACTTTTTGCATCTACAATCAGCCATTGGTCGTTTAGGTGCATTTGTCTATTGACATCATGATTATAGGTTTTGATGGCAGCCTGCTGTCAGTCTTTGAGCCTCTAAATTATTTTATGGGCTAATAAAGATAATCAGTGTATTTATCAGTGCTAGGGTGACTTTATCTATTTGGGTCAGCACAAAGTCTATACTGTAGAATCTATAGTGAGTGAGTGCTCAGTTGTACCCACTAACTCAAAGAGCACTCTCTAGAAGGGGAATCCCCTAAGTAGCTCTGAGCTTCAGGCTGTGAGTCCTATCACCATGGTCCGGCTGTGAACCCAGCAGTTTGCTGATGAGTTGCATTGATATCCAGGATATTACCTTCTATATAGGATGACCAAGCAGGAGCACTGCTTTGAATGATACAATTTAGCATGCCATAGAGATGCCATAAGCATCGACATCTGCCCCTATGACTTTTTGCATCTACAATCAGCCATTGGTTGTTTAGGTGCGCCGAGCAGTTTGCTGATGAGTTGCATCGATATCCAGGATATTACTTTCTATATATGGTGATTAAGCAGGGACACTGCTTTTGATGACTGATGCATTAACATCTGCCCCTATGACTTTTTGCATCTACAATGAGCCATTGGTCGTTTAGGTGCATTTGTCTATTGACATCATGATTATAAATTTTGATGGCAGGCTGCTGTCAGTCTATGAGCCTCTTGATGATATTATGGGCAAAGCCATGTTTTCATCTTCATGCCTCAAGATTGCTGAGGTGTTCTGTTGTCAACTAGCCTATAAAAGCTTACCTGAACAATTTGGCAAGATGCACACCAATATCAACTAGTTTTGTTTCTGGTGTTGCCTGTGCCACCACCTGTCATGACTTTTATGAAATTGTGCCACAGGAGCCTTTTCACCTCCCTTGAATGAAACTTAAGGACCTGATCCACAGTTATCAGGTTTTCCATCCATCTGGTTCCATTAGTCAAATTATCACACTTTTAGACATGTATACAAATTATTGGATCCCTAAAAGCGATGGATATTTACACATGATGTACTTCCGTCAGTTTTAAAGATCCACTGGTCCATCCATCTGAAAAAAGTGTGATAATTTGCCTGATGGAACCAGGCAGATTGAATATCTGGTCAGAAATCATAGAAAGTGTGCATATGGGGCCTTACATGTCATTCACCCAGACATGTACCCAGAAAAAGAATTCCTATAAGTATGCTTCTTTTACAATAGCAAGGACACATCTGACATAAATGATAATTTGATTTTCTTAATCTACAGGTCAAAATAGTCTGGACTTGAGATTTTCATGGAGGTATGAAGATTGTTTCTGTAGGAAATTAAGCCCTCAACATGGCTTGTAACTCAAATGTCATTCTCCCAGACACAATCTCGCCCAGACAATTTTGGTCATTTTGGGCACATTTTACCCCCCTGGAGCCCAAAATATGCATATGGGACCATCAAAACCCATATGTAACACAAAGATCTCATCCAGCCTGACACTTTGAGCCAAAGAAATAGAGGGGGAAACTAAAATTCAAAGAGTAGGGGCTGGAATACCTCCAAATTCGTCATATGCAAACCTTCTATGATTTTCGACCACCTGATGGCTGTGGATAAGGGCCTTAGAACTACTCCCAGCAATTTCCTATTGGCATTGAGGATGTGGGGGGTCTGTACAAAAAAGTAACCTATTCTAAAGTTTGCTGTTTCCTGTATTATGCTATGGATGATTACCTTGTGATATTGAAATTTAAGGTTGTATGTTCAGGAGCAGTTTCCAACCATATTCAGAAAATTTAAAATGGGCAATAAACAAATCAATATTCAGAAAAAAGAATTTGAACTCACGCCTGACTCTCTGTGAGAACAAAATTACTGTATTTCCACAGTTGGTTGACCTATCATGCAACTGTGCATGGGGATATGGTATGTAGGCTTCCTTTTAGATGGATACCAAAAGAAATTAATGAGCACATAGTTTCACCAACGCTTCTTCTAATTTGGCCAATACCATCTCTGCTGGTTTCTGTTGAGACTATAATGCAATGATACAGCTAATATGCCTTTTGTTAAAGGCCTACCAGAAACATTAGTCAAGGCCATATTTTTTTCAGATGTTGCCTATGTTAAGCATGTCGATAAAGAGGTTTTTTTTTTTTTTTATAGATTTTTACATACATTGCCCATGGAACCTTTTGAAACTAGACTGGTGTTCATATAACCATTAAGACGTGTTGACGGAAAATATGTATATTCTTTTTTTATAATGATCATCATCTGTATGTCTGAATGTGATTATGAGCAATGTAAAATGCATATAACCTATATACAGTTTTATAGATTTAATTAACCTTCCCTTTTTCGGTTCTCATTTCCAGAAGTGATAGATCTGCATGTTTGAGAGGTAAGTGATGTCCAATTCACGTCTAATTGATAAATAGACAAAGGTGCACAAGAATTGGTCAGCACTGAGGGTTATCACACGAGGCGAAGCCGAGTGTGATAACCCTCAGTGCTGACCAATTCGAGTGCTCCTTTGTCTTTATCTCAAGTTAATTTAGTCAGATATGTTCAAAATTCCATTTATTTGGCATTAGAAATTATTTTGTCATCATTTATTTGACCATTTCAACTTGAGATAATACTTTTTTAGTTGCACATTTGATTATTTCAAAACCCTGTACATTTCTACAATATAATGTACATTAATTTTGTGTTCCCGAAGATGTAGTATTTTTGTCACATTGGAAGCATGTGAAACTGTAGGGATCCTTTGTTTCATTATTTCTTGTTTTAGTCCAGGTTCAGCCAGCTGTTATCATTAACTCATGTCATTCATTTTATGATAAACGTCCCTGTATATAATTATCACATATTAATGGTGTAAGGGGCATTCAGATAGCACATAGGTATTATCATACTACATCCAAAAAAACATGTTTAATAGTACAGTGAGTCCAACAGTGCCTCATGGGTGGGCTCCAGCCAGACCTATTCCATGACCTAGGCTGAGCTGTACAGTTGTGGCCTTATCTGTTGTCCAACATGATAGGATTATTCCTTACAAACTACATCTGTAAAATAACATAAGTTATTGTAAGGTGAGGGAAATTGTGTCAAAAACATAAAAACAAAGTAAATATCAAGTAAAGCTTGATTATCATTTTAATCAAACACTGACCCTAGTTCCATGTTAGTCAAATTTGGTATGATATGAAATATTTCCTGGCTTATCTAGGTAGGCATGTGCAAGGTTATTTAGATGGCAAAGAGTTTGGACATGAAAAGTATCTTTAATAGGGTGCTTATACATCATTCTATATTGTAATCTGTGAGGATAGAGTATTAATGGCCTTGTACAGCTGGAACCCCATGTATATCACTGGTATGTACATCACAGCTAATATGGCTGCAGAACTAGTTGATCTTAGATACTACTAACTTACTAGATCCAGGTATATAGGATACTTTGATCTTACTGACTGCAATGGTAACCAGATTGAGTCTGACCTTTGTTTATCCTAGCGTATTGTCGTGAGGATATATCTCAGGATAGGGCATGTATATATATATCCAGAACCGGAGCTGATAGACCAGCAGGAAATGAGCATTTCATTGATGCTCACTGCTTAAACCATGAGGAATTCTCAAGGTAATGAGCAATAGAACAGGCTAAACCTTATATAACAAGCTTAGTGCCTAGTTTCTGACACAGGGAAATGCAGTAAGAGTATAATGGGAGTTTTCCAGAAACCCCTGGTAAAGAAGTAGTTGTTATTGCAGAGGGACTAAATGGATTGGATGTAACAGACATATGAGCGAACACATTCATTCATGATTTTCTAAACATACCCTAGTTATCTCCCCTCCCCTATGAGTATGGAAATTGTGACCTGTAGAAACAAAACTAAACAACGGCAAGTCTCCTGAAGTCTTGCGACCATGCCAAACGTTACTCGCTGAGGCTGAGATAGGTGTGGGCACTCAGAACTTGGCGATGATTAATTACCTTCATGAGACATGAGAGGTGTAAAACTGTTGACTTGAAGGTTCATAATTTTCCTTATAGTAATCTTTAAAACTTACCACAAGGCCTGAAATAGAAAGCCCCAATAAAATATAGTATGTCGAAAATGTAATTGATGGTCCTCAAGCTATGTTTGATGCAGTATGATTCATAGTTCCCTGGATGATCCATTAGTAACACAAATCTATACACTACCTTCTAGGAAAATGCATTGTAATCCACAAAGCTGATTTTTCATACAGCCCTCCTTCTTTTGGTAAAGCAACATTTTTAATTGTCCAACTCTAAACACTAATGAAAAGTTTTACATAACTGGGAGGCTGGAGAGGTGTGGACTCTTAATGCCTCATTGGCGTAATCCTCTACTTTCTGACATTTTTGTGATGAAAATATCTGTATTCATGAAATATGCACCTGTGCCAAAGTACCTAATCATAAGGTCCCTCGATGTTTTAGCCGACTTGCAATACATTGTTCACTTCATTAGAAAAATGTAAGCTGATAAGGAGGATGACATGTACAGGACACGATACAGAGTTATATCTTGTAGCATGATCCTCAGTTCTTCTCTTACCAGAGAGTGCGATACTGCAAAAGTAAGATAATCTTATAATCATTCTTGCCTGACTAGTTCAATACACCATCTATCTGCATCTCCTCTCTATGGGTGTTGATTGGCATGCCTCAGACCTGGCAGTCATGTCTGCTATCAATCTTCCATCGGAGGTCTAGCCTGACACATTAGCTATGGAGACTAGTGTAGGTTAAATCTCAGATGAGATCCACTACATCTTGCATGTATTAGCAGTTAATATCATCAAATAGGAATTGTAACAAATTAATGTGACACGATCTGCGAAAATGAGACTTAGTGCAGGGGGCTCTAAGACCCCTTCTTCCAGTGCATGTCACGTATATGGAGTTAATATACCACTGAAAAGAAGAGATTTCCGCATAATGATCATATGGAAAAATTCTATGAGCAGAGGGGTTGCCATTTTAGTTGGGTTTTTTTTGGGAGCCGGTCATTTCATCTAACAGTGAAGTTTCCCAGAAATATAGTACTGCCTTATTGGTTGGTATTCGTTTAGGCATCACAAAGGTTCTAAAGTCTCCATTTCTTTATCAAGACCTTTTCCTGTTTTACATAATGTTGTATAAGTTTCAAAATTTGGTGATATAACTATCCAGTTTTACACAGTCATTTGCAGGGGTCACTCAAAAAGCTGTAGGAGTATAGCGCATCATCATTAAATTGGATGAAGAGAGAAATAGGTACATTTGTCAAAATAAATTTGTGATACTTGTGTTCTTAGAAAGAGGAATATATAACAAGTACTGCTGATCTAAATTCATCTTTACAATTTCTAAAATGTCCAAAGATCCATAGTTTGTAGTTTATTCTCCTGAAAGCTTTATTTAACTCCTCAATAAGGGATTATTGCTTATCTAAGATTTCTAGATACTTATATGTATTAACTATTTCTAATCTTTTTCCCATTCACAAAAGGATAATTTAAAACCATTTCATATTCTTCATAGGAGAAAATGTTAATAAGTCTGAATAAGATATCGAAGCTCAAAAGCATCAGCATACACACCACCAATTTCCAGTCTGTGTTGTCTCTTATGCCTCATGCCATGGATCCTGCTAGAGCCATGGATAGTTCAGATTGATTTTTAGTTTGCCATCTACTAGTCATACTAATCTATACCCAAGTCTTACCAGGAGAGATATTTCATTATACTCAAAACTCATTTTTCTCATTAGAAGCACTCCTACTGAACAGGACTCAATCCAGCCCATATACGAGATGTCACCTGAAGAGTGTACCCAGGACTTATAGCCCATCGGATACACAGGATCTTACACGAGGCACTTATATGCCTAGCTCTCACTCCCAAACCACTGGCAGCGGTGGTGCAGTGGTAGCGTGTCCGCTATCCATGCGAAAGATCCCAAGTTCAATACCCGGCCATGCCACAAGACGGTATTCTTAGTTGGTCAGGGCTGGCAGAGTCAGCTAAATTTAAACTGCCTAGGTGATTGGGTGCAGGCAAACAACCTTTGGTACACACTTACAGAACAGGTCATTTTAGTCAGATGGGGAGGGTATATTGGTGGAGAGGGTCAAAAATTAAACTTCTAAAAAATGATCCAGGATATTGACTACTCTTCCTTAAGTGGGTCTTTCAATATAGTCGATAAAGAGTCATGCATGATATTTTGCCAAATTTAATTTTTTTTTTTAAATGATTGCTTAACGAAATTAGGGCCCAAAGTCATGCCTTTGAAAATTTCCATGAGATCAGGTTCTCAATTCTTGTTCATGAGTTTGGGCTAGGGAAAGTCCTGAGCCATTCTTGAGGTCGAAAATCATAGAAGGTTTGCATATGACGAATTTGGAGGTATTCCAGCCCCTACTCTTCGAATTTTAGCTTCCCCCTCTTTTTTTTTTGGCTCAAAGTGTCAGGCTGGATGAGATCTTTGTGTTACATATGGGTTTTGATGGTCCCATATGAATATTTTTGGCTCCAGGGGGGTAAAATGGGCCCAAAATTGTCTGGGCGAAATTGTGTCTGGGCGAATGACATTTAGGGGCCTAAGTTACAAGCCATGTTGGGGGCTTCATTTCCTACAGAAACAATCATCATACCTCCATGTAAATCTCAGGTCCAGACTATTTTGACCTGTAGATTGAGAAAATCACATTATCATTTATGTCAGATGTGTCCTTGCTATCATAAAAGAAGCATACTTATAAGAATTATTTTTCATGATTCTGGGCACATGTCTGGGCAAATGACATGTGAGGCCCCATATGCACACTTTCTATGATTTGTGACCTTGAGATCTAGACTAGAGAACTTTCTCGAGTATAAGATATTATGGCGTGACCAATTTTCCCGGGACTATTAAGAACTATATTCTACTAGGTAACCCTAGGTTTGTATATTTCACTGGAATCCTATGATTGATATGCATTACTGAATTTCAATTCTGGTAACTAAATAGCACAAGATTACATCTTAACATATTTGTGAATTGCCATGAATGTATACCATTTCTACCGGTTTGCTGGTGTGTTCTAATCTAAAATTTTGACTACAGCACATTGACAGCCTCAAGAGGGCTTTCACCAGGGAAAATAAATATGAATATATTCCTCAGTTACCATTCTACGACCTGTCTTGTAAAGGGATTTGTCAATGAAAATTAGGTTTTTTAAGTCCTATATACAGATACCACTGGGTGAAAGCAACTTAGTCCTAGACAGCCATAGAAGGAAATAACTCTTCATGAGATATACTGCAAAACAGTGATATATGACATTCTGTATTTCTTTTGTATTTTTCTTTTATATTCTATAGTTACATTCACATCATTACATGCTGACTCATTGAATGTTTTCACTTTGTAAGGTCAAAGTATAAGCCAGAGCCAACTAGGGGGAGAGAAAAATGGTGGACCTTGAGTAATCTCATGAGTGGGCAGTAGGGTCTGCGCAGCAGCACATATTGTGTTCACCTCTCATCACATATATCTCATCAACATCATCAATTGAGTGCCACAACTGATCACCGGAGATCTCACTGGTAACCTTATTGAACATGGTGTCAAGGTCACTGGGTGGGTGGAGTGGGATTTACTGTGTGTGTGATTGTCTTTAGTAATGTTGCCAGCTAAATTTTTATGAGAGGCTTGTGTAATTTGGGATCTTAGTAGGATGTTCTCCACCACTTTGTCATACTAGTAATTATGCATGATCAAGTTGTCATATGAGAAATATCATATGACTAGTGGTATATAGTGTAAATCCAACAGGCTCTTATAAATAGTGTTATTTCCAGTTATCACTGGTTTATTCAGCTTTAGGCAACATGTAAGAAATATCAATCACACAGTTGTTAATATGCAGGTAATTTCCACATACAGTAAATATACAATAGTTTATAAAGTATAATGTTCTGTTTCACTCCACCTGTGAGGTAATAATAATACAATGTCCAGCATAGTTCTAGGTGGGTTCCCACACCTAGCTCCTGACCTGCTGCTTAGAGGAATAATGTAATAATGAATGACTTTACCCTCTGGTGGATGTCTTGAGGAAGATACCCTCTGGCCACTAATGATGGAAACCTATGCCTGTCTAGCATAGTTTCACCATAGTGCAGTGGTATAGCAGGTAGCAGGAGATGACTCGAGATGTTACCTCTGGAGCGGTTCTGGAGATTCTGCCTTCTAGGAGGTGCAGCCAGGCTATTTGAACAAAATCTTGGCATTGCACCTCAGACTGACTGGGGCCAGTGGCATCTGCCTAACTCTGCAATTGTTTGAGGGGGGTCTTTCATGTGTCACAGCAACTTCAAACCCTCATATCTCGGAAGTTTACGCCGTTACAACCGCCATTTTGGGCATGCGCAGAGTTGAATATGCCAAGTTACTAATGCCCGCTTGCCAGGCGCGTAACTCGCGCTGGTTTGTCTGTAGTGCATTCGGAGGTTGAATCAGTCTCTATGGTGTAACTTCCTTAATAATAGGAGTTCCACCTTGATCTTAGGCTCATTTTGACTGTCTAATTATGGGCTTTCCATAAATGCTTTGATATTTGACCTAGGTTGCTCAGGAGCGACGCTAGAGCGACCGGAAGGTTATGGCGTTGTGCTTATGTAACCTATTGTTCGGTGTTTTGGGTGCTGAGACACTCATGACGGCGTCTGCGGTGCCCAGGCACCCGTGACGGCCGTTTTCATTCACTAACAAGTTATTAGTTTGTGCACTGAACCATGAGGTCGCTGAATTAGACCCTCAGAATTATTATATTGTGCAGTGGACCATGAGGTCGGACCCTTTGATGTTGTAACCTATGTATCCTTCCCCTAGCTGGTGTGCAGTGGGGCATGAACGCTCACATAGAAGTACAATGTATTAATTTCTTATATATTCTTTGATTAATACAATAATATGTTACAATATATGGAATAATAAAATGGTATATGATAATATATATATATATATATATATATATATATATATATATTTTGCAGACCTCATGATAGTGGGGACTCCACTAGGCATATCCTCTTCCATCTAAGGGAGCCAATGCAAATCAAAACCTCATTTCTACACTGGCTCTCCGGTTCTCTGTAGCATGTGTTTACTATACAACAGTACTGCAAATAACACTCAGAGTAATATATCTTGGGAACCGCTCAACCGATTTGCTCCATCTTGGGCTCAAATCAAAGGCAATGAAGTCCTCTATCTTGCCGCATTACTTATTATATGACTCTAATAATGACAAAATGCCCAAGGAACATCAAACCTCAAACATTTTTGTATGGGAAAGCTCTGAAAAGACATGTTGGAAATGGAAAATGTGCAGCTCCAAGTTATGAGAGGAGATTTGAAGATGGTTGACTAAGAGATGTCATGCATGTTCCTTGGGCCTTTTGTCAAATCACAAAGTCAGAGAATAAATGATACAGCAAGATAGAGGACTTTCGGTGGAGCGTTTGCCGAGATATGTCACTTTGAGTGTAATTTGCAGTACTGTTGTATAGTAAAGACATGCCACAGAGAACCATGCAGTGGGCCAGTGTAGAAATGAGCTAAATATTCTGTACTAAATCTACTGGTCAGAACTTTCTCGATTTGTTTCTCAAGACCCGTTAGTCACACAGACTTGAGACTTGGTGCGCTGCAAAGCTAATTTGCCTGGCTATCTCATAGATATTTTTTGGAGGCTAAGACTAAGGATATGCACCTCTACCAATCTTGGTTCCCAAGCTGCATTGCTCTTAGAGATAGACAGTCCCCTCAAACACTGGGGTTCTTGCATATCTGCACATTTACTTTGAAAATCCATAACTCCAGGCCCAATAGCTCTGTGTGTGTTAATCTCATGGCTTAGGCAATGCACTCAAATGAAAGCCCTTGCTTTTCTGAACAATTTAAACCCCTCACTTGATCAAATTGGATAATAATTGACTGAGATATAGCCTCTCTTGGGAACAAAGGCTCTCCATGCTCTCCACATGCTCTTACCACCCCATAGCCAGCACTCCAAAATGTCATTCCTCATGGCCACCCAGCTGCATAGTGCAGATAATGAGTATTAAGCACTGAAGGGACTAAAGTGGGGACTGTGCAGAAATGTTTATTCTTTCTATTCTTCCCATGTCAAAATAATCATTTGACATGGCCACCTCACTGCATAATGCAAATATACATATATATCGACACTGTGGGGAGTGAAGTGGGGACTTTCTTTGCAGAAATTTTGTTTTTTCTAGGCTTCCCAAGTCAAAATAAGCTTGTCCATCCCAAGAAATATTTATGAACATATATATATATATATATATATATATATATATATATATATATATATATATATATATATATATTCATAAAACATGGAAAGTGGGGATTTACCTCAAACCATAGGAAAGTGGGGACTTCCTTAATAATCCTCACAGAGCATTGAAATTTAACACAGTAATAGCTGCTACTCTAGGGAACCTAAATATAACTTTTGTAGTCTTGAGGAAAGTGTAAAACAAAGTGGGGATGAAAGTGGGGACCAATATATCCCACCAAAGTGCGGACTTTTCTATCTGAGCCTCCAAAGTCAAAATAAGCTTGTTCACCATAAACATATATATATATATATATATATATATATATATATATATATATATATATATATATATATATATATGTGTGTGTGTGTGTAGGGGCCGGCATCCTTATGTATATATTAGTGCGCTTCATCCGAGAGATGTGTTCGTGTGGTGCTCGTTCCTCCTATACCCAATGCGAGTTCCTCCAGCCCAGGGCTTGAGGGATTCGAAGAGGATGTTATTACCTCCCAGCGTCTTCTGTTAGACTGGAAACTGGGTCAGCAGTATGTGTATAACCCAGATGGTGTACGGAGAGTTTTCTCGACACCAAGTCTATTAGACGATCCCACCACTATTGGAGATGGGATCGTTAGCCTATACCCAAGTACCCCTAGCCAGATGGCTTCGGATAATGGGTTACTAAGCGGGTTGGTAAAACCCACCCGGTTAGACTTGAGCGATTGGTCTCAAGTAGTAACTAGTAGGCGCGAGTTAGAAGCCGGCATCATGGCGAGCACCACTAGGACTTTAGAAACCCCTAAGGCTCAAAGTCCAATCCAACAGACGGAGATGTCTACGAGAGGGGGAATACATGGGTCTACCCGACCAATGTGGGAGACACCATTGATGACATCATCAGATCATGCTCCAATGGGATCCGCCTCCACTCAGAGGGATACCGCCCGAGATGCATTACTGAGAAATACAGAAATGTATACATTGGGACTATCCCTAGACTAGGCCTTGTCGGATTCCATATTTAATCCAGGGGGTAGCCGTAAGTCCAGAAATGGACGTCAGATAGGCCCTGGCTATAAGTCAACCTTGGCTTATTTGAAAGCCAGGTGAAAGCCAGGGACTAGGTAGAGCAGCAAGCTAAGAAGCAGCATGAACAATTCATTGCTGCACAAAAGAAAATAGAAGAAGAGACCCGAGAACGAATCAATAATCTTCGTTCTATTGAACAGGAGGCAATTCTAAAGGAATCCGACCGCAAGTATCGTTTGTCGTCTCTAGCCCATTGGGTCGAGCTAAAGACAAAGGATGAAAAAGAAAGAGAAAGTAAGTTGGCTGACCTGGAAAAGGAAGAAGCCAATAGGCAAAGAGCGATTGATGAGGCTAGAGCCGAGGAAGTCGCTAAAGCTCAGGATGTAAACAGATTGCAATCTGATTTGAGTGCAATGGAAGAGAAGTTAAAAAGACTTCAACTTTGTAAAGCCGATACGGAATCCAGACTCGTCTCGGAACAGGATGAGATCCGTAAGGAAACTACTGAGTACCAAAGGTCTCAGAAGGAAAAGAGTGAGAAGCATCGCTTATTGAAAGATACTTTAAAGAAGGAGGTGCAAGCTGCCCAAGCAGAACGTAACCGAGCGGTCGCGGACAATGAGAAGATCCGGTCTGAGTTCTTGTCCTAGAACGCTCAGTTAAGAGAGGAACAAAGGAATCTGACCACAGACATGGCGACCCTGACTCTAAACAAGTCCGCTATGGAAAGCTACTTGCAAGAGAAGGAGCATACCAATGCACCTCCAAAGAGCTCGGATCCTAGTCCAGACCCTACTTTCGTCAAACAGGGTGACTTCGTCTCCTGCTCGACACCCAAGCAGCCGAAAGGTGCATATAGCCCGTTCGTGAACGACAATGCATCTCAGAATGTTGATCAAGGGGGGGTCTATGTTAGGACCCAAGATCAGAATGGTCGGACTAGTAGGGTTTGCATTAGTGAAGTCCCGCTAGTCCATAATTTGGACCCGGACTTCGTCCAGAGGGATTGTTCCAACACAAGTGTCGAAACAAGCGGATTCCAGACAGGTAATGTTGGATTGGACGCCGGTAATCCGGGCAACCAACAGAATGCTCAGGGTGGTAGTCAGCATGGACAGGCTGGCTATGTGCCTAATGCTGATGGTCAGGGCGGGTCTGCCAATGCGAGCGGCCAGGGGGGTAGTGGTACTTAGGGTACCAACCATAATATTGGTGGTGAAGGTTATGCTGGACACAATGGGTCGCAGTGGAATCATACCAAACCCCCACCACCACCACCTCCAAACAACAACAGTTTTGGTGGGCTAGGAGGCAACGGAAACCTTGAATAAAACCAAGGTGATTGAATGGAGCAAACAACAGTGCAGCAGACTGATGTATGCTCAGAACTCAGCTCAGAAAACTTCCTGGAGAAACCGGGAAACCGGGACCCTCCAACCTGCAGGTGGAAGCTCTACCGCTGAGCTACTTCCCTGTCTGACATTCTCTGCCTTCCACCTACATCTGGATCAGTACGATACACAAGGGGGGCAGCTTATACCAGCTGACCAGCCACTGAGGGCTGGTGCAACCGGAACGGGGCTGATGGCCTACCGCCATGGACTTACAGCCAGAGCTGGCCCCTACACTCCTCCCAACCAGCTTCAACCATGCCCAACCAGCACCAAGCATTCCTTCCAACCAGATCTGTTGGGCTTTATCTAGCAGTGTGAGGCACTCCTGACTTCCCAGTTTACCTACCAGTACACAGTACTGCTAGGGTCGAAGCGTATCTGTATTATACCGTTCCAGGCACCTACACCTGGATTGGTATGACACACACATAGGGGGGAGCTACCACCGGATGCCAGCCCCTGGGGGCTGGGATCTCCAGAAACGGTGCTGCTGGCCTTACGGCAGAGCTTGCCCCTACACTCCTCCCTACCAGATTCAATATAAGGTTCAGTACCCTATAGGTACCAGATACCCGGGACTAGAGTTGTGCCCAACCACCAAGTCTCCTCCCAACACTAGCAAATCGAATCCTCATTCATGTCACACCAGCCCAGGTACCGAGTTCTTGTAGTCCCCCCTTGCGGGGCAGGACCAACTCAGTTTCTCCACCAGTGTAGAGGTCGGCAGAAAACTTCCTGGAGAAACCGGGAGTCGAACCCAGGACCCTCCAACCTGCAGGTGGAAGCTCTATTGCTGAGCTACTTCCCTGTCTGACATTCTCTACCTTCCACCTACATCTGGATCGGTATAATACACAAGGGGGGCAGCTTATACCGGCTGGAATGTTTGGTGAGACAAATAATTACATTTACATCCTTAATTCCTGCACCACAGGTGGCCAGGAAAGGGAGCCAATATGATCTGATTTCATCATCAGTATTTCATATCCCACCCACCCATAACCATAACAATATTGTGTCATAACTGACCACCCCATCCTGGAAGCTACAGGATCATAATTTGCATAGGACTGGTGGGTCCTCTAGCATCCATCCAATAGGAAGGCTCCTTGCCATTTTAGGGAAGAGACATACCTTTAAGGGATGCCTGTGATTGAGAAATAGCCACCTCATGATCAGGATATAAGCCTCCTCCCACCCCAATCTTATCCACTTCTCAACAATACACCAAACTTACCAAACCCAGTCACCACATAGAGCAAGTATCCGGAGACCACAGGGCCAAAATGCCAAGGCTGCCATGCAACCAGCCCAGATAGGATTTGTCTTATGTGTCCATTTAGTAGCGCCATCAATCGTTCTAGCATGACAATGGTGGATTATGCCATCATGTTACCCAGATACCCATTACATGCCAATGGTAGTGTGCGCCCAGAGTGCTTTGTAAAATGCAATAGTTGAATTTGCAGTCCACTTCACGCCTTTATATGACGGCCTGACCAATTTGAGTCTTACTTATCAACCTTTTGGCAACACCCCACCCACCCCACACAACCTACCTTACCTTAGACCAACTATTCATTTAATATTATTTAATAGCCTCAAGGCACCAAAGTTATATGGACTCAACTCAGGGTGGACCATCCATAGCCTTCTAGGCCCACATGGCAATAGGAGCAAGGCCATGGATCTGTTTGGGCACAGCTATCAACCATTTAAGTGTTTGAATTTGCTCCAAATATCAGGCCAGCTACCCCCACCACTGAATTGAACCATCTCAGTTCGCTAATCACTAACCTCCATGCAAAAAGTCAAGGTAAAACACATCAATTACTAGTCATAGATTAGCCTAGCAACCGAGTCTGTTTGAGAATTGTGCCTACAAGTGTCCTAGAAACAAACACACCACCCCACACATGCGCAACCCCCCCTCCCAAAAAAAAAATTTGTATGAATTTTTCCTTTTCCCCAACCCCAAATTCACCAAACAACTACACTTTACACACCTTTCCCTCACACAAAGCCAAGCAAACATCCCCCCCCTACTCACCCCCCAAGCACATTGAAACCCTTATAAATATACTAACCGATTTAGATTCCCCACTAGACTTACTCAACTCCTTGATGGAAGGTGAGCCCCCTGTTAACTTAATCTGTCATGACACAATGAAAATGGGACTTAATAAGCTATCTGATGCACTCTGATGGTGGGTAAACTTCCAACTTACAAATCAAGATTGCCGGTTTCGATACCTGTTGGGATCACCCAAAGCCCCTACCGTCCTACCTCATCGACTACCGGCCACCCCCACCATCATATAACTGAGGACTGTCCCAAGGTTATACCCAAATGTCAGTAATGCTTGGAAGATACCATCACACTTATGTGGGGATGGCAGGTACCCCTTACACAACCTTGTGTCTTTTTCTGTGTTGACTGTGGCCTGTTTGCAAACCATGACAGACAATCTGTAGGTTGATGAATTGTCTTCTCTTCCTGTCATTTTCTCAGCAGGCCTACCACTGAACACAGCATCGGTTCCCTCAGGACCAGAGGCCAAGCCCTGGCGTAGGACCAGCACCGTCAGGTCCAGAGCAAAACCAACATCAAACAGCATGGCAACCTACCACCCAATAACTTCCATGCTATATAGCATTTCAGGAAAAACAAGTGACAATATCTCCATAGCAGCCATGAACCTCAGACCTTTGTAATGAGTTTATGGAGACACAACCTTCCCCTGACCCCCCATACAACCACCAAAGATAATTATTTTTGGATAAAAGACTGACTCTATTTTATTGTAAGGCATGAAAAAGGTCAACCTTTTTCATGCCTGCAAAGGATTGGAAAACTCTTATGATCTTATAGGTGATATTTATAATGTGACCTTTATAATGTCACCTTAGGTGCTACAAGATCAACCCAATTCATACACCATTTTTCAAGCTCAATTATGTATTGTATTTATGAGCTTTAGTCAGTAGTATAAATAGTTTATATTTACCCTTAAGTTCTTAAGTTTGGCACAAACTATGTAGAGCGGAGCCAACAGTCACATTAAATACTACCTTGACCCCGCCCTACATACAATTTTCAAAATTTTTACCAACAGGATCGACAGCCAGGTCAAATACCACCTTGGTCAATCCTTTTTTACAAAAAAATACCTGGCTGAATATGTGCCCTTGGCAGCTTGAAGCCAAATTTATCTTGGGAAACTCCCAACCTTGATTTGACTTCCTGGTGCCAACTTCACAAACTGTGTAAATTTTTGCTTTCTCTGTACATTGTACATTATATTTGTAAATACTCCGGATACCTCAGCTTCGAGAGAATGTATTTTTATACTCCAATGTATCACCATATAGCTCATGACAAGCTCAGGTACCAATACAGTATTCACGACATGCCAAAAATGTCTGTACCTATTTATTCTTGTAGTAATAAGTATTATAAGCTTTCTTTGATCCAACAAGGTATTAGCATGCTACCTGTATCTCTTATTTTACAGTTCCATAAAGGAACCTCTATGTATACTTATTTTTTATATGGTATTTTCATACCGAACACCTCTTTATACCATGTATGTTATATGCATAATACCCAAAATTGTCAATGGACTTGGCAGAGCCCTTATTATTAATGATTTTCCTCCCTTAAACCTCGTGCAGAGACGAGTGGGAATGAGGGGATTTGTCAATGGACTATTCTGGGTATTATTCATTATTTTACACATTTATTAAATTCTTCGCCACACATGCTCAGGCCCTGCTCACAAGCTTACAGTTCACCCCCCCCAAGTGTGTACAGTGAGCTACTCTTACATCATCCATACCAGGATGTTATGAGAGCCGGACCAATTCCATTTCTGGGCCCTGACTCACTGGGAGTATCACAACATACCGACATAGCTGTGGACGCATTTCTAGGATGCAGGGAAATTCCACAATCTCCCTTCACCCTGATTGATCCACATACAAATAGAATCATTACCGGGTATGATGGCGCGTCAGATCTGACCAGATCCAACCAGACCTGACCAGATCTGACCTGCTCCTACCGGTACATTTCATCACCCTGTGAGCTGCTCACCTAGGTATATAAGACCCGGTGAGCAGCTCCCAGTCATCTTTCTACTTCTCTTATTCTACACACAACCTCCCTAGTATCTAGAACCTACGACAGGTTGAGCTACAAGCTTAGGGGAGAGCCTGCACTCTGGTGAGTGTATCATTGTTACCACCTATATGTACACTCTGTCATCATGCAATAAACAAGGATCAAAGAACTTCTCAGGATTCAGTGTTCATTACAACATTGACTTGTAACGGTTCGTTGACAATAGCATGTCTCCCATGAGACAATCATATGCCATGTCTGAAAGTTTTGGTGATATCCCAGGTGATATATGTCAGGTGGGTTTAGCTGTTATATACTTGGAAGTAGGAAGTACATGCTGTGGGCCACGATCACTGTGTGTCAGTATAGGTTCTATCCATTTCTGCATTGATGATTATATTGTACAAGTATTTTATACTCAGACTGCACAGAGAGAAGAACACTAATCGCTTTGACGCATACTGCACAGGTCACAATTTGTCTCCCACATGACATGTATGAAGGCATGTCGAATGAGGTTGACTGTCTTATATTTGGTTCGTCAACTCCACTTGACATGCGTAATGAAGACACGTCACATATTTCTGATCAATTCACCTGAGTGCTAGGTAATACTGTGAGACAATTATGTTTAAGGGTCAAGAGCAGTCAATAACTATGTACCAATGGTTCAATCAAGGCAGGCCTATAATAGAAGGCAGGGGATATCATAGCCCCACAGGCCTGCAAAACTAAGGCACTTTTTCCTATCTACAGAACTTCTACTTGACTGAGGGTCTCTATGCAGTCCATAAGACATATGGACTGCATAGAGGTGCATGCCATACGTCTCCGTGTACTTTAGATACTTAGATTATAAATTGTGGGTTAGAATACAGTCCTTTGGTATTTTCACTGACCCACACATAAGGTGTCTAACCTCTCCAGTTGAAGTATTCAGGATGGTGGGTGTCTATTTTGATATTCAATAACAAATGCAAATTTAACAATAAAATAGAATTCACTACCATTCATTGATAGTATTTACAGACCTTAATGATCTATTTTTCATGAAAACAAAATGACACAGACACATCAAATGTCTGAAGTGTTGGTAGTACTTCTTGGTAGTGATTAATCCTGGTACCAAAATGGTTGTTAGCCCCATCTAGTGGAATATCCTAGAACAATTATGTATGTCAAACCATAACATGTCAAGTGCCTTCGACATGGCTGTGACCCTAGTCAAATCACAGATGACATGGCATTTTAAAGCATGTTAAATCATATGAGGATTACTGTGTGCTACAGTTGTCATGGTGACATATGTGCACTTGTCCCAATGACGTGTGCTCTCTGTGTCAAATCAAGTTGACATGGGTATACATGTCACTTTGTCAGGAAGACTTTTTTCAGTGTGCATATGGCAGTGATGCTATGCATGGACCATTTATCATGTACTTAAGTGATTGAGGACAATACCATATTATATAGAATACATGATGCTACATCCTGATGGATGATGAGCAATATTATATATTTACTGGTATAACCGTACCACTTGTGATTATGCAAAAATAGCACTGGAAGACAAGACACCTGTTCAAGAGAACTCTTTAGCAAAGCGGTTTAGACCAACAATGATAACATCCTGAATGATGTATATTTCATTATTATAAAGATTAATTGCTCAGGGTTGGTCAGCCCAATATTACAGACTGAAGACCATGTACTTGAACTTTGCAATAAAGACGTTGAAAATTGAAATTGAATTGAAGACTGTTGATAAGTACAGCAGTGAAAGAGTGTATGCGTGCATATATAGAGGTGATTAACTCACCTATAAAGTGCTAGTGCATAATTATATACGTTGACTTTTTGGAGCCTAACTCACCTGGTTCTGACCAGAAAAAAAGAAAACATGTCAGGTTAAGGGCAGCTGTGAAAGTAAACAGTGACACTGACATCCACCCCACCAGAGCCGAGATTATCGAAGCTGTAATGGCACTTGAAAAGAGAGTAGATGAAAATGAGTTCAATATAAACACTGCCACAAATAACTTGCTGGCGTTTGAGGCCAGGTAAAAGAGAGCAGCAGATAAAGCCACTATTATTGAAACCAATGGGACAAAGACAATACACTTGCAAAACCAGTTTAGGCACTTACCTATCCCCAGTGCATGGTTCTGCTGCAGTGGAGGTGTGAAACTGTGATAAAGCTGAAACTGGGGAGTGCTAAACTCTCCTTTTTTTGCAAGCTCATTGTGTAGCTATTTATTGGAGGATCTTAACAAACATGGGCTCATTTTAAAGGTATTGATTAGGGGTTTAATAAGAATCTATTTGAGAAATAATTGATTCAGATAAACACCCATTCTCCCCAAGTGAATTTACCCCATAACTTTGAAATCATTTTTTGGTATAAAGGCCAAATCTCACATAAAAGAAAATAGTTCCCACACTTTCTACAGAAAAAAATGGTTTAGAAACTGTCTAGGTTTTTTCATTTCATAGGGGAACAGGATGTTTGCCAGACACCAACAAAATGTTAGCGTGCCATTCGCTATCACCCTTCCACCAGCTTCTCCATGTTAGGTCCTTGTCTGTTTGCTAGAATCCAATCCTATGTATATCATTTATATAGCAATGGATAGAGCTGATAAAAATAAGTGGATTTCCTTTTTAAATGAAGTCTTTACACCAATTTAAAGGGAAATTCTGACCAGTTAAACATCTCATATCAACTCCATAATTTTGCGCCAATTCTGTGAGATTGCTAAACCGCAGATGATATTAGGTCAAGATAAAATCCCTTTAAATTGTTAAATTTTGATATGATACATTGATTTTCAACCTTTTATGGGGGACTCTTCCATACATGAAAAGAAAATAGTCCAAAATAATGATTTAAGAGATGTAGCGACTCCTGTATCAGATATGCTTGATCACAAATCTGGGCCCTATTTAAACTCCTAACAGTGGCAGAATTTTGGGTTCGATTTGGGGTCTTTGATCATTCATAACTTCTCTTATACTTGGCATAAAGACTTCATTTAAAGAGCAAATCCATTTCTTTTGATGAGATCTATCCATCGCTTAAAAGATAAATTGCATGGGACAAAGTCTTGAAAACTAGGTAAGTGCCTAACCAGTTATCTGATGAAGTCAAAGAAATCAATGTCAATGTCACAAACATATAATGACGAAGTAAAAGACAAGGTGCATACATAGCTTGACTGTCACTAGGTTGTCTGTAACAAAGCACGAGTAGAGATTCCAACAACTAGAGGCAGAAAAAAACAATGGTCATGAAAGACTTGTTTGAAAATGATGGGGTAAAGACCTACATCTGAAAATAGGTGATTTATGCCAGGAATTAGTACTCCCTTATGGAAATGAGAGGGCTGAGGCAATATCCAGGCTTGGTGGGAAACCTGCAAATCAATGTTCAAATGCCGGTCAAGCAAAACAGTTGAATCTGAATTCTACAGAAATGTGAGCAAACTCAAAGGAAATAATGCCTGGGGTGGTGTTAGCCTAATGGACCAACTCTCAGATAAAAGGGGAGAATTCACTGACTTGAGATGTATCAAAGGCCAGTATCAGATGGCTTTATGAAGTATTGAGATGGCTGTATCCGACTTCTTCATGATCCTCTACCCAACCACACAGAGTTCACCTAGGTTATAAATGCTCCGTCTGCTCTGTCATATTCCACACAGGCCTTTGTCACTTAATACTTCATCTTGCCATTGAGCATCCACAGAGATGCACCTTTCTTATGTGCTTGTCATTGAGGAAATTCTAAAGGGACAAATAAATTGCCAACTGTGAATCCTAATTGACAGATGTAGCAGTTTTATCATGAAAAGGGTAAAGATTTAGAGGTTCTACTTCCACTAGCAAGTAGCTTTTTGCCTACAGATCCAGGACTAGGATAAATGTTTTGATGTACTTTGTATCAGTGGCACATGCTCATGCTCTGTGCCTAACACTTTACCAACTGCTTAAGCATTGGTGTACCAGTTGTCATCATGATTCATTAATATAGCCCTATCATGGTTTACATCCATGCTTTATGGCCTTTCCATGGAGTTAAATAACTCCAGAATGGTTGACATAATGCTCCATTACAGTGTTGGTATGTTAACTTACCAGAAATGCATTGGTACATCATTATGAAAAGGGATCATGATTCAAGAGAGAGCTTGTGGCCCTTCTCAGTCAATTTTCATCTTCAGGAGTTAGTCGTTCTGAAGTATGCATGTGCACAATCATCAGATGGGGTGATTTTACTCATGCAGTAAACATGTTGATTCACATTTAACTTTTACAATAGCAGGTATCACCTAAACCAGGACTAAAATTTAATTGTGAATGGTTAGCCACTGTTATAACACGATTTCTGGGTTACTCAGTGCTTTTTGCTGGATATTCCCATGCACATACCTGTCGATACTGCACACCCTGTAGGCTGTAACATCAATTTTGTAAGGCGTGCGGTTATCCATGGATAACCCGCATGCTGTGCGGTTATAACCCGCCTCTCATGTCCCTCCATTTCATATGTTACATGTTAAAAACCCACGAAATATTCAAGGCCAGGGTAGGGATCGAACCTGCAGTCTCACATCCCAACTCCCTATGCACTGTGCCACAGGGACTGACGAGAAATGCTCAGTTCGAACCACATCTGGATATGATACAAAGCCCTGAAAGGTGACGACTGCGGGCTGTCAGCTACCATAACCGCAGGATGCATTTAAACATAGACAAGCCGAGAGGGGAGGAGACGCAGTGGTTTAGTGGTTAGCGCTTTGCGCTCAGCCATCAGAGGTTTGCGGATCGAGCCCCGGTCCGGGCGCATGTTTTTTCGCTGTGTATGCTGTAGCTGTCCGCTGCTGGGCGACGAGGTGTATTATACACAAACATAACCGTGAGACGCATTCAAAGCTTTAGCTGTCCACTGCCAGGCGACGAGGTGTGTGTACACTATTTTTCAGCGTGTGCCGCTGCCAAGCCGAGACGAGACGGGTGCTGTCGCTGTCCGCTGCCGGGCGATGAGGTGTATGTACCTGTGTACACAAACTATGGCTGGCTTCGAGTCCTGGGGAGGGGGAATAATTTTTGTTATCAACTTGAATTTATTGGTATTTTATTGATTATTTATTGGTTTCGTGGTATAAAGTAAGTAAATAAATACGGCCTCGTGTAATTATCCTTCACTAACACACACTCGTCATGAATTATCCATTGATTACTTGTTCAATCATTTCAGTTCAAGGCTAGCACATTCAAAATGTACACTTTTATGCAATATGGTAGTTCTGTGGGATATGCTGCCCGAGGGAGTACAGAAGGCCACAACCAAAGTGAAATTTAAGGAAGAAATTAAAAGGTTGCATATTGGACTATATATTGAAAAATGATCATACTTGAATTAAGTAGCTGAGTCTGGCTATTGTATAGAATTATTTCTGTTATTGTAGTTTTGAACAGAAATATCCCTGTTCATTAATGAAATATCATTGTTCAGAAATGTAGATAAGGCTAGTGTAAGTGATGCAGTGATTTTCTTTTATGTCATGACTTTCCTTTAGCGAGTTCCACTCATCAATATTGGACACTTATCTGCTTCACACTATGTTAGATCAGTTGTGTAATATATCTAATAGTTCCTACTAAAAGTTGTCTTATAAACAAGCAGTGATCATGAGATATGTACTATGTTGTTAAGAGATGTGTGCTGTAGGCATCCCTAAATCTCCTACCTATAGGCTTCTCTGCTCACTATAGTTTAAGCGCTATTGATATACCATTTTATTATTCCATAAATTGTAACATATTTTGTATTAATCAAAGGATATCTATGAAATTAATACATAGGTTGGTACTAAGAGCTATAAGAGCGCTCAAACTTTGTATAAGAGCGTTCATGCCCCACTGCACACCAGCCAGGTCAGTTACAAACACACTTTCTGACATCAAAGGCTCCGACCTAATGGTTCACTGCACAATATAATAAAAATGAGGGTCTCAGTGTGCGACCTCATGGTTCAGTGCACAAACTAATAAGTTTTAAGTGAATGCAACCGGCCGTCACGGGTGCCTGAGTCAAATATCAAAGCATCTATGGAAAGCCCATAATTAGACGGTCAAAATGAGCCCAAGATCAAGGCGGAACTCCCATTATTAAGGAAGTTACGCCATGGAGACTGAATGGAGCTCCGAGTGCACTACAGACAAACCGGCACGAGTTACGCACCTATCCAGCAGGCAGTTTAAACTTGGCATATTCAACTCCGCGCATGCGCAAAATGGCGGTTGTAGCTGCGTAAACGACCGAGTTATGAGGGTCTAAAGTTGCAGAACCGACCAAGACAATGGGGGACACAGCGGCGCCCATGGGGGTCCTTTGTGCAGCCAGTGACACATGAAAGACTCCCCTCAAACAATTGCAGAGTTAGGCAGATGCTACTGGCCCCAGTCAGTCTGGAGGTGCTTTTCCAAGATTTGCTACAAATAGCCTGTCTGCACCTCCAAGAGGACAGAACACCAAGAACCGCTCTAGAGGTAACATCTCCAGTCATCTCCTGCTACCTGCTATACCACTGCACTATGGTGAAACTATGCTAGACAGGCATTGGTTTCTATCATTAGTGGCCAGAGGGTATCTTCCTCAAGACTTCCACCAGAGGGTAAAGTTATTCATTATTACATTATTCCTCTAAGCAGCAGGTCAGGAGCTAGGTGTGGGAACCCACCTAGAACTATGCTGGACATTGTATTATTATTACCTCACAGGTGGAGTGGAACAGAACATTATACTTTATAACTTACTGTATATTTACTGAATGTACAAATCACCTACATACTAACTACTGTATGATTGATACTTCTTACATGTTGCCTATAGCTGAATAAACCAGTGACAACTGGAAGTAACACTATTTATAAGAGCCTTGAGGTAATTACACTATATACCACTAGTCATATGATATTTCTCATATGACAACTTGATCATGCACAATTACTAGTATGACACTATTTAGCTCTCATTTTGCCCGTCTACAAGTTCTAGGAACCTACCCTCACTGTGTAAAGAATATTCCCTCTGACGTCTGAGGTTGACTTTTTTATGAGTTGAGTTGAGTTTGGAAACCTTTTATTGTTCCAGATCATGTTAGTTGTCCTCTTATACTTTAACCCTTTCGTGCCCAGAATTCTTTTGAGATAGCTAATTTATTCAATAAGCTTGACATAGTACAGGCCATTACCTATTTCTCGTACAGAAAATAATATTGATTCAAATGCTAACAAAATAGGCAATAAAATAGCTTTCAGAAAATGTATTATGAAGGGTAGGTTAGAGTTTCATTCCAGCCTAGCGGATTCCTTAGTGGGCTGACCCCTGCTAAAGCTGATACCTTGTGAGATAAGGACTGATAACAGCGAGCTGATGGGTACCAGGTATTATGTAATGCACCCTGAAAAGTCGGCATTGAATGAAAGGAATTTTCTCATTGGTCAATATTATATTCTGCTAGGGTCCTATATGAATCAGTAGAGAATGATGGTGGCACAATAAGTTGAAATGGGGTGATTTGGATGGAAGTACCCACAATATCATACTTTCTTTTTAATTTCATTTTGGTGGGGAATAGCTATTTTAAAATCATAAAAAAAAGTTATTTAGACATTTCAAAGAAGGTCATTCTGATAGAAATTGAATACAATATGTAATGTAATTGAACGCCTTGAAGGAAATCCCATAAAAAATAATTCATCTATATTTTGGTATTTTTATCAATATTATTGTAAAGTAAGTGAACAGTTTTATATTTTCCCATTTTTCTCAGGGCCAAAGCGCGCACTTTTCATGTAATTTAAGCTATTTTCAATTCATTATTTTCTGCAATAGGACCTACTAATATTTCACATACTTAATACACCATAACAAATTACAAGTCTCCTGGTGTTTGAATCATCTTACTCTAATTACTACTAAACCCATGGTGGTCTGTTGAACATAGATACATGCATAAGAGTGCACTGGGCATGTAAGGGTTTAAAAAGAGTTTGTCAAAATAACAATGAAAGTGGCTTGACCAAGCCCTCGGATTGTTATACCACAATTACTTTGTATATATGAAATTCACTCATATCATAAAACTGTGCACTATGTTCTCTATGGGGTGGCAGTAAATTGACATGTAACACAATTATCAAGGGCTCCCCATGAAGCCAAGGATCATGTTTGTGAGAGGGGGGATATAACTGGCTCACTGTTGTTCACACATATAGTTATAAAGATCGGCAAAATACCCGTATTGGGAACACTTCCACTGCCTTTATCTGTTGAATTCAAAAATGATTAAGACCCAGTTCCACTAACATCAGCGTGCATTCACAAAAAAAATGCTATAGACCTTAACACTTACACGGCCAGAGCTGGGATATGCGCTATATCACATTTCCTTGGAGCTATTGTGGTGGGCTTCCTAATAAAGTAGGTAGCAACATTCCATTAGTGACCTGTTGTGGTTGTCATGGCAACCACAACAGGTCACTACTTTATTAGTGAGCCCACCACAATGGCTTCAAGGAAATGTGATATGAAGCATATCCCATATGGAGTTATCCACCTTTTATCAAAAATCCATTTTCAGTAATGATAATTCATACATTCACCCAAATAGTCCCCAAAACATGCCACTAGTTTACAAAAAGACATCAGGTGATTATTTTCATTGCTTGATTAAAATTTCCATAAAATCCCTTCTATTGGCTAGACATGAAATATAAGGACATCAACGAAAAGTTCATTTCAATCTACAAACTTTCATAAATGAAAGATTGTCATAGACCTACAATTTGTATTTCAAACCAGTGGCCCATGGATACATAAAATGGCCATTTTCCGCTACTGGGCACATGAGGGTTATTTTCTGATGGACGTAGACAAGTGTTTATTTGTCATTTAAGACAGATAGGATGGTTCACGTGGATGCTATCCTTCGACAGTGGACTAACCACTGTCGAAGGATAACGTAATACATGAAATTCTACTGCCAAATAATCAATGCATTCAAGAAGCTACAGTGCTTGAGTTAAAGCTGGTATAAAAACTTCTATAGCTTTGTCTGATATGTATTTCAGGAATTTAATATATGATGATTATGCTTGCACTAGTGCCTTTTGGGTACTGATAGAGGCACGAGGCGGAATCATCACACATTCCGTTTATACCACGGTCTGCACCTTTAGGATGCATTAGAATGCATCATAATGCATTCTGCATTCACTGACATACAAATATACAAATGGTATCCATAGGGTTCCAGAGATATGACTCACATAACCCAACACTATTGTCCAGCCCTGTGGCGAAATGGATAAGATGCAGAACTTTATATCAGAAGGTCTCTGGATCGATCCCAGGCAATGCTGAACTTTTTCAGTATGAACCACTGTCAAAGCTATGCCATAGCTGCTGTCACATATAAGAACAATATACATAGAAAAGGAACACTGTCAATATTCAAGTGTCAATTCTCAGTGCCTCTATCCTATGATAAAAACACTCAGATTATCCAGTTTGAGCACCCAAAATCGTTCTGAAATGTGATAACCTTGGTATAATGATCTATATACCCCTTTCCCAGTAGTCAGGTGCCATTTATTCTGTTAAGAAGTGGCTCATTATATGTACGCCCTTTTGACTTGAGTTTCAGATGGTCTCTCCCCTTTGGTGGGAAGAGAAACCACTTGGTTAATTAGTTCTGGATATAGCCTGCCCGTGGAAGCACTGAGTGATCTGCTCTTCTGTCAGGCTTCCAAATCCAAGTCACCACCTCCAGAGAATACTCTACTTTATGGCTTCAGATACAGCCACTGTGCTGGTGCAACCATGAATGCTTGTTGACATGGATAAAATGCTAGAAGGATTTTTATTTTTGCACATATGTATGCTTTAATTTAGCATGGTTAGAATGAACTTAATGGATTGAGATTTTGCAAGGACGCTTTCACAAGTAAGGTAGCAGGTTGGTGATAGATATGCAGAAAGTGGAAAATCTATGCTCTTGCTGCAGCTTTAAAACAATGTTCATTTACAGTGTTAGATATGACTCATTTACATTAAAATGAGTTAGAAGTAACTTTACCAACTGAATAAGAAGTATTCAGATGATTTTTGCATTCTGACGAAAATTACAATCCTATACCTTAAGTCTTTATAAATCACCCTCCTGCTCATATATAGACTCAGTACTTGATTATATCTTATCTTAATTCCCCTGGATGAGGTATTGTAAAACCTTTGCATACCCTTATCATGCGGACCTTCTCATCAGTAGTATATAGGGGCAAACTCAGCGCATAGAAACAGCTACTGAAATCGACCTACTTACAAACTGGAAGTGACCTAGTTTTGAAACCGGAAGTGACCATATATGGGCATGTGGCCTACATTTGATCTCTAATTGGCTGAGAGACAATTTATGCTAATTTATGCAAATTTATGCAAAACATGACCTAGTTTTTCTGTTTGATATTACGTAATTACATGAGTTTGGTTGTTATGACAACACCACAGTAGTACAAACAGCAGGGATGGTGGGTAGGTAGGTAAGGGTATATTTATATAAGTGCAAACTCACCACATAGTAACATCTACTGAAAACCATGTGCATGTTCTTTCTTAAAATGTGCAGCAGTATAAGTGCTTACACCATCTTTTTACACAGACCTAGGTAGGTAGGTAGAGAAAATGACTGCCATTAATCCTGGAACACTAGTACCATTAAAAATGACATCCTATATGTGATATTGTGGTGTTACACTTTTTGGATGTTCCTGGTAAGGTTTATAAATTAATCCTAGATGTGATTGAGCAGTGTAGAAACCTACAGGTTTAATTGGAGCTAACTTTGCTAAATATTTTTAAGGGATTTCCACCAATTCACAGTGAAGTAGATACAAATAAAGTTCCAAAGTGATGCATATTGTAGCCTTGATGTTAAAATCCTGGATTAAGTACAAGGTAGTAGTAGTAGATACAGTATATGGACGGTCAGAGAGCTTGCTATGTAGAGTGGAGAATTTCCTCCAATGTACAGCGAAGTAGTAGTTCCAAAGGTCTGTCTGTATGTTGTGTCCTTGATGTTAAATCCTGGACTAAGTACAAGGTAGTAGATACAGTATATGGATGGTCAGAGAGCTTGCTGTGTAAAGTGGAGAGTCAGTAATGAGAAGAGCTTGGTGTGTAGAGCTTCCAGGAAACAACGCGCTTTGAATAAATGCAGGCTTGGTCATGTGGTAAACAAAAAAAAACACACATGACTGGTCAGTGTGAGCAGAGTGATTATTTTTGTAGTGAGTCACTCTCATGCCAAATTTGACTTGTGCTTTTAACCCTAGCTTTGTGACCACAAAGCCGTGTGTAATTAAGTTTGTACATAGGTAGTAAACCTATATACCATAGAGGCAAATGCAGTAATCATTTCCTAACTTTTGATGGAAATTGAAACAGAAATTTGGGGACTTTGACTATAGGCTTGTGAAATTGATCTTTTTAGATGGCGCCAATACAAAGCAATAAAATATCTTTACACTCAACTTTCTAATTCATTATCCAACTTTTTAAAGAAAGCAAAATCTAGAACATTATGAAATACATTTACTCAAGCAGTTATAGGCTTTAACCTTTTTGTTCCCAGAATTATTTGGAGATTTTCCATTATTTCACATTATTCCATGTTCGTATCATTTAGTTGATAAGACCATCTTCTTCCTTGATAAGGGCTCGGCATTACATTTTCTTAATTCTCATAACTCAGTGAAGACTTTTAGTTAAGGATGTGACACTACTGGTCAGGTCTGGTAACCATAGTTACCTAAACCTTCCATTTGTTATCATTTACTGGTATTTGGTCTCATTTGTGCTATATATATATCCATAATCCCTCTAATCCTGAGACCTTTCAAAGCTGATTTGCCTGCATGCATCTACATGTACTGGCACACAGGAAACATGTTGTAATAGAAACAATGCATGGCTTATCTTTAGGATAGGAGCAGTTGCCATATGGATGGTTGTATCATTATCGGGAGGTCATAAGCATTCCAAAGAGGGTCTAACTTTGAAGATTGGAGCAGTAGAAGTATCTGGATGAAAATTTCTTTCAATATACATGCATTTAAGCACAAAACCGCATTTAAATGCGCGCTTGGGCACGTAGGGGTTAAAACAAATGTATGTTATTTAAACTAGACGTCACTAGACTGATGGTGTTATGTGCCACACCTTATCAGTAGTTCCATTCAGGTGATGTATACATATATATAAACGAGCTGTTTCTCATTGATAATTAGGGAGGTCCGAAGCCCATGATACATTCCTATTAAAACTACATACCAGCCTTAACCAGCAACTAACTTCTGGAGTCTACAGATTGTCTGTTCTGTCCTCTGCTATATTATAACGTATCATGGGGGACAATTGACCTCCCTTTTTTAAAAAAAAAACTCTAGATATAGAGCTCAATTAATTTACAAGACGAAACACGGGCCTGGTAACCAGGGACGCTTCAATTGGTTTACTTGTAACATGTCAGGTGGCAGCACCGAGCTGGCGCTGCACCACTGATGGTGAGAAAAGCGTCAAAGTTATGGTTGCTATTTAGGCCAGACTTGCTCAGCTTTGCTCCTACCTACTCACTTGGATGTTTTAAGATGGTTGAAGGAGTTTTGCCTGAAGGGGGTAAGTGATTAAAGCTTGTTTTGAATTTCGAAAAACATTTATAAAAAAACTGAAGGGAAATTTGGGTGTGATGCCTTAGGGAGCTTGTCTCCCACACCTTACTGGACTATATAAGGCATCTGCTGGTGTGTTTTTTTTTATGTCAAAGTTTACATAATCTACCGTGCAACTCATAACAAGTCGCAATGGAGGAGTATGAGTTTTTCCAAATGGTGTCATCCTTCATCTCACCATCATCATGGTGGATGGAAGGTAGGTGTTTGATAACCAATTTTGGCTGAATTTTGAAATTTGAGGCTTGGATGGGTGATTTGTAATTTTGAAAGAAAATTCTGTTTTATTTTTCAGCATCGTGGAGATCCGCTTTGCCATCACTCCACCAGGGGCGATGAACAGATTTTAAAGAATGATCAGGTAGGTGGATGTTTGAATCAGGTCTGCCGGGGAAGCATGTGTTAATATTGTTTTGAGGCGCACATTAAGTATAGGCGTTCATTTTGGCGTCAGTGCAAGTGATATCAAGATGGCAACCAGGCGCAGAGTTTGGCGGAAAAAGGGTGTCCAGATGTCCCGGCGCATGCTTGTTGAACAAAACAACGACCTTACTCTATGTAATGCGTTAGTTATGGTCAATCAATGGTGTAATCTAGTGTTAGGGTAAATGGTTAAGTGGCAGGTGCTAACTAATATGTTTGAGGAAAATTTTGGGGTTGTGGGGGTCACAGTGGGGGTTAGGGTTCTGTGGGGGGATGGCGTCCCAGGAGGGGGATCCCCACATCAGCGGACCAGGGGGGATCCCCACATGAATCGAAACCAACAATTTTTTTTTAGTTTAGGATTTGTGTCAAGGATAAACCTACCGTCAAGAGTGTCTGTGGCCCTCTCAGCCAGTGTGCGGATGAAGAGATGCATATATCCTTTGGAGGTTGAGCCTCCTTGGGGTTTAATAATGCCAGTTCCTAGAGATTAACCTTGCTCGTTGATGCCATAGACATCCTGAGCCGTCCGTTAATGATGATGGTGACCTCATTTTTCCAGTGGTCGTTCAAAATGGCAGTAGATAGACCTGGTCCTGATTAACCTTAGCTTGGGAGCTACAATCCAGGCAGGTCAGAGGTTTTTACCATAAATCATGTCGGCTGCTTGGAAGCTGTAGGTTTTTTCCCCGGAGTGAATCCGAAGGACAAACCTAGGAGTGTTACCCGTGGGTTCCTGGCGGCCATAGGGCCAGTGACGTAAGCATCTCTTCACGAAGGCTCTGAGGATGTACAGTGCAATCAGGACAACTGCAAAAAGGACATCATTGCATCATAACATCCAGCAAGTTGAATGCACTGATGTGGCATTATGCGTTCAGTGGGCAGATGGCTCAAGGACCATACTTGATTTTTTTATTGAGTCTCGTCCAAGATGCACGATCCACCATAGTTGGAGTACTGTGAATAGTGATGAGCTGTGCCAGGTGTGTCACACGCCTGTGCACAGGGAATGTGACTATGCAACAGAAAAATGGCGACAACAGGTGCAACCAGGGTGAGAATTCGAGCTGACATCTTAGGTGTGTTATTGAATCAGTGGACAATATTGTTGATTTATCACGGATACCCACTGCAGCGTCCTTGAGGGTGAGTACATCTTTAATTAAGGGTAGGAATTTTTGATTATGAAGGTCCTTAAGGCACTGAAAGTTGGGTAGCCTCAAGGTCGGGGGAGTGGTTGCTCTGGTCACACCAGAAACATTGGCTGGCGGGTTTTTCCAAAATGTTGGCACAGTGGCAGATTAATGCACACTTGGGCAATAGGTTTTTTTTTTGAGTGAGCATAGGCATGGTATTGATACTACAATACTGCATTTATTTTTCTACTTGGTCTGAGTTAGAGCATGGAAGGATAGATGGTGATTTGTTGGTAATCAGTATATAGGAACTGTCAGCCTGAAAACTACATGTGTAATGGACAGCTTCTGATGTGTTTGAAAATAATAGAGACTATGCACATAGGGTGGTGATAGGTGATAGCATGGTCAGTAGTAGGTCACAACTTATAAATGCACCGACTTCAGACATATCCATATCGATGTGATCCATCTTGGGGACCCATATAGACAATAAGGCATCCATATATCTATAGGCAGTAGAGTAGACAAAAGTGGGGAGCCTTCTAAGACACACATACTTTTATGGATCTATGTAGGCGATAAACTACCACCAACATAGAGAAATCAGTCCTCAGAATGAGTGTGGAGGTTTCTCAATAGTGCCCTCTAACACACACTTTCTTAAATCTATATAGGTAGGAGAAAGACCATCAACATAGATAATCAGTAAACGGAATGGGTGGGGACGCCTCTTAGTATAGACTCTAACACACACTTTCTTGGTTCTATGTAAACACCTTCAAACTTGAGATGAGGAAAAAAAGTTAAGTGAGTCCAGTAGGGTGTCTAAAATCAGTTTTGTAAATTTATGAGGGGTTCAATTTTTTATTTAGCTTGCTGGTGAAAATAACATTGAGTAGAAGGTATCCTGTTTGCTCTGTAGTAAATTGCTGTTTAAATACTGGAGTTTAGAACCAATTGAGCACAGTACATCATCAGTATCATTTTACTCTGTTGCTAAAAGGACTCGTCCCTGCATTATGTTGATGTATATGCAAAAGATATTCTGCACAAAGATTGTGCTCAACACCCACCAGTCACATGGAATTTAGATACCTTGTGACCGCGACCATATTTAACCAAAGGTTCCAGCTGTTCTTCTCACAGTGACTTACCACTCTACACACTGAGGTCATCATATACTTTCTGTATCTACTACCTCATGGTTAATCCATCCAGGATTCAATAAAGAAGGCTACAAGATACAAGCTTTGGGACTTCATCTACATCTACTCCACTGTACATTGCTGGAAATTCCTTCAAAATCAAGCAAAAGTTAGCTCCATTACACCTATTTATAACCTTCTACACTGCTCACTCACATTAGGATTAATTATTAAAACTACTTCACCAGCTACACAACTAGGAACACGGTATAGACACCCAAAAGTGACACAAATCTGATATATACACACCACTATGTCTCATGAAGGACCCAACAATCAAGTGGAAATTGGAAAGGACTATTCTCCCTGTCAGAAGTCCTATTCAGACTCCTAGAACGTAATTACTCCGTACAAATTAAAGCAAATGTTACCTCTATCAGCATATCCACAACCTCTTCAAGACCTCCCAGATGATGATGATCACTTTTGGAGAGAAAAAGTGTCAAAGTCTTTTTTTTTACAGCTATCATCAATAAGGGGTGAGGCAATATTCAACCTCACCCCTGGTTGGTCAAACACACAGCACACTAACAATATCTATGCCCTCTTTTCTGGCACTGGCAAACCCTTAGCTGTGAAATTTATAAGCATTTTGTCCACAGCAGGTCAGCTATAAACAATTCGCCAGTGGACAGAACAGCCTAAACAATGGAACTCATATATACGGTGAAATTAAGTCAAATGGTGCCTTAAAGACTCCTAAGCACAAAGTACAGTTTACACATCGTTGTATGCAAAAAAGTGGATTACAAAAAAAGTGCAAACTTTTAGCACCTACATCATAACATTCTCCCACCAAAACATAAAAATAAATGACCCTATCAACAAGGTAAACACTGTCACGTCACCTGTGCCATATGTTTCAAGATCAAAAAGAAAGGAGTTACTGAACATAACATTCTCTCCACCATAGCATTACAAAATTAACGGACTCATATCACCACATGCAAATTAGCAGTTTACATGCTGTTTACATGTTACACTCTGTTCAAAACCATCTGTGCTACATCCTCTAGGATCAAAGACACCTGTCTTGCAGGATTCAAGCCTGTCGTCAGATTTTTTTACTCAGTTCAGACATTTCAGAAATAAGAATATCTATTTCTGGCTGGGTACTAAGACGCATTGAAGCTCTCAAAATATTGTCAATGATTTGTCCTGGGCCTCCTCTCGGGCTGTGGGTGTTGGTGAATTAAAAGGTTAACTGACAATTTAGGTGATTTTTGGGATTTGGAGAAAAGATTGACTAAAATTAGGTCTAAAGGAGTGGGCTGTTTCTGTGATTAAAGTTGGGGTCAATCTCTAGGTTGCTGCAGAGTGTGGTTAAATGATAAATCCAGTGTGAACACTACGGGGTAGTCCATGTATCCATATAACCGTCCATATGCTGTACTGTATCTACTACTACTACTAGGTTAGCTGTAATTAAACCTGTAGACTTCTACACTGATCACTCACATTAGGATTAATTTATAAACCTTCGAGGATTAATGCCAGTCGATAAATTTTACCCCTACCTACCTACCTACCTACCTACCTACCTACCTACACATGTGTAATAGATGGAGTAAGCACTTTGACCCTTGGACATTTTAAGAAAAAATCTCTCTTTTCTCTTTTTTTCTTATTGTACATAGCAAAATCTTGTGTGTTAATGGAAAACTTTCATAATGATTTTTATGAAAATTTGGCAAAATTGGTAAAATTTTCCAAAAGGTTTTGCAACATTTTAGTGACATGGTACATTTCTTTCATTTTGTGACCAAAAATGCATAGATGAAAACCATTTTTTCAACACGAATTCAGTGTTGTACATAGTTATTTTTTCACATGTGTATTTGTTTTTTAAAAAAAAAAGCACCAGCGTTGGTATCATGTTAGCAAAGTAGTAGAAACATAGTAGAAACGTAGGATAACATTCACATGAAAAAATAGGGGGAAAAAGGGATTTCGGGTGTAGTCATTGCGTCTCAGCTCTTAACAATTACGGGTTGAAGTGCCAACTACACATAGCATACCAGCTGCTGTGTTAGTCGGCTCTTCGCCGCCTTACATGCCTGAGGAGCAGTCTAGTACTTAAGGTTGCTGAGCCTTGCTGTGGCCCGAATCCATTCTCTTATGTTGCATACAGATATATATATATATAGCACCCCTTCTGAAGACTTCCAGAAAAAAAGGTGTTTATAAGTGACAGCTCACAGGGATGGGCATAAAGTTCAATTGTATCGACTTCTCACTTTTCTATGTAACAGGGGAAAAAGAGGAAAGGGTTTTCAAACATCTACTATCCGTTATGAGGATAACCCCCACTCTTTACCCCCATCTAATCACCTCTCCTCTTACTTTGGTGCAGTATTTCTTCTTTGCAATATCGTTACTGCCACCTAGCGGGCAGCAGAAAAAGGATGTGACCTATTTCCCCCCCCCAAAAAAAAGCTGACATCAGTACAAAAGTAAGCGCGTCACTTTTACTTTCAAGACCACAAGGAGGCATGTAAGGATGTGTATATATTTTACTCACATTCTACTTTTAACAGTGGGTAAAAGTCAAAGTTTATCACATCATTTGATACTTGTGATAGGATCATACGTGCAAAGTTGTGTGCTATTTTTTCTAGCATGCTATAGGACACACTAAATACATGTAATAAAAAAAGTTCATGTCATGTAAGTAGACACCTTTTATGTGGTCACATACTAACAGCCTACTATATAAGGTTGAAAAGGTCAGCTATGCATTGGGCTGAGCCACACGGGTATAACTACAGCTACAGTTACATGAGCAAAACTGCAGACTGATCGGTCTACTGAACTTAAGTGGCTGATTGATCTCACACCTTGTTGTCAGACCGAGTAGTTACCTGAGCACCGACACTCAGCCCTATCTTTTACATGTGTCGTATCATACTTCTTACTGTGATACATGTGCTTTAACATTGTAAGAGGGGTTCAACTTGCAGGAATAAATTATACACATCCATTAAGATAATGCAAAAAAAGAAGACGAGAGACAAGGAAATGAACCGTCTGCATTTGACATGTTCATGCTTGAGTGTATTAACCTTTTTTCCTTCTCCATGTTGTTGCTATTAATAGGGGGGTGTCAGTCATTGCATGCGTCATTACTGGAGTGGCGCTCACCTCATACCCTACCCTACATAAATTGTTTGTTATTCATCCACGAGCCAGTGAGCAGCAATGGGTGTGTGGTGGCATTGGTGGTGGTATGGTGGAAAATGTTATGATAAGGGTCGGCGGTTAATTGGAACAGGTTGATAGGGGTCATTTATTTTTGTAAGATTACGGTGGGAGAATGTTATAGTGTAGGGGGACAAACAAAACATGGTGGTTACTGGATAGAATAGAATAGGTTAGGTAGAAAGTATAGTAGGGTAGGGTAGAGTAGGTTACGCTATGGGGTGTATTGCACCCCTTAAGTAATAAGGGGGAGACAGAACACACACCATATGCATGTGTATAACATACGCACATCCTACTTTCCCTCTATCTACCCCTACCTAATTTATTTACCTACCTGCCTACCCACCACCCTGTTGTTAAAATAAACGCGCCCCAACTACAGCGCCACGAGAGTTTATTGCTACTGCGGATTTCCATAGCAACCAAACTCATGTCTTGCATAAATTTGCATAAATTATCTCTTAGCCAAAACTAGGTCACTTCCGGTTTGTAAGTAGGTCAAATGGATTTCAGTAGCTGTTCCTATGTGCTGAGTTTGCCCCTATACTACTCTCATCTACTATAGAAATAAGCAGGCTGGAGACTGCACTTCTTATGGCCTTAGCCATAGATGTAGGGCCTTGGCCATTTCTAGCCCTGAATGCAGCATGATAATTAGTCTGGCAGAATTTGTTTCTTGACCCGGACTTCTCAGTTATAGTTTTTTCTCTGTTGATTTATCATCTATAGGGTCTCTATAATCATTCCCAGTTGGGTGTGAACATGTTATCCTTGGGCAATTTGAGTTATTCAAGATGGCCACCAATATGTCAGTATTTTCTCTAAAGAAATCTATCTCTGCTTCTTATCAACATAAAAACATTGTTTCAAGTTCAAAATATACATTTTTGGGGTAAAGGTATCCATATTTGTTATCATTGGGAAGGTAGGTGGCAGCCATTTTGAATTTCTAATGAGATTATAGCTATATCGACAGAATTTTCTGAAAATTTCTTCATTTCTTGATTTCATAGAGGTAAGACTTCTATCTAAGACACTCATCATTTATCCTTGAGGTCAGGGGACCCAAATACACTCATTTTAGACGAAGAATGTGGTAGCCGTTTTGAATATCTGATGAGATAATCAATACAAAGTATACATTGGATAATGTCATGCTCCAGTGTTGAAGGTAGAATTGCAATCTAACCATTCTTACACATATGCCTATTAATTAAGGGATCCCACTTAGGAAAGCGAAAGTAGTAACCTGTTGAAGTGTTCATATGAGATCCTAGTTAACCTGTTTAAATGGCTAATTAAAAAGCTGGATTTTGAAATTAAATCATAATCTAACGATCAATATAAGTTATCAAGGCCTGGACTTTGAGATCTCTATTTTAAAAACGTGGGGACAATTTAGATACTGGATACCTTTGCTCCTTGGGACCACAATACTTCTTGGAATTTTGGAAACACCAGTAAGGGCCATTGAAAACAATATCGATAATATCTTTAGCAAACAACATCGTCCAATATTGGTTTGATATTCAGTCCTAGGACAACACATCCAGTCAAAAAATGATACCAATGCCCAACAACCGTACTATCATATACCATTTTATTATTCCAATCATCTTAACATATTACTGTATTAATCAAAGAATGTATAAGAAATTAATACATTGTACTTCCATGTGAGCGTTCATGCCCCACTGAACACCAGCTAGGCCAAAGATACATAAGTTACATCACCAAAGGAACCGACCTCATGGTCCACTGCACAATATAATGATCTAATGGTCAAAGCAGACCAACCTCATGGTTCAGTGCACAATATAATAACTTGTAAGTGAATGCAACCGGCCGTCACGGGTGCCTGGGCACCGCTGATGCAGTCATGGGTGTCTGAGCATCCTAAGACTGAACAATAGGTTACATAAGTAATGACGCCATAACCTCTGGGTTGCTCTAGCGTCGCTCCTGAGCAATTTAGGTCAAATATGAAAGCATTTATGAAAAGGCCATAGTTAGACAATCAAAATGAGCTCAAGATCAAGGCAAAACTCCCATTATTAAGGAAGTTACGCTACCAAGACTGTTTTGACCTCCAAATACGCTACAGACAAACCAGCAAAAGTTACGCACTCGAAAAGCAAGCGGTGGTAACTTGACATATTCAAGTCTGCACATGCGTGAGATGAAGGCTGTAGCGGCATAAACAACCGAGATATGAGGGTCTGAACATGCCATACCGACCAAGACAATGGGGAACATGGCGGCGTCCATGGGGGTCCTTTGTGCACCCAGTGACACATGAAAGACTCCCCTCAAACAACCACAGAGTTAGGCAGATGCCACTGGCTCCAGTCAGTCTGAGGGGCCAAGCCATGAAATGGTACTTATACCCCTGGCTGCTCCCTCTAGAAATCAGAATCACCAGAACCACCCTTGAGGTAACATCTCCAGTCAACTCTCCTGCTACCTGCTATAGCTCTGCACTATGCTGGGTTAGACTATGCCAGACAGGCATAGGACTAGACCACTAGTGGCCAGAGGCTATCTTCTACAAGACACCTACCAGAGGGTAAAATTACACATTTATATATTATCACTCTAAGCAGCAGGTCAGGAGCTAGGTGTGGGAACCCACCTAGGACCATACTGGACAGTGTATTATTATTATTATTATTATAATTATTATTATTATAATTATTATAATTATTATTATAATTATTATTATTATTATTATTATTATTATTATTATTATTATTATTATTATTATTATTATTATTATTATTATTATTATTATTATTATTATTATTATTATTATTATTATTATTATTATTATTATTATTATTATTATTATTATTATTATTATTATTATTATTATTATTATTATTATTATTACCTCACAGGTGGAGTGGAACAGAACTTTATACTTAACAAACAATTGTATATTTACTGTGTGTGGAAATTACCTGCATAGTAACATGTGTATGATTGATATTCTTATATGTCTGCCTAAAGCTGAATAAACCAGTGATAACTGGAATAGCACTAAATAAGAGCTTGATATTCTTACTCACTATAACCACTAGTCATGTGATATTTCTCATATGACAACTTGATCATGCACAATCACTAGTATGACAGTACCCCCTCTTGGGAAAAACCTAAGCTCTTTAATCGTAATCTTGAACACTTAATGAATCCCATACAGGAGTGCATTATGTTCTTGAGCACACAGAACATATGTCAATGGAAATAAAGATAAGATATGGGAATTCTTCAAAAAGGTACACTAGCTAATGCACAATACAAAACTACAGGATTTATATGCTACAGCAAACCTAGCTTGGTTGTGCTGTCCTACTTCTGTTAATAAGACCACAGTCTTCACTAATATATATGTCATATAGAACCTAAGGATGAGATTAAATCTTGGCTGTGAGGAGCTAAGCTTCATTATTTGTCAAAAGGCACTAGACAGCATTTATTTTTCAATAATTCAAGGCTAGCCTCAAGAAAATCAGAACTGATATTTATATTTCAAAAGGAAAAAGAAACCATTGTGCATCCTGGAAGTTGAAAATTCCTTTGATTCAGAGAAAGCTTACTGGTGTGGCGAATGATAAACTGAAGACTCAGTTAATTGCTAAACGCAAAAAGATCTTGAATTCACACAGTAGTATCATGTATAAGATATTTCTCTCTATCTGTGTGTAGTGAACAAATATCATTCCCTTTACATCTGCAGTCCATCTACGCTCATGCTCTCCACTCCATGTTGGTTATATGTTGTACTTTCTAAAGGCATGGGTAACTTCTATATTTAAAGTGCAATACACAGCTTTGTGGAATTGCTCTATTTCTTTTCTTAAGTTAGTCTCCATTTAGTAGCTGGTGGATTAACATACTACCCATCATGGCAGTAGTACGGAGCTCTGGAAGTGACATCTGTTTTCTATATACTTTTTTATAGAGTTCGTTTCCGCAAGTTAAATTTTCGTTTCCGCAAGATAAATTTTCGTTTCCGCAAACTTTTATTTTCGTTTCCGCAACTTTATTTTCATTTCCGCTACTTTTATTTTCGTTTCCGCAACTTATACTTTTGTCTTTTGTACATAGTCAATCAATTGTGGATGTTAAGTTGCAGAAACAAAGATATGAATTGCAGGAACGAATTGTGAACTTGTGGAAACCAAAATGTAACTTGTGAAAACGAAAATTAAGGTTGCAAAAACGAAAATAAAAGTTGCGAAAAACGAAAATAAAAATTGCGAAAACGAAATTGAAAGTTGCGGAAACAAAAGTTAAAAGTTGGGGAAACGAAATTAAAAGTTGCGGAAACAAAGCCCAGAAAAAAAATGTGTAGAAAACAGATGTCCTTTCCCGGGCTCCGTACAATAGTGACAGAAGGGTGGTGAAGCTCTTCCATAGCATGGAACTGGTTCAGTGTTATCATATAGATCACCTTACTCTATTTGTTGGGGACTACCATTCTCGAGACCTGGGTGAATTCAATAATAGTTTCCAGGGGCCTGAAATACTATGAGAGAAACCAACAGGACCTAAAAGCTAGTGTCCATGGGTGAGAATGCTATGGTGTTCTGGCTGTAAGTGCTCAGACAAGCTACCATCAGCAGACTCTCAGTGGAGGGTGAGGAGCAAGCTGTAATTATACAGCCAGCGACCAACCACAGCACCCCCTAGGTGAGTCTTGCTTATGGCTTGTATTGGGCTTAGGGCTTTGAGACTTGCCCCTTCTGGACTGAAAGTGCTCCAGGCCAAAACCATCAATCATTGAGGCAGAAAGCTTGAGGTGAAATTAAATGTATTAGACTCTACATCTTAAGCTGAAGTCACTCATCCTTACTTGAAGTTTCTTAAGTATCATTATTATATGTTGTATTACCAAACTACTCCAACACTGACACAAAGGGAAAATCACCCAAACAGGCCTGCTACTGCAGCATTCATCTGGACCCTCACAAATTGCCGTAACCTTGTACATGAATTAACCTATGCTATGCTATTAAATGTAGGTAGACGAATTTGTGCCTTTAGTACCTTTAGGGTAGACTCTCTAACTCATTATATCTTTACTTTTAAAGAGAGGCATGAATTTCTTTTGTCAGTTTAAATTTAAGGGAAATATGATTAAGCTGCCTGTTTTCTGTTTGGCTGCTGGTCTATTTATACCTGCTTCACTGCATCTGCCATTAATGTGGACAGTCACCTATTTGATGATTTAATCTCTAAGGGCCAATACATCAGACACTATGTTTTGGGAGAAAATTTAATGTTTCCTTAGCAATCTCATAAATTTTACTTGAAAAGGTGTGAAAAGGGTAGAGAGTATGACAATCAGAGAAGCTTTTGTCTTGGGGTCTATGTATGGTCTCCTGTTATCTACATACCCCCTGGAACCAGTCTGTACCATGGTAAATGCAAATTCACCTTCACATTGTGTGCAATTTAGCACATTCTCTCCCAAAAAGAATAAAGATTATTTAGAAAGGCTGCACCTCCCCAATTTAATCTTTGTATAAATTTCCTATTACCATAAAGCTATATATATATATATATATATACGGTTCTAAACAACATTTTACTTTCATCCTAATAAGAAAATTGATATTCCTAATGATTATCTCATTGCATATTCAAAATGGCTGCCACCTACCTGATTGTATTTTAGTCCCCTGACCTTATAAATAATTAATGAATGGCTCAGATTGAATTCATAACCTCCATAACCTCATCAAGAAATTTTCAGGAGATTTTTTCGAAAATGTATGTTGTTTTTTTTTCAAAATGGCTGCCACCTACCTTCCCAGTCATACCAAATATGGATTCCTTGACCCCGAAAATGTATATTTTGAACTTAAAAACCATGATTCTATGATGATTAGATGCAGATATAGATGGCTTTAAGGAAAATACTGATATATTGGTGGCCATCTGGAATAACTCAGATTGCGCAAGGGTGACATGTTCACACCCACCAGGGAATGATTATAGAGACCCTATAGATGATAAATCAAGAGAGAAAAAAACTATAACCAACAAGTCTGGGTTAGGCTAAAATTCCAAAGAATTCTGCCAGACTAGATGGGACTTTAGCTAGATCTGATGATGATTTTAAAATGTCATAAAATGATGTATTTTTCACTATTTTCTATTGCTTTTATGAAGAAAGTTCAAAGCTTTTTATACAAACAAAACCATAATATTTAAGATATATACCCTCCTAGTCAAGAAACTTTTTGACCCCAATCATGTTTTGGTCGAAAATCATAGAAGGTTTGCATATGACGAATTTGGAGGTATTCCAGCCCCCTACTCTTCGAATTTTAGTTTCCCTCTCTATTTCTTTGGCTCAAATTGTCAGGCTGGATGAGATCTCCATGTTACATACAGGTTTTGATGGTCCCATATGCATATTTTGGGCTCCAGGGGGGTAAAATGTGTCCAAAATGACCAAAATTGTCTTGGAGAAATTGTGTCTTGGAGAATGACATTTGAGTTACAAGTCATGTTTAGGGCTTAATTTCCTACAGAAACAATCTTCATACCTCCATGAAAATCTCAGGTCCGGACTATTTTGACCTGTAGATTAAGAAAATCACATTATCATTTATGTCAGATATGTCCTGACATGTTGTAAAAGAAGCATACTTATAAGAATTATTTTTCTGGGCACATGTCTGGGCGAATGACATGTAAGGCCCCATATGCACACTTTCTATGATTTGTGACCTTTTAATGTGGTTTCTCTGAAGTAAACCTAGGGTGGACTAGGCCTTACACCTATTGTGCGTGAATGCTGCAGCCCCCCACCCTGCCCCTAGTGACTGTAAAGACTCACACCTCCTATTTTTTTTCTTGCAATCACTATAGTCATGGCAGGGTCATGCTACAGTGATCACTGGGATTGGGCAGGGTCAGAAACGGCCCTGGTTATACTTCTAATGCTGTCTACAGATGTATCCATGTCACTACTCTTGAGTACAGGGTATGTTATAAGTCTGGGTTGTCTTCCCAGCCTTATCCAAGAACTGATAAGATAATGAAGGAAAGGTAAAAACGGAAGCTGTTGAATCCTGTCAAAAATCACACACAAATACAATTGCCAAATGCACCAATTTATGGATAACACTTCCTTGTTTCGAGTCGGTACAGATTTGAAAAACCTTGATATTCCAGGCAATGCTTGTAACATAGTAAGCAAAGCATAGAATTGATACAACTGCCAAATTTGTAGTTTCTATCCATGCCAGACTTTCTATAATGACCAACATTTGTCAAAATTATAGCAGAGTCGATGAAATTCATCAAAGCTTAATTGAACTATTTCTAAATTGGTACCAAATCAGTGGCATTGATCCCACACATAAATCAATTTCTCATTAATATCACACATATATACCACCACGCAAGAACACAAAGTGTAACACACACATTTTTCTTTGCATACAGCCACCATAGTAATGCATGGACAATACCTTACTATAGCAATGTGGGGTATTTGGCAAGTCAATTCATTTATGGGTCTGTTGGAAGTGACAAAGATCGTTATGTATAAGGGCCATCCTCAATTAGATGGAACTTCATGACTCAAAGTAGATGGTTTAAATCATGCCTTTTATTTTCAGAATTTTTGTTAACAATCAGGTTTGAGAATTAAATCACCTTTTAAGAACCTTGATCATGATACCTCATTTTAAGTGGAGACAACATCTGAGAATTGATTTCATTGAAGGACATTTTGATGATCACAAAAAAGTGGGTTTCTAGGGGTTCATGCATTTCTCTTTTTATATTTTTTCAGATTTGGGGGGGATTGCATCGATACCATTTCATTTGTCTACCACAGGAAACTGTGACCAGAGTATCTGAATATGAATGCATTCATCAGTCATCATTTTCTCACCTGTTTCGTCCTGGGGAATGTCCCTACAAACCAGGTGTTATGGAAAAGAAACCCTGTGGGAAACCATGGGCTGACACACAAACGTCACTGCCACACTAGCTTATTTTGTCATATGTGACCCATCCTAACAAAGTGGTACTTAAGTCGCACATAGAAAATATTTAGATGTTGGCAGATCGTATGCAACACAACAAGGGCTTTCATTTGGTATATAACACTTGTATATTTGAACAATATTGTGCTCTCTGAATTATCTGACAGTAAAATTAATGTCGTCCAATTTGGGTGGAGTCGATAAGTTATACGGATTGACTCCTGTATTGATTGTCAGAGGGCACCACCTGACTGGGACACCTGACTGAGACACCTGAACTAGGTCACAGGTATACATACCTAAGTAGGCAGGCAGGCAGGCATTCAGAACAGACTGCTGTTTCTTTTCTTTTGTTCTGTTCAGTTCTGTGTTTTTCTATCATGGTGATGTGCAACTCGTGCAAGCATGAGTACCACGGGAACAAGAAGGTGTGCCTGGAGTGCACTTGTCCCAACCCCCGGTGGAAAGCAGGTGACCAAATGGTGGGACAGAAGGCTCCAGAAGGCTCCGGAAGGCTCACAAGGGACTGAGGACACAGCCAGGGCCACGGAGGGGGAGAATGACCTGGAAGCCGGTCTTCCGACCGACAACACCGGTTCTGATATGCAAGGTGACTGTTTGATAAAAAATGATGATTTATAACATCAAATCGAATTGGAAAGAGCAAGGAAGCATAAGATTGAGAAACTGTCTAAAAGGTAAGAGTTAGAACTGGAGTTAGCCAGCCTATGGGCCAAGAACAAGAGGTCGTTGAGGGATGTAAACGATGAAGCCATGAGTGCGTTCGCTACACCACATAAGCTTCTTACTGCTGTTTCTGCGGGCCTGGTTTCTACAGAGTTGACTATAATACACGACCAGGACCGGGGATCGAACGCAGCCAGGGGTGCATTCGATACCCAATATAAATCCGGTACTGCTCTCCCTGCAGGCCCGGGTCTGTCTGATTTAAATACGGTAAGGTACCAAAACCGGGACTTGAACGCACTGTATACCCAAAATGGCCGTGCAGGCCTTCCAGGACCGGGTTCCGAGGCACCAGTTGACTGTAATCTCTTGGAAATTGATGGTTCTAAGCCATCCGCAGGCCATTCTGGCCTTAATCCTTCTAAATGTGATGCACCCCTACCAAACCTTGCTGTCATCTACCCTCCTGGGCTGAGTAAAGACCAAATAAACAAGTCCTTCTCCCAAGCGGACCAGTCGGGTACCCAGTACTATCACCCGGACCACCAGCCACATCAACCGGTCCATTTGCATCATTTGGGGGAGGTAGCAGGGCATACCCACTCATCTCAAGGTAGTGTCAGTGCACCCTCAAGTGTTGTTAATATTCACGGTGGTAATATGAACTCTGTTATGGGCCAGGGGGAGGTAGCAGGGCCTGCCAACACCAACCAAGGTAGTGTCAGTGCACCCCCAGGTTCAATCTCTCAGCCACCTGTGGATACTTCATATACAGCTTATTTGAGGTGGGTGGGACAGCATCACCCAGCGCAACCAGCATAACAACCTCCACAGCCAGTTAACTTGCAGTCAATGCAAAAGCTGATTGCAGCACAACAAGAGCAGCTATTTTCAATGCAGCAGCAACTTTAAAAGCTGCAGCTTGGTCCATTATCCAGTCATCCTTAGGGGGGGGGCACCCTGCAACTAACCCCGCCACAACCAAGGACACCACAGCTGTACTACAAGGATGGCACCCCGTATACACCCCCCCCATATTCTCGCATACGGCAGGCAGGCCGGGTGTCGGCCCGATCCCCATGTACTCCCACCACACTCTCCAGGGTAGCCTAGACCGTGCGGGCTTGTCACCTACTGCAATAGGAGTAGCAGGGGATTTCGACTGCCTTTATTCTGCTGCGGGCACACAGCAAGGTATAGACTGGTTACTGGGGATGAAGTTAGCGGGGGAATCTTCCAAGAGAAAATGCTCTAACAATTGGTTAAGGCCCGACTATCATATTATCATCATAAGAAATTTAATGAAATGTCTTTCAATGAGTTAATGCATGGTATGCATGAAGTCAATAAGTGCATTGAGAGGGCTAAATCAGTAGGAGCTAAGGGTTTCGAAAATATTACTATCCAAGGCTACGCAGAACACATGAGCTTCATCACTCTCAAAGGTCAATCAGATGCTTTTGAAGCGACCCAGTTAGCAAAATACAACCACTTAGTAGTAGATAATGTAATTGATGGTCACCTGGTTGACTTTGTTGCGGGTGAAAAGGGTGCTGAGAAGCCCACTTGAGTGTGGAACACATATCTATCCGTATTGCTAATACTGGTCAGGGATCCACCTCTTCTACCAGTAATCCTGGTAAGAGCAGACGTCGCAAGAACAGGGCTGCAGGGGAGGGGGTGGACTCTAGCAAGCGGGATTTTACTAGTGAATGCCTCAAATGGAACTTCACAGCATGTGATTACGATGACTGTAAACGGAAACACATCTGTATACATTGCAAATGTGCCCATAAAGGCAAAAATTGTAAATTTGACAGGGACCAGCATATGGATGGTAAAGCCTGACAAGGGGACAATATGGTTGCTCCTCACCCAAATGTTAGTCTACCTTTGTTCATAGAGGAGGAATATTATCTTTGTCTTTGGATAATTCTGGACATTAAGCGCTTTCAGGGAGACTGATAACATTATCAAGGGTGAACTATCCAGCGGAAAGCTAACCAAGATTAATAAGCAACCTCATTGCATTCACGCATTGGGTACTGTTCCAAAGACGTCTGGCAATTATAGACCAGCATATGGATGGTAAAGCCTGACAAGGGGACAATATGGTTGCTCCTCACCCAAATGTTAGTCTACCTTTGTTCATAGAGGAGGAATATTATCTTTGTCTTTGGATAATTCTGGACATTAAGCGCTTTCAGGGAGACTGATAACATTATCAAGGGTGAACTATCCAGCGGAAAGCTAACCAAGGTTAATAAGCAACCTCATTGCATTCACGCATTGGGTACTGTTCCAAAGACGTCTGGCAATTATAGACCCATAACTGACGCAAATTCGCCGGATGGAAACTTAATCAATAATTTCATGCATCAGACTTTCAAGAGTTTTGTTTATAACTCCATTGATGTAGTTTCCGACAATATGTCGGAGTTGTGTTATTTTGCGGTGACGGATATTACGGCAGCCTATCGTACCGTACTAATTTGCCCATGTGACAGGACACCTCAAGGCTTGGTATGGCACTTGGATGGCACGGATGAATTCATCCAGGAAAACTTCCTAAGTTTCGGAACAAGAGTTGCCCCTTATGTATTCAACTCTATCACTTACTGTATTGCTCGTTTTGTGAATGCGGGTGGTTACTTCTGTGTCAACTATTTAGATGAATTTCTCATCATGGCTTCTACTTATGAGGATTGTAGATTGACACAATTGTTTCTACATAGGACACTACCGAAATTAGGTTTCTACATATCATATGAAAAGGGGCGTTCTCCTAGGTCCAAACATATCTGGGGATTGAACTGGACTCTAAACTGATGCAGCTAAGGTTACCTGAAGGCAAGTTCGAAAAATTACACATGGAGCTAGCCTTTTTTTCAGGTCGCCGCTGGGCGACCAAAAAGCAGCTTCAGAAATTATGTGGAATTTTGGCTCACTGTGCCACCTTGGTCTGCGGCGTCCGCACATTCTCGCACAGAGTCATTGGTATGTTGAAATGCTTCACTAAATCCCGCAGATATATAACCCACCCCTACATACTTCGGCAGTAACCTCTGATGCATCGGGTAGCAGTTACAGCGCTTTCTATGGTGTGGACTGGATAGCCGGTCAATGGAACAACGATCTCTACTTGGAGATTGATAATCACAAGCACTGCCAACTTCCCCCTCTGATATTCCATGTGACATAAATGTCAGGGAGTTATACTCCATCTATGAAAGCGTCAAGTGATGGGGCCACTTGTGGAAGGACCACAAGGTTCTATGTATCACAGACAACACACAGGTGGTGGTGGCACTGAATTCAGGCAGGGTAGCAAATGATCATAGTATGGCCATACTAAGGAAGATATTCTGGCAATCAGTACTGTATAAGTGTCATCTCGTAGGAATATACCTCCCTGGGAAGGAAAATGTAGTGGCTGATGCAATATCCAGATTCACCTCTGAATCTGACCTCCCAGTGTTCTTATGTTGCAGGGGCACTGGAGAAGCACAGGCAGTTAGACCTAAAAATGGCAGAGTTGAGGTCTCAGGCATGGTCAGTTAACACTTAGAAGACAAAAACCTCGCATTGGAAGCGATACATTACTTTCTGCAGCTCTATACATGTGGCGCGCTTCCTACTAGTACCAATCTAATGTGCAGATACATCACCGATCTTTGTGGTTCTGTCAAGTACAAGACTATTCAAAATTATGTCAGCGGAGTGTTGTCACTTAACAATTACTTTGGACATGATGTCCGTAATATCAGACAAGATTTTGGTTTCATCACTACCATAGCTGGTATTAGACGGGTGTTTAGGGACCCTACCCCAGTCAGGCCTTCTTTTACGCTTTCTGACCTCCTGAAGATGTACACCTTTGTGAACATGGACTCCCCTTCTGAGTGAGCAATTTAGTGTGCATTGCCCTCAGTTTTCGCTCTCTTCTACGCAAAAGTAATTTGGTGCCAGACTCTCCTATCAACCTTACACGTCATTACTTGCGAAGGCTGCCTTACAATTCAGTTCATGGGGATTAGAACTCAGTATCTCATCTTCCATGACAATCCAGTATGGTCAGAAAGTGTTCAAAGTTCCAGTCACCCTAGCCCCGAACTAACCCCTATGTGCAGCTTCACTGATATGGAACCATTTTAATGACTTTCCATCTTCTGATCCCATGTCTCCAGCCTTCATGATCATAAAGGGGATCAAAGTGGTACAACTGTCATACTCTGTCCTGCTGGTGTTTCTCAAACGCCTTATGAAATCAGCTGGTCTCGATCCAGATCGAGCCGGGATGCATTCACTACGCAGATCGGAAGCTATCTACATGTATAACTTAGGGCTGACAATATAAGACAAAACCCTTCTATTCGCGAGTGGACACTGACTTAATTGTATCAAAGGGTCTCAGGTGTGGATGGGAAGTTTGACTTATGACTTACTTATATTAATATTTATTTTGGAGGTTGCCAGCAGTTTCATACTGACAAGGCCCAAGTCCAATTACTCGCCTTGTCCCTTCATCACATCAATGGGTGGAGTCAATAAGTTATACGGATTGACTCCTGTAATGATTGTCAGGGGGCACCACTCTCCACCACCTGACTGGGACACCTGACTGAGACACCTGAACTAGGTCACAGCTGGTATACATACCTGAGCAGGCAGGCATGCAGAACAGACTGTTGTTTTCTTTTCTTTTTTCGTTATTCTTATTAACTTTGTTGAATAAATAGGCCGGTAGTTTCATACTGACAAGGCCCAAGTCTAATTACTCGCCTTGTACCTCCATCACATCAATACTGAAAATCGATTAAACTAAGATAATTAACATATCAAATATATAATAGTTTATAAATCCTATATAATTTCTATGTAATTCTACATAAGTGTGAAATTTTTAACTATGAATTTTAGGTATTTAGGGCTTAAATTATTTAATTTTAGTCTAGTAACCAAGGATTCTAAATACATAGATATTCATATGTTAGAAAAAATATAAAAAATGAATTTTGGAAAATCTGATATTTTTGGCACTACACCACTTAAAAGGCTATAGCTAGGCTTCTACACAGTTGTAAATGTGCGACTTCAGTACCACTTTGTTAGGATGGGTCACATATTTTACATTGTGGAAAACTTCATTTTATATTGAATTGATTTTTTTTTCTTTTTATCTCATTTTGATATAAAGATAATTGGTCTTGCAATTGGGAGGCAGCTAATGAGCCTTGTTATTCCCATACCTATTGCATTGAACACAATATCCATGGAGTATTAGCACAATATCCATATATCTTTTTTCATATTTCAAATTTTATTTCAATATAAACATAATATTGCAGCATTCATTGCATTGAACACAATATCCAGGGAGTATTAGTATAATCTCCACATTCTTTTTATATTTTAAATTATATTTCAATATAAACATAATATTGCAGCATTCAGAGGTCTCCTTTCTATAGTATATAACACCCTTCCCACATAAATGTTAATGCATTCTATTGCAATTGCAAAAAGAAAATGCCTTGTCTGTCATGTCATCCTTTTTTTTTCTTCCCTTTCAGGTTTGCATGTATAACAGTACAGTGGCATTATCCAAGACCTTTTCTTCAGACTATACTTAATAAAGTGACATCTCTGCACATGTAATTTGGCCTGCTTTGTTAGTGCCTCTTTTATCTTCCTCATTCCCTTTGTAGTCTGTGTCTCCTCCTGCATCTGATGAACTCTAATAATGCCCACATCAGCACTGCTAAGAGCAGGGACCCGGCAATACAGATATAACAGTGAATTTGCCAGGTTATTCCAGCAGGGCATGACATGTACTTTGTAGCAAATAATTTATTAACTATATTAGGTGAAAGGTAGTGACGACCCTATCCAAATGAAGCAATCAATTTCATTCGATCGTTAGACATTGCCATAGAATTCTTAAGTAAGACTCGTCCTAAATGAGAAAAGTTTATTTGTTTACTACTATCCCATACCGCTCTTACCCAACACCAAACTACATTTGCTGTGTCCTCAGCTGCTATATTGAGAACCAGGTCATCAGCAGGTTGCTGATGAGTTGCATCGATATCCAATTTATTACTTTACATGAAGGGTTACCAAGCAGGGACACGACTTTTGATGATACAATTTAGTATCTTAGAGATGCCATAAGCCTCGGCATCTAGCCCTATGACTCTTTGCATCTACTTGCAGCAAGTTGCTGATTAGGTGTATTTGCCTACTGACATCACAGTTTTGGAAGCAGCCTACCATCAGTCAATGAGCCTCTTACTAATATGGGCTAAGCCAAGCTTTCATTTTCACACTCAGAGATTGCCAAGGCATCCTGTTGTCAACTAGCCTAGTATTTAAGCTTATCTAACTGCTTCGCAAGTTGCTCACCAATATCAATTAGTTTTTTTTCCAATATTGCCTGTGCCACCTCCTGGCATGACCTTTATGAAATTGTGCCACATGACACCTCCCTTGAATGAAAGTACTTAAATGCCTGATTCACAGGCAACAGGTATTCCATCCATCTGGTTACAAAAGTAAAATTATCATGGATGAACCGCTGGATCCCTAATTTACACATATTTCCTTCAGTTTAAGGGATCCGTCTAAAACAGTGTAATAATTTGCCTGATGGAACCAGATGGAAGGATTACTTGGTAGCTGCAGATCAGGCCCTTTAGAACTACCCCCACTGATTACCTATTGGGATTGAGGATGGGGGGGGGGGTCTGTACCATAAATAACTTATTCTTAAGTTTGCAATTTCTTTTATTGTGCTATGGCTGATTACCCTGTGACATTGAAAGTTAAGGTTGTATATAATGGAGCAATTTCTAATCATATCCAGGAAAAAAAGTTGGGCAATGAATAAATGAATTTTCTGAAAAGAACACATACTCATGCCTGACACACACTGCCACACAACAAAATGACTCCAGTTGACTTATCATGCAATTCTGAATGAGAACACTTCACTGTGTTTTTTTTTCTGCTGGTTGATGTCAAGACTATAATACAATGATACAGAAAACATGCCTTTTGTCATAGGCCTACCAGAAACATTAGTCAATGTAATATGATTTTCTAGATATTGCCTATGTTTAGCATGTGACTAAAGAGGTTTATATATATATATATATATATATATATATATATATATATATGGAACTATATACACTCGTGTATATATATATAATTAACCGCGAACGGTTAGGGGCTATTTGCAGCGCGCATTGGTATCTATGATGTCATAGCATGACGTCATGGTCAACACTCCTCCAGTATATAAGAGGGGATTTTCAAGGTAACGGTCAATTGGCTCGTTTCACCTGTACAGGTAACACCACGCTGGGTGTTCCCAAAATTTTAAATTTTTTAACCGTTTTGAGGGGCTCCTGGTGCCTTTATTTACCATTGAAATGGGTAGAAAGGCTGCTAAAGGCTCGAAGGCCAATACACCAAATGGAAAATCGGTTAAATCGGTGGAAAAGACGAAAAAATCGGCCAATTTAGGACTTGCGAGTAGTTCGACCCTCTCACTTACTGGTGATACACCGTCAGTTCCCCAAACTGTTACAGGTGTTGTGGGAGGGTCGTCTATTGACCAGACGAGGCTAGATGTATTAGAAGACGAGCTGTCGACCATCAAATCACTTCTACAAGAGGTCGTCAATGGAAAGGACGATCGGGATGAAGGATTCGTCAATGCGTCAAGTCGTTCTAGCAGAGCACGTGCGGATGTTTACAAACAGAGAGGTATGACGTCACGTAGTCAAGGACGCAGACCGGTTGCTAGGGCGACCCGCCAAGCGTCTCCATGCGAAATTTCGTCTGACGTTGGGGACGAGTGGGTGCAAGTTGATCACAAGCGACATAGACGATCGTCTAAATCCAGTATTTCTGCTCGTCAATGCAGTCCGAGCACATCTAGAGGGTCGTCATTGGATTCTAGGTACTCTAGGCATCATCACCGTGTAAAATCGGGTGAGTTTGATCATTCTCAATTCACCAAACGTAAGGAGAAAATTGACACTATTGAGAAATTGATGTCTGTAAACTTACAGTTTATTTTGAAGTACTACAAATCAGGTGACGATGTTGAGGGTATGCTTAAACATCTTCAGGTACTAATTGAAAAGTCTGGCACCAAAATATATACGGTGTCAGCCCTGGTAGCCTATGATAAGTCAGTGAGGGACAGGGCTAATGATAGTGGAATAGAGGCTTTTTCAACCATTGAAAATTCAGATATACTACGTCATTTGGCATATGATGGGACCGTTCAGGCCCAGAAAGCTTACAGTGCTAAACCTAAAAATGTAGGCAAACAGAGATTGTCTAATAACCCATGCTATGCATACAACAGGGCAGAAGGTTGCTCGAAGGAACCATGTAAATATAGGCATATTTGCAGTGTTTGCAGTTCTTCTGGGCATAGTAAAACGGAATGCCAGAAGGCCAGGAGTGAATAGGAAACTGCAGGTGATCGATATCCCATAGCTGGTAATGATATTTGTTTGATGCCGGACCAAGTTATGGTAGGTTTGGTAGATATCGGTTCGCCTTCTCAAACTCCAGTACAGGAGTTGAATGATACGGAGTTGGTTAATGATTGTATTCTTTCAACTGAACCCGTAGTAGAACAAAGCATTTTCCAAGAATTTAATTCGTTGGAAAATGATATGGATGTTATTGGCTATAACCCAATACAGGTTGGTAATGAACCTCTATTTACAGTTAATGTCTCAGATTTGCCCAGCATCAGGGTATATGACAAGTGTATAGAAGGTACATGTACATGTGTTCATTACATTGGTGAGGAGAGAGCTCAAATTTTACCATGTAGGGTGGCTTCTTTCCTTCAGCAAAACGGTCTTATTAATATTAGTGGCACAGAGGCTGATTTTCTTTGGCATGGTATTGTTCAAGGGTTTAAAATTGTGGATCCGGGTTGCCAAACTAGTTATGATTGCAAAAATTATAAGTCTATCCTCGAGGGAAAATTCTATAATGAATACTGTAGTATATTGTTAGATGAACTAGAAGCTGGTTTAGTCTCTAAGAGTGTAGATAAACCTCGTTGTATCCATGCCCTAGGTGGTGTAGAAAAATCTAATGGCAAGTTAAGACCTATAACTGACTGTAGTATGCCAGATAAAATATCCATTAATAATTTTATGGAGACTACTAGCTCGACTTTTTCTTATAATAATATTAGCACGGTGACTGCTCAATTGAATAAGAACGATTATATGAGTGTGGTAGATTTAAAGTCAGCGTACAGATCTATAAATGTGTATGCACCTCACACGACCATGCAAGGTTTCAGATGGAATTTTGGGCATGGAGAGGGTTATTATGTAAGCAACAGGTTAACCTTTGGCTTAAAATGTGCTCCATATATTTTTAATAAAATCTCAGATTTTATTGTGGAGGTGGCTAAATTCTACGGTGTAGAAAAAATTGTAAATTATCTGGACGACTTTATCATAATTGCTGATACTTATGATGAGTGTCTTAGACAGAGGAATTTGTTAATGGAGTGTATGACGTACATGGGTTTTGTAGTATCCAAAGAAAAGGTAACCGAGCCTTCTCAATTTTGTAAATTCTTAGGCATTAACATAGATTCAGTTAAGTTGGAACTGTCTTTGCCTATTGACAAAGTTGTTAAAATGGAAAGTCTCTTATTAGATAATGTTAATAAGAAGTTTATTTCTAAGAAGAACTTAGAGAGAATAGGTGGTTTAATGTCTTTCTGCTCGCAGGTGGTTAAGGGTGGTAGAACCTTTAGTCGCAGAATTTTTTATCTTTGTGCCAGAGCAAAGCCTAGAGGTACTATAAAAATTTCTGAGTGTACAAGAAATGATATGGAATGGTGGTTAAAATTCTGCAATGCTTTTAATGGTAGAAGCTTAATCTTAAATGATCATTTCGATGCTCCTATGTACTCTGATTCATCCATGAAAGGCTTTGGGGCTTGGATGGGTAAGGATTATTTATATGGTGACTGGACATCTTTTGATAAATTCAGTCTAGGCAGTGGTCATTTTACTCAACCACCAATACTAGATATTTTAAAAAACCACCATAGAAATATAAATGTATACGAGTTATATCCTCTTCTTATGGGTCTTAGACGTTGGATATCTAGCTGTAAAAATAAAAGAATACATTGCGTTACCGACAATATGCAGGTGTTAGCTATGATTAATACCGGTAGGTCAAAAAATAAGCTGTGTATGGAATGGCTTAGAGAAATTTTTTGGCTTTGTTTTATCAATAATGTGGAGGTGTATGCAACTTATATTAGGTCAGAAGATAATGTCCTGGCCGACCAGCTATCTAGGCTGGCTTACAGGGGAATACTGGACAAATGTGTAAACTCTCTTCTTGAAAATGATATGTGTTGCTTTAACCCTTTTGTGCCCAGAATTATTTTGAGGGAGCTGACTTTTTCAACAAACTTGGCATAGTGGAGGCAATTACCTAAATTATGTCCAGATTAAAATACTGATTCAACTGGTAACAAAGAGAGCACTGAAATAGCTGTCAGAAAATGCAATATGAAGCATAGGTTATAGTATCATATGAGTCATAAGGGAATGATGAAGTCAAAAGATGTTGAAATGGGCTATTTGGATGGAGGTGCCGAGAAAATCTTTTTTTTTAGATTTTGGTGAGAATAGGCTATTTTCAATTCATAAAGCATTATTTTGACATTTCAAAGGAAGCTATATTGATGGAAATTGAAAAAGATATGTATTATGATTGGATTCCTTGGAGAAAAATCACAGGGAAAATATTTCATCAATATTTTTGGTATTTTTTCAATATTTTTGTGAATTTTAATGAATTTTCTTTATTTTCCCACTATTCTCATGGCCAGAGAGCGCACTTTTCGTGTATTTAAAGCCTATTTTTTTATCCAATATTTTCTGCAATAGAATCTATAAATAATTATTTACCTAATGCACCATGACAAATTTGGTATTGCTGGAAAGCCCTTGATATTACGAGTCTTCTGGTGATAGAATTATCCTAATCTGATGAATATTAAACCCATGGTGGTCCATTGAACATGTATACACACTTAAGAGCGCACTTTTGCTATTCTGGGCACGTAAGGGTTAATTCCAGAGTGGGAAAGGTTACAAAAAAGAAAAAAGTGTCTTTTAGCGAAGAGTGTGTCCGAGAATACGAGGAGAGCAAGGAAACAACAACGTAAAAGGTATAAAAAATTTTGTGATCAATTTAAATTATCTATATTTCCTTGTTCTCCCTCACAGGCTGCTACATATGCAGTATATTTATCTGAATATATGAAACCCTCTTCTGTAAGGAACTATTTATCCTCTATTTGGTATTATCAAAAACTTAGAGGTGGCTTAGACCATAGCAGTAATTTCATGCTAAAAAAGGTGTTGGATGGTATTGATAGAAATTATTCTGTTCCTGCTAGGGTTATTCATCCATTGAGTCCAAGAGAAATGTTATGTATTAGATCATATTTGGATCTCTCCAACAGGGCTGACTTGAAATTTTGGTTAGCTATTCTCTTATGTTTTAGAGGTGTTCTCCGTATAGGACATGTTGTATCTTCTCCTCATTCAATAAGGGTAGGTGATGTAAAAATTTTTAATAGTTATGCTAGTCTTCGCATTAAAACTTCAAAGACTGACCAGCTTGGTAGCTGTTCTTTTAATATATATTTGTGTAGGGACGATACCTCACGGTTATGTCCATGTAAGGATTTAGGAAAATTGTGCTCAGGTAGGGGTGTGAGTGAGTTGTTGTTCAAAATTAATGGTGTTCCTCTACAGTACCAATATATTAATTCAAGGCTGAAATCCTTATCTATACGTGCTGGTATCGAAGGTTCAGTCTCCACTCATTCACTTAGGCATGGTGGTGCTACTATGTTAAAGGACGCAGGACTTAGTATAGATTCTATTAAGAAGAAAGTAAATTGGAAATCCAATTCTGTTTTTACATATTTACATAATCATAAAATTGAACTTTTGGAATTAGATAGACTTTGCCAATCTCAATTGCATTGTTGATTGGTATGTGTTTTTTTTTTTTTTTTTTCACATGTGTTTGGCGTGTTTTTATGTGTTTTTGGCATGTATGGTGCTGATAGCCCCAAGGTCAGTAACCCACCAAACTCATGTGTCTGTGATATGATCATTTATATTACTACTGTATCATATATTATTATTACTGTTATCATCATCACTATCATCGTTATTACCGGTATTATTATTCCCTGGTAGCGAGTTAACTTATGGAACTATATACACTCGTGTATATATATATAATTAACCGCGAACGGTTAGGGGCTATTTGCAGCGCGCATTGGTATCTATGATGTCATAGCATGACGTCATGGTCAACACTCCTCCAGTATATAAGAGGGGATTTTCAAGGTAACGGTCAATTGGCTCGTTTCACCTGTACAGGTAACACCACGCTGGGTGTTCCCAAAATTTTAAATTTTACTATTGTTATTACTATTTATTACTATTGTTATTACTGTATTATTGTTATTATATTATGCATTTTACTGACTATGCTTATTGTCAACTAATTATTATAGTTGTTTAATAAAGGCATGTATGGTGCTGATAGCCCCAAGGTCAGTAACCCACCAAACTCATGTGTCTGTGATATGATCATTTATATTACTACTGTATCATATATTATTATTACTGTTATCATCATCACTATCATCGTTATTACCGGTATTATTATTCCCTGGTAGCGAGTTAACTTATATATATATATATATATATATATATATATATATATATACATACCTACATACATCGCCTATAATACCTTTTCAAACTAGGCTGGTGATCAGGATCTTAACCACCAAGATGTACTAACAGACTATGTATATTCTTCTCATATAAACCATCATCATCTATGTCTGACTGTATATATGAGCAATGTAAAATGCATAATATGAGTTTTATAGAGTTGTTTGAACCTTCTCTCTTTTTGTTCTCATTTGCAGGAGGATAGATCCACATGTTAAGAGGTAATTAAATGAATAATTTCTTATTTATCTCTACTTAATAAGACTTTTGTATTTGTACATTTGATTATTTCAAAACACTCTACATCCAACCAGACCTATTCCATGAGCTGGGCTGATCTGTACAGTTGTGGCCTAATCTGTTGTCCAATACGATAGGACTGTTCCTTGCAAACAGCATCTATAAAATATGTTAAATTGTTGTACGGTGAGGTGAAATTTATCAAAAACATGAAACCGAAGTAAATATCAAGTAGTTTGATTTTGTATTAATCATTTCAATCATAGTATGACCCTAGTTCCATGTTAAATCAACATTAGTATGATATAAAATAATAGCTGGCTTATTTAGGTAGGCTTGTGCAAGGTTATTAGTTTCTCAAAGAGTTTTGGAAAGGGAAAGGCTCTTTAATAGGTTTTTTGTATACATCATTCTATGTTGTCACTTGTGAGGATGGAGTAATAATGGCATTGAATAGCTGAAACCCCATGTATATCACTGGTGTATATCATCACAGCTAAATGACTGAAGAACTAGTTGATCTTAGATACTACTTACCTACTAGAGCCAAGTAAAGAGTTCACTTTGATGTTACTGACTCATAAGCAAGGTAATATTTCATGTCATATGTGATATGAAATATTACCTGGCTTATCTAGGTAGCCTTAAAGGTTATTAGGGTCACAAAGAGTTTTGGAAAGGAAAAGGACTTTTAATAGGATACATCATTCTATATTGTCATCTGTGAGGATGGGAGTATTTAATGGATTTGTACAGCTGAAACCCCCATCTATATTATTACAGCTGCAGAGCTAGTTGAACTTAGGTACTACTTACCCTGCTAGCACAACTCATCCAAATTATGTCTTTTTTACGGAAATCACATAAGAATGATGTAAATTGCACGAGTTGTGCTAGCTGGGTACCTACTAGAGCCAAGTAAAGAGGGCACTTTGATCTCACTGACTGCAATAGTAACCAGTTTGAGCCTGACTTTTGTTAATCCTAGGGTATTGTCCTGAGGATATATCTCAGGATGGGGTATGTATATATCCAGAACCTGAGCTGATAGACATGCAGGAAATGAGCATTTCATTGATGCTTATTGAGTAATGAGAACAGGTTGACCCTTATATAACGAGCTTGTTGCTTAGTTTCTGACAAAGGGAAATACAGTAAGAGTATAACAGGACTTTTTTCAGAAAAGAAGTAATTGGTGCAAAATTAACAGGTGTGCTTCAACTAGTATGCTAGAAGGCATTCTTCATGTTGGCTCCAAACTCTAATATAGCACCAACCTTGTGATCTCATGATATCATAATCTCTTCATATCATGACATTGCTATACAATACCATTTTACATGACATCATCGAGGACATCTGATCGATATACTATCAAATGATATCACACATGATCCGCCATTTCCCAATTGCTTTTGCACAACTATGGGTAAAGCAGAGTGAGACAGTGACATAGAACAGAAATTTAGGCTGATGCTGAGGTCTTTGGGATGCATGGTCTGGGCTAACTAGTGTAAATGTAATTTGTGATGGATTTAAGCAGAAGCAATAACTCCTTGATGGTTTTATGAGCTCTCACTGAAAGGAAATGCTAACTGAGATCACACCATAAGTGGTAATTAAATGCCATGCAAATTATGTTTAATCAGTAATTCTTTTTATCCCAAAGGGAGTCCTTGGCCAAGATGTTGGCATTAATCGCTGTAAAATCCTGAGACAAATCATCTTGCGTCACATCAGTCAAGAAAGGCTGTCCTTCTTTTGAGCGTCTTCAGCAATTTGACAGGGTTTTCCACACAGGAGGACATGTTATAAAATGTCAGCATCAGAATGGACAATCTGAATTCAGAAGAATGTTCAGTAGAAGGTTTTCATACCACACGATTCTGATAACCTAGACAGGGGTTAATACTTACATTCTAAGAATGCCCACTAAAATTATGATTTAAGCAATAACAGATTCCCACTTATAACTAATTTACATTCAGATCAAGTTATTTCGAACATCACCAGATGATGTACATCACCAAATGATGTGTATTGATGAAAGTTAGTTTAATTCTCACTCCATTTTATAAAGAAGTCATCTCTAGAGGAACACAAGAAAGAGAGGATAGCTCTGGGTGCAAAGGGAGACTGACATTACCGGAATTAGTGTTTGCTTGTTTGTGTGTAGAGCTACTAGTAGAGGGGCAAGTGTTATTTCGGGGGAAGTGGATATTAATTTTACTCAACATACATAAATATGTTCCTTGGGTACCTAAGCTTCCAAAAATGTATGTTGGGAATTTTTATTTTTGTGTTGGTTACCATGGCAACCATATTCCTTGGCAACTCTGAAAATCAGCTAAAATGCTCCCTAAAGTGTATAATGCTGTGTCAAATGATAATACCAACCACCTCTACCCCCTAATATCAAACCTAATGTGACTACTTTATATATTGGTTTGTTTCTAGGGACCTTGGTTGCTTAGCAACAACAGCTTTCAAAGGATTTTCTTAGCAATGCCATTATCATAATATTATTCAACATGTTTCTACATAAGGATTCATTCAAGCTGGCTCTATGGGTTACCCTAGTGTCCTAGATCTATCAGAAAGTCATATAGCAACCACCATTTACTATCTAGGACCTTGGTTGTTTAGCAACAATAGCCATATATAAAGGATTTCCTTAGCAACGGTATCAATACAAGGTTATTCTGCATTTTTCTACATGAGTATTCATTCAAGCTGGTTTCATGGGTTACCCCAGTGCCCTAGATATATCAAAAGCAATCAATCATATAGAAACTACCAATTGCTATAATTTTCCAAAGCAACAGGCACATTGGCCCCTCATATAGGTCCTATAAATTTCTCAAGTGATGAAATAGGTATTCCTATCAATTGAGTCACGATCAATGGCAACATCATTTCAAATAACCATCATAACTTAGTAACTACAAGTAATTCCCAAATTTACCCAGCAAAAGGATTACTATTATTTATTTCAAAATTTCTAGGTGATAATATCCCAATAATTGACTTAAACAGGTATGGGACTGGGTTTTGAAGAATTATACAAGATGGTTCCTAAATCCCTCATCCCGCTGCTATTTGAGATGAGACATACAGGATCACTGCCTTCAAAAAGCTCCCCTCCCCGAAAAATGTTAAAATCTCTTTTCATTTGTCTCAGGTGCCCACGTGTGCTTAAATGCATGATTTTGGGTGTAAATGCATGTATATATGGAATGAAATCTCCAATATACCAGGCACAGTGAGTCAAAACCTGAAAATGAACTGTTGTTTTATGTGGCACTTTAGCCCTTTGCCTACCAGTGTATGGGACAGTACATGTGACATAACAGCCAGACTCTGAACATGTAATGCACCCCCCACAGCTGGCCATTTTTTGAGAATAATGCATTATGTCCACTTTAGCAGTGTAGTATATAATCTTAGCAATGTTGTCTTGTAAAAAACACCTTGAATATGCTTATTAACAATATTTTTTATGTCTTGCCAAAAATTGTAATTCAAAGCATCATTATTTCACCATTTAACCTTAGAAAGACAACTTTTCCGAATGAGAATGATAAATAGTGCATTGATGCACTATCTGTCTTTCCCATGGTAGTGCATTAATGCACTATCTGCACTACTGACTGTAGTGCATTAATGCTTTATCATTAGGCAAAGGGTTAAGGGCAGAGCAAAAGTGGTTGTCCTGGCCATGAGGACGGCCTCTGAAGAAAGTATAGTTCCTGGAGGACAAGCCTATTTTCAATTTCCTATGCAATGGGTGTCAACTATAGTTGAGGCTAGGCCTACCATTGTGGCAACTTTAGTCGATGCTAGCCCTCAATGGGTTATTAATTAAAGGGGAACCCTCGAAGGGCGCTAAAGTCTGACATTGTACCAAAGTGATGATGGATCATACACACACAGTTTCCCATACTCCCATTAGATTTTACAACAACAGTTCATACCCATAGCACCAAGCCATGCATTGTTACTAACACATTATCTTTCCTTAGTGGCAGTATGTATGCAGGCAGAATCAGCTTTGAAAGTTCCGTAAGGTCTCAGGAGTACAGGGACTATGGCTATAATTATATAGCACAATAGAGATGAAATACTACTACTGACCATGAATACTATGCCCTTAACTGAAAGTCTTCACCAAGTTATGAGTATTGGGAAATTGTAATGCAGATGATCAAAATAACACATGGTCTTATCAGCAAAGTGATACAAATGTTCAGTGTGAATGAAGGAGTCAGTCCAATTCCATGGCAGAGGTGCAAATCATTGAGACGAAAAGTCCCGTAACTACGGTAACGGTCCGACGTCGGCACACCGGATGCCGGGGACAAACTGGTGCTCTGCGCTCTACGCTCCCCTTTACGTATGATAATAAAAATGCTACACTGGAGCCCTGCACATATTTCAAATACATATTATGGCCATTATACAGCTCCAATCTCTTATTTATAAATACAGTCTCATCATCTCTCCCCTTAGATCGTATTCGCTTGATGACAATATGATAAGTGCGATATATTTGGAGAATTTAGATATTGAATGGTGATCACAAAAGTGGAGCATGTTAAATTTGTCCCCGGCACAGTATGGCGCGGTCCGTGTGCACATGACACGTTACGTTGGTAACTTACTACGTTCCGTGGTTACCGTCCGGATGAAACATCAATTTGATGACCAACTAGCAAATAATGAGCCGATGAAAGTGTTGTGCTGTATACCTTTTCTCACAACCTGTAGTAGGTAGAAAATGTTGATGAAAAAGCGCCAAGGGGAAACCTTGAAGACTGGATGTTCCACATGTCAAAACAACTTACCACCACTGTTTTAAAGATTCTAATCAAGATTGGCATTTTTAAAGTCCAGTATGTCTTTTTCATTGCCTTATGCCTACAGCAATATGTCATTCTCTCAGCTGTAGGTAAATTGATAGACTAGTTAGCTCAGTCAGAAGAGCAAAGGTTTTCAAATGCAAGGGTCATGTGAATGCACCAATCAGAAAGGCCACTACTTTATGGAACAAGTGATGCAGGATCCTGAATCATTTTAAGAAGCTATTGCAGTAATCCAAAGTGATGCCTGCTATCCATTAGGCCATTGGGTTGAACAATTGTATTGGGTTGGATGAGTGTTGCGTCTTGGACCCTTTATAGTTATTACCACGGTCGGCATCTTGAGGATGCATCACATGCATCTGATGCATTCTAATGCATCCTTAACCCACTTGACAAAAAAAAGTTAGTTATCGCTAAAAATCGTTTTTTAACGTTTTAAAACGTTTTTCCATGTTAGTAAGCCATGGAGAAACTGTATATATGTCAGTGACCTCCCCAGGCTTTGTATCATATCAAGACCTGAAGAGGGGTCGCCTCCATGTGTTAGTATCCAAAGTTTGGCCCCAGATTTATAGTTCCTACGGGATGAAGGTGCTGATAGTGAGTTGGCCAGATATTGTTGATATAGGGCAGCAGCCTGAGGTGATGGATGTAATATGTCTGTGTTGTAGGACACAGCGAAGGTTAAGTAATAGGTAGCTTGTCTAAGTCTGAGGCCTGGAATGAGGCTATAGCCTGGTCTCCCAGAGTAAGGCTTGAAATGTATAGAATCAAATTACATTAAACATAGGGTGAGGTAGGGCGGATTTGAGTTTAGTGAGATTCCTTGTAGCGATTTCAGCTAGAGCATAGGTTCTCTTAGGTGAGTCATGTTGGCAGGACAGTGCATCTGCCAGAGGTATGAGTTCACCTTTCTTGTGTCTAATATCTAGTGTGTGTTCATTTGTAGTAGCCTCAAGCCACAGCTGTCTTACACAGGCAGATAACACTTTGTCTTGAGTTCTGCCTGATACTAGGGCCTGTTGGGATCCTAGGTTGTCCATATATATTATGATCCTAAAGCCATGCTTATCTTTGGGTACCAGTGTACGATAAGCTATAAGCAGATTTACAGCTTCAAGTCTATTTATGGGCTTGTAGGCTTCTATGTGTGCTTCATCATATTGTAGTGTATAGTAGTGTTGGTCTGAGTTGCCACCCCCGCCCACCAGTGTGGAGTCACATTCTAATGAGTTGGTTTCCGTGGGTGGTAGTAGGAGGTGTATGCCGTTAGCTAGTTGGCATACTTAACAAACCATGAAATGTCAGATTCGCATGAGTGGTTGAGGAAGACCATACCGGCATTTGGAGCGTTCCTTAAGTGTCTCCATGATTGATAGATTTGTGTTTTACAGCACTTTAGCAGCACTAAGTGGCTATCCCGTGCTTCACAGGTTGATAAATTAACAGAGGAATGTGTCAGTGCCCGCACATATGTGCACCACACCCATCCTGAGGGGATAGGAAAGAGGAGATATAGACCCTTTTAAGTGGGATAGGGAAGCCCGCCTTAGTGTCTCCAGTACCCTACACATGATCTTCCTTGAGTTAGCGATGCATTTTGAAATGTGAGATAATTTGCCTTCTAACAACTGAAGTTGCTTCGTAGTGGCAAATTTAACCCTCCCCCAGCAATTGCACTCATCAATAACCTCCTGCAGTTTAGAGTCAGCTATAGTCATTTCTATCGTATTGAGTCTGTATTCTAGCAAGTCCATGATCTGGGTCGGAGGTTCATTTTTTAGTGGACAACTCGACGCCAAGTTCAGCTGTCAGACTTAGGACGTCTGAATAAGCTTGATTAGCCTCATCCAGAGTCTGAGCTTTCCGGCAGAAGTCGTCAAGGTAGTTCAAGGACCACTCCCCTTGTTTAGCAAAGTAGTAGACAATAGCCAAGGTAGTGCGTGGACAGACTAAGCTGGAAAGCCTGGCCCCAAAGGAGGGGCAAGTGTCTATATAGTAGAGGCCTCTGTGTTTCATGGTGAGTAGTGGTAAGTCATTGACCTCGATTTTCAACTGTCTATAAGCATAAGCCATATCCGCCTTGTACATATAGGAGCCTTGTCAAAGGGAACAGACTTTATTGACAAGGTCGGCAATGGAAGGGAAAGATAGATCCAGTACTACCCTTCTAGAGGAGGCCTCTTTCTTTTGTCGGGTGAGTAGAGGTGCTACATTGCACCAGGGTGTAAATGGAGCCGATGTGAAAGGTCCAAGCAGTCCACCTAGTTCTATGGGAGCATTAGGCCTAGTCTTGGATGAGGTAGTTTTATCACAATCATCAACAGGGATAGATGTGGCTAAGTCTGAGTCCAAGTTCATGTCAGCAGTATCATAAGGAGAGCCAGGGTAATCCGGCTCAGGCTTGAAAAGAGGGCTCTTTCTCTCCTGGTTGTTTGCAGTGGCATGCTGTGAAGTCATGGAAAATGAAGCTTCTGAATACTGTGTCTGCACCAGGTGCAGTGGTGGCCATACTGTATACCACCTTCTGTATGGTCGGCAGGCTTAGTGCAGCCAGTCTAAGTGTTGTAAGCCTGACAGGGTACATCAGTGCGACCAGCTGAGCTGCGAGAGACTTTGTAGGCTGGCTGTGAAGCAGCAGCAGTCTGTATAGGCTGTTTATCAGGTTTAGTCTGATCCTGCTTTTTAGACTCTGTTTTAGACCTAGACTTATTCTTCTTGAGTTAGGCTTCAGCAATGTCGGTGGTGGGGTAGAGTTTACCAGCTCTGACCTTGGCAACCTCTGACCTCAATGAACTGATAAATGCACTGTCCTGCCAAGTAAATAGTTCATCAGCAATGAAAGACAGGACTTCTTCTGAGCGATCATGTATCTGCTCCCACTGATAATCTTTGCCCGCTATTATTATGTCCATGATATGCTCAGCAATATGGGGCTTATCTTGGGGCAGAGTACAGCAGTCTTTTAATAAGCCGAAACAGGCCAAACAAATATCCTAAAGGGTCTAAGACATTTAGACCTGTTTTAATATGTGTAGGGCCACAGAAAAAATGAAGTCGTGGGCATGAGTAGGCTTACCCTTGATGGATGACAGCTGATGTGATTTAGAGGTGAGGATATTTGCTACCTTCTCAGTGACAGAAGCAGGAACTTTGTCTTGGTAGCTGAGTGGTAGAGGGTAGGATTTCTCACCCATGAAGGTAGCGGCCTGTATGGCCGCAGCAAACTCGTCAATGACTGGTCCCACAGCAGGCTGTGACGTCACTGCAGCCGGGATGGCTGCAGTAGCTGCGGCAGCACGAGTATTTCTAGATGGAGTCTGTACTACAGGTACTGACTCTGTTGAAGTGATATTCACTACCGGAATGACTGACCTATGGCTGTATTTGTGCAGTTGTAGGCTGTGTAGGAGCAGGTTTAAGGCCATTTATAGCAGCGAGGATGTCATTGTTTTGAGACCGGATGGCGAGGACATCGTCCTCGAGGCTTGTAACATGGTCACCTAAATTGCCCGTAGAAGTAGTCTTTTTACTGCCTGCTTTCTTTTTAGGTGGAGCAGCAGTAGATGGTGTAGTATTAGTACGCTTCACCCTGGAAGTCGGATGTTCACTTTAGACAGTGATAGTGATGGATTAAATGTGGATCAACATGGTAAAAGGTATGCCCACGCACCCCCTTGCGGGCGTACCTTTTACCATGTTGATCCACAAATATGTAAAGTTTATGAGGCGTATTGTTATGAACGCCTGGTGAGAAAAGGTAAAGTGTGTCATCCGTTGTAACTGGTGTTGAGAGTTGCTCAGTGATTAGCAGAAGGTGGAGCCACTGGGCTGAGTCCTTGAGAGTCTGGTGAGTACTTGGAACCACCATTAGGTGGAGTATGAATTTGCCTGTCAGTCTCATTACCCGCAATTTATCAATTACTGATAATGAACATCATCTGTATACCTCTCCATTTACTTCTGACTGTATCTATGTGCAATGTGAATTCTATATATATTTAGTTTCATATGATTGATTGAACCTTCTCTTTTGTGGTTCTCATTTGCAGGAGTGATAAATCCACATGTTGAGAGGTAAGTGAATGATGTCCCCAAATTATGTATACTTGATAAGACATTTTGTATTTGCACATGTTATGTGATTATTTCAAAACTCTCTGCTTTTCTACAACATAAAATGTTGTGTTCCTAAGGATGTAGTATTTTTGGTATATTGGAAGCATGTTAAACTGTATGATCGGATCCTTTGTTCAATCATTGTACTTTTAGACCTAGTCTGGACAGAATCTCCTGCTTGTTGTCAGTTATCATAATTCAATTCAATTCAATAAGATGTATTTGCTTCAAATATCACAACAATCATAATAATGGTTTAAATATCAATATATCCATATAACATTTTATACAATAATGTTATTCTATAAATCATGATCAATTTTGATGTTGTTATATATAAACAGATATAATGAGTAATGAAGAAATATGACAATAGAGACAAAAAGGATGCCACTTAATAAATCATTTTTCGTTGGCCACCTAGTATTTAGTTTTAAGAAAAATAGAATATTTAATACAAAGTTCATAATAACACTCATTGAAAATTTTGTGATATAACAAATCATTTTTATATGTTTAGGAGGAGTCTAAACTCGCGTACACTAAAGCTATACCCGATATTAGAGAGCCTGAAGTCAGAATCAATTAGGCTCCAACATATTATCCGCCGTTTCAAAGACTCAGTCAGTGAATCCCTATTCTTATGAATACTTTTACTTAGAGTATTTAGTGCAAGTAGATGGAGTAGATAAAGGTGTCCTACTCCATATATGTACCATTTTAGGTTGAATCTGCCTGGTGTTTTACATGATTGGTTCTCATAGTATCATCTGCATCGTAGGGGAAACTGAGGTGTTAGACTCTCATATTGGTCTCCAATTGGTAAGGTGCACTAGAAAATGTGTAATAACAAACGTCAGCAATATTTTACTACATTTTTATATATGTACAGGGCTGGCATACCAGTATGAAAAAAAAACCACGCTCTAAACAGCTAAAAGTAATACCTGTAACTACATCAAGAATAGTACAGGTTCCCTAGGATATGTTACTCCATAGAGTCCTATAGTGCAAGCCACCCCCCTCTACCCCCCTTAAAAGAAGGCTACCTTTTGTGTTCAGTACTGAGTCCTAAGTAAGATAAGGGGGTTTATGGAGATGTCAGGAATCTTTATCAGAGTGATATCAAATGGGAACAAGGGGCCACCTATACCAAAAAATCCTGCTAAACCCAAAATCTGTGGTATTGATTCTCAAAATGTTGCCAAAGGTACCTAAAAATGAGGTTTGATGATGAGAATATTTTAAAAATGTACAAAAGTTATATTGAAAATGATTGAAACTTTTTATAGATGCAACATGCTAATCAAAGTCAGTACCTCAATCTACATATCCCAATGTTTGCCTATCACAACTTGACAAGTACTCTGCCTGCGTATGGCTCTGCCTCTCCCACATACTGCCTATCCCTTAGTCTGCCTATCACTCATACTACCTATCCCCTGAAACATCTAGAGTTTAATTAGGTTTTCCCTCAAATGGCTTTAAGGATTAAAGTTTACCCCTCACCTTTGTACCTAATTTGCTCTGTACATTCTTACCATTAGTCTACCTATCCTCAATCTGCCTATCATTCACTTTACCTATCCCTCATGGTGACTATCCCTCAACCCTGCACATCCCTCATATTTGACTGACAAATCTGTGATATTACCTAGCACCAATGTACCTTTTGAATATGCTCACCTTATAGGGTACTCTCTGTGCTTATCTCTTAAACTGTTTATTACCTATCCTCCTTGCTACCCATCATCTTCAATACCTATCCCTTAAGCTCACTTTATAGCTTTCCTACCTATCACAGCTTGATCAGTTGGGATAGCTCACATCCAACCTTTATTATGATCTCTTAGTCAACCTATCCCCTAAAGAACAAATCCAACAGTCTACCTCAAGCATAGATCTACTAATCACTCACGCTATATATCCTTGAGGTTACCTATCCTTCAGGCTGCCTATCCTTCATGGTATATAGCCCTCAGCCTACCTAACCAGCTATCTATGTATCTCTCACCTTGTATTCTATTCTTTCTACCTTTATAGTAGCTCTTATAGTCTATGCCTTGTGAAATATACCTATCGCTCATTGTACCTATCCTCAAGTCTGCATATCACTCATGTTTACCTGACATATCCCTCAGCCCATTGAATTATCATGCTTTTCTAAAATGCCTCACCATGGCTATCATTAGACTAGTTAACTTCCTATCCTACATGTATGTTGTTTATTCCCCTGTTCCTATCATTCATACTGCATATCATTCATGCTATCCCACTTGACAAGTTAAGAAACTGGGGGCTTTATACCATGAAGGATAGGCAGCCTGAAGGATAGGTAACCTCAAGGATATATAGCATGAGTGATAGGTAGATGTATGCGTGAGGTAGACTGTTAAATTTCTTCCTTAGGGGATAGGTTGACTAAGAGATCAAAATGAAGGTTGGTTGTGAGCTATCCCAGCTGAACAAGCTGTGATAGGTAGGAAAGCTATAAAGTAAGCATGAGGGATAGGTATTGAAGAGGATGGGTAGCAAGGAGGATAGGTAGCAGTTTAAGAGATAGGCATAAGGAGTACCTTGTGAAGTGAGCATATTCAAAAGATACATGGGTGCTAGGTAATATCACAGATGTGCCAGTCAAACATGAGGGATGTGTAGAGTTGGGGGATAGTCACCATGAGGGATAGGTAAAGTGAATGATAGGCAGATTGAGGATAGGTAGACTAAAATTAGGTACAAAGGTGAGGGGTAAACTTTAATCCTTTAAGCCATTTGAGAGAAAACCTAATTAAACTCTAGATGTTTCAAGGGATAGGTAGTATGAGTGATAGGTAGACTAAGGGAAAGGCAGTATGTGAAAGAGGCAGAGCCATACACAGGTAGAGTACTTGTCAGGTTGAGATAGGCAGACATTAGAATATATGTAGATTGAGGTATTGACTTTGATTAGCATGTTGCATCTATAAAAAGTTCCAATCATTTTCAGTATAACTTTTGTACATTTTTAAAATATTCTCATCATCAAACCTCCTTTTTAAGTACTTTTGGTCAAATTTTGAGAAACAAAATCACAAATTTTGGATTCAGCAGGATTTTTTGGTATAGGTGACCCCTTGTTTCCATTTGATATCACTCTGGTAAAGATTCCTGACATCTCTATAAACCCTCTTATTCTACATAGGACTCAATACTGAACGCAAAAGGGAGCCTACTTTTAAGGGGGGGGGGTAGAGGGGGGGAGCTGTTACACTTTGTCCATAGGTAAAGCTCTGAGTTTCAACTCCTATCTATTGAAGCTTCTTGACTACATTCAAATATAAAGAATGATGCAAAAAGAAAACAGCATCATATAAAGAAACATTATCACATAATTTCTTAAACTAAACAGCAATTTTAAGTGAGAGCAATTCAAATGATGACCAGTTACCAGCATGGGGGTGTGGAAAAAGAGAACAGAGAACGTGGGGGAAAACCCAAGATCTCATCAGTCCCATGCAATATTTATATACAGGCTTACTGATATCTTAACATCAATCTACACCTGTAGCATGAACACAGGTATAATACACTCTAACTGAGATCTGACAGTGGTGCTGGATGGATGGGGTTGGACCCTCCCCCTCCCACCCACTGCTACTCTGATATCCCCTGTGGGCATCTACTAAGCCACTGACCCTACTACTGCCCAACTAGGACTACTGAGGCATGACTGAGTAGCTACCCTCACCTACCCACCCAGGACTGCTGAGGAGTAGCTGAGTGTCCCTTCATCTCTTACACCTAGTGCTGTGGCTCGCTACGTACAAACACCCACCCACCCTAGCCCTGCCTACTATTCACTGGTGATTGTCTGATGGTGTCACCACCGACCCACCCATCCCCCTGCCTTCACACCCAACTGGCTTAATGTTTTTTTGTGACACATCAGAAATTATAGCTGTGTCTAGACCAATCAAGCATTAGTCATATGTATTCAAAGCCAAACCAACCAGCCATGTTTCAATTTGTGCCTACTTTTAACAACAATATCTCACTTGTTCCTCTTCATACACTTATCACTTCTAGATATAGAACCAATAAACACATTGTAAGGGAACAATAAAAAATCCTGCAGTAGTGTCCTGTTCTTCTTTGAAATCAATATACACCAAAAAGTGAAAATATTGCCACTTTTCCCTGAAACAAATGTTTATTTGGTGAGGCCAAAAATCATAATATATAAACGTGAATATCTCATAAACTGCCTATTAGAAACATATGAAATTTCTCACACATTCTCCGGATAAACACTGCTAACATCTGTCTTAAAAGTAATTTCCAACCTACAGTGGCAAAAAGGTCTATTTACTATAGACATGTACATGGAAACTGGACAGCCCTTATAAAATTTTTCTAAAACTTTCATATCAAATTTAGACAATCCCTGTAAATTGTACATCCCAAAAATGTTCAGCTTCCTCACACTTTTCTCATATTTCCAACATTTACCTTCATCTGTCCGCTATTGAGCACCAAATGTGACACGATATGCAAAAAAGGGGCCTTAGTGCAGGGGGCAATAAAACCACTTTTCCCATTACATGTCACAAATATTTCTTAATTTTTTTTACCAAAACCCCAGTGCCAAGAATGAGGGGGTCGTTCTGTATAACCTACAGCTATAAAGCATAGCAAGGCCCACCATAATAAAAAGGGATTTTGATATAGTGGGCCCAGCACGTGACAGTACAAGGCAAAGAATATTTTTAAACAAAGTAATGAATTACAAGACATCCTGACCATATGTGGGGTTACTTCATGTGTTTTTTGTTTTGAGGAGATCTGTACATAGCTCTCCCTCACCAGAGCTCCCTGGCACACTATGTTTGTTGGTACTGCCAATTTACTCCCACAGCTTGATGTGATAGGTATACTTCAGATGATAGTGACTGCCTATGATAGCAGGCTGTATTGAAATAACCCCCAGTTCATAATCATAAAGACCATCAACATACATCATTGAAAAATTAAGGGTGGTCTTTAAACCCCTTGGTAATTAATAGAAACTATTCATCAGTATTTGTTTCATCTTAGCAAATATCAACAAAGTATTAAGAATTCATGGTAGGGTGGGACACCATAGACACTTCTGAAATGTTTATGCTAAATAAATCCTTCAAATATAATACTGCAAGGAAGTTAGGTGATGGCCATTTGGTGTAATTGGAAGGTTTTTTATAAATCTTAAACACAATGATATCCATTTCGGTTTTACCTAAAAGCATTATACAACGGGATGGAGTCCTTTTCAACAATTGTTTTTGACAGAGGAAATGTTTCATAAGCATGAAGTTTACTGAGCACTGCATATTAAGCATTAGGGAAAACTCAGTTAGGAAACGGACAGTCCTATGTACCCAGCAAATTGTCGTGACTCCTTGTCAACCTGTGTGAAGTGGCTCACACATGTCGCTAGATGGAACACGACGTCGCTATAGCACAAGATCACCAGGAATAGCAATGATGGTGATCACATGGCCTCACCTCAGATGGCGAGGATGGTGATCACTCAGACTCACCAGGGATGGCGACGCGGGTGATCACTCACCTCGCTAGATGAAACACGCACCTCGTCATAGCACATGTTCACCAGGGATGGCGAGGATTGTGATCACTCATCCTCACCAGGGATGGCGACATGAGTGATCACTCATCCTCACCAGGGATGGCGACATGAGTGATCACTCACTTCGCTAGATGAGACACACACCACGTCATAATGCACATTCACCATGGATGGCAAGGATTGTGATCAGTCACCTCGCTAGATAAAATGCGTACCTCGTGATAGCACAGGTTCACCACGGTTGGCGAGGATCGTGATGACTCACACTCACCAGGGATGGCAAGGCGGTTGATCACTCACCTCGCTAGATGAAACGCGCACCACGTCATTGCGCAGGTTCACCATGGATGGCGAGAGTGGTGATCACTCAGACTCACCAGTGATGGCGATGCTGGTGATCACTCACCTTGTTAGATGAAAAGCTCATGATCATCGACATTGGTAATCATGCAGCCTCACATCTGCCAGATCAAAGTATGTTTTGCCAGAGAAGGTATTGCCATATGTATCTTCCCTCTAACCACAGACAAGGTGTTCATGTTGATATTTCCCTATGTATTTTTCCTGTAACCAGAGAAAAGGTGTTTATGGATAGTTGCTTTCATTTTAGAGATACCTCTATCTAAATTCAATTGATATTCTCTCTATATAATTTTGTTTGATTTAACTCTGAAGTATTACATGGAAATCAGTGTGAAACAAAGCACATTTGATACATATGGGACTTATACTTCATGCCCACACTTCCTAGATAGGCTACATGTTGAACAGTGGTGCTGTCTCAACAACTTTGGCAATGGTGGTGATAAGTTGCCACTGTGAGTGAGAGTGAGTGACAGATGATGCAATCCTCAGAGAGCATTGACTTGGAGTGACACAAATTCACGTATTGAGTGAGACCAATGTTGGCAATGGTGGTGATAAGTCGCCATTTTGAGAGAAGATTGACTAGGAGTGATACACACTCACGCAGTGAGTGAGAGCCATGTGGCAATGCAGGTGAAAAGTTGCCATTCTGAATGAGAGTTGACAAACAGTGGCACATATTGACGGAGTGAGTGAGATCCATGTTGGCGATGGTGGTGATAAGTCACCATGCTTTGTGAGGGATGACAAGGGGTGGCACATACTCACGCAGTGAGTGAGATCATGTTGGCGACTGTTGTGATAAATCACCATGCCATGTGAGACTGACATGCAGTGGCGAAAGATGACGCAGTGAGATATCACTCAGAAAGGAGTCACCATTGATGACCAATCATGGCGACAGATAACGACAATTTGCTGGGTATGATTGTAATTTCCTACTCTTTTGTGAATCTTATATGGGAATATGAATAAAATCTATTTTCTATATGTAAAGTGATCCTGATCAATTTTGGCTTTTATACCGGTATTCAAAAAGCGAAACACTGACTGAGTGTCAATCAATATTTAGTTAGCTGTATAGCAGTTGACTTGAGTCATAAAGGAATTTATTTACGTACTCTGAGGTCCTTACTTAGTGATGATAATTAGCCTTAGCAATCCTAGTTAGGCAGACAATGAGAAGATTAACAGACAGAGCAGTGGGGGTATTGTAATAAACAAATCTTACATTATTATAAAGTGCCTTTGTACTTCAGGCTGGACTAGGAGGGTACAGGGCTAAATGCATCTGCTTTCTACACTGTCCGCCTGTCACGTGGATATACAGTAGAGTACTTCTTATTCTGGAATAGAGCTGTAACTGCTGTACGTATAAAACCAATGACCCGAGCTGGATTCTACTGTAGCTACAACAGGGGTATTTACAGCCCATTTACAATTGGGGCTGAGAGTGTGTAGTATCAAACTCCCCTCTTGAAACCGTAGTTACCAGCTTGAATGTGGGATGCCTTTATGAATAAATGCCTTTCCCCGAGACGTATAGAACCTGTTATTATATCATGATTATGAAACATCAGCAAGGATGTGTCTGTCTGGCTTGGACATTCACCATATCTCATTAAGCACCAGTTGGTGATGTCAAAGGCATTAGATGAACCAAAAAAAGATAATGTCAGTTGGCATCATTTTGAAAAATAGAAACAGAAACAATTTTCTAATAGGCACAATTTCTTTTAAATGGTGTGGACGGAAAAAGGTCCCTTTGAAATTAAATTGTTAGTTTGTTAATATCAGATCCACCCATTAATAAGCAAGGCTCACAATACCATAAGAGGGAACTAGTGCTGTAGTCTAGAGATATGGCATCTTGGGATGCCAGTAGTTTTGAATGTGGTTTGGGTTATGGGTCAGTAGAGAATGATCCTTTGTTTTGTCCCTGTTCCAGTCAGCAGTTGGAGAGCTTGCAGGCTACTGATGTGAACAGATCTTTCTAAATAAGGTTTGTATTCAACAAGAGTGCATATCGATCATTGTGATGACCGATGAGGAAGCATATCAAATCTAAATTTCAAGATGCTTGCAGTCAATCGCATTTTTGTTTGTTAAAAGCTTGTGTGTAATTCAGTACATTCATTGAAAATAAATGCCTAATAGTGGGAAACAGAAAATTATGGGTATATCAGTATCTGACATTCAGGTTTATCATTAAGTTTTATATAATGTAAAATTTCATTGAATCATACAAATACTGCTCATGGGCATTACTGGTAGAGACCCTCTGAACCATTCTATACATGGGATGTGAATTTGCTAGACGGAATACCAAAGTAGAGTATGGCTACAGGCATAATCTGGCATAGCACAACAAGACTAATCCAGTGAATCTGGTTCTATTTGTCAAGGACTGGGTTGTTTATTGGCTCTTGTCTGTGGATAGTCTGATGAGGGGGTTGTTGCTGGTGCCTCACACTGACAAGTGGAGCGCTAGCAGGTCGCCGATAATATGTGAATTGTGTGTTGGCGGGTCATTTGTGGAGTATAACCATTCATTCAGCTTGTCTTATTGTACCCAGCAAATTGTCGTGACTCCTCGTCAACCTGTGTGAAGTGGCTCACACATGTCGCTAGATGGAACACAACGTCACTATAGCACAAGATCACCAGGAATAGCAATGGTGGTGATCACTCATCCTCACCAGGGATGGCGAGGATGGTGATTACTCATCCTCACCAGGGATGGCAACATGAGTGATCACTCATCCTCACCAGTGATGGCAACATAAGTGATCACTCATCCTCACCAGGGATGGCGACATGAGTGATCACTCACTTCGCTAGATGAGACACACACCACGTCATAACGCACGTTCACCACGGATTGCAAGGATTGTGATCACTCACACTCAAGGGGGATGGTCACTCAGGTGATCACTCACCTCGCTAGATGAAACGCGTACCTCATGATAGCACAGGTTCACCATAGATGGTGAGGATCTTGATCACCAACACTCACCAGGGATGGCGACATGAGTGATCACTCACCTTGCTAGAAGAAACGCACACCATGCCATAGCGCACATTCACCACGGTTGGCAAGGATCATGATGACTCACACTCACCAGGGATGGCAAGGCAGTTGATCATTCACCTCGCTAGATGAAACGTGCACCACGTCATAGCGCAGATTCACCATGGATGGCGAGAATGGTGATCACTCAGACTCACCAGTGATGGCGACGCTGGTGATCACTCACCTTGTTAGATGAAAATCTCATGATCATCGACATTGGTAATCATGCAGCCTCACATATGCCAGATCAAAGTATGTTTTGCCACAGAAGGTATTGCCATATATGTTTCTTCCCTCTTACCACAGACAAGGTATTCATGTAGATATTTCCCTATGTATTTTTCCTGTAACCAGAGAAAAGGTGTTTATTGATAGTTACTTTTATTTTAGAGATACCACTATCTAAATTCAATTGATATTTTCTCTATATAATCTTGTTTGATTCAACTCTAAAGTATTACATGGAAATCAGTGTGAAACAAAGCACATTTGATACATATGGGACTTATACTTCATGCCCACACTTCCTAGATAGGCTACATGTTGAACAGTGGTGCTGTCTGAACAACTTTGGCACTGGTGGTGATAAGTTACCATTCTGAGTGAGAGTGAGTGACAGATGATGCAATCCTCAGAGAGCATTGACTTGGAGTGACACAAATTCACCCATTGAGTGAGACCAATATTGGCAATGGTGGGGATAAGTCACCATTTTGTGTGACAGTTGATGACAGTGGAACACACTCACACATCGAGTGACATCCATGTCAGCGATGGTGGTGATAAGTTGCCACTTTGAGAGAAGATTAACTAGGAGTGACACAAACTCACACAGTGAGTGAGAGCCATGTGGCAATGCAGGTGAAAAGTGGCCATTCTGAGTGAGAGTTGACAGACAGTGGCACATATTGACGGAGTGAGTGAGATCCATGTTGGCGATGGTGGTGATAAGCTGCCATTCTGAGTGAGAGTTGACTGGGAGTGACGCATACTCACGCAGGGAGTGAGATCCATATTAGCGATGTTGCTGATAAGTCGCCATTCTGAGTGAGAACTGACTGGAAGTGGCACATAATCACACAGTGAGTCATATCTATGTATGCGATGGTTGTGATAAGCCGCCATTCTGAGTGAGAGGTGACAGGCAGTGGCACATACTCATGCAGTGAGTATGAATTATGTTGGGGATGGTGGTGATAATTCACCATGCTTTGTGAGGGATGACAAGGGGTGGCACATACTCACGCAGTGAGTGAGATCATGTGCTGTTGTGATAAATTGCCATGCCATGTGAGACTGACACACAGTGGCATAAGATGACGCAGTGAGTTATCACTCAAAAAGGAGTCACCATTGATCACCAATCATGGCAACAGATAACGACAATTTGCTGGGTAAGGTTTCCTGAGTCATGTTGCAATTTTGCATGGTTGCATAGTGTCCAAAGACGAATGTCTTACGTGTGATTCTCTCCACCTATAGCAGCTAGTCCTTCAGGGGGCTTTTCTCTGTTTTGGCAAAGATAATTCTTAATGAATGGGATTATTTGATGATTATCTGATGATTATTTTTCATCTGATGATTATCTCAACAACTAGGCATTTCTAAAAGTAAAATCGTGAGGTTTTCTCAGAAAGAGCTTGAAACACAATCTCATCATTTTTCTTTTAGCAATGCCTAGTTGTGGGGATTTGAAAATAATCATCAGATAATCGTCAAATAATCGTTGAAAATCATCAGACTCAGACCAATCATCCTCCAGGTAGAGTGAACAGGTTTTTACACGATTATCAAAGTAGAAACCTTTAGTGCACATTTATAACCCAAGCACTCTTTACAAAATTGCCTTCAATTGGGTTTTCCTCATTAACCACATCTTGCACCTCCCAACCCCTTGTGTGCTGTCAGGTGTTCAAGCTGTTGTTAGGCACAACAACGGATATAACTGCTGGTTCCGAATACAATGGCTATCAATAAATCCCAATTTCCTTCTGTTCCTCCCTTTATTATGGGTCTGATTTACTACTTCAGCCATCAAGTAAATCAGGAAAGAATAAAGGTAAATAAATTGGTTGTGCCAACCACCATTTAACCAATGCTGGTAGATGGTGTATTGAACTGATGATGGTAGACTTACTTATCAAACACTCTCCATATAATAAAAGCAGGAAATGGAGTGTCGGCTTATCCGGGTACAAATGTATTGCATGCATTATCCCCTACCCATATCAGTATGTTTTGATTGTACTAAAGACTTTACATATTTCATGTTTTTACATCTTTCTACATTCTCTTTATTTTGTGTGTCTCTTTCATATTTTCTCCTTCACTCCTATAAGTGATGTCAGTTCAGAACATGACTGTGTTCATGCATATCAGGTGAATACATACACGTCAAGGTGATTTGGAGATGAAAGTGTCATGTCTACTGTTTTAGTTCAAATCTCATGTATTCATGCATCCCTAGATGCGTTCTGATTTCCGACTTCGGGTTTAAACGTTTAAAGTGTTCATATAGACATAGACAAAAAAAATGTTTTAATAGCTTATCCTTTGTATTCTAACCCTTTATTTGGTACCCATTGTTACAAATCTGTCTTTGCCAAGTAGAAGTGTCTTCCACTATCCATCATTTCTCGTATGATTGATTTATGGAAACTTACTAGTCATAATTTTCATATAAATGCTGCAAATATCTATGCTCAAACATTAGTTAGGACTTGCATACCCTGAAGTTAAAGCAACCAAAACCTGTTTTTCTGAATCGATTCAAAATAAATGAAAAACAAATCTATGTGAAGGGAATGTATCCAAGGTTTCTCGATGTATGAAATGTAGATCCTACCTCTTTTTTCTTTCTTGCAAATAACCACCCATAGTTCTTTATTTCATTATTGGCTCAATATAGTGATTAATCAAGTAATGCATATTACAGGGTTGCTCCAGCAAGACAGAAAAAAAAGATGCTCAATCAATACTGCTTGTTTAAATGTGATTACTATAAAAACTCTCATCCAAGATGAAGTACTTGGACACTCATTACAGCGAGAAGGAAATAATGAAGCTGGTAGATACATTGGTACATTGAATAGGAGCATGTTATATTCATATCATTTCCCAGGGTGTTTGCGGGGGAAATGATTTTATTCAACCTCCTATTGCAAATAACATAAGAGCAGAGCAGTAGTGTGTGTTGCAATCATTCATCACCTCTAGTGAGGGAATGTGTGGGAATCTTACATCTTCAGTCATGTACAGTGGCATAGGAGGGTCAAAATCCAGTGTGAAAAGGAACTTTCAAAAGTGAAATCTAAAATGAAAAATAAAAATTAATTTTCAATTCAGAATTTAAAAGTGGAATATGAAATAGGAAATCAAAAACATGGTTTTGACTCTGAATTTCAAATGAGATTTGAACTAAAACAGTATACATGACACTTTCATCTCCAAATTCCCTTGATGTGTATTTATTCACCTGATATGCATGTAAATTAAAAAATGAAAATTTGATTTACAATTTTTATTATTAAACTGGAATGTGAAATCGAGAATCAAAAACTAATTTTAACTTTCGATTTCAAAAAAGAAAAGTGGAATTAAATATCGTAAGTCTTTACAATTTGAAAACGGTTTTGTCTGTCTGTCAACTCACAGAGCAGGTTGTGACAGGTATTCTTTAGCATTAGGCCCTTAACATCATTACCCTTCTCCCCTACTCCCCTTTTACATCATTCCCCTACTTCCCCACTCCCCTATCATATCATTCCCCTACTCCCCCACTACCCTCCATTATTCCTCCATTCCCCTTTTACATCATTCCCCTACTCCCCCAGTCCCCTTCTGCATTTCCTTTTTAAAATTCAAGGTCAAAATCAGATTTTGATTTTCTTATTCCAAATTTAAAATGAAAATTGAAAATCAATTTAATTTTTTGTTTTGCAATTCATTTTTGAAATTCAAAGTTGAAATCAGTATTAAATTTTTGATTTCACATTCCACTTTTAAAATTCATATTGAAAATCAATTTTCATTTTTCATTTTAGATTCCCTTTTGAAAGTTGATTTAATTTTTCACATTGCATTTTGACCCTTCTGGGCCACTGTAGTCATGTAAGATTGCACTGCCATAGAAAACCTATGATCAAAGGATCAATATTGCTGCTGACCCATGATTCATACAACATGATGGAAGGGGACTGCCATACCTGTAACAGATGACTAAACACCAATCTTCTGTCCATACCCACCAGCAATGTAGGTTGATGACCACTGAATCAAAAAGCAATCTAGTCATAATCATACTCTTGGAGTGGCACAACTGTATGTGTACAGCTCGTTTCGCCCTATGAACACTCGTCATGGCCTTACTGCGAGCAGAAGCCACAATCTTCCTTTGTTCAAATAGGATTAATATAAAAATTCTCATCCAAGATGAAGTACTTGGACACTCATTACAGCAAAAAAGGAGATAATGAAGCTGGTAGATACATTGGTACATTGAATAGGAGCATGTCAAATAATATCTTTCATAACATTCATAGTGAGAAGGTTTTCATTTTGTCCCAGGGTGTATGCAGGGAAAATGATTTCATTCATCCTCCCATTCGCAAATAACGTAAGAGCAGAGCAGTAGTGTGTGTTACAATCATTCATCACCTCTAGTGAGGAAATGTGTGGGAATCTTACATCTTCAGTCATGTAAGATGGCATTGCCATAGAAAGCCCATGATCAAAGGACCAATATCACTGCTGACCAATGGTTCATATAATATGATGGAAGGGGACTGTCATGCCTGTAACAGATGACTAAACACCAATCTTATGACCATACCCACCAGCCATGAAAGTTGATGACCACTGAATCAGAAAGTGATCTAGTCTTAGTCATACTCCTAGAGTGGAAGACTCTATGGGTACAGCTCATTCAGCCCTGTGAACACTCGTCACGGACTTACTGCCAGCAGAAGCCACACTCCTCCTTTGGCTACGGGAAACGTTTTCGTCAGTTGTGGTCTTCCGGCCATTGATGAGCTGGGTAGGTCAGGTGACCACCATATATGGATGAATGCGGTCATGACATCACATGCAGCAATGGTGGCCGCCCTTTAGGTGGTAAGCGTTAATAATGGTATTTAATAGATTCCAGATAAATAAAATACACAGGTTTGGTGGCAATGATACAATACAGGTAACATTCCCCGAGACTATTAGCAGCCCATAATTACCGAAGCCATTATTTGGCTGAGATGGTTGTTATAATCCTTTTATAAAGTCATACATCGATCGGTGATGTAAGGCCTGTCTGACAGCGGGTGATGGTACCTATTCATCAGTAAAGGAAGAGCCGCCTATCACGGTAACAAGCCAAGATACCCCCAGTCGTGAATTTAGGTGCATCCGTGTTTCAGTGAATATTTCACGTCATGCATTTTGCCGAGATACACTGGCCTCCTGCTGATACTGTACAGTGTGATCCTGGAGCATGGGTAGCAAAGGAGGACTGCATGAACTCATGTCAGAGTAGTGTCAATCTGCTGTGCTTTAGAATATATTTGCATAGATCTTCGATTTGAGACATTTTATCAAAATTCTGAAATGTGCAGAATGTTTTAAATGAATTTAGACTCCCTGTAGGCGTTTAATGGCCTTTTTTGTTGACATTTTTCAGCCGACTTTGTTGACGTTTTTAGACTGATATTGTTGACATTTTTCGGCCTTCTCTACAGTGTACAGCACTGACTGATGTGTAGATAAGAGTCTCAGCAATGATTGAATTGTCAGTATTGCCCATTTTTAAAGTGTCATTGCCAATATCTATATGTATCTAACACTGCCACTGATGTAAGCTTATACATTGTTTGTACCATTTAATGCCAGGGGGCTGTGCACAAATGACGTCATGCATTTTTTGACCATTTTTGACCCCCCTCCCCCCCTTGTCATGTTTCGTCATACAAAACTTGACCCCTCCCCCTCAGCATGACATCATGCAGAGAGATACCCCCTCCAAAGTGCATGAATAGTGAAGGCCTATAGGCTATCTATCTAAACAAATTAAAATGGTTCAAAGGGACATATAGTGGGTGTGAATTGGCAATAAAGATACATGTGTAATGGTTCGTATTGACTTATATGTTGGGTGGCTCTTTGGCTCGCTTACCACTAGATGTACCAACACAACACGAGTAGTTCGGGTTGGGCAAAGCCCCAGAAACCCCTACCTCTCGGGTAGGACTTTATTCAATCTCTCTGATGACAAAGTATTAGCGTCTGGACTGGACCATGTCCAGTCCCCTTCTGCCGCTCGTCCGGCTCCTTAGTAGGAGCTGGACGCGAGGCATGGTGCTGCCCCCTCTTGTACCAACGAGGTATCGCAAAGCGACACCTAGCTAGCATAGAAGGAACAAGCACCACACGAACACGTCTCTCGGATGAACGGCACTAATATATATACAATGATGCCGGCCCCTACACCACCCCCACTAGACTTTACCTAGGGTTGTGTGTAATTAACAAGTAACTATTGTTGACTTTATATAGTGGTGTTATAAATAAATAGGTAAGTCTATATATACACAGTTCGTATTAAATATAGAACATTTAAGGGGCATTATAAGTTATATGTACACAATAAGGCATCATCGTATATAACCCGAAGTGTTTATAAATAATAACAAAAATAGGAAGTGGCCCCTTATGGACCATCGACCTATGGTGATAATATTACACGTGTGTTATTATTAAACATGAGACGCGACGAAGAATATTCGATGTGTAGTAAGGTGATATTGAAAAATTTTTACAATGTTTTTACCGACCCGAGGTGGGGTAAATAACCCGAAAAAATTTTGACTTTTACTTACAAGAATATAATATGCGATATATAAAAAAATTTATACAAAATATGAAATATAGGTGTCCTACCAGGGTAGCAGGATCACCCTTACAATATACCGGACTTCCGGCGAACCTGGAACGACTGGTTTCTGCAGCTCCATCCGGCGACATATGTGTGGTGGCAAACCACGTTGCTGTTATGATGTGCCCTGATGAAGATGGGAAGATGGAGACCCGGTTAGATGTTGTAGTCCATTGGGTGTTCGGGTTAGCGTCCATCCTCGCTGCAGGTTACGATCCAGGTATCAGGAGTCCAGCGTAAGGAACAGTGCCTCTGGCATATTAAATGCATTTACCCTCGGGTACCAGGAGACACCAACAGATGGACACTCAAAGATCTTCAGGATCTGTGTCCATCTTCTCAGCCGGCTCAACTGAGGCAGATGGAGCCGAGCTGCTACAGCTGCTCGTAGAGAGCGCCGCTGAAGCCTCGCTGGGAGTCTCGCTCCCCAAGCTCAAGGCCCTCATCACTGCGGACGGGCTGTCCATTGCCTCGGATGCTGGTGCAGCAACCGTGGCAGTTGGGACAGCCCGGTTCCAAGTGGGGGGTGGGAGCAAGAGAGCTGCCGGAATCGGCGGAGCAGCCGGGACCGGTGGAGTGGCCAGGACCGGTGGAGTAGCCGGGGCTGGCGGGGCATCCGGGGGTATCTCTGGAACGAAGATGAGAGACGACGGTAAGCCGTCCCACTCCTCCAGATGTTTCCCGAACGCCAAGAAAAACTTGAGGTCCGCCTCCTTAAATCGATGGATATATCTCGAGTTTTCAGCTTCGTGAAACTCTTTAAGCTTTTCGGCTTCCTTCTGTTTTCGCCGGCAGGACTCGAGGGCCTCCTCGACCTTCTTCCTTTCCAGCTCCCTGATTTTATCTTCCTCCCGCCTCTGGATCTCGTAGACCAGATTGACGGTGGCTTCAGTCATCACACGCCAGTAGTCAACAGACTTCTGGCGGTGCAATGCCTGCCATTCTTCCATCAGCTCATTCTGGATCTGAACCGTTCGGACATCGCGGTGGTCGACGAACGTGTTCGGATCCTGAAGACCTGACAGGGTACCGGAGATTAGTTCCATTAGGGGTACCCGAGGACCTGTTGGTGGAACTATCACTGGTGGTGGCGCTGGGGCCTCCACTGAGACAGGCGGGGTGCCTGTTGGAGGAGCAGACGGGCCCTCTACCGTGATGCCTCCTCGGCCTCGGCCACCACCCGGAGAGCCTCGGGTGGACTCCAGCCCACCGCGGCCCCTACCACGAGCTTTGGCCCGGCCCAAGGGGGTAAGGACCTGCGACTCGGGTCCAGCCGGTCCCATTGAAGGGAACTTCGCCGCGTACTCACTGTACGTGGGGCGTTTGCCGGAGGATCCCTCTCCAGCCCACCAAGTAGAATACCCGGATGGGGGAGCGAGCAGTTCGCCCCCATCATCCTGGCCGCCAGAGGCTTCGCCCGGGCGTTGTTCCGCGGGTGCAGGTGTGGAGGTGGCTGGAGTCGCCGATGCGGTCGCCTGGCTACCCGACCTGCGGGCCTGGTTGCCAGGCATCTCCAGAGCCGAGACCTGTTGTCCCGACTCGCGACGATCAGCTGGATTGGCTGGTCTGGGCTGGTCCTTGCCACCCGAAGGGCTCACGGACCGGTCTGCTCGGGTCCTCTTGGAAGCAGTAGTAGTGACTGTGCCTCCGTTTGGACCTTTAGAGCGGGCTTTGGCCTTCTCTCGCTTGTCGTCTCCTCGCCACTTTTTCACCTTCAGGTGCACCTCGCTGGGCATCCCGAATTTTGTGGACGAGGAGTTCGTCTGGAAGTAAGTCAGCAAGTTGCCGCTCTTCCACGAGCAGAATCCGGTCTCGAATGCCTGCTCTTTCACTTCCTTGATGCTCAGCGCGGACCAATTTGCAAGGAGCTCGCTGAAGCACTTGATGGCTCGTTTCCTGGTCTTCTCCAGGCCGATGCCATGGGCCTTCTGCAAATGCAGAGCCATGTCTCGGCGCCGGTGAGTGCTGAACGAGCCATCACAATGTTTACTCGGGCGGTCCCCGAGCACACACATCATCACAGGCTTGTGATGCATATGAAATTCAACGATGTGTCGAGCGAAGCGGGGCTTCGTCTCGAACATCTTCTCACCCGTGAGAGACAGCTGGCAAGACTCAAACGGGCACCTTCGGCGGTTGCCGGTTGGTCCCCATTGGGTCATTGCCCACTGGACTTTCGTCCGGGCCTCGTAGCTGTAGATCGAGCCTAATTTGGACTTGAGCTGGTCAATCCAAATCAGGTAGAACTTGCCTACTGGCGTATCCGAGGGGCCGGACTTCATCCACTCCTCGTCATCGCTGTCACCGTCCTTATTGACGGCGCTCGGACACATATAATGGACTGTGTCGTAAGCACAGTCCGCGAAGCAGCGGGGAGTCCGTTCCTTGAACCCCTCGGCTGCATTCTTCCACATCCACTTCTGATTGTCGTCCTTGGGAACATCCGTGGTCATTTCTTCCCACGTTGTCACGGACTCCAAATCAGATTTGGCAGACTCGGGCAGCTCTGGATCGCTTTCGCTTTCCTCGCTGTCCGTGTATATGTCAGCTCCCCTACGGCCGGCTCGGCTGGAGGTGGTAGTACCAGTCGGAGCCTTGGTAGGGGACTTCGTCTTTGCACCCGACGTGCTGGCTGCAGAAGATGCAGTAACCGAGGTGGCTACCGTGGTGGTTGTAGTGGTGGGAGCGGGCGTCTTCGGTTTGCCCTTACCCCTCGGCTTGGTGGGGGGCGTGGGCTCTACCGGAGACGCTTTCGCTCCATTCTTCTTCTTCCGGCGCACAACCTTAGTCGGTTGGGCCGGAACTTCGGGACTGGAATCCGACTCGCGTCGGCTCCTGTCCCCTGTCCGAGGGCTCCTCCTTCCGCTGACTGGGGAGTCAGAGTCGGAAGAGATCTCTGTTTTTCGTTGGGCCTGCTGCTTGCGATGGGCCCGGCGAGCTGCGGTGAGCTCCTTCTGCTGCTTGGCAAGCTCGATTCGCTTTGCCTCTACAGCAGCCTGCTGGCGTGAGATGTCCTCTTCAGAGATCTCGCCAGGTGCCTCTGGGATGTCGGCAGCTGGGTCGGTCTCGGTCGTGGACCTCTCGACGGCGATGCGGACATCTTCAGCCTCCAGGTCGCTCTCAGTGAGAGGACCCTTGGGTGCAGGTTTACGGGTCAATCGCTTGACCCGGTCGGTTTCCACCGACGACAAGGTTACCGTGGAGTCTGTATCCATGTCGGATTCGGACTCCCTTAACTCCGTGGCCTTCTGGATGATGCCCGCAGAGATCAAGACGGCTCGAGCTAAATTCTCGTTAGTCGCCATATTCTCCGCCAACTTTAGGTAGTTGCGGAGCCAAGAAACTGGCATGTTGTCAGCCAGCTCGTCACTACACGAGTCCATTACCATAGTTTTGAGTTCATCTGGTATGGGCTCGGGCACGCCCTGCTCCACCGCCATGGGCCCGCATCCGAACATGGAGGCGTGCATAGGGATGTACGTACCCCAGGAGGTATACACGATACCTTCCTGGCGATCGACGTGTGCTAGACGTCTGATCTGCGTCCTGAATCCCGGAGGATACATTGGAATGTCCAGGACATCCACTTTGCTACCCGAAGCGTCTGTTGTTGACGGGCGCTCCGGGCGTGGCGGGGGTGGAGGTGGCATCCTCTCCCGGTCGGTTGCCTCGGCCATAGCCGTGAGCGTCCGGGCGGCCTCCTCTGTCGAAGAATCCATAGATTCCTCGACCCGAGACGGGACCTTCGGGTCCTCGTCTTGTTCCAACGGAATGTTGGCTGTTTGACGCGCAGCGTCAATCGTTCCCTGTGCCATGGCACCGGGTTCGACTTCCAAAATTAATTGGCAAGTTTTGTTGGACTCCTCCCGAAGGATTCGTCCAACAGAAAGGCTTTTGGGGGGTTAGCTAGGCTAACACGACAGCTACAGGCTGTATAACCGCCGACAAATAACTAGAGCAAAAACGGGTGGCGTCTAACCACCACGAGTCCGCTCTAGTTATGACCAGTATGACGTCAGACCTCTCGTCTCGCGAGATCCCGCCATGGCTATCCGGTGACCTAGTTCCGCGCTTTCCCGCCACACCAGCAGCGCCACCTAGGGAACTAGATCCGAACCAACATTCGACTCGACATGTGAGACGCGGCCTACTACCCGAGTGCTATCGTCTGGAGCTTAGCGGTGTATACAACGCTTCAAAGCGAATGTACCGGTTAATCCGACCGCCACTCACGGGATACAGCCACCCGGGGAGGGCGCGTTCGACATCTCAGGCCGTGGAACGTATGTTGCCTGCCTATGGCGGACAACACGCAGCAGCTCGTTGTGTACTGAGTTAGGTTACAGCAGACCTCAACCGGGGGCTGCGTCTAACGCCTTCGGTTAGCATTTTATTTTTCCCGGCTTTACGTACGGCCTTTTCTGGATCTCGCTTAGTCAGAGCGGGACCCTTCCCATACGTAATGCCTTCACTCAGCGAGACTTTCTTCCATTTCTTACGATTAGGTCGTTTCCTGGCCTTCGTCTTCTTTTTTACTATAACCTCGTCTCCCGGCGTCTTTCTCGGCCGGCCTCTAGGGCGTTTCGTCGGTACTACCACGCTCGGTCCGCTAGGGACAGATTCAGGTGGTTTGTAACCGAACTCCCTCTCCGCCTCTTCGCGCCCCTTCCAGGGCCGAAGTTTTCCGACATTTGTCTTCCATTTCCTACCCGTCAGGCAGTCCTCTATCATCACCGTGGACTCGGAGATGACGCGAACGATTTTAAATGGACCTTCCCAAGGCGTTACGAGCTTCAGCTTATCCAGCGGCTCGTAGTACCTTAGTACTTTGTCCCCAACATTAAAACGAATTCGTTTAGCATTGGTGTCATAGCCCACCTTCTGCCACTTCGCACTCTTCAGCAGTTCTTTCCGAACGGCCTCGTATGCCTGTTTGAACCGGTCCCTTAATGACTCTACAAACAGCACCGTGCAGGGCGCCTCCGGGTCTATTCCAACCACTCCATACACTAAGTCGGCGGGCATTATGATGTCCTCGCCGAACACTAGCATGTTTGGGGTGCAGTTAGTTGATGAATGGACAGTGTTGTTGTAGGCATGTACTACAAACTCGCACTGTTCATCCCAGTCATCCTGGTGGGTATTAACCAGGGGCTTTAGTACTTGTATGAGGGTTCTATTGAAGCGTTCTACCTGCCCATCCGACTGTGGTCGGTACGGGTTTGTTCGGGTCTTACAAATGGCTAGGTAATGGCACATTTCCTGCCAAAGTTCTGACTCGAACTCCCTTCCCTGGTCACTGTGCATCATAAGGGGAACACCCAAATGCAGCACCCAGCCTTTCACAAATGCCTCCGCGCATGTGGCGGCTTTGTGGTTGGGAAGGGGGAACACCCGAGTGTACTTAGTATAATAGTCAGTTACGACCATCATACAAGTATTGTCTCGCGGCGTCGTCTTAATCCCACTGATGATGTCTATCGCTATTCGAGCAAATCTGACACCAAACAATTCCTGTGATAAGGGTTGCTTACCCAGGCCGGGTCCCGGTTTGTTTTTACAACAATCCGGGCAAGTGGCGATCCACCGGAGCAGGTCGCCTCTCATACCGGGCCAGTAGTAACGCCTTTGTAGACGCTCTATCGACCTTCTCTTACCGAAATGGCCACTCGTTTGGTGGCCATGGCAATAATACATGATATCCCTCCTCATCGGGGCGGGTATCACTATTTGCAACAGCCTACCGTTGGTGGGAGTTGTCTTCCACCTACATAGTATGCCGTCTCGGATCTCTAGCTCGGCCCATTGAGCCAGCAACCGCCTCGCTTCCCTATCCTCCAGGGAAACTAGAGGCCTTGCCGGTTTAATGCCTGACCGTAGGTATTCCATTATGCGCGCAGTGGTGGGGTCTGACTGTTGAAACTTCTTGATGGTCTCCGGGGACCAATCGAGATAGCTGCATACAGCCTCCTCCCAGGGGATACGGGGGGTGGTATAATTAAATACCAACCCGGCTACCACAGCATTGTGGGCCCCGCAGTCTTCACATGTGGCATTTTGGCACCTTCGGATAGGCCGTCTTGACAAGGCATCCGCATTGATGTGTTTAGCACCGGGTCGGTGCTCTATTTGTTTATGCTCTAATCCGAATTCGGATAGGTGAGCTAACCAACGTCCAATCATCCCCTCGGCGTCCTTGAAGTTAAGGAGCCACCTAAGAGACGAATGGTCCGTTCTTAAAGTAAAGTCACTTCCCCAAAGGAAATGCTTAAACTTCTTCGTATACACTACCACAGCGAGGAGTTCTCGCTTGGTGGTACAATAATTTCGCTGTGTCTTGCTTAACGTGTTGCTAGCAAATGCTATTGGCACTTCGACTCCCTCTTGGACCTGAGAGAGAGCTGCCCCAATCGCATCATTGCTCGCATCGGTGTCTAAGATGAAATGTCCCTCGGGAGTGGGATATTTCAACACGGGTGTATTCCTAAATAAATCTTTTATTTTATTAAAAGACTCTTCTTGCTCGCTGGTCCATGGGAATGGGTCCCGTGCCCTACCCGGGGTCCAGTGAGCTAAGCACTGCATGGGGAAGCTGACACGAGAGTAATTCGGTATGAAATCACGATAATAGGAACAAAATCCTAAAAATGATCTCACCTCCTTAGCACTCGTGGGTCTTTCCCAATTTTCTACAGCTTCTAATTTTTCCGGATCCGCTCTTACCCCGTTAGGAGTAATGATCCTTCCCAAGTATGTAATGGTTTTCTTAAACAAATTACATTTCTTGGGTTTAAGTTTAAGACCGTTTGATAGTATCCGGTCGAGGACTAGTTGCAGATTTGCCAGGCATTCCTTGAATGACTTGCCGAACACGACCACATCATCCAAGTAAACCAGGCATTTCTTCCACAAAAGGTCACTCAGTAAGGATTCCATCATGGCCTCGAATGTAGCGGGGGCGTTACACAATCCGAAGGGTAGGACATTATACTCAAACAGCCCCATATGACTGGAGAATGCTGTCTTCTCCTTGTCTTTGGGGTGCATTGGTATTTGCCAATATCCGGACTGTAAATCCAAGGTACAGAACCATTGGTTTCCGCCCAAGCTATCTAAAGTCTCGTCTATCCTTGGTAAAGGATACGAGTTCTTCTTTGTTATACCGTTCAATTTCCGGTAGTCGACACAAAAGCGGATTGTACCGTCTTTCTTAGTAGTCATACAAACAGGGCTGGACCAGGGACTCGAGCTAGGCACGATTACCCCTAGGTCCAACTGTTTCTGTATTTGCTCTTCACAGATTAACTTCTTTTTAAGGGGAAGTCTACGATACGGGATTTTAAAAGGTTTCTCGCTGCCCACATCTATGGTGTGCAACACCTTATCGGATCTACCCACCGGGCCTCCTTCCCTACCAAAAGCACCTTCGTACTTTTGTAGAAGTCTCGCTAGGCAATCCTTATCGTCCGTATTCTTTAAATCTGACTGATCAATCAGCTTTTGGAATTCTTCATCCATAGGATGCTGACTAACTGGGTTTAGTGGTTTGTTAAATTTAGCCTCGGCGACATGTTCTACCGAACTCATCCTTCCAACACTGTCGCCTCGCCTCAAATAAACCACTGAACCACTTCGGTTAGTTATGGGTAATACGGACCAAGCTGCATTAGCCACTAATGTATCCACTGAGTCTAACCCGATGCTTGACAAATACACCGTGTCGGGTTCGTAGACTCCAGCCTCATTCCTCTGAGCCATGGATCCGCCACAAAGGACATCGCAAGTGGTACCCGGTGGGATCTTCACCGTATGTACCACTGCTGCGACCGAAGACACCTGTCTCAATACGCATTGGACATGCAAGCCATACGGGTTCCGTATACTCATCATACCGTCCCTCGGGTCCAAGACGGCCCCGTATAAGCTTGCAAAATCCAATCCGAGGATTCCGTCATCACTAACCTCTGCTATAGTTGGCGAAAGAACAAACTCTTTGCCTCCTATATGGATAGGCATAAACGTCCTACCAAATGTACGCATACTGCTTCCGTCGGCCGTGCAAGCATTTACCCCCGTTTTGAGGTTCTCATGGCTGCCGGCCACCGAATCGAAGAATCTTTTGGACACACATGAATGACTAGCTCCAGTATCCACCAAGAATTCCCCTACCCGGCCTTCCACAGATATGGGTACATACCACCGTCTCCCCCCTAAAGGCGAGGGGTTACTGGTAAACTGGTGAAAGTCTCCCGAATCACCAAGATTCAATCCGAGTCCTCTCAGGAATTCCAGACACGGATGACTTGGGGGAAGGTGTGTCCCACACACTCGAATCAACTCTTTGATCCATCCTTCCTCTCCCCTAGTGCGGCCACTCGCCTCCATATGATCACTCCTGCACATATCAACACTAGGGTCCCTGGCCCCGGCCGAGGTGCAGGGGTGCGCACCCTCAGCCACCCGGCCTCCAGGTGTAATTGACTCGAAATCTTCCACCGGGATACCCCCGGTAGCATTTTGGCATTCGTTCCCACTCGGGGCCATGTCAGATGCCGTTGACACAACCCCCACTAGTTTTCCACATCTGTGGAATCCCTAGCATTCTCCCTTTCTACGCCGTCGTCTTCGGCTTCATAGAAGGCAGCCATTACCGGCTTAGTAGCGGTACATTCAGATGAGTAGTGTCCCATGCGCTGGCACCTGAAACACTTAACCGTTCGGCGATCCACCCGGGGTCTTTGCCGATTGGCTTGGATGGCATCTGTAATTTTCTTACACATGTCTTCCAGAAGTTTGGTCATGTCCGGGGACTGAATCTTCACTTTGTCAGTGCTTACAATGGACTTGACCGCCTTATCGACAGCCTTCGGGTCACTCTTGACCTCGGATGGAGGTCTAGAGTCCCTTTGTTTATTGAAAGATTTCCTGGGAATATACTTCCTACCTGAAGTATTCTTCCTTAATTGCATCGAACAGAAGGTGCCGTCTTCCTGTTCGATATCAATCAATTCGAAGTCGTCTGATGGAGTATTGACCTCCGAATGCTGGGTCACCGATGCTAGGGGTACCAAGCCGCTGGCATTAGGTATGTCCCCAGCTAACATAGCTCGCTTCTTCACGGCCATATCTATACCATTAAAAATGCCGTGTAGTGTTATGCCCTCCTTCCAGGCGTCCCTCGCTGCTATTTGTTCATCTCGGTCTCTTAGACCCTTGACGAATTGAGTGATCAAATCGTCCATATACCAGTCCTGGTTTTCAGTACCGGGTCTGGCCTTACTTAGCAGGGCATGGAGTTCCATACCGTATGCTCTGAAAGCTTCATTCGGCTTCTGTGTGCGTTTCTTAAAACGGACCATCGGGTCTTCCTTGACCATATTACATAACAGTCCACTAGCAGTTTCTACTAACTGCTCAAAACTCCCAACGAGGCCGTACCAGGTTCGCCATTGCTCTACAGCCATGCGACCCGGCCCGCCTTTCAGACATCTCACCAGATGTGGCTTGGCCTCGTATGGGGTCCATCCATTACAGTTCATCACATCGATGAAATCTTCAAACCACTCTTTCCATGGTCGAGTACCGTCATATTCTTTAGGAATAACGGCTACCCTTCGGGCAGAATTGGGAGCATACATCAATCTAGTGCATTGCTGTTTGCTCCATTCAATCGCCTTGGTTTCATTCAAGGTCCGATTGCCCCCTATACCACCGAAGCTAGAATTGCCAGGTGGAGGCGGTGGTGGAGGTTGAGTATACGTCCACTGTGTACCACCGTGGTTCGTATAACTCGCACTACCTTGGTTGGGGCCGGTACCCGAGGTACCACTATGGCTTGTGGCACCCGAAGCAGCGCCCCCCCCTTGCGCGCCTTGGTACCCGCCATCGGATTGCTGGTTTCCCGTTGACTGGCCGCCATCGTTTGATGGATTCGGTTGGGTGTTGTCATTACCAGCACCCAGCCCCGGGTCGTTACTAGGATCCACATGAATGTGGAACCCACTGGTCTCCGCACTACTGTCGGAAGCCTCTCTAGGGGTATAGTCCGGGTCCAGGTTGTGGACTATGGGCACCTCACTTATCCGGACTCTACTAGTTCGGCCATGCTTATCCTGGGTTCTGATGTAAACACCCCCTTGATCTACGTTCCGCGAAGCATTATCATTTACAAAAGGATTATACTGCGGATTCTTCGGTGTAGAACAGGAGACCGGGTCGCCCTGTTTCACGAACGTCGAGTTCGGGTTTATCACCCTACTCGCCGGAGGGGCATGTGTTTCCTCTTGCTCCTGTAAATAACTCTCCATAGTGGACTTATTTATTGTGAGGGTAGCTACGTCTGTAGTCAGGTTTCGCTGTTCCTCCCTAAGCTGTGCGTTTTCTGCCAAGATTTCGGATCGAATCTTTTCATTTTCAGTCACAGCTCGGTTTCTTTCTTCTTGGGCGATCATTGCCTCTCGCTTAAAAGTATCCTTAAGTAGGCGGTACTTTTCACCCTTCTCTTTCTGAGACCTGTTATATTCAGTAGTCTCCTTCCTAATCTCGGCTTGTTCCGAGACCATCTTGGCTTCTGTCTCAGCTTTCCGGAGTTGAAGTTTCTTAAGCTTCTCCTCCATTGCGTGCAACTCAGTTTGTAATTTATTTACATCCCGAGCCTTAGCAACCTCCTCGGCTCTAGCCTTGTCGATTGCTCTAAGTTTATTGGCTTCCTCGATTTCCAACTCAGCCAGCCTCTTTTCTTTTTCCTGTGCGTCTCTTTCCTTCCGCTCCAACCGATGGGATACGGAGGATAGACGATATTTGAGGTCGGATTCTTTTAGAATCGCCTCCTGCTCCACGGATCGTAATTTTCCGATCCGGGACTTAGCTTCCTCCTCTATTTTGGATTGGGCTAACATGAATTGTTCATGTTGCCTCTTTGCCTGTAACTCTACCTGTTCTTTGGCTTTCAAATAGGCCTGAGTATTTTTATACCCGGGACCCATCCGACGTCCGTAGATAGACTTGCGATTGCCTCCAGGGTAAAACATGGAGTCAGACAAGCCTTCGTCTAGAGATCGGCCTAGGTGATGCCTTTCCGAGCTTTTCGGTCCGATACCACTAGGCTTATCTCTTGATTTCGCGTCTGGGACTATTGCGTCCCTTTTGGTTTTACCATCGTCGCTGTCATGATCCGACGATGTCATTAGTGGGGCTACTTCGGTTCCACCACCGGGTGCTGAACCCTGGGGGGTTGCAGTACGCTGCATAGGGCTTTGTGCAATTGGTGTACCCAAGCCGCTAGCCGAGCCTGTTGGTACCATAGGACCTAGCTGGCGTCTACTAGTTATAACTTGGGACCAATCGCTCAAGTCTAAAGTTGGGGGTCTTAACACTCCCCTGAACAATCCGGTATCCGGTACTCCTGTCTGGGGTGTAGCCGGATACAATTTTACGATGCCATCTCTGGTGGCATTGTCTCTAAGGTCGGGTGTAGAAAAAATATTTCGTACACCCTCCTGGTTAAACATTTGTTGTTGACCGGGTTTCCAGTCTAACAACAGATGCTGGGATGTGTAATCATCCTCTTCGAATCCCTCTAGCCCAGGGCTGGGGGGATCCGCTTCGGGTTGCCCGAGGCTTTCGGCCAATGTGGCCGCGCACCACCCCCGAACCGACTGGTCACGGCACCAGTGTAATGGTTCGTATTGACTTATATGTTGGGTGGCTCTTTGGCTCGCTTACCACTAGATGTACCAACACAACACGAGTAGTTCGGGTTGGGCAAAGCCCCAGAAACCCCTACCTCTCGGGTAGGACTTTATTCAATCTCTCTGATGACAAAGTATTAGCGTCTGGACTGGACCATGTCCAGTCCCCTTCTGCCGCTCGTCCGGCTCCTTAGTAGGAGCTGGACGCGAGGCATGGTGCTGCCCCCTCTTGTACCAACGAGGTATCGCAAAGCGACACCTAGCTAGCATAGAAGGAACAAGCACCACACGAACACGTCTCTCGGATGAACGGCACTAATATATATACAATGATGCCGGCCCCTACACATGCAAAGTGAAAAAATAACTAGCACTGATCAACCAATGAACAGAGAAACATGCCAAACACTGTCAGCTTATATAATGTATGGGCCCCTATATGCAGGATGTACCATTTCCATGCCTTATAGTTATACACTGAGTACTATGGTAATTATCATACACAAGTAGTTCCTGTCACAAAAGGGCTTAAAAACTGTCTAGATCAATAGTCCAATACAGTTAATAGTCTGCCTTCTTTGCAGCGAAAGTTGTACACTTGTCAGCGAAGAGAAAATTGAGAACAGTTATTATTAAGGCTCATATAGTTCAAGAGCTTGAATGTATTGATATATTGAATGTATTGATTTAATCTGTAACTTGAACCATATATAAGTGTACTAGAAATAGGTTTCAGGGAGAACACTCGGAATTGAGTGAGTGGCCTAATAGAAAAAAAAAGTCTCAGAAAGCATCACAAATTCTCAGGAGACCATCGATTGCAATCATAGTTCCAATTTATGATCTTACAAAGCAATCGAGTCACCTCAGCATTTTACTGTAGAATCTGCAAAATATAATGCAGCAATGTATATTGCTGATAACTCGAAAAGTGAAAAGCCTGTGATTGGCTCCCATGAGCTGTGCACTCATACTGTTGCATCAGCCCTCCCTTTGACTGTCACACCATCCTTTGAAGGGGACGCAATGGAGTCAAGCACTCCCTCACCCAGGTTATTCGCACCACCATGGGAGGCAAAAAGTGTCTTATGGCTGCCAACCAACTGAGTCTGTACAATATTGACAATGTCTCAAAATTTAGAAAACTTGGTAATGAAATACCATCTCCTGCAAGACCCCAACATCTCCTTCTTTAATGGCACTACAAAATCATTAAGTAATTCTCCCTCTTATATATAAAATTTCCATCTTTTTTTAAACTTATTTGCACCACCAAAATGACTGAAAAGACAGGGCCCAAGGGTGTCTCCTTATAACTCGCTTTTCGAGTTGATAAGGTGAGTCCAATAGAGTTCCATTCAGACAAAGATGTGGAGAGTAAGTTTAGGGAAGGTCCCCTTCACATCTCCCCAAGCATCCCCTCAGTGAAAATAGCAACAGGGTGGTGGAGAGCTCCAGGGGAGTGTTTGTTATTTATCAACAGTAGGACTCCGGGAGGGGGTGGATTGGGGGAGGAGCAAAATAATTTTGACACCTCAAGGAGGGGGGGGGTTAAATATCACACCTTTTCAAAATGAAGCCTGTGGATTACTATGGATGCTGCCCTGAGGCAACAGCAGCAGTTCAGGGGTATTTTAGATGCATCATTTTAGATCCTGAGGGCAGCAGTGGCTTTTTTCAAAAAGGGTTATAATGGTATAGGTAGGATAGAGTAGTAGTGCCCCCTTATAGTGGCCTGGACATCAACTTGGTTTTACACTAACATTGATGGCAGTGACACTCATTGAGTGAGATGTCTGAGGAATGCATGCATGTAGGGCCTATAGGTAATAAATTTATGTCAGACGAATGCATTAAACTTCCCTACCTTTACAAATCTTTTCACAAAGGTTTTTGTTCTTGCCAAAACCAAAGCATATTGTGATTTCTTGATGACATGATGTCATGCAGCTTATGAACCCCCTCCCCCCCCTTGTCATGCTTGGTCATGTCAAGTGGGACCCCCCCCTCCCCCCCTCCTGCATGACGTCATTTGTACACAGCCCCTAGCTAGGTGGGTGGCAGGGCAGTTAGCCACTTGCGTAGCTCTTACTCTACTCCCTTGGGGTTTTCCAGGCCAGTAATTTTTCACCAATATGGTAAAAGTTTGGGGGGGGGGGTGGGTTAGAGTCTTTAGGCATGGGGATAGGGGCAAAAAGTTTTGAATGCTGTCGAGAGAGGGGTAGGTGGAAACTAATGCAGGGGTATTGCACAAGGTGGATTGAGGGTTCCTAGGTCATGTGCTGGGTTGGCAGTGGGTGCCTGGTTTACATGTGGGGCTGGTGCAGGGTGCTGGAGTAACATGCAGCGTTGGGGGAGGGTGACGGGGTCACATGTGGGGTTGGCAGAGGGTGCCAGGGTTACATGCGGGGTCGGAAGAGGGTGCCAAGGTCACACGCGGAGTTGGTGCCCAATAATGCTGGGATCACACACAGGAGTAGTATATAATGTATCGGAACGGGACTATAGCCATCTACAGTATATTACTTACTCAGGATGCAGCCAATGTGAGGCCTCCATTTGGTCATGTGACCTGTTGTCATGGCAACCTGACCTACTTAGGGGATTAGCGACCACCTGTGAGTCAATCAGAGGCCAGCATTTTGGTAACCATGGCAACGTGACCTATTAAGGGGATTAGCAACCATCGCTCAGCCAATCAGAGGCCAGCATTCTGGTAACCATGGTAACATGACCTAATTAGGGGATTAGTGCGGTCAAGTGACCTCTTGTTTGTTAAAAACAATATGTGGCCTCAACATGTGGTGTAGTCATGCTACCCCTTGTTTGTAAACAAAGGGGCGGGGCTAATTATGCAAATAGGTGGTCATGTGATTACGTGGACGAGGATAATTATGTAATAAATCAAAATCATTTCACTTGTTTTTTTTATATTTTTACCTTATCAAAATATAAATACGAGTATATACATTAATTTTTAATCATAATCCAGACTGTACATAGTGTAATCTTTGTATACGGTTTTCTTTCGAAATGAAGGAATGGTGTAAGTCATACCCCTGTCCACAATTCATCTAAATAACAATAGAAATCCACTGAAGTATAATAACTCTCTACAGAACACACAATCTAAACACTCTTGACAGAAGGTATTGAATATTCTCTCAGAGTTAAGACAACACATATCCCGTAAAAAGTCTGAGTTTTTCTCAAGAAGAAATGTTAAAGCGTTAGTAGATTCTAAGGTATACCATCTTTTGATGACAGGACCGGTTTTCTGATTGTGAAATTGATAAAGTCCTATCAATCTGTCTGCGAAGACAGACAGAGGTCCCTCTCCAGAAAACATCTTTGGAACACTCTTTCAATGAATCGAATGTCTGATTAGAAATGAGTCCTTTATGAACATTTTGTTTTAACAACGGTGCTTTAAAGAACAGCACATCTGTTGCATTAATTCTTCCCATGTGTAAAACGGTTCACAAGTACACATATTCTCCTTTAACAATATACGAGTAGGCAAGGTAGTACCTTGAATGTTAGAAGTTCCAGCCAGAAGAGTTATATCAATGAGCGAAGGGGGTGGTGGTGATAATAACGTGCGATCTTGTACAGCACTAGTAGTAGCAGCAGCAGCAGCAGCATCCAAGATATTTACCTCCATATCCGGTGAGGTTACCCGCTTAGACGCTGAACAGCGTCTCTAGCCAGAGCTGTGATGTCTATGAATTTAGGTGTAACAAATAGTGGCAGCAGCAGCAAAAGCAGTAGCAGCAGCAGCAGCAGTGTCCAACCATCCATATGGATCAATATAAAATTCGACGTTAGCAACACCTGTGAACAGATCAGCAAGGATCTTGATATGCATGGGGGAATATGGTGATGCTGTAGTAGTTTTTGGTTTCTCAGAGTTGATAGTCTGTAGAGAGGTTGGTGTTTCCATGATGAAGGTGGCAGAGAAAGTGTGAGGGAACAAAATTTCACTCTCCCTTATGTACCCGTTCGAGATTAGCCTCTTAACTGTGGTTTTAAATCGATCAAAGGCTTTCACAGAGACCTTTGCTCGGTAGGGTATCTGTCTGCTTTGATTTTCACCTGCCGTTTACTGTAGGCATGGATCCCTTAGGTCATTAAGTGTGGTTGGTCCCAGAGGGAAAAGATAAAAGACTTAAAGGATCTGATCCCATAGTCACAGAGATTCTCCCTTGGTAGGGTATCTGTTTGTCACCCACCGTTTACTGCAGGAGGGTTTAACTTAGATCATTAAAGTGTTGTCTCATGGCGATAAGAGGAGCAGGAGGAAGGGGGATTAACTTGTTGATTTTGATAGACTTAATCTGCTTACCACACTTGCACCTTTGTAGTCACAGACAGAGTGGCAGACAAGCACCCTGGGGAATTTTCCTGTGATACATAGACAGGTAGGTAGGTAGGAACTGTAGTACCTCGCGTATTAGGCTAGGTGCGACCCCTAAGGGTGTACCTTATAGGTAGGGGTTACAATAAATCACTACTAAAATGACCAAAAAATAAAGCTTGCAGATACACTTTATAGCATTCCCTCAAGTTGGGGCCGCGCCTTATACACGAGGTACTATGGTAGGTAGGTAGGTAGGTAGGTAGGTAGGTAGGTAGGTAGGTAGGTAGGTAGGTAGGTAGGTAGGTAGGTAGGTAGGTAGGTGGGGAGGTGGGCACGTGTCCACCATTTTTGGCACCATGCGCACTACTGCTGCTGCACACCACACACCTTGGCTAGTGAGTGATCCAATTAAAACACTTTGACTTCTCTCTTACAAGATAATATTTTCCCCCTACTGTTTACCACCCCCTGTAGTTTTTGTATACAGACTTTGAACGCCTTAATCTCCTAACGATCCATAATCCCCTTATACATGAGTCAACATCATTAAGGTAATTATCACAGTTGTTACACCTGTTTATCCCACCTGATGCCCTTATTCCAAATGCATTTTTTTCCCTTGATGCGGGGTGAAAGAATCCAGGTGAAAACGGGATTAGATCATTCTCTTAACTATATAAGGAGCTCTGTTTTTTCTTGGAAGGGCAGAACATGTCCGCTGTCTCCTTTGACACCACCGCTTCTACTGCTGCTACCACCACCACCACCGTCGCTGTAGACACCTCACCGCCTGTTTACCACCTACACTCTAGGAGGAAATTCAATCACTCTCTTTATTATTTTCTTTTTGGGCTTCTATTTTATTTCACTCTATTTTAAATATTCCACTTGAGATGGAGCGAGATTTTAAAAAGAACGATTAGGGAAACCCCATCTATTTTCATATCTGAACGTAGAGATCAGGACATGTCATATTTCAGTCTAATGCCTCTTTTAAGGTGATGAACAATGTAACTCTTCCTTTACCAATCACGCATTTTTGCCAGTTTACTGTGCTTTACCAGACATGCATTTTTGTGAGTTACTGGCCGATTTTGGCCGATTTTTAACCAGCTATAACTTCCTTAGAAACGGGTAGAATCTCACAATATTTTTGTAGCTGTGGTCTATGGTATACTCTCTCTGGGCTGACTAAACCATTTGGCAGTATTCCTCCTGGTGGTAGGATGGTGAACATGAACGAGTTTTATTTTTAAGTGCCATGATTTTGAGCAATATTCAGGTGGCAAATGTGAAATATATGAAAAATATTATCATTTTTTGGGTTAAAAGTGACTTGGGGTAATTTTTTATGAGGAAAACGTTGATGATGAAATCAAGAACATATTGTGATGCATTATGGGTGAAATCATCATTGCCATGGAAACCAAAGGCAAAAAAACAGCTATATAGAGCAATTTCTGTTTATCTATGTTGCCATGGCAACAGGAAAGAATGATTTTACTAAATACCATCCTGGTGAAAAATCTGATAATTCTTAAAAGTAATCTAACATATGTAATTTAGTTTATCTTAAAATATCCATTTTTAACTGAAATATTTCAATTTGAAAATTAATAGCATTGCAAGATTGGTTCATCTACAAGCCTTAATAATCATTCAATATCTCTTCAAATAGGGCCTCCATAGCTTAAGGGGGGTGTCTCACTTTTTAATTATCATGCATTAACAGCTTAGTCCATCATAATTTCACTTATAATTGGAATATCTAGAAAGTTTGTGCAGTTTCTGAAAGCACACATCATATTCTATTAAGAACATTTCTACTTAAATGGGATCTAAAATTATTTGGTTTTGATAGTCCTATCCTTATGTAGAATGTGGTAGAAGAAGAGTTAATGAAAAGCAAAGGTAAGGAATTTAGTAGCACCACCAGTATCAGCAGTAGTAGTACCAAAAGTAATCGTAGTGATAGAAATAGCGGAAGCAGTAGGAGCAGACGAAGTAGTAGAAGAAGAAGTAGTAGCAGCACCAGGAAAAGCAGTAGTAGTAGTAGTAGTAGTAGTAGCAATAGTAGTGGAAGAAGTTGTAGAAGTAGTGGATCTTCTTCAGCAGCAGCAGCAGTAGCAGCAGTAGCAGCTGTGGTAGAAGCAGTAGAAGCAGCAGCAAAAGCAGTAGAAACAGTAGAAGAAGTAGTAAAAAAGAAAAAATAGGGGTATGGCCGAAAGCTGTCTTTAAATAAAAGAATTTACTCCATTACTGTTTGATAACCACCCTCAGTGCACCCACTCGTTGGGCATTTCATGAAAATAAAAGGTGTTCACCTGTTATCTGACCTATTACAATGAGACCGAATTCAAGAAGAAGGGGACGAACTACTTAAAAGATTACATCCCAGTTTGTATTTGTTACCAATTTATTGTTACCCCTGATACCTTTTTGGATACAGTTATGTTAAAGAGGAGAGGAAGGCAAAGCAACAAGCTTTGCCCAAATAGTTAAAGAAAAAGGCAAAGTGACGAGCATTGCCCAAAGAGGAAAAAAGATTGCCCCCCCTTATTTATTTATTTTTTTTAACAAATAATTTTATCAGGCTCCAAAACATAACGAGATAGAATAAAACTCACTACGACTCTTTCCTGACAACCACTTGTCACTGAGCGTTCGACTGAGAAACACATCACCATCACCACGACCGTAGTTACCACCACTTCTACTACTACGACGATCCCATAATGACCGAGATAGAATTCGATCCCCGACTTGTATCATCAGCGGTCCGTCTGGTTGTGGGAAATCACGCTTGGTGAATCGATTTCTGAGCGACATTAACAATTTGGTCACACCGTCGGTGGAAAAGATCTTTTATCATTACAGCGCGTTGCAGCCCCTCTTTGAAAAAATGCAAAAAGACAACGGAGTGGAATTCAGAGAAGGTCTTCCCAACAAAGAAGACATAGCGGGGGAAGAAGAATCTACTACCCCTCGACCATACAATCTACTGATATTGGACGATCTGATGAGCAGTTCCAATCAGTAAGTGGTAGCTGACAATCTTCACCAAATATTCCCATCACTGGAACACGAGCATCATATATATCACTCAGAACCTATTCCAGAAATCACCCAAATTTTCGATCTATGAGTCTGAACACTCACTACATGATCATTTTTAAGAACCCTTGCGACATGGGACAAATAGGTGCTCTGTCTTGTCAGGTGTTTCCCTCCAAGGCGACGGCTCTCTCCAGTATATTTACCCATGAACTCAAGCGTCCTTACTCAAACTTGCTTCTGGACTTCAAGCAGACAACACCGGACAACCTGAGAATACGCTCCTCCCTGACGACCATAGACGATCAGATCGTGTTCGTTCTGGTAGACAAAAAGAGAAAGAGAAAGTAATGGCTACTCATCGACTCAGAAGACATTACGGCACCCTTAAACACTTGACAAAGTGTTCGCCGGAGGATTGTGAGCATTTAATAGGCTCTGGAAGCAACGTTTTGATCAAGATGTTGAGCAAAATCTGTCAGAATTTACTGGAGGAAAAAATTCTGCTCACCAAGAAGCAACTGGAAAGTCTTCGAGAATCTGCTGATGTGTTGAGGACGGTGAGCAAAAAAGCTACCACCATGAAAAGAAAGAGAAACGTCTTGGTTCAAAGGGGCGGTTTCCTCATAACAGCTCTGATAGGCATGGCCTTACCCCTTATAAAAAGCGTTCTCTGTATATAGAGCTCATTCGACACCTCACCACCACAGCTGCCTCGATGACAGACCCCAAGGAGCAACACTACAAGCGCTTGGCTCTCGTAGATCCTAAGTCGCTCTCAAAATTACAAGGAGCACCTGGTGTCCCCACAGCTGCTGCTGCTGCTCCTACTGGTGCTACTGCTGCTGCTGCTGCTTGGACTTCTGCTTTTACTGCTGATTAGTGTGAAAACAAGAACCCCTCCTCTTTGGCCACCGCCATATCCCCAACCTCCAATATGCCTTATTCCTACAGACAGGCAGAACAAGTTCTTAATCCCAACGCCACATTACACCAGGTGCTACAGTTTATGAACAGGGACTTGGACCTAGTGTTGAATGACCCCACTTTGAAATTGCTCGAAAAAAATGCTGAAATACAAGCATCCTCTCATACCACCACCGACCCCCAAGCTTCCCTCCTTGAGGTGTTGCTCGCCCAAGTTCCACAGACGAAACGCAACGCCACCACCAAGCTGTTTAAGAGACTGCAAAAATCCGACTTGGTCAAGTGGAATGATGACGGTTCGGTAAGTGAGATGATGGGTCAAAAAACGGATCCAACCAGTCTAATTAGCATAGTGGACTTACTGAACGACACAGGTTGAGGAAGACAGCGTCGAGACCCAAGGGGTACACCCTGTTCAAGCTCGTGCTAAGCATGAAAGATCCCACCTGTTCCTTGATCGGAAACCAAGTCTATAAAGCAGGTGGTCCTAACAAAGCTTCGGACAGAATACCTGCCGGCAGAGGGAGGAAGCGAGAAGGTTCCAATGAGAAAGATGACGACAACGACTACTACGACGACGCCACTCCCCTTGTCTGCGCCGCCACCTCCGCCGACTACTCTCTACCCTTTTCCCGTTGTAAGGATGATGGCTACGACGACGACGTTTATAAAACTCAGACTTCCAGCAGAAGATCCCCTGCTACACCTCATCCTTCCTCCATCAGGACAAGTTATCAAAGTGAGAAAAAGAAAGGATGCAGCAGCCAAGTGTACTCCGACTCTGACTCACCAAGATGGCAAGGTCTAATCAGCAGGTTAGGTCAATCCACAAATTTTTGCAGCTCTGTGATATTTTGCAGTACCTGTGGAATATGGCATGTGCCCTAGATATAGCAAGTACTGCCAAATATGGCGTATATCCCTAAATACAGCAGGTTTCCATTGCAAAATATGACATGTACCCTAGATATAACAGGTACTGCCAAATATGGCGTATGTCCCTACACACAGTAGGTCTTCCTTGCAAAATATGACATGTACCCTAGATATAGCAGGTACTGTCAAATATGGCGTATGCCCCCATATTTAGCAGATGATATGGAAATTATTGATTATTTATTGATGGTTATATCAAATGATTGATATTTTCCTGCTAATGCACTGAGTTAGATACCTGAGAACCTGTATGGGTGTAGATAGGATAACAACCTTGCACATATTACTCCTGAATTTGACCACAAATTATGATTAAGACACCACAAATTGGCTACACTTTTGGATCACCGAAACTTACCCAGATTTCCATCACAAAAGCTGAATTTATAGAGTGATGATAGATATCATAAGGAATGAAATGTACCAAAATATGTAGGTCTATGAATGATCTTCAGAATACACATGTTTAGAAAATGTTGTTTTTAATATAAGTTCATATAAATAGCAATTTAAAATGCCTACTGCAGAATCTAGCACCTACTGCTAAAAATGGCAGTAGGTGTAGATCACCTACTGCCATTTTTGGCAGTAGGTGCTAGATTATGCATGTTACGTGAAAAAGTAAGCTTTTACCAAACCTGATCAGATGTACATCAGGTGGTGTCTTCTTACAATCACACTCACTACAAGACGTTGAAAATGCCACCTGCTGACATCAGCACGGAAAACAACGAAACTATTTTCTACAGACACAACCTCCCTACTAATTAACAAATCGAGGAAATATGGAAAAAGACAGACCCTCGATGCTCCGAGACCGACGTCATTGCTCCAGGCGACAGAGTGAGAATGTTGAGAGCTAAAGGACCCTTTGACAAAGGTTACGAGGGAAATTGGAAAGAGGAAGTGTTCAACGTCACTAAAACATTGGGTAGCAGAGGGTTCGAGCTAAAAGACAACACCGGGGAGGAGATAAAGGGCATGTTTTATCCGGAGGAGGTTCAGAAGGTCTCCAAGAGTCGTTATGGCAAGACTTACCTGATAGACAAGGTGTTGCGCTACAAGACCGTCAAGGGTAAATGCTTAGCTTTCGTACATTGGTTAGGTTATGGCAACAAGTTCAACGAGTGGATTCCTGTCATGAAAATCTCGTAGGACACTATGAACATCACCCTACCTAGCAACAGTTCTATGGACTATTTCCCTCAGAACAATCTGACCTCTTTTTGAACCCACTTCGACTCTGCCCTCCTCCTATCAGAGGACCACGAAGCAGCTCTCAGTGAAATCATCCTCCCTACAGAATGGAGCAACATGAGAGACGATGACTTGATCATGATCGTTCCTCTGCACACAAAGAACTCACTGGCTGAGGAGAAAAGAGTTTTCAATGAGAGAAAAAAACAGAGGTGGACTGGGAGACGGTGGACAGAGTGATCAACCTGCAGAAGATCATCAGAAGCACTAATCCTCTGACTAGGACGGAGAACTTTGTCGACGAAATGACACTGGAGCTGTTAGAAAAAGAGTTGGAGGAGCATATATTGAAACCTGAGAAGAAGACAAAGTATGTCACGTTGACACAAGAAAATTCCTCACGACATCCAACAAGAGGCGAAAAATGAGGAGTCTGGCACACACCATGGTTCAAGACATGGAGAGAAAAACGGGCCTGTGATCATTGCTGCCGAACATATTCCCCGTGCCACCCATTTTCATGGGAAACAACGTTCAGTTCATCGAGCGCTTGAACCATCTCCTGACAGATAATTTAGATGGTCAGAACTTCCTGAAAAATTCGAAGGCAGTCTTCTCGTACGACTCGCTGACGAGACGCCTCACCATCAACTTGCCCAGACACACTTGCGTCCTCGTCACCGAACATCTGGTGCACATTCTAGAATTCGGGGTGAAGACTCATTTCGAGATGTGTACTCTGTGTACGTATACACTGATGCATGTACCTCTGTTACGCTGCGTTGCAGTCGACAGAAGCCGTCAGCGGAAAGGGGAATGCAAGCTAGCAGTTTTCCACATTTGGATTATTTTTCCTTGAAGTCCAAAAGGTTGGACGAGGTCAGCATCTACTTAAGAGACAGATCCGGCTGATCCATACCATTCATGAGAGGAGAGGTGACGGTGACACTTAATCTGAGACCCATCGAACGTTAAAGGTGCAAATGATTCGCCGGATACTCAAATGAGTGCTGGACTTTCATCAAAGGGTACCACCGGACTAGGATACAGGGATTACTACAACACTCAGTTCGGTACTGGTATCAACGTGTACATCAGACGATCTTTCCAGAACAGTCACGGTTTCGGTGGCGCCCTCTTAGGACTCATGCGCTCGGCCAAACCTCTTTTGAAGATGGTGGGAAAAACTCTGTTTTGCGCTGGCGTGGGTGTGGCCAAGGATATGATGGAGGGAGGTACTTTCAAGAACAGCGTGAAACACAGAGGAGTAGGTGGTTTGAAGAGTCTGACAGGTAAAGTGATCTCTCCAGGGAAAAAAGACGACACCCAAGAAAGCGGGGACCAAACGTCTGAGGCGATCTCCTCAAACTGGAAGCAGTTTTTGAAAGAGACAGAGGGGGGAAATTTTTTATCCCTAGGGAGGCGACCTATAAATAAAAGGACTAGAGGTCAGTCTACCACCGACGTGAAGAGGGAACACAATAGCTTACGTACACGAAAACAGCAGTAAGTGCGCACTCTCTGAGCTCGACCTGCATGTCGTAGCCTCAACGCAAACTACTATCCTAAAGTCGACTTTTGTCAGGCTTTAAACGAGAAACTCTTTGGGAGACGGGAGCAACATCAATTTCACCATCAGTAAGTCCCAAGAGTACACGGACCTGAACGAAAATTACCTTCATCTAAAATGTGAGGTGCTGAAACCGAACGGCAACCCTCTGGACAACAACGAAGTGGTGGCTCCGGTGAACAACTTGGCTCACTCGCTCTTCAAGGATGTCCAAGTCTCCATCGGAGGTTTCAAAGTGTCTGGTAACACCGAGACCTACCCATACAGAGCTTACCTGGAAGGTTTACTCAACTACGATAGAGGAGTCAAGGAGAACATCATGAACGTCCAAGGTTAGCACCAATACAGGGCTGGTCACTTCGACGCCTTAACCAATGACAACCCAGGGTTCAAGGCTCACCAAAAACTGATCTCCAACGGTCGCTTTTCGTTGATGGCGAGACCCCACTTTGACCTAACTCATCAACCAAAGTTCATAGCTGGAGAGACTGAAATCAACCTCACTCTGAAACAAGCTGCCCCTGATGAGCGCGGACACCACCGCATACAAACTCAAAATCAACAAAGCTAAGCTCTACGTGCATCGAGTGGTCATAGCTGATTCTGTGGTGGAAACGCACAAAAAGGCTGTGATAGAACAGGGTCCCTTCGACTACCCAGTGAACAGATTGGAGGTGATGACCTACGCCATCCCTGCAGGCAACAGAGATCACACCTACAAGCACTCCAATACAGGTCAACTAGTCCATGATGATTTGTTCCCTGGACCACGACGCCTTCAATGGAAATTACGCCAAGAACCCGTTCGAACTGAAACACTGCAACGTCAACTCGCTTCAAGTGATAGTGAACGACCAGAAGGTGCGGAACGACTCCTACGTCCCCGACTTTGCCAAAAGGGAAGTGGTGAGGGAGTACCTAGCACTACACATGGAAAATGGGATGTATGAGGGTTCACGTTCCTGCGGCATTCCCTACGACGATTTCCTGAACGGTTACACGCTGTTCCCCCTGGATTTCACTCTGGACAGATCGCACAACGGGTGTAGAGTGAACCTTATAAAAGCGGGTCAGCTGAGGGTAGAGCTCAGTTTTGGCGCGGCGCTGGCATAGACCACAATTGTACTGCTCTACTTGGTTTATGACAACGTTGTCAAGCTAACCAGAGATCGACATCCCATCACAGACTACCACATGAACTGAAGACAAGAAAGTGCATGAGCACACTTGAAATAGACAAAGTGTTGAAGGATAATATTCACACAAAACACCATTTCCTAGGTGTTTTCTCTTGTGACACTATCCCCAATCACCCAATCAAGGACACTTGTTTCGTGAGTAAAACAGATCCTCAACATTTACCAGGTCAACATTGGGTGGCGTTTTACGTGTCGAGGACAGAAGAGGTGTAATACTTTGATTCATTTGGTTTACCTACGCTGAGCGCAGAGTTCTTATCTTTCCTGAAGCATTCTGCTCCTTTCAAGTGGCAAAGAAACCATGTTCAACTCCAAGACACTACTGCTGACCCCTGTGGACCTCATTGTGTACATTTCCTGATTGAAGCATGTCGAACAAGAAACCCCAAGAAATGCATCATGCAAATGAGCAAAAACCCGAAACTGAGTGACCGGTCAGTGAGTCAGAGGCTCTCAATAACGATGATATTAAGAATTCCGAAAAAGAGGAAACGGGGTGCTGCAAGCGTCTACAATTCATGCAGACAAAGGTCCTATATCTGGCCGAAATAGTGTTGGATTTATCCTAGCTAGTGCAATGTATGATGGAGAGAGTCAGTGAATGTGACACTGACAACGTGAGACTTTGCCGACTGTTCGGACGAAAGAAAAAATGATTGATTAAAAATGATAAAAAGATGTTTCATGAAAATAAAAAAAAAATGAAAATGACTTATTTTGTTGTGTTTTAGTTCATACATATTTAAAACTAGTCAACTCATCATCATCGTCACTCGCAAAGAATTCAGGAGTAAAAAGAAAATATTATTTGCATAAATAGCCCCGCCCCTTTGTTTACAAACAAGGGGTCACGTGACTACACCATGTGTTGTTGTTTACAAACAAGGGGTCACTTGACCGCACTTATTCCCTAATTAGGTCATATTACCATGGTTATCAGAATGCTGTCCTCTGATTGGCTGAGCGGTGGTCGCTAATTCCCTAAGTAGATCACGTTCCAATGGTTACCAGAATGCTGGCCTCTGATTGGCTGAGAGGTAGTCGCTAATCCCCTAAGTAGGTCACGTTGCCATGGCAATGGGTCACGTGACCGAATGGAGGCCTCTGATTGGCTGCATCCCGAGTGAGTAATATCCTGTAATTAGCTATAGTCCTGTTCCGATACATCATATACAACTCACAGGGTGGGTGGAGGGTGCTGAGTTTCACGCCCATTTGGCAGAGGGTGCTGGGGTTACATGCAGGGTTAGCATAGGGTGCCAGGGTCACATGTGTGGTTGGCGGAGGGTGCCGGGGTTACATGCAGGGTTGGCAGGGGGTGCTGGGGTTACGTGATGGGTTAGTGGAGGGTGCTAGAGTTACACACACGGTTTGCAGAGGGTGCTAGGGTTACCCACTGGGTTAGTGGAGGGTGCCGGGGTCACACGCAGGGTTGGTGGAGGGTGCCAAAGTCACACACAGTGTAGGTGGAGGGTGCTGCGGTCCAACATAGGATGTACAGACTAGTACTAGACTCAAAAAAAAGCCAGATTTAGGCCACCATCAAAACTGTATCGATTTCCTATCCAGAGGGGCAACATACATCTGCCATCACATGCTAAATTTGGGGGGTTGCAAACCTAGAATCTTGAGCCAAGAGACCAAAAAAATATTTTTAGAAATAAACAAATAAATATTACAATCTCAACCTAAAATCCACCAGGCGTCTGGACAGAAAGCGAATGTATTTTTAAGGGTAGCCTGAACTGCAGTAACATTGTACTTTTATCTTAAAAGATTTCAAAGTAACACTTTTGATACCTGTGCTTTCTGGTAGGTCGCCATTGCCCATTTAAAAACTTGCTTTAGGGATGTCATTACTCATACATCTGTAGGGATTTCCTACACTTTCTGGCCAACATGTGAAATCCCCCCCCCCCCACATTTTCATCTTTTTTTTTCCTCTGCCCTATTTTTTCGAGTGAGACCCAGCACCCCCTGGCCGTAAAAAATATACCCTCTTTTAAAACAGAAAAAAGACTGAGTGCTGGCATGCCTACGACAATCATGCCTTGTGCCACCCACAACTGCGTATCTGGATAAGGGAGTGGTCATTATCTATCAACAGGAGGGGATGGTGGGTTTGATAGGGGGGGGGGCATGAAATTTTCAGATCCCTCTCGAGGGGGGGGGGGCTAAAAAAATTTACCCCCTCTTTGTAGCAAAAATGCCCATGTGCTACCATAGATCAAAGAGGGGCCCGAAAGTTCTCCGTGCCTCTGGTGCGGGGCGAGGGAAAATTTTCTGTCCCGAGATCTCTGAAATTTTAGCACCCCCTATGTTTTCATCTTTTTTTCCCTCCCCTAAGATCCCTGTCTCTGTGTCTGTCTGTCTTTGTCTCTGTCTCTCTGATCCCTGGTCTTTAGGTTTTAGCCCCCCCCCCTCTACATTTTCATCTTTTTCTTTTGTCCTAAAATTCTCTCTTTCTATTTCTCCTTCCTAAAAAGGGGATGTAAACACTTCTGACAGGCCGTTAAAGATTTACTCTCTTAAAAAGCAAAAGAGTGGTAACAGCTGGAGGGGTGGTGGTTTGGGGGGGGGGGCAAAATACTCCATAACCCTCCTGGGGGGAGAGAAAACAAATTTCACCCTTTGTTAAGGAATTGTCATTGTTAATCAACAGGGGGTGTGGTGGTTTTTTTTTGCGGACGCGCGGAAATTTTCTAGGCCTTCCCCTCGACAGTAGTCAAAATTTTTTGCGCCCCCAGCCCAGGCACGGAGAATTTCCGTGCCCCTTTTTGATCTGTAATACCTAGCATGTGGGCCTTTTTTTTTTGCTAAAAAGAGGGTAATTTTTTAGTCTCCCCCTCAAGAGGGGTCAACATTTATTTTAGCCCCCCCACTCAGGAGGGGTCTGAAATTTTGCACCCCCCTCAATCCATCACCATCCCTGTTAGGGGTCAACATTTTTTAGGCTCCTCGGGAGGGGTCTAAAATTTTGCACACCCAGCTGTTGATAAATAATGACCACTCCCTTAGTGAAATAGCCCACGCCTTGCTTTAGCACAAAGGGGGAGGGGCAAATCTGACCCCTCCAGGGGAAGGACAAAAAAATTGACAAGCCCACCTAACACTTACAGTCCACCACCATGGGGAGTAAAAAAGAAATTGGCCTGCAAAAATCTATCAAGCCCCCCCCCCACCCCCAAGCTGGGAATACCGGTATTTGGCAGTGTCACTGACACAGTGACAGTTTTACCAACTGTTAGATCATCATTGACAGTGTGAGTGTCTGTCAAATGTCATGGCACACTTCGATGACAGTGACAGTCAGATCGTCAGTGACAGTGTGAATGACATGTCATGGAACATAGGCCCCGGACATAGGCCTGTCAATGACAGTGTTTAGATCATCACTGGCCCGAAAAAAACATCAACAAACTCGGCCATAAAACGTCAACAAACTCAGCTGAAACATTAACAAAAACTCTAGACTAGTAATGAATCACAATCCCTGATAGTTTTATTTCACTTTCCAACCCCCCCCCCGCCCCCCCCCCCTGTGCTACCCCTGCTCTGCGCACACACTGTACAATATCGGCAGGAGGCCAGTGTAGGTGGCAAAACGCATGACAGGAAACATCACTGACACACTATCTTTGACTGAATTCACGACGAGGGGTATGGCTGCTGGATTCGGCGATGCTCTTTACCTGTGCTACAGGAGGTTAGGTACCATCGCTGGGTGTCAGACAGGCCTTACATTACTGATCGACGACCAACTTTATAAAGGAATTTAAACAGGAGGGACACGAGGCATGGTCACATGACCTTCCAACACCCGTCACTGGCCCTAGAGCATGTCCTCAGTGCGGCAGCAGTACTAGGCTTTGACAAAGTGTTCATAGGGAACACCTAATAACTTTGCTGTTAATTCTTGATAATTGAGTACATGTTCTAAGTGAAATGTTACCTCGCATCCATAGATTTATTCTTCCACAGAGGATTGTATTGAGAGCTACAGAGAGGGGCACATCTGATAGGTCAACCCATACTGTACTATGCTGATGCTGCTATCAATCAAGGATCTTGTGTGGCCTTGGTACATGTGATGACTCCAGTTACTTACAGGTTTATTTGCCGCGAGCTCAGCTTATTTATTGAATTCTGCCTGTGGATAGCCTGATGGCCGAGGCAATCACTGTCACCTCATGCCGACATGTGGATTGAATGATATTTCTTGGGCTCATCAGTTTACCTTTAGCTTCAAGGTTCGTGTTAAGATATGCATGGTTTCTCGGAAATGCGACAGTGTACCACTGAGAGTCTGGGTTACAACTGCTTGGACTCTTACCCTGGATAAGTAAGTTGGAGGGAGGTGTTTCAATGTGAGAAGGTAGAAAATAGGAAAGATACATCAAGATTAGGCCTTGGTACTAATTCACCATTACTTCTAGCAATAAGATAAGAAAGTGATAAAGCAAAGGACGCTTGCGCCAAACATATTGAACTGTGAAACATAAATATACATGGGAACTGAATAGGGATTTTTATCGGCATCTCCCATGAATACTTGCAGTTTTATTCAGGTTATATTGGATGCAATACTTCCGATCCAATGTAATATCATTTGAATGTCCCATCATTCTGGTGAATCTCCATACTAAGGTTTCATTTAACATCTTCTCATTTATGGGCATTCCTTCGGCACTCAAGTATTGCCTATTACACAGCAATTACTTAAACCTTTAACTGCATGCTGCTTCACTGGGCCAGCAGCAATTGCGCCCAAGTGAATGGTAGTGTTGTCAAAAAGCAGCATTTCAATCGAAATGACTATTACGCATGCATAGTCAGTTAACACTCCTTCCTACCAAAATGTATCATTCTGGTGGTTCCTATAAATTTGCCATTACTCTTAAACTTATGATTTAGAACATGATCAAAGTAGTTCTAGGAGTAGTTCTTTTCTATTGTTATCTCTTTTAAAGCCCCACAGGTGATGTATTAGGGAGGCCGATATTTTTAATTGTTGGCAAAAGTCACTAATTGGAATACTGTTAACTCTTGTACATAAGGTAACCATTGCATATATAAGGTGCATTCGAACTCGAGAGAATCATAAAAGGCACATCAGTTGGACCAGTCACATAATCATTTAATGTAAAATAACATTGGCTGTATACATGAGGTGCACCCAGACTTTAAAAAGAACCCTGCATCGAAGACTCAGCTTGTGTCATACTCGAGTGCAAAGGTGCCTTTTACAAAGATTTACGGGTTAATCAATTTAGGGTACTAACTAGGTCTAACAACTAAATGAATATATTTCATGGATAGTACAGTTCCTTATGAAGACAATAATCCTGCATTATGCCACTTCAAGGCTAAATCCCTAGCATGGCTTCATAAACATGTCTAGATCCCTTCCCCATTTGACCCTACCGCACTAAAAGGAACTGTTTTGTAGAGCAACATAAGCCAACACGTTGGTGTTACTCCAGCTAGAATTGTACCAGTTGTTTATGGTGTAACACTTGACCTACTGCCACACCTCATCCTACCGTACCCAATTCATCACAGGGTTATGGGTTCGAATCACATACACCATCCCTAACCTCAGACTAAAACAGCATGATATGGTCTAACCTTTTCTCCCATATCCATATGCCCTGGAGGGTGTTTCAAAAAGATTAGGTATGAGTTCTGTCGGAGGTGCTTTTCCCAAAACAGAACTGACTTACCATAGGAAATAGGGGATTCTCTGTTGTGTTCCTAAGAAGGTAATTGGTCATAGAAGTGGTTCAGGAGTGGTCCTGAATTACCTCCTAAGTAAACCAATTCCCAGGTAGTTCCTTCCTCCAATTCCCTGGTCTGCCTACTATGGGAATTGCTCAGGGGCAACCAATCATGGAACCAGTTCCCCCAACATTTATATAGTCTGATTCAGAGTAAGTCAGTTCCGTTACAGTAGGAGGTAGGAAGTGGCTTCTCATTATTGAGAATCACGGGGAACTGGAAGGTGATGAGTTAGCTATAGTGAGAATTCACAAAAAAACATTATAAGTTGAAAAATTACTTTCTCCAAAAACCCTAAATATCACAGCCCATACCATCACACATTTCAGAATAAAAATTCACAGACACAATGAATTTATTGGAATTGGTCGAATAAATTGATTTTGATAATTATTATTAAATCTGATCTAACCAAATAAATCACATTAACTCAAAATAATGGCCATTAAGAGGTAATAACACCATATTGGCCTTTATATTATCACACCTGATGAGACACTCAGCTTGAAACCACACACAAACTCCCCATTAATGGGCCCATTGATCTGTGAAATCCACCCATACAAAATCCATATGGCAAAAAACTCAGCTTGGCAACTTTACCAATGAGTCACTCTCCACTCATAATATAGGAGTAGAGCCTCCATCTGGATATTTGTATAGGTCACATGAACAATGAGCTGCCCTCTGATTGGCCAGCTCATTGGTTGTCATGGTACATATAGTGGATGCTTAAAGTCAAACTTGACACTTTGTGGTAGCGAACAGAAGGATGCACAACACACCGCTCCTCCCTACAGTGAGAATTCAGTTCCCAGTCTTTTCACAACAGCCTCCAGGGAATTATAACATCCAGCTTTTCACGCAAGGCCGTAGATCCCCATGCAGTGTGGGCATAGACAGGCTGAATGATATATAAATACCACACCGTGAGTTCCGGATTCCTCCATGTGCTGTCATGCTGAACGTGGCTTTTGGTGGCCAGCTGGATCCTTTCGCAACATTCATACCAAATCAAAATCAGCGTGGCCACAAACTGCCCTGAGAACTGACGTTTATTGCTCCTTGGTAAACCAAGCATGGAGACGGGCACCATAGTTCTGTTCACACATGCAGACACCAGGGGGGCAAAACAAGAGTATTTTATGGTATAATATTATGTCTGATATCACATCTTCAAAAAATGAACTGTTCCCTTCAAGCAAGCCAGCCCTGCTTGCTTGGAGATGTCGTTTAGATAGATATTGAATGAGGTATTTCATGCCAGGATTTCATGATTATCACATGTGTTTTGAATGATCTATTGGTGTGGTGTAATCCTCAAACATTCTTTCTGATATAGACAGAGAGACAACATTTTATGCTTTGCCTTTACAGGCCATATACAAAAGATACAGCTGTTAAGAGAGAACTATGCAGTGGGCTGGCTGGTTTCAAGACTGGTCATGTGACTACATACGCAGGGGCCCTGCTGGGACACAGATGTCCCAGCCGGAAGTGCCTATAGTGCGCAGGCATTGCAATATTGATGGAAACTTCCGGCACCACGATCTCAATGCCTTAACTCCCGGGCCTCAATGTAATTGAAGCCTGTGAGAACCTCAGCACTCAGCCAACTCCCACCAACCCTAAGACCACACCCACTTTCTTCCATTCTATGTTCACAGCTGTTTCATACACTATCTTCAAAGATGACTCATTAAGGTTTATCTCCTTTTCTGTTATTCATAAGCCTACTCAAGATTTCAGCTAATGATAATTATTAGCATCAACTATTGATTATTGCTGAAACTTCTGATTGATCTATATCCCAGTAGCCTTCACCAGGAGGTTTTACATCCGTTTTTTTTGTCACTTTCAGGGCATTAATCATGATTTTATTATGTAAGTAATGTATAGATATCGGGCACTGAGTTGGTTGTATCTTAGGATATCACACGAGGGGCCTGCAACCATCGAGGTGCCCGATATCTATACCTTACTTGCTTTCTTACACGATCAATCAATAAATATGCAATAGAATATATCAATATAATATAAATAAAAACAAATTTGTTCACCTCCATGCCATGACCAGGACTCGTCCCCACCCACCTTATACAGGATTCTGCTTACTCACAGTAGATGTTCTCTTTGGTAAGGTTTGACAGTTTGCACCGTGAAAAAGATGAACTAGGCTGGGGCTTGAACGCCTTCACCTGGGGTTTGCAGCACGACTCGCTAACAAATATACTATCGGTACACACACCTTGGCACCCAACAGCTGCTGGCTTGGTTTGAATGCATCCAGCAGTACTGTATATATATATCCTCTTGTGAAGTTCTAATACAAGTCTGGGCTTATACACGGAGAAATATGGTATGTCGCTGCCGCAGCTATGGGTAAGGCAGTTCTGGCCACTGTGGTGTAATCCTTACTTAATTCTACTGCTGCTATTCTCGTCAATCCCTGTGGCGCAATGCATAGGGAGCTGGATTTCAGAACAGTAGGGTATGGGTTCGACCCCTACCTCTGGAATTCTCTAAGGTTTTAAGATTCGACATATGACAGAAGTGCCTGATATCCTTGGATATCAGGCACTCCTTATGATCCATGCAATGATATATGATCTATCAACTGGATCGAATCATTTCCGGACAAATCAACATCATGTTGATTGAAAATTGCATCAGGTGATCGAGTTTGCCCCACCGTATGCCATGTGTTTTCTCTCAGGGAGTGCACTATATACGCAAGTTCTCATGTTTAGGTTCATTAACTTGTAGTAGAGCTTTATAATGGTGATTGTTCGATGCTGTATTTAACTGCGTTGGTCTCACATATATTTCAAAAACTGGGCTCATTAGTTTAAGCGTGGTAGTGCACCATGGGCTGGAAGGGAGGTGGATGGGTGGGTGAGGATAAGGGGGCGGGGAAAGCTGGGGTAGTATATTTCTAAAGGGCTGAACAATATGTGCACATTATCCGTTCATCTAACGCTACTAGTCCTGGGAATGTGTCAGTTTTATTTAATCTATGCACCACATTGAATTGTCTGAGGTAATATGACTAGCAATTAGATAGCATTCAACAGTTTGAAAGAGTGGCAGATTTTTTCATGTAAAATCATTAAGTAAACATGTATCAAGAACAAGTTAGAGATAGATCTCAGCAAATATCAATTAATCTTTTTTTTTATTTTACATGAAATGATGATGGTTATAGACAGCATCGAGGCCTACATCAACATCATTTATACCTTTAGGCCACCATTTAACGATTTATGTCTTTTCCCCAATAATCATTTAGGGCTGAAATATAATGTTCTTTGTATAGACTGGTGCTTAGAAGTGATAGATTCCCTAGAGACAGCATGATGCTGATGATTGACTAGAGTCCAGTCTGAAATTGGGGTTGTGGCGTGTATTAGACTAGGTGAGAGGTATTATTGACTGAGAATCCATTCACACTGTACTTTATAAATATAAATAAGAAAAGTTGTTTTTCAGGTCCAATTGAGAATCTATAGGATGTATTCCATCAAAAAACTTCAAGACAATATATCCGCACCCCATCCCCCAGGCCAGCTTGATAGATCTTTATCTTTGTGTGACCTGTGCTCAGATGCGGGAGCACAGATAAACATCCCCCACTCCCTGGACCTTTGATCAAGTGAAATACCTTTGTTTTGCCATAACACACTTCATTATCAATAGTCATCTTTTTTGTCTACCCCCAGGGCCTATACACTCGCCATTACCAGAACTCGATATACCCCAAGGTCCCCACGTCCATCTCATATAGTGGTGTAGATCTATTCCAACCAGGACGTGGCAACTGGAAGGCATTTCTCACCATGGTACAACTGAACGAAGCCAAAACAATTTTAAAACTCATAAGTAGAGCGGGTGATCGTAGATAATGTGCTATGGCTGTTCTATGTTTATGATCAGCACTTAATGAAGTAATTACAAGGGGTTGCAAAGGGCCATCTGTGATGCCAATAGTAACTGAGTTATCAATGGATATCAGTCAGCAAATGAGTTGTATGTGTAAATAATGCATGAGCCCAAAAGTGGCGAGTGCATTATTTTATTGATACAACTCATGAGTCATCTGATATCTATTCCTTACTAAGTTTACCCTAAGTGGGCCACCATGTCAACAAAGCCATCATAGCATTCTCTTTATAGAAGCAAAAAGCTGAACCAGGCCGGGACTCTAATGCCTGCGACAAGCCGTGAGCATGACTTCCTATCAATGGGGCCACAGGGGCTTGGAGGTAGATGACTGCAGCAAGATGGTACTACCTGTCTAGGAATAGATTCATGGTTTTACCATAGGAGACTATAGGGCGGGAGGGGGTCACAACCCACAGTGCAGCATATTTTCACACATTGAATGTATAGAATGTATGCATAGGTGGTACCACCCCCAACCATGGCTGCACTCATGGTAAAGCATACAATAAGAGGCTCCTCTCTCACCTGATGCCCTGGTATAATGGATAAGGCGTAGGACTTTAGATCTGAGCTTTCATCATTTGAGTTCACCTCAGGCAATGGGGGAACAGTTTTAAATACTGTAATGGCCCGTTTAAACACAGTGCAGGTTTCATATAAGTGCAGAGACCTGTTTCACAAGGGCCATATACTAGTGACATAGACTTAAGAGCAAGATACTCATAAGGTGTTGTTAAGATCAATCATTGGATGCATTGGTCATATCTCCATAGCTCACTCTTAGTAGGAGGTGTTTCAAAAGGAAATTGGGATTGAAGCTTACTAGTAAAGAGTCCATGTAAGAGTGACATATGACCAACAGAAAGTAGCTGATTTATGTGGAAGGTTAAGGGTACACATAAATGGGGAAAATCATATCAATAAGTGGAATCCCACATATCTTTTTAATCCATGATGTCAGGAATATATAAAAAAAAAATACCCTTTTATAATACCTTTTTATATTGTGAAATAACAAAGTAGAGGCACGTTCTGCACCTGGGTGATTGATCTTACTAGCTGAATGATTGGTCTATGAGTGACCTAAGGACTGATCTTGATTACTGCCCCTATGTCCAATTGACAGCTGTTTCTAAAGGACCAGTCTTAAGTTCCAATACTAGTGACAGCTTGTTCCGAAACACTAGTAGTCATTCCCAAATGACTGATCTTAAGTTGTCACTAGTAGAGTGGAAAGATCGATCTTAAATAAGGAATGCTTATGAAACAGGTCTCAGAGGGGAGGACCACATCCAAGACCACATGCAGAGGCAATCAGTAGCTCGAAGATCTTCCCAATTTGCTAATTATAACTTGTGGTTATTGGCCAGGAATTCCATTATTGGACATAATTTAACACGCTCCATAGGTGGCATATTGCTATTGTAGCTATTCAGTCACCTGCACAGCTGCACAGCTGCTCACTTGGTGTCATACATTAATCTATAATATTGCAATTAGCTTGCAAAATGTCATTTTTGTATGTTCTATGCAGTTCATAATGTGTTTCTTTTAAGAATGTGTGTGTCAAGCTGTGCCAATCACTTGTGTCCATGCGTGATTGTGTTGTAGCAGAATTTCACATGGTTTTATGTGAAATAGAGATGTTTGCTAACGGATGGACTATCCAAGTCCCTTCATCCGTTTTACCCCCTTAAAAATGAACGAAAATTTAAAAGATGAAGGCCACAGATGGTCCCATCCGTTGGCAGTGGGTGCAGCGCTAATGACAGTAACTTAACTGTACACAACTATGTGAATTTAAACAACTCCTCTTAAGGTCCATGTTCCTATCATTGGTATGTCAATATAATTGTAAAGTATGGCATTTACAGTGACCCATTATATCAACAAATGATATATTTGTACAGGTTTTCTATGGCACTTACATGCATCATTCCATGTCAACAAAAATGAATACCATATCATTTTTTTTTGTAACCAATTCTTTTATCATGATGTGGACACAAGGATCAATATGCGACCTCTAATTTCAGCAAGTGTTCCAAATTGAGCTCTGTCTGGTTGCTTACAAAACTATGTTTCACTATCTTGTTTTAATATAATCTGAATTATAGTATAAGCTTTCTTCTCAGTATCATTGATGAGCCATGACTATACGATACAATATCAAAGTGTGTGGCATTTCCCTAAAATTTTGCATTAACAACCAGATAACTTATGAATCAAAGTTCTGAGTAGACCAGGAAGACATTTCTTAAGGTGGTATGGTTAGACCTCTTCCAAATTGTACCTTGATCCCTCACTCTCATGCTATTATAGCCCTCCATCTAATAGCCCCTCATTATTGCACTTGTATGACTGCCCTACCAAACCCTATGCAATTGCTACATTAAGTTATGATTGTATAGAGCAGTAGTAATGCATTATCTACGATCACCAAATGATCAATCTTCACGTAATGTGGGCAGGTGTATAGTTAGTGCCAGCACCATTTTGCCTCTTTAAACCAATCTGCCATTATGGGATGACCTTGATGCATGACATTCACACACCTGCATGTGCAATGTACATGCATCAGAGGGCTCTTTTCAAAAGGATGGAATGTGGATTCTCATGGTAGGAGCCTCACTTCCAACTTCAACCTCTACTGCACCCTTCGGAAGGCACTCCCATCTTGTGCTGAAAAGGTAGTTATTGCCCTATGGAGGGTGTTGCTCCTATAGTAAAAGGAAGAGCTGGCTAAAAATGCCCTTGTTTCCAGTCCGTTCTTTTCATGCAGCTATAACTTGTCCCTTTTTTTTGCTCACAAGTGGACATTCAAGTATGGTGCTCAAAAAGGGGATTTGAGTAGGTACCTAGTTGGGAGAAGTCAGTCAGTATAATATACTATAGAGTGTGTGACATGAGTAGGCAGCTCTTTCTGTTTTAAACAAGGCAGGTGAATTTTTAGACCAATGTGGTGAGTGCAAGTTGAATGGTTCTTTTGAAAAGATGGTAGCTACTGACAGCTCTTTTTACCATAGGAGCAAAACGCTCATGATCTCAGACTGTCATTGCCTGGTCACACCTAAGTGCCATTCCAGAAGAGGTGCTTCTGACTGGAGCTGTTTTTCTCTGTTCCCTTTATATTCTAATACATACGGATGCCTACTCAGATCACAGTACTTAGTCAAAGAAATGACTTCGTTGGAGATGGGTTGTTACTTGGTAAGTATTGACCACTTCTGGATAAAGTTCCCTAGGAAACAGCTTTTGAGTACACAAAAAGAGAAGTGACCTACCAAGGGGGGATTAATTCCATTTTCGGAGGTGCACCTCTGACAGAAGAGACTTCCAATGTTTTGGAAACAACCTTCCTGTGTAGTAAAATGAGCAATATATCATTAATTATTCCATTTTATCGCTATTGTTCTTGCCATTTGAACAGGAACCTCAGATTTGAACACCACATTTCTTTGTATCTATAGAAGAGGGCCAAATCATCAAAATGGACTATATCATGGACGGATTCTCATGAGGCCCTGAATATCAATCTATAGACCAGAGTACATATTAAAAAAAGAGCATGCATCGAACGATATATGAGCATTACGTATACCCCATGCCAGTGCTAGAGCTAAAATCTCCAGCCATAATTTCCCTGGTGGTTTCGCCATTTATGAAATTGATACAATAGGTGACCAAAGGGTAGACCCTGTCAGTCCATTATCCTCTGTACGGGGTTAGTCTTACTGACCCATAACATCCCTTACCATTCATACTGGTGTTTGAATGGGGGGATGGGTTGATTGGTGTTGTCTGCAAGTCTTGGGGGATTCAGTCTAGAAATGTACAATAGGCGTATAATTTTTACCTCTGTTACCATGATTAGGGGAGGCGGGTCAGAGGTGCAAAGCAAAACATTGAAACTACCAAAGGATGTATATTAGAGTGACTCTTATTAAAGGGAATGTCTTGGGAAAGGAGAAGGTGCTACAAGCTCTATACAGGGTCCGCTATTCTAGGGTTCATATTTGAGGAGGAAGATGCCTGGCTCTTTGTAGAGAATGAGAGAGTATTAGTCGAGTGCCCCATTTTTCTTTGCAGAGAAGTGGCTATTTCCTCTGCAAAGTCTGCTTGTGAAACTAGTGCTCTCTCTCTCTTAATAGACCATGAATCCTTGTTGGAGTGCATTAAGAAAGCTTTGAGATAAGGCTTATGCTACAGTGTAAAGCTAAAACCCTATAAGGTGCTGCCTAATGCTCTATTAGACAAGTCTGAAGTAATCATCTTCCTACAGCAAGAGACAAGGCAGCACTGTTAACACTAATCCATCTTTAGTCTGTGAAATTGGTTGATTCCATCTTGTATGCCTTATCATGGGTTACCAATACAATGTAGGAAGAGTGCAGTTCTGTTGAACTCATTTTCATTGACTGTATTGTCAAAAGTAGCCCCTCTGGGGACAGCCACTAGTCACTCAGTAGGGATTTATCCAGTGAAACCTTGTCTCAAAGGGGCTTAAAACTGCAAATCCGTTGACTACATTTGATAGTTCAAAGTATGTTGAATAAGGACCACATCAAATTAGAGGTGCCATAGAATTGAATCAGCGATTTTGTATTTTAGATAACCTATTTTCAGATCCCAAAACGCTGACTGCCATTGTGCAATCTTAAGCTCTAAGCAGTTTCTGTAATTGGTAATTAGCGGAAATATCATACTATGGAAAGCTGAGAAGAAAGACATTGACATGGGATGGAATTAAAAATGCAGACCATTTTACTATGTTCAATCCATGTCTTACTTGGCGTTAATTTAGGCCATGCTCCAATGATCACATGCATTGGCTTGATACATATAAAGGGCTATCATCTGAACCAGAGTGATTTCCTTGGTTTTGGAAATACTAAATTGATATTATCACAAACCGCTTAAGACCTATAAAGAAATGTTCATCATATTTTAGGAAAATCTAAATCAGTGTAGAATGCTTTCATAGCAAGCAAATATATGTGACCCATCATGGTAAAACACCCCTCCGTGGGGGATTTTTGATTCCCCATTTGGCCACCAGGGGGCATTGGAGGGGCAAAATTACTCTAAAAAAAATTATGACTGATAGGCACAGATCATCGTCAAATGGGTTGTCTTTGCCTCCCACTCAATAAATTGTTCAAAATAAGAGATCTAGTTGTGTTATTTATGCATTCTGGTTCTTAAAGCTCGGAGCTTGAAGGGGAACCAGGTTTTGCCTAGTTCCTTCACATAATAAGTGAGCTACAGGGGTGCAAAGAACTAAAAAGGGTCATTTTTTGGGTAAAAACGAGAGACTATTTTTCCCCTTGCTACCAAAGAAAAAATAAAGGGCCAAAACCTTATTTATTTCATGTGGGATATCCCCCCTGGGGTAGAGAATATTTTTGTAACAGTTGGGGGTCCATGCATTATCTTTTGTGATCACTGGGTGCATAAATTCGTTGGGGTAATCACCGTGAGGACACGTCTACGACCTTTTTTTCGGGTTGTTTTGCACCATGAAAGACACTATGGATGAACTAATAAAATTTACCAGGTAGAGCCCTTACATTTACCTATGTAGCACACAAAAAAGTTTGAACTTGTCTGTTAAACTGTATGTCCCAGAGGCTATTATGGGTCACTTTCATCAGCAGGTCTGATCTGAGATAGTGAAAAATGATATTTAGGAGTTCAGTGTAATCCTTCGGCACATGGATAATATATGTACAGAAGGATCTTGTTATACATCTTAATTTTCTTAAATATAATCATAATTAAATGTGGATCAACATGGTAAAAGGTACGCCCGCGAGGGGGTGCGTGGGTATACCTTTTACCGTGTTGATCCACAAATATTATTAACAATGGAGTCTTTTTGCCATCTGTGGTTTAAAGGTGGCTCTTTGGCCACCTAGGAGGCCTACTGATTATATCTTTTTTGCCAATTTTCCTTCAACAGGGGGTTTATTATTTTACACCATAGAAAAGGTTATGGTAAGTTCTATAATATTATTTTAAAAAATTAGTATTTTATTGACTTTGCCTTTTATAAACTTTGCAGTTTTTGAGTATGTACCTGGGGTCACTTATGTGGGTTTAAACATTTTTCACATTTTGCTTAAAGCCTATTGTTTGCAAAAATGTACAATACCCTGGGTAAATTTTCAAATATTGTTTTAGTTTTGTTGGTTTACATTCACGCCACAGGTGTTGGTCAAAGAGCCACACTAAGTGGTCAAAGAGCCACCCAAATGGCCAAAAATGCCCACAATAGTCTCAAAATATTTTCAAATGGTCAGGGTATAGTTCATAGACTACATACATCATTATGCATCTAATTTGTATTTGTAATTATTCACGATTACAGTAAAGTCATGGCATTATCTCAGCTGGTCAAAGAGCTGTCCCAAGTGGTCAAAGAGCTGCCCAAGTGGTCAAATAGCCACCCAAATACCCTCAAAAATGTCTAAAAGATATTGTTTTAGATATCAGAATAGAGGGTATGGGATCTGTACATCATTATACATTCACTTTGCATTTGTAATTACTCGTGATTATGGTGAAGTCGTTGCATTATCATAGCTGGCCTCAGGTGGTCAAAGAGCCACCTCAATGGTCAAATAGCCTCCCAGTAGTCCAAAAGAAAGTCTCAGAATAATTTTTAAAGTCAAAATAGAGTGCATAGGCTGTACATTTCATTACATATCTAATTTGCATTCTTAATCATTTATGATTATTGTAAATTCATGGATTTATATCAGCTGGTCAAAGAGCCACCCCAGGTGGTCAAAGAGCCACCCAGGCTGGTCAAAGAGCCACCCCAGCTGGTCAAAAATATGATTTTGGGGTACTTTAAGCAAGGACACGTCTAAGACCATACATGTACTCATAGCTGCTAGGTATCTTATATTTAACTATCCTCATTATGTGGGCCTTATACCTTCATATGACAGCACAAAGCCCTGTAAGTTTGGTTAATAGATTCCAGATAGAACCAGAGATATCATAAGAGGACACTTCTACGACCATAGACATGTCTACAGTTATATTGCAAGATGCTTGATACTTGACTGTCCTTGTTATGTGTGAATTATACCTTGATATGAAAGGAACATTGAATGTTATTGAGATTATTCTGTCTTATTGCAACTCTGAGCTATGACACTGAATACAAATGCAAGGACACATCTACGACCAGGGACACGTCCACGACCATATGTGAAGTCATACAGAAAGCTGCTTTGTATTTAAGCAAAAGCTTCCTGGTTGCCATAGCACACTCCAATTAATAAAATTTGTAGATTTTTATGCCATTTTTCAGGGATATTCACCCAAAACCCAAAACTGAGAACAGAAATGAAAAATTTTTTCTAGGTCAAAATATATGATAAAAATCACCATATTGTTATATGTTCAAAGAGAGGTTCTGACAAAATACTGGGAATATTTAAGCCAATGATGTCTCATTCTAAAGATCTTGAGATGAACTTTGATAAAGGATTTCCCTGCAGAGGGGTGTTTTTGCTTGCCTGGTCACATATATAGCAAAAATAGCATATGGCACTGTACTAGACTCTACTCAATCATCCTCTCATTTATAGACGTGTTTACTGAGGTTCCAGGCGTGTAGTTGGTTGTTTTTGAACATTGATATTTGGCACAAAGGGGAGATCTCGATATTTACAGCAGTGGTAAATTCATACCGGACATGTGGTTCCTTGGGCATATAATAGCAAGGGAAACACTTCTACACCACCAATAATATTTTTATTCCTTAGTAGGGGCTCATTACTAAGTTTCCCATATGATTTGGGTGAGTCTTGGGGCATTTTTTATTTTTTATATGCATTTAATTATGAATTTTAACGAGCGGAACATTACTGATAGAGTCCATATCACCTGGTTAGGGAGTATCACCAGTCTTCTTATTATATGCAATCAAGAGGTACCCTGTGGGGTCTTCCATAAAAAAAATTCAATGTACTCTGGGAATTACCCATGCCAGGTACATATAAGTGATTTTCAATGCACACCACGATCAGTAACGTTCCAGGGACGTGACTGATGGTTACAGATATTACTGGATGGTCAAAGTATCAACCTACCACCTTGTCTTTGTAGCATTTCTTTTTAATTGTAGATGTGTCTGGCTTATGTGAAAAGAGTACTTGGTGTATGTAAAGATACATTTTAGCACCACATATGAATAGGGAACGTTACTAATGGCTACAAGCATTTTTGAGATGATTAGAGTTCTACTTTTATAGTGCCAACCTATTATCTTGTATGGTGTTTCTATCATTTTTATTCAATTGTAGACATGTTTGGCTTATGAGAAAAGACTATTTTGGTGTATGTAAAAATACATTTTAGCACCATATGGCATGTGCGCGCAGCAACAAGTGTACAAAAAGTTGTGATTTTTAGATTTCAAAGTGATATAAGACACCCAAGATGGGCCTTATGCATGTTTAAATGACTCTATATATGTAATACAATATCTTTTATCATTGTTCATGTGATGCCAATGGTATATGGTCAATTGCACTGAGATGGGGACAATCCGATTTTTCATCATCGGAAGGGGGTAAATGTGACTGAAGATTGAAGGTTTTGGATATTTTTCATTTCCATTAGGTCGGGATCTTGCTTGGAAACTATGTTTTTTCCATGTATCATTAGTATTTAAAGCAGCAGACTACAAAATAAGAGCTTTTTATGGGGTATTTTGAACGTTTTTTCATAGTGCTCCCACTGGTATGGGGCAAAGTAAAGAGAAATGCATTTGAAATGTATATTTCTTTGATATTTCCACTAGCCCCCGATATTTAGCATTATATATAATCACATCAAGAACATTTTCCCTTATCTAAGTTATTGCTAAAAAGGTAAAGTGGAACCGAACGTGCCACAATTTCGATTGTATTAGAATAGAAAACAATATAGATAGGACTTAAGTAGGTAAAAAGAATCTCTCATATGTCTAGTTTAGGATGGACAATGAAGGAAGTCTAAGTATCAGTCATGTAACCTACTATTCTGATAGGTATGACTTAAAGTAAGATTGGGGTAGATTTGGAGGAACCATATATGTGCCGCATATCCCAGATCCCCATATATTTAATATTGCATGGTATAAACCTATATTGTTATCAAACGATTGTACCTATATAGGGGTTTGATGAAAAAAGTAAAAACAGAATTCTACCAGTTGCTCTTGACCAAAGACACTGAAATGTGATAGGGAACCGTACGTGCCACATGGAACCACACAAACTATAATGCCTTTTAAATCTTGAATTTGATGTAAGGATGTCTATTACAGGTTACTTGTGTAAAGAGACAATGGCTACCATCATGAATCATGGATTTGGTACCAATATGGTCAGTTTAAGATGGGCTAACTCTGCTCCTAAAAAAAATGCTATTTTGACCAGAATCCCATAGGATTCAATGCAATATGAATAATGTGCACCTTAACTCGGCAATTATTCATATTAGTGTTCCCAATTTTCAGGTTGAGCCCTTCTATGCATCAGCTTTGTTCACACAAATTTTTGGGAAAATCCAAGCAATTTTTTTCACTGAATTTGATCCCTGTGACCCCAACTCGCTGCAATTGACTCTATGCTGATGCATAGATGAGCTGAGATCATTTTTTGAGAGGTTAATGAATAGAAAATGTTACTTATGGTATGTGTGATATGGCCTCTATGCAGGTACTGACTGTGCAGTACAAGTATTATGCATCATGCTAATTGTAATTATTCTATACAGTAGCTCTACTAGAAACAATGGACAGTTAATATATTCATTGTATGAAGGATTTTGAATGATCTAGGCTAAAGTTAAGAAATGGGAATATAAATTCCCAAATTTTCAGTTTCCAATTTTTCTGCCAAAGCATAACATCAAACTGTCCGAGCCTCGCTTCAGTTTGTTGGTATACATAAAGTCATACATTGTACCAGACTGGCCACAATATTTGGTGTTTCTAGAAGTCTTATTAGTGGTGTTATTCATGTTTGATTGATTACTATCAGTAATGTTCCACTTTTTTTTTGGAAGGTTTTACAGCATCTGTGACAAAAACTGACATCTTAGGAGTTGGATCCTTGAATGAATCTTTTTAGTAAGCCAAGATAGGGCTATCAATAAAACATAATGTTATTAAGAAAATTAATACTGAGTTTGTCATTTCCAGTCCCAGCCCCTCCCCATGTCCAGTGAATCTTGGAATGAGCCATATATATTTATTGCTATGGTTATTGACATGGGCCTCAGATTTGAACCCCACATCATTTTGGATCTATAGAAGAAGGCCAAATCATCAAAATTGACTATATACTGGGGAGATTCTCATGAGGCCTTGAATATCAACCTTTACACCACAAATATAAAAAGAACATTAAATGATAGATGATCATTACCGTCCCTATGGTAGTGCTCATCCTAGAGTCATTATTTCCCTGGTGGTTTTGCTGTTAAGGAAATTGATACAATAAGTGACCAGAGGGTAGACCCTGTCAGTTTATTTCCCTCTTTGTGGGGTAAGCCTTCTTGACCCGTAGCATCCCTTACCATTGGTACCGGTCTTTGAAGGAGGGAGGGAGAGGGTGTTTGACTGGTGCATCGTGCAAGTCCTTGGGGGATTTGGTTTGGAAATGAACAATTGGCATATAATTTTGACCACATGGTAGTGGGAGCGAAGCAGAACATTGAAACTACAAAATGAAGTATATTAGGCTGCCTCTTAATAAAGGGAATATCTTGGTACATGAGAAGGCACTATACAAGCTCTATACAGGGTCCCCTATTGTAGGGTTCATATTTCAGGAGGAAGATGCCTGAACTTTTATATAGAATGAGAGAGTATGCCTAGAATACCCCATTTTTCTTCGCAGGGAAGTAGCCATTTCTCTGCAAGTCTAACTTTGAAATCTAATACTCCCTCAATTAAAATACCATTAATCCTTGTTGTAATGTGTTAAGAAAGGTTTAAGTTATGACACATGTTACAGCGTAAAGCTAAAGTCCTATCAGATGCTCCATAAGACACATCTGGCGTAATCCTCATGCAAATATGGCTTATATCATTTTTTAAGGGTTAGGTATTACCCCATACTTAGTGTGGAAACGGAACAAACCCTAAAAACCCATCCTCCTACAGCAAGAGGCAAGGCAGCACTGTTAACACTATGTACTTCTTCTCACATCACTGTCTCATTAACTATAATACATTTATAGCCAATGAACGCAATTTGCATCAAGTAGGAGTCTTCATTGGTTTGAAATATGTAAGCTCACTCCCCAAGGACCTAATGCACATCTGGTTCTTTGGACAGCAGTCTAAGTACTGCTTTTCTTGCCTGGTGATGACTTTGCTGAAAGCTTTAGGTAGTTGGACCATATTTCAGAAACTGCAGCGGTCACCCACAGTCTTATAAAGGTTCTATTAACAGAGTTCCCCGGTGGTTTTTCTCTTTTTAAAAAGAATATACTAAGTCTAATCTTTTAAAAATCGTTTTCAAAACCATTTCTCTTTCTATTTTCTTTTAAATTTTCATTCTTGACAAAATCATTTAAAATGGTCCAAATGAAATCATTTGAAGAAGGATTTGAGGTATTGCTTTTTGTAATCATCACAAAATCTTTTTATTTTCTTTAAGTGAAAAGAAAATATTTTTTTTTTTTTTTGTCCAAAACCTGTTGCTCAGGTTCAAGTTAGGGCCACCTCTTGAGGTGAGGATAAGGAATTTGGAAACTTCCACATACTCTTTTAAATATATTTTTCTTCAGATTATCAAAGAATATGACTTTACAAAGGCTATAAACATAAAAGAATTCGCAACAATGAATTTGGTAGTGTTTTGTTTTAGAAAGACTCAAGTCATGTGTAAGATCTTCTTCATATTTTTTGGTTCTTTATAAAATCTTTCCAAAATCTTTTTATGTATATGCAGATAGGATTATGTAACCCTCCCCTATGGATGGTTGGTCTATAGATAATTTTTTTTGAAATCGTTAAGCAAATTTTACCTCTATAATCTTTGAAGGTGAAAAATGAAATTACAAAGAGAAATTTAGCCTTTCTCATTTGAAAAAAAAAATACAAAGAAAATCATTAGATGAATATTCAATTTTTGTCACATTATCCCTGAGAGCCAATGATTGAAGGGATCCCCTCCTGACATTATGACATCATAGGGTGTTTCCCAGGTCTGTTCATCAGAATGTACGTATCAGCATAGAAATAACATAGAATTCATTCTCTGAGAATCTAATAAAGATTTTTGCTAGAATGCCCTTAGATTATCACATGACATTGTGATAGTTACACCTAGTATTTGTGTTATACACCAAACCCCTTTGATGTTGCATTTTCAAAAATGTGGTAAAATATTTCAAAAATATTTATTTGAATATTCTCTACCATCTTGATACTACGAATATTGAGTTGACAAGCAGAAATACCTTCCAACCAGCATGCCCGCAAGGGTCAGAAATGGGATTCCTGTGGGCCTCTGGGCTAGCCCAGATGTGGGCTCAAGCTGGTAAATGTCTGGGCTAGTCCAGATCCCTCTTTTCACTATATATGGAATTTTTTTAAGGTTTTGCACTGTTTATATGTGTAGGGGTATGAAATTACCGTAATACCTTGTGTATTAGGTGCACCCCTGGTGCACCTTATAGGATGAGGAAAAGCTGAGGTTAAAATTTTCCCAAGGTGATCCATAAATTCAAAAGTGGTTCTAGGTCTCCGGGGGGCATCTTAGCTATCCATATCTTTTCGAATTTTGAAAAGTCATTGATTAGAACAAAAAATATTTCATTTTAAAATTTTCTAGCACATTCATAAAGTCTGGGTGCGGCTTATATGTGGGGTGCACCTTATATGTGGGGTATTACAGTATATATATAACACTCATTACGTTCATCAACCCATGGGACTCAGACCCAGGTCTCAGGGTGTGATGGAGGGATCTGGATGGCAGGTGGCAGCACCTGCCTTCAGGTTCAGGCTTGTCCCATATATAAATAAGGGCAGTTTTCTTGTTACCACTTCAGCAGTGGTCAAGACCACTTCTCACATCCTAAGGTTGTTATCATAAGGGTAACCAAATCCCACTAGCATGTAGCCTGTAGAGGCTGGATGGTATTTAATAAACTTGGTTGCTTACCCAGAACTTCTCTTTTTATTATTTCTTAACCTAACTGAAAAGTCGAACAACTACAACATGCATCTCTCTCAGCTATCTCTCTACCATTTCAACTACATATATCACAGCAGCCAAGTTAGATCAGTAGGAAGAGCAATGGACTCCATATCCAAAGGTTGATGGTTCTAGTCCAGAGAGGTCCTCACCATTTTTCAGGCGGAGACCCAAGCTTACTTTATAGAGAATGTGAACGGAATGTTAGGTTTTTATGCTGTTATTATTTTTATTGTCAAGTAGAATGGTATTGATAGACTTATATAGGAATATTGCCAATGCAAAGGTAGGAGGGGAAGAGCTGTCATTGCATTTTGCATATTGCCTGTAAAACCTTCCAAAAATAATACACATCTATATATAATGAAGAGAGGTTTCTGGGCTAGCCCACCTGGGCCCCATCTGGCAGCTCAGACATTATTTTACCAGCTTGAGCCCACATTTGGGCTAGCCCACAGGACCAGAGGAATCCCATCTGGAGCCCTTGTGGATGTTCTGGCTGGGCTTATATTTGAGAATAAATGAAATAATTTGAATAACGTCATATGGCATTGATTTGTATTAATTACATATTCATTCATAGTTTTCTATGGGACTTTTATAAACTACTTTCTTCCATGAGATAAGATCTAACCCCCTTGCCCCAGTGAAACCCTTGAACATTTCTCCACCATAAGGGCTGGGTCATTTATTGCTAGCTGTGGGAGGGTGGGTCTTGATGGATTTTAGTGGATCAGCAAATTTCTTTCCAACTCCCCACTAATATTGTGAAAGGTTTTGTGACCCCCCCACCAAGAAATTCCCATTTTAAATGACCCCCACCCCATATCTAGCAAGCCACCTCCCCCCCCCCTCCCCACTGGAAATAAATGACTCGACCCTAAGGAGCTGTGATTATTCGCAACTTTGATCACCTTTTTCTAGACAATGTATAGTGTACTTTACATATATTACACCACAGTATCCCCTACTTCTGATGAGGTCATCTGGCCAAAACCTGCTCAAAGAGTGACAAAACTATAACATATTGGGTTGCTATACAGCTGACTGCACACATGGACCCTTACCAGTCATCACTTCACCATGGGAGACCACATATGTAGGCTGGGGTTCCCCAGTCTATATATAGACATCATGACAGCTGGTTACCACACTTTCTGATTCCCAGAAAGTGACCAGCAGCACTGGGGAATCCCAATGAGGTCATACTTCATGGTTGACTAGTCATGAGAGGTGGGGGTTTCCCAATATCCATCTGAAATTATGACATCATAGCTGGCGTGTTTAACTATAGAATATGGTACAGCAAGGAATTCCCCTCTTTCCCATGGTGTTCAGTTACAGTATAAATATGAAATTCATGGTCACAGGTACATACTTTTTATTTAACATTTTACTAAAGATGTAAGATTTATACCATCTATAATTGCCCTCACCATGTATTCGGATTCATGTACAATGAATTTTGAATGTGCTCAGAATTATTCAGTGAACATGAACCTTTTAGAATCGAAAATTTATACTGAAAAAAATCCATGTCTTACCAGTTACATGGTCAAGCAGATACATGTTGAATTTTTATGAATCAACCTCCTGAGTTTGTATGGTGTCAGATTTAAATACTTGAGTATAAACAATTTTCAACAAGGTTCAAAAGCAGATCCAGGGGGTGGCCCAGTGGGCCTTCCACCCCCCCCCCCACCACAAAAAGAAAAAGAAAAAAGGAGAGGGAAAATCGAGAAAGAGGGGAAAAGAAGGAAAAGAAAAGTGTAGAGGGGGCCCCAAACAGGGGGCTTGTGGTGCTAGGGGCCATATATAGACCTCATCAGCTCTCACCAAGTCTTGCCCCCCTCCCCCTTCTAGACAATCCTGGATTCACCACTGTAGTTTGTGTGTCTCCTGAAAGCAATGACCACAACTATTCCCATGAATTGAAAATAATTTTAGGACAGAAAGATGTGGGAATCCAACAGAAGCTGTATCTATACATAGTACATTGTCTGGCTGCCTTAATTAAAGAAACGTACTGAATACAATGCGAGCCATAATGAAAATACCACTACTACTAAGCAGTTTTTCCAATCTCCAAAATGAAGAATTGAAGCTTGGTATAAGCGCAATGGCAATTTCATATTCTGAGAAATAAAGACAAAACTCACGTTTGTAAACAGATTTAGAAACTTTTGTTTCATCATTCCTGATGTTGATTGATAATGCGAAAGGTCACTTTTTACGGTTGGCATCATTTCTTTCAGGTTAAAAACAACTAGAATGTGCCAATTTGCAACTGCAATGGCGAATAAATACTGCTGGAGTGTTCTTCTCAATTATTGGTAATTCAATATTTAAGCTGTGAAAGTTGTTGTTTCCATGACTCTTGTGGGTCTTATCATGGTCTGACCAAATCAAATTAGGAAGAGTGTAGGTCTGTTGAACTCTTTTTTTTTATTAACTGCATTGTCAAAGGAAGCCTCAGTATAATGTGTTTAAATTTGATGAAACCTTCCATTTGGAACCACTGTACACGTTTTATCTTGATGAGTTGATGAGAATTAATTTGGCAATACAAAAATGTGCATGTTTTACCTTCGATTCTCGTTTTGTTTTAGACAAATCTCCTGCACTGTCTTTCTCGGGGGAGTTAGTAAACTACAAAAAGTGGCATGTCATGGGGGCTCAGATGAGCCTCCAAAGGTCAACTGTCGCTACTTTGGTTAGTGGGCAGGATGCCAAACTGACAGTGAAGTGGGATGATAGCGTATCGATACTGGCATATACACTGCAAAAATGGTGTTTAGATCCTAAACACAATTCTAAACATATTCTTGCAACGTTTTTGTAATCACATTAATTTCCTACACATGTTTAGCCAAACAATGTGCTTAGCTCAAATGTTTAGAAATCTAGGTGTTTAGGTTTAAACTTTGTGTTTAGATATCTATGAATTTTTGTGGTTAGATGTTTATGATTTTTTGTGTTTAGATGCTTTGACGGAGAGTTAGGGTGTGCAGACATGTATACATTAAAAAAAAAAGATGTCTTTTGTTTGTTTTCTCATTTACTGGGGGGGGGGGAATTATATATCAAAGTGGCCAGAGATATCAGCCTCACCTATTTACATGTGCATGTATGTACACACTGCATCAGAATGAGAGACTTTAGAAAGTACAACAGCTTGGCAGGAAGGAAATTGTTTTGTTTATTCCAGAATAACATGAAATTGGGCTTATTGATTACTTCATGCTAATGGTGGTGGTGTAAGGTGAATCTAGTCAACTTTCTATTGCCCTTTCTATTCTCATGACATTCAATGAATAAAAAATATAATAAACATGGGGTTCAGGTATTTTTGTCACAAAAATTGGTTATAATTGTGTAAAGATAGTCAATTCAAAGGTAGTGCTGCTACCTGGTGTGGATTCGACATCCAAGTATCTAAACATATTGATGTATAAATCTAAACACCTATTATTTAACTGCTTAAACTCTAAACATCTAAACATGTTTAGCAAAAATGTTTATGTAGTTAGAATAAAAGTGTTCATTTCCTAAATGTGTAGTCGATGAGACACCTAACTGACCTATATGTTTAGGTTTTAAACGTGTTTAGACCTAAACATGTTTAAAATCTAAACACCGTTTTTGCAGTGTATATCTGACTCATATATAGGGTTTCCGTTTCTTCTGTTAATTTCTATACCTGAGCCTCTGTCTGCTCATCAGTGCAGGCTGACATACTCCTAGGCGGCCACAAAGCGCCACAGCCAATAATAATACATTGACTTCTGTCAACCAGCCAATCATGGAACCTGAATGCTTATAGCACACGACAGAGCATCATATCACGTTCTCGCCCACACAGGTGCTAGATGAAATTAGGTGACTTTATATTAGTGGGAGACACGTACAATGACAAGTACCACACAGCACGTGTAATGTACCCATACACTTGTAGAAAGGATCTGCCTCATTGCAGCCACAATTGTTCAGTGCTGAGCAGCAGGAGGAGGGAGGAACAAGGACAGTAGTCCTAGGCACAGTTTGAGGACACCAATTTACAAGTGATATCGGCACGTGCAGAGCCAACAGCTATACCTATGCAACTAGGTAATCACTTCACTGCTACTTTATAACCATCTTCTAGATCATGAAAATCAGCATCGCTAAGGAGATCTAAAGATGGACTGAGCACCACTGGACGAGCGTAATTGGGGTAAATGACTTTGCAACCATTTTCACTATCATCATCTAGAAACTGTCAACTGTAATTTACTTTTTAAATCATATAAGGTATAAATTTAGACATAATTCAACGATGATCTGTTATTTATGAGACAGCCTGACCCCCCCCCCCATCGAGATGTAAATGGAGTATATACCTAACAAAGCATCCAGGGTGGGTTTTCTCTTTTTAAAAAGAATATACTAAGTCTAATCTTTTAAAAAACGTTTTCACAACCATTTCTCTTTCTATTTTCTTTTCAAATTTTCATTCTTTACAAACCCGTGTAAAATGGTCCAAACGAAACTGTTATAAGAAAGATTTTAGGTATTGCTCTTTACAATCTTTACAAAATCTTTTTATTTTCTTTTAGTGAAAAGAAAATATTTTGGTATTTTCTTTTGTCCAAAACCTGTTGCTCAGGGTCAAGTTAGGGCCACCTCTTGAGGTGGGGATAAGAAATTTGGAAACTTCTACATACTTTTTTGAAAAGGTTCCTCAGATTATCAAAAAATATGACTTTACAAAGGCTTTACACATAAAAGAATTCAGAACAATGAATTTAGTAGTGTTTTGTTTTAGAAAGACTCAAGTCATGTGTAAGATTTTCTTCATATTTTCTTTATGTTTTCGTTCTTTATAAAAATCTTTTTATGGATATGCAGAGAGGGGCATGTGACCCTCCCCTATGGATGGTTGGTCTATGGATAATCTTTTACCTCTATAGTCTTTAAAAGTGAAAAATGAAATTACAAAGAGAAATATAGCCCTTCTCATTTGAAAAAGAATATACAAAGAAAATCATTAGATGACTATTCAAATTTGTCACATGATCCCTGAGAGCCAATGATTGAAGGGATTCCCTCCTGACATTATGACATCATAGGCTGTTTCCCAAGTCTGTTCATCAGAATGTATATATATATATATATATATATATATATATATATATATATATATATATCAGCATAGAAACAACGTAGAATTCATTCTCTGAGAATCTAATAAAGATTTTAGTATTCTAAAGAAAATCCAAAGAATGAAACAGATTTTCTTTCTATTTTCTTTACATGTTCATTTTCTTCAAAATATATTGAAATACACTGAAAAGAATTTAAAGGGAGAAATGGGTTTTCCTTCCAAGGTGAATATTTTCTTTATTAGATCTTTTCTCTAAAAAGATTATATAAAGATTTCTTCAAACTAAGAGAAAAAATACCCTGCTTTAGTATATAATTACGACTGCATCTATCCGAAAATCCTGCAGTATTCATTGAGTGATGTTAGTGAAAGAAGTGGATACCCTAACACTGGTATACTGGGCTGAACACACTTGGTACACAGTATGAGTGTCACAGTGGTTGCTATTTGGAGGGTTCTAACATTGGTATCCACGGACTGCACTAGCTTCGAGCCTTGCCAACCCCACAAAGGTGTCCAACACTAACATTGCATAGGGTGCGATGTTAGATAGAATTGAAATAACATCCTGTATGGAGAGTAGGTACACACATGCCAATGACTATTGACAGTGGATTTGCTGAACAAGGGAAAAAAGACCAGCATGAGAATTAGAAGGGAGACATGTCTTTGTTCCCTCGGGAAATGCAAGTGAGCATTATTGTTCGCCATTTGTTGATGATTATAGAAAGGTATTAGTTATCGGCCGGGGGAAAAGTGAGATGACTGAACAGTTTATGAAATTCATGTACATTCATTCTTAGATACTTGATTCACTCAAGCTCTTACATTTGAGTGATCTCAGTCTTGATAAGTTAGTTTGCCAATACTTAAGGCAAAACATAGCTATAGCCCTCCTTTTGCAATGCATTGAAACTCAATTGATACATCTACCTGCAACTTCGATATTATGATTCTTTTCAATTCACAAAATAATGCTTGCATTTCGAATCATAGAAATATCCCAGAAACTGGGGTTATTCTAAGGTTCATTGGCCATAATCAATTATACGGATTCAATTGGATATAAAAATAATATGATATTATGGGGATTAGCAATCTTATCAGTGTTAAATCTCAACATGGCTCATTGTCTGGGAACTTAAATGGATATTACTGAATGCTTTTAGAGAATAATGACAGAAATTGTCTACATAATTACTTGAATACAGGGCAAACTCCTTCTCTAATTACTAACGGGAGAAGAAAAGTAATAGGAACTTGATTAACTAATTAGGAATTCTTCATGATTTGAAAGGGGTATGATAAAACACACGCTTGAAATCGTGGCCGTTAAATGTGCCATTTCCCAACTGTTATTGTAAATGATACGATGTAGGTCAGATCAGGCTAAGGTAGAGGTACAAGTACAATGATTTGAATTAACTCATAACTGTATACTTCAAGGCGCTCAACTCTATCTGTTAGCATCTATGGTAAAGCCCCCTTGTACGTTTGTATAACAACTACACAGCTTCCATGTTATTCAATAACGTGGTCCACTGTTCAGTTATACAAGGATCCCTGGTAGTTTCAACAGTTATTTTTTACAGTAGCAATGTTTCTGTTCTTCAGTATGTGAGGCCACGATGCCCATCTTCTCGGGGGAAAAACACACATGCACAATAGTCATCACTGAGACACACCCTGGGACCAAGTGGACAGTCCGATATTGAAATTGCTGGATGTAGCCTGCTTGGTCATTCTGCACAGAGTCCTCGACTATTAACTTAGCCTATGGACAAACAGTTTGTGCTCTGATGTCCCGAATCATCGCTATTATAGTTTAATACAGGACAGATAATTCATCCCCTGAATTAATATTATCATGTAGCTGACATGCATAGTGAATGAGCGAAGGCACATCCTGTCACAAAAAAACTCTAGCATTTTGTGTCAATTCATCTAACTGAGAGCTAGTTCAAATCTGAGGAGTTTGATAACTGAGTTAAGACTTCGGTTTGCCCAAGCAGAACCTCCCCGATGCCTACAATCAGGACACTTCATCTGTGAAACAGTCCTGGGGTGATCCATAATGACACACAATATAAAATATGTTATGCAGTTCAAAGGTATGATCAATTTCTTATGGGAATGAAATGGGGAGACAAAATAAAGCACATCAAGATGTATTCAGTGTAAAATCCAGTATCAGTGGGGTGGATTCTGGTTGCCTGTGTGTAAATGTGTGGCCGCCATGATAAGTACAGTTGGTACAAAACCATTAGCAGCTGATTAGCAACAACCCTGCTAGCAGAACTCATCTAAATGATTGTAAATCACACAAATTTTCACGTAGGAATGACGTAAATGGCACGAGCTGTGCTATCTGGGAAAGGATACAAAAGCACTGCCCACAAGACGCTGATGATAGAAATGTACTCCATTCATTTGCCATGTGCTAATTTTATTCTCCCTTCACCTGCAGTTGATGTAGTGAGAATAGCAGTAGGGATGTCATCGATATCAGCAATATCGGAATATCGCCAATATCACAATGTTTAAAATCGTATCAACATTACCTTAATATCGATATAATGACCCATATATTAGAAATAATGAAAAATAAATTCAAAAACACTTTTCTCTTATCAGCAATACAGCTAGATATAACTTATTGAAGATAATTTTCAGATTGTCAGTTTAGGCAATATCCTAGTACATTGCACACCCTATAATCCTTTGAACGGACCCTCTTTTTTGAATTTATGAACTTTCATCTTCATCATTCAAGAATGTAGAGAAATATACATAAACAGGGAAACCGATTAAAAATCGTCAGAATAGAGGCATATTTGGTATCAGATCCACGCTTACTGTGTCAGGAAGCTATAGCTCCTAGAACAATTACACAGTTTTAAGATTTCCATAATCTGTTAGACAGTTTTTTCCTACCCATGACCATCTATTTCCCCTAAGACTTTGAAAAAAGACAAAAATCCTAAACACCAACCCTAATTTGTTTTGGCCATCATACCTGAACACCTAATCATTTTTTTCTATGCCTCGCCACCAATTATTTGAAACAGTTATACTTAAGATGTGAAGATGCACACAAAACTATAGACACAGTCATTTTCAGTTTCATTTGGCAATTTTATTTTTTCTAAGTACAACGTTACAATATTAGTATTCGGAGATGCAAGTAGTAGAAATGTTTATAGGGATGATCAACGTTTCGATACCGTTAATGTATCTTCGTCAGGATGAAACAGTTTTTGACAGTAATATGGATACTTGAACCAGTGGAATCCACCCCCAAAATTCTGAAGTGAGCTTACCACCCCACCCCCACCCCAACATGATACTATAAGGGGCCATACATCTGAATAGACTAAAAATGTCTGGTCTTTGCCCACCCCATCCTGAAATCCAGTAGTTTCTGCTGCCTCTTTTTAAGGATCAGAGTATATCGTGTTATATCGGAATATCGAAACAAAAAATCATGATAATCGAAATTGGAAAAAAAGTGAATGTCAATGACATCCCCAGAGCGCAGACAAATACAGTTAGTCTAGGGTTTCCTACATCAGATGGCCCAGTTAACTCCCTCAGGGTCACACAGTTGTTAAACATATAATGGTTATCAAAAGATGTATGAATGCAGCCATGACAGGTTACTCCCTAGGTGTTCACTCATGACTCATAATGGTAGTGTAGGGGCTCGTAGAGCGTGATATAGTGTAAGCATCTTCCTCGACAGGGTAGTTCGAGCAGTGCACCCACCTCCGTGAACCCTTTCGGGGAGAAACGGTATGATCGGAAGTGTGTCCCTGGTTCCAGTGGTGAATATGCGAAAGTCTTTACAAGGGAAAATGGCGCCGCGTTAGCGCTTCTCCTCCAAAGACGTAACCCACCCACCACCGGTAGCTACTAGAGGTCGCTAAGACTACTGGCCACTGCGGGGTGATGACAGCACTGTCCGTGCTCCTCCAGCTCCTACGTGGGGCTGGGGAAGACGTTAGTCAGGCTTTGACCACAATCACAGTGAGACCACTCTCTCCCGAGCTAAGTTTATTATTTAGCGCTAGCATGCGAGGTTGATGTGAACATATACAAAATAAACATGTGCCAGTTGCACTAACCTGATATACCTTGTCTGGTTTTACTTCGAACTATACAAGCATATAAAACCAAACCATTACAGTAGTATGGGTTTTCTCCTAAAGGGTAGGTATGTTGCACCAAAGAGTGGAAGGGATTAGACTCACTAGCACTGAATTGCTGCTGCTCCATCACGGCAAAGGGAGTATGAGGCACCTCAAGGATTAACAGGGCAGACACCTCCATCAGCCCTTTTGCAGGTACCGATGTGGTTTCCCCATTAGCTAAGAGCCCCAGTGACAGCTGATGTTGCCATATATGTGACATGATGGCGGAAAACCTGCATCGAGGGGGGAAAAGGCATTTTAAAGGTTAAGCCACAGGCTTTAAAATGATAAATCTTGAGCTAAAAGGTTCCTGGTAGTTCTTGTGATAATTAGTCATATGATGAGCATAGATCAATTAACGTCTCATCACCTTCTAAAAGTGCAATAGCAGGTATATAATTATGGCCATCGACAATAATATATATAATAACTTTATATATATACCTGACATAATCGGATCTAGTATTTGAAAGTGGAAGGATGCGCTCCTGATTTTGTGGGCTCTATGAAAGTGTAAACATTCAAGTCTCACCAACCTGAGATGGGAGAGGCTCAGATAATTAATGGTGATTGCTATTGTGATGCAAGCAGAGAGGGGAGCTTTCATGAACCATTGTTGTACATTGAATCATGGTCCTAATTTGAAACTGCCTTTTTGAAGAGGAAAGCCCTAAATAGTGTTTATAATTATGAAGTGAAAATTGATCATCGACGTCTGCATTATCACATTGTTTGAAAGATTTTCAGCTTTAATCACATATAGTCAGTTGATTCTACCCGGATGGTGCCTTTGTTCATTTATTCCTAGAAACTTTCTTTTTTCTGTCTGTGAGCATCTTCTCATTTGATATTCTACCTGACAGTAGTCTTTTGTAAACCAGGCTTATATTGAAAATATGAGTCCATGTTCTTGGTAATAATTAGGATTCTGAGAGAGAAGCAGTACGCTGTAAAAACGTATCATCGAAGTAACAGTGAAATCCTTGTCCCAAATTTGCCAAAGACCCCTCATTATTTTCACAGAGATTCCTTGTACAACAGTACTGCCACCTGGGGATTCTTGTAAAAACTACATGGTTCACTGCAATACAATTACAGTGGTTCACAGTTCAGTTTTACTAGGATCCCTGTTAGGTGTTTCACAAGGCAAAGATAATAATAGTCATAACTTTTCTGTTTCTATGACTGGAGGGGGCTGGTTGTAAAGTTATAACCATTATTATCTCCAGTCAGTCATAAGTAGGATATGACTGGTCATAACTATCTGTTTCACAAGGAGATATAACTGGTTTGTGACTGCAGTCATAACATTTTAGAACCGATCATATGACTGCTTTTTGGTGTTTCTAGGGGTCAAAACATGTGGAGGTATTTGATGGCCACATTTATCAAAAATGTATGCAAATATAATTTTTCAAAATACCATCATGTTGTACATGGTTCCTACAGGTAATGAGCATTTTCTGGTTAAATTTGACATGTTTTCTGAATGTTAAAACATGATTTAACTGCACATGGATAGCTGCTAAAATTATGACCACTCTTAAATTGATCATAAGTTTTCCTATGATTAAGTTGTACAACTGAGACTTGAAGACAGGTCACAAACAGCTGACACATAGTTACTACTTCTGTAGTATACCATCTAGCCACCAGAATATATCAGGGCTATTATGCCCTGCTCATTTAAACATGTAAACCCCCTCCCCCCCTGGTCAAGGTCTAAAAAAAACACCCCCCTCTGTTGTAAATTACTCACAGGTCTTTGGAACCATATTTTTGCATTGATGCATCGTGCCCATTGGTCGGCATGATGCATTTAGCCTAATCCATGAATGCAGCCCTGGCAAGTAACTCGCCAGAGCTACATTCAAGCATCATATAGACCCTACAGGGTTGATACGAAAACTCCCATAGGGTCGACATGATGCTCCTGTTAGGTAGAGCAGGGGCGTAGGAAAAGGGCATATATATAAAAATATAGCAGGCCCCCCCAACCAAGACCCCTGGGCCCCCCCAATAAAAATTTGCTTCCTAAGCCCCTGTAGAGTAGGCAGAGGGCTCGGCCTAGTGGTGGGCACCGGGTATGTGATCATACATAGGGCCCTACTGTAAATCCTCGCGTATAGGATGCCCTTCATGTATAGGACACACCCTAAATGAGGCTAAATCCTATAGCACTCATCTTGGGCCAGATTTTGGTCACTTTAGCACAGTTATATAGAGTAAGATCCTCGCCTATAGGACACACCATGAGTTCAGGTAAATCTATATAGGACGCATCTTAGGCTATTCTTATGTAAAAGCCACGGCCTATACACTTTTGGTAGATTTATGGAGGATTTATGGTAATAACCATGCATTATTTATAACCGGTTATAACTTTTTGGGATGTACACTCTTCCAAATGACATCAGAGGGGTAATTTCCCCTGTTCAGAATGAAGTCAGAGGGGTATCTTCCCAGTTTTACACTGGTTTCCTGCCTCCTATAACTGAAACTATAACTTTTTACAATGATAAACTTACAACTGAAACTTGCAACTGAACCAGTCATAAGTATGTAGTTACAACTGATAAGTGTTTCTAAATAGGCAGCAAGATATGACTAGTCATAACAAAAATATGACTAAAGATAATAAAGCCCTTCTAGAAACACCATCAGTCATAAGCCTATGACCACTCTTAAATTTAAAATAATATTTTCCTATGACTGGTAACAAGTATGGACACCTTGTGAAACACCCAACTGGGAGATTCAACTTTTTCTTTTACTGTGTAGACCTATGGGACCAACTTCCAGTTGTGAAACTTCCTTGTTATCCATTCTACTTCACTATCTCAGCATCAGTAAGACAGGCCTTTTAGGCCCTCTCTATAAACCAATGTATGCATAAAGTAGGGTGTCAGCAATGTATAGTGACTGGCCTGCTTCTCCTATCTATAGTACACTGATGTATGCCCAATGGTTACGACCTGCCATATTTAGTAATTTTCCTTGTTAATAACGTTCACATTGTGTTGTCGCTTGAATTTAATTATATCGTACAGATAAGGGGTTCATTACATCGTACAGATAAGGGGGATAATTTGTTGTCAGTTGAACCTTCGCAGGCTATTGCTTAAGCTATCAGGACTGCACACGGCAGTGCAACTTAAAATACTTAAAATTAGAGTGGGTGATCATGCATGGATAATGCCCTACGACTTCTCTATACAATCAGTACTTATGTAGTTATTACGTCGAGTTTGGTAGGGTAGTCACACAAGGAGGTTGTTGCACATAAGCTAAAGAGATCACTAAGTAGCTACCCTCTCATTTAATCACCATCCAACTTGTTCTCACTAGGTTATACTGAAAAGCCATCTACCTTGTTTGAAAATAGCATGTATCGCAGGTACCTTATTGTGTGACTTGCTTTTTAGTGCTCTTGCTTTAAGTAGCTATCATCCTCATGCAAAGGTACTTGTACCAGACTTGCACTGAGGGGTGCAAGTCTGGTACATTTCTGTGCAACACAAAGAGTCAGGACTGAAAAGAAAGTGACCGCTACAGCAATTCTTAGAAATAACTACCTTTTTTTCCTATGTGCAACACCCCTCAGTGCAATCCTTAGTGACAACTAGCTGTAGGGCTGTAATGGATTAAGAGTAAGGTCTCCCAGTACGATTTGAAGTGTGGCAGCCGTAGTATTTTATGAAATGCCCTCCTGGTTGGGTGGGTAATTCTACTATATTGAGTAGGAAAGATGGGTCGATTACTGTTCTACTTCAAAACCCTGATGATCTACGCAATATGAGAAGAACACAATATTTACAGCATGAGACACGATTATTACTTTGACTTTCCCATGGTGCAGATTGTCGATAATGAATTGAAGTGAAAATGCTCTTATAGATATTTGTCTAGGGCATAACTTAATGCTTATCCAGCTCAAAAGTTCACAGGCAAGTCAGAAATATACAGGTGCATCCCAATGGGCACAGAGCGTTGAATTAACGTTGATCTTGGCTAATCAACGTAATTTCCACATTGATTCAATGTTCTGTGCCCATTTTGATATTGACATACAAAGTTTCATTTAAGAGGTTATTTATAATGTGTCAGATGCAGAACTTTGAAACAGAAAAATGAATAACATTTTGGTCTCATTATTGATAAGGAGGATACCGCTTAGGCATTAAAGTAAGAATATTAACAGGGTGTTTTTTTCTCTTTTCAAAAAGAATATACTAAGTCTAATTTTTGTAAATCGTTTTCTAAACCATTTATCTTTCTATTTTCAAATTTTCATTTTTTACAAAATCATGTAAATGGTCCAAACAAAATTGTTTGAAGAAAGATTTGAAGTATTGCTCTTTGTAATCTTTACAAAATCTTTTTATTTTCTTTTAGTGAAAAGAAAATATTTTGGTATTTTCTTTTGTCCAAAACCTGTTTCTCAGGGTCAAGTTAGGGCCACCTCCTGAGGTAGGGATAAGAAATTTGGAAACTTCCACATACTTTTTTAAACATGATTATTTTTCCTCAGATTATCAAAGAATATGACTTTACAAAGGCGACAAGAAAAATGTGGCTTGGACCACGGATATGAGTGGCAACTCCTATCCGTGGTCCAGACCACATTTTTCTTGAGCTCTCACCTGGTAGGCCTATGGCGATCCTTGCTTAGGGACCGTTCAAACATAAATTTGCCCCCCCCCCCGTAACACTTTTTGATAAAATGGGCAACACCTCCCTAATTATGTAACACCAGTTAGACCCCCCCCTCCCTCATGCATCAATGAGGATTCAGATCTCCCAGCAGTCCAATCAACAATATCCAGACTTTTCTAATCAATAGGCCTTGCTCTACTTGTAAATCCCCCCCCCCATCCCCACAATTTGACAGGACATACATGACGATGTTTATGCTAATAAATTGTCATGGCATGCGACTATATGCCCCAAAAATGACTGGACCTGGGCCATACACTATGCCCCATCCACAGCTCAGAGCGTGGGAAAATAACACCCAACCCCACTACCCAGCGTCCGCCTCACGTCACTCCACCTCTCCATGGTAATATCACCATAACGACAGCTAGGCACTGCTTGCAACTGCGTAGCCCGAGCATGTTTTAAACTCATTCTGCAGCCAAAATACTACAGTTGGACTTTGAATGATGTGCTTAAAACTGGAGTGAAGCGTACTTTTCCACCCGGGGGAAGGGTCCAGTTTACATGACGTGATTGTGTTACCATGGGCACTCACTAGGCATCGACATGACAAATTACGTCATAGCTGCAGATTGACATCATCAGTGACGTCCAAAGCAAAATGGCAGCTCCCATGGACGAAAACGAAACCATAATAGAGTTGCTACTGTCGCTATGCTCCCGGCAACTCCAAATAAACATTTATAAAGGACTTCACAAAAATGAATTTGGTAGTGTTTTGTTTTAGAAACACTCAAGTTATGTGTAAGATTATTTTCATATTTTCTTTGTATTTTCATTCTTTATAACAATCTTTCCAAAATATTTTTATGGATATGCACATAGGGTCATGTGACCCTCCACAATGGATGGTTGGTCTATGGATAATCTTTTTGAAATCGTTAAGCAAATTTTACCTCTATGATCTTTAAAGGTGAAAAACAAAATTACAAAGAGAAATATAGCCTTTCTCATTTAAAAAAATATACAAAGAAAATTATTACATGAATATTCAATTTTTGTCACATGATCCCTGAGAGCCAATGATTGAAGGGACCCCCTCCTGACATTATGACATTATAGGGTGTTTCCCAGGTCTATTCATCAGAATGGCTGTATCAGCATAGGAACAACGTAGAATTCATTCTCTGAGAATCTAATAAAGATTTTAGTATTCTAAAGAAAATCCAAAGAATGAAAAAGATTTTCTTTCTATATTCTTTACATGTTCATTTTCTTCAAAATATATTGAAATACACTGAAAAGAATTTAAAGGGAGAAATGGGTTTTTCTTCCAAGTTGAATATTTTCTTCATTAGATCCATTCTATAAAAGGATTATATAAAGATTTCTTCAAAATAAGAGAAAAAGTATCCTGCTTTAATATATAATTACAACTGCATCTATCCGAAAATCCTGCAGTATTCATTGAGTGATGTTAGTGAAAGAAGTGGATACCCTAACACTGGTATACTGGGCTGAACACACTTGGTACACAGTATGAGTGTCACAGTGGTTGCTATTTGGAGGGTTCTTACATCAATTTGTAGTACTTGTGTGTAGTTGTAGTACTTGTGTGTAGTTGTAGTACCTTAGGAAATGCCCTCTAGCACTTCAATCTGGTAATCCAGTAAGGGTAGCATCAGGTAGAAAAAATAGAAAGTTTAAAATTGCAAATTTCTGCAATGCTATACTCACAATTGTTTACTTAATAGTAGTTATATGTATGACGCTGAAAGCAATAATCTTATACCCTGTCAGGATTTGAACCTCCGACCTCTCATACCTCAAACAGATTTTCCACCATTGGACCACTAATGAAACGATAGGCACTGAGGAAACTAGCATGGAGGTTGAGGGGGGGGGGTCAAAGGAGACAAAGGCCTAAGTATTCATGCATGTGTACAACTTTGTTTGATGCATGGGTCTGGCATCGTTTGTGCTATGGGACCTTTAACAGGACAGACACCTACATCAACCCCTGTGCAGGTGGCTGGGTGGTTTCTCCATAAGCTAGGAGCCCCCAGTGACACCTGATGATGCCAAACGGCTCTTCATCACTTACGCTCATGACCTGCCAGTATGCTGTGCTTAGTGTTGGACACAAATACAAAGCTATCCCTATGGGCAATCTAAAACACTGGTCATTGCTATTCATTATCGCCTGAACCTTTATTATCCCAGTTCCACAGTATGTGAGCGAAGGACAAGTAATGAATTTGAATTCCATTACCAAAATAAATGTGTCTTCGGGAAGACATTTTATTACAATGTTGCTTAGCAGTATTGAAATATCACCACCATGTTTGCCAGCTTAATCAGATCCATTAAAACTACAGGACACTCGGATCTGTAAATCACTGTCTTCCACATGGAAAATGATATTTTTTGTTTGTATTTTTTTTTTCTATATTCAGCATACCTTTGGCACCCCATAAATACCGGACCAAACTGCTCTCAACAATCACCCACTGCAGTGCTGTCTAGCATACTAACAGTCCCTTACTTTGGTGGCCTGACATCCCCTAATGGGTACAAATAGTGAACAAATGTAGGTTTTCCTACAGCAAGAGAGGATCTGTCTGTCCAAATGCCAGGCTACCATGGTCAGAGTCAAATGCAATTATAAAGTTATATGCTACTCTGATGCAACTGATCAAAACCTCAAGAGGATTGTTGTGAGTCTTGTCATATTCAAATAGGACCTGTCATTTGCGCTAAGTTTCAATGATCAAAAAAACAAACATCATGGCAGGCAGTGAAGAAATCAAAAGTGAAATGACACCAGATGTCCTTGCAAGAGTACACATAGGAACTTTGACCCCATCAAGTCCCTCAGTTGCAAATAACATGATGGCTGAGCACTGCAATTTAGACTAAATTGCTGTGATTTATGAGGACAACACATTTTAATAGGGGTAGACACTTCATAATGACTGGCCAGGTGAGGGAAACATGCCTCCTTTGGGGAAATGGCTTTTTAAGGTTTAAGTCATGGGTTTTAAAATGAGATACATTGAGCTAAAATATCCCTGGTAGTTTTGCTGTAATTGCTTGTCAAAACATAGGTTGTTGTGTACAACTGAAAATAGGAAATAAGCTCTAAATGCATTATATCTTATCATAAACACTAATAATGGAAAAAAATGCAGTTTTGTAGAAAAATAACCAAAGAAATATGATGTTTTTGTCATAAAAATTGGTTCTAGAAGGATGTTTTTAGCTCTGTTTTCGGTTCTGGGTTCCTGAAGGAATTTCAAATAAAATTTGTGGCAAATATTCCCAATTAGAATAGGAGAATGGTTTCCATGGCAACCAGAAATTGCCTTATCTACCAATTGTCTATCTTTCCATGGCAACCAACGTTCTAAAAATGGAACATTTTCAGTGGAGATGGAATGATTTTTAAAAGCATACCACTGGATTCCTAATCAAAAATTGGTCTAAAGCTTTTTTTTTAGCATATTTTGAGTGTTTTACCCATATACTGCCCCCTGGTGGCCAAACCCAGTACTAACCCCCCCGCCCCGGAGGCATGTTCTCCCCCGTTGGGCCACAATTATTATTATTGTGTCTTTTGGTGATTCACTTCACATAAAAAGGGAGAATATATTGGATACCTTTACTCATTTTAGGTACCCAGCAAATTGTCATCATCTGTCGCCATGATTGGTCATCAATGGTGACTCTTTTTTGAGTGATAACTCATTCCGCCATCTTTCGCCACTGTGTGTTAGACTCACATGGCATAGCAATTGCTATTCCTGGTGATCTTGTGCTATAACGACGTCGTGTTCCATCTAGCGACATGCGTGAGCCACTTCACACAGGTTGACAAGGACTAACGACAATTTGCTGGGTATGATACTGTAGGCTTCATGAATTCATAAGGTGTCAATAGGGTGGGGGAGGGAAAGGCCAGACCCACCCTGGGTTGAATGTCCGATGTTATGGCCTATGCAGCAATACGTTTTCATATCCTTCATTGAGAGAGACAGGGGTGGGTACTTCATAACTTATTTCCTTTGGTGGTTCACTTCCCATAGATAGGGAAAGATTATGGATACCTGTCCCACATTAGTGTACTTCTGCCCCTCATGTTTAGACATGATACTGTACCCTAATATCTCTATATAGAATGATACACCTAAAGTATGAAAGAATACTGGATGTGACCCACATCATCTTCTGTATCATAAAACACGTTTTAAATTGCAGAAACTTTCCACATTATATTATATACATCTTAACTCATAACCCAATCTCCAAGGGGCTCCTTGCTATTACACCTCCCTGTAGCTGTTAGAAGAAACCTATGTCATTCAAGTCATATGTCACTGTATCTGCATCTATGTAATAATACTGAATTATATACAGGGCACAGGACATTTTCTTTATACTATTTTAGGGTCACTCAATATTCTCACGATAATTATCTAGCATGTCATTGCACCAGAAACCCAACAGGAAAATATTCAGTGGTGATAAAGTGTGTGATGTTCTTATCAAACAGCTCTATGATATCATAGAATCTTAAGTTGACAATCATTATTTTATAGGCAATTGATAGGTTCATAGTGACTATAATATATACCACATTTTCTTAATGTTGAAGACTTGTATCATCCAGAATACATGAATTTAACAATGGAAAAAAATATAAGCTTCTTGCCAAATATTTCACCTGTATCAATTGTTTTATCGTATTTCATGCATCTTTAACGTCAAGTAGCTCAGAAATGAGAAGAAACCCAGCAATACCTCTATGATTTCTGGATTCGGCACCCTTGAATTGGCCAAGATCATTTGATTTATTCTAGCTGCTCTCCCAAAATGTAAAAAAAAATGTTCTTCAGTGAATTATCCATGCAGGACTATAATAAAAAAAAATAAAAAAAAAACATGGGGGTTTTGGCCCAGGTCTGCTCCTATCCTTATTGTACCATAAAATCAACCACATTGATGTCAGACCCCATGGCTAGACATCACTACAGATGTCCAATAACTATCATATCATAAGCTCCAATCATATTTCATTAATCATATACCAATTATATTGTGGTGATGCAGTTATTTATAGAAGACCATCTTGCAATATCTATCTTGATTATACCAAAAATGATAGTGTTTACCATGTGAGCTTCTTACTGGTAAGTATCTTATCCTTTTTTCTTGTCCTTCAGGATGGGTATTTTGGCGTAAACGCTAAAGAAGAAATCTCATCAAACCCTAAGGTATGTATATATTTGATTATTTTTGGGGAACTGTGTATTTATAGATATAACTAATAATTGGGTTGGCTATTTCTATAAGAACTGCACGGGTACCTATGGCTGCCACTTGAACCTTTTCCTAAATTGCAGCTTGATTGCTCCAGTAATTACAATCAAGAGTGCTTTGTAATCTAACTCCAGAAATAAAGTTATTGTTGTTTGCATTGTACAGCTAACACTCCACTGAACGTTAACATTGGTGCCCTTTTAAACGGTATTGGAAGTTCCCGAACCATTACTGTGTCTCAGTCATTAACGGTTTGAACTCCTCTCAAGAATCCCAAGAGGTTATTTCTTAGGCACTACCACTCCACAGAGCCACTACGATATGAAACTCCCAACAATAAGGCAGAGAACCATAGGTCCTGCTCTATGACAACGCTGTATGATTATTTCTAGCCACTATGCAGTAATTTCAAAAGGGTTGGTAGAAGCAATCATACTGGGGAAGACATTAGTAGTCACTAGTGTATTATATTATGGTGGCAATATTCTCAGGCTTCTCATTATAATTTGAAGGAGGGCAGTCGTAGTGTGTTAGGAAATGACCTCCAGATCCTAAACTTTGTAGTGATATTCCTGCCTCTTTGCGTGTTCCTCTATGTATGAATATGTAATTCTCGGCATGTGCTCCTATCCGGGTTTTCTCCATCTTTTTTACCCTACGCAAGAGAGGAACGGTGTTTGACTGTCCCTTCTGAAGCACAGAGCCAACCTAGCAATCACTAATTCGTTAAATAAAACTTTACCCTATGCAAGGTTGCCCCCCTCGCCGACTCTCTACCCTAACAATTCACTACAATGGTTGACCAAAGGCCAACCCCTTTGTGGAGGGGGCGTGCATTTATTCCCTAATAAAGACCAAGGGCTTCCCCCTCGGTCTTTATTAGGGAATAGATGCACGCCCCTCCACTTCCTCGTGCCTTATTCCTTAAGTATACGTAACATCAGTTGGAGGTGCAAGCCCCAAGGGTGGTCTGGATGAGAATGGTGTTTGGAGTACACTGTAAAAACATATGTTATCAGAATTTTGAGACAGATCGCTTGAAGCTTTGGGAAAAGGCTTTGATCATCATTTTCACAGAGATTCTCTTTACCAAAGTTATCTATACTGTACTGTTATCTGGATCTTCATTGCTCATTGCATTACATTTGGTGGTTCACTATCCAGTTTTACAAGGAAGTGGCAGATTAAAAACTCCCACCATCCCTCCCCCCAACCCAGCAAATTGTCGTCACCTGTCGCTATGATTGGTCATCAATGGTGACTCCTTTTTGAGTGATAACTCATTCCATCATCTTTCGCCACTGTGTGTTAGACTCATGTGGCATAGCAATTGCTATTCCTGGTGATCTTGTGCTATAACGACGTCGTGTTCCATCTAGCGACATGTGTGAGCCACTTCACACAGGTTAACGAGGACTCACGATAATTTGCTGGGAACCCTTGTATTACAATCAGAATATCAAACTAGCCTCTAGTTACTGTATGTAACTAGAATTATGCGATTTAAAACAGCAATGAATAGTAATTATTCATCACTCCTCTATGGACTTTCAGGTATATTTTACCATCGCTGATAGAGAGTCTACTTCAGTGTAATGCTATGTTCAAAGTAGAAATCAAAGGCTGATCTAATCTGCTTTTTTCTTAAACAAAAGCTTACCACCACTGTCAATAGATTTCTTATTACCTCTGATAAGGTAAAAATGATTATTATAATAATGCATCAAAAGAGATTGCAGTAACATTTCAAATTCAATACCTTTTCCATTGTCAGCACATCTTTAAATAGATCTTACAGTGAAAAAACCTCCACTGTTGAGAGACAAATAGAAATTCATTTCAATTCATCTTGATACTGCTTGATATTCTGTACATTTCGATGATGTATAAAACAAGCAGTTAATCATAGAGCATGGATATGTTACCCAAACAGCGTACACCTAAATTCTATTTTGGTTTGCAAATCGTTGAAAACATACAGGTGAACACAGGTTTGGAACACTAACTGATGATCATATTCCCAGAGCCTTGCATGGCCTAAGCATTACTTCACTTTTAAAATACAGATCTATGGTATTTGTGAGACTGTCTTTATCTATGGGGGCATGTTGAGGGGCATGGGGCTGCAAAAGTCAGATACCTCTGACTCTCGGCTTGATTGCACATTCTGGAGGGTGGGGCTCCTATGTGAAAAGGTAGTGCTGTCTAAGAAGTGCCTCTTCTGCAGAACTGGCTTTCCATGTAGTGATAACTCTTTACTTGTGTTGCTCGCAAGTGGTCATGCTGGTACGATGCTAGATAAATGTGATTAGATTAGGTACCTAGTCAGGAAAAGTCAGTCAGTATAGTATAGTATAGAGTGTGTGACACGAGTAGGTACCTGATAGTGCAGCTCTCTCTATTTCAAACAAGGCAGGTAGCTTTTCAGACTAATGTGGTGAGTGTGAGTCGAATGATGAAGCAGAACATGACTTGTTTTGCAAAGAGGGCACTTACTGACAGCTCTATCTATCATAGGAGCTACAGCCTCCAGAATATCTACCAGACATGTTTGGCTGTGAAGCTACACTGGCATTATAGCCCAGATGTGATGCGAGGCTGGCATTGCAAGTGTCGCCAATGCCGCTTTCCAGACAATCTCCATACAAATGGTTGTGTGGTCAGACATAAATGCTACCTAGTGCCTGCTTCTAAATTAATGTATCTATAGATGCAGGCTGCCAAACAAAATAACCATCATGTTGAATCAGACTAGACCACAAGGCTGTCCACTTCCATTGATGGGTCTATGCTGTGTACTAGTAAGTTTGTTTACAATAACAAGTTCTAGGGTAACTTCATCAGGAGTTACCCTAGTACCAAACTTTCAGTTTTGGCTGATTTCTATGGAGTAATGTAGTAACCCCAGGTCTTGTCTCTGTAAGTATCCATGCCCTAGCTGTGATCCTGCAATTCTATTATGAAGTAGAACAGCATAGAATGAGGAAATGTATCAACACTTTTGTGTATATGGCCATTCAAGTTGGATCGGGTAACTGCCGGTTACCCTAATACGTTCTGCACTGTGAGTATGGTAGTATAACCTCATTCTGCTGGAAACTTCCATACAAAAACAACATGACTGTGTAGAACTTAATGTGTGTGTGTGTGTGTGTGTATGTATGTGTGTCTGTGTGTGTGTGTGTGTGTGTGTGTGAATAATATAAATCTAATTGGCAATCCTTCAAAGTGCAAAAATCGCCTCTCAGTTTGACTGTCCATGAAATTGATAGACCTACTTGGCAAGCCTAGTAATTTGATTATTATGCATTGTCTTTGCTTGTCATGGTCTATTTCCAGCCCACCAATTAAACATCAATAATTATCTTTTGAATTTCCAGTGTGAAATTGAATAGGTTATTGAAGGTCTTTGTTATCTAAAGAAACAGCAATAAATGGAGAGACCTAAGTGGATACTGGCAAGGCTTTTGATAACGGGCAAGTGCAATATTTTAGTTATTTACAGATGAGTACTCACAAATATGGTTGTGGTATTGTGGTAGAATAATGCCAAATGTTATGGATCTCATGATACAAAACATTGTAAAATACAAGATCCATATATAGAATACAAGATTGGCTTAATAGAGCCCAATTCCAGACACTGTTTCAGATAACATTCTCATATGTAAAGCTATACACGCTAGTACAATGTGCCACATTGATGATGTATATAACGTTAATAACCTCAGATATGAGTTTGGAGAGCAGCTACTATGTATGAGACCTCATGTCAGTAAAAAAGAGGAGCAGCTACATGTCAGCAGTTGACCAGTGATATGATTCTGGTATGAGACGCCCCCCAAAGGGCGGCTCCTAAACTTACTGAGATAAACCTGTTCAATATGTGAAATAATCATAATGATAATAAGTGTGGGTCGGCATGGGAAAACGTGCCTCCAGGGGGGTTTACTGGTACTGGTTTTGGATAGTGTATGAGCAGAACACTAAGTAATACACCAAATGCCCTAGACCAATTTTTGATGGGGATTTCAGTGGTGTGCTCAAGACTCTTTCATCTATATGGAAAACATTCCATTTTTTGAATGCAAAAGAAATGTTTTCTATGGACAATGAACATTAATGGAGCGTTCTGGTTGACGACCTAAAGCTGTAGAATTAGGTGTTGTCAACCTGAGGACCCAAAGTCGTCTGCAGTGACTAGTTTTTTGCTTCTCATGTTTTAGTGCATTATTCAAAATGGGAATCTTTCGGCCCATATAATTTGGAGAACTTCCTAACTTGCCCTAGAGCGAGTGTACATAACACTAGTTTGTTTCATTTGTTGAAACTATTCTTGTCCATTGAGAATAATACATTTTGCGCTCACAGTATTTCAAACCACTTATTGATATAGTATGCTCTCAGTCGAGCATGTTCAGTCTGACCTAAATTACATCCAAACCAAAACAAACCTTCAGCATCCCACGACATAATCTACCTGTGACCTGGCCTATTTACAGGCCTATTAGCAGTTATTTGCCTATTGCAAAAAGAAAAACACAAAAAAATACTGGACTTCAGAGGAACATGCTAGAGTGTGAGTAGACGGGCGCAAAGGTTGTGGCCACTTTGCTTTTGAACAACAAGGCGGATATAAACCTGTTTTTTCTACATGGGTCATGTCCCAGGAGGATAATTCAAAACATCCTGGGATCACAACCTCAGCAATCTTGGGGATTATTCTACCTTATCCTATTAAGCGATCTTAAGATTAGACTGTGTTCACATTTCCTAGCCAGCACTAAGATCGCATCGATCTTAGCCTCAGCCCTCCTACACTATTCCAAGAAGTACTGACTGGGCACAGGGGTAAGAGTCCCAAAATAAAGGAATAGCTGTGGAGCCACTCTTCTTCACAACAGTGTTTATACCATCGTTCCCCGTCCCCATATGGGCTGACAAAAGAGCACAGGGTGCAGTTCACACCGTACAGTATTCAAGAGTTGTTCCCATGAATGTATGATTTATGCTTGCCTATTAAAAGCATTGTGCCCTCCCCCCAGGACAAAGAGAGAAAAGGGAAGAATTACCTTACAGTGCACTTAACACATGAGTAGCCAAGGACACTCAGCAAACGTCCTCCCTCCCCTCTATATCTATGCAGCAGGCTATCCACTCTTTCGATCAGGAGTGTTCCCTGTAAGTGTTTTTGTACTCAGGTGAAACCACTATGCAATTCTTTCACTAAGATCGCAGTGATATTAGTGCTGGAAAAGGAATAGTGAAGTGATCCGAGGACTTGCTATTCTTGACAGGCCTGCAACCACTGCATTAGATAGGGTAGACCGGCCAGGTCTTATGATATGTGCCTAAACTAAGATCACTGGGGTTGCGATCCCCGGATGTTTTGAATTAAGCTCCTGGTTGGCTGTAAGACATAATGCTGAAAGTCTTTTATATTTATATTATATACACATTTTGAGTACATAGAAACTATATTTCTGGGCAGGATATTACCGTAACACCCCGCTTATAAGGCATGTCCTCCGTGTCTTATTCAGTTCATTTATCATCAGCAATATCAAATCCATCTAAAAATCAGGATGACATAAACATTGCTTATGCATTGGATTCACAGTATACCTCAAGCAGAAGACCTGGGTATTGTAATTATCTACCATAAGCATTCTGACAGTGTTAGGAGCTGAAGGGAAGATATATTATACACACATCTGACACTATATCATATAAGCAGAATTCTACTAAAAGGATATTCCTGTCAGGAGAAGATGGATTATGATAGGCCCAGTTGCCATTGTAATGGAATTAGGTAAATTAAGGGCCCCATAATCCTGTTAGACACCCATGAGCATTAGTCCTGGGGGAATCTAGAATTAATAATTTGTCATTGTTCTACCTAGCCCTTCACAACCACCAACAATCTTACACACTGCCTCTGCAGGAGACTGCAGAAATACAACAGCCAGCAGAGCTCTGGAGCTTAATTCAAAACATCCTGGGATTGCAACCCCAGCGATCTTAGTGTAGGCACATATCATAAGACCTGGTCAGTCTACTCTATCTAATGCAGTGATTGCAGGCCTGTCAGGAATAGTAAGTTCTGGGATCACTTCATTGTTCCTTTTCCAGCACTAAGATCACTGCGATCTTAGTGGAAGAATTGCATAGTGGTTTCACCTGAGTACAAGAGCACTTACAGGGAACACTCCTGATTGAAAGAGTAAATAGCCTGCTGCATACATAAACAGGGGAGGGAGGACGTTCACATAGAGTCCTTGAGGGCCCTTAGGCCTACTCATGCGTTAAGGGCACTCTAAGGTAATTCATCCTTCTCAAGTCCTACCCCACTCCCTTTGGTACCCTCTTGCTGCAAGCCAGACTCTGTCTTCGGGGAATTTCATCTGTCTTTTATCTATTGGGGTAAGATATTTTTATTTTATCCTGGTTGAACATTTGCATTAAAGTTACCTTATTTACAGATGGAATCTAATATATTTCTTAGCCCATATGGGGATGGGGAACAATGGTATAAGCACTTTTGTGAAGAAGAGTGACTCCACAGATATTCCTTTATTTTGGGACTCTTACCCCTGTGCCTAGTCAGTACTTCTTGGAATAGTGTAGGAGGGCTGAGGCTAAGATCGATGCGATCTTAGTGCTGGCTAGGAAATGTGAACGCAGTCTGATCTTAAGATTGCTTAATAGGATAAGGTAGAATAATTCCTAAGATCGCTGGGGTTGCGATCCCAGGATGTTTTGAATTAACCTCCTGAATACTAATGACAGCTGGCTGTGCTATACACCTCATCTTTACCAATCACATTGTTCTATTATACAGAACCTGGCAGCAAGACCGGGATGGTAATACCTCTGAATAGGATAAGATATCTATACTTAAGGGCTTCTAATTCAAGATCTAGGAAAATCTGTGCAATCCTTTGCTGACAGCCAAGCCATCCTTTCCCATAGCTAAGGCCTATTGAGCCTTGTCTGTTTTGAAAGTCGTCTGAAGAGGTTGTTCCTAGTCAGAGTAGGTATACCTGATATAAAGCATGTCCATAATAATTCACTTCCAGGGAGATCATTAAAATCCTTTCTGCGTTCACTTTTTGGTTCATCTGACAAGGAGCCATGTGGATTAGAGGCCAACATGATTTAGGCCATGTGACAGGGGCCAAGTGACGGCGGGGGGTTAAAATAATTGAGGTCATGTGCCAAAGAACTGCACTACACATGCAAGTGCGTATGTGCCTCGTTTGTGGGATTTGTCATTGGGTCACAATTGACTCATTCTGAAAGTTATTCTTGTTATAAAGAGTTTGCATAGTTGCAGAGTGCTTGCATAATTGATTCTTTAACTGTCGATAGGTGATTGACATTAACTGTAATAACTTCACCCTTGACCATTTTGTGGTCTCATAGTCCAGTCAATCTGGCTCAATATGAGCCAAAACCTTTAACAAATTGCAAATCAAGATTTTTCTGCACCATCAGTCTTTGCCAATATTGAGACGAAACACCCTATTAGGCTTCAATAAACTGATTTCCAATATAAGGTTGAGAGTAAGGAAATTGTAATGGTAGGTTAGTGGTTTTCTTTTATTCCCTATTCTTTGATCAAGGTAATGTTGCAGTTCTAGAAGTTTACTAACACAATATTCCACATTTACATAATTTTGACCAGCCAAAAGAAACCAACGTGCTCTGTTGAGATGCCTGTTCCTTTATCTTTATCTAAACCCTGTTTGTTGGGGTACAGTTTAAATTGCAACTATAGTGCACATGGGTGGGATGCAAAGGTTGTGGCTGCTTTGCTTCTTAACAACAATTGACTTGGACATTTACTGACATTAGCAGCAGGAGACATCATTCTACTGTTAGCCCTAACGCCCATGAAGAATGTTACACAAAGCCTTTACAGGAGACCAAGAAACATACCAATTTCCCTTTATTTCCTACCTTTCCTGGTCTGACTAAGTCTCAGTACCACATCTAGACAAGATCTGAATACTGATGAAGGCTGTGCTATAGACCTCACCTCTACCAAAGACATTCTCCTTAACTATAGACCTTTGAAGCAAGCAGGAAATGCTGCCATGTCTGAAAAGGAATCCAGCCAGATAATAGAATTTAAATTCTTAATTGGTTAACACAGACGGTTTGGATATTGAGAGATTTGCATAATCATTTACTTTAAAGATGATCTATTCTAAAGGAGGTATACTAGTATTGACATATTATGTAGTGCAGACGATACAAACTCTGGATGTAAGGACCTCTGCTTTCTATAACAGAGGTCTATTTGGCCCCCCCTGTACAGTCAGTAAAGGTCCTCTGAAGAACCTGTACAGAACATGAGCAAATTACTTATTTCTTTTGGTACCCTCTAAATGCCAATGCAGGAGAGAGATGTCCAGAAAGGTTTATGTCTGAGAGTAGTCCTAGGTGGGTCTATTGTGTTTAAATACTGTATGTGCTACATACGGCATACTAGTTCAACAGTCTATACATTAGAAGGCTGTTGCCAAAAGATTGGAAATTTGGTTCTCACTGTAGCTTACTCACCTTCAATTTCCTGTCGATTCTCCAACCTGAGAAGCCACGTCCCTACTCATAGTGTAATGGAATAATTGACTTCCTCTGAATCAGACAGTTTTGCAAAAAGTTAGGGGGGTCCGGTGTCATGATTGGTTCCACCTGAAGTATTACCCCTTAGTACCACATCTACACAAGCTCCGAATACTGATGAAGGCTGTGCTATACATCTCTACTAATGACAAGCTACTCTACTACAGACTTTTGTGGCAAAAAGGCTTTAAAATGTAATGTCTTGTGCTGAAATATTTCGTGTAGTTTGGGTCAGAATCGCAATTATGTCAAACATGGGTTGGCATTCTTTACTGGAAATAGTAAATAAGTTGTAAGTGCTCTACATATCTCAGTGAAAATAGTAAAACATTAGTTTTATTGAGAAATAATTAAACAAATGGGATGCTCTTATCATCGCCTTGGTTCATGGAGGACAGGTTTTATATTTGTTTTTGGTACTGGGTTCCATTTGAGATTTTCAACATATTTCGGGCAAAGTCTCTTATTTGGGTTATTGAAATGGTTTCCATAGAAACCACAAAGCGTCCTAAATGCACATTCTCCACCTAAATTGTAGCTTTATCATTTTAAAAAATGTTGACCAAGATCCCCCCTAGAGACATGTAGTTATTAAATAAAATGTTCAGTTGAAGTACATGACAAGCCATGAGCCTTTATCTATTGTAAGTACTGTGCAAGCTATATCACCCATAGTAGTGCAGATTATAAACAGATGCAATCTTGGAGCAGGAATTCCCCTTCCTGGAACTGAAAGGTTTACACAGTAGTTTTGCCAACTGGTTCTCTGTGGCTCTTTAGTACTAATTATTCATTAGCTGATTAGTGCAGTGCAATTTCGGTGAAACTACATCTCTCATGTTACTTTGATGTGATGAGTAGCTGCAATAAAATGCAGCTTAAGACAAAACATGTTATACAAAATATCCCTTGAATAGATACAGTGGTTTTACGCCATTATTTTGATCTGAATTTCAAATTAAAGCGTGGTTTTGGGATTGGGTTTTTCCATAACAATTCATCAAATGGTTCAGAAAATTACCAAACATTTTCTGATACAATAATAAGGACATAATACATGGCCGGGTTTCTACTAGGTCCTTTATCTATGGGGAAAAAGTACCAAGTGGAAGCCTAGCCATGTACTATGGCGTTTATACCATGGTTTCAACCATTAAATTAATTATTTTAGCTTAAAAAGCCATGAAATACACTGATATTGGGTGCGAATCGAGGTGGACGATCCTCCACCATTTTAGATTTCCTGTTGATTTTCTGTCAAGTCATAGGTATGTGGGCACATATATAATCCATTGACACTGTAATTACAGCAAAGCTGGGACTGTTGTGAAGATAAATGACCAGATACAGCTATATTGAAGTCTCACAGGTGTATATGCCATGATGGGATATGTTTTTCTTCTCAATTTAGTCATTTTCTATTGACAATATCGCTACGATTCAAATCAAAACACGGCGTCTTCCTCAGCGAGTGGCCCGAACAGCGCAGAGGCAAAATATTACGTGGACATGTGTCTCAGGGGCATGTTAATAGTAGAACCGCTGGTAAGTAGTGCGCCAGGCTGCCAGAATGACCTCAGATCATATGCCAACATAACAACTTGTCTTGAAATTTTCCATGGTGCCTTTAGTGCATGCTAAGTATGTAGCGTTTAATCAATGTTATGAGACAGCATGCATGGGTCTATGGTTCAATATTCCACGACCCGCGCAGCAGGGAGTGGAATATTGAACCATAGACCCACAAGTGCAGTCTCATAACATTGATTAATGCGTTTATCTAATATTTATCTCCATTTTGTATTAATTTCTTACCTTATAACCCCATAATAAATCCAAGGGATGACATTTTGTTCGGCCCAGCGATAGAAATAACCCTCGCCATGTTGTCAGCGGAAGTGTTCCTGTGCATTCTTGTCCATATTGCCAGGCTGCTTCGCTGCAGGGCCCTGGAATGTGGATAATCAATTTCTTACATTGAAATGTTATGATAATAAGCTTTTAACCTATCTATTCTTTAGTATATGGCTTCCAGGATTATTCTCGGCAAGTTTCAGTGCCATTCTGGTCTGTATAGAGGCCAAAAACCAACAAATTCTTTATAAATTGAAGCGAAATGTCAAGCCGGGCCGTGTTGACACTGAGAAAGTAGACTGGAAGTCGGTGCCTGACCTAGTTATGAGTCAAAGGTCAGCAAGCAGTAATGGTGGGTGTGGACATGTATCGATATGAAAAATCGTTGGATTCTTATTTATTTCGAAGAAAATGGAGAAATTAGGCATGGCATGTTTATCTAGGATATCTAAGGATGGTTCTCTGTTAATAACTCCACCTGGCTCCATTGGATTCTATACTAACGAGGTGTGTAAACTTCAGGTATGTCAGAAAACTTTTTCAAATCCTTCATGTACATTGGTTTCTAGCACCGGTCGGCTTGGTATAGTGGACAGCAAGCTCATCTCCTGCCCCAGTGGCCGGGGATTGATTCGGGGATGGCTTGATAACGAACCGTTGGTTATAAGAAAAAAGCACTTTCCAAGCCCAAATCTTTAGATAAATTGTTTTATCAGGGTTCTGCATCGCAAATCAATGCCTAAACTGGATAACCATGGTATAACTGCATATATTGTAATGGCACATGAGCAGTTACAATTAATGTCTACATTATAAGGCATTTAAAAAGAAAAAGAAGAAATGACATTCTTTTGGGGTTCAAATAGGTTGAAGCTATCAACCTTTAGTGCTATCAACAATTATACACTTCAATAAGAGGTGTAATGGGCCTTTGTGATGCATTATATGTAGCGTTTAATCCATGTCATGTATTATAAACCCATAAACATGGATTATAAACCCATAAACCCACGAGTCTCATTATGTATGAATTTCTTACCTTATAACCCCAGAATTAGTCCATGAGAAGACATTTTGTAAGTGCATGTGATCCGCTCGGTTTGCCAAGCCGTTGTGGCCATGTTGTGAATCGGTCCTACATACCTCCACCTTTACACACACTTTTTGGGTAGAATCCAAGTGTGTCAAGCCCTGTTATTCTAGCACCGCCAAAAATACGATCTCTAGTTGGTGTTCACCTACATTTTGTATCCATTTTCTTATAAATAAATTAGAATCCATTGATTTTCCATAGCGATCCAACGTACATGGCCCGGTACACGGCCATTGCATCTTGTTTACGAAGCGGGTAGGTGCCCGGATGTACCTGACCTACTTTTGGGTCAGCAAGCTGCAATGGCAGGTGCCGACAAGTATCGCTATGGAAAATCACTGGATTCTTATTTATTTCGAAGAAAATGGAGAAATTAGGCATGGCATAATCATATAGGATATCTAAGGATGTTTCCCTGTTAATAACTACACCAGGCTCCATGGATTCTAGGCTAACGAGGTGTGTAAACATCAGGTATGTCGGACCACTTTTTCAAATCCTTGATGTACATTGCTTTGTATCACCGGTCGGCTTGCTATAGTGGACAGCGAGCTCGCCTCCTGCCCCAGCAGCCGGGATACAAATATACACTTCAATAAGAGGTGTAATGGGCCTTTGTGATGCATTATATGTAGCGTTTAATCCATGTCATGAGACAGCACTCGTGGGTTTATGGGTTTATAATCCACGATGCATTATATTAGGCTGTAATTGACTGAAGTCAGGCTGCTAAAAAGACATCGTCTGTTGAGCATTCTGTTGGTGCACATCACACCTTGGGATAGTCAGCAGTCCGTTGGAAACATAGTATTATCACACATGAATTCAATAAGGGGATTTGATAACGTTGCTTTGAGAGATAATGCTTCGCTGTAAGTCCTCTGCAGGCTAGGCAATGTTCAGGTCTTTCCAAAGGAGACTGTTCCAACGGGGATGGAGAAAAGAGCAAACGTGATAAAGATCATGTAACCAGCTCAATGAATGAGTGGGAACAGTCCTAGAATGTGGATGGACATTCACGGCCATTAGTGTCAGAGGAATCTAAAAACAAAGCAATAAAGCATCTCTCATTTTCTACATACTCCTGACACCAATGAACAATGTGACAAAAACCTTTACTGCAGACAGTACCAACTTCTCTTTATTTCCTACTTTCTCTGATCAATCTGACTAGACCTAGTATTACCTCTCACTACCACCCTCTGCCAAACTCTGAATACTGATGTACGCTCCGGTATACACCACCCTGGCCAAGACACGTTTCTAAACTAAAGACTTTAACAATATAAAGAGAATAATGAAAGGCATCTCATTTCCAATCGGGAACTTCAATTCTAGATCCTAATTAGTCAGCATATGAGATTTTGATATTGTGGAATTTGCAAATCATCAGAAAGATGAACATTCTTCATTGAGATTAGAATGCAAGCAAAGCAGATATTTTCTGCAGTTTTCTGCAGTAAAACTTCTACCTGGTCTCTACAGATAGTCTTTCTGTAGTTATTATCAAATTGACCCTGCAGTAGGGAAAAGGCTGCTGTATCTGCAACAAGCATGTTCCTGTCCCGAGACTGGATTCGTCAGTTTTAAGTCGTTGGTTTTTCAAGTAGGTTCCTAAAGGTTTGGTTTCAAAATAAATTTACCTGTCTGAATGTCCCATAATAGCAATATCTTATTCCACATTAAAACCAGATGTTTTTGGTGACATGATTAGTTCTCTTACTATTTATAGAACAAACCTTTTGTCTAACTAGTCCCATGTTATTTGGTGTCTACAGCAAGGTGCCCTTCGCCTCTCTGCACTAGCTTCAATAATCAGCAGGATGGTAAGTACTCAAAGTGAGCTCATTTGCACCCACATGTCAAGATACAGACTGCCTATTAATGGAAGTAGATGCAATGTGCTACTAGGATATGGTCGGCAATTATGTGGGTGGGGTATTCTGGTAACTCATTTCTGTGTAGAAATCATAAAAAATGCACCCTAATAGGGAAAATACTTCTGACTGTCAAAAGTGCTAAGATCCCTAGGGCTTGAAAGTCACAAATATGCACTGATACACCCTACCAATCCTTCATTGTGGATACATTTTATTTGTGGTGGTCTTAGTCATGAATCCTTGAGGTACCATATCACTATATTTGAGTTAGGTTGTAGCACATTGATAGGCGGCTAGAGATAAATGGATCTACTTTGCAATTCTAAACTTATAATCTGAGTTTCAAGGTAGAACCTAGTTCCTAGATTAGCAATTTCCATAATAATTCACTTTAGCACAGATTCTGCAGACCCACTTATGCTTTACATCCTTTGGGGCTGAGATACCTTAATGCTTTCATCGATCATGTTGTCAAATGTAAACTTGTCTTTTAATTGGCAAACTGAAGTCCAACAAGCCTCCAGTGGTAATTTGTAACAATGCATGGTGGCTTTGTTAGATTAATTATGCTATGTGGAGTGAGTTCACCCTTACATCGTAGCCCACCATCACATGCAGTTTTAGTATTGCACACCTAAAAACATGTACTCCAAGTGGGTGAATTTAAAACAGGAAATTTGATGAAAGCTCATGACATTGGTCCTGTTGAACGATGGATTTAAATAAGCTATATTTGATATGATATATCAAATCAAATTTGCTTTATATATTATCATCAGAAAGTCTGCAGCCAAAAGTCTTACAGAAGTAATTAAGTATGCTCAGAATGAAAATAAAAATTTAAGATAGGCATTAGGGAGGTTTTTTCTCCTCATTTGATATCTTACTGCATCCATGGAATCACCTTTAAAAGTCCTAGTCACCTTAACTGTAATAAACTTTTGAGAATGGATTATAATTATCTTTCCCTTACAATCTAGGCAGATTTATGATAGCCAATTATCTCCAACATGATTAAGCTAAACATATTCCCTGTTGTCATTTGGAAATCATTATTGATAGAGTGTGCTTCAGCTGTCGTAGGGAATGTGTTAAGTTTCTCTATACCCAGGAGCCTGCCACTTATGTAATCAACAGACTTGATTCCTGGTGTATAGTCATTCTGGCAACCTTTCTAGAGGGTATAAGGAAATAGAATTTAACATCCTAAAAGGAAAGAAATTGAAGGGAGTATTCTCAGGCATGCACTTCTTAAAGGGAGAGTAATTGATTACAAATTTCACTCTCTTTGTGATTTTTTCACTGTCTCTGACTTTGTGAATTACCGTGAAGGTTTTAGATTACCCAATTACAGAGGGAGCCAAGACATGTGAGCCTGACATTTCTACTTGCATATCCTGTTTGGACTAGCACTGAAAGCCTCCTAGGACCAGAAACTCGAGCTTGTCAGTATTGATGACTTTAGGTCATCTGGTTGGAATAACCTAAATCTACAGCCTTAAGTCACCACTGTATCCTCATACTGATGACGTAAACAGCAGTAATCTATCAAAGAGGAGTCATGCTAAAAGCACCAAACACAAAAGAGGTGCCACAACTAGAAATGTTAGTGTTCTACTGCAGATATTCTCCCAGACGTTTCTATCTTTGTAAGCTAGCAAAGTTTAATGTATCAAGTGGTTTTTTTACACATTAAGCTCTAATTGGCAATCCTTACAAATTGGTACTGAAGTCGCACATGAAGAAGCCTAGATATAGCCTTTTCAAATTGCATAGTGTCAAAAATATCAAAATTTTAAAAATTGATATTTTAGCATTTTTCTTACATATGGGTAGATGTCATTTAGAATCCTTGCTTCTTAAACATAATTCAAGCACCAAATGCCTAATAGACATAGCTATAACTTAGTGGTTATAGAATTACATATGAATTGTATAGGATTTATGAATTATTGTATGTTTAATGTTTTAATTATCTCAGTTTAATCTTGTATTAATTGATACAACAACATTTACTGCTAGAATACACACAGACGGCAACCTGGTTCACATATATGCAAGTGTTATATACCAAATAAAAGCTCTTGATGAGCTGTAAATGAATATGGCAATATCTAAACATTTTCTATTTGCGACTTCCGTACCATTTTGTTAGGATGGGTCACATTGCAGGTATTAGTCAAAACATATTATCCATATGCATTGTGGGAAAGGATAGCGGAGCCCTCTTATGGGAGATCCTTGCACTAGTTGACAGAATGATGACTTTAGGTCATTACATAATGACCACAATGACCCTAAACTGACGACCGTAATACAATGGTAAAGGTTCACGAGAATCATAAGATAAGGGTTTTCTCACAAGGTGGAGTTATAGTGGGATATGTTCCAAATTTTATTTGTTTGGCAAAAACTTTTGATTTAATTTGAGTTATTTGGATTTTAAGGGTGGAGCAACTGGCTGTAAAATACAGCCTTATTGCATGGGAGTAGGCAATACGGGGTTCCTTGGTTAAACCTATGAAGCATGAGTATTCAACGTGAGATAAGTGAATCATAATACAATATGTGTAGCAAGTTAATAATATTCAGGTTTGATATTGGCACTGCGTTAACAAGACCTGGTTGTAGCTGCTTGACTGATCTGTGGTAAAATATGGCCTGATGTACAGAATATATGCTTCCTCCACATTCCTCTCCGGGCATTCTCTAGGGAATAATATATATATATATATATATATATATATATATATATATATATATATATATATATATATATATATTGTATCTTCTATATTCATTTCATGATGCAATTGAAATTTAAGATAAAGGATTTGGCATTATCATCACTTGAAATAGAGAAACTGAGATATCACTTCTAGATGGAGTCATTTGTTAAAAAAAACTTTATTGGTTTTCACAGTCTCTAGCACATATTACCAACACATTTTGAATTGCTCATAATTAGTGATTTCATACAAAATGATAAGTGAAAACACAACCTCGAATTATATCTACACTAAATACCCCATAGTACATGGTGCCAACTGGACGGGAGTTTAGTTAAGCCAGCCCTAATCCCATAGTGAAAGCCAGGCCTGGGGCCTTTAGGTAGTTATGGGGAAATTGAGACTAACTGCCATAACCTAATGAGATCCTCCTAGTTCAAATCCCTTCTTGTCACTCCTGGTGTTAGGGGGGTTTAGCTCCAAATGCAGAGATAGGGACCCTTGTATAATCTATTTTCCTTGTTGGTGTGAACTGAGAGCCAAAAGGACAGCCAATGTGGTCCTGAAGTAGAGCAAAAATAAACATTCATGAGTGGCCCTGACAGGCATATGCATAATTATATAGTGACATGTTGTTTGAATCAATTGAAATTCTACAAACAGTCTCTCTGTTGTGGAAATTAGCTTTACTAATTTGGTCTTTTATCTTTGTTGCTTAAGGTGCATTCCAATCTCATTTCTCATTTTGTTGATAGTAGCATCTTCCAAGTTCTAATGACACCACCAGTTATTCCTCCCACTTTGATCCCCTAATGTGCTTGTATTAGCATGGTACAGGCATAATTAGATCTGAAATCATGTCAACTCATACCAACTATGATGCGATGCACTCATAATCCTTTGTATGTTGTTTGTTCAAATTGCAGTGGAATTTAGATATGTACCTTCAGTCCTTACCTCCTAAAAGCCTCATAATTACTCACCTAACAGTCCTGCTCTCCATAAAGACATGAAGGGCACTACACAGATACAACACCATCGCAATTCACATTATAAGATTGAGAGTAAGGAAATGATAATGGTATGTTAGTGGGTTATATATCCCGATCAGCCAGAAAAAAACTAATGTGCTCTGTTTAAATGCCTGTTCATTTAATTTTATCCAAAACCCTGTATGTTGGTAGCAGTTTATACTGCACCATATGGCTTTAGCCAGCAAATTGTCCTTAATACACAGACAATACTTTAAAGGAACACACTGGGACTAGAGCGCAAAGGCTGCAGGTTATTTTGGTTCTGAACAACAACCTGGCTTGAGGGGGTGCAAGCTCGTAAATGCAATGTAACCAGATCAATGAATGAGTAGGAATGGTCCCAGGATGTGAATGGACGTTCACAGGCATTAACAGAAGAGGACTCTAACAACAGAAACATTTTGTCATTGTTTTACCATTAGCCCTAACACCTTTGAACAATGTTACACAGAACCTTTACAGGAGACCAGGACACATACCAACTTCCCTTTGTTTCCCACCCTCCCTGGCCTGACTAAAACTAGTATCAACCCTCAGTACCACATCTAGACAATATCTGAATAGTGATGAAGGCTGAGCTATAGACCTCACCTCTACCCAAGACATTCTTCTTAATGATAGACCTTTTCAGCAAGTAGGAAATTCTACCATGTCTGAAAAGGGATCCAGTCGGGGGCTGGAATTCCAATTCCTAACCCTTTTACTCCCTGTACACTGCATATATGCAATACTATAGCACTGTATTTGAGAAACACAGGGATAGAAAGGGTTAATTGGTTAAGCCATGAGGTTTGGTAATTAAGAGATTTGCAAATCATCTATGAGTTGAGACTATGGAGTTTATATACAGTATGTGATACATACTGCATACTGGCTCAACAGTCTTTACATCAGTGCAAGGTTTTAGATGAGTTCTCCTACCTGGCACTGACAAAACATAAATTCTCTAAAGATTTCCCTGTTCTAGAGATGTGGAGATCAGGCCCATATTCAAGTGAGCTGCTCTTTAAACAAGAAGGATGGTAACCACCAATTGGGAGCCCATTTACATCCACGCACTGATACAGACTGGCCAATTAATGACATTTAATGCATTGTTGTATTAGAATGTGGGAGGCAGCTATGAGAGTGGAATATTCTGGAAGATTAATTTAATTTGGTTTCAATGGTAAGGTATCCCAATAGAGAAAATACAAAAAAAGAACACCAGAAAAACCTGACTATCAGAATTAAATACCCACCTATTCTCATTCTGAATACACCAGCATGAGTAGGTGGGTGTAAAAGCTGCTACTAATGTGGTTCTAAACAAAAGGTCAATATCAATATTTGGCAAGCTATTATGCATGATTTTCCTGAGAGGAAGCTAGTCCCTGGTGACCTGTCAAAAATAATGTGGAAAGCATTTTTGCATTTGTGCTAATTAACATTTTTATGTCATGGCAACTAATTCTGCACAAGGTACTAACATAACACTGAGCATAAAGGAGGACCCTGCATATAGGGTGCACCCTCAGTTGAAGGAGTAGAACTCGATAAGACGCAGAGAAGGCTTAATTTTCAGCAGTTTAGCATTGTACTATACAATATATCATCCTTGTCTATAAGATGCACTCTGACTTTAGGCACTTTCTGGAAGGCCTGACAAGACCTTATCCCCATGTTTAAGCCACACCTCATATGCCAGGTATGTATTACAGTACACATAGACCATACTTCTAAGTCCAATTCAGTTCACTAACCATTGACAGCATCAAAGCCATCTTAGTATCTTAGTATCATTCCTCGGGCATTGGAGACATTACTATGATCCAAATTACCCCAAGCAAAATACCTAATCATCAGATTCCCATATGTCATATACATAAATGTAATCTACTAGTCCCTGAATATAGATAGATGCTCATGAGCATTAGCCTGAGAGGAATCTAAAAATGAACTAATTGACCATCGTCCTACAAAGTCCTTTACACCAACTACCACTTTATTCACTGTCTTCCCTGGTCTGGTGGAAGCTAAGTATTACCCCTTCGTGCCTACACAAGCTCTCAATACTGATGGAAGCTGTACCCATGATGAGCTCAGACTCTACCATGCACCCTTGCGACAAGAAGGCTTTTAAATGAGGTGCCTTGAGCTAAAATATTCCATGTAGTTCTGTTGATATCCTTTACTGGAAATTGTAGATAGGCTGTAAATGCTGTAAATATATCCCAGTGAAAATACTGTAAATATTCAGTTTTATTAAGAAATAAATATGATGCTTTTATCATTTAATTGGTTCATGAAGTTTTTGATGTCTGTTTTCAGTTCTGGGTTTTCAACATTTTCAACATATATGCAGGGTCTTTGAAAAGGGGTCCTAGTGCAGTGGTTACTAAGACCCCTTCTCCTAGTACACATCACATATTCGGGGCAAAATCACTTATTTGGATCAATGGAAAGGTGTCTTTCAGAACCATAAAGCATCATATATACATATTTTTCCAACAAAGTGTGGATTTCTCTTTTAAAATGTTTGGTCCAATTAATTTCCTTTGTATGTTTTTCATTGTTGTGCTTGAGTGTGTAATGCATGGTAAGCCATGAGCTTTGATCTGTTGTAAACTGTTATGTCACCATATTAGTGCACATTATAAGCCAATGCAACCTTGGAGCAGGAATTCCCCTTCTGGAACTGACAGGTTCACACAGTAGTTTTACCAACTGGTTCTCTGTGGCTAAATGCCTCGGCTCTTTAGAACTAGTTATTCATTAGCTGATTAGTCCTGTGCAATTCTAGTGTTACCACATCTCTCATGTTACTTTGCTGTGATGAGCAGCAGCTGTAAAATGCAGCTTAAGATACCACACATTATCTAAAGTGTCCCTTGACTAGATTCAGTGGCTTTACCCCTTATGTTCATGGTCTTAATACATAGATTTAGTCAGATGCTGTACACACCGGTTTAGCTCATCATACCCTACCAACCTATTCATATTGGATTATGTTTAGAGCAATTTGACCTTTGATAATCTGCTTGCAGTCCAGGATGGGAACAATACTCATTAACATCCACAAGTATAGATACAGATACTTGGATCTCTGGGAGACTATAACATTGGCATTCCCGTTCATTTGAAAATATTGAGGCAATTATTAGCTACCTATGATATGTTAAAACATTGTGTCCCTTTGTTGAATGAGGTCTGGGCAGTGAGTGTTGGACCTATCAGCTAAATTTCAAATTAAAGTGTGGTTCTGAAATCAGGCATCTCCATCATAACAAATCACTTCAGGAGCGATTATTCAGAATCCGTTTTGCATTGCATAGCATCTGAGTATATAAGTCTTGTCTACATAATATTATTGCACCATGTATGGTGATTTTCTAATACAATAACTGCACATGCTGTAAGTGCACATGTGAAGTTACAATTAAAGGTGTGGTGGGTCTTTCTGATGCATTATATTATGCCACAATTGACTGAAGCCCTTGTCACAAACACCCTTTTAGTATTCCATTCCATGAAGGACCTACCATTCGTCATAAACTGTTTACAATTGAAGGTTTTATTTAAGGAAATATTCTAGCTGGGATTCTTTTGCCCCTTGTTTTTAACAGCTATTGCTACCCATATCTATTATCCATTGTATTTAGTCCTTGGGGTGTCTGACTTTTCATCTTATGGATCCAATTGAATTCTATCAGAAGCCTGAGTTCATTTACTTGTTGGCTTAATGGATGTCTATCCACAAAGTCTAATACATGGAATTCCATGTATTTCTGACCTAAGTGTCCTGTATTACTATTTCCACATTTGCTGAAGTGATTCGGTACTTCATTGTGGTTCACCTTTCTTTTTGCTGCTGGATTTTTCCTCTTTCTCCTTCTGATGGGTGTCCCATCTCTTTGCAAACCCAATTTTTTATTGGCATTCCCAATATGCTCTCCCATTCTCTTTCTTATTTCATGTTTCGTTTGTCCAACATATTGCTTGCCAGAGCATTTGCAGTTTAGACAATAGATGAGATTTGAGCTCCTGCAGGTTACGTTCCATTTTGCATTATGTGTTTTGCCTGTGATGTTTGACTTGATTTTTCCTGATCTGTTAATCAATGCACAGTCTTCACAATTTGGGATATCACAGTGGTTCCTATCCTCTGTGTTTCCCTCCTGTTTCCCTTTCTCCCTTTCTGGATGGTAGTCTGTTTTAGCTTTTACCAAGTGATCTTTGAGGTTGTTTGGTCTTTTAAAGCCATTGATGAAATCATTCTTGTAGATTTCCTTTGTTGTTCTTGATCTACCTAGTGTTAGCCAGTTCCTCCTCACTATCTCTTTCAGAGCCTTGAGGCCTTGATGGAAAGTTGAAACCAAGAAGGCTTCTTTCTATTTCTTTTTTTTCTTTTTTCTTTTAGCAGATCTTCTCTGATCTTCTCTTCTACCTTCTTACAGCAGTCCTCCAGAAGTTTCTCTAGATATCCCTTTTCTCTGAATTCCTGGAGCTTGATTTCCTTGTGATATTCATTGTCTTCTTCCCTTTTGCATATTTGTTGTAGTCTCAGCAACTGTGAGTAGGGAAGGCTCCTCCTTGTCGCTGGTGGATGTGCTGAGTCATATCTTAAATACATATTAGTGTCAGTTGGTTTTAAATATCTAGGTCTGTATAGAGTCTGTCCTTATCTCTGCTTATTTTGGTATCTAGAAAGTTAATCTCATCCTTTGAGGTTTACATGGTGAATTTGATTGTCTGATTGAATCTGTTGAGATATTCCAACCATTTGGTTAGTTCTTCTTGCCCATGGTCCCATGTGAAAAAGATATCATCTATGTACATTAGCCTTGTGGTTGGCTGAAGATGATATGACGCCAGCATTTCTGTCTCTATTTTCTCCATAAAGAGACATGCATATGATGGGGCCAATTTTGTCCCCATAGCCGTCCCCTGGATTTGTAGGAATTTGCAACCAGTGAAGTCAAGGTTGTTGTTTTTAAGAACAAATTCAAGTAGTTCTACTATAGTGCAACTTTTAGGGTTCACATACAGTTTTCTTCTCTCCATCACCATGCGTCTAATGGTATCTACCCCCTCTCCATTCGGGATGTTGGTGTATAGTGAACCTACATCCAGTGTACCCATGATTGTTTCATCAGTGATTTTCACTTCCTTCTCTACGTTATTGATGAAGTCATTGGTATCTTTCACATATGATTTAATTTTAGGTACTAGGTCTTTCAAGAAATTGTCAACAAAAGCAGAAATCTTCTCTGTTGCACAACTATTTGCTGATACCACAGGTCTCCCTGGTGGAAGATCTATCCCTTTGTGTGGTCACAAATCATAGAAAGTGTGCATATTATGGGGCCTCACATGTCATTCGCCCAGACATGTGCCCAGAATCATGAAAAATAATTCTTATAGGTATGCTTCTTTTATGATAGCAAGGACACATCTGACATAAATGATAATGTGATTTTCCTAATCTACAGGTCAAAATAGTCTGGACCTGAGATTTTCATGGAGGTATGATGATTGTTTCTGTAGGAAATGAAGCCCCCAACATGGCTTGTAACTTAGGCCCCTAAATGTCATTCGCCCAGACACAATTTCGCCCAGACAATTTTGGGTCCATTTTACACCCCTGGAGCCCAAAATATTCATATGGGACCATCAAAACCCATATGTAACTGAAAGATCTCATCCAGCCTGACACTTTGAGCAAAAAAAAATAGAGGGGGAAACTAAAATTCGAATAGTAGGGGCTGGAATACCTCCAAATTCGTCATATGCAAACCTTCTATGATTTTCGACCGTGTATTTTTGGTAGAAAATAGATGTATGGGGTAGTGGGCTTGTGTGTGACGAGATTCCCCCCATAGATTTTGTGATCTCTCCCCAATCTACCATGCCTTAAATATGCTGCATGGCCTCATTATCTATACCCTCAGTGATGTCCCTGTATGTCTCTCTATAGGTTTCTGTATCAGAGAATTGTCTCATACCTTCAGCTACATAGGATCTGGTGTCCATTATGACAGTAGCTCCCCCTTTATCAGCTTGTTTAATGGTTATTTCCTGCTCTTTGGAAAGGGTTTTGAGTGCTTTTTTATCAGCCTTGGTAATATTAGGTCTGAGTTGAACATCAAAGTCTACATTAGATAAGCAACTTCATTAGCTGTTATAAAGCCTTCCTAATTGCTGGAACCTGTAGGTGGTTCCCAATTTGATTTGTCCTTAAGGGACCTTTCCAGCTCTTTATAAAAAGAAAGCTTGATTTGGGAATCCCAATTTGGTTGATTGGGATCATCAATTTCATCTTTTTGAAAGAATTGTTTTATTCTGAGAGATCTGTGAAATCTGTCCAATTCGTGTTTTTGGTCTCCAGGTTTCACACTTTGAGCAGGGAAGAAGTTCAGTCCTTTACAAGGAATGATTCTTCTGTGTTATCAAGTTTCCTCACACTGAGTTTCACAATGTTTGATTTCTTTGGTTTTACTTTTTTTACCTTTCTTGTTCGATTTTTGATCAATGATATTTCTCTTTCTTCTATGTTTGTGCCTTTTCTTTTTCACTGTACTGTGATTTTGTGGTTAAGAGGAAGGATTACTAATAACAACACAAGAACTCTTTGACACTTTATTTGTACTTTCATTGACATTCGGTGGTACAACAACAACACAGGAATCAACTTGATCAATGTCAATGTTGGTAGGTTCAGCTTCAGAAATGTCATTGTTTAAAGGTACAACTTCTGAGTTTTTTGGGTTTTTTTTTTTGCATTAGCCAATGCTGGTGTGGAGAATTTTTCAAAATAAAAAAAAAACTTGTATTGAAAGTAGTTTGTGGTTAAACCCTTTATTGTCTGGATTAATGCAGAAGCCATTCTCTGGCGGAACACAGTGGAACTAACTGGGTGAGCTACAAAGGTTGTTGCTGCTATGGTTCTGAAAAAAGAAACAGAGCGAACCTGCTTTTGGGGAAGGAAGACCTTTTCAGTAGAATACAAAACATAGAATTTATGTTGTGCATGGTCTGCTCTTAGTCCTCTGCATTCTAAACAATGTTCAGACCTTTCCAAATGTGATCTTTCCAGTTAGGAGATGGAGAGAAGGGCAAACTTGATAAAGATAATGTAAGCCGATCAATGGTTCAGTGGGAATGGTACCCAGATGTTATTGGACATTCACAGGCAATAGCGCCAGAGTAATCTAAAAATAAACTGCCTCACATTATTTTACATAGTCCTGTCACCAATGAACAATGTGGCAAAGAAATACCTTTTCAGGAGACAGGAGAATGTACCAATTTCCGACCTTCCCTGATCTGACTAAGCCTAGTATTACCCCTCAGTACCACCCTCTGCCAAGCTCTGAATACCGAGGAAGGAAGGCTATGCTATACACCTCAGCTCTGGCCAAGGCATGTTCCTTAACTATTCACCTTCGCAATATGAAGGGAATAATAGGGATCTTATTTCCAGTTGGAAACTATAATCCTACATCCTAATTAATCAGCATATGAGATTTGGACATTGTGGGATTTGTAAATCATTAACTACATAGACACAACATTAAAAAACATTATTCAATGAAATCAGAATGTAAGGGAAGAAAATATCCTTTGCAGTTTTTTGCAGTTGAGCATCTACTTGGCCATGTCTGAACAGACAGTGTTCTTGAAAACTGTGTAGCTATCAACAAATTGACCGTGCAGGGGGGAAATGCTACTGTATCTGTGACCAGCATTGGGATCTGTCTCACCAGTTTGATGCAACTACGTTCGGGGAGGTTTCTGACCGGGGAGGTTTCTGACCGGGGAGGTTTCTGACCGGGGAGGTTTCTGACTGGGAAAAAGATATGGCCAATTGTGCCACAAATATATGGGGTGGCAAGAAATTTATTAATCTAAAATAAAGTCAGGATAGGATCAATCCTATATTGACTGAAAAAAACTATACCTTTCTGTGATGGAATTCAAACTACAGGTCAATTCATGTTTTTATAACTGCCGGTCAGAAACCTCCCCGGTCAGAAACCTCCATCAGGTCAGAGAACTTCTAGAAGAAGTGGCTTCCCCTTAAAACAAAGAAGAGAGGGCAAATAAGTAAGGAAAAACAGTAGGGATAGAAAGATGTCCATCTAAGGAAAAGGGAGGGAAGTCTGAAGATCAAGATAAGTTGCATACTAGCACTGTATTCTTCATCAAGACATCGGTCAGAAACCTCCCCAGTCAGAAACCTTCATTATGTGAAGCTTTCTGACCGGAGAAGAGATGGCCAATTGTGCCATAAATATAAGGGGTGGCAAAAAAATTGTCAGTCTAAAATAGAGTCAGGATAGGATCAATCCTATATTGACTGAACAAACTATGCCTTTCTGTGATGGAATTCAAACTACAGGTCAATAGATGTTTTTATAACTGCCGGTCAGAAACCTCCCCGGTCAGAAACCTCCATCAGGTCAGAGAACTTCTAGAAGAAGTGGCTTCCCCTTAAAACAAAGAAGAGAGGGCATATAAGTAAGGAAAAACAGTAGAGATAGAAAGATGTCCATCTAAGGAAAAGGGAAGGAAGTCTGAAGATCAAGTTAAGTTGCATACTAGCACTGTATTCTTCATCAAGACATCGGTCAGAAACCTCCCCGATCAGAAACCTCCCCGGTCAGAAACCTTCATTATGTGAAGCTTTCTGACCACAGAAGAGATGGCCGATTGTGCCATAAATATAAGGGGTGGCAAAAAATTTGTCAGTCTAAAATAGAGCCAGGATAGGATCAATCCTATATTGACTGAAAAAATTATGCCTTTCTGTGATGGAATTCAAACTACAGGTCAATAGATGTTTTTATAACTGCCGGTCAGAAACCTCCCCAGTCAGAAACCTCTTTGGCAAAGAAGGAAGTCAAGAAAATCTTCCTTCTTGGTTTGTCCTGAGTCTGGAAAGGAACAAAAACACAGGGAAGGGTGCCCTGGACCATAAGGAACATGGGGGAAGTGAGAAAATAGTACCTTTCTGTGACCACTTTCAAACTGAAGGCTAAATTAACTCTGTAACTGCCGGTCAGAAATCTCGGTCAGAAACCTCAGTCAGAAACCTCAGTCAGAAACCTCCCCGAACGTAGTTGCATCAAACTGGTGAGACAGAGCCATGTTCCTGTCCCTAGACATCTGTTTTAAGTTGATGGTTTTTCAACTAGGCTCCTAAAGGTTTAGTTTAAAAAAAACCTTTACTTGGTTGAATGTCCCATAATAGCCACATTAAGACCAGATTCATGATTAGAATTCTAGGTATTAATGAAAGTAAATGCACTGTGCTTTTAGGATATGGTCGGCAGCTATGTGGGTAGGATATCTGTTACTCATTTCTGCATAGAAATCATCATGCACCCTAATAGGTAAAATACTCCTGACTCTCAAAAGTGCTTAGATCCCTAGGGCTTGAAAGCCACTAGTATGCACTGATACACCATACCAATCCCTCATTGTTGATACATTTTGTTTGTGGTGGCCTTCGTCATGAAAACTTGAGGTATCAGATCATCATATCAATACTGTATTTGAGTTAGGCTGTAGCATATTGATAGGTGACTAGAGATATATGGCATCTACTTTGCAATTCTAAACTTAGAATCTGAGTTTCAAGGTAGAACCTAGTTAATATAGTTAAGCAGTTCCCATAATAATTCACTTAAGCACAGATTATGTCGACCAACTTATGCTTTACATCTTTTGGAGCTCAGGTACCTTAATGCTTTCATTGATCATGTTGTCAAATGTAAACTTGTCCTTTGATTGGTGAAGTCCAACAACCCTCCTCTGGTAATTTGTAACAATATATGGTGGCTATGTTAGGTTAATTGTGCTAAGATTTAAGAGTGAGTTCACCTTACATTGTGTCCCACCATCGCATAATGTGCACTTATTTGAATGCCATGACATGACATACAGTTTTAGTATTGCAAACCTAAAAACATGCATTCCAAGTGGGTGAATTTGGGACATGAAACTTGATAAAAGCTCATGACATTGTCTCTGTCGAACTATAGATTTAAATTTGCTCTATACTTGTGTAGGGGTGGGGTATTTTACACTTTAACGTTCATGCACCCGTGAGACTCAGACCTAGGTCCTTCGGGTGTGGTGGGGGAATCCGGATGGCAGGTGGCAGCACCTGCCTCTGGGTTCGTATCCACTACACCAGGGGGCCTACCACTCGTCCGCCACACGTCACGTGGCCGGTCTGAGTTTCGCGGGCTTTTCCCCTATATAAGGCTGGTCCTAGCCCTAGGTTCCTCAGTAGTGGTTTACCCACTGCTCAACCAGGTTGTTACCCGAAAGGGTAACCGAATGCACTAGCAGCATGTAGTCCTCTGAGGCTGTGATCGTATGTAACGCAAGCTCTGAAATAAAAGCTCGGTTGCCTACCCGGAAACTTTTCTCTCTCTTCGTTATGATTTAATCTAACTTAACGAGACGAACCACTACACTGGTGCCGTGACCAGTTGGTCTTCGGGTAAGCGCAGTCAGAAATGACTGAGCTGAGCCCAGTTAGGGGAAATGGCTCAAATCGTGAGCTAGACTCCCCGATGGAGGATGGTGAAATCAAGTCACCACCCCAAGGTACGGAGTGGAGGGATCCACTAGAACACTACCCTGATGGGTTAGAAGATGTAAGAAGAAACTTACATCATGAACTGGATGAATTTGGAGACTCCTTATTCATGCCAGGAGGTACTTCGAAACCTGCACCAATGCATAAAAGTACTGCTCAATTTGGTAAATTACCATTTGAGGTACCAAAGCCTAGTGCAGGTATGTTTGAAACTCCATACAGTTCTCGAATTAAACACCAAAAATGTGGATTCGAAAAGAACAAAATGGACGAGCTTGAAGACATGAGAGCTGAATACGAGAAGATCCAGAAGGATCTTATTACACTGACCGGAACCCGAGACAAGATTCTGACTGAAAACAAACAGTTGATATCGGAACGTCTCAATTACGATCAGAGTTGTAGACGCCAACAACAATTGTTGTTGGATCAGATGGAGAAAGAAAAGCAAGATTTTCAACTCCAGCACGAACAGTATCGTGATGCACTATATACGGCGGATCTGGAATACAGAGCCTCGTATGATGAGTTGAATAGAACTAAACAAGAGTTAAATTCAACTCAATCGGCCTACGGCAAGTATCAAGAAGAGCTGAAGAAAATAGAATCAGCCTTCAAAGATGCTCGGGAAACGTACCAAAAACAGACCGATGAGCATGAAAAACTCAAAGATCAATTGATACGCGAATCCACAGATTTGGCTGTTAAACAGACTAAAATGATGGATGATTATTCCGAACTGGAGGCTAAAGCTATCCAGATGTCAAAGTATCTAGAAGATACTGGTCGTGCAGTAGGCACTCTTGAATCAGACTTCACTGTTTCAGGAATTGCCCTAAACACGACAAGTAACCAGATGTTCTCTTTGAGGGGCAATGACGGGGTAACAGAGACAACTGTACCTCGTTATGAAGGAGTAAAGAGTCATCAGGTTAGATTTACAGATAATACCTCTATACCTCTTGGTCTAGGTACGGGAAATAAAGGGGATAATTCTGCGAGTGGAGCTAAACAAAGCCGCTCGGCAGGAAGCTCCACCTTTGACGGCGGATGGCCACAACAGTCACCTTTAGGGGGACCAAATGGCCCGTATGCCCAGTATGGATGGAATCAGTCCCAAACAGGAACGAATCCGTCCAATGGTAACACCCGGAACACGTCCGGAGGAACAACCGGACGAGCACCCGGAGGTTCCAGTACAGCTGGGGGGCAATCCGGATGTGATCAAGGATCCGGACCCTCAAGCGATCGTTCCAGGAGCAGACCCTCTGCCAGTGGGACTGGTTTCAATAATGGAAATCAGTCGTATGGAACAGGAGGAAACACTAATCCCAATAGTGGTTTCTTTAGCTTTGGTGGAAATACACAGCCCACCAATGGTCCAGGGCCGGCTCCCCAAACCAGTGGATACACCTTTTCACAGGTGCCTCCATACGGAGCAGGGGGATCAGGAGGTGGAGGAGGACCACCATCCGGAGGCTTTGGAAGTACTTATGGTACGAATCCTCCAAGGAAAAAGAGACTCAGTCGCCGAGTATCTCTTTCTCCAGGGTTACAAGCGCTGCATGATTCTAATGCAGCGATTGCTAACTTAGGTGTTGATTGTTACAATCAAGGTCTGGACGATACGGAGATCATGGAATGGAGTAAGGGTTTAACCCTTACTGGATCCACGAATCCGGCTCGTAGAGTAGCTAAGATACCTACCCCCTTTAATGCCAAGAACCCTTGGAAGGAGGAGTATCAAGGCTGCGCGGATGTCTTTAACTGCAATGGATGGGGTAAAGCGGAAGCTCTGCCTTATTTAGTATGCTGGTTAAAGGAAGGCGACGGAAAAGGAGCCGTGGAACAATGGAGAGATTCTCAAATAACAGGACTCTCAGCCCATATGAAGTATGATGAACTCATAGAGATTGCTTCATATTTATATGGGAATATAGTTGGAGAAGACCCTTGGCTGACGTTCACTAAAAGAACACAGAAGCCCAAGGAGTCTGCCAAAGTGTTCGGCTTAGAATGTCAACGACTGTTGCATAAAGCCAGACCTCAATGGAGACTAGATGATAAATGCTTCCTAGATGAGATGTTTAAACAATTCATTGAAGGATTGCGGAATCAAGAACACAGGACAGTAGCCTGTGAAGCTTGGAAGAATGATGCCTCTTTGACAGATTTGTTCCAGTCCCTAGATCATTATGATCGAAAGGCCCGTATCTTTGCCGGGAAGGTACCCCAACGGATGTCAGCAATGATAATCCCGGAGGGAATACCCGAAACCGATTCATCCGAATCAGGGGAACCTGACGAAGATGAAAACGTTGGGGCCATTGGCCAAGGGAACCCCCGGTACAACCGGAACTGGGGAAAAAAACCGGGTTACGTCAAGGAGAAAGTGATCACTTCTAAACCTCCTGTGACTCAACCCGATACCAAACCCACGACGGGTCCTTCTTTATCAGAGGACCTGGTTAACAATTTGGTAAAGAAGATTACTGAAAATCTTAGGAGGCCTAAGCCTGATAGGACTGTTGTGACATGCTTCCGATGTCAGGAAACTGGGCATTATGCTGCCGAGTGTGAGGCAGATAAGCCAGTTTATAGAAACACTCGTTACCGGAGCAATCCGGGTAAGGAGGACTCAGTGAAGAAGGAAAACTGAGAGGGGGTGTCCACAATGGCAACCGGATTACCCCCAGAGTGAGTGATTGCCATGACTGCCAGCCTATCGCAGCTTGCGGTACTGGCAAGAATCCTCTAGCGATTTCGCCCAGCAGTGAAGCTAAGGAGCCTGATCAGTTCCTTACTCATGAGGCTGGGGAGACTGATAGTACACCAGGTGTCAAGAACCGGCAGAAGAACACAGAGGGGAAACCCGATATCAGTCCAGAGGGAGCGGCCAATGAGTTGGCCAGGGTGGGGTGTGCCCAGTTCCCCCCGGGTCATCCTTGTCTCGAATTCTTAAAGGGATGTGGATTTGACCTCGGCGCTAAGACGGAACTTGCTAAGTATGCAAGTAGTCCTACCTACTTGAAAGGTAGGAGGTGGTACGCAGTTGTATCTGTGAGTGGTAGATCCGCTGAGTTTCTTGTCGATACGGGTGCTAGCCACTCCTGTATTGCTAAGAGATTCTACGATCTTTTGCCTACGAATCATGAAACTTTCACAACGGAAGGAAATGCTCGTACGGCCGACGGTAGCATGATACAAACGTTCGGTAGAACATGTATGAGGTTCAGTCTACAGGAAGATAAGGACTTCATCCTTACCCCTACTGTGGCGAACATCGCGGATGATGGTATACTCGGTCTGGATTTTGCTGCATTATATGGAGCAAGGTTAGATTCCCAGAGGGGAATATTGGAAGTGAGAGACCCGTACCATCTCGAAGTACAATGTGTACTTAGGCAAGTAAGCAGTGTAGCCAGTGTAGCCCAGACTGTTAAGATACCACCAGGCACAGCCTGTGATGTCTTATGTCGAGCGGACAGACAGTTTTCAGGAAAAACTGGAGTTGTAGAGCCAGACATGGCCATGTTGTCAAGTATCGGATTGGAATCCGCTGATGTTCTAGTAGCTAACGCTGCTTGGACGGTGGTTCCTATATCCAATACCGGTAACAAGACTGTCTATGTACAGAAGGATACGATCCTTGGATCGGTTGTCTTATCTGAATTGATAGAAGACTGTAAACATGTTTCGGCACCCGGAGCCCCTTCCTCACCCGAAAGGAGCCCGGAACTAGACACTCTAGTAGCCGAAAGCCATGTAGAAAGTGATGAACAACGTGAAGCTCTAACTGACTTGTTGTACAAGTACCGTAAAGCTTTTGCAGCACCGAGTGAACAATTGGGGCGTACCGATAAAGTACTGCATACGATTGACACTGGTGAGAATGAACCTTTTAAGATTCCTTATAGAAGACTCCCACTAGCCAAAAAAAGGGTAGCTGAGGAGGAGATAGCTAAAATGCTTGAACAGGATGTAATAATTCCATCAACCAGTCCTTGGTCTAGCCCTGTATGCATGGTGACCAAGAAAGATGGTAGCATCCGTTTCTGCATAGATTACCGGAAATTGAATGGTATGACCAAGAAGAATTCATATCCCTTACCACGGATCGATGAGACTATAGACTCCCTTGGAGGTAAGCAATGGTATTGCTCTCTAGACTTACAATCCGGGTACTGGCAAGTGGGTATGCATCCGAAAGATATGGAGAAGACGGCCTTTTCCAGTCATATTGGATTATTCCAGTATAATGTGATGCCGTTTGGATTGTGCAATGCACCGGCGACATTTGAAGCCATGATGGAAACTTTATTAAGTGACCTTTTATGGAAGAAATGTCTCGTCTATCTAGACGATGTGATTGTCTTTGGAAAGACATACGAAGAATGCTTGGAAAATTTAGGTATGGTCCTGGAAAGGATCATAACTAATGGTTTGAAGCTGAAACCCAAGAAGTGCGATCTTTTCAAAAGATCTATTAATTACTTGGGGCGAATAATCTCGAATGAAGGGATTAAAGCCGATCCGGAGAAACTGGATGCCGTGTCAAATTGGCAAGCACCCACGAATGCGAAAGAAGTTAGGTCCTTCCTCGGATTCTGTTCCTACTACCGGGACTTTATCCCAGGATATTCAAGGGTTGCCTTTCCTATCCAGAGTTTGTCCCACTGGACACCCGGGATCAGAAAGGAACGATTCCCTTGGGGACCCGAGCAAGACGAGGCCTTTATGAAAATAAAGGATTTGTTTGCTATCACACCTGTGTTGAGATACCCCACGGAGAATGATCATTTCATTCTAGATACTGATGCTAGTAATGAAAGCATAGGAGCCGCCCTTTCTCAGGTCCAGGATGGGGTTGAAGTTCCTATAGCCTTCGCTAGTAACACGTTGAGTAAATCTCAAAGAAACTATTGTACCACTAAACGTGAGTTGTTGGCTGTGGTGGTCTATACGAAGAAGTTCAAGCACTTTTTGTGGGGGAGTGATTTCACTCTACAGACTGATCACTCTTCCCTCAGATGGTTATTGAACTTCAAAGATGCAGAGGGGATGATAGGTCGCTGGTTAGCGCACCTATCCGAATTCGGTCTAAATCACAGCCAGATTGAACACCGAGCCGGGGCAAAGCATTTGAATGCAGATGCTTTGTCTAGAATCCCAGTGAGGAAATGTGCAAATGCTGAGTGCACTGATTGTGGAGCACACAATGCTGTGTTGGCAGGGGTTCGAGTTCCATTCGAAACCCATCCGGAACATGTCTTGAATTGGTCCTTGGAGACCATCAGGCAGTTCCAGAAGTCTGATGCAGTCACATCACGTTTGATTAAATTCCTTAATCAGGGTATCTGTCCCCCAAGACCCGTAGTGTCATTGGAGAACAGAGAGATGAGACGATTCTTAGCTCAATGGGCCGAGCTAAAAGTCCGGGATGGTATTCTGTTTCGATGGAAGAACCATTCTAATAGGAACAAAACCTTGCAAGTTGTCATACCTAGTGCTATGCGACGAGATATTATGTATTTCTGTCATGGACATAGAACTAGTGGGCACTTTGGAAAGAAACGGTCTCTAGAACGTCTGACCAGACGATACTATTGGCCCGGCATGAGTACAGATCTCACCCGATGGGTGGAGACCTGTCCCGAGTGCTGTAAGAACAAACCAGGACCCGGGTTAGGCAAGCTGCCATTATCCCAGGAACTGTTTGGTGTAAGGTTTGCTAGAATAGCTGTTGACATTATTAGTGGGATTCCCCCCACTCCTAGTGGCAACACGTGTATGATGGTCGTGTCTGATTATTATACCAAGTACACCCGAGTGTTTCCTTTACCGGATCATAAGGCTGTTACTTGTGCTATGGCCTTTGTAAAAGGGTGGGTGCTGCACCTAGGTGTCCCACTCATGTTACATAGTGACCAAGGCAGAGAATTTGAGTCTAGTCTGTGGCAGGAGATGTGTAATTGTCTGGCGATCTGCAAGACAAGAACTAATCCCTATAGACCACAGAGCGATGGACAAGTAGAGAGATTCAATAGGACATTGATCCAAGTATTGAAGTCTCTGGTAAATGAGCAGATGGATGATTGGGATGAACAATGTGAATTCGTGGTACATGCCTATAATGGCACTGTGCATTCGAGCACAAACTGTTCTCCTAATCTCCTCGTTTTTGGAGAGGATTTGATTATGCCAGCCGATTTGGTGTTCGGCGTAATAAGAATGAATCCGGAAGCCCCTTGCCAGGTGATGTTTGTAGAATCCCTACGGGATAATTTCAAACAAGCCTATGAGAGGGTTAGAGACGAGTTGCAGAAAACTGCGCGTTGGCAGAAAGTTGGCTATGACACAGGTCTAAAAGCTAGATTTTTTAATCTAGGGGATAGAGTACTGCGTCTACACCAACCTCTAGCTAACCTGAAATTAGCCAGTAATTGGGATGGACCTTTCACTATAACTCAGGTTATTAGTGATTGCACAGTGATTATTAAATCACAGCTTGGTAAATGTTACAAGTCAAATGTAGCGAGACTACGCCCATGGAGGGGGAGGGATACCTCCACCGAAATGTACGGCGATGGTCTATTGGAAGTAATGGAACAGAGTCGTGTTAAGCAACTCGAAGTGGTACCGACCCGAAAGCGAGGACCCGGGCGGCCACGGAAGGTTGCAGACCCGAAGAGGGTGGTGCCCCCTGTCGTAACATCCGGAAAGCAGGGGAAGATACAAAAAGTCTCGGCAGGCGCAGGTAAAAATAAGAGGAAAGGTCCTTCTAAGGCTAAGAAGACCTTGGAAAAGGCTCTTATGGATACCAGGTCAATAAAAGAGGCCTCAAAACCTCTTAGACGCAGTCCAAGGTTGCTACAGACTGCCGTAACCTAGCCTGTTAACACAACGAGTGTGTTGTCCTGTACTGTGTACTGTTATATGTTGTAACCTAGTTCAATGTATATTTGAGCCGGTCAAGAGTCTCTGGAAAAGGTCCTATGACAATGAACCCATGGTTTTGGACGGATAATCCGGTGGATATGCTTATGCTATCCATAAACTCCAGAATACCTAGCGAATTGTCATAGTCGAACCCTGAGTACGGACGGACGACCGATCGGGTATTGTATTGTTTTTATGTAAGGGCGCGTGACCTAATTAAGGGCGCGCGGGAAAGTTGTTGACCCATTTTCGAATGGTCACGTGAGGCGCCGGTTTGATCATGCGCAGCGATTCAAGTTCGAGTATCCCGCCATATTGTCTTATTCCTGCGAAGGAAGAAGACGTGGCCGAGGGTGGTCTTACTCTTGTTGGAGTCTGATAGCCCGTGACAGCCATATTCCGAGGTGTGCCCTCGTTAAAAGGCACCCGCCTTTCACTGGGTAAGCAGTACTCACTGCTTATCCGGTGGATTGGGATATTTTATCCCCGAACAGCCACTTCTGTCGATGGCAGAAGAGGCCGTCCGTCTTGGCGGCGGTGCCGGTGCCAGCACCCCGCCAGAGTATGGAAGTGGTTCTCCCAAGAGTCCCACTTATACATACGACGATCAGCAATACGATGCTGATTGTGATCAAATGGATCAACAAATGAATGTTGATCAGTACTTCTCTGGAGTAGACGATAGCGACGTAGAATCGTTCTACGACGCATCCGACAACTCCAGACAAGTTAGTCCTGAACGCCGAGGCGTTCAACAACAAATTGATGTAGGTGAGCCTTATGTAGCCCCTCCATCCGAAGGTTTGAGTGGAGAACCGGCAGGAGCCCAGTCTCTTGACAGGGCTCTGATGCCACCTCCCCCTCAACTGCCGCCCCGTCTTGGTGGGAGTACCTCATTCGGTGCTTTGGGACCTGCTTCTCCGGTTGACAGGCCAATGCACCTAGAGCTGCCCTTCCCAGACAGTCCCGAATGGCATGATGTAGCCGGTCCATATGACGGACGGATGTTAGCAATTTCCGAGGAAATGCTGATACCCACCTGTTATGGGACGCCCAGAGAGGTTGACGAGCGTGTTGTCAACGCAATCTGGGAATGTGCTCATCCGCAGTGGGCTAATACCTTTCCGGAGTCCTGGTTGATGGATTACCATCAGATGGCCAAAGGATTGGTAGTCCACTTATGGTTTCGTAAAGCCGTCTGGGACGCAGAAATGGCTTTCCGAAGGAATACCTCTTATAGGCCTTCCTATGTGTCTGACAAAACGGGTTACACCGGTGTCAAGGCAGATGAGGTCTCTAGATACATAGACAGAGACCAGATCCTACTGTTAAGCACAGCGGATGAGTATGAAGCAGCAGGTAACGCTGTTGTGGATTACTGTCCAGGGGTCCCTATTACGTCTCAAACCATTGAGGCAGAAGAGGCCCGTATTGGTGTGTCTCCACTAGACAGACTCGGGGTAATACAAGACCTCGTAGTACGTCTATTGGAGAGACAGTATGCACTGGCGCATCCGGAGTTAGTACCCGGACCAGCACCCGTGCAAGTAACAGCCAAGATGGCCGATCGGATGGACCGTCTCATGTCTCCTGCTGAAGCTCCCACCTTGGGAGGCGCAGCAGTAGTACCTGAGAAGGCCCTACCTGATGCAGATGTTTCCCTTAAAACTGCTCAGTCTACCCCTACGAAGACTGAGCAAGTAAAGGAGAAAGCAGCTGGTGGAAAGGGTAAAACAACCCCCACCAAAGGTAAGGGTAAAGGGAAGCGGTCAGGAACCGAACCCTCTACCAGCACGAGTGTGGACGACAGTACCCGAACCCGTCGGGTGTCTCCACGCTCGGCCAATAAGAAGGGCGCTAAGGCTTCGGATGTCTCCGGCAATGAGACGGACGCATCCGAGCCTGGCACTTCTACTAACGGCAGATCCCGCAGGAGGAATAAGAAGAAGGTTGACCAACGCAAACCTGAACCTATCGAGGTAGACGTTCAAGCTGATAATACAGAAGCTGAACCGGCTGTCCCAACCGTAAAAGTTGAGCTCGGTGTGCCAATCATCAAGCTACACGACGTAATGGCCGATTTGAGTGGAGACGCTCAAGATGCTGCAGCCCAGGTCCTCGCGGGTCAACAACCCGTTGTGCAACCTGTGGATGTACCATCCGACCCAGAGGGAGAGGAGCCGGTTGACCCAGTTGTGGATGTCACTCCGACTGACGAGCAAGAGGCTGCTATCTGGGCTAACGCCAATAGCAACTTTGCCGACTTCATTCCTCTACACAGGGGACACCTGAAGGGGAGTAAATCCGTATGGAGACTGCCCCCTCGGATCACCTGTGAGGGGCAGGAAGATATGGAGGAGTGGCTTCGCAAGAAGCTCTCTGATAGAAAGCCGGCCAATATGTACTGGATCTATTGGGAATTCGTTAAGAATTCGCCCAATGGTCTGTACAATTATGACCAGAAGGGCAAGCTCAAGTTTGCTCTAGATGAGTACTACGGGGAGGATCGTAAGGATTGTCCCTTCCAACGTTGTACTCAAAGTGAGGGTGAGGTTGAATTCTTCATCGAGAAAGACGCGTTCCTTCGTCATCTCGTGGAGGTTCATATGCACCAGAGGCCGGAATATGTCTGCGACCGAGAGGTTGGCAAGAAATGTGCTAAATGCACAGGATGTGTCACCCCCCGACGCGGAGACATGGTCCGGCACTATGTGACTTCGCATGGAGAGGGCCTGGAGGCAGCCATAGATCGGGTGATGAAAATTCACTCAGAACTCTATGGCAACCTTAGGGGCCTCAATGCAGAGAAGTTGGCTTCCCTCACACCGAGTACGAAGCAGTTTGCGCCTACGGTTCCTGGTACTAACCAGAAACTAAAGGCTCGGTTTGCCCAGACTCCCGGGTCCGGCAAACTAGAGTACGCTCAGGAGGAGTACGATCTGTTAAACGAATGGAGAAGCAACAAGGCCCGCCGTCGTGGTGGGGCTTATGTAACTCCATCCGGAGAACAGGTCCGAAGCCGCAGGGATTACCGCCAGGGACCCTCTGTAGCAGATAGGAAGAGACAGGCGTCTGAATCTCCAAGCCGAGCCAGGTCACCACTGGAGGCGCTGGAGAGACAGACAAATGGGGGAAGGAAGAAGCCACATCTTCCATCTCCTACTGGAACTCCTTCCCATTATGGGCGAGCACCAACTCCACGAGGTGCACAGAACCCGACATTCTTTGGTGTCAGTGGACCGAGTGGCCAGTCCGCCCGGAAACACGCGCCTTTGAATGTCAAAGACCCGAAGCAGTACCCTGCTATGGGCCCACCCGGACCAGAGATGCAAATCTTTGATCAGTACGGGAGGGTCAAGCAGGAACTGCCGACAGTAGGAGGTCAAGCTCCCCGACCTACAATGAGTGCTGTGGTGAGACAACGTCCACCCGCACCATTGTTGACGGCCAAAGACCTTAGAAGGGAATTGTCACGGTTGCCCCTGGTTCAGGGATTACCAACTCAAGGCCCTTCTTCGACCACTGCTAGTGCGGTTACTACTGCGGTTGCTTCTTCGCACACGCAGGTAGCTGTCACTGCGAGTGGGTCTGGAGCACAGCCGAAGCCTCAGGGTCAGGTACCCCCACCTGGTGCTGTGGTTCATCGGCCTAAGCTGATCCAGACAGTGGAGACCTTCTTCAAGAAGGAGGACAAATTGTCTTGCAATATCCAGAGCAAACAATTTGAGACGCTACAGCACCATCTGGAAAACCTCCACCTGGACATGTATCGTCGGACCGTGTCGAGCACTCTCCAGTGTATTGACGCGATCCAGAAGTCAGAGATCAACCGAATCTCGACTCAGATCAAAGCGGATGTTGCCAAAGATAAGCAGGAAGCTGCTAATCTGCGGCAGGAGGCCCTATCCGAGAAGGAAACAGCTTCTCAGATGCTCGACCTAGAACGAGCAACGAACATGAAGAACCAGCAAAAGTTCTTCAAGGTCTTCGGAGTTATCATGGATAACTGGGACGGTACACCTGAGCATGCTTTGAAGCTGTTCGAAGCACGCCAAAAGGTGAAACTTACACCTGCTGTCCCCGCATTGGCACCTACGGATGGAACTGGTATGAACCCCCTGTTCAGCCACTGGCTCAACAACCGGGTCCAAACCAGCCACCCGAGGAGAACATGGAACAGTAAAAAACTGTTGCATGAAGATCGGACATAATTGTGTGTCCCGGGGTTCTATTACCCATGCATTGTTGGATAAGAAACCATTTTTTTTATCCAACCCGTATTGATTCGGGTACCAAACTGTACCCTAATCCGGAAACTGAGAACAGAAGGAGAAAACAAACAAGTCACTCTGGAGGAGGAGTACGAATGCTGTAAACACCATAATTGTACTGTGCCACAATGTAATGACTGTGCCTATTATAAAATCATGGACAATTTACACTAATATGGACTTTTGAACTACAAACCGGATTTACTACTACACCACTACTATTTGTGAGCTAGCACTACAGGCATCAGGGTTTAGCTACGCCCATAGAGTCCATCAACAGTCTACAACTGGATCTACTATTACCTCCAGTTAGCTAGCACTACAGGCATCAGGGTTTAGCTACGCCCATAGAGTCCATCAACAGTCTACAACTGGATTTACTATAACCTCCAGTTAGCTAGCACTACAGGCATCAGGGTTTAGCTACACCCACCAACAAGTTTTACTATAGCACTTCAGGCATCAGGGTTCAGCTCGCCCATACCAAGCCATCAGCAGCATCCGACTCCTGTTACATCCTCCAATCATGAAAACAAGTAACTTTGTTGATATTATTATATTGTATGTAAAATTGTATTTATAACTATATAATATCTTTTATAAAGATATATTATTATATAAGGGTACCTATAAATATACTGGATCTGCGAATCCTAAAAGTTATTTAAGGTAATCCTAGACCTATAACTGTCTATATAGGTCATTCCTGGTCTCAATATATTAAGAGACTATAATTCTTCTGTAACTTGTAAATATAAAACACTAAGGTATAAACTGAGCTGCGTCTCAAAAGTATAAATATTTTTCTATAAAATAAGAGAAGGTCCAACGGATTTCTCTAAACTTAGTATTGTATTACTCAGGTTAATACCTAATTGTGTTCATATAGTATCAGATTAATTGTCCATATCTGATCATTAATATTTAATTCACTCTGTAAAGTAGACAGAGCTGTTAATTTAAAAAGTCGAAAATTTTTTTCCGGGTTCAATAACCATAATACGATCATTGTTAACAACCACCGGTCCTTTTCAGGACCCTACTGTTGTCAAAACGTTACTATAAATCTGTGATAATTGTATATTTATCATTTATGGTTGTTATAAGCTAGTGATGGAAATAACATGAACGACTATCCTATTTTTCAGAAATAGGATAGTCTTATACTATAGCCTATTTCACATCGAGCAAGTGTAATTAATACCCCTTTTTAGTATTGTAAACAATCACTTACTAGGTTATTAATACACTGCGGTTTAATTACCCCCAAGTTATTGTCTAAGGGGGGCAGTGTAGGGGTATGGTATTTTACACTTTAACGTTCATGCACCCGTGAGACTCAGACCTAGGTCCTTCGGGTGTGGTGGGGGAATCCGGATGGCAGGTGGCAGCACCTGCCTCTGGGTTCGTATCCACTACACCAGGGGGCCTACCACTCGTCCGCCACACGTCACGTGGCCGGTCTGAGTTTCGCGGGCTTTTCCCCTATATAAGGCTGGTCCTAGCCCTAGGTTCCTCAGTAGTGGTTTACCCACTGCTCAACCAGGTTGTTACCCGAAAGGGTAACCGAATGCACTAGCAGCATGTAGTCCTCTGAGGCTGTGATCGTATGTAACGCAAGCTCTGAAATAAAAGCTCGGTTGCCTACCCAGAAACTTTTCTCTCTCTTCGTTATGATTTAATCTAACTTAACGAGACGAACCACTACACTTGGTTAATATAGCTAATTTGCTTTATATATTATCATCAAAAAGTCTGCATCTAAGACTTCTGTGTCACTTAAGTTATCTAGCATACTCAGAATGACAATAAAAATTTTGGATAGGTATTAGGGAGGTTTGTTCTCCTCATTTACATCCTTCCTCACCTGCTGCCATGCAATCAGTGTTAAAAACCCTAGTCACCTTCACTGTAATAAACTTTCGAGAATGGATTATATTTCTCCCTTACAATGTAGGCAGATTTATAGGAGCCTGTTATCTCTAATGTGATTAAGCTAAACATATTCGCTGTTGTCATTTGGAAATCATTACTAATAGAGTGTGCTGTCGTACTATTATGTTTAGATCCTCTATGCCCAAGACACCACTTATGTAATCGACGGACTTGATTCCTGCTGTAGGGGTTCTGTTCCCTCCCCAGGTGCGTTGAGCCTCCAAGAGGCCAGCTCACTTGGTGGTCACTCCCCCTATTTATACTATACCGATCCAGGTGTAGATGGAAGGTGGACATGCCAGTGAGGCCATGGTGGTGACAGGGAATGTCAGGAAAGGGGATGTAGCTCAGAGGTAGAGTAGCTGCTTGCAAGTTGGAGAGTCCCGGATTCCAGTCCTGGTATCTCCAGAGACATTTTCTGTTGACTTCTACACTGCCATACATTCTGGCAACTTTTCTAGAGGGTATAAGGAAATAAAATCTAACATCCTAAAAGGAAAGAATTTTAAGGGAGTATTCTTGGGCAGGCATGTCTTGAAGAGAGAGTAAATGATAACTATTTTCATTCTCTTCATGATTTTTTTCAATCTCTATGACTTTGTGAATTTCCATTCAGGTTTTGAATTACCCAATTACAGAGGGAGCCAAGACATGAGAACCTGACATTTATATTGGCACATCAGTAGGTATCACTTGGACTAGCTTTAAATGCAGCATAATAAAACAAATTACAATGAAAACCTTTAAGGGTAAGAAATTCATCAGTATTGATGACTTTAGGTCCCCAGGTTGACAATACCTAAATGTACATTACGACTTAAACAGCAGTAATCAATCAAGCAGAACTATTCTAAAAGTACTAAACACAAAAGAGGTCCTGTAACTGGAAAAGTCAGTGTTCTACTTCAGATATTTACACTAATGGACCATGCAGGATGGTTAGAATGACGACTTTATGTCGTCACAATGACAGGATGACCAGAAATCCATCAGTTATGGTGACCCTCCAATAGCATAGGGTTTTCAGTGTGTGTAGTAAATAATAGGAATTAATTGTACTTGTACACTCACAATGAAATATGTTTAGAATGAAGGATGACACTATAATGCTTCCTCAAGCTCCACATACCTCTCTGGGGATTCTGAAGGGAAAGACATATATTGTATACTCTATATTCTTTTAATGGTGCTTTTGGAATTTAGGATGAAGGATTCATCACTTGAAATATTGAAACTGAGATATTACTTCTAGATGGAGTCATTTGTTAGAAAACTTCATTGGTTTTCACACTCTCTGTAACATATTACCAACGATCCTTACCAACACACCTTCACCTGCTCATAACTAAAATGATAAGTGAAAGCACAATTTACATAAACCTCAAATTATATCTACTGAACACCCCATAGTACATAATACCAACTGGACTGGAGCTTAGCTAAGCCAACCTTAACCTCATAGTGAAAGCCAGGCCAGAGGTCTGTAGGTAATTATGGAGAAATTGAGACTCACTGCCCCAAGCTAATGAGATCCTCCTGGTTCAACTTCCTTCTTGTCACTCCTGATGTTAGGGGGGATTAGCTATAATGTGGTCCTGACATAGATGGAGCAAAACTTGATATTCAGGAGCATCCCGGGCAGGCATTATGCACATAGTTACAGTTTTCTTCTCTATTGTCAAAACTAGGTGCTTTATTTTTGTTGCTTCAGGTGCATCCCAATCTAATTTTTCATGTTGTTGATAGCACCATCTTCCAATACTAGTTCTAATGACTCAACCATTCATTCCTCCCACTTTGATCTCCTAATGCCCTTATAATAGCATGGTACAGCCATAACTTCTGACCCCATGTCATTTCCTACCAACAATGACACCATAGGCTCTTAATCCTTTGTATGTTTTTCAAATGCCAGTGGAATGTGTGATACCTCCTAAAGGCCCCATAGTTACTTGCTCCAGAGGTTACAAAGACACAAAGGGCACTATACAAATACAATATCATGGCATTGGAAAATTGGATGTAAGGTTGAGTAAATAGTTATAAAATTGGTACTAATTTTAGCAACATTTCTTTCTTGCAATTTTATGTGATCAGGTGATGTGTTTGATATGGAACTTCTGATTTTCTAATTACTCTCTTATAACACATTGGATGCCAATCTTCTACAACAATATCCATTGTAAACAGAGGTGATTAAGATATGAGGATTTACTGCATGAATTTAATTCTAAAGTTAACAACAGTTTACATATAGGTTAATTTTCCTCCACCTACAGAGTGCTCTCATGAAACCATAGCATCTAGCCTACAGACTGCTCCCTCATCTACATCCCTATTATCTTTGATTAATATACTGTGCTTAGCATAATCACACCATTCTTCACAACATGACAGAGGAGCTATAGTGGGGGCGATGGAGAGGGGACTAGTATAATCAATCTCAAATTGTGATCAGGTGGGGAGGGGAAGGTAGCATCTAATATAGCCTAGATGTGAGCTCCTCTTTTTGAAATGAAAAGTTGATATTTTCCAGAAGCACAGGAAATATCAAACATAATATCTACAGATTCCTATCAAGGGCATACCACTGCTACCTATAATTATGTCTACAACATCCTTTACCTGATAGTGGAAGGCTCTACACAAGTTGTGACAACCCAGTCTATTTGGAGGGTAAGGCAGTGTGCATGTTTGGCTATTTCAGTCTGGCACAATTCTGACCAGGGGGTGACCAATTAAAATGTCTTCTACATGGAGTCTTGTGTAAGCCCTGTAATACAGGATAAGGATGGCCAATGTGGTCCTGGAGGAGAGCAAAAGTGGACATTCATAAGTGGCCCGGACAGGCATAGGCATATAATGACATTTTTTTTTAATCATTTGAAATTCTCCAACCATTCTCTCTATTGTGGAAACTGGATTAACAGATTTGGTGTTTTCTTTTTGTTGCTTCAGGTGCATCCCAACCTCATTTTTAATTTTGTTGAAAAGTGCTGACCTCATGTTATCTTATACCAACCATGTCACCATTTATATGCTCATAATCTGTTATATGCTTTTCAAATGCCAGTTGAATGTGAATGCATGTTCAGTCCTTGCCTTTTAAAAGCCCCATATTCACTTGCTCGAAAGGCCACCTCATCATGAAGGGCACTATATGGATACAATACCATGGCATTGTGAAATTTGGTGTAAGGTTGAGCAAACAGTTATAAATACTAGTTTTAGTGACAATTCTCTTCTTGCAATCTTGTGTGTTGTGCTTGATCTGAAAGTTATTATTTTATAATCACGCTCTAATAATACACTAGTACACCATTGTGAAAAAGGGTGGTTAGAATATGAAGACTTACTGAATGGCTAAATTCTATGCCATCTAGGCCTTATGATTACATCTACGTCCCTATTGTATTGACTTTCATGAGTATTACCCATGGTGGGCCAAATGCCCATTAGAGAGTATTTTTCAGGACTTTCATGGTCGCTTTTTTTCTAAGAGTCTATTGCCAAAGATTTTGTGCTTGCAACCACATTGTATGGAAACCATGTTGATGAGAAAATAAGGGCTTCTTAAATATGTGTAATTAATTTGCTAATCTCGGGGGTCCATGACTCACATATCAATAGTATACCAATATCCTCCAATCATGGCCAATAAATTGCATACTCTTTTCTGCAATTAAAAAATAACTTAAGATAGAGCTTAGAAAAAAATAGTTCTGAAATCTTTATTGACCAGATGAAGTTCAAAGAATGATTTCAGTATATTCAATATAGAAATTCCTAATAGCAATGCTACTTTTATTACTAAATTACGTGGCAAACAGTATTGTGAAATGAAGGCTTCATTTTAGCCTACATCCAATAAAGTATTTTCAGCTATATGACAGTACAATCCTATTACTATGCACATGCAGAACTCAAACATCAGATTCAAGACTCCAATAAGTCCAGTTGTCTCCAGTATAATAATGGCAGTTCCCCTATCTAGAGTCAAACAGTGTCCTTTTACATGGGGCACATACATGAATGTTTCCCTTGTTAAATTAATACATTTTTGTATATGGTGTTTTTTGTATACTATAACCAAAGATTTTTCAAATGTAGGGTAAACACAACTACAGCTATTTTTATATGGCCATATCTCTGTTTAGTTCACTAAAAACAGAAATTATTGGTTGCTAAAAAGTGGTCGAAGTTTCCTGATATGGAATAAGCCACAACTCTGGTTGCCAAAACTGGTCACTTGTATCAGTGACCTAAACTAAGATCATGCCTTTTATATATTTATAAACCCACTACAATGCTGTCCAGATCTCTGTCCAGCACTACTCTCTAATGGCATAATAGTGTAATTATTAGCCCTAATACAATAGGTTATGGATCATGATGGGACAAGTGATCAACATATTGGACCAATCAATATGGTTGTGTTATCTGAAATTAGATTGAGCCTTGAAAGTTATGTCTATCATGGGAAATCTATAAGGATAAGCAGGTGTTATCTCACACAAAGTGCACATAATTTCCTGTTAATGAATAAAACCATGCACCTCATTTGAGAAGTAATGAATTGCCTACTGAAGTAATGTACAATAAGAGGTGGCCTGTCCTCATAGTACTATTCATGTTTTCAAGGCTAAAGTGGAATGCTAATATTGAATATGTTTCAAGTTGCTCAACTGAATAGATGTCTGGTAAATTGAAAGAATGTAATCCAGTTGCCAGACTTATGTTCTTCAGGGCTGCCATTCCATAAGCTATAATCTAATATGAACCCAGAGGGCCTTTAGATTTTAAAGTACTTTTTTTCAAATACATTAAAAAGCCTGATTGTGGAGATCAATAGGCAGAGCTTGGTCATTTGAATATGGAAAGGTTGAATAATATTGAGGCAATGACCACTTTGGATAGTTTGTAAAGTGCATAGAGATGTGATCTCTACAAGTATCCTTGCCATTAGAATTCTTTACTCCAAGCCATACAGGCTGTATTACCGCTGGCAAGCTCACGTCAACACCCTGATGTCAGTTTAGGTCCCTTTGGTCAAGAATGCTGTAAATGCCTTCTTTCTTGTGATTATTGAGAAAGAACATAGATTTTACTATTCTAAAAATTCCTAACCAGGGTTGACTATAAGCCATAGTCAGAGTAGTGACTGATTAATACTGTACAAAGCATACGTCACTGGGGAAAATATACCCCACCATAAAAGTGGAGGCTGTCCCCTAGACCTTTGGGTAATTAAAGCAAATTGTTCTCAGCTAATAAGATCCAACAAGTCCTGCCTGTCACTTCCAGTGCTAAGAGAGAAAATAGTAGATTTGAACCCTGTATCCTTCTTTGTATGTGACTGGCCTAAGATCATGAAGGGAATAAACTTATTCTTACTTTGTAGACCTATGACATCATCTTCCATCATAAACTTATTCTTACTTTGTAGACCTAGGGTAGAGGCACCCATTTCGAACGCTCCTGACCACACAGGAGGTGGCCATATTTGGTGCTAAAATCTTGTACTTAAATCTTGTGAGCTGTACATATTTAGTCTCCAAAACATCAAATTGCACCTCAATTCAGACAGCTCATGCCAGAGGTGACCCTAGAGTCAGACACTATGTTATCTAATTGATACAGACACAATGGGTCATTGTGTCTGAAATATTCCATAAAGGCAAATAGCACATAACACTAAGGAATCCAAGCTAATACAATACTCCTCTCCAGCATACTCTTAGATTTTTAATTTTGCATACTTATAACAGATCAGTCTACAGGCCCAGAAGAGCATGACTTCTATGGGCAGACTGAGTAGTGATTAGGTTTAGGTGTTAGATAGTAGGTAAACCAAACACTGATTAAATATTCAGATCTAGGAGTACAGGTATATCATGACGGATTCTGTTTGTAATGAAATGTCCATTATATAAATATTGAAATCATGATATAATTGTGTCCCAAGGGGGGTAATTGGTGTCCGACTGTAGGTGTAATCTGAAGGTCATAGAAGAATAACTCCCATACTGTAACATGAGGGATGTATTCAGGTTTGTCAAGTCAAACTATTAGCAAAAATGTGTATATTGCCTTTGACATGTATAGAAATCCTATAAAATTGGAGTTTAAGACATGCCAAACTGACAAATCAAACCAGGATCTCCATCCACTCATCATTCTTCATCATCAGAATTTAACAAAAACACCCTGGGTGTGTACAGTTGTAACACCATGTATGACAGGGGTTTTGGATGTTATTCTTCATTTGTTAGAAAGTATGATACCTAAGTTTTCATGTCTTATTCAAATGATAGCTGAATTTTTCATATCTATCATGTAATTCAATGCAAAAGGTGTCCGACTTTAGGTGTCTGTCTGACTCAGGGTGCCTCTACCCTATGACAGTATCTTCCATGGTACTCAGGAACAAGAAAACTCTCTAATATAACTTACTCTGTCCAACTGCCAGTGCCAACCCTGGATGAGATTGCAATGAACAGATATTCTGTTACTATTCCTTTAGAACTGTAATGTTTATTCTCAATCCCTTTGTGAATCTCTGCCCTGGTGCATGAGTATCTGTGAGACTTTGGGATTTATATAAATCCTACAATACACTTTCAGTCATTGAATCAGTTTTGCAAGTGTATAAATTTAGGGATCCAAAATTGGTATTGGTGATGGAAAATAGTAAAATATAAATCATTTAGAGACACAGATCCGTCTCCTACATGGAGCCTTGTGTGAGCCCTGTAACATAGGAAGTTAGCATTTGTGCGAGAATGATAGCTATATAATTCAGAAAGAAATTGTTATCATGCACATGTACAACAAAAAAAAATCATACTTTGCCTCCATTATATATGGCAGCTCCCCAAATTAGAAACATACAGTGCACTGTTAGAGGGTGCATACAACAATGAAGAGTTTCTATCCAATCATATATATATATATATATATATATATATATATATATATATATATATATATATATATATATATATTTGCCATACAACCACGGCAAAATGGTGTAACTCATTATACACTATATGTAAGCTCACTACATTTGTACATTGCTTTTCATATTTTTGTCAAATACAACCCCGCTAAGGGCATTATCATTAGCCCTCATACATGGTATGTTCTGGATCATGGTGGGACAAGTGGTCAACATAATAATTGGACCAATCAATGTGGGAGTGTTATCTGAAATGATATTGAGCTTGAAAATTTATGTCTATCATGGGAAATCTGCATTGATGAGTATTTGTTATCTTGTACCAAGTGCACATAATTTTATGCTAATGACTAAAATGGAAGGAGAGTTTATCAATTTTATCAGTTTTATCAGTGTGATGGTAGGGGGCTGACAAGCAAGTGACATAAACAAAGATTATACTAGGTATTGCATGCATATGAATTTAAGGTGGCTCATTCTTTGAAGAGGTTAGTAAATGCCTACTTGGATATTGTATATGGCACCAGCTAGTAGCATTCATGAATTCAAGTTTAAGGGAATGTCAATGTTACATATGCTGCTATTGGGTTAGTTAAATACATATTGGTTAAATGGAAATTAGGATGGCCCTGCTGCCTGACTTACCTGTTATGTTCTATGAGGCTCCTATTCCATAAGATACATTGTGAATATCTTACATTGAATATTGATAGGAACAGATGGGTCATAGGAATAGGGCAAGGTTGAATAATATTGAGGCAAGTAAATGCCTTTTTAGATAGTTTTTGATTGCCAAGATTGGTATAGAGATGGGATTTCTATTGGAATCCCTACCAAGGATATTCTGTACTCTAGGCAGATACAAGCTGTATTACCTTTGGTCAGCTCATATCAGAACCCTGATGAACAGCCTTGAGGCATTGAGAAGGTTCACCCATAGAATCTCCACAGTTCATATTGCAGAGACTATCTTCTTTCTGGTGCTTAGTGAAAATGGATAATCCATATCTGAGGCTTTTACTTTTCTGAAAATGCTTTCCAAATTATAGACTGTGATTTTCGAGCACACCCTTAGCCTATGAAAGAGAGCATCTCTTTTTCATGCATATGGTATTAATGTGAGCACGAGCAGCTTGTATTATCGGCATTTCATCTAAAGAATACTAAGACAACTACCAATGTTGTATATTATAGATCACTAGAATATCTCCTACTAGGCCCTATTCAATGTGCACTGAGTGGTCAAGGCTAAACAAAGATTATAGATCCCTGGGGAAACATACCCCAGCCTCATAGAGAATCTGGCCACCTAGGAATTGAGTATCACTGAAAAATTGAAACAAGTTGCCTTCAGCTAATTAGATCCATAAGGTCCCCCTCTTCATGTTCGGTGTTATTTAAGAGGGGCCAAATTGTAAGTGAGAAAAGGGAATGTGTATTGAAATCTGTATTCTTAATCTTTGAAGTGTAAGATCTAAGCGGTGCTAAGATCTAGAAAGGAGATAACTTTGTCAAATAGTAGATCTGGTGTAGACTAGTAACATTATAGACCTAAGATGATTTAAAGTAAATGCATCTTCAAATGAGTCCTGGATGCCTTTCCTCTGATATAACAATTTCAAATGCTTTTCTTTCTAAGAGCACCTAAGAAAATATTCCTATGCATCTGACAGTGCCTCTGGGGCCGAGGATGCAATTCATTTTGGACATAAGTCATTACTGTATACTTTAGTTTAGATTTTTAATTTCCTTATTGCTGATAGATGAGTATTTTCATACCTCTAAGGCAAATGGGCCTCACATACTTTGCTAAAATAATACTTTCAGGAACGACATTAGCACACCAAACTGCTGGCATCACATCAGAGATTGTGAAAAGATTCAATATATATTGTCACAAATTCCAGTCCAATGAGGGAATAAGAAAACCTATCCTCCAGAGAGCTACATTGTTGCCTAATTACAGCAATTACTAGCCTAGTACTCAATGTTGATTAGTGCATGGTGCATAGCATCATCACACCACACCCCAGGACATGACTAGAAGGGATGGGAGGGGTCTAATCAGTCACACAACTGCAAGGTGGATCAATGTGACTGTTTGAGTAGACTGTTCCAGGGAGTTATCATGCTCTATGAGAGATATATGTGCTACTCTATGTGTATGTAGGGGTGCAAAATTAGCATTGATACCATAAAAAATGATAGCCAACAAAAATATTATAGACAAAGTACTAGCTTTTAACAATACACCAGGAAAAACAAAGGAGCACAATCAAGGTAGTGTCTTGTATTATGATATCATTATGCACATGTTGTGACAGACTATCCATTTGGGGATAAGTCTGTGTGAATGTTTGGCCATTTCAGTCCGGTCACGGTCTGACCCAGAGGGTGACCCACATATCTGGCTCATACAAGGAGGCTTGTGTGAGTGATCATGGTAGTTTCAAAGTAGAATCTATAGTTTTAACAGTGCTGAAAAAGAAAGGATAGTGCTCCAATTTCTAATTAGATTTCGACAGCACCTGCCCCCAGTATACCCAGCAAATTGTCGTTATCTGTCGCCATGATTGGTCATCAATGGTGACTCCTTTTTGAGTGATAACTCATTCCGTCATCTTTTGCCACTGTGTGTTAGACTCACGTAGCATAGCAATTGCTATTCATGGTGATCTTGTGCTATAACGACGTCGTGTTCCATCTAGCGACATGTGTGAGCCACTTCACACAGGTTGACGAGGACTCACGACAATTAACTGGGTAGCTAGAGGGAATCTGCAGCTGGCGGTGTACTTATTTTGGTTTAGGCAATGGTCCCCTAGCAATAGGCTAATTCTGTAATTTTTCCACAGCAAAAGGTCCAGTCACAGTAGCAATATATTGTGAGTTTGAGGATGGGATTTTTTTTGCTAAGGTGATAGTATAGGAATCCAATTTTTGAATCCTCTAAGTGTTGCTACTAATGGTACAGTATAGAATACCAGTGTCTGCATCCTGTTATTGGCACTTCTGCTATGGGTAATTTTTTTTTAAATTATCACTGTTTGAAATATGTGTCATCTACAAAGACTAATAAGATGAGCAGGACGCTGCAATGGAAAATGAGACATGGGGTGCCAGTTGCTGTGGAACATTTCTGTTCCTAGGCAGAATATATTTCTGTTATGGGCTTTCTCTGCACCCAGATTGATCTGCATTTTTTTATATCACACCTCCATTTCAATGACTCTCGTTCAATACCAATAATCACCACTGCACCAAGTATACCTATCCATAGCTTTTTCCCCTTGTCCCAATCTCTCTACATGGAGTAGATTTTTGGGACATAATTGAAGGTTTAGTAAGCAATCTTCCCCTCAGGCAGTCTATAGATTTGTCGGTAATATCAGACAGAGGACATCAGAGGAGCACACAGGTGCCAGAGTCCTGTTCCCAATTAACGTCCACAAACTGGGACAGTTCAGAGAACTGCAATGCCACAGGCTGTCAAGCTGAAAATTCCTTACACAGATGCCTGTCGCCTGGTGCTATTCTATCCAATAATACTAGGTCCAATAAGACCCACTCTCTTGTTGTTGTTGTTGTTGGTATGAGTTCTATTAAATTAGGTTACCCATACATCATAGTATCCCAAGGCTATACCTGATTATCATCATATCCAGAAACCTTCCATTACCTACCCAATCTAATGAGCTTAACAAAAGCATGTACAGACAAACACAGTTTTGATGAATCATACAGTCAAGATTCTATCATCTACTACATAGTTTGCACCATCTCAAAGGCATTAATTCATTAAACAGTATTTTTATGTAATGTTTGTATTACATCACTGTGATCACCAAAGTCACTACAAAATATGTATCAAAGATTAGATTACATAGTATTATTACTAATTAGGTTACATATTACTATGGAATTATACAAGCACTAGCCCTATAGCAGTATAGGTGTTAAATTACATGAAGCCCTGTGTACCAGGAAATACAATATCGACTATTTTAGTCTTACAGAAGCACCTTAAAGGTTTGCAGATCCCGCAAGTGCTGCTGTTCAGCAGATAATCAGCCCGTTCATGCCCGATTTGCACCAGTGGGCCTAAGGTCATTGTTACAGTTAGGCTGTCAATATGTAGACATCAGTGATGACCAAAGTTTTAATCTCATACAGACACAACCTATTCATTTTGGTAATATGTACAGAAGTCAAAGATTGGGACAAATAGTATAACCTAACTCTAATTGAGTGTGAAAGGAATCCTTGTTGAAAAGGTCCCTAACAAAAAGATATTATACACAATCTACTCAAAATAGTTGTGTCTACCTTCAGAATTGCGGTCCATTCTCCTGGTCAATGTTGCAACATTGGGACTGGATATCATTAATATCATTATATTTTCAGTAGACAATGCATTTTATTTTTCAAGATCTTGGTAGCATTTCTGACTATTAAAGAGCAGGTTGAACAGAGATATGACCAGGGAATGCAATGGTATACAGTTAGACCCATGTCATCTTTTTTATTCCTTGATAGAGCTTTTGAAAACCAGAATGACCAAATTTGTTATAACCCCTGGATCTCTTCTCATAAATAATATTATATTTTGTTCACAGATGATCTCCATTTTCCATTTTCAAACATTCCAGTCAGCAAATAACTAATCCATCCTTTTTTGGAAATATTAGTGCTCTTTATTTCAATTCCTTACTCCTCAAGTGCATGGTAAACAGATTCAGGTAAAGTCTGGGATATCTGAACCTTTTCTACCTTTTTTTTGGTTTGACCTTTTAGCTTCATCCTTTTTTCACGCACCTCATTATTGTATTCTCTCAACTCTTAAGATTTTTTTCTTTTGATACACAGTCACTTTCTTCTTCATGTCCTCTCCTTTGTTGATGTATTCTATTAAATTGGGTATTTGCTCTAAAATGTTTCTTTACACAATGGCTTTAGAAGGCGATGTATTCCTCACAGAAGCCCAATGTCTTTCAACGGTGTCAGTTGAAGTGGGGGATATCAGAACCAGTATCTTGACCTATAAGCTTTGTCCTCCTCCCTTATATTATTCTTACCCTCTCGACTGTCTACCCTTTTTAAATTATTTTGATCAATAAGATATTTTCAAACTTAACTCTTTGATACACATCCTGTTTATTCTTTATGTGCTCTCCTCTGCCTATAAATGTTCTCTAAATTGGGTGTATCAAAAGAGTATAGTCTAATTCACATTTTCACTCCCCGGGTGGCATATTGGCACATGAATCCTTTATCAGACCGATTAAAATGCAAATTGCTGTGCTGGGCAAACCTTATACTAATACTGTCAAGGGTGCAATATTATGAAATAACCTGCTGAAATACCAGTGCCCCATGTAACGCTGCAGCCAGTGCTACCTTGGCTTATGCCCTCTCCATAGGATGGTCAGTGGATTTTGTAATTGCCAGCTATATTGAAATTAGCACCAGAGTAGGAAATGTTGTAGATTTAGAAACTAAAAAGTGTGCATTCCTTTACCCTGCAGCCACAATTTAATTAGTGGGGGCGGAACGATAGCTGAAAAAGTGAGGGGATGAGCTTTGTAAATCCTTTTGTGTTTCTATATAGTCTATACTCCACTGCCACTAATTATGATTTGGTGGTTATTTCTGTCTAAATAATGACAATTCTATAAGTAGAATTAACCTTTTGAGAGAGAATGAAATGAAATACAAGAACTTCCCTTCAATGACAGCTATTTACTGCATCAGAAAGAGTCCCCTTTGGACCCACCCACAGCTCTGTGATTTTGCTCCCAATCCCTCTGCCTTGATGCTGTGATGAGTGCAGGATTTAGAAATAATTAGCTGCTTCACTCCAGCGCTTTTAAGCGTAGTATAACAAATGCCAACAGAGCCCATCAGAGTAATCAAAACATGAATGGTGTTGCCTGGCTTTAAGTGGATGATGAAGAACCATTGAGAACTGAATCCAGCCAGAGGCATTAGTGTTGATTGAAGGGGAGTTCTGCCCTTGCCTTTCAGAAAGGTGGATGGCCCAGAGGGGTTGAAATGGCTGGGAGAGCTAGTGAATTTCCAACAGTTCTTCTATTTCATCATATTTAGCAATGTATACCCATTTCTTAGCTAAGCACCACTAACTAGGTACCTTCCCATAAAGCTGTAATGTACTGCAGATGATGTATCATATATCTATAGCCCGTCAATGATTAGTAGACCATAATGTGATTAAGTTGAATACTGTATACATGCATGCTTTAAAATCAAAAGGAACATAAATAACCATATAATTATGAAAGTCCATACCCTATAGATTTGGGAAGGTCAAGTGGACCATAGCAAAATGCATATGTTCAAATAGTGTCTAGATTGCTTTGGAATGGTGTTCTCACTAGGTTGCCTCTCTGATTAGTATCTGTACACTAGGCAGGAGCAGCTTGTATTAACTCTAACCAGCTCACATTAGCTCCCTGATAAGAAGCTGATGGTCATGATAGGGATGCCTTAGTATATACAAAGTGAAAAGGATACCTTTTCTGTAATAATCATGGTATGCCATTGGCATATGTTAATAAATGTATACATAGCATAAAACCTTGCAACAGTGTACACAGTAAGGTTAAATCAAAGGGAGGAGCTTCTACCTATAAACTAAACAGCCCATTTGCTTAGGTGCAGTGTGGGCTGGAGATAGACTAAGCCCTGGAGGTCATTACACAAAAGACGAGAATATACCTATCCTCGTTGTGTCATGGTTGAACCATTACACAAATGTTTTCTCATTATGTTTTCTTCTCAGTCTCTGCATAACGAGAATGAAACCATTACACAATCCTTTTCTCGCTGTGGAAAAGTCGTTGTGTGTTACTTTGTGTCAGCACAAGGATGAAAAAAGGCAGTTACTTTAGACCTTATGCCTTTTGGTTCTTTACTATTGATTTATATGGGACGTGTCGTTCTGTCATAGGACACACAGGAACCAGTGTAAACAAAGAGACAGAAAGTAAGGGAAAGTCATATCTTTCAACATGCCGCCCCCCACTGATAGATTGGGAAGGAAGACAAGAAAGTGCCGAAAAAGGGACTTGCTGCCAGATACCGCCTCTCTAAAGATGTTGTCAGAAAACTGGTGGCGGAGTACAGCAAATTCAAAGGGAGCAAGACAGGAGGAGGTCTTTCTCACGTCAACAGGGTAAGTTTTTTTTTAATCCTAATTTTCATTGAGTCAAAATATATGCAAAGACCCTATGGCCTATGTTTTACATTAGGGTCTTTCAGTGGGGTCCCCCATGTCACATGTTTGAATTGTCAGGTCATATTTAACTACCTATATTACATGTCACCTAAGCCAGTCATGTCCCATCTTTATCTTAACCCTTAGGTGCCCAAGCGCGCTTAAACGCGCGGATTTGGGCTTAAATACATGCATATTAAAGCTAATTATCATCCAGGAACATCTACTGGTCCAATCTGCAAGGTTATACCCTCTTTAGAACGGTCATAACCCCCTTATTCCAATGAGACCATCCATTTGACTGTATCTCTATTACTGCAGACACAGTGAGTCAAAACCTGAAAATAAGTTGACATACATGTGACCCTTTGGAAGGGAATGGCATAGGATAGGATCTAGCATGATGGCAGGTGATGCTGGATCATTTGCCCCCTATTGCCACACCTTTGATAGACTAGCCCACCTTGCAACTAACCTATTCATAGGAATTGTTTATATCCGTGAAAATGATTTGATGAACTGTGACCAAGACAATTTGCATCCCGGTAGTACACACAGACAGAACTAGTTGATTATAGTTATGCAAATCTCACACTTAATGAGATTAGAGCAGCACAACACTAAAGAGACTATAATTATGCTAGTGAATAACAACAAAAGGAACATTTTGGTTGCTATAGAAACCACACTCAGTCAGAAATTTCTCTCTTAACTGAAAGTTGAAGTAAAAAAGAATCAGGTGCATTATGTGAATTCCATATCAAAGGCCTGATCAGAATTATATATATGCATAGTTTTTTAGCGCTGGGGTTATTTACATGTGAAATAAATGGAAAATCATCAAATAATTCTCGGCACGAAAAGGTTAATGAAGCACATATGCCATGTAACAAATATATTTAGTCATGTCTCCGAGGCCCATGTCACAGGCCTATTCAAAGGATAACCCATGTCACAATGTCTATTTCAGTGGTCTACACCCATAAATATCCATTTCCATAAACAGCCATGAATCCTATAATCAAATCACTTAATTTAATCTATATTTTCTTGTGACATTAATACATATGTGACATGGACTGGGAATAGGGACCTTAAATCACCCTGCACTAAGGGTCCTTTTCGCAGATTGTGTCACATATGTATTTTTTCAGTTTTGCCTTATCTTGAGATACTTTGCATCTGGTAGTTTTTATGCCATGACTGGAGACTCTCAGAAAGTCTCTAGGACTGCTGTCTGTCGTGCTTTGAAAGATGTAGCGGGCTTCTTCTACACCAACAGAAACAGATTCATCAAGTGGCTTCAAGACCAAGATGGAAGCTGCTATGAAGCTGTATAGGCACAAGGTGAAACACCACGACGGAGAGGTCGAGCAGAGGACTCCATTTGTCTTCGAGTTTATTGATGGTACCCACATAGCTGACAAGACTCCGGAGGAAAACGAGAGCCCGTATGTAAACTGAAATAGATACCACTCCATAAACCCCACAGTAAGTTTGTACTCTGCTTTCTATTTTAAATACATTTATACATTAATCATTAATTTTATCAGCTCTTTACGGTGAAAATAACTAAATATTTATAAGTTTGTTGGCACCAATAAAAAAGACTTACCTACATATTTTATTTCAGGTGGTATGTGACTATGATAAAAAAATCATGTACATTGATCCCAGGTGGCCCGGCTTGGTCCATGATGCGTATGCCCTAAGCTGCTGCCCTGTTGGCGATGACATAGAAAGGAGACACAGGTTGAGAATGTTTTTTTCCTTCCCTTGTTGTGAAACAAGCATAATTTGATGTCATATGGTGTATAATCGTTGTGCATATCATGGCTCTTTGGTTTACAAGCATACCCCAGTCTTCTAAAATACATACCCCTCTTCCAATGGTACAACATAAGTTCTTTCCCCCTCTGTTCCCTTTTTTCCCCTCTAGGTGCATTTACAAGGCTATACCTGATTATCATCATATCCAGAAACCTTCCATTACCTACCCAATCTAATGAGCTTAACAAAAGCATGTACAGACAAACACAGTTTTGATGAATCATACAGTCAAGATTCTATCATCTACTACATAGTTTGCACCATCTCAAAGGCATTAATTCATTAAACAGTATTTTTATGTAATGTTTGTATTACATCACTGTGATCACCAAAGTCACTACAAAATATGTATCAAAGATTAGATTACATAGTATTATTACTAATTAGGTTACATATTACTATGGAATTATACAAGCACTAGCCCTATAGCAGTATAGGTGTTAAATTACATGAAGCCCTGTGTACCAGGAAATACAATATCGACTATTTTAGTCTTACAGAAGCACCTTAAAGGTTTGCAGATCCCGCAAGTGCTGCTGTTCAGCAGATAATCAGCCCGTTCATGCCCGATTTGCACCAGTGGGCCTAAGGTCATTGTTACAGTTAGGCTGTCAATATGTAGACATCAGTGATGACCAAAGTTTTAATCTCATACAGACACAACCTATTCATTTTGGTAATATGTACAGAAGTCAAAGATTGGGACAAATAGTATAACCTAACTCTAATTGAGTGTGAAAGGAATCCTTGTTGAAAAGGTCCCTAACAAAAAGATATTATACACAATCTACTCAAAATAGTTGTGTCTACCTTCAGAATTGCGGTCCATTCTCCTGGTCAATGTTGCAACATTGGGACTGGATATCATTAATATCATTATATTTTCAGTAGACAATGCATTTTATTTTTCAAGATCTTGGTAGCATTTCTGACTATTAAAGAGCAGGTTGAACAGAGATATGACCAGGGAATGCAATGGTATACAGTTAGACCCATGTCATCTTTTTTATTCCTTGATAGAGCTTTTGAAAACCAGAATGACCAAATTTGTTATAACCCCTGGATCTCTTCTCATAAATAATATTATATTTTGTTCACAGATGATCTCCATTTTCCATTTTCAAACATTCCAGTCAGCAAATAACTAATCCATCCTTTTTTGGAAATATTAGTGCTCTTTATTTCAATTCCTTACTCCTCAAGTGCATGGTAAACAGATTCAGGTAAAGTCTGGGATATCTGAACCTTTTCTACCTTTTTTTTGGTTTGACCTTTTAGCTTCATCCTTTTTTCACGCACCTCATTATTGTATTCTCTCAACTCTTAAGATTTTTTTCTTTTGATACACAGTCACTTTCTTCTTCATGTCCTCTCCTTTGTTGATGTATTCTATTAAATTGGGTATTTGCTCTAAAATGTTTCTTTACACAATGGCTTTAGAAGGCGATGTATTCCTCACAGAAGCCCAATGTCTTTCAACGGTGTCAGTTGAAGTGGGGGATATCAGAACCAGTATCTTGACCTATAAGCTTTGTCCTCCTCCCTTATATTATTCTTACCCTCTCGACTGTCTACCCTTTTTAAATTATTTTGATCAATAAGATATTTTCAAACTTAACTCTTTGATACACATCCTGTTTATTCTTTATGTGCTCTCCTCTGCCTATAAATGTTCTCTAAATTGGGTGTATCAAAAGAGTATAGTCTAATTCACATTTTCACTCCCCGGGTGGCATATTGGCACATGAATCCTTTATCAGACCGATTAAAATGCAAATTGCTGTGCTGGGCAAACCTTATACTAATACTGTCAAGGGTGCAATATTATGAAATAACCTGCTGAAATACCAGTGCCCCATGTAACGCTGCAGCCAGTGCTACCTTGGCTTATGCCCTCTCCATAGGATGGTCAGTGGATTTTGTAATTGCCAGCTATATTGAAATTAGCACCAGAGTAGGAAATGTTGTAGATTTAGAAACTAAAAAGTGTGCATTCCTTTACCCTGCAGCCACAATTTAATTAGTGGGGGCGGAACGATAGCTGAAAAAGTGAGGGGATGAGCTTTGTAAATCCTTTTGTGTTTCTATATAGTCTATACTCCACTGCCACTAATTATGATTTGGTGGTTATTTCTGTCTAAATAATGACAATTCTATAAGTAGAATTAACCTTTTGAGAGAGAATGAAATGAAATACAAGAACTTCCCTTCAATGACAGCTATTTACTGCATCAGAAAGAGTCCCCTTTGGACCCACCCACAGCTCTGTGATTTTGCTCCCAATCCCTCTGCCTTGATGCTGTGATGAGTGCAGGATTTAGAAATAATTAGCTGCTTCACTCCAGCGCTTTTAAGCGTAGTATAACAAATGCCAACAGAGCCCATCAGAGTAATCAAAACATGAATGGTGTTGCCTGGCTTTAAGTGGATGATGAAGAACCATTGAGAACTGAATCCAGCCAGAGGCATTAGTGTTGATTGAAGGGGAGTTCTGCCCTTGCCTTTCAGAAAGGTGGATGGCCCAGAGGGGTTGAAATGGCTGGGAGAGCTAGTGAATTTCCAACAGTTCTTCTATTTCATCATATTTAGCAATGTATACCCATTTCTTAGCTAAGCACCACTAACTAGGTACCTTCCCATAAAGCTGTAATGTACTGCAGATGATGTATCATATATCTATAGCCCGTCAATGATTAGTAGACCATAATGTGATTAAGTTGAATACTGTATACATGCATGCTTTAAAATCAAAAGGAACATAAATAACCATATAATTATGAAAGTCCATACCCTATAGATTTGGGAAGGTCAAGTGGACCATAGCAAAATGCATATGTTCAAATAGTGTCTAGATTGCTTTGGAATGGTGTTCTCACTAGGTTGCCTCTCTGATTAGTATCTGTACACTAGGCAGGAGCAGCTTGTATTAACTCTAACCAGCTCACATTAGCTCCCTGATAAGAAGCTGATGGTCATGATAGGGATGCCTTAGTATATACAAAGTGAAAAGGATACCTTTTCTGTAATAATCATGGTATGCCATTGGCATATGTTAATAAATGTATACATAGCATAAAACCTTGCAACAGTGTACACAGTAAGGTTAAATCAAAGGGAGGAGCTTCTACCTATAAACTAAACAGCCCATTTGCTTAGGTGCAGTGTGGGCTGGAGATAGACTAAGCCCTGGAGGTCATTACACAAAAGACGAGAATATACCTATCCTCGTTGTGTCATGGTTGAACCATTACACAAATGTTTTCTCATTATGTTTTCTTCTCAGTCTCTGCATAACGAGAATGAAACCATTACACAATCCTTTTCTCGCTGTGGAAAAGTCGTTGTGTGTTACTTTGTGTCAGCACAAGGATGAAAAAAGGCAGTTACTTTAGACCTTATGCCTTTTGGTTCTTTACTATTGATTTATATGGGACGTGTCGTTCTGTCATAGGACACACAGGAACCAGTGTAAACAAAGAGACAGAAAGTAAGGGAAAGTCATATCTTTCAACATGCCGCCCCCCACTGATAGATTGGGAAGGAAGACAAGAAAGTGCCGAAAAAGGGACTTGCTGCCAGATACCGCCTCTCTAAAGATGTTGTCAGAAAACTGGTGGCGGAGTACAGCAAATTCAAAGGGAGCAAGACAGGAGGAGGTCTTTCTCACGTCAACAGGGTAAGTTTTTTTTTAATCCTAATTTTCATTGAGTCAAAATATATGCAAAGACCCTATGGCCTATGTTTTACATTAGGGTCTTTCAGTGGGGTCCCCCATGTCACATGTTTGAATTGTCAGGTCATATTTAACTACCTATATTACATGTCACCTAAGCCAGTCATGTCCCATCTTTATCTTAACCCTTAGGTGCCCAAGCGCGCTTAAACGCGCGGATTTGGGCTTAAATACATGCATATTAAAGCTAATTATCATCCAGGAACATCTACTGGTCCAATCTGCAAGGTTATACCCTCTTTAGAACGGTCATAACCCCCTTATTCCAATGAGACCATCCATTTGACTGTATCTCTATTACTGCAGACACAGTGAGTCAAAACCTGAAAATAAGTTGACATACATGTGACCCTTTGGAAGGGAATGGCATAGGATAGGATCTAGCATGATGGCAGGTGATGCTGGATCATTTGCCCCCTATTGCCACACCTTTGATAGACTAGCCCACCTTGCAACTAACCTATTCATAGGAATTGTTTATATCCGTGAAAATGATTTGATGAACTGTGACCAAGACAATTTGCATCCCGGTAGTACACACAGACAGAACTAGTTGATTATAGTTATGCAAATCTCACACTTAATGAGATTAGAGCAGCACAACACTAAAGAGACTATAATTATGCTAGTGAATAACAACAAAAGGAACATTTTGGTTGCTATAGAAACCACACTCAGTCAGAAATTTCTCTCTTAACTGAAAGTTGAAGTAAAAAAGAATCAGGTGCATTATGTGAATTCCATATCAAAGGCCTGATCAGAATTATATATATGCATAGTTTTTTAGCGCTGGGGTTATTTACATGTGAAATAAATGGAAAATCATCAAATAATTCTCGGCACGAAAAGGTTAATGAAGCACATATGCCATGTAACAAATATATTTAGTCATGTCTCCGAGGCCCATGTCACAGGCCTATTCAAAGGATAACCCATGTCACAATGTCTATTTCAGTGGTCTACACCCATAAATATCCATTTCCATAAACAGCCATGAATCCTATAATCAAATCACTTAATTTAATCTATATTTTCTTGTGACATTAATACATATGTGACATGGACTGGGAATAGGGACCTTAAATCACCCTGCACTAAGGGTCCTTTTCGCAGATTGTGTCACATATGTATTTTTTCAGTTTTGCCTTATCTTGAGATACTTTGCATCTGGTAGTTTTTATGCCATGACTGGAGACTCTCAGAAAGTCTCTAGGACTGCTGTCTGTCGTGCTTTGAAAGATGTAGCGGGCTTCTTCTACACCAACAGAAACAGATTCATCAAGTGGCTTCAAGACCAAGATGGAAGCTGCTATGAAGCTGTATAGGCACAAGGTGAAACACCACGACGGAGAGGTCGAGCAGAGGACTCCATTTGTCTTCGAGTTTATTGATGGTACCCACATAGCTGACAAGACTCCGGAGGAAAACGAGAGCCCGTATGTAAACTGAAATAGATACCACTCCATAAACCCCACAGTAAGTTTGTACTCTGCTTTCTATTTTAAATACATTTATACATTAATCATTAATTTTATCAGCTCTTTACGGTGAAAATAACTAAATATTTATAAGTTTGTTGGCACCAATAAAAAAGACTTACCTACATATTTTATTTCAGGTGGTATGTGACTATGATAAAAAAATCATGTACATTGATCCCAGGTGGCCCGGCTTGGTCCATGATGCGTATGCCCTAAGCTGCTGCCCTGTTGGCGATGACATAGAAAGGAGACACAGGTTGAGAATGTTTTTTTCCTTCCCTTGTTGTGAAACAAGCATAATTTGATGTCATATGGTGTATAATCGTTGTGCATATCATGGCTCTTTGGTTTACAAGCATACCCCAGTCTTCTAAAATACATACCCCTCTTCCAATGGTACAACATAAGTTCTTTCCCCCTCTGTTCCCTTTTTTCCCCTCTAGGTGCATTTACATTTTATCCCCTTTTCCTTTTCGGATATGGTGTAAGGTGAAACCTTTTCACTCCTTACAAGGACGAGACATCTCCCAAGATCAGAAGTTATAACGGTGGAGGGGATCATGGTTTCCTTTATGTTATTCATAACATTCTTTTATTTATCATAATTTGGTCCCTAATCTAAGGGTTTATGCTCTGATTTTAATTTTATTATACCTTCCCTATATTCAAAGTAACCATTTTTAATTCCTGCGCTCAGTGTATGTCCCTCTCCCGAAATGACAAAAGTTTTTTTTTTCAGGGTCCTAGACTCATCTGCGGGCTACATACGCCACAAGCCACAGACAGCAGCCATAATCATCTACAGCTGTGCATGTCTCCACAATGTTGCCATTGACCACAGGATCCGAATAGTAGATGACCAAGATGACCCTTACAGACCCCATCGAGTTCCCTTGGCTCAGCCCACCCAGAGGACGCAGCAAGAGGAAAATGACCGCAACAAGAGCTTTCGGCAAGCTTACGTCAAAATGGTTTTCTAATGTAAATCCTGAACAAACCTTGGGTAAATAAATGGGTTTTGAATGCAAAATTACAGTGAGAAATATGTTATCTCTATTTATCAGTATTTATCTTAGATATCAGGCCACATAGCATGTACAAAGAAGCTAATTAAAAGTATCTCTGAGATATAAGCATATTGATAGGCTTGTACTAATGTCCAATAGGCTTGTATTGATGTCCATGCAAGATAACCTCAGGCTGTAATGACGTATATATATATGTAAACATTTTCAAGTCATACTTAACTATAGATACAAGAGAGACCCTACATGTACAGAAAAAAAGCACCTTAAAGTAAATATATTCATTTGTAGCCTTTGTTTCCCATTGGGCACAGAACGTTGCATCAACATTGACAGCCGGTTTATATTGTGCTGATGGTGTTGATCAACCTGTCTTCAACACTTTTTCAATAATTCTATTTTAATGTTGTCAACCAGCACCATTTCAACATCCAATCAACAGTTGACACATCAATGTTGAAATATTGTTCTGAATTCAACTTTGATCATTTATTGATTTGCCAATGTTGAATCAACAATATCAATTTCAATGTTGATTCAATGTTGATTCAACATTGACATGTCAACAAAGAATCCCCTAATAACTATCAACATTGTTTCAACATTGACATGGTCACAAATCATAGAAAGTGTGCATATGGGGCCTTACATGTCATTCGCCCAGACATGTGCCCCGAAAAAGAATTCTTATAAGTGTGCTTCTTTTACAATAGCAAGGACACATCTGACATAATTTTTTTTGAACAACTTCAAACTTTATTGATCATAGAACATATGAGTTAACAAACGGATGAAAGAATATACATGGTAATTATTGTGTATTATAGACCAATAAGTTCATGGGTTGAGGCTTATCAAAAGATATTATTATGCCTCTCCCCATAGTATATAGTAAAGTATGTAATGATTAGAAAGATCAGTTTGACATTGAGATATGGTACATGGCAGTATAATCATTTGTATTTAAGTCACAGTGAGTATATTTTAAAAAAACAATTGTTAATAATAATGTTGCATAGAGGATTTTTGATGACCATTAATATGTAAGATTTCATACATTTTTTTCATGGAATAGTATTCATCAAATCGATTTTCATCAGGTCTTTGAAGGTACCTATTTCTTTTATGTTTCTAGTGTTAGTAGGCAAACCATTCCAGAATTGAGCGCATTTGACCTCAGGACTGTTTTCATAGGCTGTACAATTTATGTTACTATAAGAGAGTACAGGAGCATTGAGTAGGCGTGTTTGTCTATTAGCTGTCATAACATTGAGACCCTGTCTAACTATTTTATGTGCATATACCTTAAAATGGAACTGTCTCCTGTGAACAAGTTTAGGAAGATTTGCTATGTGATGGACTCTATCAGTAGATGTTGATACATTCAGTCCTAAGCAGGTTTTAATACATTTATTTTGAAGTCGTTGGAGTTCATCTAATAATGTTCCCTTAGCAGTACCATAAAAGATATCAGCATAATCAATAATAGGTAGTTCATAGGTTTTGTATACCCGTAAGAGTACCTCATGGGAAAGCATATGTTGAAGTTTATACAATAGAAATGATTTAAAACGTAGATTTTTCATTAATGCTTTCACATGTAGAATAAATGTCATTTCCTGGTCTATTAGGATTAATATCCAATATTACGATTTTTCAAGACATCATTAACAATAAAAATTATGGAGTCAGTAGTGGATTTGTCTTTTTGATATCCTCCTTGACGTTTTGTTAATATAGAGTTTGTGGTTAGATGTCTGGAGATTGCATTATGTATTAACCTTTCTAAAATTTTACATGGTACAGGAAGAACACTGATAGGATGATAGTTTGATACATTTGTGTTATCTCCTACTTTGGGTAGGGGGGTGACTACCAGCAATCTTGCAACTGTTGGGAATTTTACAAGTATCTATACATAATCTAATGATTTTCTCAAACCTTTCAATCATATTCAGTGTTGCTTCTTTAAATATATTAGTGGGTATATACTTGAGACAGGAAGATTTCGATGTATCGATATCTTTTAGACACTGGGTAATTTCATCTCTAGTAACCTCGAAGTCAGGCATATCTGCTACACATGTTAAACCATCGAAAGTCCAAGGATCTGTATGTTTTTTCTGCTAATTTTGGTCCTATATTAACAAAAAATTCATTTATAAATGAAGCAGTATTAGATATGTCTATTGTATCAGCATTGTCATTTACGAAATTAATTACTTTGTGTTTAGACTGCTTAGATGGAAAATTTCTTTTGATACTTCTCCAAAATGCCTTGGTTTCTTTAATGTTATCATCACATTCTTTTTTTAAATAATTTTGCATTGCAGTCGCTTTTTTTTCCCATGTTAACTTGGTTTCTAATTGTTCTTGCTCTGTGCCAGTCAAGGACAGATCCAGACATTCTAGCTTTTTTTAACATTTCATTTTTATCATTAATCCGTTCCAATAAATAATTTGTCATCCAAGGTGAGCTTTTATCCTTAACTTTGAATTCTCTAATAGGGCACATGGTATCTAAAGTATCATACAAGTTTTGTTCAAAAGTATTCCAGCAAGTTTCAGAATTTTGTGAGTTATCAAAGTTAGACCAGTCTAGATTTTTAAACCTATGGAGAAAAACAGTGCCATTATAATTTTTATAAGACCTTCCTGTAAAGAAATCTGTATCCAGATTTAATTGAGGCATTTTTCAATATCATATAGATCAGAAAATGATCACTTAAGTGAATGTTAAGTGGTCCATAAGACAGGATATTATTGCAATTTGTGAAAATTAAATCTAGGCATGTATTGAAACCTGCAGTAGTGGTAACACTGTTAATAAGTTGTATCAAGTTGAAATTATCCATAGTTTCATATAACATTTCATTATCTTCAGTAAGTGCATCAACATTAAAGTCTCCAATACAAATTATATCAAATTCATAAAAGTTTTCACTTTGTAACAGTGTTGCCAACATCGAATTACAAAATTTAGCTAGATTACCACTAGGTGGTCTATATACATTACAAATTAGAGTTTTCTTTGCCATGCCTTTTTGCATAAGAAGCCATTGAGTTTCTATATTAGAATTACTCCTGTTTAGATGTTTGTATGCAGTAGCATAGCATGTTACAGTGTCTAATATGAACAATCAATCCACCATTTCTAAATTTGCTAATCCTATCATGTCGATACATGTTATACCTAGATAGTCTATATAATGCGTCTTCATCGGTCTCATTTAGAAATGTTTCAGAAAATAATAATACATCAATGTTCTTATTATCTAATTCATCCTTAAGACCAGCAGGTGTATTCCTAATAGACCTGGCATTGACGTGGACTACCGAAAAACCTGATTCAAAGTTAGGATAATTATACATGTTTATAGTAGGTATTGTAGTTTGACATGTATATAATAATTATTAACCGTACCGATTAGTACAATGAATACGTATTCTCTTGCAACATATAATTATAATGAAAAAAATAATAATAGAAAAAGAGAAAAGAAAAAAACCCAAGTAGGGCATACAGCTCTAGTGGTCACACTAGGGTAAAGTCTGGCTATTAGAACAGAGTTAAAGCACTCCAAAGAAGATATAATTTCCAATTTTATTAATTAATATGGGTAGAGGTTATGAAGACGGTCTACCTGATAAATCTAGCAACTAATTTGTCAGAATTTATTATATGTACATTGCTACATAATATATATATATATAAAGTTCTGTTATATGAATAATATAGTTGGTCTCTCTGTGTGGCGAGGTTGGTGGCTGGGGTGAACTTGGTGGGGCGTCAATATTAGAATGTGGGTCTATGTCGTCTGCAAGCTCAGCAGGTGTAGCAGCAGTTGGTTGAGCATTTGTTAGAGTGTGTCTTATTCGCATGAGCCACTTGCCCTGTATATTTTCCCCTCGTAGATTGTCTTTACGACATAAATTTGCCTGTCCAAGATGATATCCTGCGCCATATACCGGGTGAAAATTTCCCTCGTATAGGTTACAATCCTTGGTAGAAATCAGGTAGTCCTTGAATTTGGATATAGCATATTTGGTGGCGTTCAGTCTATACATGATTTCCTCTGCTTCTTTACCCCATTGTGGGGTTAGTTTCAGTGACTTGGTCTCTGCCATGGTATCATATGGACTAGAAAGTTCCATTATGCAAGCAGCTTTTTCAGGGCTGTCACATAAAATAGCTTTGTAGTATTGGAACCCTTGTTCTATGCTGGAGAAGACTTTATTTCCATCCTTGATCTCTACAGGGTAGAGGTTTGACAGTTTGTGGTGGTTGGAACGATACATCAGTCCATCAGCAGTTTTTGCTTCATTTGCCTTTTCCAGTGACATCTGATATTGTAGGTTATTTAAGTTCTTGTGGCCATAGGTTTTACCTTCAATAATTACCGAGCGTTGTCGTAGTTTTACATCAATCCATTTTGCTCGACATAGGAAGAACACTGATCGTAGGTCTATAAAGTTCCTGGTTTCTTTCTCATTGAGCTCGTCTCCTACTGATACATTATCCCATGCCCTGTTATGTTTTAGATGCTTGAGTCCTCTCATTAGCTCAGATTTACACTGAAAATCGGGAGTTTAGCTTCTTTGACGCCATGTTGATAATGTAATTTTCTTAATTTGCAGGTCAAAATAGTCTGGACCTGAGATTTTCATGGAGGTATGAAGATTGTTTCTGTAGGAAATTAAGCCCTCAACATGGCTTGTAACTCAAATGTCATTCTCCCAAACACAATTTCGCCCAGACAATTTTGGTCATTTTGGGCACATTTTACCCCCTGGAGCCTAAAATATGCATATGGGACCATCAAAACCCTATATAACATGAAGATTTCATCCAGCCTGACACTTTGAGCCAAAGAAATAGAGGGTGAACTAAAGTTCGAAGAGTAGGGGCTGGAATACCTCCAAATTCGTCATATGCAAACCTTCCATGATTTTCGACCACATAATGTTGAATCAATGTTGAATCAACATAGAGATACAAATGTAGAATCAACGCTGATGGTTGGATGCTGAATCACAATTGATTTTGATTATGTTGTTTCAACTTCAACTTTATTTCAATCCTGAATCAACTGTTGATATGCAAACATTGCAAACATTGTTTCAACACTGAATAACGTTGATGTGCCCAGTGGGATTCTACTGTAGTTGTCTAGAAGTTTACATTTCACAAGAGTAGCTTTCATAAAAGATTTCTTTGTCTCTTTGTTTCACCTAAAGGAAAAGTAGGTGTATCGTTATATTTGAAATAAATAAAATCTTTCTCTTGAGATCCAACACAGTGCATAAAGTCTTTGTCCATTTTTGGCTTATCAATTACTACATAAATGATATATGGCTTAAGCTATTTTCCTTCCTTAGCTGCTATCCTTGCTTCTCTTATCCTGGCCCTTTCTGCTTTTCTTTTTGCCTTCTCTTCACACAGAGCTGTAAATTCTTTTCTTGTGCACTTAATCACTGTGGTTTCTCTGACTTTCTTTGTTCCTTGGGCCTTCTCTGCCAACTTTTCCTTTCTTCCTCTATCTTCTTTGAAGTCTCTTTGAGTATATTCCGCCACCTTTGATCGTTTTCCTCCTTCCTTCTCTCCTCCTTCATCTTCTTCTCATGCTCCCTCTTTCCTCTTTCTTCCTCCTCTCTTTCCTGTGAGTCTCCTTGTCCTTCTCCTTTCTTGGTTTCTTCATCTTCTCTTTAACTTCCCTGAAGTCACTTGTACCAGGCTTCCATATATCCTCCTCCTTCATGATAGGCTCTGCTCTACTTTGTGAAGGGTTCAGTTCCATGGCTGTTATACAGGTATGCCAAGGAACCCCCCCCCCCCCAACATGAGCCTGAATGAATTTTTTTTTAAATGTAAAGGTAAATTTCTTTTTTTTTTCAAATGTGATGTCAACTCTGCAGAACAGAAACTCACCCCTGACCGCCTCCACCTTCAGAAAATCTAGCGCTTTAGCCTGTACTCCCGACATCTGCATCTTCTTGGGTGGAGGTCCGCTTCCAGTCTTTTTGATTTCAGGTCGTAGGGTGTTGTACTGAGGAGAAAAGAAATGAACAAAGTTATAGACCTGCAGTTTCCTAGTCTATGACTGCTGAGGAGTAATTACCCAAGAAATATGATAAAAATTAAGACTTTTATTATTCTCATTTTCTCTCACCTTTTTCTTCTGTTTTTGAGTGAAGTCGGATGTCTTGTCTCTGCATTGTCTCACGGTACAGTGTGTCTTCGCCTCCATGTTAACATTCACTGTAAAAAAAAGTCAGAAAATATCATAGTTATAATTAAAAGGGTGTGTATGCCCTGTTCTTTTTCAGAAAAAAAAATCAGTTGAAGAAATGGATTTCTGTATGTAAGTATTTAATACACTCACATTTTACGTCTCTCCATGCCTGGCGGTGCACTTCCCTTCCAGACCGAGTCCCTGAGAAGTGGAAATTGATAGCTTCAGGCTTTATGTTGACTGCATCCATCAGAGCATCCAATTCTTTCTTCCCCCATCTGTCTTTGTTCATCGGCATGTCTTCCATCAAAGGTAGGTCCTCTCCCTCACTTTTGGAAGAAATTGCATTTGAATTTCTATCTATTTGCTCAACTTAAGCCAGGGAGGCAGGGAAGTTGTGAGTGTCATGTAAAGTGTCACCTTCAGCTGGTGGATAATAAACCTGAGTTGAGGCTTCCAAGTCGACCGATTTGTCATCCTTGCACCTTAAAAGAAGCTGCCTTTTCTTTTTTGCGTGCAACAGGCTTGACTTTGGCATCCTATAAATGAAAGGAAATGTGATATTAAATTCCTCATTAGAACATTGTTTTCCTTATACCGGTAACACAATGAGAATATAATATAAGTTGCCACAACGATAAAAATGTAAACTTTTCTCGTTGTGCAACGTTGTGACTTTGCCGGCCACGCACACGGAAATAACCTGCCTGAATGGCTTCAATATGCAAGTCATTTACAATTGTAAGTTATTTACACTTTCCCTGGAATAAAAAAATGACAGTACATGCATAAGAGTCATGAACCTTATCTCTTTTCCTCTCCATTTCAGATGTAGACAGCTCGGAAAGGACATGACCTTTACCTTAGTTGTGACGTCACTCCTCCTAAAACAGTGCCACCCACTGTGCACAGAGACACTTTTTAAGCAAACTCTCATTGTGAGGGAGGTACATATACATAAATTAATACCTTAATTTTAAATGTAGAATAAAAGTGGATGGGTTCATTACAGGGGTGTACAAAGGGCGGGGGGGGGGCAAAAAGGGGACCAGTTCCCCCCCCCCTGAAATTGGGCCAGGCTATTACTCTTAACAACAGGAAAAGTTGGCTGAAAAATCTCAAAGTCTTCTTCCAGAAAGGACTAGTTTGGTGAGGTAAAATACAAAAAGACTAGCAACAAGAGGGGATTTTAACCATTTTCTCTTAACGACTTAACTCTTCCTTTACAGGAGTATTTCAGAGCAAATTTGTGGGTTTTAGTTTATAACATAAACTCTCAAAAACCATTTGAACTATGTGAATATTCAAATTAGAAGGGAAATGGTGACTGGTTAAGCTAGGCAAATCAGTTGGATAGAGCAACATCTGAGTTTCCTCTATCTAGTTTGATTAATGAGATATCATCATAAATGTGGTGATATGATGAGAAAAGTTGATCTCATGAGTTAACTTCAAACTGCAATATCTCAGCACTCCCTGTATCAATTGCAATGATGTAAAGTGCATATTGTAGTAAATATTTTGTTTTGGTGAAATTTTGACAGATAATAAAAGATATTCTTTTTCGGTTACCATGGCAACCAAAATCATGCAAAATCCGCATTTTTTACTGCCTTTTGCCATGGTAACCAGCCAAAATGGCCAATAATGCATTTAAATACACAAATATTTTCCATGCCATTTTGTTGAGCATGAAAAAATGTACAAAGTCAATTTTCACCAAAAAATGAATACTATTTGACATTTTTTATGATTTTTAGCCTTAATATTGATTAAATCTATAGAAAACTTTGTAAAAGTTGTAAAACTGCCATGCTAAAAGTAAAGGAGATAGAGACTAACTCTTTGGACTCTCTGGAAAACCCAACTCAAGCTATGTCTAACAAAAAAGTCAAAGAGTATCAATGGATTTTGCTGAAGTTATAGTGTACATAAATATGGGCCAAAAATCGGCCAAAATCGGCCAAAACTACACATTAATGCGTAGCTGGTAAAGGAAGAGTTAAATCTACATAACACGATCAATGTCTGCTTTTTTGTTGTACTTGCATATCTTTTACAAAACATTTATCTCTTTTAATTGAAAGTCTTGTTTAACATAATAAGTCACACACACACACATATATATACATATATATATATATATATATATATATATATATATATATATATATGGGACTATATACACCCGTGTATATATATATAATTAATATGTGCAGTGGCTGGACCTACTTTTCCTCCAGGAGCGCGCATTGGTATGGATGACGTCATAGTAAACTTTAGCACCTATAAAAGCTGCGGGATCCAAATTAACCGTCAGTTGGCGTATATCCTCCGAGCGGCACACACCACGCTGGGTGGTGCCGGGAATTTTAACTGTTAATCTCTGTTTTTTCGAATTCTACGGTACAATACCCTGCAATATGGGTAGGAAATCGACAGGTGGGGCTAAGGCTAAGCCTGGTACTAAGAAAATTACGAAAAATACGAGGAATAATGCCAACTCTAGGACTTCGAGCAGCTCGGATCCAAATATGGTTGACCCGGTGTCACCTGTTCCAAAAGCTTCAGGATTGAATTTGGGTCTGGCTGCTGACCAGACGTTCATCAATCTGGAGGAGAGGACTACGGTAATGGAAGACCAGCTTGCTGATATCAAAGATCTTCTTGAGATCATAGCAGCTAAACAGAACAATCCGGTAGAAGGGGCGTGTCGAGCGGACTCACGTGGGGATGTTTTGACGCAGGATTCCAAATGCACGGTAACCAAGCAACGGGGGAGACGTAGGCAGCGCTCGCCTAGTGACCGGAGGGGCCATGACGACAAGAATCCAAAATGGCGGCGAGACCGTTCTACTTCGTCGGATTGGGATAAAAGTTCGTCATGTTCAAGGGATTCCTCTACAGATACTACACGTTCTACACATAAAAGGCACCGGGGTGAGTTCGACCAGAAGAATTACCTAGATAAAAAATCTAAAATTGATTGTATCGAACGGTTAATGCTGGTAAATGTACGTCTTGCGAAAGACAAGTATGAGGAAGGCGGGGATATTTTTCATTTGCTCGACCACCTTGAAATGCTGATCGAAAAATCGAGTACAAGAATCTATACGGTTTCAGCTTTAGCCAAATATGACAAGTCTGTAAAGGATAGGGCAAACAAGAATGGTTTGAAGGCCTTCGAGAGGGTAGATAACTCTGATATCCTTAGGTATTTATCTTACGACGGGACTGTCCAGGCCCAGAAGGGGCAGGTGGCAAAGTCCAAATCTTCCAAATCTAGGTCAGCTCGTACTTGTTTTGCTTTTAACAGAGCGGAGGGCTGTAGGGAAGACCCCTGTAAATACCGCCATGTTTGTGATGTATGTGGAGCCCCAAGCCATGGCAAAGACAAATGCCACAAAAACAAAAAGGATTAGGGTGGCGCCCTTAGGCTGGGTCCTATTTTAGAACCTGAAGATATGATGCCTGGTTTTAACTTAGAATGTACGGTTGACCCGCCTAAGCCCTCCGTTTCTATCATTCCGGTTGGAAAAATTAATAATGATAATGTAGATATGTATAATCCTTGTGACTTTTCTAAGAATTTATTTAATTCTTATAGTTGCCCAGTACAGGGTGAGGTTGATCCACTGTTCACGGTGGAATGTTTAAATAGACCCAGCATCAGGGTCTATGATAGTTGTGTTAACGGTGTATGTAGGTGTGAGCATTTCATTTATGGTAGAAAGGCTCAAATACTCCCGTGTCGACTTGCTAGTTTTCTTAGACAGCCCGACCTTATTAATATCAATCAGATTGAGTCTGATTTTTTATGGTGTGGTTTTACCGAGGGTTTCAAAATAGTGGACCCAGGGTGCGATACAACATATGATTGTAAAAATTATAAGTCTATTCTAGAGGATAGATTTTATAAGGAAATGTGCAGTATTATTGAGGAGGAGTTGGACCAGGGTCTAGTCACTAAAACTGAGTGTAAACCCCAATGTATTCACTCCTTAGGGGGTGTGGAAAAATCTAATGGTAAACTTCGTCCTATTACCGACTGCAGTATGCCTGATAAGATCTCTATAAATAATTATATGAGTACGACTTCTAGCCCCTTTTCATACAACTCCATTAGCACTGTTACATCTCAGTTAGATAAAGACGATTTTATGAGTGTGGTTGACTTGAAGTCAGCCTACCGGTCTATAGGAGTTTACGGTCCCCACATCAAGTATCAGGGGTTTCGCTGGGATTCTGGTGGTGGTGCAGAATTTTATGAAAGTAACCGCCTAACCTTTGGCTTGAAATGTGCTCCATACATTTTCAACAGAATATCTGATTTTATTGTCTCAGTGGCAAAATTCTATGGTATTAGAAGGATTGTAAATTATTTAGACGACTTTATAATTATTGCTAATACTGAGGAAGAATGTAGGCGTCAGAGGAATATTCTCATCGAGTGTATGGAATTTATGGGTTTCAAAGTTTCCACAGAAAAAGTAACTGAACCTTCTCAAAAATGTGTTTTCCTTGGCATACAAATTGATTCTACTATTATGGAATTATCACTCCCCCAGAGTAAGGTAGAAAAAATGAAACTGGCCATAGAGGATTGTATAGGCAGGGCGTATGTGTCAAAAAAATCCTTACAGAAAATTGGTGGTTTAATGTCGTTTTGCTCCCAAGTGGTTAGGGGGGGCAGAACTTTCAGCAGGAGATTGTTTGATCTTTGTGCAAAGGCCAGAAATAGGGGTGTTGTTAAACTTAATGAGGAAACTCGAAATGACCTGCTGTGGTGGAGGGATTTCTGTAGAATTTTCAATTGTAAAAATATCATTTTGAATGATAATGAATGTACTCCTATGTATTCCGATTCATCCATACGGGGCTTTGGAGCCTGGTTTGATAAGGATTATTTTTATGGTACTTGGGACGATTCTAATCCCAGGATGGACTGTACGGGTCATTTTGTTCGAGCCCCTAAATTTGATAATCTGAAAGTTCATTATCGAAATATTAATGTGTACGAGCTCTATCCGGTGATGGTAGGTCTTAAACGCTGGGTGAAGAAGTTCGCCAACACTAGGGTTCATTGCATTACGGATAATATGCAAGTCTTGGCCATGTTGAACACTGGTAGATCCAAGAATAAATTGTGTATGTCCTGGTTGAGGGAAATTTTCTGGCTATGTTTCATACATAATATTGAGATATATGCAACATATATTAAATCTGAGGAAAATGTTTTAGCGGACCATTTGTCTAGGCTGGATTACAAAGGTGTTCCCCTGAAATGTGAAAATGTTTTAACTAGTTATAACATGTGTTGCTATGCTTCCAGACCTGAGGGAGCTAGAGCGGAGGAGGAGAAGGTTTTTGTACAGGGGCGTGGCTGAGTCCACACGTAAGGTTCGCAAACAGCAGTTTGGCAGGTACAAAAAATTTTGTAAAGTTTTTAACTTCATTCCCCTACCGTGTTCTCCTTCTCAAGCTTCGTTGTATAGTGTGTATTTATCAGATAAATGAAACCTGTATCTGTTCGGAACTATTTATCTGCAGTATGGTATTATCAGAAATTGGAAGGTTATTCTGATTTTAGTAGTAGTTTTATTGTAAAAAAGACACTGGATGGTATTGAACGTAATTATAAATGTTCTTCTGTTAAAACAAATCCTTTAACTCCAAGTGATATGTTGAAAATCAAATCTAATTTGAATTTGTCTGTATATGAGGATGTAGTCTTCTGGTCAGCTATCTTATTGTGTTACCGAGGTGTGTTCAGGGTGGGTCATGTAGTCGATTCCCCTCATAACTTTGAACCAAAAAATGTGTCTATTTATGTTGACTGCATTCGCATTGCTGTCAAATCTTCTAAGACTGACCAGTATGGTAGGAAACCTTACGTGGTGTATTTGAAGAGGAATGATTATTCTGGTCTTTGTCCAGCTAGATACTTGGAAGTTTGTAAGAAGTCTAAAGGTAGATTTTTGTTCAATATATGTAACAAACCGTTGACTTATAATTACATTAATACCAGGTTAAAGGCTATGTCTTTAAAATGTGATATTCCCTACAGAGTTTCAACTCATTCACTCCGACATGGTGGAGCTACACTTCTAAAGAACTCTGGTTTAAAGGTCGATGATATTAAAAAGAGAGCAAATTGGAAATCTAATGTGGTATATAATTATTTACATGATTCTAAGCAAGACCTATTAGCTCTGGATGTGATGTTATAGTGTGGAATGGTGTATCCATTGTGTTTGGCGGTTTTTGGCATGTACAGAATTGATATTGACTAAGTCAATTCTCACCAAACCCACTGTCTCCTTCCTTATTCCACTTGTGATATTGATATAATATTTATTATAATATTTGTGATTATTATTATGCCCAACGAACATAGTAACTTATGGGACTATATACACCCGTGTATATATATATAATTAATATGTGCAGTGGCTGGACCTACTTTTCCTCCAGGAGCGCGCATTGGTATGGATGACGTCATAGTAAACTTTAGCACCTATAAAAGCTGCGGGATCCAAATTAACCGTCAGTTGGCGTATATCCTCCGAGCGGCACACACCACGCTGGGTGGTGCCGGGAATTTTAACTTTTAATCTGATCTGTATATATTGTATTACATTGTTATTGTATCTTATTGTAATTGTTGTATTTATATTGTTATATTATTACTTATTGTATGTTTTAAATTTTGTCCTTAATAAAGGCATGTACAGAATTGATATTGACTAAGTCAATTCTCACCAAACCCACTGTCTCCTTCCTTATTCCACTTGTGATATTGATATAATATTTATTATAATATTTGTGATTATTATTATGCCCAACGAACATAGTAACTTATATATATATATATATATATACTACACTGGGGTCTTTTCTTTTGTTGACCCTGGAACATGTGAATTATTTGACATTGTTTATATTAGACAAAACTTTTCTCTCTGTTGGTTGAAACTCTTGGATAACATGATTACTCTGAAGTAAAATATACAGGGCTCTTCTCTTTTGTTGACCCTAAAAATTCAAAACACTGACTTGAGTCAGTCTGTGGTAAAAAAAAAAATAACTTCAATAACATAAACACTACACGGGAAACTCCCTGTTGACCCTTGTAGAAACTAACTTCACCTTAGATGTCAAGTAGAACTTATAACTAAGTTAACTTCACATGACCATGTTAGAATATCAGGGATAAAAGTCTGTTTATTTACGCTTCACTCCTTGCTTAGCTTTTTTAGGGACATTTCTACCACCTTCAGAGGGTTTCTAACACATCCTTAGGCCATGCATCACCACCTATATAACAGTTCAAAAGACAGCATCTTGAATAATGAATCTTGGAAAAAAATAATGAATCTGGGAAAAAAACTTTTGTGGTGAAAGGGGCTTATATGATTACCTTGTTCTAACCCAGTATATATGTCTCATACTCCCTCTGTCTAATGGATTTGATTAACTATAGAAATATATCAAAATCTTTAAAGCCACTCAAATATGCTTGCTCTAAATAAGTGCTCATTGTAACAATGCTCTGAGTAGCCAAGTCTTACTGTAGTTTAGTCATAGTGTGACAGGGTATTTATTACCAAGATGAATAAGTGTAGCCTTATAGGTGCAATCACTTACAATAATTATTTAATCACATTCATATGGGCACAACAGTTGTTAAGGCCCACATAAAGCATTAGCATGCCATGTCCCTGTCCAATGATCATATAATAAGGTTATAAATAATTAATAAGATATGCAAGTATGGGCACTTTCAGGGTACATCCTTCGTGCACATCCTTCCCTAATCATGGAGCATTCACAAGCAGAGGACTTTAAATGATATATGCATTTCTGATATTTTCAGGTATACATGTACAGAATAATATTACACAATAATGGTAACATTTGCTCTTGATGGTAGACTGACTTCATATGCATTTTAGGGCCTTTGTGGTAAGTAACACTGGTAACTAATCATGGTTTCAATTATTCCTTGGGAGTTTGGGTCTTAGTTGCCAAGCATAGACTTAGAATCTGCAGCCAATATCTAGCTATGGTCGCAACTCTCAGTGGGGTAGGATTCATCAGTACATGCAAAATCTTGAAGCATTCAAAGGTCAGGGGAGTCCCTATTCAAGATGCTGTCTATGGAATTACAGTTCAGGGAATGTCATAAAAGGGTCAGTGGAGTGTAAAGAACAACTTTGCAGTTACCACTGCTTAATAATCTGTGCCACATCAGTGTTTGTGGTGTAAGCAGGATATACTAAACATCATCTTTCTTAAAATATTAGGCCATTGTCAATGGGATTTACCGTAAAACCTTGGTTATGTAGGGGCTCGTGGAGAGTCGTATATAGTTTTAGCTCCCTATTTGAGAGGGCAGGTCAGTCGGTGCAGTTACCACCGGTAGTACCAGAGGTCACTTTGATCTCTGGCCACTATGAGGTCATTGCAGCACTGGTCGTCACTGCTCCTGTCCCTACCTGGGACCACGTAGGGAGTTCAGTCGGCTTCTGGCTATGGCCAGAGCAACACCTGCAGAGCACCGAGCTATATTCATAGCACCACTTTGAACCTATGTAAATACAGAATAAACATGTGCCGGTTGCACTTACCCGAGCTAACTTGTCTGGTTTTACTTGATATTGATATATCTCGAACCAAACCGAAGTTATATAAGAACACGAACCATTACAGTTATAAGCCAACCTCAGTCATAAGCTCGGAGTAGACTTTGAGGAAATAATATTATGAGCCAATTTTGGGGTCAGATTTTAAGCAAGTTCTCTGTTATATAGAGATAAAAAATAATATAAGCCAGGGGAGACTTTGGAAAGACTTTAGAAGCCATTCTTGACTCAAAATAGCAAACAAAAGATCAGCTTATGACCAGGGTTTTACGGTACTACTTCCTTTGCCATAAATTACTCCTCAGTTTCAGGGCAAAAGACACAACAGCGTTTTTTCCAAAATACAACACTTTGCAGTAGGCTGAAAAATGTGCAGCCTGAGCTTAGGGAGATACTATGGAAGGTGTACACAGGGCTTGGTTTAAGGTGGTATAGTTAAGTGCTGTTCTATAGTATGATATCCTCGCCTATATACACTGTCAGCCTATGCTAAGTGTTTTGCAGTAGATTGTTTCTATTTTTGTAAAACAGTGATAGGTGCTGTTAGTACAAATCAAATGAGCCTTTGAGGGTTATACTGCCCCATTACAGTGGTCTTTCTAGCCAATTTACAATTGGGGATGAGAGGGTAGCACACGCCCAACTTTAGCAGTCAGTCCGACAAGTGACACTAGGAATCTATCCTCATGAATAATTATAGTCTGCACCTTATGTGGGGTATCCTTATTCATCCAAAGTATTTAGTAATGATAATTTATCTCTGATAAAATGTCAACTTATATCAGTGTCTCATTATACCAATTAGAAGGTGTTTCCATACTGTGAACTCCTTAGCTCATTGCAAGCATAGCTCTTTTCCTGTCACAGGAAGGGCCTGTTGCTAGATAAAAGCTACTGTTGCTAGGTAGGTTCACAACAAATGGAAAGTCTGAACATCTTAAATGGGTTCATTTTAGGGGTGTAGGTATCATTAGAACATTCATAAGATCAATGTATTGGAAAGGGCCTGTTGCTAGGCCTGTTGCTAGGCATCATGTTGCTAGGTAACTCTGTGTCCTAGCAACAAATACAGAGCTTCTGCTTATTCCTTAGTTTCAATTGGGGGGGCAGCTACCACTCTAAATCAATGTACTGACCTTCAGAGTATCATATTCAGATACATAGTCGCTTCCTTATTGTTGACTCATTCCAAGCGTAGTTCATTTCTGAAAGAAAAAGGGTCTGTTGCTAGGCAAAGAGTACCTGTATGCCCTAGCAACTAATAAAAAGTGTGTTCCTTTGGTCAATTTTAGGAGGCTAGATGCCATCAGACACCTTATTGATGAATGTCTCAGAAAGGACCTGTTGCTAGGTCAAAGTGGCCGTTGCTAGGTAACCGCTTGTCCTATTTGAAGGCACCAGCATTTTCCTTGGGTCCACTTTAGGGGGGGAGGTAACATCAGAATTTTTATAACATCAATATTAAAGTTAGGACAGATGGGTTTGTATATTTTCCTACCATAAAAAGGCAGATTCCTAGGTGCCTTCACGAGAGTTCATACCAGCAACGTCACTTTTCCATATTCAGACACATCAGACAACATAAAAAATCAGATTATAGCTTTCAGTAATCCTACGAATTAAATCACCCCTGAGGACCACATTGCTGCTCCTCTATAATAATTAGTGATATCATACAAAATAATAAATGAAAGCACAATTTATGTAAACCGTGAATTATCTCTACACTAAACACCTCATAGTACATGGTACCAACTGGACTGGAGCTTAGCTACGCCAAACCCTAACATCATAGTATAAGCCAGGCCTGGGTGAAATTGAGACTAAGCTGCCCTAAGCTAATGAGACTATCCTGGTTCAAATACCTTCCTGTCACTCCTGGTGTTTGGGGGATTACCTCGAAATGCAGAGATAGGGACCTTTGTAAAATCTGTTTTCCTTGCTGGTGTGCACTGGTATTAGTAGACCTGAGAGCCTGAAGGATGTTTAATGTTGTCCTGAAGTTGACATTTATGAGCATCCCAGACACGCATATATATGTATATTGTCGCATGTTTTTTTTTAATTGATTGAGATTCTCCAGCCATTCTCTTTATTGTGGGAACTTAGTCCACCAATTTGCTGTTTCATTTTTGTTGCTTCAGGTGCATCCCAATCTCATGTTTAATTTTGTTGATAGCACCATCTTCCAATGCTAGTTCTAATGACTCCACCATTCATTCCTCCCACTTTATCCCCCTGATGCCCTTATAATAACATGGTACAGCCATAAGTTCTAACCCCATGTCACCTCGTACCATTATGGCACCATAGGCTCATAATCCTTTGTATGCTTTTTAAATGCCAGAGGAATGTGTAATTCCTCCTAAAAGCCCCATAATTACTTGCTCCACATGCCACCTCACCATAAAGACACAAAGGGCACTATACAGATACAATATCACACTATTGGATGTAAGTTTGAACAAATGGTTATAATTTTGATACTAAATTTCTTTCTTGCAATTTTATGTGATGAGGTGATGTGTTTGATATGGAAGTTCTGATTTCCTAATTACTCTCTTATAACACATTGGATGCCAATCGTCTACAACAATATCCATTGTAAACAGAGGTGATTATGATATGAGAATTTACTGCAAGAATTTAACTCCAAAGTTAACAACAGTTTACATATAGGTTAATTTTTATTCTGCACCTACAGAGTGCTCTCATGAAACCATAGCATCTAACCTACAGACTGCTCCCTCATCTACATCCCTATTATCTTTGATTAATATACTCTGCTTAGCATAATCACACCACCCTTCACAGCATGACAGAGGAGCTATAGTAGGAGCAATGGAGAGGGAACTAGTATTAAATCAATCTCAAATTGTGATCGGGTGGGGAGGGGAAGGTAGCATTTAATATAGCCTAGATGTGAGCTACTCTTTTTGAAATGAAAAGTGGATATTTTCCAGAAGCGCAGGAAATATCAAATATAATATTTACATTATCTATTAAGGGCATACCATTGCTACCTATATGTCTACAACATCCTTTACCTGTTAGTGGCTGGCCCTACACAAGTTGTGACAACCTAATCTATCTGGTGGGTAAGGCTGCATACATGTTTGGCTATTTCAGTCTAGCACGATTCTAACCCTGGGGTGACCCACAGATCTGTCTTCTACATGGAGCATTGTGTAAGCCCTTTAATACAGGATAAGGACAGCCAATGTGGTCCTGAAGGAGAGCAAAGGTGGACATTCATGAGTGGCTTGGTTATGCATAGGCATATCATGGCATGTTTTTAATTATTTGAAATTCACCAGCCATTCTCTCTATTGTGGAAACTAGGTTTGCAGATTTGGTGTTTTCTTGTTTGCTTCAGGTGCATTCCAATCTCATTTTTCATTTTGTTGATAATAGCATCTTTTGAGTTTTAATACCTCCACTGTTTATTCCTCACACTTTGATCCCCTAATGCAATTGTATTAGCATGGTGCTTTGTAAGTACTGACCTCATGTTATCTTAAATACTGCCTATAACACCATATGCTCATAATCTGTTATATGCTTTTCAAATGCCAGTTGAATGTCAATGCATGTTCAGTCCTTGCCCTCTAAAATCCCCATAATCACTTGCTCAAAAGTCCAGAGGTTTATTTTCCTCCACCTACACAGTGCTCTCTTCAAACCATAAGATTTAGCCTACACTAAACTGCTGCACCTCATAGACACCCAAGCCATCTCGGCCTTATGATTACATCTACATCCCTATTATCTTTGATTGATATACTGTGCTTAGCACCATCATGCCACCATTCACAACATGACAGAGGAGCCATAGTGGGGGCAATGGGGAGGAGACAAATATGATCAATCTCAAATTGAGATTAGGTGGGGAGGGAAGGTAGTCTCTTATAGCCAAGTTGTGAGCTCCTCCTTTAAAATGAAAAGTTACCATTTTCCAAGGAAATATGTGGCTCTAAAATATCAAACATGATGTTTATATTGACACCAGATTTGTAAATTCCTATCTATCAAGGGCATACCATTGCTATCTATATGTCTATGACAGTATTGACAACCCGATTTATCTGGAGGGTTAACCAGTATGCATGTTTGGCATTTCAGTCTGGCAAGGGTCTGACCCTGGGGGTGACCCTCATATCTATCTCCTACATGGAGCCTTGTATAAGCTCTGTAATACAGAAGTTTAACATTAGTGCCAGAACTGGACTGATGTATATTTTGTGTGTATGCTTTGCCTTCCGTTTTCTGGGTAGATTTTGGTTTGCAAATATCTGTATAATTGTATTTCACACAGACAAAAGACAATCAATTGACTGTTGCTTACATTGTGGGCTGATCGATAGTGTATTTGGTATTCTATCAGTATTATATTTTGCCTTGTCAAGATTATAGGTCACTGGGGAAACATACTCCTGCCTCATAGAGGATAAGGGGCCCCTAGGAATGAAGTATCACTGAAAATTAAAACAAGCTGCCCTCAGCTAATTAGATCCAGTAAGTCCCCCTCATCGCTTTCAGTGTTAATTAAGAGGGACCAAACAAAGTGAGAAAAGGGAATGTGTATTGAAATCTGTATTATTCTTCAAGGTTGTTAGACCTTGAAATCTAGAAGGGAGATAACTTTGTCATGTAGTAGATCTGATGTAGAGTTACATTATAGACCTAAGATGGTTTAAAGTAAATGCATCTTCAAATGAGTCCTGGACTCCTTTCCTCTGATATAACCGTTTTGCTTTTCTTTCCAAGAGCACCTAAGCAAATATTCATTTGCATCTGACAGTGCCTTTGAGGCTGAGGATGCAATTCATTTTGGATATAAGTCATTATTGCATACCTTAGTTTGGATCTCCTTATGAAGCCCATTGCTGATAGATGAGTATTTACAAACCTCTAAGGCAAATGAACCTCACATACCTTGCTACAATAATACATAAGTGTGCTCTTTTTGCTAGGATCACATAAGAGTTCATGGAAATATTACACATACATTGTCACAAATCCCAGTCTGAAGAGGGAATAAGGAAACCTATCCTCCAGACTACATGTGTTGCCTCGGTACCGTGATTACAAGCCTATTACTTGATGTTGATTAGTGCATGGTGCTTAGCATCACCAAACCACAACCCAGGACATGACAGGGGAGTACTAGTAGGGACGGGAGGGGACTAATTAGTCCTACTACTGTAAGGTGGATAAAAAGTGACTGCTTGAGTGGGCTGTTCCAGGGAGTTAACATGCTCTATGAGAGAGATATGTGCTCCTCTATATGTATGTAGGGCTGCAAAATTAGCATTGATACCGAAAATATACAATAGTTAACAAAAGTATGTAAACAAAGTTCTAGCATGTAAGAATGCCACAGGAACAACAAATGAGAACAATCCAAGTAGTGCCTTCTTGCATCATATCATGTACATGTTGTCACAGACTATCCATTCGGTGATAAGGCCATGTGAATGTTTGGCCATTTGAGTCTGCTCAGAGTCTGACGCTCAGGATGACCCACAGATCTTTTTCCTACACAGGAGCCTGTGTGAGTAATATAACAGTTACATCCGAACAGTATCAGAGTAGGGTGGCAGCCGTCAAGACAAGTAGGAATTGTGTGTTCATGGTAGTTTATCAAGGTGACAACATAAAAATCTAATGTTTAAATTCCCTAAGTGTTGTTACTGTAATGATATTATTGGCACAAATTTCTGCTATGGGTAAATTTATGACACTGTTTAAAATAGGTGTTATCCACAATAGCTCTCGTTTTGCTGTCAAATTAAAAATCCTTTGAAATTTGCATCCCATTGCAGTTGACAATAGTGTTTATTAGAAGAGGAAGGAGCTGCAATGGAGATGGAGATATTGAGTGTCAGTTGCTATATGTAACACTTCCGTTTCCAGGCAAAATATTTCTGTTCTGGGCTACCTCTGCACATACATTAATGTACTCTTTTTCAGTACCACTTAACCCCACTGTACCAAGGTCACCTATCCATAACTTTATCCCCTTGTCCCAATCCCTCTCCATAGAGTGGATTTTGGGGACAAAAGTGAAGCTTTAGTGAGAAATCTTCCCCTTAGGCAGTCTATTGCCTTGTCGGTAGTATCAGACAGAGGACATCAGAGGAGCACACAGGTGCCAGAGTACTGTTCCTGATTAACTTCCACAAATTTGGATGGTTCAGGGGACTGCAAAATCACAGGCAGTCAAGCTGAAAATTCCTTACACAGGGGCCTGTCTATCCAATTATACTAGTTCCAATAAGATCCACTCTGTTGTTGTTGGCATGAGTTTATTGGTCAATATATATACAAACATACAAAGGTGCTATTTTCAAAGAGATCCATGTAGAAATATAAACAGACATAACTCACAAGCCAAACTGAAAACAGTGAAAATAGACAAGAATTGTCAAAAAACTATTTAAATTAGGTTACTCATACATCATAGTACTCCAAGGCTACACCTGATTATCATCATGTCCAGAATCCTTACATTTCATACCTAGTTTAATGGGCAGACATAAACAGCTTTGATCGATGTGATCACACGGCTAAGATTCTATCATCTACTACATAGTTTCCACCATCTCAAAGGCATCAATCCATTAGACAGTATTTTTGTGTAATGTTTGTATCAGATCACTGTGACCACCAAACTTCAGAAAAAAGTCAGTCCAAAATATGTATCAAAGATTAGATTACATATTATTACCAATTAGATTACACATTACTATGGGACGATGCAATCACAAGCCTCGTATATATGCGCTAAATTACAAGATACACTATTTGTGTGTTTACCAGGACATACAAAGGGACTAGTCTAATCTGAAAAAAACACCTTACAGGTTTTCAGGATTCCATTTCATAACATACTGTGACTTCATCCACCAAGTTGTACCTGAATTCCGATAGCAATAGCGATTTCAAGTCTTAGGGCTGCATGTGATCATAGTGCATTAAGAAATGACCTCCTGTTCCCTAGTGTGCTGCTGTTCAGCAGATAAAGCAGCCCATGCATGATTACCACCAGCGAGTCTACGACAATGCTACAGATAGGTTGTCAATACATCAGTGATGACTAAAGTTTTAATCTCATACAGACACAGCCTATTCATCTTGATAATATGTACAGAAGTCAAACTCTAATTGAGTGTAAAAGGAATCCTTGTTGAAAAGGTCCCTTACCAAATAGATACAATCTCCTCAAAAATTAGGTGTGTCTACCTTTAGAATCGTGGTCCATTCTTCTGATCAATGTAGCAGCATTGGGACTGGATATTGTTGACATCATAATCACACATATTTTCAGTAGGCAATGTATTTCATTTTTCATGAAGGACATTGGCCACTCTTGATTTCTTGTACAGATATTACATGGTATTCTTTATGACATCTTGGTAGTGTTTCTGACTATTGAAGAGCAGGTTTATCAGGGATATGACCAGGGAAGGCAATGGTATACAGTCAGGCCCATGCTATCTTGTTCAATCCTCAATAGAGATGTTGAGAACTAGAGTGAACATTGATATGGCCAAATTTGTCATAAACCCAATCCTGGATCTCTTCTCGTAAATTTATTTTGTTCACAAATGATCGCCATTTTTCCATTTTCAAACATTCCAGACAGTAAATAACTGCTATCGTGTAATCCATCCTTTTTGGAAATGTTAGTGCTCTCTATTTCAATTCCTCAGGTGCAAGGTGAACAGATTCAGGTAGAGTTGGGGATATCTGAACCTTTTCTCCCGTTTTTGGCTTGATCTTTTAGCTTCGTCCTTTTTTCCCGCCCCTCATTATTGTTATTCCCTCACCTCTTAAGATGCCTTTCTTTTGATACGCAGCCTGTTTCTTTTTAATGTGCTCTCCTCTGCCAATGTTCTCTATTAAATTGGGAATTTGCTCTGCAATGTTTTTTCATGCCACAATGGGATTGAGGAGCTGCAAGAATGTAATTTGTTACATGATGGCTTTAGAAGGTGATGTATTCTTCACAGAAGCCCACTGTCATTCAATGGTGCCAGATCGAGTTGGAGATATTTTTTACCCTTACTAGCTTGACCTTTAAGCCATGTCCTACCCCTGTCCCCTTATATTATTCTTACTCTCTCAACTGTCTTTCCTTTTCAATTATTTTGATCAATAAGATATTTCCAAACTGAAATTCTTTTATACACAGCCTGTTTATTGTTGATGTGCTCTCCTCTGCCTATGTTCTCTAAATTGGGTGTTTCAAAAGGGTAGAGTCTAATATGCCTTCCCAGAGTGGCATATTGGCACATGAACCCTTTATAGGACCAATTAAACTGCAGGTTGCTGTGCTGGCAAACCTTCTGCTAACATTCTGATTTTGTAGAGGGTGCAATATTAGGCTGTTGGAATCAGCAGGTTATTTCAATATATATAGCCTTATTTCACCATATGCTAGGGTGTGGTCTGGGCTGGAGGTAGACTAAGCCCTGGATGTACATGTGTGTCTAGAGACTGGTGAGAGCCATGAACATGAGTCACTGGAGGAAGACAGACTCCAGTCTCCTAAAGGAAGCTGTCTCCCTCTTGTTACTCTTAATATTGGCAGAGGTTAGAGCTAGACACAGGGTCAATAGTACTAATAAATACAGAAACGGATATACACATGTACTAAAAGTTCCAGCTCATTAGATTTTGAGCAATGCCTGGCTATACACATTTAAAATATATTAAAGACCAAATACTTCAGTAACAGTGCTATTCCCATTAGGCACTTATTTCTTTAGATAACACTCTCTCAGTGATGGGAGATTAAAGGAAATATTAAAAGAACTTAGAAACAAGATGTCACTTTCTCTCTGGTATGAAATTAGAATATAGAATAACATTTTTCACTGAATAACATTATTACACAACATTATGCAAATTATATGTTTTTTGTTATACAGGGCACAATGAGTGTTCTTTTCAAAGTACCTCACAGACTCTCTGTCATCTTGTAGGTTATAATTACATGGACATTCACTCTTTCCACCCGGCTAGTGCATTAATGCACTACCAGGTAAAATACGGCTAGTACATTAATGCACTATGAGGAATACATTTATAGTATCTAATAGCATTGTCCTGGTCCCACCAACGATTATTTTCAATGAATGTTACACGGTATTGTATGAACGGAAATTACATATAAATTTCAAATCAGTCATTTTTGAATACATTTTACAAACACTGATTCATTCCCCATGGTCACTCTAAACTGATGTATCAATATACCTGGGCCTGGGGCTCAATCTGCCGTATTCTAGGGACTTTTATCAATGATAGAGCTGGCTGGAAAGAGTTAACAATGATGGATACACCATGTTTACCAACACCCCTCCCAAAGTCATTTATGGAGAGTAACAGGAGGGAAGGGAGAAAGTTGATTAATCTGAAAAGGGCCATGGGATGGAGACTATAGCAAGAATATGGTCTCTATGAAAAAGAAATGTCCTATATGTTTGGGCTGCTCTTCTTACTGGTGTTTGTAATAAATGAGCGGTGACAAAACATGACAAAACATTTCTGTCAATTACCATATCATTTGCTAAGGAAAGCATTTTCTACACAAAAGAAAAATAGGATGGTGTTTGAGGTAGTGCTAACAGATGTGTTCTATTTTTCATTTTGTAAAAAATAATGTTCTCTGGAGTCCAGTCCAGCAACTGTTTAAAGTTGTCAAGTAATATATTCTACCCATGACAGCTATTGTCTGAAGGGAATGACATATTATATATTGTATACTCTATATTCTTTTAACGATGCAGTTGGAATTTAAGATGAAGGGTTTGGTATCATCATCTCTTAAAATAATGAAACTGAGATATTACCTCTAGATGGAGTCAAAATAATAAGTGAAAGCACAATTTACATAAACCTTGAATTATATCTACACTAAAAACCTCATAGTACACGGTACCAACTGGACTGGAGCTTAGCTAAGCCAATCCCTAACCTCATAGTATAAGACAGGCCTGGGGTCCTTAGGTAATTATGGTGAAATTGAGACTATCTGCCCTAAGCTAATGAGATTATCTTGGTTCAAAGCCCTTCCTGTCACTCCTGGTGTTCGGGGGATTAGCTCTAAATGCAGAGATAGGGACCTTTGTAAAATCTGTTTTCCTTGCTGGTATGCACTGGTTTTATTAGACCATAGACATTCATGACATCCCAGACAGGCATATGCATATAGTGACATGGTTTTTTTAGTTGGTTGAGATTCTCCAGCAATTCTCTCTATTGTGGAAACTAGGTCCACCAATTTGGTGTTTTATTTTTGTTGCTTCAGGTGCATCCCAATCTCATGTTTCATTTTGTTGATAGCACCATCATCCAATGCTAGTTCTAATGACTCCACAATTTGTTCCTCCCACTTTGATCCTCTAATGCTTTTATAACAGCATGGTACAGCCATAAGTTCTGACCCCATGGCATGTCGTACCATTATAACACCATAGGCTCATAATCCTTTGTATGATTTTCAAATGCCAGTGGAATGTGTAATTATATATATGGGCAATTTTCATTTTAGGGGTCTCAACTTTCACTGCATGTGTCACACTGTTATAGAAAATCCCTCATGTCAAATTAATCAATTCAGAAGTCATAGGTGTACAGTAGACATCGAGATCTACAAGTGCTTTTTTTAATTTACAGATTTGGATGATTTTAATGGGTTTATCCTTAAAAATCAGTAGAATTTGGACTTTTCACTATGTCACACACCCAAATTTTCACGTTTGATCTACCTTGAATCAATACACACTCGAGTGCAGACCCCAGTACTTGTTTTAGTTAATCACATTATGCTGTTAGATGACACAGACAAAATATATGAAATAGGGCTGAAAGCATTTATTTAGATTTTTGATGATTATCATGTATGTATCTATAAATTTAGGGCAATGTAAGATCCAGCAACATGGCCATAATTCCTTCAATATTAGTGTAAATTCCTTGTAAAATCACCAGTAATTCAATATTCATGGACACTTTGTCAAATGTAATTTTCAAAGAGCTATCCCTATTACCTTGCTTTGTATGGTGCAATACATAGCTCAAAAAATGCTGTGGACAATGGACTTGCTGGATCTTACACCTAAAAGACCTTCAGTAAATGTCTCACAGGAAAAAATTATGATATAACCTATGTATTAGATCACTATTCTGATAAAATGAAAATTGCCCATATATATATATATATATATATATATATATATATATATATATATATATATATATATATATATATGTATATATATATACACAATTAATTTGTGTTCATTTTCTATATACCAAATGTAAGTTGAAAGTACACAGGATGTTATAGGGATAGGGTTACAGATAGGGATAGGGATAAGGTCAGGGATAGGCATAGGTTTGGGTTAGGGTTAGGGGTAGGGTTAGGGGTAAGGATAGGGATAAGGATAGTGACAGGTTAGGGTGAGGGGAGGGGGAATTCCTAGGAGGAGATTTCCTAGGGGGAAGATTTCCAGGGGGAAGAATTCCAGATGGGAGACTTCCAGGTGGGAGAAAATTCCTAACATCTCACAACATGACAAAGGAGCCATAGTGGGAGTAATGGGGAGGGTACAAGTATAATCAATCTCAAATTGCAATCAGGTGGGGAAGAGAAGGTAGTCTTTAAAATAGCCTAGATGTGACCTACTCTTTTTGAAATGAAAAGTGGATGTTTTCCACAAGTGCGGGAAATATCAAACATAATATTTACAAATTTGTAAATTCCTAACTATCAAGGGTATACCATTGCTACCTTTATGTGTACAACAGCCATTATCTGATGGTGGCTGGCCCTACGCAAGTTTTGACAACACAATCTATCTGGAGGGTAAGGCAGCGTGCATGATTGGCTATTTCAGTCTGGCACAATTCTGACCTTGGGATGACCCACAGATATGTCTTCTACATGGAGCCTTGTGTAAGCCCTGTAATACAGGATAAGGACATCCAATGTGGGGGAGAACAAAAGTGGACTTTCACGAGTGGCATGGAAAGGTATAGGCATATAATGTCATGTTTTTCTTAAATCATCTGAAATTCTCCAACCATTTTCTCTATTGTGGAAACTTGTTTTACAGATTTGGTGGGTTTTTTTTGTTGCTTCATGTGCATCCAAATCTCATTTTTTAATTTGTTGATAATGGCATCTTTCAACTTTTAATGCCTTTACCATTTATTCCTCTTGATTTGATTCCCTAATGCACTTGTATTGGCATGTTGCTCCATAAGTTCTAACCTTATGTTATCTTATACCAACTATGTATGACACCATATGCTCATAATCCGTTATATGCTTTTCAAATGCCAGTTGAATGTGTATGCATGTTCATTCCTTACCTTCTAAAACCCCCATAATCACTTGCTCAAAAGGCCACATCATAATGAAGGACACTATTTGGATACAACGCCATGGCATTGTGAAATTTCGTGTAAGGTTGAGCAAACAGTTATAAATACTAATTTTAGTGACAATTCATTTCTTGTAATTTTGTGTTTTGTGCTCGATCTGAAAGTTATCATTTTATAATCACTCACTACTGATACACTGGATGCCAAATTTTTACAACAACACCCATTGTGAAAAGGGGTGATTAGAATATTAAGAAATGCTGAATGGCTAAATTCTTCAATATTTTAGATATAGGTTTATTTTCCTCCACCTACACAGTGCTCTCTTAAAACCACAAGATTTAGCCTACACTAGACTGTTGCACCTCATAGACAGCCTAAGCCATCTAGGCCTTGTGATTACATCTACATCCCTGTTATCATTGATTGATATACTGTGCTTAGCACCATCATGCCACCATTCACAACATGACATGGGAGCCATAGTGGGAGCAATGGGGAGGAGACAAGTATATAATCAATCTCAAATTGAGATCAGGTGGGAAGAGGAAGGTAGCTTAGATGTGAGCTCCTGCTTTTAAAATGAAAAATTACCATTTTTTAAAAACACAGGAAATATGTGGCTCTGAAATATCAAACATGATATTTAATTTTATTACTGTATTATGTGACAAACAGTATTGTTAAAATCGGGCTTCATTATAACATACATCCATTAAAGTACTTTCAGCTATACAATTCAGAAGGAAAATCATATTATTTTGCACATGCAGAACTCAAACATCAGATTCAAGAGTCCAATAAGTCCATTTGTGTTCAGTATAATAATGGCAGTTCCCCTATCAAACAGTGTCCTGTTACATGGTGCACATACATTAATGTTGCCCTTGTTAAGTTGTCATTACAGGTTCTGGTAATGTGGTATTTTTATAACTCTTTATCTATAGTCTTCAAAACATTTTTGTATATATGGTGTATACTATAACCAAAGATGTTCAAATGGAGGGTAAACACAACTACAACTATTTTTATATGGCCATATCTCTGTTTAGGTTGCTAAACACAGAAACTATTGGTCGCTAAAAGGTGGTTGCAATTTTCTGATATGGAATAAGCCACAATTCTGGTCGCCAAAACTGGTCGCTAGCATCATCAACCTAAACTGAGATCATGCCTTTTATATATTTATAAACCCACTACAATTATGTCCAGATCTCTGTCCAGCACTACTCTCTAATGGCATAATGGTGTAATTATTAGCCCTAATACAATAGGTTGTGGATCATGATGGGACAATTGATCAACATATTGGACCAATCAATAGGGTAGTGTGCTATCTGAAATTAGATTAAGCCTAGACATTTATGTCCAACATGGGAAATCTAAAGTGATGAGCAGGTGTTATCTCGAACAAAGTGCAGATAATTTCATGTTAATGAATTAAACCATGCATTTCATTTGAGAAAAATTGCCTACTGAAATAATGTACAAGAGGTAGCATATCCTCATATTAGTATTTATGTTGTAAGGGCTAAAGCGAAATGCTAATTTGCCTATGTTTCTTGTTGCTTAGCTGAATAGATCTCTCGAGGGTGATTCATAAAAATTCAACATGCATTAGAAAGTATGTAAAATGTGCTCAGTATGTAAATCACAATTCTGTAAGGGGCTTTTTTTTCAAAAATAAATATGGTATACCTGGTTTCATTTAGACAGTCAAAATATATGTTGAGTTAAGTTAGTGACCAATTCTAAAAGACATTAACATGTAAAATACCTTCCTAATAAGGTTGAGAAATCCATGTTCATAGCCAACTCAGCATATATAATTTCAATTCTGCACTCCATTTATGGAGGGGTCTTAAGCTCATTGTAAATGAAATTTTTTTTTATTATCAATAATTCATAACTGGGGATAACTGTATATTAAAGGTTATTTTTTTACATTCATTTTGATATATACAGAATTGGATTTAAGCATTTATTTCCCATAATAGAAAGGTACAATTTTTACATGTTCAAAAATTCATGTTTAAATTTTACAGTGTTTAAAAGGCGATATTTTCATTGATTTAAGGGGTACAAGGCTCTTGTTTAGACTTTGGGGCCTTTTATCCAATCCATTCCTTGAAGCACAGTAGAACATACTCATAGGGTTTATTGGGTAGGTTCAAATTAAGAAGTATCAGGCACTTTGTGAGCAATACTAAGTCTGCTTCAGCTAAAATGTTCTTTAATATGTTGGAAAACATAGCACTTAAGGAATTAAGCATAATATTAGCTACTTTGGGGCATCAAAAGCGCAAAAGCTGGTTTTACACCAGAATAAAGAGCATGTCTCCTCCTTAAAAGAAATCACATTTTTATCAAATCCTTTTATATCAACTTCTGGTTGCACAAGTGACCTTACAATATTCATTTGTGTAAAATATTGTCAAAATATATAGTCGGACATTGCCCAAAGTTTCCTGACAAGTTTTTGCTAGAATGCCCTTAAATCATCACATGACATTGTGATAGTGCGACCTAGTGTTTGTATTATACACCAAACCCCTTTGATGTTGCATTTTCAAAAATGTTGTCAAAAATATTTCAAAAATATTTATTTGATTTATTTGAATATTCTCTACCATCTTAATACTATGAATATTGAGTTGACAAACAGAAATACCTCTGGGCTAGCCCAGATGTCGGCTCAAGCTGGTAAATGTCTGAGCTGGCAGATTGGGCTGAGGTGGGCTAGTCCAGATCCCTCTTTTCACTATAATTTATATGTAATTATTTTAAGGTTTTGCACTGTTTATATGTGTAGGGGTATGAAATTACTGTAATACCTCACATAAAAGATGCACCTAATATGCGAGGATAAGCCCATGGTGTGCCTTATAGGATGAGGAAAAGATATCCATATCTTTTCGAATTTTGAAAATTCATTGAGTAGAACAAAAGTTATTTTATTTAAAATTTTCTAGCACATTCTTAAATCTGGGTGTGGCTTTTATGCGGGGTGCACCTTATACGCGGGGTATTACAGTATATATATAACACTTATTATGTTAATCAACCCATGGGACTCAGAACCAGGTCTCAGGGTGTGATGGAGGGATCTGGATGGCAGGTGGAAGCACCTGCCTTCGGGTTCATATCAATTACACAAGGGGGCCCAACACTCGTGTGTCACATGTCACATGATGAGTTCTGCAGTCTTTTCCTATATAAATAAGGGCAGTTTTCTTGTTACCACTTCTGAACAGTAGTGGTCGAGACCACTGCTCACATCCTAAGGTTTTTACCATTAGGGTAACCAAATCCCACGAGCATGTAGCCTGTAGAGGCTGGATGGTATTTAATAAACTTGGTTGCTTACCCAGAACTTCTTCTCTTTTTATTATTTCTTAACCTAACTGAAAAGTCGAACCACTACAACATGCATCTCTCTCAGCTATCTCTCTACCATTTCAACTACAGATATCACAGCAGTTAGATCAGTAGGAAGAGCACTGGACTCCATATCCAAAGGTTGATGGTTCTAGTCCAGAGAGGTCCTTACCATTTTTCAGGTGGAGACCCAAGCTTACTTTATAGAGAATGCGAACTGAATGATAGGTTTTTATGCTTTTATTTCTTTTATTGTCAAGTAGAATGGTATTGATAGACTTATTTAGGAATATTGCCAATGCCAAGGTAGGAGGGGAAGAGCTGTCATTGCATATAATGAGTGTAAAACCTTCCAAAAATAATACACATCTATATATAGTGAAAAGAGGTTTTTGGGCTAGCCCACTTGGGCTCCATCTGGCAGCTCAGACACTAATTTACCAGCTTGAGCCCATGTTTTGGCTAGCCCAGAGGACCAGAGGAATCCCATCTGGAGCCCTTGTGGATGTTCTGGCTGGGCTTATATTTGAGAATAAATGAAATAATTTGAATAAAGTCATATGGCATTGATTTGTATTAATTATATATTCATACATAGTTTTCTATGGGACTTTTATAAACTACTTTCTTCCATGAGATAAGATCTAACCCCCTTGCCCCAGTGAAACCCTTGAACATTTCTCCACCAATAGGGCTGAGTCATTTATTGCTAGCTGTGGGGGGGGGGCGTCTTGATTGATTTTAGTGGATCAGAAAATTTCTTTCCAACCCCCCACCAATATGGTGAAAGGTATTGTGGGCCCCTCACCAAGAAATTCCCATTTTTAAATGACCTCCATCCCATATCTAGCAAGCCACCCCCCCCCTCCCCACTGGAAATAAATGACTCGACCCTAAGGAGCTGTGATTATTTGCAACTTCTATCACCTTTTACTAGACAATGTATAGTCCACTTTACATATATTACACACCATCAAATTACACGGTAACCCCTAGTTCTGATGAGGTCATCTGGCCAAAACCTGCTCACAGAGTGACAAAACTATAACATATCGGGTTGCTATACAGCTGACTGCACACATGGACCCTTACCAATAGTCACTTCACCATGGGAGACCACATATGTAGGCTGGGGTTCCCCAGTCTATATATAGACATCATGACAGCTGGTTACCACACTTTCTGATACACAGAAAGTGACCAGCAGCACTGTGAATCCCAATGAGGTCATACTTCATGGTTAACCAGTCATGAGAGGTGGGGGTTTCCCAATATCCATCTGAAATTTTGACATCATAACTGGCACATTCGACTATAGAATATGGTACAGCAAGGTATTCCCTTCTTTCCCATGGTGTTCAGTTACAGTATAAATGTGAAATTCATGGTCACAGGTACATACTTTTTATTTAACATTTTACTGAAGATTGAATGTTGAATGTGCTCAGAATTATTCAGTGAACATAAACTTTTTAGAATCCAAAATTCATACTGAAAGAAAATCCATGTCTTATCAGTAACATAGTCAAGCAGATACATGTTGAATTTTTATGAATCAACCTCCTGGTAAATTAAAAGAGAGTAATCCAGCTGTCAGACGTATGTTCCTAGAGGCTGCCATTCCATAGGCTATAATCTAATATGAACCCAGAGGGCCTTTGATTTGAAAGTATATTTTTCAAATACATTATTATGTCTAATTGTGGATATCAGTAGGCAGAGCTGGGTCATTTGAATATGGAAACATCCACTTGAATAATATTGAGGCAATGCCCATTTTAGATAGTTTGTAAGGTGCAGAGGCGTGTGATCTCCACAAGTGTCCTTGCCATGAGAATTCTCTACTCCAAGCATGTACAGGCTGTTTTACCACTGGCAAGCTCACATCAACACCCTGTGACCCATCCTTACAAAATGAGGGATAAGTCACATTTTTTAGAACAGAGATACAGTGCATAAAACGTAAAAATGCTATTTTGTCAAAAAAAAAGAAGTTTTGTCCAGTCCATGGTAAAATAGATGTCAACTATGCCAAATCAAATACTTTAAAGCTGGTATAAAAGCTAATATAGTGTTGTCTGATATGTATTTCAGAGGATTATATACCCCTTCCAAAGTCATAGGGTGTCACTTTTTATGGCACGATATGGCTCATTATGTGCACATCATTGGACTTAAGTTTCAGCTGGTTTATCCTCTTTGGTGGGAAGAGAAACCACTTGGTTAATTAGTTCTTGTCACAGCCTCATGGCAGCAGCACTGAGTGGTGTCTGCTCTAATGCCAGGCATCTAAATTGAATTCACCACCATTATAGAATACTCTGTTTTATGGCTTTAGATGGAGCCACTGTGCTGGTACAATCAAGACTGCTTGTTGACATGAATAAAATGCTGGAAGCATTTTATTTCTACACACATATATGCTTGAACTAAACATGGTTAGAATGCACTGAATAGATTAAGATTTTGGCAAGACACTTTCACAAGTGGGGCGATGATAGATATGGAGAAATTGGAAAATTATTATATTTCAGATCTTGTCCCAGCTTTAAGGTATATTTTACTCAGAATAGTGCTAATTTAGCAATAGAATCATGTATATGTCATCAAAGTCTTCTGGTCTTTGACATCATCTATATATAAATAGGGATATTGACTAATGACAACAAATGGCATGTTTCAGGTTGCCATGGTAACCAAAGTTGGAATTTTCTTTAGGCTTGTGTTAAAAAGGCCACTCCAACAGCTTTCAAAAATTGTTTTATGAAGTATAATATATCAAAAGGGTATGTTCAGAGACAACATAAAAGATTCCAGCATGATTACTGTGTAAAAAAATGATTGAGTTTCCCTGAAATTGATTACTTTTTATTGTGAATATGGGACCATGCCTTTCTAAAGAAGGCTTTTTCTCAGGTTAAGGTATTTGGGTATATATTATTCAGCAAACATTTCAACATACTTCCCATGTTCCTATATGCAAGTGTGATATATCAAATAAAAGCTCTTGGTGTCCTCTATTTGAATCAGGGACTAGCTCACATTTCTTCTTTTGCGACTTATTGCTCACTTTGTAAGGATGGGTCACTCCTGATGTCAGCTAAAGTTCCTGTGATCCAGAATGCTGAGAATACCTTCTTTCTGGTGATTAATGAAAACGCTTTCCAGTTTATGGAATGTGTATTTGAGCACACACTTGAAAGAGAGCATCTCTTTTTTTCATATAAGAAATGGTGGTTGATACAAGAGAGCAGATTAGCATTTACGTACCTTTCTAGATAGTTAGGTGCATATGGTATTAATGTGAGGATGTCGCCGGCCATGAGCAGCTAGTATCATTTGCATATTATCTAAAGAATACCAAGGCACTAACCGAGACTGTATATTATAGGTCACTAGAATATCTCCTACTAGGCCCTATTCAATGTAACATAGTTATGAAACACGCAAACCTCAAAATGAAGGTATTTCCAGATTTCTATTGGGGGTGACTATTAGATAATCAGTTCAGTGACTGGTCAAGGCTAAACAAAGATTATAGGTCACTAGGGAAACATACACCAGCTAAATAGAGGATCAGGGCCCCTAGGAATTAAGTATCACTGAAAAATCAAAACAAGTTGCCCTCAGCTAATTAGATCCATAAAGTCCTCCTCATTGCTTTCAGTGTTAATTAAGAGGGACCAAATCATAAGTGAGAAAAAGGAATGTGTATTGAAAGCTGTATTCTTCTTTGAGGTTGTTAGACTCAAGTTCTAGATGGGAGGTGACTTTGTCAAGTTGTAGATCTGGTATAAAGTAAGGTTAAAGACCCAAGATGATTTAGAGTTAATCCAACTTTTAGTCCTGGACACCTTTCGTCTGATATAACCAATTTGTTTTTTTTCCAACAGCAAATATGTGACCCATCCTTACAAAATGAGTCACAAGTCGCATATTTGGCAACATAGATACAGTCCCTCAAAGGTAAAAATTGTGTTTTGTCCAAAAATGAGTTGTGGGCAGTTGTTGGTAAAATAGATCTCAACTAAGCTGAATCAAACATTTTTAGTAAGATTTTCACTGTGGATAGTGCTAATTTAAAATTGTCTGTTTTGTGCTAAGGTGACAGTGTAGAAATCTAATTCTTGAATGCTCTAAGTGTTGCTACTAAGGTGACAGTATAGAGATCCAATGTCTGAATCAACGAAGACTCGCATGTTGCTGTCAATGGGTTCATAACTTGCATCCAATAGCAGTTGAAAATAGTGTTAATTAGATGAGAAAGAAGCTGCAATGGAAAAAGAGACATTAGGTGCCAGTTCCTGTGGTATATTTCTGTTCCTAGGCAGAATATTTCTGTTGTGGGCGTCCTCTGCACCCAGATTGCTATGCATTTTATTATATCACACCTTCTATTCCATGACTCTCATTCAATACAAATAATAACCACTGCACCAAGTATATCTATCCCTAGCTTTTTCTCCTTGTCCCAATCCCTCTACATGGAGTAGATTTTGGGGATATTGGTGGAGCTTTAGTAAGCAGTCCTCCCTGTAGGCAGTCTATAGCATTGTCGGTTATATCAGACAGAGGAGCACCTAAGTGCCAGACTCATGTTTCCTGGTGCTATTTTATCTGATAATACTAGTTCCAATAACACCCACTCTGTTGTTGTTGTTGATTTGAGTTTTATCGGTCAATACATACAAAAGTGCTATTTTCAAAGAGATCAATGTAGATAAATAAACAGACATAACTCACAAGCCACACTGATAACAATGACAATAGACAAGAATTGTCAAAACAACTATTTAAATTAAGTTACTCATACATCATAGTATCACCATATCCAGACACCTTTCATTTCATACTAAATTTAATGGGCTTAACAAAAGCATAAAACATGTACAGACAAACACAGCTTTGATCGTTGGGATCACACAGTCAAGATTATCATATACTACATAGTTTGCACCATCACAAAGGCATTAATCCATTAGATATTATTTTTATGTAATATTTATATCAGATATTAATTACCAGGCAGCCACTTTTAATCATTGAATAACTATTAGAATGAACATGACTTATATTTATGATAAACATCAGTAAAAACAAACAATTGACAGGAACACTTAAATTGCAGTTAGTGTGGAATTGTCCATCCACACAATTTGCAAGAGGCCAAAGCGTAGCCCCCAAGTGAAAAGTCAATTGTGTCATGGGTCTTTGAACCAGTCAAGACATTGATCTCTGTGTTGGCCTGCCAACCTGGATATTATTCCAGCTAACATAACATCCTGTTGAATCCTGACATCCAGGGGAGTCTTTAGATATTGCTGGACACAGTCACTGGACCAATGCCCTCTGACCTTAATGTCTTCCACTGACATTCCAATCATCCTGAGGTAAGTGGCCCCACCCCTTCGTAATGAGTGAGAGCTAAACTCATCTGGGTCCAAGCCTGCCTTGGAGCACATAATCTTGAGGGTCAATTGATAGTCCTTGTAGCTCATCCCCTCTGGACCCATATGCCCCGGTAATAAGAACATCTGTGATGCCTGAGGGGCAGGCATCTGTGCCACATGCTTCTCCACCCAGTTGACTGCGCATAACCTGAGATCCTGTACCCTGGCAACTGGTATCACTAATTCTCTTTGTCTGTATTGGATAGTCTTTGATTCCCTCACTTTCACCAGCATTTCCCAGTCGTATACTGTGGTATCACTCCTGAATAGATGGGAGCCTGATGAGGTGACGTGTTCTTTATGGAGTAGCACTCCAAAGGAGGTGAGAAGTGCTGCTCTGAATGCTGTGTGGCCTGGATTCTCTGTCAACCAGGCCGTTATATCCATAAGATGATGTGGAAGGATTGGTGTTGCCTGCTTCCGGTGTCACAACACTCTAAGAGCTCCCCATAGCACTGAGAACACTTCGTAGTCTTCATAGTCTACTGGTGGTTGCCCCACCGAGGTCAAATAAATAGATAAGGCACTGACATACCCCTTAATAGAAGAGTATTTCAAGGTCCTGGTGAGATAACTGATGTATAGTGCTACCTGCTTGGGTGGACAGGCGATTGGCTTGATAAAGTCCTTAAACTCCTTGCAGAATTTACTATATTTCTGCAATTGGTTTGATGCCTTTGATGCCTCTGCGTAGCACTCCATCATTAGGTATTCACAATGGTCATTCAGGTCTCTCCATCCTGAAAAGATGAGAATATTTCAGCACAACACATCACCCCATTCACATCAGCCCTATGGATCCTCCCCACTGAAGATTTTTCTGAGAGGCGGCTTAAGCTGTCACATATCTCATTGTCTTTCCTTCTGATGTACACTGACTTGATATCCAGATTGTTTTCCACCGCCCTCCAGACTATTCTCCTGAGCCACTTCATGGAGGTGTTGTTTTTACTTCTGCCGTTGTTGAGAGCAGCAACAACTTGCATATTGTCAGATACCATGCATATGGTCATATCTTTCCACAGATGGCCCCACCTTTCTACTGCCACCACTATGGGCGACAACTCCAGTACATTGATGATGTCATCCTTCAATGGTATGTCTGGCACCTCACCCTTGTGATGGTCTGGTAAAAAATGTCAACAAAATGGTGCCAACAGCAGGGAACTCACATGCAGGTGGATCCCTGAGTGGCGAGAATAGGAACTAGGACAAGAGCAGACAGAGTCTGAACCGAAAACACTAGTGATAACCTCATTTATACCCACATAAACCTTTTATATGGTGCTACTGTGACCACCAAACTTGTAAGTCAGTCCAAAATATGTATCAAAGATTAGATTACATATATTTACATATTAGATTACACATTACTATGTAGCGATGCAATCAGTAGCCCTATAGACATTCAATTACATGAAGGCTTGTGTACCAGGACATACAAACGGACTAGTATATATACAATGATGCCGGCCCCTACACCACCCACCTAAACTTTACCTACGGTAAGTGTTATAATAGTAGACTAAACCTTCGCATTACATTATAGTGACTAGTATTCACACAGGTAAGTCTACGGTATAGTAGTTAAATAAATAATATAACAATAGAAGGGGCATTATTTATATATAATGCACATTAATAGGCATCATTACATATAACCCGAAGTATATAAGTATGTAAGTACAACCAGATAGGAAATGACACCTTATGTATCATCAACCTATTATTATAGAGTTATACTGTTATTACTATTTACCATTAACCTTGTACAATAATTTTGAAATTATTCGAGACTTACCTGTAAGTTTAGGTATAATTAAGATTATACCGAGGGAACCTAGCGGTTCAGGGAATATACCCTGAAACATGGCCGAGAGGTCGAACAGTGTCGCCGTGTTACTCCCAGCCCCGACACCGTGAGTGTCAGTGGTGTCGGTGCTAGGGTGGAGCTCGTGTCACTCATAGCGTGGCTACGGGTAGCACGTCTACCGGTCTTCCCTCCACTCATTTTCTGTAAACAAGCAGAGAAAGCTCTATCAGTAAATTGAAGAAACCCATACTTCTACAATAAGTTTCCTAATATATATATATAGATATAGTAATAACTGCGCCGCCAGCAGGATTCGAACCCACGATGCCTTGATGTGCGCCGAGGGTGGGGTTCGAACCTGCGTTTTCCGACAGCGAAACACGTCCGTGCGCCTAACTGCGCCGCCAGCAGGATTCAAACCCACGATGCCTTGATGTGCGCCGAGGGTGGGGTTCGAACCTGCGTTTTCCGACAGCGAAACGCGTCCGTGCGCCTAACTGCGCCGCCAGCAGGATTCGAACCCACAACGCCTTGATGTACAGTGGTGCCCCCCTCCAAAAGACGGCGACTGGAGGAACTATTCCAGCGCCTTAACCCGCTCGGCCACGGCGGCGAGGGTCCGGCCTGGCCGTGTATGAGGGGTGTCGCTCCAGCTCAGGTCGTCGGGGGACACAGTCAACTGAGCAATTTCTGAGCGAATGTGAGCGATTTAGAGACTACCAGGGCGAATAACTCATCCTAGACTGATCTATGAGCTGCCGGGGGGCAGCAAATCGATCATTAAGGCTCTGATAAGTGTAAAACTGGACAGTTTGGCACCAGGGGGTGCAAGTTAGTCCAGAGCTGGGTCAGCCCAGCTAGAAGGACGCCACCGTGACCTAGTTCCCGGCGTCAATCCGGGCACGAGGGGAGGCAGTACAAAAAACCTAAATAATTATGAATCTGCTGAACATCCGAGGTTCAGGGGGGAACCAAGGGCTGCAGAATACTTTTATATAGGTTCCTTGAAACAGGGAGCACTAGATAATAAGAAGAACTGTACTTACCAGGCTAAAACAGTGGTGAACTGTAAGAACTGACTGTTGTTGTTGCCGCGTTTTCCTGAACTGACTGCGCATGCGCGAATCCACCTCTCTCGTAGGTTACCGGAAACGCTTAAGGTTTCCGAGGGATAACTATACATATATCCGAGAGTGCACTAGTATATATACAACGATGCCGGCCCCTACACAACCTTAGGCCTACTGGTGCCAATCAGGCATGTACAGCAGCACGCTCGGGATCTGCAAACCTTTAAGGCGGTTCTGTGAGACCAAACTAGTGCGGATCACCCAATAGACGTGTTCGTGTGTTGCTTGTTGCTTCTATGCCAACCAGGTGTCGCTTCGCAATACTGGTTTGGTACAAGAGGGGGCAGCACCACACCTCGCGTCCAGCTCCTACTAAGGAGCCGGGCAGAAGGGGACTGGTTATTAAGATCTGATTATTAAGATCAATAAGATATTTTCAAACTCAAACTCTTTGATACACAGCCTGTTTATTCTTGATGTGCTCTCCTCTGCCTATGTTCTCTAAATTGGGTGTTTCAAAAGAGTGGAGTCTAATTCATGTTTGCTTTCCCTGGGTGGCATATTGGTACAAAGATCCTTTATCAGACCCATTCAACTACAAAATTACCATCACAGCTTGCTGTGCTGAGCAAACCTTCTACTCATAATGTAGAATGTGCTATACAAGGCTGTATTAAAATAACCTCCTGGAATCAGCATTTTTTCAAAATAACCTGAAAGCGAGGGTTGTCGTCGACCCCAGCACCACTCACGGTTGGGGGTTTGGCCTCCTTTTGGTGTGCCAATGACATCATAGTCCATACACAAATTGCTCCTGTTCTTTGCCCCATAGGGCATCTTATGTGTCGGGTTATATTTATGTAGAATATAGTTAGGAGTGACCAACATTTCAGGCCTCAGGTTCTGCTTACAGCATTCTCCCAAAGTTAGGGTGTGGATTATATGCAGAAGCAGTCTATACACAGAGTGTTAAGATACCAGAAGTACCACAGGCAGCATGGATGGAAACATTCCGTCTCCTGATTGACCTGTGGCCACCTGGTGTATTGATGTAAACACTTCAGGGGTAGGGCAATGCCCACCACCTAACACCACGGGCCGCTATAGGGTTTGTCTCAATATCCCAGACAACAACATAATATAGGCCTCAAACCATCTAGAACCCCACTGCTGCTCACAGTGACCTATATATACATAAGTGCCTACCTGGCAACAAGAGCTCTGCAAAATCCTCTGTGCACAATTATGTAGGGACCATTCTTAAGATGATATGTGTGACAACAGTATGCCTTCTTGGTAAGATAGGCAAACCGTCAGTGGATTTTGTGATCACCAGCTATATTGAAATTCGCAAAAGAGTAGAGTTTGTTGAAGATGTAGAAACTAACAAGTGAGCATTCCTTTAACCTGCAGCCATAATTTAATCAGTTGGGGTGGAGTAGCTGAAATATGGGGATATGCTTTGTAAATCCTACTGTTTCTAATCTACACTTCGCCGCCACTAATAATGATTTGATTGTTATTTCTGTCTAAATAAAAACAATTCTATAAGTAGAATTAACCTAACTTTTAAGCATAGTACAACAAAGGCCAACAGAGCACATCAGAGTAATCAAAACATGAATGGTGTTGCCTGGCATTAGTGGATGATAAAGAACCATTGAGAACGGAATCAAACTATGGGCATTAGTGTTGATTGAAGGGGAGTTCTGCCCTTGCCTTTCAGAAAGGTGGATGGCCCAGGGGGATTGAAATGGCTGGGAGAGCCAGTGAATTTCCTACAGACAACATTCAAGGTGTTCTTCTATTTCATCATATTGATCCATTTATACCCGTTCCTCCACTAGACACCACTAACTAGGTACCTGCCTATAACTGGGAGGGTGGTAATTCACTTTTTTTGTCAAACAGTTTGGGATACCAGCTCAATCTATGCATTTTGTTCAAGAACACGGGAAATCACAAAAAAAAAATTTAAGTTTGCCCATATAGTGAAAACACAGCCAAAATTCGGACTTTCAGATTCCTCATAAAACCTCATCATGGATTCATGAACGTGGTTAGAAACATTCATTTAGGACCTAAAGACATCCTTAGAAGCTATTTTGTTGTGAATATAAGGGTATAAGTCATCCTGGGGAGGGGGGTCGGACTTGCTAAAATACCGATAAATCAGCTTTTTGGCAGGTATTTGCTCATATACAGCCCAGTGCCTATGCTGCCATAACACATCAGGATGGGATTGAATTCGGCAAGGTGGACCGTCCTTACATGTCCTCTGCTCATTTACCCCCCCCCCCTCTCAGGGGACCCCCCAACTGCCCCCCTCCCATTTCCCATAGAGTGTATAAATATAATGTATAGATCTGTACATATTTTCCACTATCTTTGAGTATGGATATAGACGTTTGGGCTTCCTCGGCCTGTCCTGAGTCCATGGTCTTTAGATAGAAAGTGGGTGGGGACTCACCCCAGTGGACCCCCCTCCCCATCCACCATCTACTTGTACAGCATAGCATTCCATACAAATCACAGAGAAGGCTCCATTCTGTCCAAATCACAGAGAATGACCATAGGCATCTTACTTTAGGCATTCCAAGATTAAACTAAGACCACATTTATAGAAAAGCAGAGTTCTAAATCCATGCAAATAGTCCCAGACATAGAGAGTAGTCGGATGTTCCAAGGTTCCTGGGCCCCCTATTAGACCTGAAAATGTTGTAGAAGGGGAGAATACTTATACCCCTACAACTTATACCTATCAATCTATATCTTATCAGACTTACACTCTTTTATCAAGCAGAAGGTGATGGGGACTATACATTACAGTTTGACTACAGCAGCCCTCATTTCTTATCAGGCATGACTGATATCTACAAAATCATATCACAGACAGTGTGTACATGCTTCTTGTGGTAATGATATGGAGCAGATGAAACCTTGTATATCATGGCATGTCATTGGCATATGTTATTCAATGTATCCATAGCATAAAACATTTCAATAGTGTGCAGAGGAAGTTCAATTCACAGGGAGGAGCTTCTACCTATAAATTATACTAAACAGCCCATTTGCTTAGGTACAGTCTCGCCTGGAGGTAGACTAAACCCTGGATGTGTGCCTAGAGACTGTTGAGAGCCTTAAACATAGGTCACTGGAGGAAGACGGATCCCAGTCTCCTACAGGAAGCTGTCCCCCAGGTCTTTAGGTGATTATAGAGGAATTGAAACTTACCGCCACAGGCTAATGAAATACTTCACGTCCAAATCCCTCTTGTTGCTCTTAGTGTTGGTAGAGATTAGAACTAGACACAGGGTAAATGGTGCTAATAAATATAGAAACGGATGTTTAAGTTCCAGCTCATTAGATTTTGAGCGCTGCATGGCAATAGACATTTGAACATACTGAAGACCAAGCGCTAAGGTAGCTATGATATTGCCATAAGGCACTTATTTCATTAGATAACACACACGCTCAGTGATGGGAGATTAAAAAAAAAAAGAAGCTATTAACAAAATGACACTTTCTATCCTGTGTGAAATGTGAGTATTGAATAACGGTTTTCACTGAAAAGCATTATTACACAGAATTATGCAGGTTATGTGTTTTTTTGTTATACAGGGAACAAATAGTGTTCTTTAATGTACCTCACAGACATCTTGTGTCATCTTGTAGGTTATAATTACATGGACATTAATTCTTTACATGGACATTAATATTGATGGATGCACCATGTTTACTAAAATCACACCCAAAGTCATTTCCGGAGAGTAACAGGAGGGAGGGAAGAAAGTTGATTAATCTGAAGAGTGCTATGGGATAGAGACTAAAGCAACACTAAAAAAAAAAATCTTACTCACTTGAGTCTGGATCCAGACTCAGACAATGTCGCCAAAATGAGTAAGATTTGAGACTCAGCCTGATCCTGGGGTGATACTCTAGCAGATCCTGAGGCTCTGTCTAAGTATCATCCCAGGGTGATGCTGAGCCCAGATCATACTCATTCTGGCGAAATATCCTGAGTTTGGATCCAGACTGAAGCAAGTAAGAATATTTTTCCCGTGAAGTATATGGTTTCCATGAAAGAGGAATATCCTATATGATCGGGTTGCTGTTCTCACTGGTGTTTGTAATAATTCAGCGGTCAAGCAAGTGACAAAAACATTTCTGTCAATTACCATATCATTTGCTAATGAAAGCATTTTCTACACAAAAGAATTTACGACGGCGTTTGTTGTAGAGCTAACAGATGTGTTCTTTTTTTCATTTGTCAAAAATATGGTTCTCTGCAGTCCAGTCCAACAACTGTTTAAAGTTGCCAAGTAATATATTCTTCCCATAACAGCAAAGCATAGGCATATAGAAATGCCTGATACCAAATCATGGGATGCAGCTTGCTTACGAACATGGCATATGGAGGCCGTACGCCACACTGCCCTACGCCATACAAAGTAGGCTCATACAAAGTCCAGACTCAGTGGCATGTATTTCAGCCCTTTGAATTTGATTTAATTTCAATTTTAGGTCCATTTTCAAAATTTAAAAACTGCAATTAAGGTAAAGGAATACGAAAGATCATAAATGTATAGGTACTTTACCTTAAAGCTATCATCGTCGAAATTGCAATGATATGTTGTATATATGTGGCATGATTATCTCCAGGCCTTCAGCTCGGCTCTGATTGGCAAAAACATGATTGCTGTCGTAACTCTTCATTGATACCCACTCATGTATGCATTCCTGTTATTTGCTTTAGCATTAAAGATGACACGAGGATGTGCATTCGAATAACCTAAGGTCAACTTGTCAATGAAGACAACACATTTTTATGCTTTTGTCATGATGGCTGCTCTTTTCTAACAATGGACACTAATGCACAAGTTGTGACAACACAATCGATCTGCAGGGTAAGGCATAGTGCATGCCTGGTCATTTCAGTTTTAAGTCCGACCCTGAGAGTGACCCACATATATGTCTCCTACATGGAGGCTACTCTAAGTGATAACACAGCAGAGGGTGGGCCACACACAGAATGTACCACATAGTCAGATAGGCGCAAGGTTGTCTGAGATGGGTTTGTTAAAGTTGCACTAAGGGTGTAAATATGCTTGCACCTATAGCTAATAATACTGACAAAGGGTCTTCATTGCTATCCTCAAAACTGTGAAATGCAGACTTATATGTATGATATTTTACAAATTGTTTTCAGAGTATAGTTCAGTCCTGCACCAATGGCTTTGATAAAAGAATGACAAGAGAAGCCGATTTTACTCATAAATGCTGGTTTCTTATAAGGAAATACGAGTTCTATTATTTCCTGAATCACTGTGCTGTATCCTCTCTGTATAAGTATTCACTGCTCCAGTCCCATTTCTGTTATAATATAGCGTTGGCATTGTTATCTTTTTTACCAAAGACAGAGTTTCAATATTTACATTGCAAATGTGTTTATTCTCTTCTGGAAGCCCTTGTTTAAATCACTTGAGAGTAATAATTATTCTCATTACAGAGAACACAATTGGTGTTATGTTGCCTGCAAGTAGCTATGATCCCTTTGTGTACAGGAATCAATTAGGGACCTAAGAAATCTGAACAGTTTTTTTCTCAGTAGTTACACGGATAGAACACTGGGTCGATTCCAAAGTGCCACTTAGCAGTGGATTCATAGAGGAGAGAAACCTTTGTCAGATAAAACAACAAAATTAAGTATATACAATATTGACCATTAGGTTTATACTGCACAAGGTCCTAGAGAGGTGGTTTTAGTTGCCATGTAGAATACTACCAGTTGAAACCAATCAAATTTATTCAAATACAAAATACAGCATGGCAATTCTTCTCAATATTCCATTATTTTTATGAAGCTTTGTCTTTTCTTTTTCAGGTGTGAGTACTGTAGCCATGTCAAACCTTATGGACTTTGCGTCTGTTCTGGAAGATATTGAGAGTCCTAAAGGAAACAGCACTGTGGATAACAATGCCAAGGTATATACCTCATCTAAATAGTATATCTTTAGACTAATAATTCATCTGAATTTCGCGAACAAAAACGGTACTATCAACATATCTGAAAAGAGTAACAGCAGCCATGCTGAACGCATACTGCATCGGAAATTAAAGAACAATAATTTGTTGTTCCTCTGACTGGTATTTATGTGCCGCTTTATAAATACTATTACCAGGAACACATTTCTCAATATGGTATGACTGAAAACATCCACAACAGTTTCGAAACCCTCAAAATCAAAGTGGGTGAGCATAGGTAATGCACTACAACTGCTCTGTACAATCAGCACTTAACACAGTGATTACATAGGGTTTGGGAGGGCAGTCATGCCAGTGCTGTCATTAGTGACCATTTAAATGTAGAGTTGTCCTGACATCAGAGTGAGGGATCCCTCTACGATTTGACAGGTATCTAGTCATACCATCTTGAGAAATGCCTTCCAGACAGTACTTACAGGTACCCATCAAGATAGAATATTGGGCGCAATATTTCATGTAGTAGCATTTGAGAAAGGTTATTACAGTGAAACTACTTCAGAAGAGGACCTATCCAGTGGTGCTGTAGAATATCGGCTGGAAGAAGACAGGAAAAATATTAGCCCCTATAGGTGGCTGTCTGGAGACGGCCACTGATCACTCAATAGGGATATCTGGAGTTAAAACTTGGGTCACATAATAAATAATCAAAGGGGTTTCTGCAAACCTTTGACTGCATTTGATAGTCCAAAGTATGTGGAATGGGGGTCATGCCTAATTAGAGGTGCGCACATTGCCATTGACTTGATATCAGTGAATTTGTATGTGAGTTCACCTATTTTCAAAAAAACCCAAACCCTGACTGCCACTATGCAATCTCAGGTTCTAAGCAGTTCCTGTAATTGGTAATTAGGGGAAGTGGGTGTCATTAGATACATGGGGGAATAAGTCATACTGTGGAAAGCTGAGAGGAAAGACATTGACATGGGATGGAATTGAAAATACAGACTATTTACTATGGCCACTCCATGTTTTGCCATTGAGTGGGCTCAGTCTCAATTTGCTAATGAATTATTGAGACGATACTCAGTCAAGAATGATATAAATATGGAATCTTAAATTCCTGATAGTTGTGTACAACATCCATGCTTAACTGATTATGACAAAACATTGATGTTGCGATGTTTACTTCATTTTGAATTTCAATTACAGCCTCGGTGCAATGACAAGGATGTGGTGCGCATGCTCAGTGACCTATTTCTGTCCAACAACTCTGATTGGGAGCAGCGGCTGCATGACCAGAGGGATTGTAAGAACTCTACTGGGGGACCAATTACCATGGCCGGAAACAATATGATAGATCTTCACCCCCAGCATGACCTACGCATACATGACATTGGCAAGGACATCTATGCCTACATGACACCGGTCATCATAGTGATAGGGCTTGTTGGAAATGGAATCTCACTGAAGGTCTTCACCTCAAAGGTCAGTTTTTAATTAGTGTTGTTTATTTCTATTCTCTCTTTTTCCATTATATCTAATTCGTCATCTTCCACCAGACCCAATGAGGGAAAGCAATTTACATGGCACAATTCATTCCTTTTTCCCCTCTTTCCCTCCCCTCTTCAGTCTTTGGTTTCCTTTACATATTTCTTCCCTTTCTTTATACCAAGTACTTGTACCTAGTGCACTGCCCTTATAGTTTGAGACGAATCACAGCAATGTGTTCGTGTCCTATAGGTATATTCTTCCTTATAGATCAATATTTTAGTTATTGAATCATGAAAGCAATGAAGTGAATCTCTCTCATGCAGGAGTTCTACTGTTGCCTTTGTAACTTTATTAGGCTCATCATAAAGGTTCAAAGAAACTGCCTTATCTATATACATTTAAATATATGTCTCTGCATGCTATTTCATTATCAGTAATTGATAAATTGCGGGTAATATGACTGACAGGCAAATTCATACTCCACCTAGTGGTGGTTCCAAGTACTCACCAGACTCTCAAGGACTTAGCCCGGTGGCTCCACCTTCTGCTAATCACTGAGCAACTCTCAACCCGGGTTGCAATGGGTGACACACTTTACTTTTTCTCACCCTGCATTCATAACAATACGTCGAATAAACTTACCCACTGCTCCCACCCTCTTTTTAATGGTGTGGTTTTCATAAAACTCAGGACTTCGTAGTACCTTAATATTGTAATGGTTTGATTTACCAGTTCGGTGGTTCAGGCCTTACAGATTAGGAAAGAAAGAGTAAGGCATTGATTCAAGTGTATGCCAACGGTTTATTTCGAACACTCAATGGCTACCCGGAAGGTGATAGTGGGGCAGCTAATATGGATAAATGGATATCTATGGGCTCGGAGGCCTGGAGGGCCTCTGACGTAGTGGCTGAGCCACGGTCTTTATATATGGACCTTGGTGTTTGTCGCTAGATGTCCCCACAGGCCCGGATTGGTGCTGCCACCTATCCGGAACCTTAGGAACACCCAGCGACTGGACTCACCCGCCATGCCAGACAGCACCCGTATATATATTACAGTATGATACCTCTACAATATGTTAATTTACCATTATTATACTCAAACTTTATACTATGGACTCTGAACATTTATCCATTGTTGGTAACATATGGTACAAGTTAGTGCCTTACCTCATTTACATATTCAACTCTTAGATACAAACTGGTATTTCATTAGTTTAGTTACATGTTTATCATATACCCAATTTACTCGTGCTAGTGCAATAAAACTCCACTTTATGAATTTCCTCTCCAGTGTTCACATTATACTACATTGGAGGCTAGACTTTTTGGAAATATCAATGTATCCATTATATCCACAATGATTAGTTACTCCTCACCTGCATACTTTATGGTAGGCTTTAAATGATGCAATTAGCCACACATGCAGCTTGAAAATATCTGGTTTAGCATCGTTCTATAGTGCACAAAAATGCTATATTCTCCACCCTCAGTTTAAGCTCAGTCCTATGAGCTGCACCTATGGTCTGTAATGGTCTATTCACCCGGCATGTTTTCCATAACCTTATAAGTGGTAATTTTACAGTAATATGAATATCAGTTAGACATGATGTGATAAACGAGTAGGCACTCTATGTGTAGAACCACTAAACTGTTAAATTCCCTAATCACATTTCTATCAAGCCACATAAACTTTCCCTACATAGCTGCTGCTCTGAAAAAAAAGGATTTACTTTACTTATACGATTTTCTTTACTCATCCAGTTTATGGTTATTACTTCAGGTAATGCAGCGTTTACCCTCCAGTCTCTACCTCGTGGCACTCTCAACATCCGACATCCTCGTTCTGCTAACTTATGTCTTTATCGACTGGCTTAACCACGGTATGTTACGCTGGCCCGGCAAGAGAAGACTCCCACTGATGAATGTTAACGGGGCATGCCAGGCCTTTCTCTATGCCAGCTACACATTCAGGTTTATCTCTGCTTGGCTGATTGTCATTTTTGCAGTTGAACGCTTCGTCGCAGTCTGCATGCCGGTTCATCGGAAGCGGTTTGTCACAAACCGCTGTGCCAAGCGGTTAATCGTGGCAGTGGTATTATTTGCCTGCCTACTGTGCCTTTACAAACCTATCTTGAGTGAGGTCCATGAGACTCCCAAGGAGAAGGCTTGTACCAGGAATAGAGCCTTCAATCGGGAGAACTTCATTCTGGATGCCGTTTACGGTGTGATGATCACCGCCGTGCCATCACTGGTGATCCTCGCCTTGAATGTCCCCATCCTTAAGCGCCTCATGAACTGGGAGTCCGGACAAAGGGGCGCTAAGATTATGCACAGAGAAAAGCGCATCCGATTGGAGTTTACAGTTATTCTTCTGGCCATCTCCTCTTGCTTCATCTGCCTTAACTTGCCCTACTTCATCATATGGTGCCAGCAGTTTCACCAGAGTCTCAACCCGCAGACTCCGACTGTGGCCGATAGAATCAGCGGGCAATTATACATCACACGGACAATTTTCTACATCAATTACTGTGCGAATTTCTTTCTGTATATTCTCACAGGGGCATATTACCGCCGTGAGATTCGGTCCATGTTTCGTTATTATTTTCGCATGAACCAAAGTCCAACACCCCATCTGCAAGGTATTGAAGGTACGACTCACAGTCCAAGTACTTCGTCCACAAAATGTACTTGCACATTCCTCTGAGGAAAGCCAAGGAAAGCAGCTTTCTAATCTATGGCATCGTGGTATTATTTGTAACAAAGCTTAATAACACTTTTAATAGCTCAATCAGGTGATTATTATAGTTCAATGCTCCATTTTTTTTCAAGTGAAGTCTGTTCAAGTTCACTTGAGGGGATACTGAGGGGTAGAACATGTGGCTCAGACTATGAAATATGGGTGTGCTCTTTCTCAGCAATAAAAGCGTGGGTGACAATTTTATAGTTCAAAGAAATTAAGTGAAGATTGTTTGGTTTCAGATTATGGGGCTTGAGGATAATAAGAGAAGTTGAGTTGGAGTGTCAATATTTCACTATTCCCCAATCCTTGCTGTTTAAAAATAATTAGTGCCACTCATAAACAAAATGGCCAAGAGGCCATGCAAGTTTCTCTTATGCCACTTCCCAATTAACCGTTTTATGTGTGAATGGTCATAAGATGATATAAATATATGTGTGAGGAGGAAGAATGTTCATTGCCGTCCTAAATAACTAAATGCTCTATTTCTTATTATTTATGCTGGTTTGATGATTGATACAACATACCATGATGTTATCAGTTCGCATGGCAAGCTTAATTTGATAGTATGTTAAAGGAAAAGAGTCCCCTAACAGCTCTTATGGAATTAAAATGTATTCCATATTTCAATGATATTATTTCATTAGACATAGAATTTTGATATCAATGAAGTTGGCATGACGATGCTAACGGTTAATTTATGACTGACCCTATGATGTCTCCATATATACTAGATCTATTTTTGTTTGTCATATAAGAGTATTGTTTTATCCTCAGATACTTATGTGATTATTGGCAAAGTGCTGCCCCCCTAATATGAGATAAGCTGCTGATATTTGCATTGTTGCTTTAAAATAGATTATCAACCCTTTTGACGATGGTATACTAGCAATTACTTTTGTCATCGTGATACATCGTGATACATCCATGCTGTTATGCCATGAACCATTATGTGTTCTTTAACCCCTAGGTGCCCAAGCGTGCTTTAAAGTGCGGTTTTTGGCTTCAAATACATGTATTTATATATGTATATTGAAAGGAGACATCACCTAGACACTTCTACTGGTCCAATCTGTAATGTTATACCATCTCCAGAAAGGCTAGAACCTCACAATTCCAATGAGACCATCCATATTGCTCTATCTTTATTATTCTTTGAACAGTGAGTCAAAACATGAAATTTAGTTGTTAGATATGTGGCCCATTAGAGTGTCAGCCTTCTAGAGAGCAAGAGCCTGGCATGGTACCAAACTACTATTCCTTGGTTATACACAAGAATAAGAAGTTATCCTTTGTTCTATGTTATTCATTGATAGAAATCTTTCATATCCATAAAAATACCTTTCATGATTTGCTACCAAAACAATCTAATTCCATGGTAGTAGGAACAAACTTAGTATAGTTATAACCATGGAGATATTCAGCAGATTGACCCAAATACTGCCAAATAATAACAAAAGACAATGTTTAGTTGTTATGGCAACCTAACTGGACCCGGGGTCAGACCTGATATCTCATCTGAACTGAAATTCTAAATTAAAGGCATTCAGGAATGTGATAAGAGGCCAATATCAAGAAAGAAGATTGGAATAGTATATGGTACTTAACAACAGTGATATACCTATTTCATTCACCAAATAAATAGAAAATTGTGAAATAGTTCTGGGCACCAAAAGGTTAAAAGGGTTAATACTTGTAACTGTAATTCTTTCAAACTATCAGGAAGAAATCATACGCCTTTCTTTCACTGTCAGGAAGCTCATTCAGAAAATTTGGAGAATATTTTTCATTTCATGAATTTTCAGGCAAGTTTCCTGTGTTCACAAAGTGTGCCATTCTAAAATGAATACATGTCAGATTTGAATATGCGCAGACGTTCAGTCTTGGAGGTTTTCTGGGGTAAACTTGAGATCCTAGAAGGTACCCCAAAATGAGTTTCATAAAGTACAACCTCTTTCCTGAATGCATGTGTATCTAGTATGGAAGGGCGAGTAAATCTAGGTGAGAATTATAATTTTCACTCTCTTCATGGAAATTCTTTCCCTTTGACATTGTGAATTACCATGAACATTATAACAAAGGTCGGCCCTACTTCATCATATGGTGCCAGCACTTTCACCAGAGTCTTAACCCACAGACCCCGACCCTGGCTAATAGAATCAGTGGGCAATTATACATCACACACACAATTTTCTACATCAATTACTCTGCGAAATTCTTCCTGATTATTCTCACTGGGGAATATTACCGCCATGAGATTCGGTCCATGTTTCGTTATTATTTTCGCATGAACCAAAGTCCAACACCCCATCTGCAAGGTATCGAAGGTACGACTCACAGTCCAAGTACCTCCTCCACAAAATGTACTTGCACATTCCTCTGAGGAAAGCCAAGGAAAGCAGCTTTCTTGTCTATGGCACCGTGGTACTTAAACTTGTATTATTTGTAACAAAGCTTAATAACACTTTTTATAGCTCAAACAGGTGATTTTTATAGTTCAACACTCCACCTTTCTTCAAGTGAAGTCTGTTCAAGTTCACTTGAGGGGATACTGATGGGTAGAACATGTGGCTCAGACTATGAAATATGGGTGTGCTCTTTCTCAGCAATAAAAGTGTGGGTGACAATTTTATTGTTCAAAAAAATTAAGTGAAGATTGTTTGGTTTCAGATTAAGAGGCTTGAGGATAATAAGAGAAGTTGAGTTGGAGTGTCAACGTTTCACTATTGCCTGATCATTGCTGTTTTATAATTGCCACTCATAAACAAAATGGCCAAGGGGACATGCAAGTTTCTCTTATGACAATTACCAATTGACCATTTTATGTGCGAATGTGTCATAAGATGAAATCAGTATATATGTTTGATGAGGAAGAATGTTCATTGCCGTCCTAAGTAACTAAATTCTCTATTTCTTATTATTTATGCTGGTTTGATGATGGATACAACATACCATGATGTTATCAGTTTGCATGACAAGCTTAATTTGATAGTATGTTAAAGGAAAAGAGTCCCCTAACCGCTCTTATGGAATTAAAATGTATTCCATATTTCAATGATATTATATTATTAGACATAGAACTTTGATATCAATGAAGTTGGCATGACAATGCTAGCAGTTAATTTATGACTGATCCTATGATGTCTCCATATATATACTACATCTATTATTGTTTGTCATATATAAGAGTATTGTTTTATGCTCAGATACTTATGTGATTATTGTTTTATCCATACATGATAATGCTATTGTAAAACCTCAGTCACAAGGTTTGCATATTGACGAAGTATTCATTGATATTGTAATGTGGCAAAGTGCTGCCCCCTAATATGAGATAAGCTGCTGATATTTGCATTGTTGCTTTAAAATAGCTTTTCAACCCTTTTGACGATGGTATACTACCAATTTCTTTTTTCATCGTGATACATCTATGCTGTTAAGCCCTGAACCATTATGTGTCCTTTAAAGGGTTAATACTTGTAACTGTACTCCTTTCAAACTATCAGGAAGAAATCTTAAGCCTATCTTTCACTGTCAGGAAGCTAATTCAGAAAGTTTGGAGAATATTGTTCATTTCATGAATTTTCAGGCATGTTTCCTGTGTTCAAAAAGTTTGCAATTCTAAAATGAATACATGTCAGATTTGAATATGTGCAGACGTTCAGTCTTGGAGGTTTTCTGGGGTAAACTTGAGATCCTAGAAGGTACCCCAAAATGAGTTTCATAAAGTACGGCCTCTTTCCTGAAGGCATGCATATCCAGTCTGGAAGGGCGAGTAAATCTAGGTAAGAATTATAATTTTCACTCTCTTCATGGAAATTTTCTGTCTTTGACATTGTGAATTACCATCAACATTATAACAAAGGTCGACGTACACTTGTGTGCGTGGTGCATTGATGTGCGAGATCGTGAAAAAAAAATCCACATCACGATAAGTGCCGAAATATCAGATTTCCCCCTGATATGGCCATAAAAAAGTTAGGATTGGGCCAAACAATTAGGGTCGGTAGCATTACCTGAACACAACAATTATGTTAGGCCTTAGGGCGGTGTCTATTTTATGGCTGCACTTGGGAGAGTCCGGAAATGCTGAACTATGTTTGAATCCAATAGGAGTCGACACTTGAATGCTGGGCACTATTTTCACTTGACAACAATACTTGGTTGGCCAGAGGGGGAGGGGGGTCAGAATAGATGAAGCCAGGGTGAAGAACCACTTACAGTAACATGTGTGTGTAAGCTTTTGACTGAAATCTGATATAATATTTGCGGAATTGATGTCTTTGTCTTATGAACAACAAGAAAGGAGTTAATGTGCTTCGCACAACTGTGTAACTCTTGTATGTCCGTCCAGTGTCAGATTAGCGAGGTGTATACATGCAGTTGGCACAGAATTATATGATCACTGCAAATTATGAATAGCTGTCTTCTGTTTAAAATGAAGCATTTCTTTCAACCCTTGAAGTATAGAACCTTGACTCGAGGTCCCCCAGCGCTGCTCAGCGTCCAGCAATGTACTTGTTCATCAGCATAGTGTCCGTATGTCATTTGTCCAGCCCCCTCACTGGTGGGAAACTGGGCAAAACACCCCCCATGTCTTTCAGACGGACTGTTCCAACCTCACACAAGTGGTATAGCCCTACTACTTAACCACTCGGTCCTCCCCCCATACCCGCCATTCGCTCCCATTCATTCACCACAAGACTCCCACCTTCCTCCCCTCTCTCCACCAGTTTTATTTCATGTTTATGTCATTTGTCTTTCAATGTGGTTATGGTGATGTTAAATTTTGGTGTTCATTGTTGTGTTCATTTCAACAGTATATGTTTATAATCGACAAAGTCATATTTTATTGTTGATAAATTAATAAATAATTTTATCTCCAGACTGCTTTTTCTAACTCTGTTAGGGAGTGATCATTTTTTAACAACAGGGGGGGGCTGGTGGGTTTGAGGGGGTGTCAGAATTTTTTCAACCCCTTGACCGTGGGGGGTCAGAATTTTTTCAACCCATCTGATAGGGGTCAAAATAATTTCACATGTTTTCAGTGGAAAACCCCGCACGTTACTATAGGGTAAAAGGGCACATTCGCACGTGATTTTCGGCCCTTATGGGGGGGGATCAAAAAGGTTTTGCCCCATCAAAAAAAAATTATCACTCCCTTAGGGATGGGATCATATTGGCAAATGGGTTTATGACGAGGTATTGAGTCATAGCGTCTGGAGAACCATCTGGGTCTCGGAGGTCTGATATCAGTATCAAATATGTGTGTGTGTTTTTTTTTTGTTTTGATTGATATACCTGGGAGAATATTATCCCTTCTATATCCTGACATGTGTAGTGGCTCGATGAAGGTAACCGGTGCTTGATTGATTTATATTCCAATTAAAGTGTACCTTAAATGTGTATGTTATTGTTAAGCAAACCCTTATTTCAGACCATGGTTTATCACAGAACCACTGCTTCACCAGGCAAGCGTATAGTCAAGACAGACGCTTAGAGGTTAAGGGTCATTGAGTTGTTCCCCCCCTAGAGCCTTATTCAGCCCCCCCCCCCAGCTGAATCCACCGATCCCTTCCCTCCCTACATCTGGCAACAAATGTCTCGTCCATAATTATTCTAGGGCCTAATCATGGTTTTAATTTAATCTCTGTCGCCTTTTTCATTCCTTCTCAGCCATTTATTGAAGATGTAAACGGACCAATAATGTATACATATTTGATTATATGGCACATATATTCTATCTCAGTGTATTATGTATCTATGTTATAAAATAATAATGAAAGTTTTGTTCCGAGTACTTGGATCTTTCCCGTAAATCCCCTGAGATGCACTGAGCACGAATTATGAATAAAATAAAATGATCCCACTAAAAATTGAGCCCCTTATTACCCTCCCCCTTCCTCTGGCGATAAAGGTTTCCCTCATTTCCCTTACTAACAGTTTCTCATACACAATACACAGTTAGAAAATAAATGTTGGAATCCTATTTCAGTTTGAAACATGTTAAGAGGGAAAAATGAATGTCCTATTTGCCTGAACAGTTAAAGCCTCTGTGGAATCGCATTTAACTAATGGTTCTCGCCCTTCTTCAGAGAACAACAAAAGATTTGATGATCCTATTCGTCTTATTTCTAGTCCTGTGCAATGTTGTTATTTGTTTGATTCCAATGTACTCATGAGATAAATATTGTATGAAATTGAATTGAAAAATAGGAAGTCGCGGAATGTGACCGTAAGAAAGAGTGGCCTTTTCATCCAGGGTAATCTCGTATGAATAACAGATAATGTGTATTTGGGATGTGTGTCTACATTAATGAATCTATGTGACGTGGGTCTTCCTCCAAAGAAGGAGAAAGAGATCCTGTATGATCATGACTCCACTTCTCAAATATATGTCCACGTATTTACACATGGTTTCCGAGTGTTGGTCAGGAAATCCAATACGAGGAAATGATTGTGTGAATATATTATTTACAGTTCCTTCATTTGATCTTATGTTATTTCCATCATTGTTTCGCAGCTTTATCTTAGATTTATTATAATCATTGAGAGCTTTAAAATTTGAGATTCCATTTTCATGACGTCACACTAAGGTGGTCGTCCTCTGACCAACACAAATAAAAGTTTCACCATTGTCTCAGAAGAGACGACAGAAATTTACATTAACCCCCCCCCCCCAATGAAATTTATGGCTGGAAGATCCACTTTACTCTGATATAATCCACCTTTCACAAAGTGCTAACGTAGCGTCTTGTGAATGGTGAACATTATTGCTATGACTTGCATCAGGTTATTTCAAAACAGTGCTAATTTACCACTATTTTGAAATACCCCCTGCAAGGCGATTCATAAAAACTGAAGACCATTATACTTACTATGGTGGTCAGTTTCTTTTTATGAATCGCCCTCCAGAGCACCATATTGGCCAGTGTAAGCACCGAGTCTCATATAAAGTTAACGGAATCATGATGCACATCCCTTGATAAAACAAGCTATGGTTAAATGATATAAGTGATATCAACGACAAGGGTTGGACATGTTCGTACACGTGGTTCGTGCATACATACAATTGACATTGTAGTATGATTGTTGAAGAGACATGAATACGCCATGGTTGATGTTATAAGTGTATGAGTCACAGTAATTATAACATTGATTCAATAAAAGTATGTTTGAATTAGAAAAGTGGTTTGTTTTATATAAGTCATATATTAATAATCATAAGAAAAGGATAAAGACAGAGAACAAAGAAAATCTATCCAAAGTAAAGGTACCTTTACGAGTCAGTCCATTCAGATACTTTCGAGGGGGAACTTTAGATCCATCATATTTATTGGTCAATCAAAATGATTGAATTATAGAAGAGATTATCAGAATCAATTCGAGATTGAAAAATAAAAACTTGGGAAATCATAACAGTAGAGGGAAATCTTTTTTTTTCAAATTCATGTCTTCAGCTACATTTTGGTACTTTGCATGATAAGATAATCCAAATAGCTACAGAAATTAAAGATCTCAAACATAGGATGTCCGCAATATGGAGAAATTTAGGATAGCCCTTACTTAATTGCATATTGAAATATTGTGGCATAACACATAATGTCATTATCATAATTATCCATAATTCTGGATCTAGAAGGGATAATTCAATTCTGTTTTCAGTTATGAAACCTTATGGACAGGCTAGTAAGATAGAGTAACTTTTTATTCAAATAAATGAAATTGTGGTTACCAAAGGAACCGTATGTCAACAAATGTGCTAAATTTAAGGAAAAAACGTTCTTTTTGGATTCTTGATTTATAGATCATTTTAGAAGGAAAAAAGTGGCTATGGTATAATCAGATTCCTCAGAAAAAGTTACCCTAGAGTTGTTTTTTGCTTATTTTTTTACTCTTTTGGTCATATCTCCTTAAATATCATATTTAGAGCATTTGTGGGTATTTACCTTAATGTTATGATTTTCCTTGTTTCGTCACGAATGGTTGGTCGGGAGACCGGAAACTAAATTTGCTTAAATCTCGCATTTCTATAGTTTAAAAACAGGTTTGTCTTTTAGATAGCCAATGACTTCAAAGAAAATTAATATCTGAGGCGAGTACCAATTTAAAGAAAAATCTTTAGTCTGTTTCCTGATTGGTAGACTGTCTTCTGTTGATATCTCCTGTTATCATTGTGTACGGAGAAGCGTTAGAGTTAAAATATCCTTAAGTTGAAATAAAAAGAATTGGGATACCAAGGCATAAAATACCCTACGGCCATTCATTTATATTGTATCTTTTTTATTTCACCACTATTCTAAGACGCCACTTCAGGACTTGAAAACTATTTTAATTATTCCCCTTTAAGAAACGTGACTACTTCGAAAAAACACAAAGAGGGTTAAGTTTCTAGCATTTGCACAGAGATACATTCTAGGTCCACTGATAATGATATACCGTTGCCCCTCGGAAATTATCTAGATAAACGTTTTGTCCCCTCATATGAGTATATATATATCTAGAATATGCATGTTTACCCCGTAACCATGAATAGTACTCCGCTGTATAGATATATTTCTCCCATCATCTTGATCCTAGTCAATTCCTCCTCCCAATCAATTGACTTCCCTAGAACATACTGGCATCTTGAATGGTATCTCATTTGTACAGGTGGTCGATCATGTTCGTGCACACTGGAACTGTTGGCACCAGACTGGAAAGAAGGTAAACACCATAACTTAGATTAATGTTCCAGAACAGCAATATATAGGCATTAAAGAAAGGTAAGGAATTAATATAACAGACATCTTAATTGATCTAAGCTGCTAAAACTGTTTTTGTTAGTGTTTTTTTTTTTGTTTGTTATTTTTTTTCCAAATAATCTACTCAAAATGTTTATATAGGACTGACAATTAATCTTTCCATAATCCAACTAATGAATTACTGGCAATGTCCTGCAAAATGGTCACAACTTACAAGATAAAAGACAGTTTTTAGCAAATTATAGAATTCATGAAAGAGCTACCTGTAAAGGTGGGATGTAACTCAAAGTCATGATACCATTAAGAATATTAAAGGTATTTATTATAACTGAATACCTTTAGGGTGTAATTGTTGCTGTACATGCATTCGAAATGCAATTGGTTGCACAGGCTGGGTTTGTCCGGCAGGCACTTAATTGGGTAATGCTTCCAGATGGATTTCCCATTGCATTATTCACATCCACAAAGCATTTTATCTGATTGTTACAACCTGAGTTTGGGTATGTCTTACACGCACAATGGATCAAGCTGCACCATCCTATGGAAAAAAAGATGAGATAATTGTCATTGTCATACACCTATTAGTAGTAGTCAGAGTTTTAAGATTGTGGTAGCTGAGTTAATTCAATCTTCATTGAATTGTATTATATGCATGGCTATTTGACATCATTTCGGGAAATTTGTGAAACCAGAAAGACAATTAGGTGTAAGTTAAACATTGATTTTTTTCCAATTAATTTTCCAAAAATTCTGATAACAAACCACTGGCAAATTATGTTTAGCAATTTTCTAGTAAATTATGTCCAAATTCACCAGTTCTTAATCTGCTATGACAAAAATGTATGCTTTTATAATCTGTTACTTTTAAAATTAGATGTATTAATATAGTTTTATTCTTAGGGTATTATTAGCCATGAGCCTTATGTAACAAACCCATATCATGAAGTCAAAGAAGACCACCTACGAAAATATAATTAATGCTGAAGTCTATATATAATCATTAAAAGAATAGACCTTGATAATTGGAATATCCCTTATCCAAAATACGGTTCCCTTGGGAATGAGATCAATATTACTCTCCAATTCTCGAAAAATGAAAAGGGTAATGAAATTTCATCCAATCGGATTAAAATTAAACTATAAAGCAAAATTGACAATTTTCATTCCATAGACATTCCACGGGTATCAAAAATTCAATGTACCGGTATGGGGAAAACTTTAAAAGGGTGTGTAAAATGGTAAGGATGATCTGACGAATTATAGAGGATAAATTGGATTAAAGATCTCTAATATCCTTAGAAATATAAAACAAATATATATAACTGAATACCTGATTGGCAGGCTGTATTTGTTGTTGTGCATGGTTTTGAAATGCAATTGGTTGCACAGGCTGGGTTTGTCCGGCAGGCACTTAATTGGGTAATGCTTCCAGATGGATTTCCCATTGCATTATTCACATCCACAAAGCATTTTATCTGATTGTTACAACCTGAGTTTGGGTATGTCTTACACGCACAATGGATCAAGCTGCACCATCCTATGGAAAAAAAAGATGAGATAATTGTCATTGTCATACACCTATTACCCAGCAAATTATCATGACTCCTCGTCAACCTTTGTGAAGTGGCTCACACATGTCCCTAGGTGGAACACAAAATCGTCATAGCACAAGATCACCAGGAATAGCAATTGCTATGCCACGTGAGTCTAACACACAGTGGCGAAAGATGACTGAATGAGTTATCACTCAAAAAGGAGTCACCATTGATGACCAATCATGGCAACAGATGACGACAATTTGCTGGGTAGTTTTATTCAAATTACAGAGTTGCAAGATGGTGGCAGCTGAGTTTAGTATATATGAGACTATATAAACTCGTGTTTATGCATATAATTAACCCCGGCAAGTGATGCATTGCATAGGAACTACTTGCAGCACGTAATGATATAGTCGTCATGGCAAAGATACCCCCTACTATTCAACATGACGATTTCGTCCCAGGTTGTCTGTCGGACAGCCTAACAGTGCACATCTCCATGCTGGAGTTGGCACAAAAACTGTACAATTTGATTTTTACATCAGTTGTTAGTTTTTAAGATCTAGGAACTGACCGTAAACCTAGGTTCACTTTTTTATGCTATGATGCTTTGAAATAAAGCCAGTTTAATGTTTTCAGTCAATCCACCTGTCTCCGTGCAAATATTCAATATAACTTACAACTAGAATCGTCTCATGGTAACCATGGTAACATAGAATATTATTACCATCTCATGATACTGGTTAATTATCGTTTCCTATCAATAAGTAGTATAATTTTATACTATACTTATTTATTGAATTAACCAGTACTTAATGTCCACCACAGTTAACTTATGAATAACTATTTTGAAGAATTAAATTTTTGATCGATAGCAAAGTTGATGACCCAACAACTGTACCGAGTTTACATGACTTTTGTATGCAGGAATCATCTTTGAAAAACATTTACCGTCAATTTAGAGAATGATATCACTGTAATTCTGCATCCATTGCGATTATAACCTCTTAATCTAAAGCCATCCACCAGGTGTCCTTCACAGACTATTATGTAACGTCACAAAATCTTTACTAGAAGATCACAATACTTTTTTCATCATTATCGACTTCATTAAAGAATTAATTCACGTTAATACTTATTCAAAGTATTTGTTTCCTTTAATGAGAATGATATAATTGTTCGAGATTTGGTCAGTCTCTCATGAATCGTATATAAGATTATGTTGCACGCTGAAATGCATTAAAGATTACATGTTTTAACTTTGAAATATACAACATGAGAAGGGATTTAATATTGGCAGAAATATGTCCTATACATTAATTACCTGAAGGACAAGGTGCTGGAGTCGGGGTAGGTGTTGGGGTTGTCATTGGTGCGACTGTAGGCAGTATTGAATAACTGAAGCAACCTTCAAGATTACTGCTGAAAGGCTGGGTATTATAGTTGCTGTTATAGTCGGGTCCTGAACAATCTGCCAATGCAGTGGCATAACAGTAGCGGTTGTAAGTAGCAGCACATGTTTTCCTTAAACAAGGACACCAGCATTCCAGTGGGGCAACTGTTGAGGGAACCAGGGTGCAATTGAAGCATGCCTCCATTGACGCTATAAACTCTTTGTCGTCGAAAACGCTATTATAGTCTTTTCCCAAACAACCCTCGAGTTCAAAGGCGAAACAGGTTCTTGTGTAGTTGTTAAGGTTTGAACATTTGTTTCGTACACATGGACACCACAAGGATTCTGGAAAAAAAAACATTTATATAAACTTGTAAATTGGAAGTGGCTATGAACACAACAGATTCTATCAACAGCATGTTCATCGGACTTTTAAATTGGAAGTGGCTTTGTGGAACAAATATCATGTCTATAGCACATTCCTTGAACCTTTAAATTTGAAATGGCTGTGAGCAACATAGTACATTGTCAACTACCGTTGTGAATAAACTCAATTACATTCAGACTAGCCTATACTATAGAATCTGAAATTTTGATTGGCACACCTGCTACATTTATTCAACTCTATCTAATCAAACTTTATGTTTATGACTATGAATGTGTGTCTACTACCCACCAGCCTCGATTACTCAGGGCCTACTTCCGCTCATACCTGGCTCCATTTATGGGCCTGGTCCGACTTTTACTTGTGAGTAGTGACCGAGTTAAAATGGACAATCTAGGGCGCCCATTCTGATATGTGACAATACTTGGGAAATCATAATATTAGGGGAAAATCCCTTTTTTTCAAATTCATGTCCTCAGCTACATTTTGGTACTTTGCATGATAAAATACTCCAAATAGCTACAGAAATATAAGATCTCAAACATGGGATGTCAGTAACATAAAGGAATTCAGGATACATAGCCCTTAACGTGATTGCATATTGAAATATTGTGGCATAACGCATAAAAAATGCTATTATTGGAAAAAATAACAACATTTGAAGATAATCATCCATAATTTTGGATCTAGAAGGGATAATTCAATTCTGTTTAGGGAAAAACATTCCATTCAGTCTTTTTGACACTATATTTCCAGAGGGAATAGTAGGGCTGTATAGCATGAATGTGACGTAGTATTTATGCATGGTTTACCTCATTTCTACTTATTTTAATGCCATATTAAACAAGTTCAAAATGGTGGACTTTTGAAAAAAATGATCTGAATCTCGTTGTAATGCAATAAGGCCAGAGATTATTCTGCTCAATGCATTTTTCTTTCAATTAAATCATATGATTTGGTTGTTCAGGAGAAATCTTATTGCACAGGGGTACCTCAAAATATTAAAATCCTTGAAAACTTGGAAAAAAATCAAGTCAATTTTGAGAAAAGTACATACTTTTACCTAGCCTCTTTTGGTTTATCTGTTCCTGGCAACCAGTCAAGCTTATTTTAATGGGGTGGAAACCAGTGACGAACTAATCCCTTTTTATATATAGGATAAATAGAGTCTTGGCTATAACATAATGAGATTCCTCATAAAAAGTTACTCTACTTTTGTTTTCGCTTAATTTTTCACTCTTTTGGTAATATCTCCTTAAATATCCTATTAAGAGCATTTGTGGGTATTTCCCTTAATGTAATGACCTTCCCTGTGTTGTCACATATTAGAGATCATATTGGTCAGGTGGTTTTGAATATTTATAATACTTCAGCTGGTATTGACATGTGGACTCATTGAATAGTCAACCAACTGGAACCAGTGATTTTCTATGGGGAAAGGGCAATGACATCTGACCAGCTGAAAGAGTAGGGTAATTAGCAGTTACAACATGGACTGAAACTCAATGGGCCGCCCAGGCGGCATATTCCAATGCCGCCTTGGGGGTCAGAGGCTGACTACCCACCAGCTGATGTAGGTACAGGAGTAGTTGTTGCTGTTGGTGTTGTTGGGGGAGCAGTTGTTGGGAAAATTCTATATGCAAGACATTCCGTAATCAAATATGCTGCATTGTTGTCTATTTCTTCTATTCCTGAGCACCCCTCATACTCGTTTCTGGCACAGCTTTCGTTGACGCATTTTTGGCGAATACAATTACACCAAGCTTCCGCTGGAACAGAGCAGGTTTGGCCAACAATTATGTGGAGAAAGAGTATCATTTATATGTGAGATATGGCGTATAACTGTATTTATTATCTGATTTAAGTTCTTACTAAATGAGAGACCTCATTCGTATACCTAGTGAGTTGGATTGGAACCAAGTATCAAAACTCTTAAATAGACCTAGACACTTTTGCAGGAAAAGTGTTTATGTAAAATGTGTTTTAGTTTAAACACATTTTTAGAGTATAGCTAATACAAGGCCATACTTCAATTAGACCATTCGTCAGGTATACATGTGTTGAATCTATCTACTTAAATTCTAGATAGCATGTATGATTCTACTAGTGTTATATGTAATTTTGCTGTATTTTTGTTACTACTCACGTGAAGCTGTTGTGGGCATGACTGTCGTCGCCGCTGTTATGAGTATAATAGAAAAAAATGTTTAACATGACATTTTGTTCAATAGTCAAAAGTATAGACAAGCATTTTGACATCCTATTTGCATGGCGTGGTATAACATTTGCTTGGCAGCCAGGGATATATTATGTGTAGCGTTTGTGTGAATCTCCTCTTTCTATATGCCTCATTATTATGCTTACTGGAATTATGAGTTCATTGGGACGGAATTTAGGGCGCAACTAAAGACAAAATTCAAGGAAACCAAACCAAAATATCTTTGCGCTCAGGGCAAAAAAAAAGAGTGGAGACACCTTTTTGGCGTTTTCTGTCATTGTCTGTCAATCGAGTTTGAGTGAGTGAGGAACGCCATTTCAAAGGATAGGAAAGAGGAAAAATAGACCCTTTTACGTGGGGCTAGGGAAGCCCGTCTTACTGCATGTGGAGAAGGATGTTGTAAAAAAGATAAATAGACCTGTACATACATTTCAATATAGCCCATTAGACAAGGGTTCTATCCCTTATATCAGCAGGACCATTCATGTATGGAATAGGTTGCAATTTACCTCATTATCCACCACGTTCAAAACACTAAATTGTACGTCGATTGATGGATGGATGGATGGATGGATGGATGGGCATGCAGAATTATTCAAGAAGAACAGGCTGACGGACTGACTGACTGACAGACAAACAGCCAGGCAGATAGGCAGGTAGGTAGATAAGGTAGATTAGCAGGCAGGCAGGCAGACAGAGAGATAGGAGTGGCGGATCCAGGATTGTCTAGACGGGGGGGGCAAGACTTGGATAGAGCTGATGAGGTACTCTATATGTGGTTCCGAGCACTGCAATCTCCCTGTTTGGGACCGCCTCTACATTTTCTTTTCCCTCTTTTTCCCTACCCTTTTTTCTTTTTTTTTTTTGTGCTAGTGGGCGCCCCCTGGGAAACCCCCTGGATCCGCTACTTGATAGGCATGTAGGCAGGCTTGTTATATATATATATATATATATATATATATATATATATATATATATATATATATATATATATATGCACATGGTCATGACTTGGTATAGGAGGGTAAGCACTTCATATCCAAATTCTCCAAAATCATCAAATGAGATCGGGAGGGTGTTGCTCCTATAGTAAAAGGAAGAGCTGGCTAAAAATGCCCTTGTTTCCAGTCCTTTCTTTTCATGTAGCTATAACTTGTCCCTTTTGTTGTTCACAAGTGGACATTCAAGTATGGTGCTCAAAAAGGGGATTTGAGTAGGTACCTAGTTGGGAGAAGTCAGTCAGTATAATATACTATAGAGTGTGTGACATGAGTAGGTACCTCATAGTGCAGCTCTCTCTTTTTTAAACAAGGCAGGTGACTTTTCAGACTAATGTGGTGAGTGCAAGTTAAATGGTGAAGCAGAGCGTGACTTCTTTTGAAAAGAGGGTACCTACTGACAGCTCTTTTTACCATAGGAGCAACACACTCCTCAATTCCATCTTAGATGTTACACAGTTCTGTCAGTTTACCTGTAGTTGTTGGAGTTTCAGTGGTGGTAGTATCGTTCAGGCAGTTGAGAAGTTTGCGTTTTTGAAAACCTAAATATATGAAACAGATACAGAGGATAAGTGAACCTCATGAAGTAGAGTAAAAGACCCAATTTCCGGACAGTTAGAGGTTGTCTGTTGATTTCTACCAGAGAGAATGCCTGATTAACCCCCAACTTTTAACTTGTTAAGGGTACCTATCTGTTCTAACTTTTATTAGAGTGGTTTTCCTAAAGGTATGTTACTTCAATGTGAACCATGGGTTTTTAAACATGTCACAATGGCCCCTAATTCCGGACATAGGACCCTAATTCCGGACAGTGAAATCAATCATTAAATAACAAGTCAAATAGCAAATAGCAAGATTTTCTATGGACTACATCATCCTACAAGATCATCTAGATATATGTACTGGTATTGTTATTCCATATATGTACACTATCCTTGGGTTCAACATATATCATTTATTTTATGTGAATAACTTCTTCCCATAGAGATAGCATTGCAGGGCCGATCCGCACACCCCCAGTGGCATAACGTGTGCCGATCCACCACAGCGGCCGATCCACCACCGCAGCCTCATTCTGGGTGCATGTAAACATTCAAAATGGCGGACCGGCGCTCGTACGGGGAACTACGGTACCGGATTTTGATAATTTTTCCTCATTTAAACCCTCTAAAAACATAAAATAAATATAGAACTAAACTCCCCTGGTGTCCTCGGTGGCCGATCCACCCCTCGGGAGGGGGGGTCTCCCCCTCGTGGTGGATCGGCCACCTCGTACACCACGGTCGTTTAGTTCTATCTATGTATGTGTAGTATTTTTGAGGAGTTAGGGACCTAAACACAAATCTTTAGGATCTGGTGATGAGCATATTGCTGTCCATGCAGTATTTGTCATTTATGAATTAATCACATATGTTATTATCCATGGATAACAGCACACCTTACAGTGGTCATCATGGCATGCAATATCCACAGGTACCAGAAGGGAATGAATATCCAGAAAAAGTACCCAAAATCACAGAAACTGTGTAATAAACTTCAACAGCGCTTTAGACTAGGCTTAGCTGGGTAGTTAGTGACCACCACTTTATCCATTCACTTGAACCTTATCAAAGTACAATCAAATTTTTACCCAAGTTTCATGAGAAAAACCTATTATTTTTTAAGGTGTTTGTTAAGGACACATGTACATTTGTTGTACAACATCATTTCATTTGGAATCAGTCAGTTATTAACTACCCTAATCACTCTTCTAGACAGGGTGTCCGGGAGGGTATCTCAAAAAGATTGGGAAACCAGTTCTCACCGTAACTATTTGATCCTGCAGTTCTCCTACATTTCTCACCCTAAGAACAGACTTCCCTGCTTGACCTCTGCTACAAGTGAACTGCACGGAAATAGGTCGAGTTGCAAAATAAGAGACTGGACCCCTCCTATACCACTCCTATAACTGACTCCCTCTTTACAATACAAGAAGGAATCCACTCCAGAAGGTCAGTGAGTTCAATTTTGGAATTATCACCTCCGACAGGATCAATTCCAAATCTTTTTGAGATACCCTCCAGAATTATGGTTTGTCCGGAATTATGGCCCAGTACTCTACACCGAGAATGAATGATTCCAGCACGCTATAAACCACAGGCTGAAACAACACAGAATTAAAGGCTGCTAGTACATGGTTATGTATATTACACACAACATATTCAAGAAGAGGGAAAGCAGTCCCAAACTATGTGTCGTCTAGCTAACATTTTGAGCATATTTTCTACTTTCACTGTATATTACTGAGTCAAAGGTATGAATAACCGATTAGATATCGGTTTGTAAATGGTAATCAAGGATAAATAAACCAGATTTGATGTTAAACCTGGTGTACAGTTTACACTAATATGGATTTGGCTACCGAGGATGAAAACAGGGCAATGCTAGGTATTATGCCCTATCTCAAAATTGAGAGCCGCCAGCAATTCTCCAGGTCAAAATACATAAGAATAAATAAGTTTCAGCTCCGTTTTTTCTTTCAAAAAGTGAAAATTTATGGATCAACATGGACAATTGTACCTTGACAAGCCCCCTCGCAAAGTACATTTTACCTTGCTGATCCACATTTGATGTACAGTGTAATATCTTAGTATTCCATGTTCTTTCAGCCTGTGCTATAAACACAGAGGACATTGGATCTGCATGCTGGCCATTGGAGGACAATGCCTGGTTTTATATCCTATGGGCCTCTGACATCACCATACACATTTATGCTTGTGTAGGGGCAGTAATTCCCCTTACTCGGTGGCAGACCCCCAGTGGCGGGTCTCCGGGTAATCACTGCCCCCTAGTGTGTATCATACTGATCCAGGTGTGGTTGGAAGGTGGAAATGTCAGGCCAGAGGAAGTAGCTCAGAGGTAGAGCAGCCGCTTCAAAGTGCCCCCGGGTTATCTATCACCAGAATCTAGGGAACCAAGGGTTAAAATAATATATATCGACAACTTTTAGTAGCAATCCCATTCTTTCAATTTGATATGACACTCTGCACAATGGAAGCAACCATGGGCATGTAAGCGACCATGGGCAGTCAATATACAATGCAGAATTATATCAACCCATCACAATAATATTATAAGCAATCAGAAGTAAAGTCAGTTTTAGATGGGGACATAATCCAACCATTAATGGCCTCGTGTCTAAGATTTCATGTGTATTTTTACCTACCTAAGGAGTCATGTGATACACCATATATCATGTAAGCGACCATGGGCATGTAAAATGCTGTTTTCATGGCCTAAATGGACCATGAAATATCATATAGGGGAAAGTTGCCTAATTTGGACCCCCTAAGAACTTTTTCCTGTCCAGTGATTATTTCTATGAATTTGAATGTAAAATGTATACATTTTGTGATGGTACCTTATAGCTTTATGTCATAGCATAGAAATCTAGGAATTTGAATTTCTCTAGTCAGGGTGTGCAATTAAAAATGAAAGCCTAATGGTCCAATTTAGGCACCTGGTTGCCTAAATTGGACCAGTTAGTATCCTAATTTGGACCAATATGCACTATTGTTCTGTATTTCCTTATACTTTCATTATATTGAAAATTATATAAAACTAAGAAACTTTGGATATATGATATCAGATGTCCTCTTAGTGTTTCTATCAATATCCTGTGAATTTGCTCTGTATTGGAGTAAGAAAAAGGTTACACGTTGATCCAACTTAGAAAACTGGGCATAGGCCCCACCGGGTGGTCCAATTTAGGCAACTAAATTGGATCCAATATTACAACTATGGTCCAATTTAGGCAACTCAAGCTGGTCCAATTTAGGCAACTTTTCATCTTTCTCATTGATAATTTGTTTTCTAAAACTTGACAATGGTTTTTATCAAATTTCATTTTAGTCTAAAAGTATAATATGACATCTAAAAATTTTAAAGGATTTTGAACAAAAAAATGTTGCCTAGCAACCAGGAGGGCTTAAGTATGTGGTGACGCAAATAAGATCAAGAGGTCCAAAAACCATTTTCCACGAAAAATGTGTATAAAATTACAGAAAAATTACATTTTTGGAAGTTATTAGGAACTTTAGTGATCTTGACTAAAAAATGGCAGCATTGGAACCTAGTTCCTATTACTGCCACTAGGGGAAACAAGGGTGGTCCAATTTAGGAGCCGGTCCAAATTAGGCAACCTTCCCCTATTAATGAAAACTCTTGATAAAATGGCTGCAGGCATCAAGATGAATAATGAATTCATTCCTCCCTTTTGTTCTATGGCCTATGTCAAGTTTCAAATCCTTCTTGTCCCATTGTGCCTACTTTGTAATATATGTCAAGAGCTAACTTCATGTTGTATAGCATAAGCCCTTCGAGGTCTAAATAAGGCTGGACTGCACTCTAGCCATTTGTTTTGTATGATGCTGAATGCCCTGCTGAGTGTAATGCCATATTTGTGGTATTTGTGCACAATGGTAACCTGACTGGATTGACACAAGTTCACCACATATACAAGAGCAGTACTGGAGGAAAGTAAACTCAAGTCCACAGCATTAGTGCATCATTCAGACAATGTATAGTTTACTTTGAGCAATTGTGCATACTTCTATCAATGAAGGTAATTAGCCTATATATAAAAAGGCATTACTTCGTTGCTGGTCCCCACCCCATTAAATTAAGCTTGGGTATTTGCCAGGAACAGATAAACCAAAAGAGGCCACATAAAAATATGTATTTTTTTTCCAAATTAACTCGATTTTTCTTCCCAAATTTAAAATCAATAATATTTTCAGGGTGTTTTAGACAAATTCATGGCTTCCTGTCGTCCTAATTTCAAAGGGTTGAATTTGCTAAAGTCATTTCAGGGAAAAGAATCCTCTAGCCTCAAAAGATTGTCAGTCAAACTGCAATTTCCGCCATTTTGGATCTCGATTAAAAAAGATTGGAGCTTCCCTCTGTATAAATATTAGAGGAACCTTCTCTATCTCAGTTCATTTGCATTTGATGTATCAAGAGCTTCAATCTGATGGGTCATAGATCAAATTCTGATGTATAGTTCCAGAGATATTAACTTAAACTGAAACCTCCGAGAGTATCTGTTGGGAGAATGTAGAATTTGTGGCGCAACATCACGTCACTTAGCAACGTCACGTCACTAGGTAAAGTCAGTAGCGTCATGAAACAAGCCACAGTTTGTGGCATGGGCGTGGACTGGTTACCAGATTTAGTCTGTGTAGGTGTTATCCATATGCTATAGTAAGGGTGAGAAAGTAAAGGGAACAGTGCTGCCCTCTGGTGCCATTATTTGCTATGCACAGACCTTGATTACAGAGGTGAGTGGTTACTTTGGCAAAGTAACCACTCACCTCCGTAATCAAAGTCTGTGCATAGCAAATAAAGCCACCAGAGGGCAGCACTGTTCCCTTTACTTTCTCACCCTTACTATAGCATATGGATAACACCTACACAAACTAAATCTGGTAACCAGTCCACGCCCGTGGTTTGTGGTGAGGATAGCCCCAGTTTGTTATGGAAATAGGCTCCAGTTATTCCGGTGGGAATAGGTCCCTGTTGCCGTGAGAATAGGCCCCTGTTTGCCATGAGAATAGGCCCCTGTTTGCCATGAGAATAGGTCCCTGTTGCCGTGGGAATAGGCCCCTGTTTGCTGTGATAATAATGATAAAATAAATAATGATTCACCCCCCCATAGTGCCGAAGGCACTAGTTATATAAAGAAATAAGGTATTGCTAAATGAATATATCTTGCTAAATAACTACTCTGCATGTAAACCAGATGGCCGGATGGTTTATATCAAGAGGTAGTGTTTGATAATGCCAGTAGAGTTATGTCTCTGCTGGACGCCTTGGTCAAAGTCGTAATGGTATGATCATATTGGTAAATGGAGCACAATGAGAACAATTTCAGTCGCACACTGCAGGTTTAAGTCTTCTCCCAAAGTCAGTGTGCAGTTTCTATGTGGGTGTGGCTTCTATAATAGTTTCTCTCAATTGTTTCTGTCAATGAAACATATGCATTTTGAAACATCAACAGTTGATCAAATTCTGTGGGTTTTGATGGAAAAAATATGTCATTGAGTTCAGCTAGATCTGCTACTCTAGCACTCATGCAAAGTAATTGATTAAATGGATTGAAGATGTAATGTTATACTTTCAGCTACTACTTGCAACACCAAGTTTGTTTGAGGCTGGTGTCTCACATTGCCACTCCCCATTCCCCATTAAGTCCTCAAGCTGTACCCTGTAAAAAATAGACATAGTACCTAACTTCTAGTATTTTCTTTGATTCTTATTCTCTACAATGTAATGGAAGAGTGATGTCTTGGCAGCAATATTTGATCCGTCAAACATGTCATACCTGTATATTGTCATCATTGTGTACCTCATGTTACTTACTTGATGAGCAGCAGTTACCAAAACACCCATTTACTATGTCTTTAAAAACAGTTGTTATACTCTATTCAATTGGAATAGGCATATCTGTATTTATCGCTATTTTACGAACCTGTATATGTAATACATTGACCCAAATAGGGGTCCAATAGAGTTTAATCTGATTCATCATGCTTTCCTTATGGTGCTAGACCTTACTTTAACTGATAATTACATATTGCAAGTGTTGACTGTTGAATTAGGGGTGCATGCATGTGTGCTTGAAATACCCATTTATAGCTATATAGCAATGAAAATGAATTAATTAAATATCTTCCAACTTCTTAACTTCAGAGGGGGTGGTCCGGGGGGGGTTGAGTGCCCAAGATCCCCAGATTCTTTTTTCTCATGATGAGTAGCATCTTTTGGAGGTGTACTTGCATTCCTATCATCACTGTGACTGAATAAGCTCTCCCCCCTACATATTGGTGGGTATTTAATATGATACAATTATATCATAAATGCAGGTGTTTAGGGTGTCAGTGTTGGATCACATAATAGACAGTTCTTACCTCCATACCCATCTGCAATGACCAGGGTAAGCCCCATCAGCATAAAAAAACCAATGGCCTTCAGCTGCAAAATCAAGAAACATGGTCTATTAGTATTATTAGGGATGCATTAAAGATGGTATACTATTGGGGGGAAGGTCTTTTCATTTTGCCTAATTCTGCGGACACAAAAGGTCTAAATCCCCGACTGAATAGATTTTGCCCCCCCCCCTGCCCAGCACAGATTTTGGAGGCTTATCTCCCTTTCTTTCTTTATTTTTTTCTTTTTTTAACTTTATGAAACTTTATCAACTCCCCGAATTCACAAGCTTCATCGCTTCTCCCACTGAGAATTAATAATCACCCTATACATAGTCCCTTTTGTCATATTACCCACACCGTCACTGAAAATGCACATAAATACCTCTTGTTATTTACAGTAGAACCAGCCTCTTGTCAGTTGACTTTTGGCAAGTTTTGTATGTGATTCCCATCGTTGGCTAATAAGTGTTTTACTTGTATCTCGCTGTCAATGGTAAACTATATGCACTTACAGACTTACAGAACATGTCGGCGGATAGAACTCACGTAAACAATATATTGCAGATTGAATTGTTTATGTATAGAGCAAACCCTATACTCACCATTGTGTCTTTAGGGAGCCTCAAGTAGAGAACGAGTTCGACTCCTCCAAGCTATACTAACGGCAGTGCCTTTCTCCCAAAAGATTATATACAATGCATCTAGTATTTTCCTGTATTGTCCTTATTGAAATCATTATCACAGGTGGCACATCTATATTTGCAAAGTAAATACAATAAAGCATAAAACATGACCCATGGTCATATTCTAAGTGGTGAGAATGTATTTGGAGATGCTGTGCAAACAATAATTTTCATATGGTTCATAGAAACGTTGTATGATTTGAGCCCACCGCAGCTGGTAGGCCCTTTGTAGTTATATGACGTCTTTTGTGGCGCATGTCCGTCATTATTCTTTTGTTGATAACTTATTTTATGTCAATATGATGTTTGGTGTCAATATAATGATAATCATAATTATGGGTAGTATTTAATCCAATTTTACTTTTTTTGATGATGACGTGTAAAATAAGGTGTATATATATATATATATATATATATATATATATATATATATATATATATATATATATATATATATATATATATATATATTGGATTGTGGAATAGAATACCAAATTTAGCAATAAGGCTATTCTACCTTGTATAATTTTAAGCTGTATCTTTATAGGCATGATAGAAATTAACCTGACAACATGATAAACCTTAAACCCCAGTTATAGATAGGGGGACTTTCTTTATGTTAGGTAACAACTGAAAAGCAATACATATCAATCTACAGCCCGCTATTATTCAAAAAGAAGGATAACAGCCCCTCGAATTTGGCCTTCTCTAGAATCAGGTGGTTTTGATATGACATTAGGGAATTTGACTGTTCTGGTTGATTGCTTGAAATCGATTTTCTTTAATCATATTAAATTTTGTGTCTGGAATGGATAACAAAGTAGAATACTGCTCATTCCTAGCCAAACTATAGCTGTCGTGATAGGTTCCCCTATTCCTATATCCTGTGCAGGAACTAACCACCCCTGTTTCTGAAGCTTAATCTCATCAGCAGGCACTCCCTCCAAAGTGAGCCGACCACCACTGCGCTTGGGCTTCACTGCCAGTATCACAAATTGTACAAGCAGTATTTCAAACAGTCTCTCCACAAATTTTAGTATAGCTCACAAGTGTTGGACCCAGTTTTATATCATCTCCGATAGCATTAAATGATTGTGATTTGTCAGGAAATAAGTGCACCACTACTCTAAGCAGACTGATTACCATGAATAACCATGCCATGACAAATAAGATCTGATGAGAGCCTACCGGTTTTTACATTAGTAGAACTCTACATACAAATCCTGAGAAAATGGCAGTGTTTGTCAAGAAGTCCTTCTCTATGTCTGTGTTGTACGACATCCTATCATGGCCTCTCAGGTTCTGATGATACAGGTGGCAGCTGTGGAGAACTGTTAATGTTTACTGAGGATCTTCTAAAGTCCTGTATAATGTGTGCTTAATATGATATCACACTTCAACAGCTGAACCGAATAGTCCTTTTAATATCATATCAAATTTAATAATGGTTACTCACCTGTGCACCTGGGCACACATTTATTTCATAAGAAAGAGAGACACTATCGTAACGCATAGGAACAAGGGAAGGTCATGTGCTATAGGGGCATGAAGAGACTGCAAGTCCCTTGACCATTGCTTCATAATACTCTTCTTTCTCTGGGTGTTTTCAGTCTTTGTGAAAACGTGCTGTACACCGGCTGTAGCCGGCAAAAAAGCTGCAGGTCCGGCAGAAATCACCACACCAAATGTCTAGCGGCTGTGATCTGCAGATCCTGAGCTACATGCCAGTTTTTAAGGAATTCAAATCGGACCATTATTAAGGTTTTTACAGTGTAAAATAAAATACATAACAATTTTACTTAAATTTCCCTCAGTACTATATAAATCCTATTGAATTGGATTATAAGAACAATGTATACTTTGGCTGTGTAATATTTCCTTTCTAACAGTAAATGCCCTGAGGTATACTCGTTATGGTTCGGTCCTGCAAAAATTTAACAGGGAATGTCCTGCATGGTGAAAAACCTTTTCACAAAAACTGTGTTTTCCAAATTAGCTATAATTCCCTCATTTAAACTCCCAACTCACATGCCTTTATCAGAGAATCCCTTAAACCAATCCTCCAATAGTTTGCAGCTGGTATCTGGATTAGAATATATCTGAATCGGTCTGTCTGAATCACCCCTGGAAAACTGGATCTAGCTCTGTTTTCCTTTTTGTGGTTTGGTTGTATTGAATACCGGATTGAATAGCACTGTGAAAATTTAAATGTATAGCCTACAAGAGGCAAGATGAAGTCCCTTTTTTTATTTCCCCCTAATCTGTAGCTCAGCCTATGCACAAATAAAAAGGTCTTCCTCAGAAGATCATCTATTTATTAGCCAGTTAAGTGTTTGTTTAACTGTTTAATGATAAAGCCATCACATTAATTTCCGCTGTCCGACTGCTTTGATAATAATATATAATCATCTGCCTTACCACTCCTTACACAGAGGATATACACATTCTACTTCCATAAACAGCCCCCTACACAGAGGCTGTATACTATGGCATACCAAAAGGGTCATTCAACAACCAATCGTAACACAGAATACATATCCCCTCATTCAATCAGGTCCCTTCTTCCACACCGTAGTTCAAAATAGACCAGCCAATCAGACATCACCTTTCAAGTTATATTTATATATCCAAATTAAGGTATTATCCCGAGCACGATGTCGGCCAACAGCGGACACTGTCAGTGTAGCCTCAGAATACATGAATGATGATCCCAAGGAACGATGATCCCAGAACAATGATCCCACCTTCTGAGGAACCATGATCCCATCCTAAAGAAATGATAACCCCACTTTTCAAATATGCCCATATTGTATTTATATGGCTTCGGTTTCTAAACTATTGAAAGCCTAAGGGAATTAAGAATGGAGGAGTCTGTAGTGGAGGCCTCCGTCCCCGGCCCCAGGGTACCAGATGAGAGTGAGTGGCTTCGGCGTGACAGCCCTCGACTCGTGCCCGCACATATGTGCACCACCCACATCCAATGGGATAGGAAAGAGGAGACATAGACCCTTTTAAGCGGGCTAGGGAGGCCCAGGGGGGTGTAACAAATTTCGACTCCGCTGGGGGGCTTTAAAAAATTTACCCTCTTTTTAAAAAAAAAAGCCGTGGCGCTTCTAGTTCTATGGACGCGAAAATGGGGGGGACACAAAACTTTTTGACTGCTGTGATGTGGGGTGTAAACATTGTTTGCACATCCATGCGAAAACCCACCAAGTGACCCCCCCCCCCTGAAGTGGTCATTATTTATCAAAAGGGTACCGGTATGGTAGGATAAACAGGGGGCGGGGAGGTGATGGGTTTTCACACGGACATGCGAAAATTATCTAGCCTAGGGTAGGACAGGGTAAGAGGCCCTTTCAAGCCTTTGGGGTAATATGCCCCGCAGGGAGTGATCATTTTTTAACAACATGGTGAGTCTGCACGCTGACACACGGAAAAAAATTTGTGTCCCGCCCTGGGCTGCCAAAATTGTTTTGACCGACCCTTCCCCCCAAAGGAGGGCCAAAAATCATGTGGGAATGAGCTCTTTTGACCTACAATAATGCATGGGCTTTTTCGCTGAAAAAAAAACAGGTGAAATTATTTTGACCTCTCCCTGGTCAAAGGGGTTGAAAAAATTCTGGCCCCCTCTGGTCAATGGGTCGAAAAATTCTGTCTCCCCTTTCAAACCCACCAGCCCCCCCTGTTGTTAAAAAATGATCATTCCCTTAGCTATTATGTCTATTAAATGACCAAGTCATCTATTCCCTGGTGCATCATTCCACATGCTTAATTATCCAATTTTTGGGATAGTGATTTTGCAAAATCAGTTCTTATTGGGGGATCTTGATTAATTTTTTCATAGTGGTTGATGGGGGCTCAGAAAAAAATCTGCCGATCTGCCAAAATCCATCAAGCCCCCCCACCCCTGATGACAATAAAAGGTATAATTGTAGGTTTTCATTATGATTAGATTAGATGAGAAATAGTTGACTTATCACACATTCAATATTTTATAACTGTTAACATCATCATGATCGATTCTAGATAATTAGAAATAAAAGGGACCTGACATGTGCATGGTTTGTTAGACCCCGTGAATAGTTGGTGTCATTTCATTGGCTGATAATCCAACCTGCCAAGTCCGTATATGGTGTCTTTTCCATTCACTGCCATTGGAGGACTCCATATTATCAGGCAGTGCAGTGAGTCATCGCTATACGCCATTATAACCCTGGTCAAACCCCAAGACAGTAGTACCTATATCAAATAGCCTCATCGACTATCAAGGAACCCCGATATTTCACTCCACTTTATTCCCACAGCTTCACAGGCTCTTTACATGAACATTATCTTTAGTATTAATAGATTCAAGGGCCTTTTGCCCCATCGTTGTGGGCCTTTAACCCCAGCCTTTCGACATGCAGGGTAAAATGCCCAGCCTTTTGTCAAACATTCTATCGGAATATTCCTTAAGGCTAGGCTGACAGTCTAGTCCACGAGTATGACACCTTGTTAAATCCCTTGATTAGTGTGAAAAAATGCACTTATTATAGGGATGGGGACTGCCACCAGGATTGCTCTGAAGGCTATAACTACTGGTTTTGGTGATCAGGGAGGTTCATAGGTGCATGGCAGGGCCTTCAGATATTCCCTCTGTGAATTTCATCCAGCAAATCAGGTGGGATCAGAAGAATCATACATAACACAGATGGCAATATTAAACAATAGGAAGTCATCTTTGGTCAAATGAAAATTGGTGATCATGTCATTCTGACCAATGTGTACTGCAGTTCAGATAGTGAAATAAATATTCATGATCTCATCAAGTTTTACCAACACTGCAAGAATGTAGGGATTTAAGCAAATTGCAGATGGCTCCTAACAGGCATGTACCTAAACAATTGACTCCTTCATCATATAGCACCTTAACTAACACTTTTAACCCCTATAAATTGCTATCTAACAAATCATGCACATTTCAGGTCTCTTTTATTTCTAATTATCTACATCATGATTAACAGTTATAAAATGTGACCCATCAAGGGAGAATACCCTTCCGCGGGGTATTTTTAATTCCCCATTTGGCCACCAGAGGGCATTGGAGGGCAAAATTACTCTAAAATCATTATACAAATATATTAGGCTAATTTTTGATGCAGAATTCATTGATCTCAATTAAAATGCACCATTTTTGGTAGAAATGGCCCATATTTGGATGGTAAAATGAACATTTTTCATGAGAAATCAGCCTATATGCCTGTTCCTGGTTGCCATGGTAACCATTCCAATAATCAATTTCAGATATGGATAACAACATATGTTCAACAAGGGGTTTCGACATAACTACTAGGAATATTTAAAAACCTACAATAATAACTTTTATTGACATCGGGGGGGGGGGCTTAATGGATTTTGGCAGATCGGCAGATTTTTTCCTGACCCCCCGCCACTATGACAAAATTAATCAAGACTCCCCCCCTCCCCAATAAGAATTTTTTTTGCGAAATGACCTATCCCAAAAAATCAGATAATTATGCATGTGGAATGATGCACCAGGACATAAGAGCTAACAGAATTTTTCGACCTATTGACCAGAGGGGGTCAGAATTTTTTCAACCTCCTTGACCAGGGAAGGGTCAAATTAATTTCACCTGTTTCTTTTTCAGTTAAAAAGCCCATGCATTACTTTAGTCAAAAGAGCTCATTCTTACATGATTTGCGGCCCTCCATTGGGGGGTTGGTCAAAACAATTTTCGCCTTCGAGGAGGTGCACATTTTTTTCAGTGTGCAGACCCACCAGCAACCCTCCCCCATGTTGATAAAAAATTATCACTCCCTACGAGGCATATTACCCTAAAGGCTTAAAAGGGCCTGTTACCCTGTCCTATCCTAGGCTAGATCATTTTCGCATGTCCATGTGAAAACCCACCACCTCCCCGCCCCCTGTTTATCCTAACTTACCGGAACCCTTTTGAAAAATAATGACCACTTCAGGGGGGGGGGTCACCTGATGGGGTTTTGTGTGGATGCACGAACAATATTTTACACCCCCCCATCACAGCAGTCAAAATTTTTTTCATCCCCCCCCTCATGCCGGAGGCGTGGAGAATTTTCGCGTCTGTAGAACTAGAAGTGCCCCCTTGATAAAGAATGACCACCACTGTACACGACTGTAGGTAACCACTCCCTTACGGAGATGAGACCTAAGCTTAGGTCTCTAAACTATTGAAAGCCTAAAGGGAATTAAGAGTCCGTAGTGGAGGCCTCCATCCCCAACCCCAGGTTACTGGATGAGTGCCTTCGGCGTAACAGCCCTAGACTCGTGAGGCTGCGCAAGTGAAGCTAGGTATCCACTGCCGCGAGGGGGCCACTTCCTCTTTGTTCAATGGTAACCATGTGCGTATAAAAAGTAAAGGGAAAGGGGTACTTTTTTGGGTTTGGGGGCAGGTCCCCCCAGTTCCGTTGATAGGGGTGCCTGGACTATGAAAAATATCTTTTATTGGTTTCAATGGAAAATGATAGGGAATGTCTGTATTTATGGGAAACATTCTGGGCACTTTTGAGACAACTACAAGGCTGAATATATAGATATGATACAGGTTGTTCCAATTGTAAATCGTGCACCAAATGTAACAATCACGTTGGAAACGTGGAGGTGTATTAGAATTCACGTCTGAATGTGGGATTCACGTCCAGACGTGGGTCAAACGTGAATTTTTTTATGGTTTGTGCAGGGGGCCAAACCATTAAGTCCCCCATGTTACAAACGTGAGCTTTAGTCAACCCATAAAAACCCCACGTTTCTAATGTGATCTCCATGTTTTATTCACGTTTGGGACGTGGAGGTCAAATCTCCAAGTTAGACAAATATTTTACTTGGATTAAAAAAATCTGTTTTTTATTGGTTTCACTGGAAAACGTTAGGTAATCTTCTGTATATGTTTGGGGACATTCCAGGCCCTATCTGTGACACATGCAATGGATAATAAATTTATTTTTGGATATGTTTACCCCATAACGTGGACCAAATGTGACACCCACGTTCCAAACGTGAAGGTGTAACAAAATTCACGTTTTTGCTTGACTTTCACGTCCCAGACGTGAATTTTTTTATGGGTAAGCCCCCAGTGGAGCCCGGGCATCGGACACTGACTCCCGGGAACTGCCGACTTGGCCACAGAGCACCCACCCTTCCCGGGCCTCCGTCCCCGGCCCCAGGGTACCGGATGAGAGTGAGTGGCTTCGGCGTGACAGCCCTAGACTCGTGAGCCTACACTGACACTGTGACAGCGTCCGCCATCGGCCGACATCGTGCTCGGGATGGAGCCGCTAGAATCTAGGACAGCGGGCGGATGGCCGCGATAATCTGTAAAGAGTATAAAAATGGCGAGTTTTTTTGTAAGATAGTCTGTGTGGGTACACTTGTCACTGAATTTTGAGAGGGGGAGATAAGACAATTTTCATTAATTCCAAACCCCCTTTTTATTTTTAATCTACATTTGGTCTCCATCCTGTCTTCATAAAAGGTCAGATAATTCATTTAATCTATGGCTCTCAACAAGATTGCATACGACCTTGACCTTCTCATCTGCCCACTGTTTCAGATTCTATTGGTCTGGACGAAAAGTAGAGATTTGTTTACAGGGGGCGCCACCACATACCCACTACAGACATACTTTGGAGGTGAATAACAAACCAGTGACCACCATTGGCAGTCTCTGTGGAGAATCGTGGGGGTGCAAGAAATATCACTTTTCTCTCAAAGTATTTTATCAAATTATCTTAGACTTTGAGCGAGTCATCTAAAGATATACACCAACATTTTGTGAGAGTTTTAAGGAGATTCTCTGGGTAGAATTTGATAAAATGAGTTTTACAATCATTAACCCATTGCACTTTTCACCTGTCAATCCCGCACAACCTACACCTCCATCTTTCCCAAATAAATAAAAGCAGTTCCACTCCTAATACCCTCACTAAACTTTCAGCGAGTAATTCTCAATTAGTGAACTAATCGATTCTGAAGTTTGAAAGCATTCTGACCAGGGGAAATATCGAAAATAACTATTTAAGCCAATGCTTAGTGCTACCCTTGCAGCCCTCCTATGGGGCCCCTATGCGAGGGTTCACCTCCATAAAATGGAGGTGCTACCAGTTGCAACGGTCTGCAGACAACTTTCCCATACTTTAGCTTGCTTTTCGTCCGTACGAATGGCTTCGCTCGGGATAATTGCTCATTCTGCTACTTTGGCCGACGATATACAAGGCCTACTTTCGATAGATAAATATAACTTTAAGGTGATGTCTGATTGGCTGGCCTATTTTGAACTACGGTGTAGAAGGAGTGACCTGATTGGATGAGGGTATATGTAATCTGTGTTACGATTGGTTGTTCAATGACCCATTTGGTATGCCTTAGTATGCTGTAAATCCTGCCCTGACAACATGACAAATAGCAGCTTCAAAACAGGAACCGGAAGTAATCATAGCCTGCCCATTGCCAGCATCTGTGACATACTTCCGGTGACTGACTTTGTGACAGGTGAACTGATGCATGATTGGCTGAGAGAGGGTAGCAGGAGGCAGGGGGAGGAGGTTTATGTACCTTAGTGAAGGCTAATATTCACTGAGCGCTGCCATAGTGTAGCGTTCTATACTGAACTCCCTTCTATATGCCTCTAGAGATCTCATCATATATATATATATATATATATATATATATATATATATATATATGTATATATGTGTGTGTGTGTGTGTGTGTGTGTTGTTAAGACTTTAATTTCCCTCTTAATTGAAATACTGTGTGACATATCATTAAGGAGACCTTTATTTACTAAAAAGTAACCGATGCCTAAAGTTGCGCACTGATGCAACCCAGCAAATTGTCGTTATCTGTCGCCATGATTGGTCATCAATGGTGACTCCTTTCTGAGTGATAACTCACTGCGTCATCTTTCGCCACTGTGTGTCAGTCTCACATGGCATGGCAATTTATCACAACAGTCACCAACATGATCTCACTCACTGCGTGAGTATGTGCCACCCCTTGTCATCCCTCACAAAGCATGGTGACTTATCACCACCATTGCCAACATGGATCTAACTCACTGCGTGAGTATGTGCCACTGCCTGTCAACTCTCACTCAGAATGGCGGCTTATCACAAGCATCGCCAACATGGATCTGACTCACTGTGTGATTATGTACCACTCCCGTGCCACTGGCATCAACTCTCACACATAATGGCGACTTATCACTACCATTGCCAACATTGGTCTCACTCAATACGTGAACTTGTGTCACTCCATGTCAATGCTCTCTAAGGATTGCATCATCTGTCACTCACTCTCACTAAGAATGGCAACTTATCACCACCATTGCCAGCCTTTGTCTCACTCAATGCGTGAATTTGTGTCACTCCAAGTCAATGCTCTCTGAGGATTGCATCATCTGTCACTCACTCTCACTCACAGTGGCAACTTATCACCACCATTGCCAAAGGTGTTGAGACAGCACCACTGTTCCACATGTAGCCTATCTAGGAAGTGTGGGCATGAAGTATAAGTCCCGTACATATCAAATGTGCTTTGTTTCACACTGATTTCCATGTAATACTTCAGAGTTGAATCAAACAAGATTATATAGAGAGAATATCAATTGAATTTAGATAGAGGTATCTCTAAAATGAAAGCAACTATCCATAAACACCTTTTCTCTGGTTACAGGAAAAATACATAGGGAAATATCAACATGAACACCTTGTCTGTGGTTAGAGGGAAGATACATATGGCAATACCTTCTCTGGCAAAACATACTTTGATCTGGCAGATGTGAGGCTGCATGATTACCAATGTCGATGATCATGAGCTTTTCATCTAACAAGGTGAGTGATCACCAGCGTCGCCATCACTGGTGAGTCTGAGTGATCACCACTCTCGCCATCCATGGTGAACCTGCGCTATGATGTGGTGCGCGTTTCATCAAGCGCGGTGAGTGATCAACCGCCTTGCCATCCCTGGTGAGTGTGAGTCATCACGATCCTCGCCAGCCGTGGTGAACATGCGCTATGGCATGGTGTGCGTTTCATCTAGCGAGGTGAGTGATCACTCGTGTCGCCATCCCTGGTGAGTGTGGGTGATCAAGATCCTCACCATCTGTGGTGAACCTGTGCTATCACTAGGTAGGTGACTGATCACAATCCTTGCCATCCGTGGTGAATGTCCATTATGACGAGGTGTGCGTCTCATCTAGCGAAGTGAGTGATCACTCATGTCGCCATCCCTGGTGAGGATGAGTGATCACTCATGTCGCCATCCCTGGTGAGGATGAGTGATCACGATCCTCGCCATCCCTGGTGAACATGTGCTATGACGAGGTGCGTGTTTCATCTAGCGAGGTGAGTGATCACCCGCGTCGCCATCCCTGGTGAGTCTGAGTGATCACCATCCTCACCATCTGAGGTGAGGCCATGTGATCACCACCATTGCTATTCCTGGTGATCTTGTGCTATAGCGACGTCGTGTTCCATCTAGCGACATGTGTGAGCCACTTCACACAGGTTGACGAGGAGTCACAACAATTTGCTGGGAAGGATGTGCCATTTGTGTGGGACCGCAAGAGGGCAGAATGATTGTACTTATAGAAAAAAGGTAGAAGAAGGTGAAATGTACCTTTTATGTCATTGCATGAAGTTTCAAAGTTAGCCAATTTGCTAGTTATCTTGCATGCATTGAATACCATGTGCCATCCATTTCTAAAGGTTGAACTGTGAGAAACAGCTCTACTTGCTTAATTCAAAATGCTTTTAAAACCTTAATAAGATAACCAGTGATACAAGGTCTCTGTTAACAGTGATTATGGTGGTTAAGTAACATTTGTATATGAACACTGCAGCTCAAACCCATGGGGATATAAATCCAATTTCTCGTCAATGCTTTTAGTTATAATGTTTTAGAAACACAAGCTCCATCACATACAGGCAAACTCAAAAGTAATTTAAGATTCATATGAGCATCCACTAATTTGGCATAAAAGTTACCTGCTGCATGTTAACTAAGCCTTGTAAGTTGTATAAATGTCCCTGAGCCATCCAACGATATCAGGAAATGGCCCACGTACATGATGATGGTAGTTGATATTGTCATGAAATCAGTCATAGCTGTGCAGGGCCTAATAAGTAGGAATAAGTAGGCAGCAGTCTTACTCTAACAGAGGGTATCTCCTAATTTGGATGACTACTGTGGCAGAAAATCTATGTAATCAGACAAGCCATATTAGACATATGCAGTTCATATCAAAATGTAGCTTATCAAGAAATTCCCACCATTATTTCTAGCATCCAATCAGTTCTTCTTTCTGTCATGTTCCGGTTGTCAAGGCCTGTGGTATTTTTTAAAATTCATATGATGAACCGGATCAGTTACGCAATCCTTCCTAAAATTGTATGCATGGTTTTATGAAAATCACTAGTGATGAAGACACTATAAGCTTTGTTTTCATACACTCATTAAAAAAGAGCTGATAAATAATATTTCTTTTTATACCACGATTTCTGGGTTACACAGTGCTTTTTGGTGGCTATTCCCATCCACATATCTGTCAATATTGCACACCCTGTAGGCTGTAACATCAATTTTGTAAGGTGTGCGGTTATCCATGGATAACAGGCACCCGGTGTGGTTATCCATGGATAACTAGCACACCTTACATGTCCTTCCATGTTACATGTTACATGTTAAAACCCACGAAATATTCCAGGCCAGGGTAGGGATCGAACCTGCAGTCTCACATCCCAAATCCAACTTCCTATGCACTGTGCCACAGGGACTGACGAGAGACGATATGTTTTTGCTTGGTTAGATAGTAGAGGTAGGCGGAACGAGTCTCGGTCTGGGCGTATATTTTTGTTCCCTACTGTCAAAGATAGCCAAGCCGACACGGCCGCTGAAGGAGGAGATGTGGTGGTCTAGCGGTTAGCGGGTTGCACTCAGCCGTCAGAGGTACATGGATCGAGCCCCGGTCCGGGCGCATCTTTTTTCGCCGTGTGCGCTGTCGCTGTCCGCTGCCGGGTGAGGAGGTGTATGTACACTATTTTTCGCCGTGTGCCGCTGCCAAGCCTAGCCGAGACCGGGGCTGTCACTGTCCGCTGCCGGGCGCCAAGGTGTATGTACCGATCGTGTACACACAATGGCCGGCATCGAGTCCCGGGGAGGGGGAATAATTTTTGTTTTCAACTTGAATTTATTGGTATTATATTGCTTATTTATTGGTTTCGTGGTATAAAATAAGTAGTCAATGAATAACTAATGACTCGTGTGTGTTAGCAAAGGCTAATAACACTCGGCCTGAGGCTTCGTGTCATTAGCCTTCACTAACACACACTCATCATGAGTTATCCATTGGTTACTTGTTCAATAATCTGTGTGCCGCGTGTCTTGAGTCCTACTTTACCCTATTCTACCCTCAACTGCTCCGATATATAGGTTTTTTTCTCTACTGATTATTAATCTATACCCAGGTAGCAAGGAGATACATTGGGTCAATGTCGGCTTATATTGGGCTAATGTCGACTTATATTGGGCCAAGCATGGACAAGCATGGCCCAATGCTCCATTGCTGATTGGGTAGGGTCTAAATAATGATATCCAGGCGGATGCATATGGAACTCTCATTCTTGAGCATCTTGAGATATTCAGGATAGCTACCCAAATGTTACCAAAATCTTGAAATTTCTTCATCTATGGTTCTACTCATGGCAAGGAGGAGAGTGCTAATAGAATGCCTTCTGTGTTAAGGGAATCTGGGGGAACCAGGAGGAGGGTAAAAATGGAAACGGGCACGGAAATAACAATTATTTTCCTTGTAAGTAGGGCGTAGTTCCTCTTAGTTTGAATAAGAAATGTTCTATTTTGGCTATGAATCATATACCATAGTATGATATAAATGGTATATCCAACTGTAAGCTGTTCCTCAAAGCCAAAACTACACAGCTGGGTCCATCCTCTCGTGTAAATTACGTTATGCAAATTATCATGGTATTAAAACGTGTTGAGAAGCAAACACAATAATCGTTTAAGTCCTGGGAGAAGAAATGCTTCTTTCCTTTGAGATTGGATATCTTCATAGAAGAGGCCCTTTACTATCCTGCGAGCCCATACTACTCTATGTCTTCTCTCATTTTTGATCAAGAAATCAGACGGATAAAGATCTGCAGGATAGTATTTCTTCTAAGAAATCCTGACAACTTCATCTCAAACAACCTCTGCTAAAATGCTATGCGCCCCAACTAGTAACTCTAGATTATGGCAGGCAGCAGCACACTTCTTCAGATAATGTCATACATTGGAGGCCATTTCTTTTCCGTGCCCAGCCTATTACTGTTCATGCTGTATATTAAAGATCGTATCCCAACTAAAATTTTGTTATATTTCGGTCATGCCATATTTGTATCAGTTATAAGGAGTTATAAACCCTCCCTATGTTTTGAATCATTATGCAATGTATTTTAGCATCAAATATGGACATAAGTACACAAATGTTTTACTGTAGCTCGACACTGAAAGCACTGAATAACATGTCAAGTGTTTGGTATATGTCATGGGTCAGTGATCACCTGTACAGACTGTGGCACATTGTGGCTAAGTTATGCACTTCATACTGTCAAATTGCATTTGAAACGAAGTGTTCTCATTATCATATAGCATGTTTTAGGTTCCAAAGAGCTAACTAATATGGTAAGTCATAAAATGCAATTTTTTATGTTTTAACAACATATATAGGCAGTTAGCAATGTTTGATTTATACATGTCATTTTTTTTTATAGAAGCCAGCTGGTGGTGCCCTCTTCAGTTATAGTCATTACCTGCCCCTGAACTAGTTAGAAATTTTCCCGCCATAGGGTAGTAGTATTGCATATCTAGGTGTCCTGTGTTTGCATATAATATGGAGAATATTATGTCAACATAATATACACAATTAATCTGGGAAAGAAGTGACATTAACCACAGAATAGTTCTTTAAAAACTTTCCATCAGGTCGTTTTAGTTGAAATTGCATCTTTAATAGTATGTGCAAAACATTAAGATATGCTATTCATTACATGTATGCTGATGATATGGCACTTGTCTTAACCGGCCTTAATGTAAAAAACATGTTGGAACCAATGCGGCAGGATTTGGATGGTGTTTTTCAATGGTGTTCAACTTTTAAACTGACCCTTAATGCTGGAAAAACCAAGGCTCTCTGGGTTTACCCTGAGAGTGAAAGCTTTGACTTAGATAATCTTGGTCTATATATTGATGGTGATAAGCTCAAGGTGTACCACACTTTATTTACCTAGGTGTAATCATTGATCGATTCCTAAGATTTGATAAACACTGTGATAAAGTGAGATCCTCAGTGAGAGGCTAATTGCGTAATTTGAGAAAGTTCATGAACAAAGACTTGGCCCTTACTTTATACAAACAGATGATTTTTCCTGTTTTAGACTATGGGAACTTTGTCACTGACTCAGCTTATGATATGGATGCTGGTCCTCTGGAGACATTACAGGACCATTGCCTTAGATGTTGTATGAAAGTCTATGATCCACAAGGAATATCTCAGGAGGTTCTACATGACAAATGCGGCTCATTGAAAGTCGCAGAGAACACCTTCTCTCTCTAATGTATAAATTATCTAGGGATCCAGAAAATGTTGTTGTGCCTAGCCGAGAAGTAATGCAAAGATAACTTAAAAGTAAGTAGGCCAAACCTTGCCCAGAATAGAGTAAGTCCAACAAAGAGCACTCACTGTTGTAATATTCAAAAGTTTGATATCCAAAAAATGAGTGATATGTCAATAAACTTGTGTTGTATCCTAATGAGAAATGTCTATCAGAAAAGTGTCGATTAGAGATGTTAGTAATATATTGTCCATGAGCTCCTGATGATCCATGAGAGCCTGGAATGTTGTTAATACACTACTATGGCCAAGAGTTAAGGACATTAAAATGTTAATTGTGAAATTAACAATATTTTGGTTTGATCAATATTTAATTTGATTTGATTGTGAATTTGTTTCAATTCAATTTAATTTGGTTTAGTTGTGCATTATATGAATATTGGTTAACATGAAAAAAGTACACCTGTATCGTACACAAGAATGATCACATCATGGGAATGGCACTGTAGCCAACTTTGTGATGGTTAGGAATGTGACTTTTTTTCTCTTTGCATTTTTCAAATGAAATTTTAATAGAGCTTTTGTGACATCCTCATGCATGGGGTCAGTGGTCATGAGCTTCACTGTACATGTGCACATCTTTAAGTTAACCTACCCTGTATGAGTAGACTAGTAGCTCCTTTGTGTGTTCTGTTGGACATAAGCTAAAGAGAACACTAAGTAGGTCTCCTCTCACTTGAAAAAGTCAAGTATTAAGATTACTATATACCTAAAATCTAAAGGATGAGACAGTCTTATGTCACATATATATGAGACACCTTTAAGACCCACACTCAGTGCTGTCCGCATCCCTACCAGGCGGCGCTGCCCGCATAGCAGGCGGCAACCGCCGCTCAGCAGACCCCCATCTGCCACTAAAACAGCCTAACAATAGTGTCCCTAATGCCAGTCTGTACTAGATATGTGGGATGGCTGTATAAGGCCTAGACCACAATAGGGGAAGACACACACAGACAGGGATACCAGCCAATTACCTGCACTGTTCAAAGGAATCATCCCTTAACAAACATGTAACTCCATTGTAGTGTAGACATAACAGTTGGATGTGGGACCTAACTTTGTCTGGGGCAATCAGCCCCAGAGTAGGGATATAAGGCCCCCAGTAGGAGGTCCATCCATCTCAGAATCTCGAGCACCACTCTAGAGGTAACATCTCCAGTCATCACTCCTGCTACCTGCTATAGCTCTACACTATGCTGGGTTAGGCTATGCCAGAACAGGCATGGGTCTGAACCACTAGTGGCCAGAGTATACCTGCTACAAGACACCTACCAGAGGGTAAAGTTGAACACTATTATATTATTCCTCTAAGCAGCAGGTCAGGAGCTAGGTGTGGGAACCCACCTAGAAGTATACTGGACATTGTATTATTATTATTATCTCACAGGTGGAGTGGAACAGAACATTATGCCTTATGAACAATTGTATATTTACTATATGTGGAAATTACCTGCATATTAACATATGTGTGATTGATATTTCCTATATGTTGCCTAAAGCTGAATAAACCAGTGATAACTGGAAATAACACTATTTATGAGAGCTTGATGTATTTACACTATATACCACTAGCCATATGATATTTCTCATATGACAATTTGATCATGCACAATTACTAGTATGACAAAGTGGTGGAGAACATCCTACTAAGATCCCAAATTTCATAGGCTCTCATAAAAATTAAGCTGGCAACATTACAAAAAAACAATCACACACACAGCAAATCCCACTCCACCCACCCAGTGACCTTGACACCATGTTCAATAAGGTCACCAGTGAGATCTCCCACATATCAGTGAGATCTCCCACATATCAGTGAGATCTCCCACACATCAATGAGGTCTCCCACACGTCAAAGAGATCTCCCACACATCAGTGAGGTCTCCCACACGTCAGTGAGGTCTCCCACACGTCAGTGAGGTCTCCCACACGCCAGTGAGGTCTCCCACACGCCAGTGAGGTCTCCCACACGCCAGTGAGGTCTCCCACACGTCAGTGAGGTCTCCCACACGTCAGTGAGGTCTCCCACACATCAGTGAGGTCTCCCACACATCAGTGAGGTCTCCCACACATCAGTGAGGTCTCCCACACATCAGTGAGGTCTCCCAGACGTCAGTGAGGTCTCCCACACATCAGTGAGGTCTCCCAAATGTCAGTGAGGTCTCCCACACATCAGTGAGGTCTCCCACACGTCAGTGAGGTCTCCCAAATGGCAGTGAGGTCTCCCAAATGGCAGTGAGGTCTCCCACACATCAGTGAGGTCTCCCACACGTCAGTGAGGTCTCCCACACATCAGTGAGGTCTCCCACACGCCAGTGAGGTCTCCCACACATCAGTGAGGTCTCCCAAAACATCAGTGAGGTCTCCCCAAATGCCATTCTCAGTGTGATCTCCAACATGTCAGTGATACCTACAACACACCAGTGATCCCACACCTTCCACCATGGCCGACGCTGATGAAGGTCCTCAACCCAAGATAAGGGCCTATGAGAAGGCCACCCAAGATGCAGTTACTGCCCTAGAAGCAAACAAAGCCCAACATGATGCTCATGCCCTTGCCTCAAAGGAAAGGGAGAGGATCCTCAGTCAACAGGTGGCACAAAGGAATGCGGAATTAGATGACCATCGGAAGGCCCTAGAACAGGCACAACAACAGATATCAGATCTCATGAAGCTGGTATCAACTCAGACCTCACAGCCTCCCACACCCACCACAACACCTATCGTCACACCATCTGCCTCTGGATCCAAGGAGGATGTCATGATCTCCATGATGTCCAACATGACCAGGATCCTAGACAGACAACAACACGACGACAGGAAGATCAGGCAACACGAGGTAACTGAACCCAAAACTTTTTCTCACCCATCACCACTCATGTCAACAGCACTATTTATTGATCACAAATTCCCAGAGTATCTGAAGGACAGGTACAAAGTAACAGACAGTGACACCATGGTAACATATTTACCCAAGTACCTTGAAGGACAAGCATTGGCTTGGTTTGAAACCTTCAAGGAAAGTGCCACACCTGATAAGTTGACATGGTCCAATGTAGTACATGAACTAAAAGAGTATTTTGCTACTCAAGACAATATTATCTCCAGGACTGCACTCCGTGCACAAGAGATAGATGAACCTGTATCTGATTATGCAATGTATCTCAGAAAAGCATGTAATGCCCAATGCCTAAAGGACGACACCTTATTTAAAACATTCACCCAAGGCATGAGGCCCTGGATCGCTATAGGCCTTCAAAGTAAGAAGTTAGACTCTTTTGACCAAGCCCTAGAACTAGCCTTACAAGCTGAAACCCAAGATAAATCTAGGAAAGTAAGGGATGAGGAGTCTAACCCAAAGTCTATAAAAAGAAAGGTCCAGGAAGTCACCACTAGTTCAGAGAAGGAAGATGTTAACCTAATGTCCAGTGCCCATGTAAGGCAACAGGAAGATAAGGTTGTCTCCAAAGATCCCACCGGTAGATATAGAGGAAATAAATTTGACCCCAACTACCGCTCCAATAGAGATAGAGGTAGAGGGGGCAACTACAACAACAACCGGGGGGGACACAACAGTAGAAGGGACAACAACTCATCCAACTCCAACAATGGTAACTCTTCATACAGTGATAGGAGAGATAGAACTCCAAGTAATGACAGATCATATAACCAAGGATCCAACAGTAGGAGCCATAGTCCACATAGGAACTACAACAATGGATCCTACAACAACAATGGTTCCTACAACAACCAGGGTTCCAACAACTCTGGATCCTATAGTCAAGGATCCAACGGTAGGAGCCATAGTCCACATAGGAACTACAACAGTGGATCCTACAACAACAATGGTGCCTACAACAATCAGGGATCCAACAACTCTGGATCCTACAGCAACCAGGGTTCTAATAACTCTGGGCAATACAGCAACTCTGGTCACTATAACCAGGGTTCCAACTCACATCAGGAGGATCACAAGTACCCTCACCTCATCCCTCACAGGACCATCTCCTCCTTGATCAAAAGACATGGGTATTTCTCAAAATTGACAGCTAGGTTACATTAAGGTCACCTGTCCAGGGTCTAAGCTATATCATGTAGGGGTAGGCAGTGGGCTGAGATGGCCCACCCTACATCGCCCCCCCCCCCCCACCACTCCGCAAAACTGGTAATTCTTTTGTTTCTTAGGGTCCTCTGAATAAGATTCAAGATGTTAACATTGATTATCTTGGGATGCACTACCGGTTTTGGCTCATTATCCATGTGTGGGTTCAGACACTTTTGGGTCAATTTTGGTACCATGTTATTTAAGGGGTATGCTCAATCCCCAAGCTCTAAGACTATATATCTTACCTTGTCTGGATCCTAAAGCTATTGGTCTTGTTGGAAAGAAGACATAATAAGCTTTTTATTAAGCCCTAATACATGTTCAGATTTAAGTATACTAGAGGGTCAGGAAGACGGAAGACTGAAATCTCAAAGTTCATTTTTCTATTGAAAAGTTCCAATCCACTCCAGATACATGCATAAAACTTTTGTTTATCCCCCTTCTAACCACAATATCTAATATAATTCTTGTAGGCTAAACCTGTCTGAGTAATATGAGATATTTTATGAGATAGTGAGATTATTTTAGAGAATGGTCAGGATACAAAGGTACACTTCTTAGTATATTCTCATCTGTTACCTCTCCAGAGCACCAGGCCAGTGTTATCTATCCTTACATATCTCTGAATATTAGATTCTGGTTCAGATTCTCTCAATAACTCACAGCAGTGTGATCCCAACAGCTGGGGATTATGCTGCTTGACACTTCTGACAAGGCACAATTCAGAAAATGCATTCTTCTTCCCATAGTGATCTTTTCTAGTTTATTACCCCAAACACATGTGGTGTAGTGAATAAATATATAGTTGCCTCTGGCAACACTGCTGAAGGCCACAGTTACACAGACCTTCGGTGTTTTCTAAAATTCCACATCACTCACAGGTGCTGGACTGGTCAAGCTTATAGATGAGGGAAGTTTCATCCATATTGTACAAATTGTTCCTATCATATCTAGCAAGCTGCTGCAGGTAATTTTGTACTTCCGCCACCATAACCATATCCATGGATGCCATGGCTGTAGATCTTCTACCTCCTTTTTGCAAATTGGTAGCCATTCATTAGAGAACTCCAGGGTTTGAATATTGACCTAACTATAAATGAACACAGTAATTAATGGGGGCCTTATTGAATTTGTGATCACTATCAATGGCATCAGGAGGCCATTTCTTAACACACTACGACTGCTGTCCCTTAAATTGTAGTGAGAACCTAATAATTTGCCCTTAACAGCACCATCAACTAGTAGTCCCTAATGTCTGCACCAGTACGACTGCCCTACTAAACCTTATGTAATTACTGCATAGCTGCTAATCGTAGTGAGCAGTCGTAGGGCAGTTCCTACGATAGCCTGGCTTATTCTTGGCATTTTTAAATTGTAGTGGCTGTGTGCAGTCATAGTACATTGAGAAATGACCTCCTGACAGATAGGAGTGAGGGCCAAGTAGCTAGATCAAGCTAACCATCCCCGACACAAACAAGTTTCCTTGAGTCTGTTCTCTAACTCAAGCTGTCATGAAGGAAGACATTCTTTGGAGTATGAATGCATGGGATAAATAAACGAATAACAACAACAACCCTAATATCACCTAAACCCTCTAGTTCCTTGTTCTGGTTTATCGTGCACAACCAGACTGATTTTCTGGGATTGATCTGATCTCTTAACTTATCCATACACTCACTGATCACTTAAAAATCCTAATACTGTAGTTTTACTTTCAAAAATGATCTGTCATTTGAGGTCTGTTCAATGATCTTAGCACTAATCATTCTATCCAGATCTCAATACCAACAATTTATACAATGTATCTCTGGCCTAATCATGACTTTATCATCTAGGCTCCTTTTTCCAACCTCCAGCTATTATCATAAACTATACATAGCCATTTAGTCCTGAGATGAGACCATACTGCTGGACTATGGCAAGGTTGAGAAGTGAATAGATTTCTGGTTTTCATGATCTGACTAGTATGTATATTAGACATAAAACTATTTATGTGTCGTAGATGTAGCAAGTATTCATCATTATCTCATAATATAGCATGGGAGAGCTATGTAATTTGACGTCGGTGAACTATGTCCTGGAGAGTAGACTATGCACAAGTATATACCTACAGGTATGAATCTCGGCTTTGTTGCTATGGAAAACTGCTATTGGTAGGCCACCAAACAACCTAGCAAACTTTTACCACCTATATTGATAGTCTGTGATGGGTGCAGGTGACTTATATGCAACTTTCCATAAAGGGAGGATGTTGTTGAATGGAGACCATGCAGATACGCACATTGGGGGCATAGTGTCAGGGTTGGGTTCTATGCAAAGGTGCTGTTGCTAGGCAACCACATAACCTAGCAACAAAATAGAAACACTACTGTATTCTATGGAGCTGATTCATAGTGGGTAGGACCCATCAGATACTTTTTAGAATGCATATTCATGTGATGCAAAGAGACATTTGTATATATTGTCAGCCATTTTGAATTTTGGCCATATACAGCCTTGCAATTAAATCTTCTGAAGTAGAAACATCCGTATTCTTAATCAGCACCCTTTTTAAAATAAGAATGAGATCAATTGATGAAGATTTAGAATGCAAAAACATCCATTTACATAAGAAGAATGTCTATTGAAATAGAACAGCATCGTATTGGCTCAAGGTAGTGTCCTCGCGTCCAAATCAATAACCTGGACTAAATTCATTAAAGAATGCTGCCAAAGATCTCATATTATTCAGAAATGTTTAGTCTACAAGAATCATATTAGATATTGTTATTAGAAGGAGGGTGAGCATAAGTTTTATGCATGGATGAGCATAAGTTTTATGCATGTATCTTGAGTGGCACTTTGTGATTTCAATCTTCTGTCTTCCTGACCCTCTGGTAGGCTCAAATTTGAACTTAAGAACACATATTAGGGCTCAATTAAAAGGTTATTATGTCTTCTTTTCAACAGGACCAAAAGCATTAAGATGCACTCAAGGTAAGGTAGTATTAGAGCTTAGGGATTGAGCATACCCCTTGAACAACCTGGTACCAAAATTGACCCAAAAGTGGTCTGTCCCCGCACATGGATAATGACCAAAGACTGGTAGTGCATCCCAAGATAATCAATGTTAACAACTTGAATCTTATTTAGAGGACCCTAAGGAACAAGAAAATACCAGTTTCACTGAGTGGTTGGGGTGCATGGTGGGCCATCTAAGCCCACGGCCTAGTACACAGAATCCACATGCCCTCTGTTCTACAAAGTTTTGCACCTCCCTTATACATTTGTACACATGGTTCGCATGCAAAGTGGCACTGAAAATGTTATTTTACAGTCATTTCACATTCCATTTATTTTTAACCCTTCATCCTTTTCCCTGACCATGTGGACCTAAACCTAAGTGCTTTGAAACAACCACAAAATCATCACCCTTCTTAAGGCTTAACTTAAATATTCTAAGTGAAGTCATATAAGAGGTTATCCAGGTCAGCTTTCCCGTGGGGCCTCACAACTAAACTCCATTATGTTTATGTGGCATATGTGTCATCCAACTACTTTCAACGTTTGACTCCTGGGAGGTTCCCCATCTTCTATCAGCTATAGGAAGGCTGTTCCTTTTCTCACTTCCTCTTTTTAGTTTTTCCCCACTAGAGTACGGGGAGTGAAAGCAGGAGCAGTTAAAGTTACAGAAGGGCAGTCTCCACATAGCCGCTTTACTGGTTTAGATGAAAGACATTTTGCACAAGTAAGTACTAGGTGGCTTCATTGGCTTGTGCCAAACCTGAAAGGAAACATGCAGATTGTTGTCTGCTGGATTTGGCATAAGGATACCTAGGAACAGAGAGGCAGTGCCTATAATTATCAGTAATTGATAAATTGCAGGTAATGAGACTGAAAGGCAAATTCATACTACACCTAGTCATGGTTTCAAGTACTCAGCAGACTCTCAAGGACACAGCCCAGTGGCTCCACCTCTGCTAATCACTGAGCAACTCTCAACCCCTGGATGCAACAGGGGACATACTTTACCTTTTCTCACCCGGCGTTCATAACAATACGCCTTATAAACTTTACATATTTAACTCTTTCTTTACCGATTACGCATTTATGCGTAGTTTGGGCCAATTTTTGACACATTTTAACTCCCTCAAAATCAACTGAATCTCTCTAATTCTTTTCCTCACCACACCTTGAGTTGGGTTCTCAATATAGTTCAAAGAATTAGTCTCTACCTCTTATTGTTTTTATGTGGCAGTGTAGCAAACTTGAGACAAAATGTTGAATAGACATGGAAGTTTTCCATAGATTTAATCATTATTTAAGTAAAAAAAAAAATCCTGAAAAACCTCAAATGATATTATTTTTCTGGTGAAATTGTACATTTTTCTCATGCTCAACAAAATGGCATTAAAATTTTCAGTTTATGTTGATGCATTATTGGCAACAAATATGCTGAAAATGCTGATTTTCCATAGATTTGGTTTCCATGGCAACCAAAATGAATGTTTTCTGAAAAACATGATTTACCTAAACTTACCATTTAAGAAAATTCCAGCAAATTTCCTACAATATGCACTTAATTTCATCATAATTGGTGCAGGAAGTGCGGAGATATAACAATTTGAAGTTTGGTTGCATGATCAACTTTTCTTATATGAATACCTTTTTTCATGATGATATATCTCACCACTTAACATAGAGAAATCTTGGGTGCTGCTCTTTCTGATCGACTAGCCTTGTTTAACTCTTCCTTTACCAGACTATTTTCAGAGCAGATTTCGGGTTGTAGTAGGTGTCAAAAGCTTTCAAAATCTGTTGGAATTATGTGAATATTCCAATTAGAATGGAAATGGTGATTGGTTATGCTGGGCTAGTCAATCAGAAAGAGTAACACAGCGTTTTCTCTATCTACTTTATTTTCTGAGATATAGGTTGAAAAATGTGGTGTACTAATGAGAGAAATTGATCATTCACCCAAACTTCAAATTATGATATCTCAACACTCCCTGTATCAATTGTAATGAAATAAGGTGCATATTGTAGGAAATCTAATGTTTTGCTGGAATTTTGATAAATGATGAAATTTAGAAAATGTTCTTTTTGGTTACCATAGCAACCAAAGCTATGCAAAATCAGCATTTGTAGCATATCTATGTGATCTGTTGCCATAGTAACCAGCCCAAATGACCCATAATGCATCAGAATACACTGAAAATTCCAATGTCATTTTGTTGAGCATGAAAAAATATACAAAATTAATTTTCACCAAAAAAATTATATTATTTGAGGTTTTTCATGATTTTTAGCTTTAATATTGATTAAATCTATGGAAAACTTTCATGGTGATTCAGAAATCTATCTTAAGTTTGCAAGACCACAATACAAAAAGTATTTGAGGTAGAGATTAACTCCTTAGACTCCATGGTGAACCCAACACAAGGTGCAGCACTGTAAAAAATCTAAGACTTTCAGTGGATTTTGAGGAAGTTATAGACTACTCAAAATCGGTCAGAAATCGGCCAAAATCGGCCCAAACTACGCATAAATGCGTAATCGGTAAAGGAAGAGTTAAATCATTACAACTTCCCTTCTATTTGGAATAATGACTTGATTCCAGTTTTTGAAAGGTCATGACCCCTGTTTCAACCCAAAATTTGCAGTAAAATAGCCCGGTAAAGGAAGAGTCAATCAATCACTATCACCATCTAAAGTGACCTAATACTACACCATCTACTGCTGCTCCGCCTAAAAAGAAAGCAGGCGGAACGGCTAAAAAGACTACTTCCACTGACAATTTAGGTGACTGTGTTACAAGCCTCGAGGACGATGTCCTCGCCATCCAGTCTCAAAACAATGAAATCCTCCCTGCTATAAACGGCCTTAAACCTGCTGCTACACAGCTTACAACTACACAAGTACAGCCACAGGTCAGTCAGATCCTGGTAGTGGACATCACTTGAACAGAGTCAGTACCCGTCTAGGAAAACTCGTGCCGCCGCAGCTGCTGCAGCCATCACAGCCTTCAGCAGGACCGTTCATCAATGAGTTTGCGGCCTGTATGGCCGTTACCTTCTCGGGTGAGAAATCCTATCCTCTAGCACTCAACTACCAACACAAAGTTCCCGTTTCTGTCACTGAGAAGGTAGCAAATACCCTCACCTCTAACTCACATCAGCTGTTATCCATCAAGGGTAATCCTACTCATGCCCACGACATTTTCCGTGGCCCTAGAAGTATTAAAACAGGTCTTAATGTCCTGGACCCTTTAGAATATTTGTTTGGCCTGTCACAGCTTATGAAAGACTGCCCCAATGTGAGCCCTGTATCGCTGAGCATATATCATAGACATAATAACAGCGGGCAAAGATTGTCAGTGGGAGCAGATACGTGATTGGTCAGGTCCTGTCTTCCATTGCTGACAAACTATTTACTTGGCAGGACAGTGCATCTATCAGTTCATTAAGGTCAGAGATTGCCAAGGTCAGAGAGGGTAAACTCTACCGCGCCGCCGACATAGCTGAAGCCTCACTCAAGAAGAATAAGACTCAGTCTAAAATAGAGTCTAAAAATCAGGCCGCTTCTCAGAATCAGACTAAACCTGAAAAAAAGCCTATACAGACCGCTGCTGCTTCACAACCAGCCTACAGAGTCTCTTGCAGCTCAGCTGGTCGCACTGATGTACCCTGTCAGGCTTACAACACTAAGGCTGGCTGCACTAATCATGATGGCCATACAGAAGGTAGCATACAGTACGGCCACCATTGCACCTGGTGCAGGCACAATATTCAGAAGCTTCAGGTCATTAGTACGCTAGTCCAGCTCCCACTACTATACATACTACTTCATCTGACTCTAGTGATAGCCAGGCATACACCGCCAGCTCACTTACTGACTCAGATGAAACTTACTACCCTTCTGACTTGTTTTACAGCTCACCTCCCACAGGTCCGTCCCCAGTGCTATTCCCTCCTATTAAAGCCTCGTTTTGGCCAGTAAGGGTTAGTGACCTTTGGGATAGTTTTCCCCAATATGCTAAGCTATATGACACTATGAGAGAGACCTGCTTGCCCAACAAGTTAGGCCCCAGACTCACATTACCATCGGACCTCAATCTGGACGTCTGGGAAAGCAAATTACAAGGTTACCATGACTACGAACTATGTGAATACTAACGCTATGGTTAGCCAGAAGGTTACACTGCAAATAAACCACTCTACTCACCTGACCAGAGAAAGAGACCTCCTATAGAAGGATAGTACTGGAGCTATCTTTCCCCGATGGTCAGGGCATGAACAGTGGTGTCACTAAAAACTGTATCAACAGACAATATCAACCTTACACCTTGCCTTCCATCGCCGACCTTGTCAATAAAGTCTGTTCACTTGGACAAGGCTCCTATATGTACAAGGCGGACATGGCTCATGCTTATAGACAGTTGGAAATCAAGGTCAATGATTTACCACTACTCACCATGAAACACAGAGGCCTCTACTACATAGACACTTGCCCCTCCTTTGGGGCCAGGCTTTCCAGCTTAGTCAACACACTACCTCGGCTATTGCCTACCTCTTTGCTAAACAAGGGAATTGGCCCTTGAACTACCTCGACGACTTCTGCGGGGCAGCTCAGTCTCTGGATGAGGCTAATCAGGCTTATTCAGACTTCCTAAGTCTGACAGTTGAACTAGGCGTCCAGTTGTCCCCTAAAAAGTCTGAACTTTTGACCCAGATCATGGACTGACAGGGATTCAGGCTCAATATGGTAAAAATGACTCTCACTATACCTGACTCTAAACTGCAGGAGGTTTTTAATGAGACTTAGACAAGCTACCTATTTCTTAACCTTTGCTACAACACAGACCCATCACCTCAGGCTGCTGCCCTATCAAATATATCTGGCCAACTCACTGTCAGCGCCTTCATCCCGTAGGAACTATATATCTGGGGCCAAACTCTGGATACTAACACATGGAGGTGACCCCTCTCCATTATTATCATATGAATCAGTGGGGGTAGCTAAGGGAGCAGTTAGACTCTCACCAGATTAGACGGTACCAACTCCACCATTACTACCCCAGCACTTAGTTGCAGTCTGCACACCATTGGATACTATACCAAACATATCACACTACAAAGCAGCCTTTACAATGGGCTTCTTTGCCTTCCTCAGAGTTTCTAATCTCCTCACCCCCACTGCCTCACTGTGGTCTGGGCCACATACCTTACTCAGGAGAGATGTAATACTGACTGAAACCGGTATTAATATAGTGATACGCTCATCAAAAATATTGAACCAAGAGATGCCCCGGTAGTCATATCCCTACCTTCCATCCCATCATCTCCAGTTTGCTCCGGCTTTCACTTATCCCTCAGGACTACCTCTTACCCCTCTCCAACTCACCAACATTACCAGAGCCACACTCTTAGACATTGAGTGCCCATATGCCATGGATTTCTCGGGCCACTCTCTCTCTGAAGAGGTGGTCTTCAATTGGCTCTAGTTAGTGGATGTGACAAACAGGCTGCCTCACACCACGGCACCTAGTCATCAACTTCTGGTATGAGACCTTACGTACCGAGCCAACATACCCTGTTAGGCTTACAGTGCCTCAGAGACTTATTTGCACCTTTATATGTTGACTTACCATATATATTATACTCAAACTTTATACTATGGACTCCGAACATTAATCCATTGTTGGTAACATACGGTACAAGTTAGTGCCTTATCTCATTTACAAATTCAACTCTTATAATTAGATACAAACCGGTATCTCATTAGTTTAGTTACATGTTTATCATATACTGTATATAATCATGTTAGTGTAATAAAACTCCACTTTATGAATTTCCTGTTCAGTGTTCTCATTATTGTATTTCGAGAGTAACTATCTATATAAAGCTGGTTTTGGCCTTTAGACTACCCTAAATTGCCATGTTGTCAATTTGAAAAACAGAAAACCTTTTAGAGCACAAAACTGGGAAATCAAAGATGTTTATAATGGCAAGAAATAGATCTGAGGGAGATCATTAAATTCAAGTGGATGTATAAGGATTGTTGGAGATTTGAAATGTGTTAATTTAAGCATAAAAGTCAGGGTATATGGAAGCCTGTGCCTAGAGAGTGAGGGTATAGGTGTTCTAATTATAGAGAAGGGGTGACACGGTCATCTCTGCACCCCAGAGATGTTCAGTAGGTACACAATCAGGTGCTGACTGGTAGTAGTAAAGGTATATCAATTGGCATGCCTGTTGCATAATCTATTGAACACCCCTGCTAGTCTTCATTCATCTCTGTGTCAACATTGTGTGGTCCTGAAAGCACATGGCTAATTTACATACCTACCTTCTTAATAGTTGTTGATTTCAAGTAGCTGTGCCCTATGATTAGGGCAGCAGGCTGAGAGGCCCTACACTAAGGAGTAATCTAAGACTATTCTGACTTGTTAGGCACAACTGAACTAGTGTGGCATCATGACTATATAGTCTACACTGACCACCATGATACATTCTTAGAAAGGGAGTACTACTGAATAAATTACAGTTAATTCATTGAAAGTGTATTTGAATTGGAAGACACATATCAATAAAGCTTAATATCTTCCAGCATGAATGCAGTAAATATGACCCCTTACAACATAGACCAACCCCACACACAACAACAATAAATAGTTAAAGGCTGACCACCATGTGTCAGACCTACCCACACTGTCTCCCCCACAGGTTTAGTCCATCTAGCCTGTGTCTGGCCACATATGTAATGGAAACATGGTATTTGTGACTTATCTGTAATGATCATGTGGGACCTCCACATTTCTATGACAGCTTTACACTGGCGTATGGTCATATCATACATCACTACAAAAAGAAAGCAGGCCTTGCTTTATATAAAAATATATTTCAGAATCAGCATTGCTTGCTATAACCAGAGGGAAAAAAGCTGTGTGTGGGGCCTTAATGCAACAAAAATGCCTTTACACAGCAAAATAGTATCATTTTGCTGCATAAAGGCTCGTGCAGGGCCTTTTCGGAACAAAAATGGTGTTAAGCAACAAAAAACCTTTACGCAACAAAAGCCTTTATGCCACAAAGAAAACTTGCCTTCAGGCAACAAAACATATAGGGTGGACTTATGTCCTTACCTTTATGCAACAAATCCTATATAGTGGCTGCAATCACCAATTAAGGCTACAGGAATACCTTGCATTTACACAACAAAACCTATACAGCAGTCTTGTTGTTACAGGAACATCTTGCATTTGTGCAACAACACCTATATAGTGGCCCTTAGTACTAAGCAAGGCTTACAGTCCTGAATACCTTGCCTTTATGCAACAAAACCTATAGTGGTCTTATTGATACATGAACATCTTGTATGTTCCTGTACCAATAAGACCACTGTATAGGTTTTGTTGTGTAAAGGAAAGCTATTCCTGTAGCCTTATTTGTTACTCGCAGCCATTATATGTGACACAATCTGCGAAAAGGGGTCTTAGTGCAGGGGGTACTAAGACCCCTTCTCCCAGTAAATGTCACATATATATATAGTTGTTGTTGCATAAAGGCAAGGACATAAGTTCACCCTTAAGGTTTTGTTGCATAAAGGCAAGTTAATTTTGTGTTGCATAAAGGCTTTTGTTGCATAAAGACTTTTTGCTGTATAACGCCGTTTTTGTTGGGTAAAGGCCCCGCATGAACCTTTATGCAGCAAAATGATTCTATTTTGCTGCGTAAAGGCAATTTTGTTGCGTAAAGGCCCCACACTGTATTGTGTCTGGGTTGTTTGCATCTTTAGTATAATTAAGTCTTTATTACTACATTATGACTCAGAGGAGTCATTCGTTTCACAATAATGGAGGAAGGGGCTTTGGACTCACAGACAGACGATCCAACTACCTCCACTTCCCTTTTGGCCACTTAATCCAGGCTTCATTGCTAAAAAAGAAAAAGACAGGGGTGTAAATTTAGTTTTTGTGGGTCTTGTTCACTTTCCTGTCACTGTTTAATGCAAAAGTATCAAGATTGGAAGTTTACAGCTGCCTCTTGAGCGACATCTGGTATGTATAACGTGAACTAATCAGATAAGTGAACTCTCACGAGACTTCAGTTTAGCCACGAGAATGATGCGTCTGTCCGGGTGGATGGTGTCCACCCTAGACAGATTCTTGTAAAATAGATTGCATCCAATTATTTTAAAAGGATAAGTAACCTTTCATCAGAATTCACACTCCTGAATTGTCACCTGAAACCTGAAATAGTATTCAAAGTATGTCATGAATTCTCATAAGGATGCTCTTATACTCGATGCATGTCGATATTACATTGTTTTTTACTGAAGTTCTCATGAGCTTTATGATCTTGAATTCAAATAGCCAGTGTAGGTATTGCTGTTTCGGGATCCTACTGATGTCGAGATAACTATATTATGGAAGCAATAACTAGTCGGTTCGAGTAGGTTTCAGAATCACTTTATTACGGTATATTTACAAGAGGACAAGAGGCAAATACGTTTCAACCTTTCATATGCCTATAGTCAGTACCCCGTAAAGTGGTAATGCTCTCGCTTAGATAATGATTAGACCGTTTCGAGACCAGAGTAGACTAACAAATCGGATGGACTGTACATATGGTTCTTCCCCCGTACGTAGGAGGACGGCGGAATATAAGTAGTAAAGTATGTATCGGAACAGGACTATAGCTAATGATATTACTCACTGGGGATGCAGCCAATCAGAGGCCTCCCTTTAGGCGGTAAATTCAAGCATGGGGTCAAGTGACCTAGACCCCCCGTGGTGTGGCGCCAAAATGGACCAATCAGAACCCTCCCTTTTGGCGGGAAATTCAAAATGGTCACTTGACCCAAACCCCCTGTGGTTTCCTGCCAAAATAGTGCCCTCTGATTGGCTGGCTGTTTAGGTCACGTGACCTCTATTATGCAAATAAGGTCACATGACCCTAATTTGAATGGAACAATCAGAGGTCGTCATTTTGGTGGGAAATTTGAAAATTTTGGTGACGTGACTCAATTTTTTAAAATTTTTTGCCAATGGAGACCTCCCAGCAAATTGTCGTGAGTCCTCGTCAACCTGTGTGAAGTGGCTCACACATGTCGCTAGATGGAACACGACGTCGTTATAGCACAAGATCACCAGGAATAGCAATTGCTATGCCATGTGAGTCTGACACACAGTGGCGAAAGATGACGGAATGAGTTATCACTCAAAAAGGAGTCACCATTGATGACCAATCATGGCGACAGATGACGACAATTTGCTGGGCTCTGATTAGTTGGCTGTCCACACGTCATACCGTCAGCTGTATGCAAGCAAGTAGTTACATGACCTTATTAGCATAAAGAGGTGTGGTTTATTATGTAGATGAGGGTGTGACTATAGTGAGATATTTTTTATATAAACATATAAAAAAAAAAAAAAGGAAATATTTGGGGGGCCCTTGGGGTGGGGGGCCTTTGGGGGGGCATTGGGTTGGTGGGGCCTTGGGCTGGGGGCCCCTTTTTTTTGGAAACCCTCCCTTGGGTACAGGGTGGGTTTACTAAAAATAAAATTTACATAAGGTAGTTAAATATTAAATAGAAATACAATAGAACACATATGTGACCCATCCTTACAAAATGGTTCGGAAGTCACACATACAAAATGTTTAGTTACTGGCATAATCATTTGCAGCTCATCAAAGCTTTCATTTGGTATATAACACTTGCATATTTGAAACAGGTGGTCCTCTATGGATCTTCTGTCGGTAAATGTAGTCTGATCAATTGAAAATTGATTAAACTGAGATAATTGACATTTTAAATATATAATGATTTATGAATCCTATGTAATTTCAATGTAATCCAATATGAGCATGAAAACTATACCTATGTGTTTTAGACATTTGGGGCTTTAATTTAGTTTCATAAGCAAGTATTCTGAAAGATATCTACCTAGATTTGTTAGAAAAATGCCAAAATATCAATTCTGAAATATCTGATATTTTTGACACTATACCACTTGAAAAGGTCATATCTAGGCTTCTAAATGTGCGACTTCAGTACCACTTTGTTAGGATGGGTCACATATATGGAGTAGTACACATTCCACTTTTTATTTGTCATAATTTCATTTAATTTTTTTTCTCATTTTCGAGCAATTATATTTACACTCTCTACATATCATAGTTGAATATAGCATTGGAATATGATAGAACCCACACATTGAACAGTACACATTTTAATTATATTTACAAGTCAGTGAGTACAAGCTTGCATACAAACTATCTTGGTGTCTTATCTATACATGAATAGTGATACATTATGGGAGGTCTTTGTCAGCTTCATATATGTTGTTCCTGGTGAATCTACAGTGATGTCTGGTATATATATGCTGTTTCTCATTTATCTACTGTGTCCTCCTTTACAACATCAGAAAACACAGAAGTTGTTTGTCCAAAAGGAAAAACTCGTCCACGCTTCATTCTGAAAAGCTGCAACTCATTGTCCAGAGAGTTCAATTTCTTCAACATTTTCGTCAGCAAAATTTCGCTTTGTGGACTTAGGTTCATACCTTCCGAGGCCAACGGGCAGGTAGGAGAATGTCATCACTTTCTAACCATGTGTGTATAGTGACTCCACATTGGTAGCATTGAACAACGTCCTTACCTCCGATGTAAAAGAATCCAAGGGCGGCGAGTTTCTCTGTGAAAGGACAGGGTTTATTCCACACAATTGTGTTGAAAGTGTTGAGACTCCTTGATAAATCGACAAAATGTACATACTTGTCCATTCTCTTAGGTAGGTAGGTAGGTAGGTAGGTAGGTAACGTGGTGGGAGCAGTGACAAAGGTGGTAGTAGCTGTGTCGAGTGTGGACGTACCAGTGGTAGGCGAGGTGGTAAATGAGACACCAGAGACGTGACGTAAGTGGTTCATATAGATGTGCTTAATCCCCTTTCCAGCTGCATACTCTCCGTCTCCACCACGTTCCTGTGTAGCGACTTAAGATGTGATTCCCTTGGTGCACACCTCCACCTGCTTTACATAATTCACCACGTCCTTCCAAAAGTACTCTCCATGTCTCATCTCATTTCTTTGTTTTCAAAGTGAAGCAATATATATCTAGCCACGTCAAACCTCCTTGAATGAGCTGATGATGTGTACTGTTGGGTTTAGCTTGCCACATTTTCAACACTCTGAAGGCGTGGAGAGACATCTTGTTCCGGTTGTTGAGCAATATTATTTAGCTTTTCAGACGTCAAGCCTACATACGTCCCCATATCTTTCCACTCCCTGGATAGAGATTCAGACATGGTGACAAATTATCTCTCTATTAAAAACTGGTCGGGTTGTTGTAATCCAATTTGTTTGTCTTGAAAAAGTTCTGCACCTGGAGTAACAGATCTTATTGATGAACACTCATGTAGGCGTGGTGGAGTTCTCCCCATCTGGCATGAGGCGTAGTTTTAGACCACCAAGTTTTGAACATCACCGTACACATATCCTGCACCGTCTTGATAACGGCCATCTCCTGCAGACAATCATAGGCGATGTCCAAGTAGATTCCCAATTTCTTCCAAGATCTAACTAACAACCTTCCTATATCATGAAGCAAACAATCGTTATATGTAAATTTCATTTCATACATGATATCCTGTACACTCACTTCACATACGTCAGAGTCAGATAGGGAGGGAGTATTTTCAAGACTCATCTCATCTGCAAAAACTTTCAGAAATCACTTGATGAAGGTTGGTAGGCAGGTAGCCAGCGGGTAGGTGGTGCTGGTGATGGTAAAGTAAGTGGCGGTAGGAGCGGTAGTCGTAGTGGTCACCAGTGATATATCCTTCTAACAGAAATTAGGGTGCTTTATAAAGGGTGATCTAAGTCTATTTCCAGCTGGATACTTACCACCACCTTTTCCTTTCTGTGTAGCGTCTTATCAGCAAACATCAATTCAAACTGTACTAAGTGTCTTATCTCCAGAGGAGTATATAAGGGAGGGAGAAAAATTTCATTCACTCACACTCTCTTTGCAACCCTCACCATGAGTAGAAGACTGTCTAAGCTGCAGCTCTTGAGGAAGACGAGAAGGACCAACAAGAGTTTAATGTCTTCTCCTGCTGCTGAAGATGTTGCTACTGCAGTTGCTCCTGCTTACAACCCACATTGTGTACAAGTGGTGGTGTTACTGCTGCTGCTGCTGTTGCTGCTGCTCCTGCTGCTGCTGATGCTGATGATGCTGCTAGTGCAGATGCTGATGCTAATGCTGATGCTGATGCTAACGCTGATCATTATCACCCTTATGCTGGAGAAGTCCGTGCTGGTGCAACTACAGCTGACGTAGACACACACGATTGCAGTCATACGGATTATTTGGAGACCCACCACTTGGTAGAAACAGAGGAAGAGGAGGAGGAGGAAATGGAAACGCAGGAAGAGTTGACTTCTCCAGCTGTTGCTCAAAGACCACCCGATCTACTCACCACCGCTATCGTGAAGTCTCTAAGAACCACCGGCTTCTGCTACCCACCAGGGGACACCAACATGCAGCAGAGTCGGAGCGAGTTATTCTTACCTCCCCGACTTACTCATCCTCCACAACCATGACCGACGGTGTGTGGTTATCCTCTTTTCAAAAGTCCCGAGATACCGACGCGAGCTTTGCTCCTGTTGCTGGTTCTGCTGTTGATTCAGCTCACACTAATGGCGCTACTCCTCTTACTTTGAAACCCTCTACAGGTATCAAGAGGAGTTTTACCAAGAGTGGCGACCAGGCGTCCAAGAAGAGAAAAGCGGTAGTGAAATGTGAACCACCAACACCCTTCAGTCCCCAGATTGGAGTTCTACATTGACAGTTTGAAGCTGGAGATCTGGCTCAACGGTGTTGGAATCTCCAAGGAACGCTACAGCGCCGTAAAGTGCACCTCAGCGCCCACCAGAAAAGTAAACTTCACCACTGACGCACTCCTCAAGCTAATAGCGAACGTCACTGACGTCCAAGAGGAGGTACGGATACGCGACAGAGTGGTTTCCCAAGGACTACGAAATTACAAGACATGGTTCGTCGTCCTGGATCCGGAAAGCGCGCTGTATGTTGCTGTCAGCTACTACAAGGGTAAGAACGTCATCCACATGCACAGGTACAAAGGACCCCAGTAAACTCCGACACAGGACGATAAAATTTGATTGAGATGTGTGTGAGATAGTGCTGACGTTTGTTTTATATGACGTGTATGTAGGTAAAGATATTTTGTGTTGCGTATATAGGTGTACAGGTAAATAGATAGATAGATAGTTAGATAGATAGATAAATGAAAAATATTGAAAAGAAAAATTCTCTTCACATATAAGTAACTCAGTGAATATGGATCATCATGTCTGTGAAAAGTGTTTAAAAAAATTTAAAAGGGTGTACAATTACGACAGACACGTGGAAAAATGTAGGGTAATGCCTAAATTTTGTCCTCTATGTGGCGAAGGAAATTGCAAAAAAATCACCTGTCGACGCGAAATCTCTGGACGGAGTGACTATTCCTCCGATAATATGCACTATACCAGGAATTGGCCCACAATAAAAACAGGAGTCAGGACACAGGGGAGTCGTGTGAGTGTAACAAATTTAAGACTACCAACCGGTGAGTTGAGTGACGCCGTAGATACTATGCGTCAGATTCACATCATGATACAAAGTGGGTTTGTCAGTAGGGTTAATTTTACAACACAGAGAAAACAGAAACAAGCTACGCTACATTCACGCCTCCCAAAACAACGCGACTCTTTTACGACCCCTCCCCACCATAACTAATTCAGAAACTTTGGAAGAGCTTCTCTTCCTCATGGAGAACACTGTCACTTCTGAAGAAGTACAGAAACTTTGCGACCAAGTGGAAAGTTCTTTCTTCCACCAATTTGAATGTTTGCGTTTACACGGGACCCAGAGAATTCCCCATAGGGGGCAGGGTTACCTATTCGGGTCGACTTAAAAAGAGAGGCGGTGTTTTAGATTTTCCCAACAGGGACAAGTTATGCTTCTTTCATTGCATATCCTTTCACTTATACAAGACCAGCAAACATGCTTCAAAATTGTTGCGTCAGTTCGAATCCACTGCTGAAACCTTTCCAGGTTTGATCATCAGGGACTCACTCAACTTTTTTTATATTCAAATAGCGATTTACACCACCAGTAAAGTGAGAACCTGAAAAACCGAGTTACCCTGATCAGTCCACCTTCCAAAACATCGGCCACCCGAGGTAAAGTCAACCTACACCTGTCCACGACACACAGTCTGCATGTGTCCCTCGTTACGGATTTCAATGAATACGCTGGCATCTACAAATGTCCCGAGTGTAAGTCAGCGTTTACGCCTAAGTTCTTACTGAAAAGGCACAGGAACCAACTTTCCCCTTGCAGACAAGTCGCCTTAAAATATGTAGGTGGAATCTACCAAAATTCAAAAAGGGTTTTCCAATCACTAGCAGATTTTTCCATTTTTCCTCCCGACGGAAATTCAAAAATGTACCTTTACAAAATTACCTTCGATTTCGAAGCTTTCTTCAGACCGGCCAAAGAACCGGACCAGCAAACATGCGTCGACCAAACATGTGTCAGTCCTGTGGGAACATGTCCCTCTCTCGGCTAGCGTCGCATCCGACTTTCCAGGACGCGAAGGTCCAATCTGATTTGTGAGACAATCAGACACAGATTCGGACCCTTGTTGGATAAAGTTTTGAATTACATAAACGACACCGCTAAGGTCATCGGGGAAGCAGTGCTAGAACTTTACCGGCCGGCGTTAGCGAAGTTAGATGAGAGGACAGCTGAAGCTCTCCACCTAGAGGAGGCGTTCAGGCCTCCCAACATCGACTTAAATGAAACTCAGACAAGACACCCTTCAGTTGAACTGATGAAGAGACTTTGAGATATCACTGCCAAGTTCCGGTCGTAGGTTTCAACTCGGGGCATTATGACTTAAATCTGATCAAAGTACAGCTTCACTCGTTCTTCTCCTCCACAGACCGAGAGAATAAAGAATTCAGCATCATAAAGAGAAGTAACCAATACTTGGCGATTTACACTTGGCACACTGTTTTCTTGGACGTAGTAAACTATTTGGCACCTGGTTATAACTATGCAAATTATCTACTAGGTTTCACCAGAAATCAGTACAAAGGTCACTTTCCTTACGAATGGATGACATCTACCAGGAAACTGGAAAACAGAACACTACCAAGATCTGCATTTGACAGCAAACTGACTGGCACCAAGATGTCTGAATCTGATTACGCCGAATGTGAAAAAGTTTGGTCTGAACAGAATATGCAAACTTTCAGAGATTACTTAATCCACTACAACAACAAAGACGTGAAACCCGTCATAGTGGCACTGAATAATCATGCTAAATTTTTCAGGGAGCGCAACATTGACAAGTTAAAAGACGGCATCTCCCTTCCTGGTTTGACTTTACGGTTCAAAAAGGGTACACTGTTGAGCACAGATCTCTTTGAAGTCGAACCTCAACCAAAAACAGGCAGGAACAATCTTCCTATTCAAATAGAATTCATGGTGTACCAGTATGCCAAGTTGAAAAAGTTAGAGTTCATGTTTGACTTTTCAGATAAATTTATCAATGGACACGATTATGCTCTTTGTCAAATGGACACTGACAGTCTTTACATGGCTCTCAGCGGCGAATTGTTGGACCAACTTGTGAAACCCGACCTGAAAGAATCATACTTTATAGAGAAACGAAACTGGATTCCAACAGCGGTGTGCGATGACCACTTAGAGCTTTTCGTAAAGATAAAAACCCAAGGTGTCAAAGAATGGATCCCCCTCGCTTGTTGTCAGAAACGATCAGTTCATGATCAGAGCACTGCGGGTCTTTTCAAATCCGAGTGGGAGGGTGATGGAATTCTAAGTCTCAACTCCAAGACTTAAATTTGCTACAATAAAGACTCGATACGTGAAAGAAAATCAAAGAAATCGAGTGCAAAGGGTGTCATAAAAAAACTAAATGTTCAAGAACCCAAAGACTTCTTGGATGTTCTTTTGAAAAGAAAAATTATCCATGCTGTTAATACAAATTTTAAAATAATAGAAAACAAAATGCACACTTACATGATAGAGAAAAAGGGACTGAGTTACTTATATGTGAAGCGTCGTGTACATTCTGACGGAGTGACGACGAGTCCTTTAGAGTTATGAAAATAAAAAAAAAATATAATAAAAAAAAAATTAAATAACTGTAAAGGGAAAAAAATAAATAAAAATGTAGATGTAGATAAGCCGGTGAGATAATATCCTTTGTTGTTGTATTAACTTCATCTACTATGTCCACCGACTTACCTCATGTATCAGTGTTGAAAAGAAAAACAAGACAATGTGTACTTGCAATCCAATTTTCACTTGGGAAATAATAGATGCATTAGATGTATTCTTCTTTAAGGCCCTGTTGTTAAACCAAGGTGTTCATAAAGTGTTCGTTTCTAATGTTGTATTTGATTCATTGAGTGTGTGTTTCAAAGATGCATTTCAAAGAGTGCTTAGTACCATCACAGATAGAGCTATAGAAGTATATCAATTCCATAACGAGACCATATGTGCTTTCATCAAAAGGCGTTATATAATAGAAGCGATCAACATGTTGCTTGCTCTTTTGGAAGAGGGCTCAGACTTCTTGAGAAAGATGTGTCATTGTTCAAAGGAAACATTCGACTCTTTTTGTCAAAAGTGTGTTGACCAAATGTTGTGTAGCAAAGTTCCTTACCCCGGTGTACCAGATGCTCAACTGAGAAGTATCATGTCCAGACAAACTGAATGGAGTACTTGGTATAGCACTTCAGTGGATTTCACTTGTAATATCGATGAGATGTGGATGGGAAATGTGGCTTACACATATCCTTCATTTCAAGAGGGTACTTGCTCCAAAGTTGTACACCAAGATTACACCATATACAGTCTGAATTATGACAAACAAAAGTTGAATGTGTACATCTCAATGTGTGGGTTCTGTCATGTTCCTCTCAGATATTCGACTAAGTTATGTAGAGAGTGTGAACTTGTATTTAGCAACTTGTAAATAATGAAGTGTAAATATTATTTATCAAAATAAAAAGAAAAAAAGAATTTGTTTGTTAAGTTTTTATTTTTAGTAAACCCGCCCCTATTCAAGGGGCGGGTTTCCAAAAAAAGGGCGCCCCCTCAGCCCAAGGCCCCCCCAACCCAATGGTCCCCCCTAAAGGCCCCCTCCATCCCAAGGGCCCCCCAAATATTTCCTAGTTTTTTTGTTGTTTTATTGTTGTTTCAGCTTGCCTTTTTTTATTTATATAAAAAACATCTCACTATAGTCACACCCTCATGTACATAATAAACCAAACCTCTTTATGCTAATAAGGTCGAGTAACTACTTGCTTGCATACAGCTGACGGTATGATGTGTGGACAGCCAACCAATCAGAGGTCTCCATTTTGGCAAAAAAAATTTAAAAATAGAGCCACGTCACCAAATTTTTCAAATTCCCCACTAAAATGATGACCTCTGATAGGTCCATTCAAATAAGGGTCATGTGACCTTATTTGCATAATAGAGGTCAAGTAACCTAAACAGCCAGCCAATCAGAGGGCGTCATTTTGGCGGCACACCACAGGGGGTTTGGGTCACGTGACCCCACATTTGAATTTCCTGCCAAAAGGGTGGCCTCTGATTGGCTGCATCCCCAGTGAGTAATATCCTTAGATTAGCTATAGTCCCATTCCGATACATACTATACTACTAATATTTACCTCTCGTTATGGTTGAATGGTTCCGCACTAAGTGACCTCTGGTCCGCCTCCCATGTCACACCAGTGGTGCCCTCCTACGAGAGATGTAGGAGACGCTCCCGAAGAGCGCCTATCCTACCCTGATACGGTTTTTAGTAACAGTCTCAAATACATAGGCTTTGATACATAGTAAATATGATTCCTGACACTGCCCCCCTCCAGATAACAGATAGGGGAAAACAGTAATAGATATGAAAATGATTTGACCATAGTTTATACATTTCACCTAGGGAATTGAGATGATACCGAGATGTTACTACAGCCCTGAAAAGGACTTGAACACAGTTCATTTCGACCTTGAAATACATATAATGTGCATAGCTAATAGGTTATTGAACAAGTAACCTATGGATAATTCATGACGCATGTGTGTTAGTGAAGGATAATTACACTAGGGCATAGACCGAGTGTAATTAGCCTCAGCGCCCGGCAGCAGACAGCGACAGCCCCCGTCTCGGCTTGCTTTGAATGCGTCTCGCGGTTATAAATGTATGTACACAATCAGTACACACACCTTGGCACCCGGATAGGCTTGGCTTTGTTTGAATGCGTCTCGCGGTTATGGCAGCGGCACACGGCGAAAAATAGTGTTTGTACACGATCGGTACATACACCTCGTCGCCCAGCAGTGGACAGCGACAGCGCACATGGTGAAAAAAGATGCGCCCGGACCGGGACTCGACCCACGTACCTCTAACAGCTGAGCGCAATGCGCTAACCACTAGACCACCGCGTCTCCTCCTTCAGCGGCCGTCTCGGCTTGGCTATGTTTAAATGCGTCCCATATGGGTTTCTTGAACATTAGACGTTTTGAAGCTTTGCTTCAACATAACAACAAATCAGGGATGCCACTCACTGATCCCCAAAAATTCGGAAATCCTTCTTATTTTCTCAATTTACAATAGGAAATACCTATAGGAATGGAAGCCAAAAATTCGGAATTCCTTAAAAGTTAGGAAAAGTGGCATCTCTGACAAAAATAGCATAAGTCCACAACCTATATCCACGCACAAGGTTGTATATAGAGTGATTTCGTTTGTAGTAAGAGAATCACATATCATCACAATAAAGCGTCTCTTCGAGACATGAGTACATTTCATCCAGCAATAAGGTTAATAATCTTGATTGGTGATGTCGCGAACCAGCAGAGTAAGCCTTTTGAGATGAATATATAAAGGTAAATCCTCCGTGACCATAGATCAGGTAAGTCCCGGGTATACAAAATATTTTTAGTCCTGTTTGCATGTTTGGCAGTGGTAGTCCAAAGGTGATTTGGTTCACATCGACAGCATCAAAGTTGCCCTCGAGGTAGTGGTCTGCGTCCAGTAGGTTGTGATAGCGTGTATATTCATATATACCACGCTCCGTTACCCTTTTGTAGATCTGGTAGGGTAACTTGCCCAGTTCCCGGACAGTTTTACATTTGAGAGACTACTAAACTGGCCCAACACTGTTTCCTACATCTAGGCTCAGCAGGATGCATGGATAGGGCCCCTTGGTATCATAATAAAAAGTCTCCCTAGCTGAAGCCTAATATTTATAGTTGTTATAAGGGGTTTTGTATAGACATTCAAAAGTGCCCAGTTCTCGGACGGGTGTCCCAGTTCACGGACAGCCTCTGTATTTTAAAGATAGCTTTACAAGCTGAAGCAGGCTCACCACCATTATTAGATATTGATGAACTAGAAGTCTTGACGTATTTGCTAATATATTCACTCTAATTTTGGTTATAGAATATCAATTATCAAAATTGTCAGGAAATAGGCATGTCATCATGCCCAATTACAGGACACCACATTTTCAATGGTCCAATTCTCGGACACAAGTTTCTAGTGATACCAACAGAGGGCACCGCACACTTTGAAATTTATCAATTTGCCATTGGGAATAGACATCTATTGGATATAACAGAGAGGAAATCAAAATAAAATTTTATTGCCTAAAATAACATTTAGCTAACTCCAAAAAATCTTCCAAGAATTGGACCTGTCCGAGAACTGGGCAAGTTACCCTAATACAGACCTTGCTTTTTAAATTCGGAATTCCTCTAAATCATCGTCGGAGTAATCCTCCACATTGATTCGGGGTTCATTCTGAGCATCCGGAATCCTAAGTGTTCCCACACCCAAGAGATCCTCCTCTTGGCAAATAGGAGACACTGTGTTACCCGAACTAGCGGGCGACACATTGGTATCCTCCTCTGCCCCTTCGAGCCCACTATGTGACGGGGTGCTATCCCCACCACCGCTTGCGAGGTTCAACTGAACATCTTGCACGGTCATTTGGTTACATGTGTGGTTGACTCGAAGCCAACCAACACACCTTGTATAGGTGGAGGTATACAAGGACAATAGCTTTAAGTAACTTTTATTCCCCGAGACGCTTTTTCAAACACTAAATTAAAATTAAAAACAATGCGCACTACAGCACAAGTCTGGTTGGCACCAAGCCAAGTCGCAAAGTGGCGGGATCTCAAGCGTCATCTGATATTATTTGAAACAATGCGCATGTGCACTCTTGTGCGTCGCTGTAACCTTGCGTCTTGACCCTATTATCAAAATGAGGTCAGTTGACAAAGTTACCACAAGACGTTCCGCCTCACCCTTTCAGGGGCGCGAGTCATTCAACAAATTAACCGGTCTTTTCAGTCTTCCATGTTGACATCTTTTTGATTCATTAGGAGCTCATAGAGGAATTCAAATTATAATACAGAATGCCTTATAGCTATCCTGCCGGATTATCCGTCCTCCACCCATGGGAGTGTCAAAAAGGTCACCATTTCAGCCTTCACGTTAGGGTTAAGTTCTCTCGTTTAGCCATTACACATAAACACGAACTAACAGGACATTACACTCGTTGTGATACTCAGGTTAGGTCACTGCACCCCCTAGCCATAATTCTAGGACTGCGTCTTACTCCTTCACGAGGAGCGTTCCCTTTAGACCTGGTGGCGGGAGGAGCCTTTTCCATCAGCTGCTTAGTCTTAGCATCAGTTTTCCTCCTCCTTTTACCTTCACCTGCCAAGACTTTTTTCTTTTTGCCTTTCTGTTGGGATAGTATTGGTTTCGGGGGTCCTTCCTCTACCTTTTGCTTTCTGGGCCTGCCTGGACCCTTTTTAGCATCAGACGGGGTAATCCGCACTACTTCGCCCACCTCCTCTACCAACTCGAGACCGAGTCTGTAGGTTTCGGTGGTTAGCTCCCTCCCCAACCAGGGTCGTAATCGATCCACATTAGATTTATACTCCCTCCCATACGGAGTTTGTATAATGACTGTTGACTCACTTACTATATCAAAGATAGTATATGGTCCGTCCCAGTTATAGGCTAATTTTATACTGACGAGGGGTCTATGTATTTGAACCACTCTGTCAGCCAGTTTGAAATGACGAGGTTTCAAACCTGTGTCATAGTCTACTTTCTGCCAATGGGCGCTTTTTTGTAGTTGAATTCTTACAGACTCAAGCATGCTTAAATCTGTCCTTCAAAGATTCAACAAACAAAATCATGCATGGGGTTTCGGGACTGATCCCTATGACACCATACACCAAATCAGCTGGCATAATGATGTCTTCCCCGAAAACCAACATGTTCGGCGCACAATTAGTAAAAGCATGTACTGTATTGTTGTAGGCATGAACAACGAAATCACATTGATCATCCCAATCATCCCTATGTGTATTGACCAATGGTTTTAAGCATTGGATCACTTTTCTGACCAGAGGGAGGACTCGAAATCCCGTCCCTGATCTGAATGTAACATCAAAGGTGCCCCGAACTGGAGGATCCAGCCCTTGACCAATGCTACCGCGCAGGTTTTAGTCTGATTATTCGGTAACGGGAACTATTTTGTGTACTTTATGTAATAATCAGAGACTACCATCATGCAAGAGTTGTCATGAATGGTTGTGTTAAAACCAGTTATGATATCAATTGCAATTCTGGCGTATCTAACACCAAACAGTTCTTGCTGTAGAGGGCTTTTAACCACACCAACACCTGGTTTATTTATATAGCACTGTGGGCGTGTCTTTATCCATCTCTGGAGGTCTTTAGACATTCCTGGCCAGTAGTATCTTCGTTGGAGACGCTCAAGAGAATGTTTCTTTACGAAATGACCACTGGTTGTATGTCTGTGACAGAAGAACATGACATCCTGTCTCATGGCAGAAGGCATTACTATTTGTAATATCATTCTCTTTCCAGGCCTTATCTTCCATCTACATAATAGTCCATCTCGAATCAACAATTCAGATCATTGCAAGAGAAAAAGCCTAAAAATTTTCCAACGAGATTTCCAGTCTCATTGGACATTTCCCTTTTCTAATCAGTTCTTTCAGACCAGACATTGTAGGGTCTGCCTCCTGAAACTTTAGTATCGAATCAGGAGTCCACTAAAAAAGACTCTGCATTACTATAGGATCTACAGGAGATCCCACACTGGCTATTACAGCCTCGTGAGCACTGCAGTCGTTACATTCTAGTCTGCCGCCTCTTCTAACAGGTTTCCTGCTCAGGCTACCAGCATTGGCATCCTGATTGCCTGGTCTATGCTGGATATGACTGTTTTCCAGCCCGAATTCACTCAAGTGTGCCAATCACTTCCCAATCATCCCTTCTGCATCCTTGAAATTTAACAACCATTTCAAGGATGAATGATCGGTTCGAAGCGTAAAGTACCCTCCATAGAGAAAGTGTTTAAACAACTCTTGTTTAGTGGTACAATAATTCCTTTGAGCCTTATTAAGACCATTACTCGCAAAAGCTATTGGAACCTGGACACCATTCTGTATCTGGGATAATGCCGCTCTAAATGATTCGTTACTTGCATCAGTATCCAGAATGAAATACCAGTTTCATTCGAATACCTCAGCACTGGAGTTTCCGTAAACAATCCTTTCAACTCCTCGAAAGCAACCTGTTGATCATCCCCCCAAGGGAATGGATCTCCAGCCCTGCTAGGAGTCCAGTGTGCGATAGCTTGTAAGGGATAGGCTACTCTAGAAAAATTGGGAATAAAGTCTCAATAGTAAGAGCAGAATCCCAGAAACGAGCGTACATCTTTCACGCCTTTTGGTCTTTCCCAATCAGAAACTGCTTTAAGTTAATCCGGATCCGCTTTAATACCTTCAGTACTAATAATCCTTCAGAGGTAAACCATGGATTTCTGAAACAATGTACACTTTTTAGGTTTTTGCTTTAATGCATTATGTTGGATTCGCTCCAAAACCATTTCAAGATTGTTAGCGCATTCTTAGAATGTCTTACCAAACACTATCACATCGTCGAGGTATACCAAACAGCTTTTCCATAAGAGGTCATCTAGGACAGATTCCATCATGGCCTCAAATGTAGCTGAAGCATTGCACAATCCATAAGGCATCAATATGAATTGATATAACCCCATGTGACTAGTGAATGCGGTTTTCTCTTTGTCCTCCTCCCTCATAGCGATCTGCCAATAGCCAGATTCTAGGTCTAAACTACAGAACCATTCATTTCCCCCTAGAGATCCAATGTTTCATCAATTCGAGGAAGAGGATAAGCATTTCTTTTTTGTGGTACCATTGTGTTTTCTATAATCCACACAGAACCTCATAGTACCATCCTTCTTCATAACCATTTGTACCAGACTAGACCATGGGCTAGTACTTTGAATGATTACACCATTTTTCAACATTGATTCTATATGTTCTTTCACCAGTTTTTTTCCTTGACAGAGGTAACCTCCAATAAGGCATTTTAAATGGTGGAGCTTCTCCTGTTTCGATTCGATGTAGAACTTTTTCAATGCGCCCTAAGGGTTCCTCAGTCGCTTTAAAAGCTCTACTATACTTTCGAAGCAGCGAGCGTATTTCACTGTTGTTCCTCTGAACAGCTTACGGACGATTCTACTAATCATTCCAGGGCTTCAGGTTATACACTCACTTCATCTTTTGGTAAGTACTTTTTGGAATTTATAGCACTTACAATTGCCTCCACAGCTATAACCGTTGCTATCTCTCTGTCCTTTCATAAGTACTTAACTTCAGTTCCTGGATTAGAAATGGGCATGACAGTCCATGATCCGTTTGAAAGCTCTACTACAGACTCGATACCACCTAACTTCAAGTTACTCCTCACGAGAACGTCATACGAAGTTCCTGCAGGTATTTATACTGTTTGGGCCACTGTTGCTATCGAGGAAATCTGTTGTAATACACATTGCGCTCTAACCCTGTAAGGTTGTTCTATAATTAGAACACCTGTACTGGGGTTAAGAATAGCATCATAATGGGAGGCAAAATCTAAGCCTATAATCCCGTCATCAGCTATATCCGCTATAGTAGGTGAGAAAATAAATTCCCTTTTACCTACTTCCAATAGAACAAAGGTTCATCCATATGTCTGCATCTGAGTACCATCGGCAGAACAAGCCTGAACCTTTGAAACGAAAGTTTTCAGTCATGCCTGGTAATGCATTGTAAAGTCTAGAGCTGATAAAGGAGTGACTAGCTCCCGTATCAACTAGAAACTCAGCAATACGTCCTAGTACAGATACCGTCAAGTACCAGCGTCTTCCTCCCAACGGGGAAGGATCTACTGTGAATCGTTTAAAATCTTTAGTGAAACTGAGATCTAATCCTTGATCTTTAGGTATTTGAAACATGGAGGGGAGAGTTGAGCACCTGCAGCTCTGAAGGTTTCCCTAAGCTTAACTCCCTCCTCACTCAAGCTTTCAAATTGACTATCACCTATTGTCAACAATTTTTCTTTCTCGAGGTTGCCAGACCCCTGCTCAACGGGTGGTTCCTTCCCGTCTATTACAGTGCTGGCAATTCTTATCACTTTAGATTCCTCTTGATTCACCGCATCACTTGTATGGCAAAGTTCCACACTTGGGCTTACCTGGTCGCCTTTCGAAGCAACCCCCTTTAGTTTTCCTGTTTACCTTTCAATACAGGCTTTTCGGCAGGGCATTCCATAGCGAAATGTCCCTTCTCCTGACAACGATAGCAAGTTTTATTGCTCTTATCAACCTTTGGCCTATTTCTAGATCGCTTCTTGGCTAGTGATTCAGTTATTTCCTTCACTAGCCTTTCGACCATACTACTATCGGGCTCTAGATTAAGAGGCTCTACAGCCTTCTTTTCCTCGACAGGGGTTCTTTGGGCTGTTTTCTCATTATTTCATTGCAAGTTTTGGTATCCCCTCAACTGGAAACGGGCTGCGCTAACATTTATTTCTGAATCCTCAACATAAGGATCCTCGCAGTCACCAGGAGTGCTTTCCTCAAAATTCTTCCATAAAGAACTCATCATCCATTGGCATAGTAGGGTGTACCTTCCTTAACAAACTTTGTAGAGCCAATCCATATATCTTCGGAGACTCTCCTGGCTTTTGAGTGTGCTTACGAAATTCAACTCAAGGGTCTGTACATCCCACTGTCCCAAAAACATAGCTAGCACACACTATCAACTGTAAGAAGGTTCCACCCGAAAATTCTTCAGTCCATCTATCGAGAGCTACTTTTCCCACTCCATCCCGGAGGCATTTACAGAGTTGAGAAAGGGCCTCCTCGTCACTCCATCCACTTATTTTCATGTCATCCATGAAACCTACTAACCATTCTAACCAAGGATATCCCCCCTGTATGGTTTAGGCTGTGATACAACTCTTTAAGCAGCGTTAGTCGATCTTTTGATAGAGCGAGCAAGTTTTACACTTTTCAAAACCATCAGAACGTTGAGAGATTGTATCTAATCCCAAGCCAGCAATGGTTGGGTTAGCCTTATACAAATCACTTACTCTCAGGCTTAAACTAGACCTTTGGACCGGTGTGGGTGTAGTAGGCCTCATTGAGTAACGTGCTCCATTTACTGTTCCATTAGTATAATGAACAGTTACTGCTGGATTTGCTACTGGTTGCAAGGGTGGGCCTGACCTCGATGAAACAGGGGTATTACCTTGATTTATACCTGCTGCTGTTTGGTTTTGAGCTGTTCTTGTAAATACAGGTCTAGTCCCCAATGAGATACTATTGCTACCGGTCAACGGTTGTTGGGTAGCTTGGCTTTGGGTATTGCCTGTAGTAGTGCTCGTTGGTCTTGAGCTCGTTACCCCTCCTGAAGTTCCAGCTTGTGTCAAGCTGGAAGATTTCAGTATCGATTTAGTTCGAGCAGGCGTACTAGTAGGTACACAAACTATCATTTCTCATAGCTTGAGACTGATCTCCAGCGTTAGGTACCACCCTCACATTAGGTGCATTAGAAGGCAGTAGCTGAGCTTTAGTTCTCTTGATATAATCATCAAGCATACTTTTCCTCATCTGAAGGTCAGCTAGTTCTAGGACTGATTCAGCTTTTTTTCTTTTCGAGATCTTTATTCTCATTAAGAATACCTAGATGGATCTCTTTATTTTCTTCAACTTGCCGGTACCTCATTCTTTACACTATTCAACTGATGTGTAGTAGCATTCAAATCCTGCTGTTTCGCGTCTTATCTTTTGTCAAGATCATCAATGCAAACATTCCATTTTGCAATCTCTGCTTGCAACTCATTTCGGGCATTTTCAGCTTCCCGAATTGCCTCATCCATGAACACTACTGATCTCTTTGGAGGCATTGGGGCCGTTTTCGTCGAACCTCCAGGGTGAAAGAGACTTTCATTGATGTCATCAAGGGTTTCCCCACTACGGGGACTTCAAGCACCCCCTCAAGCTCTGTCACTAGCCCTCCCCATGGGATTCGAAAAAAGCATTTTCTTTCCTGCAAAATGTAGCAGGCCTCGGCCTCGGGAACTGGGAGGAAAAATTTCCTTGTCCAGCTTCACTCTCTGTGGAATAAATTCATCATCTTCCATTTCATCAGAAGAGAGGATCTGTTCCTGTTCACTTTCTAGACCTGCTGATCCGACACAACTATCGGATTCTATCGATTGAGTCGGTGTGGCAAAGCCTGTAGCTTCTCCCACATCTTCTCTCCCCTCTAAAGCGATCTCGTCATCCTGACGAAATTCCACTTTGGACTCTTAATCCTTACTGGATCCTGGTCATGGCACCAGTGTAGGTATTGCCGTTTCGAGATCCTACTGACGTCGAGATAACTATATTATCGAAGCAATAACTAGTCGGTTCGAGTAGGTTTCAGAATCACTTTATTACGGTATGTTTACAAGAGGACTTACAAACACGTTTCAACCTTTCATATGCCTATACACTACTAAAAATTATTTTCTTATAATCTTAAAAAATCTTACCTGATGGACAAAGCTACCAGTTTTGAGATTTTTAATTTTCTTAAAACTGTTAGTTTTGTCCGCCATGTAAGATAATTGATCTTACTTTTATTAAATCAAGAAACATTTTTAGCTGTGTAGTCAGTACCTTGTAAGGTGGTAATACTCTCGCTTAGATAATGATTAGACCTTTTCAAGACCAGAGTAGCTTACCAACTCGGTAGGACTGTACATATGGTTCTTCCCTCCTACGTAGGAGGACAGCGGAATATATACCTCTCGTTATGGTTGAATGGTTTCGCACTGAGCACCCTCTGGTCCACCTCCCACGTCACACCGCCCAAGGCCACCAGTGGTCCCCTCCTACGAGAGACATAGGAGACGCTCCCGAAGAGTGCCTATCCTACCCTAATACAGCTTATAGTAACAGTCTCGAATACATAGGCCTTAATACATAGTAAATACGATTCCCTTCACCAGTTTCTTTAAAACAGATGCGTGTGGGCAAAATGTTTCATTAACTATGTTCACATACATATTTCTCCTGAGTATGGTTATTATCCGCAATTATTTATAGATAACTTGTCATAACATCTAGATAATAGATTAGTTGACGGGAACCGTAATAGGTTACGCTGGCTTCTTATGATGTTCACTTTCAGGATCTAACAAAGTGGAAAGTCCAATCTTATGGGTGGCTTCGCTGTGCTTTCTTTTCCTCTGGTGCTCTCTAGCTACGCTAAAGCTTGATAATCCCACGGGAGTATGGGGGTCAATATGGCAAAACCACCCACCATGATTTCTCTAGGACTCACACAATCATAGGCCAAGAAAAGAAGAGATAGGTTTCTGGGATAGAGCCATTTGAGGGATAGGTGCCTCCTTTTACACGGGAGACACCTAGGAATATTTTGGACTGCCTTGTGGCATTTTTCTTCATCATCAAAAATATGAAAAATGAAATGTGATTTCTGCCTAGAATAACACCAGCAACATGAATCAGTGATTATTAGGTGACTTGATTTTGGATTAATGGACCCTTCTCAAATTTGGTGACAGCTTAGGAATATCTACTCTCCGCTTTTTCATTTCTTTTGTCAAAGACATTCGACTATTTGTCCTTCTAGGATTTCTAGAGAAGGGGGGGTCATTCAGCTAGAGTTTATATGATTGAGATGATCATATCTACGGCCTGAGGCAGTCTAATATAAGTGGATGCCACCCAGCCCCTGCACTTATTATACTCCTTAAGGGGCACCTTCACACATTTCTCACCATCATGTTGTATGCCCAAACACATTTCTTTGTCTATATAACCCCTAATCAAGATAAAAAAAAAAGAAATACCGAAAAGAATCAAATTCCCTAAACTATACCCTAGTAGGGAAGGATTATGAACTGACAATATCAACACAGTTCACGAAATACTTAAAACTGTCCAATTCTAATATGAGCCTGCACATATGCAGGCTTGGGCAGGCATAAAAAAAACTGAACAAATATTAACCCCCATGATCTTTTGCCACAGAGTGGCCCATCACTCATCAAAGGAAATAGCCCCCATCAAATCACCATCGGGCATGAGTAGCAGTATTGAGCCAACAGTTGCAGAGGGCTTAGACAGACAGGAAGGTAGGTCTCAGAGGGGCTTCTTATTGCTCCCTTTGGTCTGTGGTTTCATTTCTGAAGATGGCCAGAGGTCAGCGGGTGCAGCTTTCATTCAACCAGAAGCTCCTATTACGCATCCACATGTATAGACACGGTGCAAGCAACTGTTCTCTCGAATTTCCTTTTGTCATTGATAGTATGCCTCATTAGTTTTGGTCGTATAGTAGGGGAAGGGCATACTCGATGCTTTAAGAATTATCAGCTTCTCGATGGTACTCCATGATCCATTTAGGCAGTAAGATTTCTTTTGAAGGTAGAGTAAGATCCCTTTCTTTCAGGTCAATGGATACAACCTTATATATATGATCTTCAGAATATGTGACATTCGGCAGACCAATTACTTAATTCCTTGAGCCAATATAAGGGTAATAACTGTGGGAATAACCCTATCATGATCAGGACACATAAGTAAAATTGTATTTTATAACTTCATTTACCAATAAACATTTTATTCATGATTAAATGATGGTGCAAGTGTGAGGCCAAAATCAGTGTATAACAAATGATGATTGCCTGCCTTCAAGAATAAGAAATATTCTTATCCCTAATAAGCAAAATTCTGTCCAATGCAGGTAATGCTGAAAATGGTTTCTCAAGAGTGAAGTTAGATAGGCATGGCTGTAACCTAGATAAAGAGGATCCAAACCACTCATCGGAAATCCTTAGTGAGGCTTTATGAGCACTTGTCACTAAAGCGCTGGTTCCACAGGCATAAATCCGTCGGATTAGCACTAATCCGACCGATTTTTTTCTATACTTTTGATATATTATAAATCGTCGGATTAGGGCTATTCCGACCGATTGTATGGCTGTGGAACTAACGCTTAATGGTTAATGCAGAAACAGGTTAATATTATATGGCCGTCTTTGACAATACTGTACCCCGTTGGTCAGGAGGTTAATTCAAAACATCCCAGGTAACAAGGAATGTTAAGTGAATGTTGATTAACGTTCACTGATGGTTAGTTGGACTAATATTTGTCAAAAAATATTGTTTCAACATTGATTTGGGGTTTTTAAGAAATGATGTTTGTTTAACATTTAAAAAACGTTCAGCAGATAACTTTTTTCAGATAATCTTTGATCAACGTTGGACAACGCTCAGTATGTGGAATCAAACCAATGTTGATTTAACTGGTTAAAAAAATGTTGATTGAGCGTTATTCTCTGGTTTCAAAATATCTCACTGGTGGCATGAAATGTTATGATAGGACTGGTTGTGATGCTGCATACATGTACATGTCTATTAGAAATCATAATTGTGATAATGTGACTGTTGCACCAACCTCATTATATAGATCCTATTTCTAGGTATATGTGGCCCAACAGGGGAGAACGTGCCTCCGGGGGGGATTTTTAGTACTGGTTTTGGCCACCAGGGGGTAGTATATGGGTAAAACACTGACAAATATGCTAAAAATAGCTTTAGACCAATTTTTTATAAGGAATCCAGTGGTATGCTTAAAATCATTCCATCTCCACTGAAAATGTTCCATTTTTGGAACGTTGGTTGCCATGGAAACATAGGAAATTGGTAGATAAGGCTATTTCTGGTTGCCATGGAAACCACTCCCCTATTCCAATTAGGAATTTTTGCCCCAATTTTTTTTCGAAAATCCCTCAGGAACCCAGAACCGAAAACAGAGCTAAAAAATTCCCTCTAGAACCAATTTTATGACAAAACCATCACATTCCTTTGGTTATTTTTTCACAAACTGTATATTTTGCATTATTAGTGTTTATGTTAGGATATAATGCATTTAGAGCTTATTTCCCATTTTAAGTTGTACACACCAACCTATGTTTGACAAGCAATTACAGCAAAACTACTGGGGATATTTTAGCTCAAGATATCTCATTTTAAAGCCCATGACGTAAACCTTAAAAAGCCATTTCCCCCCAGGAGGCATGTTTTCCCTCACCTGGCCACATATCTAGGTAAAAGAATATCCATAAATGGTTAAAAATGTTCCATGCATTATGGTCCATGGTATGCTGGACACCTTTAGTTGAATATTTGGAATGTGTATAACCCATTCCTGTTTTATCTTCCTTATGAATCAATGCACTGCTCCTCTAACACACGAGGTACAGGGTCCCTTTGCAAAAGGGGATACATGTACAATTGAAGCATAAAGAGATGGGGGGAAATTCATGAATTGAATATAATCAGAAAATAAAATTAGAAATAAAGTAAATCCCCTATGGCAATACACTGGCTTGATATGGAGTAAGGTTGTTTTAGGTTTGATATAGCATCATTTTAATGCATATTTCTATGAAAATTATTGTGTTTAATCAACGTTTTTTCAACATTTATTCAATGTGGTTTGAGTCAATGAAATGGAGTTAAGCTGAACCCTAGAGCTTTGAACATTTTTTCAACTAGGAAATGACGCTAATTCAATGTTAAAGTAACCTCATTTTGTTACCTGGGATACGATCATCAGTACCCAGCGATAGTAGGAATTTCCTGCCCTATTGATTTTACTGGTGGTAAGATGTTACTGGCATGCATTCACACAGCCAGTTTTTATAAGTGAGGGCCAGCAGAAATGCCTATTAGATGTATAGTGCCCCCCTCCCCCACCGTAATGTAACAGTGCACTTAACGCATTAATCTGGCCAAAGGACATTCATTTTTTTAGACTCAAAATATGGTAAAGTGGCACCCACTGCACATATCATTCCCTCATTTAAGAGTTTCAGGGTTAAGGCTATCCAACATTCTGTCACATTGTGTATAAGGGGTGGTTTAATCATGCTACCATGAAACCATTACCAACAAACATTTTAGGCTGCAGGTTTTATGTGTTATACTATATAGAAACATAGAGGAAATTGGATTTAATTCACCATGACCAACAGCTTAATTCAAAACATCCTGGGATCGCAACCCCAGCAATCTTAGTGTAGGCACATATCATAAGATCTGGCCGGTCTACCCTATGTAATGCAGTGGTTGCAGGCCTGTCAGGAATAGCAAGTCCTGGGATCACTTCACTATTCCTTTTCTAGCACTAAGATCACTGTGAAAGAATTGCATAGTGGTTTCACCTGAGTACAAGAGCACTTACAGGGAACACTCCTGATCGAAAGAGTATAAATAGCCTGCTGCATACATATAGAGGGGAGGGAGGACATTTGCTGATTGTCCTTGAGGGCTCTTAGGGCTACTCATGCGTTAAGTGCACTGTAAGGTAATTCATCCCTTCTCTCTCTTTGTCCTGGGGGAAGGGCACAATGCTTCTAATAGACAAGCATAAATCATACATTCATGGGAACAACTCTTGAATACTGTACAGGGGTCAACTGCACCATGTGCTCTTTTGGTAGCCCATATGGGGATGGGGAACAATGGTATAAACACTGTTGTGAAGAAGAGTGGCTCACATCTATTCCTTTATTTTGGGACTCTTACCCCTGTGCCCAGTCAGTACTTCTAGGAATAAAGTGTAGGAGGGCTGAGGCTAAGATCGATGCGATCTTAGTGCTGGCTAGGAAATGTGAACGCAATCTAATCTTAAGATAGCTAAATAGGATAAGATAGAATAATTCCTAAGATCTCTGAGGTTGCGATCCCAGGATGTTTTGAATTGACCTCCTGAAAGAGTAAATGTCTCATTGGGGCCCCAAGAATGACCATAGAGGAAATGGATTTAATTCACCATGACCAGAAAAGGGTCCATGTCTGATTGGGCTCCCCAGAATGAACCAGAACATCTGTGTGGTTGCTAAAGGCTATACGTGGCCTCAACGGTATTCCCGAATTAATGACATTTATGTTTTTCCTGACGGAACTTGCACCGAGTATCATTGTATAGGCTACTGTCACGATTCCAGGATCATGATCTAGAACACTTTACATGTAACTAACAGGTCTACAGGTGGGATACTTCACAGGACAGAGAAAACCAGACAAGGTAGTTATCCAGTAATGTAAAAGATAATACTGCCATTGCATGGGACTGTACATGTGTCATCCTGTGGTTTAAAGTTTCATTCCACGCCTGTCATTTTTTTCCTTTACATTGGCTGTAGTTTATTTTTCCCTTCCGCTCTAGACATTTTGTCATTTTCACCAGCTACTCAGGATCGTGTTTCAATAGTTTCCATGACAGGATGGCCTCAAATTTTAGTATGAGATATAAGAAATGACTCCATACCAGTGACTACATAGTGAATTACAGTACAGTCCTCAAAATAGCAGCTGCTATTTATTCAACGACTGACTCAATACCCACCACTATGACGTCTTATACCACGATTCTGGCACTTCCTGTGCTGAAATGTGCATATCAGCCGTGCATTATATAGGTATATACCACCCATGTGCATTTTTGAAATTTTTGGTATATACTTTTTCGAGGTCAAGTTGGACTTGGAATATTTTGGGAAATGTGTGGCAGACATACAAAGTCAATCTGGCCATCATTTAAATGTGAAAAATCGTGCCAACTCGTAGGAGAATTGAGCACCGGCCACAGTGGAGGTAGGCGGAAACCTTAGCCATAGCACCACACTGTACGGTGATGAAATCCAATGCGAAAGTTCTAACCTGGGGTCCTAGTCCTATGTTTGCACTCAGTTTTCGTCTTGATTCCAACCTTGTCATGTTAAAATATCAAAATCCCAAGAAGTATTTGATCCATAGATGAGGAATGCGTGCTAATTTTCTCCATTTTGTTCAATATAAATAAGAATCCAATGATTTTTCCATCGTAAGCGGGTTGCAGTCCGGCCATTCCCACCCGCCTCCTTGTCCAACAAAAGTGTGTCAGTGGCCCGGATGTAGATATTGGTCAAACCCTCGCCACTGCACGGCTTGGGTATATACAGCATGTACGGCCCTAGGGCACCAATATCCATGATCTATTAGCTTAATAGCACCCATATAGGGGCCACTATGATCTACTATGAACTCCTGTGTTCAAATGAGCATAGGGCTGCAGTAAGGGACGAGTCATTTATTGCCAGGAGGGGGGCTTGTTAAATATAGGAGGGTCATTTTGAGAAAGACTCCCTTTTGTGGGGGGGGGGGCAAATCCAAATAAACCTTCACACTGGGGGGCTCAAAACTAAATATGGGCAATTCAAATACCCATCTCAATGTGTAATTGCATGTGTATAGGGGAAGGTTGCCTAATTTGGACCAGCTCCTAAATTGGACCACCCTTGTTTCCCCTTGTGGCAGTAATAGGAACTAGTTTCCAATGCTGCCATTTTTTTAGTCAATATCACCTAAGTTCCTACTAACTTTCAAAAACGTAACTTTTCTGTAATTCTATGCACATTTTCTGTGAAAAATGATTTTTGTACCTTTTGATCTTATTTGCATCACTGCTTACTTAAGCCCTCCTGGTTGCTAGGCAACATCTATTCATTCAAAATCCTTTCAGATTTTTAGATGTCATATTAGACTTTTAGACTAAAATGAAATTTGATAAAAACCATTGTCATGTTTTAGAAAACAAACTATCAATAAGAAAGATGAAAAGTTGCCTAAATTGGACCAGCTTGAGTTGCCTAAATTGGACCATAGTTGTAGTATTGGGCCAAATTTAGTTGACTAAATTGGACCACCCAATGAGGCCTCGGCCTAGCTTTTTAATCTGGAAGAAAGTGTAACATTTTTCTTACTCCAGTACAGAGCAAATTCACATGATATTGATGGAAATAACAAGAAGACATGTGATATCATATAATAAAAGTTCCCTAGTTTGATAGATTTTTCAATATAATGAAAGGATAAGGAAATAGAGAACAATAATGCACATTGGTCCAATTTAGGATACCAACTAGGCTTTGATTTTTAACCCCTAGGTGCCCAAGCGCGCTTTAAAGCGCGGTTTTGGGCTTTAATGCATGTATATTGAGAAAATTATCATTCGCAAACTTCTACTGGTCCAATCTGCAAAGTTAGACCCTCTTTAGAATGGCCATGACTTCCCAGTTACTATACAACCATCTAATTTGCTCTATCTCCATTATAGCAGGCACAGGAAGTCAAAACTTGAAAATAAGCTGTCATTTTATGTGATTAACTAGAGGGCAACCCTCCAGGAGCTAATATGTGATATGGTACCAAAATGATGCTCTATTATATACACCAAAGTTCTTATGCCCCAATTAGATTTTACAAGCACTGTTCATATCTATAAAGACAATCCATGCATTGATTACTACTAACACAGTATCCTTCCTGAGTGGCTGTATGGGGGCTGTACACATGCAGGCATTCTCAGCTTTGAATGTTCTGTAGGGCTCAAGATTGCAGGAATATGGACATAGATATAGCCCACGAGAGACCAAATTCCAACAAATGACAACAAAAGGAATGTTTCAGTAACTATGGTTACCAGACCTGACCAGAAATGTCACGTCCTTGACTTAAAGTCTTCATTGAGTTATAAGTATTCAGAAAATATAATGCTGAGCCCATATTAAAAGAGAAGGTCAGAATAACACATGGTCTTATCAACAAATTGATATAATTGTGAAATAATGTAAAATCTTCAAATAATTCTGGGCACAAAAAGGTTAAGTGCACACCCTGACTTGAGAAATTCGAATTCCCAGCTTTTTATGCTATCACCAGAAAGCTATAAGGTACCCTCACAAAAGTTATGAATTTTACATTTAAATTCATAGAAATAATCACTGAACAGAAAAAAGTTCTTAGGGGGTCCAAATTAGGCTACTTTCCCCTATATGATTTTTTGGGGTGTCATTTTGCAAAATCAGTTCTTAGGGGGGTCGCAATCATTTTTGTCAGAAACAAATCTGCCCATCCATCAAACCGCCCAACTTAGCAATAAATGACTCGTCCCTAGCTATATAAAGGTGATCCCACCTGGTTACATGGTCATACATATACATGTTCAATTCTCATGAAAATGGGTCATAGTTTTAAATAATGTCAATGGTCATGATTCTGCATACTGCTTATTTTTTCTAGGAGCCCATATATATATAATGTAAAACACAATTAATTGGAATAATCTTGCAAAATCAATACATAGGATAGATCAAAAATGCATAGATGTTATGATCCCACAATCTCCAGAGGATGATTGAGGCCACGGATGCTATATAATATATAGGAAGGCTCCTTAACCTCTGTGAGTGGCCTGGGGTCAAGACCTTTTGGATCATTAGTCTATATAGAGAGAATACTTAGATTACAAAGCAAAGATCACAGATTGACTACATTTGAGCAAAGGAGTGCAGAGGGCAGCAGCTAAGACTACCCACTAATTATTCACATAAAGGGGCTATCGTACAAGTACCCCTTATTGAGTCACTGCTGTGGTGGCTATTTAGCCAGTAAGGAGTACAATCATCCAGTATTATAGCCAGTTATTTTGTCATTATGGCCAAAATCCTAAGATCAGCTGGTAAGATTTGGCCCATCTCTAGTGGTAGCTGGCTGAACCTGTCGTAGAATCTATTGAAACTAGGTCCTGCAGTCAGATTGGTGGATTTCCAAGAGACTGTCAGCACTGCACATGAAGGCATTTCTCAAGATTACGACTAGACCGCTTCAAGTTGTAGTGAGATCCCTCAGTCACATTACAGCTCGGTGTCTAGTGGTCACTAATCATTTCCCTGGTACGACTACCCTACCAAACCCTATGTTGTTACTGTAGTGCTGATTATACAGAGTAGTCGTAGTGCGTTACCTAAGATCACCCACTTTAATGTTAAGGGTTTCAAACCATACACTGCAAAATGGTGTTTAGATCCTAAACATAATTCTAAACATAATCTTGTCCCATTTTTCTGATCATCCTAAATACATGAAAAGTGTTTAGAGAAATGACATGTTTAGCTAATTAAGGTTTATACTAGTTTGTTTCTGATTTGAGGAATTTTGCTTAGATATTTGATTTGTATCTCTATGCATACTATGATATTGTATTTGGGGATTGGCTTTTGAATGAATTTAGGTTGAGGACCCTATGCATCATTCATGCCCACTTTCTGAAGGGGATCAATGCACCTTCATCTACAGGGACAGTTATATTGTCCAAGTATTTCATCTATACTGTATTGAACCCATGTCACATCAGTGCCAGGGCCCCATTGTCAAATACTACAGACACACAGGAAGGATTTTGCCTTATATATTTTCTTAATTCACAAAATGGGTGTCCAAGCACTAGTTGCTTTCCCCTGGTGCATTAGCAGCAATGCTATAGGGTGTAAGTGCATAGCCTCTTATTGTTAAGGTAATATACATACTGCATTAGGTAAAACTGTGATTTAGGAGAATACTGCAATATATTGTAATCAAGCAATAACAAATGACTGCATGCAGAAGATCAACTATAGATTAGAGCTGACGCCTGGTGTAAATTTTATGTCTAAACAGCAAGAAGTATTAGTGTTTAAAAGCTAAACACCTAGTTTTCTGTCTGTTTACAGTCTACACATGTAAACATGTCTAATGTAACTGTTTATGTGTTTAGAATTTAAATGTTTTAACCCTAAACACATCATTGGCTAAACACCTATTGAACCAAATTGTTAGATTTTAAACATGTTAAGACCTAAACATGTTTTAAGTCTAAACACCATTTATGCAGTATAGTGGCTGTGATCCGTCGTACTATCTTGAGAAATGCCTTCCTGGACATATTAAAGACAGCCACTGGGTGTTATCAATTTGTATAGCGGTTGATGTATAACACAAAATAAAAATTACAGGTCTTCCTAAAGGGATATAATATTATATAAAAGGATGTTTTGGGTGAACTGTTCCAGTAATCTTCAGACATAAATAATGTTTGGTAATCTATTTGGATATACTAGATATTCCTCACACATAGTCGTTATAAGGCAAATAATATTTCTAGTAATTTATTTGGTGTTACACAAGGTTGAGTTAAGTTTATTGAAGTGACATTTTCAATCATCTTTTACAGTATTTCCACTAGAGGTTTCCAGCTTGCTTTTGAAATACATCTGGTCCTTGTTTCAATAGTGTCCACGACAGGACACCCACATATCGTAGTGGGAGGTGTATGAGGTCGAAAATCATAGAGGTTTGCATATGACGAATTTGGAGGTATTCCAGCCCCTACTCTTCGAATTTTAGTTTCCCCTGTTTTTCTCTGGCTTAAAGTATCAGGCTGCATGAGATCTACATGTTATATATATAGGTTTTGATGGTCCCATATGCATATTTTTGGCTCCAGGGGGGTAAAATGTGCCCAAAATGACCAAAATTGTCTGGACGAAATTGTGTCTGAGAGAATGACATTTAAGTTACAAGCCATGTTGAGGGCTTAATTTTCCTACAGAAACAATCTTCATACCTCCATGAAAATCTCAGGTCCAGACTATTTTGACCTGTAGATAAGGGAAATCACATTACCATTTATGTCAGATGTGTCCTTGCTATTGTAAAAGAAGCATACTTATAAAAATTCTTTTTCTAGGCACATGTCTGGGCGTAATGACATGTAAGGCCCCATATGCACACTTTCTATGATTTGTGACCATGAAATGGCTCCATAGCAATGACTACATAGTGAGCTACAGTACAGACCTCAAAATAGGTTACAAGAGTGCACACATGGTCAATTATCACGAAAATGGATCATATTGTTAAAGGTAGTCAAATATCGGTGTGTCTCATGAAATCAGTGCAATGTCACCTTTCTGACCGGCCAGGGCATTAATCTTTATATAGGGTACATACATTGTTACAGAGGAAAGAGTACAGATGGGGTGCATTTGAGCAAAGGAGTGCTACGCTCAATTTATCGTGTTACAAGAGCAAGTAATGCACGCCTCTGCGTTTTTGTTTGTTTGTTTATTTCCTCTCCTTTTTTTAGTCTTCGTTTATGTTGTTGTTATCTCTTGTTTTCCTATGGTCGTTGTTTCCTATGTGCAGAATCTTCCTGATATTTCACGATCAGGCTACATGAAACACAGATATCCTCTTTCTAATCCAAAGACACATGCCCTGGATGAGATGGAGATTCTATTGCTGTGGTGGCTATGATTGAGATGATCTTACCTACAGCCTGAGGCAGTCTAATATAACGGAATGCCACCCAGACTCTGTACCCCTCAACTCCCCTTCTCCTTCATGGCCCATCTTCCCACTAAGCCAGCAAGCAGAAATGGGGTTCTTGCGGGATTTAATACCTGTTTTAGCCACCAGGAGGCACCACTATGGGCTAGAATAAGAAAAATATGCCTAAAACTGTTATAGGGTACCTTTTTTATGGAGAATTCAATGATGTTGGATAAAGCATTCTATTTTTGGTGGAAGGGTTCCAAATTAGGCATGTAAAAAGAACATTTTTGGACTAAATAGTCATTTTTGTTGATTTTTGTTGCCATGGAAACATGATTTTCATTCTAAATAGGAAAATCAATGGTCCCATTTGAAGGAATGTTTCACCATGGTTATAGGCAAAAGAACAAAAAAAAAGCTGATTTAGCCATAGACCTACACAATATATATAGTTTACTGCTGTGTAAGTCCATGATTTAGCTAATTAACATAAATTATGCTAAATATGTACATGCATCTCATGACCAATTAGGCCTAGAGCTTATTGCCATTCAGGAAATGGTCTTACCTACCCATATTTAGCAAGCCATTCCTCTAAAACTACTAATTGCATCTATAATTATTATTTATTATTAAAATGTCCTTGTATGTCTTTTTTCCATATTGCGACAGTTCCGGTATGCCTCTGGTCAATGCTTAGCATTCAGTGAATCAGAAGAAGAGAGAAAGTACCTTATATTCATTATATTATAGTCAATGTATATAATCCCAATGAGATGTTTTCTAAAAAAATGTTCTTGATTCCCTCTGCCCCCCTCCCATTAACAAGTCTGACATTTACAGCCAGAAGTATAAGTGATGATCACAAAGGAAAATGACAAGATTTTTGACATAAAACTATACATTAACCCCATTCCTCCAAAAAAAAAGGAGGGAAAACAGCATCTGGAAATGGCTCCATATATAAACCACTATATACGCAGCATGCACTGCAGCATCAAACCAAAAGGTACATACACAGTACATAAGCCAGTCCTGACATTAGCCAAGGATCCTCTGAAGGCACAGCGTACTTGTGCGAAACGTGTTTCTGTTTGTTCTGTATTGTTATTGTTTACAGTTTGCATTGAAGAGACAAGCAGAAAAGATACTCCAGTGCAGTGTATAATATAAAAAAAAACAGAGAGAGAACAAAGGAGATTAGGCTTTAAAAGAAAAAAAAAACAAAGGAAAGACTGTGCGGCATGTAATGCTGCTGTGGCTGTGCCGCTAATGGAGCTCATGCAGCAATAGGGACGGAGGTCGTCCAGGGGTGTCCCTTCTTCACTGTGCTGCCGTTGATTACATTCCTGTGGGTTTGATGAGATCAAAGCTGATGGACAGAGGTCAGTGAAAGTGCATCCAAGGGAAACAATGAGCCTTTAAATACATCAGGTTGAAATTAACCAGGTACTTGTATCCCTGACTATGACAAGCCAACAGGTAATACTGAACCTTTTGTTGTACTTTTTAGGTGGATAATAATAGGCATGTTAATTTCTTTCATTTCGTGAAGAGTAAATTTATAAGAACAAGCATGTAAATCCATTTCAAGAAGACAGAGGTTGTGTAATTGATTTTTATTTTAAGAGCTGATATTCTTCTCAACACGGAGAGCTTTTCTCAAAAGCCATACACAAAAGACAATCGGTTGTTTCTCAGTATGATTATCGTTAATCGGCCATTTCCCAATTGTGTTTTCTTGTCATCTGGGGGAAAAGGGCCCTGTAACAATGAGACCAACTTTAGAACTATTGTGATTCAATTTTATCCCCATATGGAATCTAAGAATACAGGCCCTAGAGTAGATTTAGAGAGATAGAATCTTCTTTGTGAATCAATTCGCTGATAAGAGTGCCAAGGAGGCTTTCTAGCATAATGCCAATGGCAGTGTCCAAAAGGTGCAGAATTTATGTCCAAGAGATGATAAATAATGGGACAAAGGAGGTGTACAAATGGCCGTATAACCATAAATAAACGAAATCCACGGTGGACTTCCCGCCCTCTTCATAAGTCTTAGATGTGGTTGCCACAGAAGCGTCCTTGACTCTTCCTGGAGGCCGTTTCACCATATTTGGATAATAAATAGGGTATCCGTGTTTGCAAAAATGGCCGTCCGTAAATTTCCTAATCAGGTCACCTGTCCTAGACTCCCTGTATGTTTAAAATACCACCAAGACCTTTTAGTGTGTAGCTCTTTTTTTCATATCTAAGGTCTGTACTTCAAATATGGAGTGGGAACAAGGTAGCTGGTCAAATACACTGAAAATACAAGGCTAAGAAATTTAAGGACCTCTGTGGTGATCACCTTTGGTCATCTTGTTGATGATGTCTGGGGAGAGTACCCCATGCTCTTTAGGGTCATTGTGGTCCACCCTGTGTGACCTGGTCAGAGAGGAGTTAGTGAATGATTACTTTACATGTGTCATTAATTAAGAGTTTGCATAAATTTGCATAATCATTCCCTTCCTTTCTCAAAACCAAGCATTTATCATGGAGAGTGATCACCTTCATAGAATTCTATAATTTCAGTGCACTGACCTGATTTTCAAATATGGACATCCTTAGGTATCTAAGTCAATCATGGTGAAACGGCCTCCTGGCAAAAGCCTAAAAGATAAGGCCAAAACCATTTTGCACTTGTTTATGTTGGCGATCTCAGGTAGACAAGTCGATTTACCAATTAGAGGCTAGGAGGTTAATTCAAAAGGTCCTGGGATCGCTACCTCAGCGATCTCAGGAATTATTCTGCCTTATCCAATTAAGTGATATTAAGATTTGACCATCTTGCCTTTTCACAGCCAGCACTAAGATCACAGTGATCTTAGCATCAACCCTCCTACACCATTGCAAGTAGAACACACTGTGCACAGGGGCAAGAGGCCCATACTGAAAGAGTAGCAGTGGAAACACTCCTTCTCACAAGGGTGATTACACAAGGGTTCCCCCCCTATATGAGCAACTTAAAAAGTATAGGATGCAGTTGACCTTGTACAGTATTCAAGAGCACTTCATGCCTGAGTAGCCGGAAGAGCCCTCAAGGACTCTCAGCAACCTTCCTCCCTCCCCTCTATACGGCACATGGCTATTGTTTTATTGACCAATGGGAGGCATCCCTGGCATATACTGCGGAGTCGGGGGCTGAAGGTGTTAGTCATAGTGGCGTCGGGGTCTAATGGCGGCCCCCAGCTGATAATGGCTATGTGAGCTATATATGTGTACAGCAGGGGCATTCACTCTTGGGAGGAGGAGTGTTCCCTGTGAGTGCTCCTGTACTCAGGTGAAACCACTATGCAATTATTTCACTAAGATTGCAGTGATCTTAGTGCTGGAAAAGGAATAGTGAAGTGATCTCAGGAATTGCTGTGCCTGACTAGCCTGCAACCTCTGCATTAGATAGGGTAGACTGGCTAGGTCTTATGATATGTGCCTACACTAAAATCGCAGGGATAGAAATCCCAGGACCTTTTGAATTCACCTCCAGGAATTACTCCAGCAGATGCAGATCTACTGCTGACAGAAGGGTGACTATTTGTACCTTTGTTTTTGCACCTCGGATCTCTACATCTTGTGAGAGTTTTCAAGGGAATACAGAAAACGTAAATAGAGCTCGTTTACCTTGTTGATTCAGATGATACGATCCGATCACATACAGTGTTAAAAAGAATAGAATTGAATTCTGATTACAAAGGTACATGTATAACCAGAAATAGTTATGATATCTAGTGACCTAGTTATATAGCAGGAACATTGAAACCTTATAGTAGCGTAATACAACAACCCAGATAATTTTGCTGTGATCTATCACATTATAACATCATTACTATGACACGGCAGATGTGCCACCCTCTGGGCCAGGAGCTTAATTCAAAACATCCTGGGATCAAGACCCCAGTGATCTTAGGAATAAATCAGCCTTATCCTATTAAGTGATCTTAAGAGTTGACTGGGTTCACATATCCTAGCCAGCACTAAGATCGCATCGATCTTAGCCTCAGCCCTCCTACACTATTCCAAGAAGAACTGACTAGGCACAGGGGTAAGAGTCCCAAAATAAAGGAATAGCTGTGGAGTCACTCTTCTTCACAAGAGTGCTTATACCATCGTTCCCCGTCCCCATATGGGCTAACAAAAGAGCACAGGGTGCAGTTGCGCCCCGTACAGTATTCAAGAGTTGTTCCCATGAATGTATGATTTATGCTTGCCTATTAGAAGCATTGTGCCCTCCCCCCAGGACAAAGAGAGAGAAGGGAAGAATTACCTTACAGTGCACTTAACGCATGAGTAGCCCTAAGAGCCCTCAAGGACACTCAGCAAACGTCCTCCCTCCCCTCTTTATGTATGCAGCAGGCTATTCACTCTTTCAATCAGGAGTGTTCTCTGTAAGTGCTCTTGTACTCAGGTGAAACCACTATGCATTTCTTTCACTAAGATTGCAGTGATCTTAGTGGTGGAAATGGAATAGTGAAGTGATCCCAGGACTAGCTATTCTGGACAGGCCTGCAACCACTCCATTACATAGGGTAGACCAGCCAGGTCTTATGATATGTGCCTACACTAAGATACGCTGGGGTTGGGATCCCAGGATGTTTTGAATTAAGCTCCAGACTTCCATCTCATATCCACCACAAGGAAGCTGTCTTTCTCTCGCCTCCTATCCTGACTTTTTTGTCTCTAAGCAGTGAGTTTGTCAGATACCCAGAAGGCTCCTGCCACCAGATCTATTTAGTGCCATTTAGAAGCACTTAGTGGCTCAATTAAATGTGTTGGTCATCTTTAAATAGGGGAAATTATGTCTGCATATCTTAGAGGCACTATGATGTGATTAGCTGCTATTCACTCTAACATTTTTAAAATATCTCATTGATTCTACAGATTGAGCAAATGGAAGTAACTTCAGTACACAGATGAAGTCAAAAGTGTAAACTGGTGGACGGATAACAATACAAGAATGGCAATCTGTCACCTCTATTGGCCAACAGACTGATAGAGCACAGCATTATAACGTAAAAAGGATTATCGATAAGCCCGAGGTTTACCGCAGGCAAGTCAGAGAATGCCAGAAGTCCTTCATTTAGTGCCATAATGAATATATTGCCAGCAATTGCATAAGGCTGCTTTAACGTGGGCATTCGATACTAAAAACTGTCCCTCCTTTTTAGGGGCTCTGGATGGAGGGACTCCCCATGTAACATGTCGATATTAAGAAAATGTGTATGTCACATGTCACTTAAAGAAGCTCTGAGTTGGCTTAACGTCTGCCACAGTGCTAAAGTCGGAAGACATAGGTCCTCCATTCAGTTTGCCTTTAAATCCCATGTCTTATATCACTTCTAATACACTCTGTAGAATTTAAGAAAAAAACATACATCTCATGTCAATTATTTTTCCTTATTTCTCTGTTGGCCATGTATGCTACTTTTAAGAAATATCCCTGTTGCCATCTCAAATTTAATAGTCTACACCCATCTCTTACCAGGGGAAATAGCCCTAATATCACGCAGGAAGTGGCAGGAATGCGGCAGGGTGAGCTATGGAGGTGGGAAATTGTCTTTATTTCATATGAACACCTGATGAATACCAACGTCCCGCAGAGAGAGCATTGAAGGGTCGATCGCCATACCCCCCAGTGGCAGAACATGTCTCAATTGCCACTGCTGGTCATATGACTTATTTTGATGCTACATTAGGTGAGTTTACGTAATTTTATCAAAGTAACATGAAATAAACACGGAACTGAACTCACAGGCATACATTCTGGTACATGCACCCTTTGGGGGGGGGCTGTCTTGGCGGGGGCTGTCTCAGGATGGAAAGACCACCATGGTCATTTAGTTCTGTCTATATGTAATTTGAGCCGGTATAGCATCCGATAATAACAGGAGGAGTTAAAACTGATCTCTGATATAGTAGATACAATAGTATATGCTTAGTCAAGTCTCTTTGCAGACATGCCACAACTATATTTTAACATTTAAGAAATGAACTGTGAAAAGTGAAAATAACTCTCCCCTCCACAACTTACACAAACTGCATTCCATAGCTGGGTCTGGCTGGGTAACGATACCATTCTGTCGATATTTCTGCTTACTAAGTTGAGAGTTATTTAGGGATCCACTACGTGGCTAGACTGGCTTTCTATCAGGCTGGAATAGAAAAAAAGTCAATGACCATAGGAACTGTTCCCCCAGTTGCTCCCCCATATTGGATATTCCTCACACGTATTGTGAGGTCGCTCCCCTAATATCACCATTCCTTAATGCTTAGTACCCCCATTTCCGGTCCATCTGCAACTGAAATTCGGAAGGGCCTTACAGGAAAGAGATCCCCCTTTCAATTTATTTACATCAGCACTGTGCATGATTCAAATAGACGCAAGAATCTGCGGAGTCTCATTGAAAAGGAAGACTAATGATTCCAATTTAAGATAATTAATATGGATTCCCTTAAATTTATGGGTCCCACCACCAATAGCTTTTTTTATGCAGGCCTTCTAATCATGGAAAGTATAATAATGCTACACAATTGAAAGATGGTGGCGAGGGTATGCTATGAAGTTCAAACTTTGTTCTTGGTTTTATTACAGGTGCCATTTTAAAATCCACAACCTTTGATATAATCATGTTTGAAACTTCTTATGTGGGACCAATACTTCTTTAAAAGTGTTGAAATGCATCCCCTTCACATTCATATAGTTTGTTGTTTTTTTTTTGTATTTTGACTTACTCTTGCAAAACAACATCATGGCCTTAATTATCTGTCAATATCAATTATCTTGCATTTATATTGCTCATTCATTAACTATCACTGGTATGAACACAACACACAATCGAATGTGAAAGCCAAGTAATACTGTTGGCTTCAACCCCCAAGAAGCTGAATGAGATGATCAGGGCTCTTTGTTCTCTTATGTGCCAAACCCTGCAGATCCTCTATTATCTTTCCTATGCCAATCCAAGGTCATGAGACGTTGGTTGTAGGCTTGGGTAATTGGGTTATTTATCATCATATTATGTTTGAAAAACATTTAATCCAGCAATGCTGCTATGGAAAGAGGGACATCAAGGATTATTGGTTAACTGGGACACTGTGATCTGCCAACTCATTTATTGAATTTCAAACCTATGTGAAAAAACAGAAATTCCAAAAACGTCTTTCTGCCAAGACAACTAGATAAACATGAGATGTGCTGCAAGGTGGAGTTTTGTATTGAAAATGGTTTATAGCATCCACCTGCATACATATTACCTAACAAGGAAATCACGAGAGATTACATATTTAGATTACCTGTGAGTCTGAAATAGCTTCCAGGGCACTGGCTATAAATGATTCTATCACATTGTATTTTCAGTGTGGAATAAGCGCACATTAGCTTTCCTGTAGTTTTTACCTTGGGTCCAGTATCCAGTTAGTTTGCTAGTATGGCTCCTAACCATATTCATTCACATGCCAAAAAAAGCATTGTCATATCTATGTCATAAATCTCCGTGACACAAAACAACTGAATAGAATCTGAAGTGCACTTCACATTTCAGATGGTATTTGTTTTTTAAGACCTTCATATTCAGGAGTTATGACAAGAATCGTGTCGATGCAGCAAAACATAGCCTCTATATGACATCATAGTAATAGCATTTTAATCGGACAACTTGTTCGGTGTGGTTTAGCCTTTACCGAGCCTCATTGTATAAAGAAGCAGGAGAATGAAACATCAGTCTTTCTCTCTGTATTTACAAATCTCTTTCAGGCTATCATGATAATGCTACCTATGGCTGGTGAATTAATGAACAGAGATAAATCAGACTGGCTGCTGCCATTATGTGGTCTTAAAGTCTGTGAAGTCTGGCTATCATTCAGTCCGGCTGACACTGGATGAGGGAAACCTGTCTGTGATGGTCGTGTAATGGCAGCTGGATCATTGAAGGAAGCCTGAAGTGTCTCATAATGCCTCCCATTGCCCTCCTCACCTACGCCCACAACGGTTTCTCCACAACTGAGCCTTTAGCCCTTTTCTGATAGGAATCTACCCTCTTTGCTGCCAGGTTGTAAGCATCAAGGGATAAAGCACAAGGGAAAACACACGATTGGTAAAAGCCTCTGTCTGAAAATGGTCTGGCTTGAGCATCAGTGAATCACTTGCAAATCTCTTGCAGGCAATGTATTGGGTATCACATCAACAAAAGAGCAACACACCTTAATAAAGCATTATGGCCACCTGAGTGGGTTCATCTGCCATCTTGTCTCCAAAGATTTCCTTGGTCTCCATGCACATCTCTATAGTAATAATGGTCATTTATTCACTATGGAATTCTAGTGTTGATGAGTCTAGGGAATTAAACACATTAAAAGGAAACGATCTAGGAGGTAGCAGCTGCCTATGAATTATATCACATTTTTGGCCATATTCAAGACCCCCACCCCCTCACACTTGATCACACTCCTGTCAACAGTAAATACCCTTTTGAAAATAAGTCACACTTGGCTCGGCCTCCTGCCCTTCAACCCTATCAATGACCCAGGCAGGTAACAACACTTAGTGACAGCTGGATCACCATATTTTCATTGATAGACCTGTGATGTCTACATTCCCTATCCTTCACCACACTGTTTGAGCCTTGCAACCAGAATTTGTTTTTAGATACTGACACTAATAAGGCAGACTGTTGCTTCCAAAAAGGTGTTGACTATGTGCACTCTACAGCCAGCTGAAATATTGTGCCTTGTTGTGTCTTTATCCTTCAAATTGTCTTTATCCCTCAAATCAGGTCTGATAAAGAAATCCATGGGACTTGTGTCAGCAGGATAAATGGTGGATAAAGACAGGTCAATATCCCAGTCGGATGTGTCACTTAAAGGCCACTATATAGGTTTTAAGGAATAAAGACTGGCTGACTATCCCAGTTTGTGATTTAATGCCAACATTTCAGGGTTAAAGACCCGTTTTTCGAGGGATAAAAACGTTGGGCCAGTCTGAGCTAGACTACATTATCCACAGTATAGGCTGATGTTGACAGACATACTGCTGACAAAGGGCTTCTCATCCTGATGCCAATTGTATGACCATACTGTCAGTAGCAAAGCCTTAATCTACTTGTTTTCAATGTTGTTAAAAACGGCCTAAATAGATCTGAATCCTTGAAACGTCATGTTTAAGGAAGTGACATATGGCATATTATCTACATTTGAGAAGGTCGGACTGTCTCTGTAACTGTGCCAGCAGGGAGTATCATGTTCCTCTGCTTTTCACTGTATGCCATCTTCTTCCATCAGCTCTCATTTTCTGCAGCCGGATTATCATTTGAGTCCATGAGATATTCAGTATTTGTCATGGACTGAGCATAAAGACAAAATTTCTTTTCATTAGTATAGACTCCATGTGTAGAGGTGTATGCTGTAACAAATAGACTCTAGTGGATAGTATGATCAACAAATACCTCATATAATGAAATACAGTAGTGGACAATAAAGAAGGCAGAGGACCTCATCCCTTCTATGATAGTGTATACGTCGGATGAATCCTTCTAGTTGTAGCTGTCATTAAATACATAGATAGAACTAAACGACCGTGGTGTACGAGGTGGCCGATCCACCACGAGGGAGTTGTCTCCCCCGAGGGCGTAAGCCCGAGGGGGAGACAACTCCCGAGGGGTGGATCGGCCACCGAGGACACCAGGGGAGTTTAGTTCTATATTTATTTTATGTTTTTAGAGTCTTTAATTAACTGAAAATTAACAAAATCCGTTACCGTATTGCCCCGTACAAGCGGCGGTCCGCCATTTTGAATGTTTACATGCACCCAGAACGAGGCTGCAGTGGTGGATCGGCCGCTGTGGTGGATCGGCACACGTTACGCCACTGGGGGTGTGCGGATCGGCCGCGCAATGCTATCTCTACGGGAAGAAGTTATTCACATAAAATAAAAAGGTTTAGTCCAAGCAATCTACACTAGATATGTGTCAGAATAGTCCTGAGATAAACTGAATAATGTACTAAAATGCCTGATGTTCATATATCTGAACATATCCTTTTTACTTGCCAAAACTGATTGTTATCCATCTAAAACACTTTGCAACATAACCCTACAAATAAGTAGATTGTCCCTAGCCAAATGTAAATGACCCTCTGTACCTGATACACAATGTCTCAATCAGTCCTCCTTATCCTAAAGTTCTTTGTAGAATCTGTGTCTGGAGGTCATTTCCTAAGGCACTAGGACTGCTCATATCATAGTGAGAAGCCTAAGAATGTAGCCAATAGAATATCATACACTAGAGACTACTTACTAATGCCTGCCCCAGTATGACTGCTCTACCAAACGAATGTAATTACTGCATAGGTGTTGATTGTACAGAGCAGTTGTAGAGCAGTACCTACCTTATACTTTGATGTTTCCAATTGTATTGATTATGAGTCATAGTGCCTTAAGAAATAGCCTCCAGAACTAAAATTCCCTCAGCTCACTGCTGACCTGGCCATCCTGTCTCTACTGCATAGAAAAGGCTCTAGCTGGACTATTGCTATTCAACCTGGATCTGTGTGGAAAAGGTCAGGGGTGTCACAGTTCCCACTGCCCACTGGATGCCTCTATTGTACACCTAGGTATAGGTAGGCATGCAAACACAGCTTATCCCAATGGAAGAGGATTGCTAGTCCCACCAGTGTGAGGACCTATCCGTTCCTTAAGTATCATATCCTATGTAATCCATGGTTGGCCTCCCTGTAAAGGTTGGCAGACGTGACTTGTTGACTTTTTTATGGTGGAAGACCACCGCCCAACCATTCACGCCTGGTACGAACCTCATCCCATACCAATCAGTGTGTTATGAGATTCAGCCACTAATGTTGGTTTACACCACATCCCACAGTATTTCTTATTCAGGAACAGAATACTGTATTGAGTTGTTTACTTTTGCAAATGCACACTGGTAGATAACAGTAGTTATCTGATCAAAGGGGACTAAAGGTGATGGCTTGGTATAATGAGCATTGCTGGCAGTCGTCCACAGTAAAGGTCAGAATGACTTAGCAGATGATTGAGAAGTCCATTAGACTTAGGGAAAAAGGAGGAAGTGGATACATAATAAATAAAGGGTCACTCTCTTGGGTTACTATTTAGTAAGTAAAGGGTGTAATGCAAAAAAATTTGTACACCTGATTCCAAAGGTTTGTTGAAATTTAAGTTTGGCTACAGCTGACCACATGCTGTTTAGTGCAGGGCATACCGTCTAAAGTATTCAAGCATGGTGATTTGTTGGCCTCAATTCCCGACGCTCATAGAAGACAGGCACTTATTCAAACTCTACCTTTAGTGCTAATTATTATTTCATGACTCCGATACCCCCAGAGATTATTTGCAACAGGTGCCCATTCAATCCTGGCACTTCAACATGACAATACAGTTGTTTAGTCATTACAAATACTGTGTACCAAGCAATTTCACTCTGCCTAAGAACAAAATGATGTCTGAAAACATGTGTCCTAGGCATAGCAACCATTCTGTCAGGGCATACTATAGACTCTGTCCACCTGTTTGTCCAACCAGCACTCTGCCTTCACACTTTATGAACTCTGTAAACCTGTGTACCCAGCAATTACTGTGCCTGGAAACAGTAAATTGCACAAAAGACCTGCGTACTCAGTGACCCATGTGAAGATTTCCTTAGCTACCTACAACATGCAGTCATTAATGACGTCCAAACACTTGACCCAATGTAGGCATTGTTAGTACCAGTGCCTGTAGGTGCCCAAGAAAGTCAAAACAATTGTGACTCTGAGTGGCTGACTGACAGCATCACAATGGAGGGTGAAGGGGCAGTATCATATCACTAGGGTTGTTATTTTTTCTAGTTTTTCTAGAACTTGGAGTAGGTTATCTTGGCTTCCCTATTTCCCAAAACCTATTAAATACAATCATCACAGCATACCGGTGACCAGATGCAAGCCGACAGCCAACTGCTGCATGATGTCCATCATGTATGAGAACACTCACTGATCATGTGACACCCCTACTTGCTTATCAATGATGTCTCCATTGACTTAAGTAATGGTAGCTGTATGCTAGTGATGCAGTATCGATGTTCACACCAAACCACCACTCCATGAGCACAGTACTGTCTGTAGACACCTATATGGGTCAGGTCGTCAGAAACTGTAAGATTTTGCCCTTGAAGGCCCTTCCGGTTCCATTTTTATTGCTTGTTTTGTGTCATGTAACGTCCGGTACCAAAATGATGAAATATGGATGTGGTTAAAGTTGCTGTCTGTAATATAGAATTTCCCATTATGCATAGCAAACACATGTAATAGGAAGGCCAATATGTCTATTATTGACTTCAATTACGAAATGGAACAAAATTTGAGTTATGCATGGACAGTAGACTGCCTCTTACATGATGATAAAAGTACCGGATGTTACTTTTATCATAATTATTTCACATAAGCTGCTCTCACATGGAGACAAATGCTGATAGACACACAATTTATTCACCAAAGTAGGGGATAATAGGTCCCTTTATATAGGAAATAACAAAAATGTTGAAGCCTTATTTTTTCCATGTAATATAACTGATTTAGATTTAGGTACCGGATGTTACAAATTACAGATTTCCATTTTCAAAGACACATGATGAAAAATTCTAATTCAGTAACATGTCTAAACCTCATGGAAATGATACCTATGATCATATACAATATAAGAAATAACTTTGGTATACTCCATATGTTCTTTATTCAATACAGAACACTTGTAAAAAAATACAAAAAGTCAAAAAAGAACAAATTTTGCCATTTTTTTCACTTTGCCAGGCTACAAGTCTAAGAGTTTTTGATGCATGACCACAAATTAACATTTTTCTGATAGCCCTAAGTGTCCTCTATCAAATGAGTCTATGTAAGACAACATTGGTTTACAACTTCTTTCTCCAGAGCCATAAGAGTCCAAAATGACCGCAAAAACACAAAATCTACTGATTTCTGGTGACCTGACCCATAATGACAAAGGGACCTTATTTCAGGGGGAATATGGACCCTTTTCCCAGTGCAGGTCACATGTTTTAAACCGCTGCACTACCTGGGATCACTTTAGTATAGGGCTTTGTTAGGTCTATTTTGCAACCTGTGTTCCTAGCTATTTATTGAGGTCGTGAGTGAGTCAAGTTTTGAATAAACCAAACATAAGGATTAAGAAAACCTTTCTTTGTGGCTTGTATGGAAAAATGCCCCTCCCCTATTTCTCCCGTTTAAACTATTCTTGAATCCTTAGTTTGGATTGTACTTCTTAAGCTGACTTCAACTTTAGAAGTACAATCTAAACTAAGGACCCTAAATCGCCTGCATTCAAGAATGTCTATCCTGTCAGGATTTTCAAAACAGGGACACATGCACCAGTACTGCATCCTTGTTCTGCACAAACTGCCAGACTTCTCATAGACACCCTTTGGTATGACACCCATTATGGCTATGGTCTGGATGGGTTTACAGTCCCTCTAAGCATGTGACGCCAATCTTCTACTGTGGATATCATCTGTGCAAATTGCTGTCTGTTCCACTTCCAGTTTACAAATGGTCCTCCAGGTAGCCCTGAGGTAGTTCACTTTATTGCAATTCAGCACACTGGTATTCCTTTCTATGGGGTAGACTCTTTGAATAGAAGGGAGGAACACACTGTAGATGATGTTGCTGATGGGTGCCATTAAATGGCATTGGTATCTTGAACATAACTTTATAAACATAAGAAACTTTACTATACTACATAATAACTATAATTAGGTCTTAAACATCGGTTTATACACCATAACTGGATTTACTGATGGAAGTATTATTTACCCCCTGTGATGATTATGCATTGATAAGTCCATAGGTATCTATCAAAAGAAATAGGGTAGATTAACCTAAAGACGACCGTTCCGTTGCAGGTTTTCAACAAGGGATTTGTGGTTGTTGATATCTCTTACTCTTAGGCTTAAAGACCCTGGAGGTCTCCAAAGGAACTAAATGATTCTAATTCTAGTTTTTCACCCTTTCTGACATTTCATTTAGTCACTTTTCACCCTGAGATGTCCACTTTGCACCTTGAGACATCCAGGGCTTTGTATAGGGCTTTGTTAGGTCTATTTTGCAACCTGTGTTCCTAGCTATTTATTGAGGTCGTGAGTGAGTCAAGTTTTGAATAAACCAAACATAAGGATTAAGAAAACCTTTCTTTGTGGCTTGTATGGAAAAATGCCCCTCCCCTATTTCTCCCGTTTAAACTATTCTTGAATCCTTAGTTTGGATTGTACTTCTTAAGCTGACTTCAACTTTAGAAGTACAATCTAAACTAAGGACCCTAAATCGCCTGCATTCAAGAATGTCTATCCTGTCAGGATTTTCAAAACAGGGACACATGCACCAGTACTGCATCCTTGTTCTGCACAAACTGCCAGACTTCTCATAGACACCCTTTGGTATGACACCCATTATGGCTATGGTCTGGATGGGTTTACAGTCCCTCTAAGCATGTGACGCCAATCTTCTACTGTGGATATCATCTGTGCAAATTGCTGTCTATTCCACTTCCAGTTTACAAATGGTCCTCCAGGTAGCCCTGAGGTAGTTCACTTTATTGCAATTCAGCACACTGGTATTCCTTTCTATGGGGTAGACTCTTTGAATAGAAGGGAGGAACACACTGTAGATGATGTTGCTGATGGGTGCCATTAAATGGCATTGGTATCTTGAACATAACTTTATAAACATAAGAAACTTTACTATACTACATAATAACTATAATTAGGTCTTAAACATCGGTTTATACACCATAACTGGATTTACTGATGGAAGTATTATTTACCCCCTGTGATGATTATGCATTGATAAGTCCATAGGTATCTATCAAAAGAAATAGGGTAGATTAACCTAAAGACGACCGTTCCGTTGCAGGTTTTCAACAAGGGATTTGTGGTTGTTGATATCTCTTACTCTTAGGCTTAAAGACCCTGGAGGTCTCCAAAGGAACTAAATGATTCTAATTCTAGTTTTTCACCCTTTCTGACATTTCATTTAGTCACTTTTCGGCCTGAGACGTCCACTTTGCACCTTGAGACGTCCACTTAAGGCCAACACTTTTAAAGCCCTAGCGATCCTATACGTACCAGGCACATTGTTCCATTGAACAGGTGTGGAAGTCTCCTCTGTGCGTAAATAACCCAATTAGGATCTGCAAGGAAGCAATTTTTTTATAGGCGGGTAATAATATTAATCTTTGATGACAAAGACTTTTAATGAAAAATGATTGATCGTGCAGTGTGATAGAAAGATTATGTTGTTAATCAAACCGTTGTCCCCAATCATTCAGCCATTATAACCACACAAGTCATTTAGACAAAAGATACTCAATCACATAGGATTTATGTGAAAATTTATGTTGAAATTAGGCTCTGCATTGTGTTTCTCAACATGGTATGACCGCACACTACGATTCAAAACCCTGAAAATTTGAGATGGTTAGCATAGGCCATGTCCTTTGTCTGCTCTGTATGATCAGCTCTTATCCAGTAATTACATAGGGTATGGCAGGGCAATTGTACCAGAGAAGTCATTAGTGATGACTAGATGCATGGCCATAATGGCATTAGAGAGAGAGATCCCACTATGATTTGAAGGGGCCTAGTCATACCATCGTATGTGGCCCTCCTGGCCTTTAGCAAGTGATCTTCTTTACAAGTGTAAAACATATCACAATCAAATGGAACATTGTTCACGCAGGTTGAATGTTTTCTTACAAAAATACTCTATTACTGGTATAGATATCAATTCATTGTGTGCACCCCATGAGGTTGACTTTATATAAAGTGATTACCAATAACACAAGTCTTTACTTACTAGGCCCAGAAATATATAATGAAATACTGGCAATGATCAGTTGCACTTTAACATAGATAATGGTAAAGGACAATTCTGATTCTAGTATTGATTAATTTAATGTAAGTTGCTTAGGAGAATTATTGTGCTTTAATGCAGGCCTGTAAAATGATTTCATTTAGACCTATCAGTCTATGAATTTCCCATGCCTGAGTGAAACTTTAGTATCAAATAGTATTGTATTCTGAAGCACTCTGCAACAGGGTTCTTTGAGAGCATAATCCATTTAATTATTTTGAAAATTATTATCTCGCCATGTTATTTGTTGAAATAGTAGGCACTATGGAGATGGGGCAGTAGTATTATGAAGGCATTTATCAATCAATCATAAATTTCGGGGTCTTTGTAATAGTCTTATTCTATTTCAGCAACGGAGCAAGACAACAAGTAAAGCCTTCTAAAAGATCAAGACAAAACAATCATGGCTCATCCCTGACTCCTCCATTACACCATCCTTATCGTTCATGATAGGTGTGTGTCAAAGAGTACACGGCTGGTGGAGCCCTGGTTGTCAGCCCCTGGATATATTTTGAATGAATACTTGGCATCCTCCATTTGAAAAGTGGCTGTATATGCTGAGATGCCTATAGAGCCTTCATCCTAATTCAAAAGAATTATATAAGAATTGGCTTAAGTACTGATGAGTGTTTTCAGCAATATACAAAAAGCAGAAAGAAATTATTGATAATTATGATTTGAGGCCTTGCCAAAGGAGACGATTAAAGGAATGTGGAGCACATGCTTCCCCATAGCATTTCCTATGTTCTTAGGTGTATGCAATAACTGCAAGACGGCCTGCTATTAAACATGAATATATATATATATATATATATATATATATATATATATAATACAGGACTACTCTAAACCCCACATATAAGCTGCAGCCACATATATGCCGCACCCTAAGTTCAGGAGAAGGATATAAGCTGCAGCTGGGACTTAAAATTGTGATTTTAGTACTGTTCTATGGTGTCGAACCCCGCATATAGGCTGCACCCGTTGTCTATGTTAATCCTATAAGCCCCACCTGGGCTCTGAAATTGGAAATCTCCGGCCTATACGCGGGCTTTTACAGTAGTATTGACCGCCGCCGAATATCTCGTGGTTGGTCATGACTGGAGATGCTGTTCAAGTCAGTATTAACATTGATTCCTACAAAGATTTGGTGGCACTGTAGTGTAGGCAGGCATCTGCAGATACTCCACCTAAAATGCTGTTTTCCTACATCACCCAGGGATGTGAAATATGTGGAAAACTAGGAGAAGCTCTGTGAGTAGTCAGTGCCTGATGCTAGCATAGGCCTGTTCCTTGAAATCACTTGTAAAGGAAGAGTGGTTTTTCTGGTATTTTAAATTGGTGCTCAGTACTCGGTACCACGTATAAAAGCGTCCGTAGCTGCATAGTTTTTTTATGCGGGCGATAATAGAGGTATTTTGGCAAAACCTACGAGGCATTTTTCTGTAAAGCTATAGTGCCAGAGCTAGGTACAATGGTATAACTAGGTCAGAATGACAACCCCTCAGTCTCCTTCGCCCACTGGGGAAACTATTATGACAACTCAGGAGGAACAGCCTCCAACATCTCAGAGCAGTGACAGTTCTGCTAATTTGACCACTCTGGTGGTAGATGAGCTTCATGCTTTGTCGTAAATAAAATGATGGTACTACCCCATGATATGATCACACAGCTGTGTGTTATTGCATATCCATCCCGGGAAATAGAGGCCTCTAAGAAAAATCTCTTTGACTTGTGTGGAGATGACTCAAACCGACAAGATCGGTGTAAGAAGAGGCAGGGAGATAAGATAACAACCTAAAGGATATCATGAAGCTCCTACAGGAGAAAGGTGAGGCCATACCAACTTTTGTGGCCTCAGACCTCTCTAGATTGCCACCGGTATCCTTCGATAATGTGGATGTTTCTGCACTCTTGTCTAGGATACAGAAGACCCTAGAGGAAGTGGGTTTATTAAGAGCAGCTGTGGCTGCTCAAACCTCAACTTGTGAGGACTTCTACCAAGCAAGATGGACGTCTGTGAAAGATGGAACGTCAAGTTGACCACTTCTACAAAGATGTTGCCTTGGATGAGGAAGCAATGGAGGCCCTCAAACGGCAATCTGCTAGTAAAAACACCTCAACCCAAGAGATCAAAAATGGGCAGATAATTGGCAGGCTCCAGCTACAAATAAGGGTACCGGTACTCATACTAAGGTTGTACACGGAGGTAATAGCATCAGTGTCTCCCCTGCCATTAAGAGCCACCTGGACCAGGATGCGGGGAAAGAGGACACCATGACTCATACTAAGGTTGCACACAGAGGTAATAGCATCAGTGCCTCCTCTGCCATAAAGAGCCTACCAGACAAGGATGTGGGGAAAGAGGTTGCCGAGACTGACCAAACATACAGAGGAAACACCGAAAGTCAATCAAGCACAGGGTGCGAAAACAGTGCCAAGTGAGGATAATCAGACAGCCCAAGGAGGAACCTGGGCACGTGTGGTGAGGAATGGCAGAAAGTCTAGACAGAAACAAGGGAATGCCAATGTGAGGCCAATTCAATGACCGCCAACCAAGGGTGGTAAAAAGGCTACTCCTACTATAGTTGGAACTGGCATGGGGATGACCTTTAGTGTTGTACAAACCAAGAGGGTTAAGGTATTTGTAACCAAGCTTGACCCTAATTTCAAAGTGGATATACTCAGTTCCTATCTGAAGGATAAACTTGATCTTGCTGTGATGTGCCACCAGATAGAGAATGCAAGTGGAAGGTATAGCTCCTTTGTTGTAATAGCTGAGTGTATGGATCCACAGGTTCTTTATGATGCTGATCTCAGGCCTGCTGGGACATATGTGAGCCAGCAAGCAGAAATGGGGGTTCCTGCAGGATTTAGTACCTGTTTTAGCCACCAGGGAGCACTGCTATGGGCTAGAATAGATAAAATATGCCTAAAACTGCTATAGGCTACTTTTTTATGAACAATCCAATGATTTCTTATAAAACATTCTATTTTTGGGTGAAAGGGTCCATATTTGGCATTAAAATGAATGTTTTTGGGCCAAAATAGGCATTTTTGTTGATTTCTGTTGCCATGGAAACATGATTTTCATTCTAAATAAGAAAATCGATGATCCCATTTGATGAAACATTTCACAAGGGCCACTATGGTGAAAGCAGAATGACTGCAACAATAGGTCGGTACTACAGCAGTTATTTTCTTACTATGATATTATATGCCTGCAGGAGACATGGTTGTACAAGCAGGATCTGGACAAACTAAACAATATTGACATGAGATCTCATGGCATCGGAGAGTCTACAACTGATGCGCATGATGGACTGTCAAAGGGTAGAATCTCAGGTGGAGTTGCCATTTTGTGGAACACTAGTTATGAATCTCAAATATCTGAGCTAAGATTAGGGAAGGACTGGGCAGTGGGTATTGAAATAAAGTATAATAAGAAGAAAATGGCAATCATAAATGTGTTTATGCCCTACCAGTCAGATAATGATGATTTGTATGTTGAGCAGCTAGCTGAACTTGGTGCTATTGTAGAGGAAGCTGACATAGCTAACACTATTTGGTGGTTATTTACTTTCCTTCTGTGAGGATACTGGTCTTCTCCTATCAAGTAAGAGTAGACTACCACAGTTAGTGATGTATGGCATACCACCTCTTGGCTTGACCACTGTCTTAGTTCACAAGATGCAGATACTGCCATTGAAAAAATATGTGTTAATTATACGCTAGCGACTACTGACCATATACCAGTGTCTATTTAATCAATGTTGAGGATGTTCCTACAGTTACTACCACTACTAATGATTACAGAAAAAAGGGGCCCAACTGGTCTCGCATACAATCCAATGACATTGAAATTATTGCATGAAGTCAGATGAATTACTTCAGTTGGTCCAATGTAATGAGGAGGCATTGATATGTAGAGATGTACATTGCAATAGTAATGACCACATCAAAGCCCTCAACAGTTATTATAATGATATTGTCACTGCTCTCAACAAGGCTGGTGAACCACTCTTTATGGATCACAAGGGTCACAAGGCAAGCAAACCTGGGTGGAACACACATGTGGCTGAGCTTTACAATGAGGCCAGAAATGCTTTTCTCGTAGGGTGAGCAGCTGGGAAGCCACGCCAAGGCCCTATATTTGATGCTAAGAAAGTATCCACTGCAAGATTTAAATACGCACTTAGATATATAAAACATCATGAAGACATGAAGCGGAGAGATTCCTTGGCTAAGAGTCTCTTGGACAAGGACATCACATCCTTTTGGAAAGAGGTAAAATCCTTAAATAACAGTAAAGCTCCACTTCCTACCAATATAGATGGTAAAGTGGGCAAACAGAACATTGCTGACCTATGGAAGGGGCATTATGAGCGTCTTTTCAATAATGTCAGAAGTAATGCTCAGAATGTGCCATTTGATATTCATGGTTCTGAGGTTTTAATTATATCAACTACTGAAATATGTGGCAGTATTACACAACTAGACAAGAATAAATTTTGTGGTGCTGATGGAATTTATGCAGAGCATCTGAAGTATTCTAGTCAATGTTTTTTTAAAGATCTGGTTCCAGTGATAAAGAATAAGACAGGGAAAATCAATAGCAAGGAAAATTACCACCCGATAACCCTAGCTAGCATTATGTCTAAAGTCCTCGAGAGGATCCTTCTCTCTAGATTGGAAGATTATATCATCACTAGTGCCAGGCAGTTCAATTTTAAGCCCAAACATGGCACTGACATGTGTATTTATGTAATGAAAGAACTGGTGGTAAAATTTCAATCTCTTAATACATCTACATTTATGTGTTTTCTTGATGCCTCTAAGGCATTTGATCGTGTAAACCATGAAAAGCTTTTTGGCAAACTCGCCGATTGTGGTGTACCTGCCTACATCATTAGGATACTAGTCTATTGGTACACATTTCAGAAAATGTCTGTCAGATGGGGTAGTGCTATATCTGCTGAATTCTCTGTTGGAAATGGTGTCAGGCAGGGTGGAATTCTCTCACCACACCTGTTTAGTGTATACATGGATGATCTTTCATCCAAACTAAATAAGTGTAAGACCGGCTGTAGTAATGGTGAAAATGTTGTCAATCACTTGATGTACGCAGATGATTTGGTCATATTTACCCCTTTCAGTCGTGGTTCAACATGCCTATTGAAAGTGTGTGAGGAATATGGTCTGGATAATGATATTATTTACAATCCGTCCAAGAGCCGTTAACAATACGGTCTTATATAGACAAACAAACTGTGTTTCCTGACTTTACTCTAAACTCTAAAAAGCTGACAGAATGAGAGGAGGTAAAGTTCCTAGGCCACATCATAACGAATACCCTCAGGGATGATAAAGATATGCTCCGACAACACTGTGTGCTATACACACAGGGTAATATGTTAGTTCGGAGGTTTCATATGTGTAGTATCGAGGTCAAAATTCAGCTGTTTAGGACCTACTGCACCCCTCTCTATACTACACAGCTATGGTGGAATTTCAGTGCATCTGCCTTGCAGAAAATGACTGTAGCTTATAATGACATATTAAGAATGCTCCTTGGTGTGCACAGACATACAAGTGCCAGTGAGGCTTTTGCTGTTTGTTGGCTGCCTACCTTAGGTGCAACAATCAGAATACTGATCTATGGTTTCATGTGTGGCCTGAAGAGCTCTGCAAATGGGCTCAAACGCAACTTGGTAGATACCATTGCAAGTGACACCCAATATACATCTGGTATTTGGAGACACTGTTGCAGAGAACTGTATCTACATTTCAACATTTGATGTATTGTAAATGATATCATTTACAACTATTTTTATATGTTTTATATTGCTTTATCTTCCCTTATACCTCATCTTGTAATCTATGGACCCTTGTACTTCAGGTGTGTCTGAAATAAAGAATTGAACTGAATTGAATTGAAAATACACACACCTGTCACTTCTGTCTTCATAACCAAACATTTGTACATAATAGGAAGGTAACCACAGCCATACATGTAATAGCAACAACTGTCCATGTGACTGTGCCTAGGGGAATCCCCTTAAGGCTAATACAATCAGTGGTCTGGCTTACAATTGGACATTCTTCTTTATTGTCCATGATGGCTTTTATAGTGACTGCTTCCTGGGGAGGCAGGAAAGAGGCTAATTTGCTCAACTAGTCAATACATACTTGGTCTATATGGATTTGCTCATAGGCACCTGTTCTTATCATTTACAGAGCCTCCCCTCCCCTGAAGCACCAGCATTTAGATTAGTTATTAATTTTAGGACCAACAGTGACAGTCAAGGGTATCTGCTGCATGTGAATGTCCCCTTGAACCAAAGAATCTTAAAAATTGATTCTTGTTTGTCACAGCATTCAGTATTAAACTGCTGAAAGTTATCTCCCATTGTTCTAAATATTCACCATGAAATATCACCTGTTATTCCGCATATATACACTCTTTTAAATGTTAAATCTGAAAGGTAGGTATAGCAATAAAGGTCAGCAAAGCCAGCAATGAACAAGTTTGGTCCTTTTTCTCTAATCCTGTCAATCTCATTTGTAGCTTTGACGTTCCTACCTCGCCAACCTATTACCCTTTATTACCCTTTCTTCTCTTTCCTTGTTTCTTAGATTGCTTCTTCATTAACATGTAATGTGGCATTTCTTATCATAACTACTGTGTTTGCTTCAGTCTGATAGGTATTGTATGGGATTCCTTTTGCCTCATAATTACTGTAGATTGTAGAGGCTATTTTTGATGATTATGAAACCATGCCCTTGGGTTGGCATATATTAAAAAGCAACTGCCAATCTTAGTTTATAATTCTGCTGTCTGGCTGAATTAGATCCAGAGAACTTACAGGCTTGGAGCTAAATTTAATGTGCCCTCAGTAGATTGTAGAGGCTATCTTTGATGATTATGAAACCATGCCCTTGGGTTGGCATATATTATAAAGCAACTGCCAATCTTAGTTTATAATTCTGCTGTCTGGCTGAATTAGATCCAGAGAACTTACAGGCTTGGAGCTAAATTTAATGTGCCCTCAGTAGATTGTAGAGGATATTTTTGATGATTATGAAACCATGCCCTTGGGTTGGCATATATTAAAAAGCAACTGCCATTCTTAGTGTCTAATTCTGCTGTCTGGCTGAATTAGATCCAGAGAACTTACAGGCCTGGAGCTAAATTTAATGTGCCCTCAGTACAATGCTTGCTAGTTATCTTCTTTGTATGGGGGGTTTGGGGGAAAGGACTTATAATATAGAACCACAATAGCATAGCATATACAATGTTTTGTAGTTATGGTTATGGTGCACAGTGCAAATCTTTTATTTGAGGTTTTCAAAAGATGCCTGGCTATTTACCAATTTTCAGAAAATGCCTGTGATATACACTTTTTACACTATTTTTTTCTCAACAAAACCACTCATTTGTCATGAGAATGACACCTCTTTAAAGTCCTCTCATAAACCTTTTTTAATTTTCCCTTTCTTTTTTTTATCTTCCCCTACAAATAATGGTTGAATATCATTGGGCAACCAGTCTGCAGCTGCTTCTACTTAACTGGAATGCCAGCAGGATTATTAAGAAAATTGTCGATCTGAAAGATTGCATTCATGTTATAGTTTCTAGTCTACCAGGCCTCCTAATGACCCTCTCCACCACAGCAGTATACCCACAATGGTTTAAATCATGTGTAAAATAAAAGGGATAAGCCTACATAGAGCAAAGATGTCATGACCCAAAGACAGATGTTCATGGCTTATTGGACGGCATAATAAGAGCAAACACATGCCAGTATCAGCATAAAGCTGCTTCATGCAGTTTTCCATATTTTTGGTTAGTCATCCATTTTATTCAGTGGTTAACTGCTTGGCTATTTACCATCATTCAGAAAGTTTCTGTGATATGCAATTTTTCTGCTTTATTCCTAAATAAAAATCATGTATACATACTCATTTGTTACGCTTCACTGTCACTGCCCTCAGCATTACCTGGACTGCAAAAAAATCTTCCTGGAAACCTAACATTTCTGTGCCTCTTTCTATTCTTTCTTATTTTCCTATCAGTATGGTGGTTGAATAATATTGGTCATCCAGTTTGATGGGAAGGCCATCAGGAGTGGTTAGGAAATCTGACAAATTACATTCATGACCAGTACAATTTCTAGTCCACCAGGCCTCCTAATAAGGCACTCCACCACAGCAGTATGTATCCACAATGGTTTAAATCAAGTGGAAAACAACCAAGATAAGCCCACATAGATCAAGGAAATTATCACCCCAAAACTGGTGTATTGGAGTGTATGGTGCACTGAACTCCCCAAAGTTGTCAGATTGGTGCTACCTAAATATACAACCTTTCATGCAGGCCTTCTAATCCGAGAAAGTGTGTGGGCTTGTTCCGACGAAATGGAGAAAAATGGGTATTTTGACATTTAGCATGTCGTCTTTCTTCACTAATCATTTAATACCAATTTTAAGGACTTCCACCAGATCAGTCTCATGTAGACCTTTAATGGTATATCTAGTTTTGCATACCTATGAGCAATATTAAAGTGTGCGAGAAGCCAAAAATAGGTCAAAAAGAGCAATTTTTGTGATTTTCCACTAGAAATTCATTGAAATATAGTGGCAAGTATATCCATTTGAAGAAGTATTTTGCTTTTCTGGTTATTTTCATATAGAATACATATGGAAGGAATGCTAAAAGTGTCTTAACCAAATACAGCATGTGTACTTGTGAGTGGGGGGCCTCTATATGATTTTGTAAAGCTTTCTTAGGCTACGCTTTACATTGTATAAAATATGTCCCCAGGGTTTCCCATATTTGATGACCATTAATATTAAATGTGCTTAAAATGTGCTTAAAAAAAGAGTGAGAAAATATTAAAAATTGCGGGCGGTGTGCCACTCTGAAGTTCATGATAAGTGTTTGGCTAATTTTTCTTAGGCTACGCTTTACATTTTATGAATTAACACAGCTCTTGCAGGTATGATATTTAACTATCCATTGTCCCCTATATATTTATATATATGTATATATATATATATATATATATATATATATATATATATATATATATATATATATATCACTCTATAATGAAGGTAACAATATGTGAAAATGATGGAACACTAGTATAAACACAAAGCAGTTTGGGACCAAATATGTAGTCATTTTGCAGGCTATGCTTTATGTAAGGCTACGCTTTACACTAGACCATTTATATAAGACCAGCAGCCCTGTATGTGCATTGTTAGGCTACACTTTCCACTTGGTCATCTTAGTGGCACTCATAGCATATGTGTATGCTGGGTTATAACTTACTATACCCATTCATAAAAGAACCATAGGCCTGTATGTTTGTCATTAGGCTACTCTTTACATTAGGTTACGCTTTACACTACTGTAATACCTCTCACATAAGCCTACTTCTCTTATAAGTCAACCCCCCTCAACTTAACTAAATTGATAAGCCAAATTTTGACAAACTTAAAATTGTTTTAGACTGTCATAACTGGAATCAATACCTTGCTTTTGGGCAGACCCCCTATATCAAACAAATTTATGAGCTGAATTGCTATTTAAATTTCCCAAAGAAATCATTGGTTTTACAAAAGTCCATCGACAGAGAAACAGCAGACATGTACATTAGGCTATGCTTTCTCTCTTGAAAGATATGGGTATAGATATTTAGTAGGGATGGCTCTTCTTTGTACTTGTTTGATTAGCAATCATAGTTCAGCTTAGGCTATGCTTCACATTGTCTTATTAATGGTGGTTGAAAACATGACAAAACCGGCCAATTATTCAGTGATCAATGTACTTTAGTACCTTACATAAACCATGGTTATACTGCTCCTTATAGAGCCTTCCCAAAGAGAGGATGCACCTTATAGGCAGGGTCAATCTATATCAGAGTAGTACTAACCTATTCAAAATTAACCCCCAGGTGCTCCTTATAGCATTTCCTTCAACTCAGGGTGCAGCTTATACATGAAGTGTGCCTTATATATGAGGTATTAGGGCTACAATGGATATATTGTTGGTCAATATAGATAAACCACACGCTTTTAAGCTATGTGAGCCACTAACAGCTTTATATGTTTATATATATCTTGTCTCCTCCCCCCATGGTAGAGGAAATATGCCTGATTGATGTTTAGATGAAGACAAAGGATATAATGGACATCTATATCTAGATGGTTGGTTAGACTGATTGGTCTAATTGCATTCAGAGGCAGACAGGATATGCTAGGCTACGCTTTACACTATCTTATTGACTGACTAGGAATATGTTTATTATGTGTAACATTATCAAGCATGTATGTAATGAACTTGAAACACATGCCCTCACAGAGTTTATAATAACAGGTTATCAACATAGTGAGTATAACTGAAATCTGATTATGTGTGAAAGGACAATCCAGGGGGGATTAGTACCAATTCTGGCCACCAGGGGGACACCACTATGGCTTAAAAGGGGAAAATATACCAAAAATAGTTATATACTACTAGCTTTATGTAGATTACAATAGTCCTAAAGGGAAATTCCCATTTTTGAGGAAAACCTTCCAAATTTGGAATGTAAATAGATGTTTTGGGGCATTTGGGGGGAGAAATCAGTGCTTTTGTTGATATTAGTTGCCATGGAAACATTGTTTTCACTCAAAATTTAGGAATCAAAAAAGCAGACTGTCAACATCGACGTCTCTAATGCGGGAGGCGTTGCTGTCATACTGGCCGCAGTGCATCGTTTGGTATCCTCGCGCAGTGGCCCTGAGTAAATTGGTTTTTTGCATCCGCCAATAAAATAATGCCAGGGAATGTCTGAAATATTCTATATCATTCTTGCAAAGGTGGCTTTACCCTGAAATGGAACTTGTTAATTTCACACAGTTCTTCAGGGAAATATCACAAAGGAGCCCATAGATCATAACATTTCAGTGACTTTTTTAGATGACAGTTGGACATTTTAAACTTATTTTAAATTTTGGACTAACTGACACCCTCTTTAAAATGTGTTTTTTGAGGAGATCTAAGCAGTCATGCACTAGATATGGGTATAAGCATAAACTGCAGCATCAAATCTGTTAGATTTGTTTGGTTTTCCTGTGTTTAGACCTATTTAAAGTAAATCGCAAATTATAGTCCCAGCGTCATATGTGAGTGATGCCTTCCCGCATTAGAAGTCGACCTCTGGGAGTGTGTCAAAAAAGCCTATTTGTAGCCACAGCCACAAGGATCGATATGTTGAAAGAATGGTAAAAATCTGATTTCCAGATCAAATTTTGAATGTGAAGAATATGAGTATTTCCCTAATTGGCAGAATTATGCTTAATTACACAAATAATCTTAGATATCTTGTGAAATAAACACATTAGACCTTATTTGAGATTTGCATAGGTCGGTAACCATCGAAGTTCATAGAGCCGTAACTCTAAAACTAGCAGAGATATTTTCTCATGTAATATATCATTGGAAAGTTAATGGCCTGACTTTAAAAATTTACTTTTTCCCTGGGGGACCCTTTTTGCTTGGCTATACACATGAATACATTCAAATAGTGTTTCCAGAATGTTCTGTGTTATTAGGCTACGCTTTATACTGGTTTATGCCTATTGAAAGGGCAAATCATATAGAAATAATATTTTTACTAAACTTTAGCCTGGCCTTTAAGCCACACCTCATACATAGGGTATTATGTCACATTGATCTCTCAGAATAGATTACAGAGATTTTAAGACATGCTTTCTATGTTTATCTTCCACCATACAAGAGGAAATATTATGATTTGACCATATGGCCAATATTATAAAGTAATGGGTTATATTTAAAAGAGTTTTTTTGGTATTATGTGATATCTAACATAAAATCATAATAATTCTCTTTCATTTCTAAGCAGAAAAGATTAAATAAATTTCTCTGAGGTTATACAGAAACACTACATACAGAAACAAAAGTACTGAATACTTATAAGCAATTTATTAGGCTATGCTTTACACCATTTTACACCATTTCACACACAAATCTCAATAATTAGGACTTAGGACAGAGCTTAGTCACGTATATCATTTAAATGTTTATCCCTTCCACTTTAAAGTATTGAAGAAATATAGATTTTTCAGTAAGTTTCCAATCAGAAAAGTTATTTGAAAGGAAGTCTAATACCAGAAAACATAGAAATGACTTACATTTTTTACATGTATATTTACAGCAATATCTCTCGTTTGAGTCAAACATTTGATAGACACCATAATGTACCGGTACCTTACATATTTATGAAGCCCAGCCTGACCTCTCAACATAATACCTGCTCCCTACCACAAAGAGGACATTGAATCCAAAGAAGGAGGTCAATAGTTATTGGTAGGCAGATGTAAAGCCACTATTTGAACAGTTTTGATATTTAAGGTAGCCAATTTCACACTATGTTAGACCAATACCTGTCCTATCATATGGTAAAAAAGATTTTTATATCCTTGAACATTTTTATTTCACCCCCCTGCTGGCCCATATGTCCCCAGTTTGCCAGAACAATTTGATGCTGCTACATTAAAAGATGGTGGCAATTGTAGACTATGAAGTTCAAATTTTGTTATTTGTTTTATTACAGGGGCTGTTTCAAAATCTAGTACTTATATGATTATTTTTAAAGATGCTTAAATGTGACCAGGTGAGGGAAAACATGCCTCCTGGGAGGAAATGGCTTTTTAAGGTTTAAGATATGGGCTTTAAAATGAGATATCCTGAGATAAAATATCACCAGTAGTTTTGCTATAATTGCTTGTCAAACATAGGTTTGTGTGTACAAATGAAAATAGGAAATAAGCTCTAAATGCATTATATCCTATCAGAAACACTAAAAATGCAAAGAAATACAGTTTTGTGGAAAAATAACCAAAGAAATGTGATGTTTTTGTCATAAAATTGGTTTTAGAGGGAATTTTTGAGTTATGTTTTCGGTTCTGGGTTCCTTAAGGAATTTCAAAATGAGTTTGTGGCAAAAATTCCCAATTGGAATAGGGGAGTGGTTTCCATGGTAACCAGAAATTGCCTTATATACCAATTTTCTATGTTTCCATGGCAACCAACATTCCAAAAATGGAACATTTTCAGTGGAGATGGAACGATTTTAAGCATACCACTGGATTCCTTATACAAAATTGATCCAAAGCTTTTTTTAGCATATTTGTCAGTGTTTTACCCATATTCTGCCCCCTGGTGGCCAAAACCAGTACTAAAAATCCCCCCCCCCCCGGAGGCACGTTCTTCCCCGTTGGGCCACAAATATGGAACCATTACTTCTTGAAAAGTGTTGAAATTAAATCTCCTTTATGTTTTTGTTGAATCAAAGGCAGTTTTTCTTTTGGTATTTTTTACTCATGGTCTTATGAAAAATTTATCTGCCTTTCAAATAAAACAATTAACCATCAGGGCTCTTTGTGCCCTTATGGGCCAAACCCTGCCAGAACCTTTATTATCTTTGGTTGCTTGGATTGAAATTGGATGTCTAGCAATTGTATAAAACAATGAGCATCTGTAGTAAATCAATGCAATCTTGCTGTGTAAGGTGTCCCAAGGCCAATCTAACATCACGGGACATTGGTTGTAGGCTTGGGTAATTGGGTTATTTATCATCTTCTCTTTTCATATGGTCAACTTATAAGACAATGAGATCTGCTAACTCATTTGTTGAATTTCAAACCTACATAAAAAAAAAAGCAGTTCAAAATGCGTCCTTTTGGCAATATACATGAGATGTGCTGAAGGTGGAGGTTTTTATTCATAGAATCTGCTGCATCCACCTCCACACATATTTCCTGACAAGGAAATTGCTCTACCTAAAGAATAGTGTTAGGTTCATTAGATTACATATTTGGTTTACTCGTGAGTCTGAAATAGCTTCGAGGGCAGTGGCTGTAAATAATATCCAATTACATTATATATTCGGACTGGAGTAGTGGAAATAAGCTTTCCTGTAGTTTTTACCATGGTTCCGGTATTTGGTTAGTTTGCTAGTATGGCTCCTACCCATTTTCATTTATGTGTCAAAGAAAAGAAAAGTATTGTCATATATATTTCATAAATGTTCATGATATTGAAACAAAACAAATTGAATAAATGTGAAGTGCACTTCACAAATAGTTTAACACAAGATGTGTTTACAGCATATAGCTAGATGACCTTAATATTCATGAGATATGACAAGATTGTGTCGATGCAATAAAACAAAGCCTTTATATGACACTATTGTAATAGCCTTTTAATCAGACAACTCATTTTGTCTGTTTTACCAAGCCTCATTGTATAAAGAAGCTGTGAATAAAACATCAGTCTTTCTCTTTGCATTTACAAATCTCTTTCAGGCTATCATGATGATGTTTCCTATGGCTGATGAATTAATGAACAGAGATAAATCAGACTGGCTGCTGCCACTATGTGGTCTTAAAGCCTGTGAAGTCTGGCTATCATTTTGTCCAGCTTACACTGGATGAGGGAAACCTGTGTGTGATGGTTGTGTAATGGCAGCTGGGTCATTGAAGGAAGCCTCAAGTGTCTCATAACGTCTCCCATTGCCCTCCTCACCTATGCTCACAACTGAGCCTCTAACCCTTTCATGACAGCATTCTGCTTTAGTGCCCCCTTATTACTAAGATACAGATAACAAATTATTGAGCAAGGAGTTGGTTCTGACTGAAAATGGTCTACATGAAGTACTATGCAGCATCAGTGAAGTACTTGCAGACAATTTATTTCAGTATCATGCTGACAAAAGAGCAACACACCTTAAAGCATCATGCCCACCTGAGTGGGTTCAGCTGCCATCTTGTCTCCAAGGATTTCTTTGGTCTCCATGCACCACTCTATAGTAGTAATGTTTTTTGTCACATATTCACTATGGAATACTAGTGTTGTTGAGTCTATGGAGTTGGAACACTATTTCTTGTCCAAAGACTTCTTACAAAGGTCATTTCATTGTTCTGTACAGGGTCTAGGAAGTGGGGGGGGAGAGATCTAACACAGAGGAGTTCAAATCTAAAAGGGTCAAGAGCTGCAGAAGAGGTCTAAAATTGCCGGGGATCTGGGTACATGTTATAATGATGAGCAGCACACTACGCAAAAAAAAAAACACATTTTTTCAACGTTTGCAAACGTTTTATTTGGTTCGGATAAAATACATTTTTAAAAAATGTTTTTATAAGTTAACTAGGGGTGATTGGTAATACCGGTTAACTACTACTGGTAGCGATAATATCAATTCTGGCAATGTTTAGTTAGTTACCGGTACAATAACATTATAATATATTTTTCTCGGTTGCTATGGTTACTACGAGATGTATTCTAGCCATGATAATCATGATTGAACAGATACATGTCTTTGGTGGAATTGATCTGAATATACACACTGGCTTTATTTGAAGCATCATTCAGTCAATAAAAATTGAACCCTAGGTTACAACCAGCACCTAGACTAAAATCTTAAAACTAACAATAAAGGGAAGAATTAAAATCAAAAATTAAAAAGGTACGGCCCTCTTTAACCACCTGGGAGCAAAATGACATTAAGGCACCAATACTTTGTAAAGTTTTTTTACTGGCAAACCTCCTACCAATACAATCATCTATGGCAACAGCCAACTTGTCAACCTTATCTTTTGGCAATGACAATTCAATTTTATGGGAGTCAATGCTGATCCCTAGAAAAACACATGACCTGCTAGGACTAGTGACTTTTTCTTTAATACAGGCACTTCTCTTCTGAGTTGGCAATGATGGTGAAGTCATCCAAATAATTAACAAGCCTGCCAATGCCATAGAAATTAGCAACCTTTGCCAAAAAGTCAGAAATTTGGTTGAATATATATGGAGCACATATAAGACCAAAGGTTAGTCTATTACTCTGGTAAAATCTAGGACCATCACCCATGTCCCATGAGAAACCTTGAAATTTCTGGTGTGCAGCATGGATACTGATTGACCTATAAGCAGAATTGAGGTCAACGACGTACATAAAATCATTCTTGTTCAACATTGCCGTCACAGAATTTATGGATTTGTAAGAAAAAGGTTTGAAAGTTGTATCCATATAATTATTTATACTTTTTTTAGCTGGCATGCTGCAATCAGTAATAGGCCTTAATTTACCATTACTTTTTGGGACTCCACCGAAGGCATGTATGCATCTAGGTTTGGAGGTTACTTCAACAACTGAACCATCCTGTAATTCCTCATTTATAATTGCACACATTTCATTGTAAAAATTACCCTGAAATATTGACTTATAATTCAAACATTCATATCTAGCCTTGCACCCAGGATCAACAATTCTGAAGCCCTCAACAAAACCTGACCATAAATAGTCTAAGTTATATTTGGGTAAATTTACAACACCATCCTGTTGTAAAAAAAAACATGCCAAATAACATGGCAATATTTGGGCCCTATGGCCAGCAATTTAATGTTCACAATGACATTTACCATCGATACAACTCTGGAAAACGTTAACTTTTGAATTACCCTGACAATTTATGTCAAAAACTGGGTAAAAATCACCAAGATTGGGAACACTTTTAGAATAATACCCATCACTACTTGGGTTTTCAGAGCTGGCAAAATTGAATAAGTCCAAATTCACAGGACTTTTACAACCATCATCAACATTTTGAACTGTAGGCAAATTGCCAATGGGAAAATCCCCTATAAGAGGGTCTAAACAGACTGGACCCCCCCATCACCAGCCAAAACTGGGGCAGGACCCCCCTCAGAGGACAAACTCTATTTATCTGAATCATTCTTTGAACATTTGTCTGCAGAATGACTTGTAGAATCACAAGTACTAAAAATGTGCCTGTACCGGCATGGATTCAACTTACTATAGAAAATTTATCTTCTCCTCATTTTCTAAAGTTTTGAACACTGAAAATGCTAGCCTCCAGGTGCTAGCCCCTCCCCTTGGCCTCCATAGTTGGAGGGAGACTATACATGCTGTAATACGTAGAACCATCGATTCAAACTTAGTTAGCCAATGCATGTCAACCAGACCTAGTCCATTAACATGCTAGCCTTCAAATTCATAGTGCCTCTCAATGGGTAGCATACTTCAATGTAAAATGATTACCACAGGAATGGTGTAGTCACATTAAAAACTGCTGACATCAGGTCTGACTTTGCACATTTCAAATGTATTTTGCCAGTATATCCAAACTCTTAGAAAATTTGTGTACTGTTTTGATATATATGATTCAATAGCCTATTTCTGTTATATCATACTAAAGAAAACCAATACTGACATGGGGGGAAAGCTGTACATCAGACATAGTGGGGTCATCTTATGTCAAAGTTCAGAACTCCCTGCTGAGTATGGCTTGTGCAAACCCATCCTCAACCCTGTCTGGGGAATTATCTTTGGAACTGATCTATGCCTGATTCGGGATGCCCACCTTGAAAACAATCTGTGCCCAAAGTGTTTGCCCATTTTGAAGCTTCTCTGTGCCAAAATCACTTTTATAATCTCATTTATAATTGCACACATTTCATTGTAAAAATTACCCTGAAATATTGACTTATAATTCAAACATTCATATTTAGCCTTGCACCCAGGATCAACAATTCTGAAGCCCTCAACAAAACCTGACCATAAATAGTCTAAGTCATATATGGGTAAATTTACAACACCATCCTGTTGTAAAAAAACATGCCAAATAACATGGCAATAATTGGGCCCTATGGCCAGCAATTTAATGTTCACATTGACATTTACCATCGATACAACTCTGGAAAACGTTAACTTTTGAATTACCCTGACAATTTATGTCAAAAACTGGGTAAAAATCACCAAGATTGGGAACACTTTTTGAATAATACCCATCACTACTTGGGTTTTCAGAGCTGGCAAAATTGAATAAGTCCAAATTCACAGGACTTTTACAACCATCATCAACATTTTGAACTGTAGGCAAATTGCCAACGGGAAAATCCCCTATAAGAGGGTCTAAACAGACTGGACCACCCCATCACCAGCCAAAACTGGGGCAGGACCCCCCTCTAGTCCATTAACATGCTAGCCTTCAAATTCATAGTGCCTCTGAATGGGTAGCATACTTCAATGTAAAATGATTACCACAGGAATGGTGTAGTCACATTAAAAACTGCTTACATCAGGACTTTGCACATTTCAAATGTATTTTGCCAGTATATCCAAACTCTTAGAAAATTTGTGTACTGTTTTGATATATATGATTCATTAGCCTATTTCTGTTATATCATACTAAAGAAAACCAATACTGACATGGCCTTATGTGCCTTATGTGGCCCACACAACTTGCTGAGGACAAAAACTGTCAGGAGCCCAACAGTCTTAGTACAGTTTGCTCTATTAGGGCAACCCAATGTGGCCCTGACTGGAAACCCACCATTTGCCCAACCTAAAACCATGAATATTATTCTGCCCGCTTTGAACCAGCTTATCTGAGCTAAACCCAAAATGGCCCTAAGCGGGCTTGCTACATGGGACATTATACCACGATTTCTTGGTTACTCAGTGCTTTTTGGTGGCTATTCCCATCCACATATCTGTCGATATTGCACACCCTGTAGGCTGTAACATCAATTTTGTAAGGTGTGCGGTTATCCATGGATAACCTGTGCCCGGTGTGGGTTATCCTTGGATAACCGCATGACTCTCATGTCCCTCCATGTCATATGTTACATGTTAAAACCCACGAAATATTCCAGGCCAGGGTAGGGATCGAACCTGCAGTCTCACATCCCAAAACCAACTCCCTGTGCACTGCGCCACAAGGACTGACGAGAAGCGCTCCATTCGAACCACGTCTGGATATGATACAAAGGCCGGGCAGGCAACGACTGCGGGCTGACCGCTACCATAACCGCGGGACGCATTCAAACATAGCCAAGCCGACCCGGCCGCTGAAGGAGGGGATGCAGTGGTCTAGCGGTTAGCACATTGCGCTCAGCCGTCAGAGGTCCGCGGATCGAGCCCCGCTCCAGGCGCATGTTTTTCGCCGTGTGCGCTGTCGCTGTCCGCTGCTGGGTGACGAGGTGTATTTAGTACACAAACATAACAGCGTGAAGCATTCAAAGCTTTAGCTCTCCGCTGCCGCCCCAGTGCCGGGCTACGAGGTGTATTATACACAAACATAACAGCGAGACGCATCTTTTTTCGCCGTGTGCGCTGTAGCTGTCCACTGCCGGGTGAAGAGGTGTGTGTACACTACTTTTCGCCGTGTGCCGCTGCCAAGCCTATCCGAGACATAGCCGGGTGACGAGGTGTATGTACTGTGTACACACACTATGGCTGGCTTCGAGTCCCGCGGAGGGGGAATAATTTTTGTTTTCAACTTGAATTTATTGGTATTCTATTGATCATTTATTGGTTTCGTGGTATAAAATAAGTAGTCAATGGATAATTCATGACTCGTGTGTGTTAGCAAAGGCTAATAACACTCGGCCTATGGCCTCGTGTCATTAGCCTTCACTAACACACACTCGTCATGAATTATCCATTGGTTACTTGTTCACTATTTGAGTCATGCAACCAGACACTTCTTAGATAATACTGACACTAGTTAGGCTTCCACGAATGTTGACTATGTACTCTCTACAGCCAGCTGAAATAACTGCTAATGCGCATGTGGTGTTGATCAAGTACTGATGTTGGGCCAGTCTGAGCTAGTTGTCAGTGAAATTATCTACAGTAGGCTGATGCTGATGAACGTACTGCTGACACAGGGCAAATTTGAGAATTTGATTGGCATCTTTCAGACCAATTTTAGGTAACATATGGTAGGCTTGTGTTGGCCCAACCCTTGACCCAATGTAGGCTTGGTGTTTAAGATGGGTGGGATTAGAACAGGTGGCATATGGGAACACCGTCTCCAATAGCCAACATGGGAAGGGAATGGAAATGTTACTACCCTAGGTATCTCATTCTGATGTCAAATGTATCAATATACTCTTAATAACAAAGCATTAATCTACTTGTTTTAATAATGTTATAAAGGGCCTAAGTACATCAGAATCTAAAAGAGGGTTATGGTTACAAACACCGGCATCTGTATATGAACCCAAAATGAGAAAGAAATGTGACCTCAGAGTTGGAAACAGCTGCAGCTGTAGATGGGAGCTATAACAGTATAGCATCAGCCATTGACAACAGCTCAGGGCCTTGTTACAATGACTGTTAGTTTATAGCCAATTAGAGGCCCACAATTACCTCTTATGCTTTGCCATAAATGCAGACGGTGATATCCAGCTGGCCCCATGAAGGAGGTGCGCAGCAAATACCTCCTTATTTATTCTATACAATATAGGAGTTATCTATATTACATTTATATCAGTAACAGTAGCTCAGTTGCCATCTTAAACTTTTATTTGACTGTAATGTAGACTTGGTAATGTTCTCTACCTTGACATTCTATTTGTCTGAGTGGAGGAGACTTTAAATGCAAAATGTTAAAGTCATGTCTAAGGAAGTGACACTGTAGTATGGATGCTGCTACTAATGGCATATCATCTACATTTGAGAAGGTTGCTGTGTCTCTGTTAATGTTCTAGCGGGGAGTATGATGTTCCTCTGGTTTTTACTGTATGCCATCATCATCCATTGGCTCTCATTTTCTGCAGCCTGATTATTCCTTCTCACGGATTGAGCATAAAGAAAATTAGTATGGATGCTATTAAAGTATGTTGTGTGTGCTTTTTCCTTACTGTGCCTCTTAAATTATTAGGGTCTGCTCCTTCCATATTAAATATAAAATGTCTCTAGGAATATTGTCTTTTTTTTCAATTGTTTATTTTTCATTGCCTCGTTGATAAAAGATATATAGTATGGTATAACTAAACTGCAATATACAATTGGTAAGGTTGAAGAAATGATAGTAATTATTGCTCATAGTAATGTGAAATCCAACATGGCCATTTTGAACTCTAATATGTCTGTGATTTGCAGATAATAGGAGGACTACCTCAAAATCGTAACAAATGTAACTGCAGGGCGAGGGGGGTATTCCATTTGAAATATTCTACATTGATTAATGGTTATATCTACATTATGAATCACATATATATTCTCGGTCCTAAAATCGCAAGAGTGAGTTTGTGTTCTATATATGCCCTTTTGGGAATGTCCATATCATATGTCAACAAGTATGGGCATATGCTGTAACAAATATAATATAGTGGATGGTATGAACAACAGATACCCCATACAGCAAAATATAGCCCTACCAGTCATCAAATACAAACATTTAACACTAGATCTGATGTAGTTGGGATAGAGAGCAAGCAAGATAAGGTGTCAGAATAGTCCTGAGAATAACTGAATAAAGTAGATTGTCTGATATCTGAGATTCATACACCCAACATATCATTATAATTTACTTCCTACAGCTAAATGTGAATGGCTGCGGATTTGCTACCTAGGCCTACATATAAGTAAATTGTCCCTATCCAAATATAAATCACCCTCTATACCTGGTACGCAATATCTCAATCAGTCCTCCTTTTCCTAGGGTTATTTGTAGAATCAGTGTCTGGAGGTCATTTCTTAAGTCACTACTACTGCTCGTATCATAGTGAGAAACCTAAGGATATAGCCAATATGCACTATGCACAATATGACTACTTACTAATGCCTGCCCCAGTACGATTGCAGTACCTACAATTACCTGCCTTGTTCATGGATGTTTCAAATCATAGTGGCTGTGTGTGTTTTTTCTTTTCTTTTGAGGTTTGAAAGTGTTTTATTGTCAAATCATGATCATACAAAAGTGGTAGCATGACAATAAAATGAATTCCTCTCTCTCTTTTGTTACACGTAATTTGTTTGCACAGATAATGTGTGTGATGATAAACCAAATAAGAATGAAAATAAAAGATGAGTGCATACAATCAATAAAAAATAAATAATAAATATACACATTACACTATATACTATGTACAAAAATAGAACAATTGACCTCATCACGCTAGTTGGCATTTGCATAAAGAGGGAATAAAAGGACTAATTCTTGTACCAGATAACAGTAGACCAAGACAAGAGACTTTCTATAATACACATTAGCTAGTTGTAATATTGTCAGCCACCATAGGTGTGGTCCAAGCGAACAGCTCCCTAGTGGCCAACTCAAAGGGATAACAATTAACCAACATAAATGGTATTAAGGGCTCAATGTTAACAATTGCATGCTACTAGTTGCTAAAGATGTGGCTCATTGTAATATTATGTGCCACCATAGGTGCAGTCCTAGCGAACTGCTCCCTAGTGGCTAATTCATAGGTATAACACTTAACCAACATGAGTGGTCTAAGGGCGCAATGTTAACAATTGTATTATACTAGTTGCTACAGGTGCAGTCCAATCGAACAGCTCCCTAGCAACAGATATTCAGATATTATAAACTTATATTAATCGTCTAACTATTATCATCGTCAGGAACTTTGGTCAAATCTTCCACTCATCTAATACGCGTCTTGAACTTGTATTTGTTTTCAGACGTTTGGATGGTGGCCGAATGTTTCGTGCACGAAACATCTTAAATTGTATTTTAGCCTTAGAGCGTAGTCCCGGTCTCCGTACTTCCAGGTCCAACCACTCCGGCTGCTTCGACAACTTATACATGTAATTTAGAAGTAATTCCTGGTGACGTCTATTTAGCTTAGGAATGTCAGAGGCTGCGTACATCTCATCTTCAGACATCTGTTTACCTCTATAACATATTTTTTTCTTTTCTTTTGAGGTTTGAAAGTGTTTTATTGTCAAATCATGATCATAAAAAAGTGGTAGCATGACAATAAAATGAATTCCTCTCTCTCTTTTGTTACACGTAATTTGTTTGCACAGATTATGTGTGTGATGATAAACCAAATAAGAATGAAAATAAAAGATGAGTGCATACAATCAATAAAAAATAAATAATAAATATACACATTACACTATATACTATGTACAAAAATAGAACAATTGACCTCATCACGCTAGTTGGCATTTGCATAAAGAGGGAATAAAAGGACTAATTCTTGTACCAGATAACAGTAGACCAAGACAAGAGACTTTGTATAATACACATCAGCTAGTTGTAATATTGTCAGCCACCATAGGTGTGGTCCAAGCGAACAGCTCCCTAGTGGCCAACTCAAAGGGATAACAATTAACCAACATAAATGGTATTAAGGGCTCAATGTTAACAATTGCATGCTACTAGTTGCTAAAGATGTGGCTCATTGTAATATTATGTGCCACCATAGGTGCAGTCCTAGCGAACTGCTCCCTAGTGGCTAATTCATAGGTATAACACTTAACCAACATGAGTGGTCTAAGGGCGCAATGTTAACAATTGCATTATACTAGTTGCTACAGGTGCAGTCCAATCGAACAGCTCCCTAGCAACAGATATTCAGATATTATGGGTCTATATACACCCGTGTATATATATATAATTAATATGTGCAGTGGTTGGATCTACTTTTCCTCCAGGGCGCGCATTGGTATGTGTGACGTCACCGTAAACATTCAGGGCCTATAAAAGCTGCGGGATCCAAATTAACCGTCAGTTGGCATATATCCTCCGAGCGGCACACACCACGCTGGGTGGTGCCAGAAATTTTAACTTTATTCTTTGTTTGTTCGAATTCTATGGTACAATACCCTGCAATATGGGTAGGAAATCGACAGGTGGGGCTAATGCCAAGCCTGGTACGAAGAAAATTACAAAGAATGCGAGGAATAAGGCCAACTCTAGGACTTCGAGCAGCTCAGATCCAAGTATGGTTGACCCGGTGTCACCTGTTCCAAAAGCTTCAGGAGTTAATTTGGGTCTAGCTGCTGACCAGACGTTCATCAATCTGGAGGAGAGGACTACGGTAATGGAAGACCAGCTTGCTGATATCAAAGATCTTCTTGAGACCATAGCGGCTAAACAGAACAATCCGGTAGAAGGGGCGTGTCGAGCGGACTCACGTGGGAATGTTTTGACGCAGGATTCCAAATGCGCTGTAACCAAGCAACGGGGGAGACGTAGACAGCGCTCGCCTAGTGACCGGAGGAGCCATGACGACAAGAATCCAAGATGGCGACGGGACCGTTCTACTTCGTCAGAGTGGGATAAAGATTCTTCTTGTTCAAGGGCTTCCTCTACTGATACTACACGTTCTACACAGAAAAAGCACCGGGGTGAGTTCGATCAGAAGAATTACCTAGATAAAAAGTCTAAAATTGATTGTATCGAACGGTTAATGCTGATAAATGTACGTCTTGCGAAAGACAAGTATGAGGAGGGCGAGGATATTTTCCATTTGCTTGACCACCTTGAAATGCTGATCATAAAATCTAGTACAAGAATCTATACGGTTTCAGCTTTATCTAAATATGACAAGTCTGTAAAGGATAGGGCAAACAAAAACGGGTTGAAGGCATTTGAGAGGGTGGACAACTCTGATATCCTTAGGTATTTGTCTTACGACGGGACCGTTCAAGCCCAGAAGGGGCAGGTGGCAAAGTCCAAACCGTTCAAATCTAGGTCAGCTCGTACTTGTTTTGCTTTTAATAGAGCTGAAGGCTGTAGGGAGGATCCCTGCAAATACCGCCATGTTTGTGAGGTATGTAGTTCTCCTAGCCACGGCAAGGATAAATGTCAAAAGAACAAAAAGGATTAATGTGTAGCCCTTAGGCAGGGTCCTACTTTGAGATCTGAAGATTTGATGCCTGATTTTGATGTAGTTTGTATGGTAGACCCGCCTAAGCCCCCGTTTCTATCATTCCGGGTGATAAAATTAATAATGGTAGTGTAAATATGTATAATTCTTGTGAGTTGTCAAAGAATTTATTTAATTCTTACAGTCACCCAGTACAGGGTGAGGTTGATCCACTTTTTACGGTGGAATGTTAAAATAGACCCAGCATCAGGGTTTATGACAGTTGTGTAAATGGGGTATGTATGTGTGAGCATTTCATTTATGGTAGCAAGGCTCAGATACTCCCGTGTCGGCTGGCCAGTTTTCTCAGGCAGTCAGACCTTATTAATATCAATCAGATTGAGTCTGATTTTCTATGGTGTGGTTTTACCGAGGGGTTCAAAATTATTGACCCAGGGTGTGATACAACCTATGATTGTAAAAATTATAAGTCTATTCTAGAAGGTAGATTTTATAACGAGATGTGTAGTATTATTGAGGAGATGTCAGCCCAGGGTTTAGTTACAAAGTCGGATGTCAAACCCAGGTGTGTCCATGCTTTAGGCGGTGTGGAAAAATCAAATGGTAAGCTCCGTCCTATCACTGACTGTAGTATGCCTGATAAGATATCTATAAATAATTACATGGATACCACTTCTAGTCCATTTTCATACAACTCTATTAATACTGTTACAGCTCAGTTAGACAGGGACGACTTTATGTGTGTAGTAGATTTAAAATCTGCGTATAGAATTGTTAATGTCTATGGCCCACACGTAGGCTATCAAGGTTTCAGGTGGAATTTTGGTACTGGAGACGAGTATTTTGTAAGTAACCGTTTGACATTTGGTCTAAAGTGTGCTCCGTATATATTTAGTAGAATATCTGATTTTTTAACGGCTGTAGCTAAATTCTATGGTGTGGATAGGATAGTAAATTACCTAGACGATTTTATTATCATAGCTCAGTCTAGAGAGGAGTGTTTACGAAAAAGGAATATCCTCATTGAGTGTATGGAGTATTTAGGGTTTGTTGTGTCGAAGGAGAAGGTGACTGAGCCCAGCCAGGTGTGTGTGTTCCTGGGTATAACAATTGACTCCAGGTGTATGGAGCTGTCCCTACCACAGAGTAAGCTAGATAAAATGAGCCGGGCAATAGACGAATGCTTAGGTAGAAAATTTGTATCTAAGAAGACATTGCAAAAAATTGGTGGTTTGATGTCTTTTTGCTCCCAAGTAGTACGTGGTGGTAGAACTTTCAGCAGGAGATTGTTTGATCTTTGTGCAAAGGCCAGGACTAGGGGTGTTATTAAACTTAATGAGGAAACCCAAAATGACCTACTGTGGTGGAGGGATTTTTGCAGAATTTTCAATTGTAGGAATATCATTCTAAATGATAATGAATGTACCCCTATGTATTCCGATTCCTCTGTACAGGGCTTTGGGGCCTGGTTTGATAGAGACTATTTTTATGGTACTTGGAATGATTCTAATCCTATGGTGGACTGTACAGGTCATTTTGCTCAGGCTCATAGGCTTGATAATCTCAAACTTCACCATAGAAATATAAATGTTTATGAGCTCTATCCAGTGGGGGTAGGCCTTAAACGCTGGATTAAAAAGTTTTCTAATACCAGAGTTCATTGCATTATGGACAACATGCAAGTATTGGCTATGTTGAATACCGGTAGGTCCAGGAATAAGTTGTGTATGTCCTGGTTGAGGGAAATTTTTTGGCTATGTTTTATACATAATATTGAAATATATGCAATGTATATTAAATCAGAGGAGAATGTTTTAGCTGACCATTTGTCAAGGCTAAATTATAGAGGTGTCCCACAGAAATGTAAAAATGTTTTAACTGAATATAACATGTGCTGTTATGATTCCAGGCCTGAGGGAGCTAGAGCGGAGAAGGAGAAGGTTTTTGTACAGGGGCGTGGCTGAGTCCACACGTAAGGTTCGCAAACATCAATTTACAAGGTACAAAAATTTTGTAGGAAGTTTAATCTTGATCCCCTACCTTGTTCTCCTTCTCAGGCCTCGTTGTATAATGTATATTTATCGGATAAAATGAAACCTATTTCTGTTAGGAACTATTTGTCCGCGTTATGGTATTATCAGAAATTAAAAGGTTATTCTGATTATAGTAGTAATTTTATTTTAAAAAAGACACTGGATGGTATTGAACGTAATTATAAATGTTCTTCTATTAAAACTAATCCCTTGACTCCAAATGATATGCTGAAGATCAAATCTAAACTGAATTTGTCTGTCTATGAGGATGTAGTCTTCTGGTCAGCTATCCTATTGTGTTACCGAGGTGTGTTTAGAGTGGGTCATGTAGTAGATTCCCCTCATAACTTTAAATCTAAAGACGTGTCTTTGTCGTCTGACTGCGTTCGCATTGATGTTAGGTCTTCTAAAACTGACCAGTATGGTAGGAAACCTTACGTGGTATATTTAAAACATAATGATAATTCTGGTCTTTGTCCAGCTAGATACTTGGAAATTTGTAAGGAGTCTAGAAGTGGATTATTGTTCAATATATGTAACAAACCTTTAACTTATAATTATATTAATACCAGGTTGAAGGCTGTGTCTATAAAATGTGATATTCCCCACAGAGTTTCAACTCATTCACTCCGACATGGTGGAGCAACACTTCTAAAGAACTCTGGGTTAAAGGTTGATGATATTAAAAAGAGAGCAAATTGGAAATCCAATGTGGTATATAATTACTTACATGATTCTAAGCAAGATCTACTAGCTCTAGATGTGATGTTATAGTGGAATGGTGTATCCATTGTGTTTGGCAGTTTTTTGGCATGTACAGAATTGATATTGACTAGGTCAATTCTCACCAAACCCACTGTCTCCTTCTTATTCCACTCGTGATATTAATATAATATTTATTACATTAATATTATTATTATATTATTCCCAACGAACATAATTAACTTATGGGACTATATACACCCGTGTATATATATATATAATTAATATGTGCAGTGGTTGGATCTACTTTTCCTCCAGGGCGCGCATTGGTATGTGTGACGTCACCGTAAACATTCAGCGCCTATAAAAGCTGCGGGATCCAAATTAACCGTCAGTTGGCGTATATCCTCCGAGCGGCACACACCACGCTGGGTGGTGCCAGAAATTTTAACTTTTATGATTGTTATTGTATTTATATTGTGATATTGTATCTATTATTGTATATTGTATTTATATTTGTTATATTATTACTGTATTGTATTCAAAATATTGTCTTATTAATAAAGGCATGTACAGAATTGATATTGACTAGGTCAATTCTCACCAAACCCACTGTCTCCTTCTTATTCCCCTCGTGATATTAATATAATATTTATTACATTATTATTATTATTATTATTATTATTATTATTATTATTATTATTATTATTATTATTATTATTATTATTATATTATTCCCAACGAACATAATTAACTTATAAACTTATATTAATCGTCTAACTATTATCATCGTCAGGAACTTTGGTCAAATCTTCCACTCATCTAATACGCGTCTTGAACTTGTATTTGTTTTCAGACGTTTGGATGGTGGCCGAATGTTTCTTGCACGAAACATCTTAAATTGTATTTTAGCCTTAGAGCGTAGTCCCGGTCTCCGTACTTCCAGGTCCAACCACTCCGGCTGCTTCGACAACTTATACATGTAATTTAGAAGTAATTCCTGGTGACGTCTATTTAGCTTAGGAATGTCAGAGGCTGCGTACATCTCATCTTCAGACATCTGCTTACCTCTATAACATATTTTCAAACCCCTTTTTTTGGAGTCTATCCAATTTTTTTAGGAGCCCATCATTTGCATCCTCATAGGCAAAGCAAGCATAATCAAAGACAGTGTAGTTGTAGTGCCTTCAGAAATAGCCTCCAGAATTTAACTTCCTCTGTTTCTGCTGTATAGAAAAGGCTCTAGCTGGACTGTTGCTATTCAACCTGGATCTGTGTGGAAAAGTTCAGGGGTATCACAATACCCACTGGAGGCTCTGTCAGGGCATTAATACCTGGACATCTATGGTACACCTAGGTATGGATGGGCATGCAAACACCTGCATCAACACCTTATCTCACACTGAAAACATGGAAGATCTGAAACTAGTCAGCGGTGACCACTTTAGGCCCTCAAGTTGACGATACCTTTAACTACAGCTTTAGGTAGTCAAAATGACGACTTTAGGTCATCATCCTGACGACCTGAGTCATCAGGATGACAATACTGACAGTACTGAGTCATCATATTGATGACTCAGGTCGTCAGGATGACGACTTAAAGTCATCATTTTGACTACCTAAAGTTGTAGTTTTAGGTATTGTCAACTTGAGGACCTAAAGTGGTCACCGCTGACTAGTTTCAGAACTTCTAGGTTTTCAGTGCAATGGCAGAGGACAGCTAGTCAAACTATTAGGACCTATCCCATCTTCCAGCATACAGCCATGTATGGCCATGATCCATAATCAAAGATTGTTTTGGGCCAAAGCCTAGCAGCTTTGTGAACTCATTAACAGCTCATTTAGCAATAGACAGTATCCCACAAGATTTAAAGTAGTGAATGCCTTTTGCAGCAGAGACCATTTCATATGAGGAAAGTTAAATTATAAGAAAGGGAAAAACACAAAACGGTGCACCTCAAATCTAGTGGGAATAAAAGGGAATAAAATAAAATTGTCAATTACCATCAATGTTGCTTGCAGACCCTATGGTGACAGTATCAACTGACATGTACCTTTTCAGGTAAAGTTCAAGTATGTATATTAAATTACTGTGATAACCTAAAGCTTACCACATTGCAATTAGTGTAGATAAATCCAGTAAGCTACCATAGCTTTACAACAAGCATTGAGAGTTTCTAACTTGTATTAATGCACACTTGTTAATAACAGTAGAGTTATCTGATCAAAGGGTACTAAAGGTGATGGATTGGTATAATGAGCAATGCTGGCAGCCGTCAACAGTACAGGTCAGAACGACTTAGCAGATGATTGAGAAGTCTATTAGACCTAGGAAAAGAGAAGGAAGTGGATACATAATAAATGAAGGGTCACTCTCTTGAGAAAAATAGGCTATGTAGTAAGTAAAGGGGGTAGTGCAAAACTTTGTATACCTGATTCCAAAGGTTTGGTGAAATATAAGTTTGGCTACAGCTGACCACATGCTGTGTAGTGCAGGGTGTACCGTTTATAGTGTTCAAGCATGGTGATTTGTTGGCCTCAATTCCCGATGCTCATAGAAGACAGGCACTTATTCAAACTCTACCTTTAGTACTTATTATTATTTCATAACTCCGATACCCCCAGAGATTATTTGCAACAGGTGCCCATTCAATCCTGTCACTTCAACATGACAATACTGTTGTTTAGTCATTACAAATACTGTGTACCAAGCAATATCACTCTGCCTAGGAACAAAATGATGTCTGAAAACTTGTGTCCCAGGCATAGCTACCATTCTGTCCGGGCATACTATAGACTCTGTAGACCTGTTTGTCCAACCAGCACTCTGCCTTCACACTCTATGAACTCTGTAAACCTGTGTACCCAGCAATTACTGTGCACAAAATACCTGCATACTCAGCGACCCATGTGAAGATGTCCTTAGCTACCTACAACATGCAGTCATTAATGACGTCCCAACACTTGACCCAATGCAGGCATTGTTAGTACCAGGTCACAAATCATAGAAAGTGTGCATATGGGGCCTTACATGTCATTCGCCCAGACATGTGCCCAGAAAAAGAATTCTTATAGGTATGCTTCTTTTACAATAGCAAGGACACATCTGACATTAATGATAATGTGATTTTCTTAATCTACAGGTCGAAATGGCCTGGATCTGAGATTTTCATGGAGGTATAACGATTGTTTCTGTAGGAAATTAAGCCCTCAACATGGCTTGTAACTCAAATGTCATTCCCCCAGACACAATTTCGCCCTGACAATTTTGGTCATTTTGGGCACATTTTACCCCCCTGGAGCCCGAAATATGCATATGGGACCATCAAAACCCATATGTAACATGAAGATCTCATCCATCCTGACACTTTGAGCCAAAGAAATAAAGGGGGAAACTAAAATTCGAAGAGTAGGGGCTGGAATACCTCCAAATTCGTCATATGCAACCCTTCTATGATTTTCGACCACCAGTGCCTGTAGGTGCCCAAGAAAGTCAAAATAATTGTGACTCTGAGTGGCTGACTGACAGCATCACAATGGAGGGTGTAGGGGCAATATCATATCACTAGGGTTGTTGTTTTTTCTCAATGGATTGGTATAATGAGCAATGCTGGCAGCCGTCAACAGTAAAGGTCAGAACAACTTAGCAGATGATTGAGAAGGCGACTAGACCTAGGAAAAGAGAAGGAAGTGGATACATAATAAATAAAGGGTCACTCTCTTGAGAAAATAGTCTATGTAGTAAGTAATGGGTGTAGTGCAAAAATTTGTATACCTGATTCCAAAGGACTGGTGAAATATAAGTTTGGCTACAGTTGAGCACATGCTGTGTAGTGCAGGGCATACCTTAGTGTTCAAGCATCCCAGGAGGCCTTGATTTGGTGGCCTTATTTTCCCGGGGCTCATAGAAGACAGGTGCTTATACAGACTCTATTTTTAGTGCTTAAGAAATATCCCATGATTATCCCCCACCACTTATTTGCAACAGGCGCTCATTCAATGCTGGCGCTTAAACACAAAACAACACACCCCCCAGCAAATTGTCGTGAGTCCTTGTCAACCTGTGTGAAGTGGCTCACGCATGTCGCTAGATGGAACACGACGTCGTTATAGCACAAGATCACCAGGAATAGCAATTGCTATGCCATGTGAGTCTAACACACACTGGCGAAAGATGACGGAATGAGTTATCACTCAAAAAGGAGTCACCATTGATGACCAATCATGGCGACAGATGACGACAATTTGCTGGGCCATTGTCTACCCTATAAACGTTCCTTAAGTACAACCCAAACTGAGGACCCTAAGGTTAAGTCACTTCCATTGAGGAATTTCTGACCTGTCAGAATTTTCAATGCAGGGACAAATGAAATTGACCAGATGGGGGAAAACCTGTATCCAAGGGGGAATAGGCTTTTTAAAGTTTATGTCACAGGCTTTAAAATGTCCTAGCTTAAATACGGATAATGTAAAAGATAGTTTTGTGGAAAAATAAACAAAGAAATATGATGTTTTTATCATAAATTGGTTTTAGAGGGAATTTTTTGGGTCTGTTTTCGGTTCTGAGTTCCTTATGTAAATATTGAACACATTTGTAGCAAAAATTCCCATTTAAAGTAATGGAGTGATTTCCATGGCAACCAGAAATTGCCATATAATCCAATTTTCTATGTTTCCATGGCAATGAAGGTTTCTTTTGCATTCCATAAATGGAACGTTTTCAGTAGAGATGGAATAGTTCTGAGCATACCAGTGGATTCCCCATCAAAAATTGATCTAAGCCATTTTTTGGCATATTTTTCGGTGTTTTATGCATACACTGCACTCTGGTGACCAAATGCAGAACTAAAAACCCCCTAGATGCATGTTTTCTCCAGATAGGTCAATTTTAATACCCCAATGTTTATACATATTAGAAGTATTGGATCCTTGCTACTACAGAATTCTCAGAGACACACTTTGGTATGATACCCATTATGGCCATGGTCTGGATGGGTTTACAGTCCCTCTAAGCCTGCTACTCCAATCTTCTACTGTGGATATCATCTGTGCAAATTGCTGTCTGGTCCACTTCCAGTTTACAAATGGTCCTCCAGGTGGCCCTGAGGTAGGCCGCTTTATTGCAATTCAGCTATGTAGTTTCGGCACACTAGATTTCCTAAAGGAGGCGCTTTTTTCTAAAGGTGGTTTGCGATAAGGTGCTAGATAATTTATGGCTTAGACTCTTTGATTAGAAGAGAGGAGCAAACTGCAGATGATGTTGCTGGTATGTGCCTTTTAATGGCATTTTGTGACTCAAAAATAACTTCATAGCATAACAGATTTCACTATACTACTTGATAGCTATTATTGGGTCGGTATACATACATTATAACTGGATTGACTGATGAAAGTGCTCCCTGTGATGATTATGCTTTGACAAGTCCATACACTCTATTCAAACACAAAGCCTAACCTATGCCAAGGTGAATCTAGGGGTGGCCTCATTTGTGGGCTTTGGACCAATCAAATATAGGAGTGTTAGCCTATGCAGAGTTGGCCAAAGAGGTCATCTGTATAGATCTATCTACCAGCAGTCTGCCTAATAGTCAATAAGAGTATGATCAGCCCCTCTTATGGGATTGAGGAAGAAATAAATGAGAGACTATGGCTAGACGCATATAAGAAAGGAAATGTGATGATTAACTGTGCCAGGCCTTTACTGTATACTGATCAGTATGGATCATACCAGTACTCAAAGTTCAGGTCATCCATATCTTAAGCCCCTTTGCATCTTAGCGTCACACCTAATGGGCAACCTTACAATTCTGGACAAAAGTATCCAACTTATCTACAGTTGACAGTGGTTGATGCAAGGTTGAAATATGTTTGAAAGTTTATACAACATAATCAATCACCCATGGTTCAGTATATTTAATATTACAGTGTTGATTCAATCGTCACAAAATCAATGGTGAATTAGAAGCAAAATTTTAAAGTTTATATCTACCACTGATCAGATGTTACACGATCTGCGAAGAGAAGTCTTTGCAGAAGGTGCAATAAGATCCCTCTTTACACAGATCTTGAAGAGGTGACAGTTGACAACATTGAAATGGCATCACTGAAAAAGTCTTTAAAATAAACAGATCAACATTCCCAAAACAAATCAACCAGTTTTGTCTTATTGGCTCAACATTGTTATGTGCCGTTTCAATTTCCTTCTTAGCATTCAGCATGGCCTACTCTAGTTGCTGGACCCAAAAATCACTTACATTATTGGATAGGTGGCATAAATGTACTGGCACTACTGGTACTAGTAGTAGTAGGCCTTGCTGTAATAATCAAAGAAAGGTCCTGAGCTTTCAAACTTCTAGACTTATAAACAAAGGCATTGTTCAGGTGTTATAATTATATTCAAAATACCACTACTTACGTGTTAATCTTTATTATATATTATTCATCGCTATATACATTAAACCTTACTGTACCACATATCATACTGACGCCTAGGCTGTGCCCTAGTTCCACCTACCCATGCCAGGGGGCGTGACCTACCTTACTCTATATAATATGCATGGTGCACTCCCATGGAGAGGAGACCCAGCACAGCCGCCCTAATGCTACAACCTATACCTTAAGACTCTGTATAATATGCTGGAATAAATACATCTTTACTGCAAACTGATACAAAGTTATAAACAGGAAGAACTTGTGCCAGGACTGACAAGTTATTTTGGCAGGGTTGATTTTATGCTAACATAGAACACTTAAGGGTCACAGCAGTATTCTGCCCCAGTGAACCTAGGACAGCTAAATAGTCCCAACTAAAATCAGTATTTTGCTTGGTATAATCAGTGCCAGGGGACCTTATTTTTATTGCAGATTAATAATCTTTGTACCAGAAGAAAGGTAATGATTTGAGGGGAAAAAGTTGCAAAATATTTTTGGTCACCATGGAAACCTATTGTGTCAGGGAGGGGTCCAAGGTCACATTTGTGACCTGTCAGGGGCGCCTTTATCATTCAATTTATTAAACATGGTGGTTTCCATGGCAACTGGTGCAAAAACGGATTTGACTCCGTTATGGTTGACCATGCTAAAAAAATCAAGAATGACTTCAGCTTTAATTTATGAATGCCATCAAATTAGAATTCAATTGACGCCAGTTTTATGTTGGAAGATGGGGGGGAAATCAGAACGTCCTTGGCCCTATTAATGCCGTGACACCTTAACTAATCCCCTGAATACTGGACAATTTCAGATATTGTTTCATTGAAGAGCTGTGGAATTCTCCAATGTGCATAGATAGGTTAATTTGGATTTGCAAGGATAGTGTAAAAATGTTAACCTTCCATGACAAAGACCTTTACAGAAAAGGGACTGGGTGTGCAATGTGATAGAAAGATTGGCTTCTAATTTAATCACCATTTTAACTTGATTTTGATGACCTATTATGTTGTTAATCAAACCATTGTCCCCAATCAATTAGCCCTTATAATGACACAAATCATTGGGACAAAAGATACTAAATCACAAAGGATTTATGTGAAGTGGAAATTACCCAGTGGGCACAGTACAAGTCTGCACTAGCTAATAAACGTTGCATGAGTTACTAGTTTCACTGCAATGTTTACTAGCCACTCATGCAACTTCCTGGTTAGGATCAACATTTTGCCAAATTTCACAGTAGTACTTATTAAGTTATTAGTAAGTGTTGCATGTACAGTGCTGCAACATCAACTATTATTAAGTGTAGCTTAGCGACATTTATTAGTAGATGCAATTGCAGCACTGCAGTAGCACTTGTCAATGGACCATTCTGGGTATTATTATTATTTTTCATATTTACTAATTTCTTCGCCATATAAAACCTAGGCTCTGCTCACGATCCACACTCAACAACCTCCTGTATTCCCCAACAGGAACCAGGATCCATAAGTTATCACAAACCCACTTCCTCCATGAGACTCTTTGACATAAGGCATACGGATGTAATAACATTCCAATCATATCTACACCCACACAGCCCCGCTGGAGGATGTGGGATCCACCTGTGGTGCCATATTTGGAATGAGAGAATATTTCACAATCTCCTCTCAATCCTCATTAACACGATTAACCCACAGGTGGCAATCTCTCTCCTTGACACGTGTCTCTATTTCATTGAGCCACGTGTATAGAATATTTCGCAATACTGTGAGCTGCTCAAACCCTTAATATAAAAGGCAGCTTGAGCAGCTCCCAATCATCTCTCCCAACTTACACCTTACACCTATACCTAGAACCTACGACAGGTTGAGCTATAGGATCGGAGGCAGAGCTTAGATATTGGTGAGTGTTATCATTGTCACCACCTTTATGAAACACTCATGTCGGCTATGCAATTAAAGGATCAAATGAACTTCTCTGGATTCCGTGTACATTCACTTCACCACTTGTAACCGTCCGTTGACACGATGGTGGAGAACCCTCCAAGAATATCCCACTACCAACCTCTCATTAAACATGAGCAATAGTGAGACATCACCCAAGGAGCCAGCTTCAGAACAACGCACCTTTACATCACCTGGGCTAGACGCGCCCAACCATTCCTCAAGTGATACTACACACCACCTCCAGAGACAAACTTCATCTCCAGACGCATTGACGTTGGATCTAGTTTTACCTATAGCACTGCAGGCCCATGTATTACAACCTGTGAGTACCAATATTGAGCAATTTTCCTCTACAATAGTGGACCACAATACTGGAGCACACACCAGTACGCCAGTATCACTACCTGCACCAGGATTAGACATCACTTTACCTGGTTACTCACAAGTAAATTCACCGCCACTAAGACTTTCTGGTATAACTAGCCCAGCCTCTGAAGTACCAGTGGACAATACACAGAACCACTTGTACCTCGACCCACACCTGGAGGACAGACCACCAGAACTTCAAGCTACCCTCCAGGATATCATTCCCCCACAACCAACCACACCTAGTGGAGCTGCATCTATAGTACAAACTGACCCAGGTGTGACTTCACACAAACCACCGGTTTGTGAGGAGCCAGTGGTTGTAGACACAGACTCTGATACTTCCCTAGACGCTGATTACTGGAGAGACAGAATCAGATCAGCAGTCTCTAGGTGGAGAGCAGCCTATGAAAACGGTGTAGGCAGGGTTTCTAATAACAACCCCGGACACCTGGTAGGAGACAATCCAAATTTCTCACTCAACATCAATAGACTATTGGATGAGTGGCTTGACCCTACTGTTACCCAGCATAACCAATATCAATCCACTTCTGAAGAGGAGGACCTGTAACCCCCACCTGTGTACACACCCACACAGCCACTTAGGACCAGGTCAGTGGACTCACCATCCAGACGAGGCTCTAGATTTAGAAGGAGGGCCCAATCAAGTTCACCTCTTAGAAGAAGAACCCCCACTGGTTACAGACTACTGAGAAGCAGGTCCCACCTCATAGCTACAACCCCACTACTCAACAGAGGCAGTAGGACGCCTTACAACTCACCTCACCCTATCAGTTCACCTGGGGAAGATACTGAAGTAACCTTTCCCCACCGACCTAATATGGCAATGTCCCGAGGTCAGCCCCCTCAGTATGACCATGAGGACATGAGGAGAAGTCTTGTCAGGGACTGTACTAACGCTGTCAGTGAGTCTCTCTCAGAGCTATTATCCAAACACGTGAGCACCCTATCCACTGAGATTAAAAATCATGGACAGGAACAATCAGGTCAGTTGGCTAGAGTACACCTCAGGTTAGATGACATGGAATGCTGGAAGGAGCATATGGAAAGTAACACCACTCACAACTTCAGGCAGGCAGAACAAGGCAATATGGAAGTTCTCAAAAGATCCGAGGATTTCACATACCAAATGACTGACCAGCTTAGCAGAAACATGGACTCAATGAGGCTTGACCTCATGAGAGCTATTCAGAGCCAATCTACCAGTGCCAACGCCACTAGCTCCAACCAAACTGCCACTAGCACCCAGGGTAAATTAGGACCCATACAGTCCACCCCTCCTTACCCCACGGCACCTAATTACAGCCCTGGCCAAAATGACATGACAGGTACAAGACTGAGCCCACCACATGCCCTCATGGACAACAGTAACCAATATACAGCCACCGCCCCTTCAATCCCCCATGAACCACAACAATCTCTGGCGGCTAGTGCACCGAACACCCACCAGGGGGCGACAGCGTCATACAACACGGCGCCTTCTCCAAATCAACAGTGTGGCCATGTGGTTAACCAATAGCCAGGCCCCGTGCCATATATGGGTGAGACATACCTCATCGGGAGGCATGTAATGAGGAATTATCCAACCTCATGAAGTGCTTATAAGCCTCATCCCACCCCAAATCTTAACCACTCTCATCAAATACACCAAACTCACCACATCCAGCCGCTATGGAGCAAGCATCCGGAGACCACAGGACCCAAGTGTCGGGACTGCCATGCAACAAGCCCAGGTAGGATTGGTCTTATGTGTCCATTAGTAGCGTCATCAATCGTTCTAGCATGACAATGATGGAATCTACCGTCATGTTGCCCAGATACCCATTACATGCCAATGGTAGTGTGCGCCCAGAGTGCTTTGTAAAATGCAATAGTTGAATTTGCAGTCCTTTTTCAAAACCATGTATGGCAGCCTGATTTTTCACAACTTTATTTATCAACCTTTTGACAAAACCCCCCATCAACCCATTCATCTACCTTAGTCTAACCACAAACCTATCAAACCATTTATTCACACAGCCTTAGGGCCCCAGAGATTAGACACGGAGTCAACTCAGGGTGGACCATCCACAGTCTTTTAGGCCCAACCATACAGTCTTATCTCAGCTTCATATGAACCATTTCTCATAAGCTTATCTAAATTTCTAGTTTTAGGATAGCAGCCTCCTTGGCAGCACTCTTCCTAATTACGTGCATCCAAACCCAACAGTCGGGAGCACAGGATTTTGTAACCAATAGAGAAACCATCTTCAGGCCAAATTATGGCGTCCTATTCACTAAGATGCCCCAGAAAATGATTTCAGGATATATGGATTACCCATTGGTTTTCGCTTTAGACCTATCTTTTAATCAAACCTTGCAGCGACCCGACAAATTAGCCTCCCTAATCGGCAGAAATGCACCAAATTTCATCTTGGGAACCGCCCAGTCTTTAGATCTAATTTTGGCAATACTCTACCAGAAATCTCAAAAATCCTTAGACCTGTTAATAAAATTTTTGGAGCACCCCGAAACCAGAATACCTAGAGGCGCCCCAGGACAGATCATAGGTGATATTTTGAGAGCATCAATTGGCTTGAGCACGCAACCTGAACTGGATTTGTTAAATTCTGAAATGTCAGACCTGGAAAGAGCCCTAGCCACTAAAATGCATGTGGTAGAATTAGCCACACATTTTCTTTTGAACATTTCTGAATTTAATTATCAATCAATGAGCTTTTTCTTCAGCGTACAAAATGACACGGATAACGCCCTGTCTTTACTCAGCTCTAACCTCCAGCTCTTGAGTAATAATGTATCAAATATCCTATTCAACCTGGAACAACAAAGCATACAAGACACCTATTATTCGATGTTATTTACTGCAGCTAACTCTCAAATTGAGGTGCTAATGAATCTGCAAAATGATTTAGACACCCTTCTAGACTCACTAACCACTCTAATGGAAGGTGAGCTACCCCCAAAATTAATTCCCCATAAAGTCATGGAAGATGGACTTAATTATCTATCAAGCTCCTTGTATGAAGCCCATAACGGTGTCACGATTCTAAATGTACCCACCGGTTTCTACTACAAGAGGAGAGTGCATGTGCACTGGCAGGACCAAAACAAACTTTACATCACAGTACCTATACCCATAGGACTGGGAGACAACATCTACTCCATATATAGGGCGGAAGCCTTTCCAGTCCCATTTGATACCACCAATCTAAACACTACTGTGTTTACACAAGTACAGCCTTTGCCTGATTACATAGCTGTGTCTGTGTCCCAGTCACACTACATTGAACTTGACCACACCGACTTAGGTCTATGTGATGTAAATGTTTTTATTACATGCAACCTGCCCCTGCCCATGTTATCTCCCAGGTACCCCACCTGCAGCTTATACTTATTTTTAGACCTACCAGACGCTGTACATCACACCTGCAATTTTCAGGCCCATATGATAGCACAAATTCCCAACATTGCTAGGCCCATCTCCCAAAGCTCCTATATGCTGATCACTAGTACTTCACCTTCAATAATGCAATGCTCGAACTCAGGCCAAATCGAAATAAAAAATGCTGCCTACTCTATTATTTCAGTGCCATGCCTCTGCTCACTTAAAAACAGAGGCATGATAATGATTAATTCCAATCTGTCCTGCGCCCAAACTTTACTTTAGAACCTATTGCCAAAGTGCCCGTCAACCTGCCCCTATGGCGGCATTTTGGTAACCCGCCAAACAACATATCAGGAGTAACCATAGCAACCACCCCGACCCATTTAGACCTACCAAATTTTCAGCGCCTAAAGCGCCTTCACAACCGAATATTCCTACCCCTATTTTAAGACATTTTAAACTTAAAAGGCACTGCCACCAAAATTCATGATAAATCATCCATCCTGAGCACTAACTCACTCATACATCTAGGATATCACCTGGAGTTTTCCCCTTGGTTACACCTGTTGTCGCCAGCCATCGCCATCTTGTGCTGCTTGATCACGTGTCATGTGCACATGCGCGTAGTGTACTTAGCCCAATTAATGACCATTCACAGTCGAGCAACGATGGCTGACGCAGGAAGGTATGACTCTACGATTGCCTTCCTAGGCATCATCCTCAGCTTGCTATTCATCAGAGCCACAGGGAGACGCTGTCTTAGGCATTGGCCCTACGGCAGACAGGACCCCGCCCCCGGCACCCCAAGATTCGTGCTGAAGATACACTCTGGAGGGCACACATATGCTTTTCCAGTGGGATTAATGGTGTATGGACGGAACCTTTGGGCAGCCTCCATCTTGGAACGCAAACTAGCACCACCCAGGTTAACTTTCCCTCTAGCCCGTCATCTTGATGCGCATTGGAAGTCAGAGGTCGGAATGATCATTGGTGGAAGACTGAGGACGGTGAAGCTGGAGAGGTACCCCAGTTGCCCTTTGCTCTGGCGCATTCCTCTCGCAATCATCCTCAGATCCAGACCCCACACAGTCACCCTGGCCATTGTACAGGAAAACCAACCTGACTTCCAACTCACACCAAGTGATTATGAACTATCGGCCAGCTTCAATCCAGTGCCACCTATGACACGGAGAAAGGACCTACCCAGGCGGGAAGCCCCTAAAGCCTCCACCAGTGGGACAACTCCAGCAGAGATGGCCCTGCTACAATTCAGAGAAACCCAACCACCCAAGGATCTATACTTATTCGACCCTACACTGGCTGAGAGGGCCATTGACACAATGGATGGTAGGTTTTTCATGTTTAAACCGTTAGTTTCGGCTGATGTGGGGATCGTTGAGAACGCTCAGCATCCTCAGCGACCTCCACTGGCCACCCCCCGAGGTTCCTCCCATAATGGACTCTCCCCAGCGCCCACAGGCCTGAAGCTACAACACTGGACGGAACCACCACCCTTATGTGGGGATGGCAGGTGCTGAAGCAGCGTTGCATAGCAGACCGGATAGCCCTGTGAACGCTGATGTGGGGATCCCCCTCCTATCCGCCAAATTCCTGAAGACCCCAAAGAGCCCCCACATAGGGCCCCCATATCGATCTACAACCCAAAACCTAGCAACATTTACAAAGGCCCCGCCATTGTTTCACATTAACCTAACAAAACCTTATCAATGTCGACGCACAAACACTTTCAGCCTATAGACGCCCTGATAGCGTCTACACAAAATTTTCGCGCCAGTCGCGACCCGGCGTCGCCATTTTACAAGGCTTTGTGATATGCAAATGATGGTTAGTTCCGGTCACATGATCATTCTGACTTGATACACTAGCTAAAAACAACAACATCAACACGTGCAAACAACCTGAGCCCTCCTGGCTTTTAACCAGTTATCTTCTTTCACAAGTGTTAAACATATCACAATCAAATGAAACGCTGTTCAAACGGGTTGAAAGTTTTCTTACAAAACTACTCTACTACTGGTATATGTATCAAGTGCCAATTCGTTGTGTGCTCCACATGAGGTGAACATTATTGAAGGTATGCAGGCAGCAACATTATTGGTGAATGATTATCAATAACACTTCACTTACTAGGCCCGGAAGCTATAATGAGATACTGGCAATGATAAGTTGCTCTTAAACATAGACAATGGTGGTGGACAAGTCTAATTCTAATACTACTTTTGATGAATTTAATGTAAGCTGTTTAAGATCATTGTTACAGTTTAACACAGGCCCGTAAAATGATTGATTGACACTATCCCAGGAAAACAGCGAGAGCAGGAGGAACCCTGCATTCAAGCTTTCTCGTGGGGTTAGAAACGTTCACTGGGCATGAGGTGGGGGTGTAAATTCCATAGGGGTCTCATTCTCTCTCCTTCCATCTCCTGTAGACCATAGAAGTCTGAAGTACCGGGTAGCCTAATATCAACCTAAGCCATAGACGTTCAAACTGTCAGGTGACCTCAGTCTGCACTGAAATAAGGTGTTAAAAAGACCAGATAAAACAAAAAATGATGCAGGTCATGTCAAATACATTCCCCTTCATCTGTCAGGATGATTTTCCAGTATATATCCTACCTCGTGACTTTCCTCCTGTCTGAGTGAGTATGCACAGATGCTCACTCACCCCCACTCCCAAGCACCCCTCCTCACCCCACCCTAACCCTTTTCCTGGGTGAACCTGAGTGTGGCAGAGCGAGTATGAGGTAGCTCACTCACAGCTTGCTCCCTCTCACCACCTGTGCTATAGCTCCAAACACCCTTGCCCAAGCTACACTCATCTTCACCAAACCACAAGCATATTTGCTGGGATAGTATTAAATAGTACTGTATTCTGAACACTCTGCAACAGAGTTCTTTGAGAGCATGACTGGGCTTTGAAATCAATTAATTATTTGGAAATTATCACTTTAACTTTCTTGTATTTACTCATCATATGTATTCTGTTATGATTTGAGGCTCTGCCAAAGGAGACGATTGAAGGAATACATGTGCAGTGCATGCTTCCCCATAGCATTTCTAATGTTCTTAAGTGTATGCAATAACTGCAAGACCACCTGCTATTAAACATGAATATATATATATATATATATATATATATATATATATATATATATATATATATATATATATATGGGTCAATCCACTAAAAGTGGGCACTTGTCCATGGTAGAGGGTCATTTTTAAAAACTAAGAATTAGATCATGAAACTTAATTTTATTGATAGCCCTATATCTTGGCTCTTAGGAAAGGTTCATTCAAGTCACTAACTCCCAAGCAGTCAGTTTTTATTGCAAATATTCAAAATTATGAAAATGTAATGGGCATGAGCAAAATGAATTCTTCTCTACATCACAGAAATATTTGTCAGAACTACATTATTTTTAGTTAGGATATTTGACAAAAGGTCTCAAAGAAACACTATGAAGAAAATAGGAAAAAAGATGGATATTTACAATACATAAGGAAATAATATGAATGTAATGGGCGTGAGTGTAATGGGCGTGAGCGAAACAACTTTCCCAGGCTTCAGACAGCAACTCAGCAATATAACCTCACCCAGAATTAATCTAGGCAATAAAAATAATCTAAGAATACTTTAAGGATGCATTTGGAATGCATCAAGCCTGCCAACATGCTAGCAGTGCATTTTACTCACGCCCATTACGCTCACGCCCATTACGCTCACGCCCATTACATCTGTCAGTTAACCCCTCTTTTTGGCATAACCAAGGCATGTAGAGACTCCAGTCTTTTTTTAAAATGACTTATTAACAATAGATCGTCAAGTTAGGCTGGTTGAAAGAAAGAAAACTTTGATAGTATTTGTCCTGGATACCGAAATTTGAATGTAATGGGCGTGAGCAAAATGGACTTGAAAATACTTGAATATGTACTGCACAGTCATGCCTGCAAGTAGACCCTAAGTTTCTGTACCAGAAAATCCCCTATGATGACCCTAATCTTGGTGGGAAATAAAAAGATTGAGGGTAGTGTTTTAGTAGGCCTACCAGTGTACTTTCATTTTGCTCACACCCATTACAGCACCTGCATTTGGTTATAGAAATGAACAGGGGAAAAGGAATGCCAACCAGAGCACCTCCAAACAACATGAAAATGTTAGATAGGACCCCCCACTAAGGAATAGATAAAATTATATTGGTCTGTTGCTGTTTGGCTTGATGGTATAGACTCTGGGATGAGGTGGAAATTGAATAAAAAGGCAATTTTTGGCCATTTTTGAACTTTGGGCCACCATATCTAAAGAAATAGCAGGCCGACATATGTAAACTTGCCCTTCTTTTGAAGCCCAAGGTGTTTTCTTTGAAATGAAACCAGAAATAAGAAGAATGGTTACTTACTTCTTATTTTACAGCCCCCTGAATCCAAAAAAGACCAAAAAAGACCCAGGTGCCCACTTTCGGTGGAGATTGACCCATATATATAATACAGGACTATTGTAAACCCCCACGTATGTGACCAAACAGGAAAATCAAAACATTAAGGGAAATACCCACAAAATTAATGCTCTAAATACAAATTTTTCTTCCAAAATGACCCTATTTTGATTCCAAAAAGAATGTTTTTCCCTAAATTTAGCACATTTGGCCACATTCGGTTGCCATGGAAACCAAACTTTTCTTCTTTTTGAATAAAAAGTTACTCTGTGTTATTAACCTATCCATAAGGTTTTCAAAGGTAAAAACAGAATTGATTTATCCCTTCTAGATCCAAAATTATGGATGATTATGTTTAAGAATTGTTATTTTTTCCAATAATGGCACTTTTTATGCATTATGCCACAATATTTCAATACGCAATTGAGTTAAGGGCTGAATTTCTCTGTGTTGCTGGCATCCCATGTTTGAGGTCTTATATTTCTGCAGCTGAAGACCAGAATTTGAAAAAAAGGATTTTCCCTTTATGTTATGATTTCTCAATTATTGTCACATATAATAAGCATCACCCACAGTTTTGGATCCAGAAGAATTCAATTCTGTTTTCAGTTATGAAAACCTTATGGACAGGTTAATAAGATATATGTGAACAGGTGAGGGGAAAGGGTCCTCCGAGGTTAAATATGAAATTTAAAATTGATGTTATCAGCTTTAAAATGAGATATAACACTTGTAGATAGTTCGTCTAGTCATGGAGATATCAAGAAGCTTAGATACTATAGGAGAGGTCACTGAGAGCATAGTCTATGGGTAGAGTGTGACAGGCCACGCCCCTCTACCCCCCCCCCATGAAACTAGGTGCCCCTGTGTCTTCATTGTTGATTTCTGTAGAGGATTAGGTGGTTTATGGAGCTGTGGTATTCCTTTATCAGGGTGATACTAAAGGGGAGGAAGGAACCACCTAGACCAGAAAATCCTGATGAATCCAAATTTTCTGATCATGATTCTCAGAAATTGACTAAAAAGAACCCGAAAATGAGGTTTGATGAAGAAAATATTTTAAAGATGTACAAAAATAATATTCAAAATGATGAGAAGTCTTATAGACACAACATGTAAACCAGAGTTAGTACCTCAATGCATATATCCAAATGTCTGCCTATCTCCCAATTTGACAAGTATTCTAACTGTGCACTACTCTGCCTATCTCACATACTGCCTATCCCTTAGTCTACCTATCACTCATACTGCCTATCTCTTAAATCCAAAGCATCTTTAAGTAAGGCTATCTCCCAAAAGACCTAGATACTAAAGCTTACTCCTTACTTTGGCTAATCTTCTATGGTCCTAGTTTCCCATCGTATACCTATCCTCAATCTGCCTTTCATTCATTTTACCTATCCCTCATGGTGACTATCCCTAAGACCACCATGTTTAAACTGTATTGTTCATCTGTTTATTTAGGCCCTAATGGTTAACAGTACATTGCATTGCTTATTATGTCTATCATTTTGATCCTACCTATCCTTAATGATGCCTATCATAAAGCCTACCTATCCTTCATTATACCTATCCCCCAACTCTGCATATCCCTCATATTTGACTTGCACATCTGTTGCTAGCACCCATGTTTTCTTGTTTTACATTTGCCCATCTTACTAGGTACTCTTTGTGCCTATCCCTTAAGCTAGATATTGCACATGCTACCTATCCCCCTTGCTACCAATCCTTTTAAATGCCCATCCCTCATGCCCTCCATATGGTTTTCTTACCATGTCAGCTCAGTCAGTCTAACCTGCTCTCTCTATACATATCTCAGCTTGTGTTCAATTTCTTCCACCTGTCTCCAGGTCTATGCCTTATGAAATATACCTATCCCCCATTATGTCTATCCTCCATTCATATCATTATATAGGTAAACTGAAAATATGCAGCATGAATGATAGGTAGATGTATCAAAAAGGTGGACTGTAACAAGTATGTTATAGGGTGATAGGGTGACTAAGAAATGGTCATCATAGTGAAGGTTGGTTGTGACATAGGTAGGTAAAGAGAGGTGAGATGGGTAAGAGAGCTGTATAGAGTGCATGGGGATAGAGGGATAGGCAGTATGAGCAATAAGCAATCTGAGGAATAGGCATGGAGTACTTTGTAAGATGAGCAAACATAAAAAAAAAGGAAAACGTGCATCCTAGGGACAGATATGCAAGTCAAATATGAGGGACGTGCAGAGTTGGGGGATAGGCACAATGAGGGATAGGTAGGCTACATGATAGGCATTATCAGGGATAGGCAAAATTAAAATAGTAGACATGGTAAGGAATGTACCGTTAAACAATAAAGGCTTATATAGCAGACAAACAGCACAAATTAAACATGATGGTCTGAGGGATAGTCACCATGAGGGATAGGTAAAATGAATGATAGGCAGATTGAGGATAGGTAGACTAAAGGAAAGAAGGAACAAATGAGATAAGGTGAGGTGAGGGGTAAGCATTATAAGTTAGGCCTTTTAAGAGATAACCTGATTGAACTCTAGATGTTTTGGATTGAAGAGATAGGCAGGATGAGTGATAGGTACACAATTCATAAGCTGTATGTGGGATAGGTAGAATAATGCACAAGCCCAGAACTTGCCTGACTGAGAGATAGGCAGACATTTGGGTATGTGGATTGAGGTGTTAACTCTGATTTATGTGTTCTATATTTAAAGATTTGCAATCATTTTCAATATCATTTTTGTACATTTTCAAAATATGTCCCTCATCAAACATCATTTTTAGGTACTTTTGGTTGAATTCTGATAATAAAGACCAACATTTTTGGATTCAGCAGGATTTTTTTGGTTTAGATGGTCTTCTCATTTCATTTGGTATCCCTTTCATGAAGATACATGATAGCTCCATAAACCCCCTTATCACAAAAAGGGCCCAATACTGAACACACAAGGTCACCTAGTTTTATGAGGGGTAGAGGGGGGTTGGCCTTCACTATAGGACTGTATGGACTGACCTATCCTATACCGTACAATCCTTGGAGATATTGCTTCAAGAAAATGGAATGACATGACTGTATCAAAACAGCCAATAAGCTCTATCATTCATTGTTTTAATTAAATCAGGCATCTAATTAGCATAATAATTTAAATAATCAATTAAAAAATGACCATCCCTGTCCATACATTTGGGCATAACTTTGGATCTAGAAAGTGTATCTTTATGTTTCTTTCAGCGTATGAATCTCCATAAATCATTCTATCAGTTGACATTATTTTTTCTTCTATTTGGAATATAATTTTGGTTGCCATGGCGACACATTTCTCTGAAAACCTTTATTTAGGCCTTGTTTTGTATTCAAAACGTTCCATTTACATTCCAAATATACAGGAATTGCCAGGAAATGGTACGTTTTTGAGAAAACCCCCTTTTTCTGTGTAAAACAGTACATAAAAGCTATTTTTGGTCTATTTTTCTTTTATCTTTCTAGCTCCCCTAATGGCCAAATCCAGTACTAAAAATCCTGCAGGGAGGGCCCATTCCCCTCATCTGCCCACATATAGTAACGTTTTATTCAAAAAGAACAAAATTACAGTTTCCATGGCAACCAAATGTCAAAAAATGTGCCAAATTTAGGGGAAAACATTCTTTTTGTATTTCACATAATATAAGGTCATTTTAGAAGGAAAATAGGTTCTTCATAAAGGTTACCCTGAACTTTTTTCGCTTAATTATTTACTCTTTTGGTCATATCTCCTTAAATATTGTATTTTGAGCATTTGTGGGTATGTTTCCCTTAATTTTATGATTTCCCCTGTTTCGTTACATATTACTCCTCCATCACCACATCATTATCCTACCATGGTAGGTCTGTGTCAAAAATGAAAGATCCCTCTCGAGTGTCGACAGGCAGGAATAAAAACTACTTGTAATCGCCAAGATGAACAATGGGCCCTCTGGGAGATATATTGAAATGGATGTAGTGGTTGGGGATCAGGACAGCATATGTTATGATGGTGTAAATCATTTCTTTGTGTAACACTCACATTTGCATATTATTATATCCTCCTTTCTGTTTTGTTGTTGTTGTTGTCATGTTAATATGCCTTATTGGATATTTATTGCTGTAATTGCTTATAAATTTCAATAGAACAAGCAAAGCCCATCCCTAACTCCTCCATGATTTACCCTTGTCCCTCTGGAAGTTAATTCAAAACGGGCTTTGCTAAGCCCCCCAGTGATAGCAATGTTGACCAATATTGTGTATTTTATAAGACTCTGTCATAGTCCCTCTCATCAGTACGTCAATACTTCTTATGATGAAAAATCAAGTGCCTATACGAATTAGATTTCCCCTGTATTAAACTTCTCCCACCTAACACAAAAATTACCTGGCCTGCAAAATAATACCCCATAACTCCTAGTTTACTTTGTGATTGAATGCTTGAATCACCTATCTTCCAATAGTCCACTGGGTCTATTCGGCTGGCTTTTGTGTACGGTAGGGAATGTGTCCATACATCACTCAACCCCGTCCCCCTGGAAGTTAATTCAAAATGACCTTAGCTCAGTGATTGTAGTATTGACCAATCTTGTTTATTTTATAAGACCTTGTCATAGTCCTTCCCATCAGTCCGACCATACTTCTTATGAAAAATTACGTACCTATAATCATTAGATTTCCCCTGTACTTAAATGCCTCCCACCCAACACAATACCTACCTGGCCTGCAAAACAAGGGGGTGTTTTTCTTTAAAGGAGTCCACACTCCAGTGTTCATTTAAGCGAGAAAAGAAAAGATCAGTAGCCAATGTGACATCTTCACCTCGAGAAGCTTTTATGTTGCCCTACAGCCTGATCCAACAGGCACTGTTCTCTGCAATCTAGTTATCTCCTTGGACAGCATGCCAATTGTCTTTTATAACTGTGACATGCTTTGGTAGCCATTCTAAATCTCTTTTCTTCCCTTCTACAGAATTCTCTCCTGTGTGTCTCAGTTTGGCTGGTTAATATTGTGTCATGTGACAATAAAATACCATGGTATAAGAAATAACTCAATGTTATTCCCCTATTGTGTTCCATATTTGACGTTATCTCGTTCATCAGACTTGTTCCAACATCATAACTCCCAATTTACTCAGTGATCGAATGAATGCCAATAGTTCACTGAGTCTTCTCGGCCAACTATTGTGTATGGCCAAAGTTGGCCGAAGTTGCCCAGTGGACTATAGTGGTCTCAGGCCAATAGTCCACTGGGGTCCTTTGGACATTGGAAGAGAGATTGTTTTCACAATGTCTTTCAAACAACTCTCTTTTTTATAAATGGATTTACCTAACTTTGAGTTGAAATTTAATTTGCTATTTTCAAAGGACTGGCATCACCAAAAGGCAGAGTATGAACTGCAAAGGAAAATGTTTGAAGATAAACACCTTTTTTCAAAAAAATAATTTAACTTACATCCTAAAAGGAAAGCCCTTTGTGACATAAAATGACTTTAATGACTTGCATATTTTCAGTCATTCATCAAATGCCTTGAGGTCTTATTGAATTTTTAAAATCAGATATAGCAATGAAGGATGCGGACCCAGTATTAAATAAGAGGACCGCCTATGAAAGCTGACATAACTCACTTAACCAGCTAGAACTTCTTCAGGCAGGGTATCCCTGTCTCTAAAATAATGAGAGCAGTGTTTCTATGGAGCAACTTCTGAAATAGTATTCCTAAAATGAGAAGGACAGTTCACCTGTTAATGATAATACTGCTTATTCAGTTGTATCACGGAAATGCTAATAGGCCAATCAGCACTAAAATTGGGCCTAGTATCGTGTGCTGGGCCAATCACTGTACTGTAAAAGAATTTTTGTTGAAATGACAATGGTGATCCGTCATTATCTTCACAGATATTCCTTGTGCATTTGTGTATCACCGTACTGCCACCTGGGGCTTCATGTAAAAACTACATTGGTTCGCTGCAATATAATTATGGTGGTTTGCTGTGGTTTTACGATGATTCCTGGTAGATTCAACAGTTAATTTTTACAGTGATAGCTATGTGGCCACAGGGGATCATGTTCTGCTGATCAAAGTAAAGACCTTGAAGCTGTATATCAAGCAATCCAATGAGTTAACCTTTCTAAAGGCAACGTCAACCCACCATCAATGACGTCAGATAACTTTTATCTCTACTTACTGAACCAAAAGTCCATTAAGATGCTGTATAGAAAGGGTGTAGGCTAATTCAGTTTCCTCATAAGCCAGACGTAGCTGTGTGTTTAGACTAGACAGACCAAAGCTGAGGATCTATCATGCTGGCACAGCTCTGCAGTGGTAGAGCTTATGAATTTAGTTTGCTCCCACAGGTCTGAATACCTAAAGGGACATATTCTTTGCTTACAGATATAATTGTAGTATAGTATGTATCGGAACGGGACTATAGTTAACTACACTCACTCGGGATGCAGCCAATCAGAGGCCTCCATTTGGTCACGTGACCCATTGCCATGGTAATGTGACCTACTTAGGGGATAAGCAACCACCTCTCAGCTAATCAGAGGCCAGCATTCTGGTAACCATGGTAACGTGACCTACTTAGGGGATTAGCAACCACCACTCAGCCAATCAGAGGCCAGCATTCTGGTAACCATGGTAACATGACCTAATTAGGGGATTAGTGTGGTCACGTGACCCCTTGTTTGTAAACAACAACACATGGTGTAGCCATGTGTCCCCTTGTTTGTAAACCAGGGGTGGGGCTAATTATGCAAATGAGATACTCCTGAATTCTTTGTGCGTTATGATAATGATTACTCGACTAGTTTTTTGGGGTTTTTTAAATAAGTTATGAATGAAATAAAACACAACAAAATAAATCATTTTTCCTTTTTTTTATTTTCATGAATCAGTTTTTCTTTCGTCCGAACAGACTGCAAATTCTCACTTTGCCAGTGTCACAGTCACTGACTCTCTCCATCATACATTGCACTAGTTTGGATAAATCCAACACTATTTCAGCCAGATATAGGACCTTTGTCTGCATGAATTGTAGACGTTTGCAGCATCCCATTTCCTTTTTATCTGAATTCTTCACATCATCATCATTGCGAGCCTCTGACTCACCAACCGGTTGCTCAGTTTTGGGTTTTCGCTCATCCGCATGACGCATTTCTTGGGGTTTCTTGTTCGACATGCTTCAATCAGGAAATGTACGCAATGAGGGCCACAGGTGTCAGCACTAGTACTATAGTACGAGTTGAACACGGTTTCTTTGCCACTTGAACGGAGCAGAACGCTTCAGGAAAGCTAAGAACTCTGCACTCAGCGGAGGTAAGCCGAATGAATCAAAGTAGTACACCTCTCCTGTCCTCGACACGTAAAACGCCACCCAATGTTGACCTGGTAAATGCTGAGGATCCGTGTTACTCACAAAACAAGTGTTCTTGATAGGATGCTCGGGAATAGTGTCACAAGAGAAAACACCTAGAAAATGTTTTGTGTAAATGTTATCCTTCAACACTTTATCTATTTCAAGTGTGTTCATGCACTTTCTTCTTGATGGTATGTCGATCTCTGGTCAGCTCGACGAAGTTGTTGTACACCAAGTAGAGTAGTACCGTTGTGGTCTCCGTCAGCGCCGCACGGAAACTGAGCTCCACCCTCAGCTGGCCCGCCTTTATAAGGTTCACTCTACACCCGTCGTGCGATCTGTCCCGGTTAAATCCAGGGGGAACAGCGTATAACTGTTCAGGAAATCATCGTAGGACATGCCGCAGGAGGGTGAACCCTCGTACATCCCTGTTTCCGTATGTAGTGCTAGGTACTCCCTCACCACTTCCCTTTTGGTAAAGTCGGGCACGTAGGCATTGTTCGGCACCTTCTGGTAGTTCACTATCACTTAAAGCGAGTTGACGTTGCAATGTTTCAGTTCAAACGGGTTCTTGGTGTGATTTCCGTTGAAGGCGTCGTGGTCTAGGAAACAAATCATCATAGACTTGGGTAGTTGACCTGTGTTGGAGTGCATGTAGGTGTGATCTCTGTTGCCCACAGGGATGGCGTAGGTCATCACCTCTACTCTGTTCACTGGGTAGTCGCCGGGACCCTGTTCTATCACTGCCTTTTCGTGCGTTTCCACAACAGAATCAGCTATGACCACTCGACGCACGTAGAGCTTAACTTTGTGGATCTTGAGTTTGTATGCGGTGGTGCCTGCGCTCATCAGATAGAAACCAGGGGCAGCTTGTTTCAGAGTGAGGTTGATTTCCGTCTCTCCAGCTATGAACTTTAGTTGATGAGCTAGGTCAAAGTGGAGTCTCAACATCAGCGAAAAGCGACCATTGGAGATGAGTTTCTGGCAAGCCTTGAACCCTGGGTTGTCGTTGTTCAAGGCGTCGAAGTGACCAGCCCTGTCTTGGTACCAACCTTGGACGTTCGTGATGTTCTTTATGACGCCTCTATCGTAGTTGAGTAAACCTTCCAGGTAAGCTGTGTAGGGGTTGGAGGCTTCAAAGTGTCTGTGTTACCAGACACTTTGAAGCCTCCAATGGAGACTTGGACATCCTTGAAGAGCGACTGAGCCACCACATCGGTGTCGTCAAGTGCGTCGCCGTTCGGTTTCAGAACCTTTCAGATGAAGGTAATTTTCGTTCAGGTCCGTATACTCTTGGGACTTACTGATGGTGAAATTGTTGTTGCTCCCGTCTCCCAAAGAGTTTTTCGTTTCTAGCCTGACAAAGGTCGTCTTTAGGATAGTAGTTTGAGTTGTCGCTACGGCATGCAGGTCCAGCTCAGAGAGCGCGCACTCGCTGCTGTTTTCGTGTACGTAAGCCATTGTGCTCCATTGTGCTCCTACCGTCTCTAGCAAGAACCGCTTCCCTTTTGAGGAGCTGGCCTCCGACTTTTGCCCGTCGTTTTTTCCCCTGGAGAGATCACTTTACCTGCCAGACTCTTCAGAGCACCTACTCGTCGTTTTTCACGCTGTTCTTGAAAGTACCTCCCTCCATCATATCCTTGGCCACACCCACGCCAGCGCGGAACAGAGTTTTCCCCACCGTCTTCAAAAGGGGTGTGGCCGAGCACATGAGTCCTAAGAGGGTGCCACCGAAACGGTGAGCGTTCTGGAAAGATCGTCCTTGTCCAGTGGTGCCTTCGATGAACGCTCAATGGGTCTCAGATGAAGTGTCACCATCACCTCTCTTCTTATGAAAGGTATGGATCAGCTGGTTCTGTCTCTTAAATAGATGCCGACCTCATCCAACCTTGATGCCAACCTCGTCCAGCTATGGTGGCATATGATATTACACATTATGAGCCACATCTGTAGCAGCTAGTAGCATGCAATTGTTAACATTGAGCCCTTAATACCACTTAAGTTGGTTAATTGTTATCCCTTTGAGTTGGCCATTGGGGAGCTGTTCATTGCACCTATGGTGGCTGACAATATTACAACTAGCTAATGTGTATTATACAAAGTCTCTTGTCAGTTATCTGCTACAAGAATTAGTGTGCCATCTATCAATTTCAGTCCTTTTATTCCCTCTTTATGCAAATGCCAACTAGTGTGAGTAGTAATCACTGATGAGGTCAATTGTTCTTTTTTTGTATATAGTATATAGTGTAATGTTGTATATTTAATATTTATTATTTATTGATTGTATGCACTCATCTTTCATTCTAATTTGGTTTATCATCACTCACATTATCTGTGCAAACAAATTTGGTGTAACAAAAGAACGAGGAATTTATCTTATTTTCATATTTCCACTTTTGTATAATCGTGATTTGACAATCAACACTTTCAAACCTCAAAAAAACCTTTTGGACTTCAAAGGGAAATAATCCAAATGTGGAAAACTGATAGCCTGCATTCCCCCTTTCCGCCATCCGTTTCTGTCAACTGCGACGCAGCGTAACAGAGAGACATGCATGTCGCCCACTCGTCTGTCTTGAATGGTGTCGGTGTATACGTACACAGAGTACACGTCTCCGAAGGTGTCCACGATGTAGACGTGGGTGGTTGTCGTCACGAAATGAGTCTTTACCCCGAAGCCTAGAATGTGCACCAGATGTTCGGTGACGAGCATGCCAGTTTGCTGGGGCACGTTGATGGTGACGCATCTCGTCAGCGAGTCATACGAGAAGACGGCCTTCGAATTTTTCAGAAAGTTCTGACCTTCTAAATTATCTGTCAGGAGCAGGTTCAAGCACTCGATGAACTGAACGTTGTTTCCTGTGAAAATGGTTGGCATGGGGAATATATTCGGCAGCAACGTTCGTACGCACGTTTCTCTCTCCATGTCTTGAACCATGGCGTGTGCCATACTCCTCATTTTTTACCTCTTGTTGGACGTCGTCAGGTATTGCTTGTACAGGGCAAAATTTTCTTGTGTCAACGTGACGTTCTTTGACTTCTTCCCAGGTTTCAATATCTGCGCCTCCAACTCTTTTTCTAACAGCTCCGGTGTCATTTCATCGACAAAGTTCTCCTCCATCCTAGTCAGAGGATTAGTGCTTCTGATGATCTTCTGCAGGTTGATCGCTCTGTCCACCGTCTTCCAGTCCACCTCGATTTTTTTCTTGGAGGTTTTTCTCTCGTTGAAAACTCTTTTCACCTCGGCCAGCGAGTTCTTAGTGCACAGAGGGATGAGCGTGATCAAGTCTTTTCACACGTTGCTCCATTCTGTCGGAAGAATGAAATCGCTGAGAGCCGCTTCGTGGTCCTCTGATAGGAGGAAGGGTGAGTCGAAGTGGGTTCGAAAAGAGGTCAGAGTGTTCTGAGGGAAATAGTCCATAAAACTGTTGCTAGGCAGGGTAATGTTCATAGTGTCCTACAAGATATTTTTTACAGGAATCCACTCATTGAACTTGTCACCATAACCTAACCAACGCACGAAAGATAAGCATTTGCCCTTGACAGTCTTTTAGTGCAGCACCTTGTCTATCAGGTTAGTCTTGCCGTAACGACTCTTGGAGACCTTCTGAACCTCCTCCGGATAAAACACCCTTTATCTCCTCCCCGGTGTCGTCTTTCAGCTTGAACCCTCTGCTATGTTTTAGCGACGTTGAACACTTCCTCCTTCCAGTTTCCCTTGTAACCTTTGTCGAAGGGTGCTATAGCCCTGACCATTCTCACCCTGTCGCCTGGAATGATGACGTCGGGGTTGGAGCGTCGAGGGTCCGTCTTTTTCCATATTTCCTCAATTTGTTTCTTAGTAGGGAGGTCGTGTCTGTAGAAAATAGTTTTGCTGTTTTCCGCACTGACGTCAGCAGGCAACATTTTTAACGTCTTGTGGCGAGTGCGATTGTAAGAAGACACCACCTCGTCCAGTACATCTAGGTAGCGATATGTACGCTTGTATGTGAAATAGCGCCACAGCTTCTCCTTCAGACTTTGATTCAAATGTTCCACTAGACTAGCTTTGATGTTGTCGTTTTCGCTAGTGAAAAATTCTATTTCTTTGCTCTTGAGGTAATCTTGACAGGTCTTGTTGAGAAATTCTTTCCCCATGTCTGTTTGAACGGAGCGCGGGTGTCTCTCGGCAGTCATTTCCTCGAATGCCTCAGTGGCAGCTGCGCTGCTTTTGGATTTGACAGGAACCGCCCATGCGTACCTGGAGAAAACGTCAACTGCCGTCAGTTTCTTAGACCTTGCCATCTTGGTGAGTCTGAGTCAGAGTACACTTGGTGACTGCGTCCTTTCATGTTTCTTGTTTTGATTACTGTCCTGACAGAGGAAGGACTAGGTGTAGCAGCAAATCTCCTGCTGGAAGTTGGAGTTTTGTAAACGTCGTTGTCATAGTCATCATCCTTATGACGGGAGTCGGTGACGCCGACGAGGGGAGTGGCGTGCTCGTAGTAGTAGTCGGCGTCATCGGCGTCTTCCTCTTCCTCATTGGAACTCGTTCGTTTCCTCCCTCTGCCGGCAGGGATTCTGTCCGAAGGCTTTTTAGGACGCCCTGCTTAATAGACTTGGTTTCCGATCAAGGAACCAGTGGGATCTTCCATGCTCAGCACGAGCTTGAATGGCGTGTACACCTCAACGCTGTCTTCCTCAACCTGCTGGCGTCGTTCAGTAAGTCCACTATGCTAATTTGACTGGCGGGATCCGTTTTTCGACCCATCATCGTGTCACCGAACCGTCGTCGTTCCACTTGACCAAGTCGCATTTTTGCAGTCTCTTAAACAGCTTTGTAGTGGCGTTGCGTTTCCTCTGTGGAACTTGTTCGAGCTACACCTCAAGGAGGGAAGCTCGGGGGGTCGGTGGTGATACGAGAGCGGATGTAGGAATCGTGTGTTTGTTGGGATTTGCGAGAAAGAATTGTTGCCTTTTCAACAACCTCTTGTATTTCAGCATTTTTTTGCGTGATTTCAAAGTGGGGTCGTTCAATACTAGATCCATGTCCCAGTAGATAACCTGTAGCGCCTGGTGTAATGCAGCATTGGGATGAAGACCTTGTTCTGCCTGTCTGTAGTAATAAGGCATATTGGAGGGTGGGGATATGGCGGTGGTGAAAGAGGAGGGGGTCTTGTTTTCACGCTCATCAGTAGCAGCAGCACCAGCAGCAGTAGAAGCAGCACCAGCACCAGTACCAGCAGCAGCACCACCACCAGCAGCAGCACCACCACCACCACCACCAGCTGTGGGGACATCAGGTGGTCCTCATAATTTCGAGAGTGACTTAGGATCTACAAGAAACAAGCACTTGTAGTGTTGCTCCTAGGGGTCTGTCATCGAGGCTGCTGTGGTGGTGAGGTGTTGAATGAGGAGCTCTATATACGGAGAACGCTTTTTATAAGGGGTAAGGCCATGCCTATCAGAGCCGGAATGAGGAAACCACCTTTTGAACCAAGACGTTTCTCTTTCTTTTGATGGTGGTAGCTCTTTTGCTCACCGTCCTCAACACGTCAGCAGATTTTCAGGGTCGATGAGTAGCCATTAGTTTCTCTTTCTCTTTTTGTATAGCAGAATGAATACGATCTGATCGTCTATGTTGTCAGGGAGGAGCGTATTCTCAGGTCGTCTGGTGTTGTCTGCCTTAAGTCCAGAAGCAGGTTTGAGTGAGGACACTTGAGTTCATAGGTAAATATACTGGAGAGGGCCGACGCCTTGGAGGGAAACGCCTGACGAGACAGAGCGCCTATTTGTCCCATGTCGCGAGGGTTCTTAAAAATGATCGTGTAGTGAGCGTTCAGACTCATAGTTCGAAATTCAGGTGATTTCTGGAATAGGTTCTGAGAGATATAAGACGCTCATGATCCAGTGATAGGAATATTTGGTGAAGATGTCGGCTACCACTTGCTGATTGGAACTGCTCATCAGATCGTCCAATATCAGTAGAGTGTGTGGTCGAGGGGTGGTCGATTCTTCTTCTTCTTCTTCTTCTTCTTCTTCTTCTTCTTCTTCTTCTTCTTCTTCTTCTTCTTCTTCTTCTTCTTCTTTTCCCGATATGTCTTCTTTGCTGGGAAGGTTTCTCTGAATTCCACTCCGTAGTCTTTTTGCATTTTTTCAAAGAGGGGCTGCCACTCGCCATAATGGTAAAAGATCTTTTCCACCGGCGGTGTGACCAAATTGTTAATGTTGCTAAGAAATCGATTCACCAAGCATGATTTTCCACAACCAGACGGACTGCTGATGATGCAACTGAAGGGTCCTTGTAGTCAGGGATCGAAATCTATATCGGTGAACATTGTGATTTTACCACTTTCACATTTTTCAGCGGTCGTTATGGGGTCGTAGTAGGAGTAGTAGTAGTAGTAGTAGTAGTAGTAGTAGTAGTAGTAGTAGTAGTAGTAGTAGTAGTAGTAGTAGTAGTAGTAGTAGTGACGGTGACATGTTTCTCAGTAGAACACTCGGTGACGAGTGGTTGTCAGGAAAGAGCCGTATCAAGTTTTATTCTATCTTGTTACATTTCAAGACACACCCAAAAAAATTACCGTCTTTCATATTTTTTTTCACTCAATTTTACACATGTCATATATCCATAAAAAATTATTTATTAAAAAAAAAATTTTAAAATAAAGGGGGGCAATCTTTTTTCCTCTTTGGGCAAAGCTTGTTGCTTTGCCTTTTTTCTCTAACTATTTGGGCAAAGCTTGTTGCTTTGCCTACCTCGCCTCTTTAACATAACTGTATCCAAAAAAGTATCAGGGGTAACAGCACAGTGGTAACAAATACAAACTGGAATGTAATCTTTTAAGTAGTACGTCCCCTTCTTCTTCAATTCGGCCTCATTTCAATAGGCCGGATAACAGGTGACGACTTCGAATCGATTCCAGATTGTGTTCACGTTGGCCACCACGCGCAACCACCGAGTGGGAGTGGCGGTTACCCCCAAATAACCAATGTCCTCGTCGAATCTTTTCATAGCGCTTATTCTCACCATATTTGAACACCCTTTATTTTCATGAAATGCCCAATGAGTGGGTGCACTAAGGGTGGGTATCGAACAGTAATGGAGTGAATTCTTATCTTTAAAGACAGCTTTCGGCCATACCGTTATTTTTTCTTTTTTTACTATTTCTTCTACTGTTTCTACTGCTTTTGCTGCTACAATTTCTGCTGCTTCTACTGCTTCTACTGCAGCTGCTACTGCTGCTACTGCTGCTGTTGCTGCTGCCAAAGAAGAGCCGCTACTTCTTCTACTACTACTTCTACTACTACTACTTCTACTATTCCTTTCCCTGGTGGTGCTACTTCTTCTTCTGTTTCGCTATTTCTATAACTACGATTACTGCTGCTGCTGATACTTGCGCTGCTACTAAATTCCTCACCTTTGCTTTGTATTAAATTATTCATCGCCTTAAAAGAGGCATGAGACTGAAATATGTGCTGATCTCTACATTGAGATAAGAAAAAAGATGGGGTTTCCTTAATTGTTCTTTTAAAATCTCGCTCCAACTCAAGAGGAATATTTCAAAAAAAGAGTGAAAATGAAATAAAAGCTCAAAAAGAAAATTATAAAGAGAGTAATGGACTCAGCTCGAATTTCCTCCTAGAGTGTAGGTGGTAAACTGGCGGCAAGGTATCGACAGCGACGGTGGTGGTGGTGGCAGTAGCAGCAGCAGTGGTAGAAGCAGCAGTGGTAGAAACGGTGGTGGTGTCAAAAGGAGACAGCGGATGTGTTCTGCCCTTCCAAGAAAAATCAGGGCTCTTTATATAGTTGAGAGATTGATCTAATCCCGTTTTCACCTGGATCCTTTCACCCCGCATCAAGGGGAAATAAATGCTTTTGGAATAAGGGTATCAGGTGGGATAAACAGGTGTAACAACTGTGATAATTACCTTAATGCGACTTACATGTATAAGAGGATTATGGATCGTTAGGAGATTGAGACGTTCAAAGTCAGTATACAAAAACTACAGGGGGGTGGTTAACAGTAGGGGGAAAATATAATCTTGTAACAGAGAAGTCAAATTGTTTTAATTGGATCACTCACTAGCCAAGGTGTGTGGTGCGCAGCAGCAGCAGCAACGCGCATGGCGCCAAAAAATTGTGGACACATGCACACCTCCCGCCTACCGTAGTACCTCGCGTATAAGACACGCCCCCCAACTTAAGGGAATGCTATAAAGTGTATCTGCAAGCTTTATTTTTTGGACATTTCAGTAGTGATTTATAGTAACCCCTACCTATAAGGTACACCCTTAAACTTCAAGGGTCTCACCTAGCCTTATACGCGAGGTACTACGGCGCCTACCTACCTACCTGTCTATGCATCACAGGAAAATACCCCAGGGCGCGTGTCTGCCACTCTGTCAGTGACTACAAAGGCGCACGTGTGCTAAGTAGATTAAGTCTAACAAAATCAACAAGTTAATCCCCTTTCCTTCTGCCTCTCTTGTCGCCATGAGACAACACTTTGATGATCTACGTTAAAACCTCTTGCAGTGAACGGTGGGTGACAAACAGATACCCTGTGACTATGTGAATCAGATCCTTTAAGTCTTTTATCTTTTCCCTCTGGGACCAACCACACTTAATGACCTAAGAGATCCGTGCCTAGAGCAAACGGCAGGTGAAAATCAAAACAGACAGATACCCTACTGAGCGAAGGTCTCTGTGAAAATGGGCTTATATCTCTTTTAAGTCTTAGATCCATTTAAAAACCACAGTTGAGAGGCGGGTACATAAGGGAGAGTGAAATTTTGTTCCCCCACACTTTCTCTGCCACATTCATCATGGAAAAACCGACCTCTCTACAGACTACTACACCATCACCATATTCCCCCACGCATATCGAGATCCTTGCTGATCTGTTCACAGGTGACGCTAAAAACAAATTTTATTTCGATCCGTACGGATGGTTAGACGGGGCTGCTGCTGCTGCTGCTCACACCTAAACCCGTAGACATCGCAGCTCTGGCTAAAGACGCTGAGGTGGGTACAAGATCGCACGTTATTACCACCACCACCACCCCATCGCCCATGGATATAACTCTTCTGGCTGGAACCACTACCTCGCCTACTCGTATATTGTTAAAGGAGAATATGTGCACTTGCGAACTGTTTTACACATGGGAAATAATCAATGCAACAGATGTGTTGTTCTTTAAAGCACCGTTGTTGAAACAAAATGTTCATAAAGGACTCCTTTCTAATCAGACATTCGATTCATTGAAACAGTTTTTCAAAGATGTTTTCTGAAGAGGGACCGATGTCTTCGCAGACAGATCGATAGGACTATATCAATTTCACAATCAGAAAACCTGTTAAGTGTGCTTAGATTGTGTGCTCTGTAGAGAGTTTCATTTTGAAAATATACAGAACGCTCTACTGAGAAGCGTCATGTCCACACAAACTAAAGGGCATACTTGATATTATACTTGAGCGGATTTCTATTGTAATTTAGGTGAATTGTGGACAGGGGGTATAATTCACACCATTCCTTCATTTCGAAAGAATGCTTGCATGAAAACCGTATACAAAGATTACACTATGTACAGTCTGGATTATGCTTAAAGATGAATGTATATACTTGTATTTATATTTTGATAAAATAAAATATAAAAAAAAATGAAATGTATTTGATATATCTCATTGACATAATTAGCCCCGCCCCTTTGTTCACAAACAAGGGGCCACGTGTTGACACCACATGTTGTTGTTTACAAACAAGGGGTCACATGACCACACTAATCCCCCTAATTAAGTCATGTTACCATGGTTATCAGAATGCTGGCCTCTGATTGGTTGAGCGGTGGTTGCTAATTCCCTAAGTAGGTCACATTACCATGATTACCAGAATGCTGGCCTCTGATTGGCTCAAAGGTAGTCGTTAATCACCTAAGTAGGTCACATTACCATGGCAACAGGTCACGTGACCAAATGGAGGCCTCTGATTGGCTGCATCCCCAGTGAGTAATATCCTTAGATTAGCTATAGTCCCATTCCGATACATACTATACTACTTATAATTATAGCTCTGTTTCATACCGTTTTCTTCTCTCCAATAACCATACAAAAGGATATAATTTATCTGTCTTCTTCCTCTTAAGTCCCCAATGACTTGAAATAGAAATATTTTATAATGTAAAATGTACATTTGTAATTGATCAGTGTCTTTGTCACATTATCTCTTACATATTCAAAATAGGTATGAACCCTTTTATTTATTTTATTTATTTTGAATGTATTAGGATACTGCAGTTAATCAAGCTGGGTTACATTATAAGCTATATCCTTTTCGCCAGACTTCCTAGGACATCTGGCATTACATGATTTGGCTATATTGCAGCAAAGCAGCCATGAAGGATAACAAGAACATTCTTCTACAGAACAAATAATGATTGAAGCTCACCTAACTCCTCCATCACCACTCCTCTGTCTGTATTCGATCATGGTGAGTGAAGCTCTAGGGGTTGAGTATAGGAGAACCCTGCTTTATATATGAGAAAAGCACCCCAAGTAAAATGTGGGGGAGAAGGGGGAATTCGAGGAGGGGTTCTATACTGAAATGGCAATGCAATGGATTAGGGGCTGAAGATATTGACAAGAGAATGACCAAAGTGTAAGTAGTGCTACATGGAAAGGTTGCCCCAATGGGAACTTATTTTGTGCTTTTCTTTTCTTTTGTTGAGAAAGGGGGGGGGGTGAATTCAATAGTCACATATTTAACATGTGATCTATCTCTTGCCATATATATATTAGGTAATGGTTCTAGGATAGATAATTTTCAGTAATATATCATTTGAATACATAATGTATTCCTAAATTCTTCTGTGTGATATGCAAAGAAGCAACTGATGGTCAGAGGATAATATCTTTTCTTCATACCTTTGTATAAAGTTGTACATTGATGCAGTAAGAATCTATAAGCTAGTTCACCCTTTTTGATAGGGGAGCCAATGCACAGAAAGGTTGATCAATGTTGATGTCTGACTATAAAGAAGTATCAAAGGCCCTCTGAAACCCCTACACAACAGATACTCACTTGGTATGTCTGAGTGGCTGACTATTCAACAGAAATGGCCACTGCTATCATACATAAATAGGTAGAGAAGGTCAGAGGTCTCACTAGGGCTTTATCCTAACACCTCAAAGGCGTCCAACAGAGCCTTACCCTACCCCCCCTACATGTCTGGGCTTATCAGGTCCTCAATAGTGTATATGTTCCATACTGTAAGGGAGTGTGAACTTCCAGCAGCACCTGCCCAATCAGCAATGGAGCATTGGGCAATGCTTGTCCATGCCTGGCCCAATATAAGCCGACATTGGCCCAATATAAGCCGACATTGGCCTAATGTATCCTTGCTACCTGGGTGGTCTAAATGGCAGAGGGCAGCTGACCTAGGGTCTAGTGTACAGCAGATTCATTCCATATACAGTAGCATGGGGAGCCTTATGCAGGCTAACCCTCATTTCCTCACATCAGATGTACCCTGGGAGATACAATGCCTGTACAGTCTGTTCATAACCTTTTTGCACCCTGGAAGATATTCACTCTTGCAGATTTAAATTACTATAGCCCATGAGCCCATAGCTGAAAATTGGCCCAAAGGTTTCATCTCTGGGGACTAAACTAGACCATGTATTTTGGGTAGGGACATGTCTCAGGACCTGAAATCACTTTGCTAGACATGGAGGTGGTAGCTTCTGCTGGAACTCCAATTATCTCTGACACCCTCATCGAGACCAGTTTATTGGTCACCATTTCCTTAATAATTGGTTTAGAGAGATGGGACCAGCACCAAAATGAGGCCCAGGGCAAGCTCCTTATCTTAGCTCCAAGGAAACAGTGTTCCTCGTTCGGAAAAAAAATGTTTTGGTGAATAGCTCTTGTATTATGTATGACAGACACAAATGCTACCAAAATGTGGCGTATCATATGGGCTAGACACACTGGTTCATAGATATCTTTTAATACAAATACCTCTTGTCATCCATGAAAATAGGATTTCCTTTATCACTGTTTATATAAGCCAAAGTGAGTTAAACATAAGAAAACACTTGGACAGAAGAAAGACTTCCAAATGTATCAAGGTGTTTATCTGTCATGCCAGTATATGAAGAGTTTGGTTCCAAAATGCAATAAATCCATTCCAGATTCTCAACATATACCCATTTTTGAAGTGCTACCCTGAAGTTGATTTTAGAGCTATCATGATGAAATCTTTACTACACAAAATCTGGACAGCCGAAAAATATATTTTCCAAAGAAAATAGCTTTTGTATTACATTTGTAGGGGCCAGCTCTGGCTGTAAGTCCATGGCGGTAGGCCATCTGCCCCGTTCCGGTTGCACCAGCCCTCAGGGGCTGGTCACCTGGTATAAGCTGCCCCCCTTGTGTATTATACCGATCCAGATGTAGGTGGAAGGTAGAGAATGTCAGACGGGGAAGTAGCTCAGCGGTAGAGCTTCCGCCTGCAGGTTGGAGGGTCCCGGGTTCGATTCCCGGTTTCTCCAGGACGTTTTCCGCCGACCTCTACACATTTAATATTTCTAATCTGTAGGCTTTTGAAAAATTGGCCTCTTTTTTCAAACTGGCGTTTATTGCGTTTTGGAACCATACTCTTCATATAGTCCTTTACCATACAATACAGATATGATGACTTATATATCAATTTTAATCAATATTCATGAGATAATGTATGCTGCCTTTTGGGTGACCAGAGATTTTCAGGTAGGGATGACCTGTTTCCCACTCTCTTCAAAGTGAAAATGGGAGAACACATAGTTGGTGTCAAAACATGGGTTGACAACATGGACTTTGCAGAATGATCCACAAATCATTGTCACCCAATAAGATTCATTGTTAATATGGAGGGAAAACATTATTTACCTGACATATTGCACTGAAATTTTATAGTAAATTCAATAGAAGAATAGCTGAGGGCTGGGCTCTCTTAAGGAATAATGTTGTCAGATATGGGGTATAGAGATGGGGGTAAAGAGTGTGATATTTTCTACTCTCAGCACTGAGAAGCTGGATAACTGGTATGTGTTAGCAGTAGGTAATACATACACAAAACCAAAGTGGTGGTTTGTTTGCATCATGAAGGGTTACGTTTACATTATAGAACTCACTGTTCTCATCATGTTTTTGCAAAATAATCAATATTCTAGCTGACATTGGGATATAAATGGAATGGATAATCCAGAACTTGGGATGGTTATCCATGTATTATATATACCCTTTTCATATTCATAATAACATATTTACATACATAGATAATTCATGAGTATAATTATGGTAAAGTTCTATTTATCAACATCATAATTTCTCTAGCAATATCAAAGCAAAGTGAAATCCAGGAAATGCATCCAAAGGTTCCTCATCTGAAACCCTGTGCCAGACAGGCACCCATCTACTGGCAGTTGAAAGTAGAAAGCTTTTTCTTCAAGCATGAAACTGGTTCTTTGTAAAAGTACCACCTCTTACCTAGTAGGCACTCCAGGAGTGTCATCCACCAATACCACCCACAGTCTCCCAGACCTTTTATCCTGGCCAGGTACCTGTGGCACCCTCAGATAAGTTGAATATGGACACTGGCTGGAATACGCCACTACTGGTCCTGGAGGATATAATTCTCGAGTTAAGTATATTACATCCTATTGATGCAGAAGTAATGTCTGCACTGCATCTGGGGTTAAAGCCATGCAGCCATGACTTAAGTTTAGTATATTGTACATTGTTGATGACTACACTGTCATATATATATATAGGCTATCATGATTTGCAGTATGGGGAAACCCTCAAACCATGGTAAAGCAGAGTGATAACATGCAGCGAAACATTTCAGTGCCTATATAAATGCCGTAAGGATAAGAACAGAAGAATTCATGTTGTTGTAATTGATTTATTTATCCTGGTTCAATTTTACTCCAAAAATGGAGTGTCTTGCTTCTCGCCAGCTTGGTGCTACTAGGCTTCAGGTCCATTGCTGGACGTGCTCTACATTGGACTTAAGGCTTGATCTTAATAGCTATCTAGACAATAGAAATGCCTATATGCCCAGGATGTGACAGGGTTTTAGTCAGTCCCAATTATAATGGATTAGTTGATTTGGACCCCAGGCTTCCAATACGAAGAAAGAGAAATTTAAGAGAAAAGCCTGTAGGAATGTTAAGAGAAAGAAGGGGGAGAAAAGGGGAATTTTATAGCTCCCATTGGTTTAATACTTAAATGCAGCATGAGGCAAGCTCTAGATTAGTATATCAATAAGATGTTCAATGTACAATGTCCACGTACATAGTCACTGGGTGCCTGTTATCCATGGATAACAGCACACCTTACAAAGGTCATGATGCATGCATTATGGCATGCAATATCGACAGGTATCAGAATGGGAATATCCAGAAAAAGCACCCAAAATCACAGAAATCATGTAATAATACCAGTGAATCAGGAACACCCTCCTCCACCTCTAAGGCTCTATTAAGTTGATCTAAGGGCCAGCTAATCTGAATCACTTCTATTGTGTTGTTGGGATCCACATACTTCTAGAAAATGTGCACCCATTAGAGCCTCAGAAGAACTTCGGCTGCTTTATATGTATGCATGCATCCTTATGCATAAAGATTTCCTCTTTGCAATGATGTCTAATAGGTTGTGGTGCTTTTGGTATATTCCCTGAGGATCTGTTTCACTGACTAGTGTAGGTAGCCTGAGAACCCCTCAAGAGGTGGGGGGGGGAACTTGCACTTTCAGGGTCAGTAGCTACTGCCGACCTACTGCCCAGGTTATCTGGGACAGCTGGGGTTTGATTGCCCTGAGTTTTGATAATAACATGAAGTGCTTTCCCATTCCCAGCACCCAGGTATTTTCTTACCTCTTCCCATTCCCAGTGCCCAGGTATTTCCTTAGCTCTTCACACCTAAGTACCACAACAGCTGCACACTGAGGTCCCAGCTTTATATCTGTAATAGATTAAGCCACTTGCTTTTATGATAGTTAGCTGACCGCCCTGCTTTTCAGCCCTACTGCCAGCTGACCACCCACTGCCCCTGAGCGCCAGGCCACAGTCATCATCTGAACCCCACCTCATGCCCCCTGGGCTAAGTACAGGGACAAGAAGGTTGTTCTTAAAGAAATGTGAAGCAGCAATGGTTCTTAGGCAAGCTTTATCATAGCTAACCTTGTCTTGAAATGCTCTGTCAAAATATGTCTTTTGCAATACAAAATGAGGGAAGTGGATAGAGACACATAACTTAAATTATTTTACCAATCGGAATACACAATGTTCTAATGAATATTAATAAACAAGCATATAAAGTTTATCATATCTGTGTTGTAAAGTGTTGCATCATATCCAAGTATCATAATCAACACATTGATGCCTTTAGAGGTTAGTCTTATGATTCTTATGTTACATATCATAATACATGGGCTGCTAATTTGCTACAGACTATGGCAGAGAATTCAAGTTTCCATGAATACTGAAAGGTATGTTTTGGATATATGAACCTGGGTGTCTAGCTCATATGATAAGCCACATTTTGGTACCATTTGTATGTCTCTATCATTTTTTAGGGAAACTGTGGCCAAAACACTAGTTTTTCCTAGAATTTAGTATAATTCTCACCCTTCAGAAACTGGGTCAATTTTATACATCGCTATATCATGGGCTCATGGGCTATACTGTTGATTGGTTCAATTTCAGCAGAACCAGATACCATGCACTAGTAGTTGTAAAGTTGTGTATAGTTTTTAAGGTTGTTCGTTTTATATTATAACTAAGAATCTCTAGGACCGATTTTTTAGCATTTGATTTGTAAATGGAAAGAAAACAGTTTTTATGGCACCTAACTTTTACTCATCAATACCGACCCTAGCTATTTTCTAATTGATGTGGCCCAACGGGGGAGAACGTGCCTCCGGGGGGAGTTTTAGTACTGGTTTTAGCCACCAGGGGGCAGTATATGGGTAAACACTGACAAATATGCTAAAAAACGATTTAGACCAATTTTTTTATGAGGAATCCAGTGGTATGCTTAAAATCATCACATCTCCACTGAAAATGTTCCATTTTTGGAATGTTGGTTGCCATGGAAACATAGAAAATTGGTAGATAAGGCAATTTCTGGTTGCCATGGAAACCGCTCCCCTATTCCAATTGGGAATTTTTGACACAAACCCTACCCTAATTCCTACCCCAGGTGCAGACCTGGGGTAGGAATTATTTTGATTCCCTCCCTGGTTATATGTACTCCCATAATGGAAGTTACTTCCTCCTGCGGGATTATAGTTATTACTATATCCATGAGGAGTTGCTCTCGGTAAATACATACCCCCTACCACATTGGGTTGTGGAGGATTCGGCCTTGGAAATCGTCCACCATTTGGTACATTGCTCTGACCTGAGGTCGGGTTAGGCAATCTTGCACCTGCTGGAGTGCTATGTCCGGGTTGAGAAAAATACGAAGGTGGTGTAAGTTAATTTCTTACTGGTCCCGGTGCATGTGGTTGGTGTAGTGTTATTTCCACTTACTATATTTGCATGAGTTGCCTTAATTTTATGACTCAGATCTGGCATTGGCGGTGCCGGACCTACAACCATATCAAGCACAGGGCCTGAGGTGTAGGTGCACTATTGGTGGGTCCGTGGTTCGTTTCGACCTGTATAGAGGTACTTTTTGGAACACCTACTCCGCTGGATGCGGAATGATCCGGTTTTTTATAAATTCCGGAATCTACATTTTTGTCCGCCCCATCAGTAACAAATGGGTTGTATCTGGTGGGCGTTACTTCTTGGGATGTATTTGCCAACATTGTAGATACCACATTCGGATCTATAGTACCTATAGTCAGTTGTGCAGCTTCTACGTATTTATCTAGGGTTAATGTAGTATTCTGCAGATCCTGAAGCTCATTGGTCAGTTCCTGTCTATCTTCTTCCAGTTGTTTATTATAAGCTATAATGCCCATCCAGATAGTTTCATTGTCTTCAGCTTGCTTACTGCACTGAAGTTTCAATTTCTCCAATTCGCTTTGATATCGGCTTATCTCGGATTCATAATTGGCCTTATTAAGACATAATTGATCATTCGTATCTATGTATGTTTGGATATGAGTATGTCTATTGTCATATGTTTTATTAAATGACTTTCTCATTTCTTGAAGTTTTCTTTCTTCAGTTTCTAATTCTTTCATGTATTCACTCTTTCTGGTTTCGAATTCATTTCGCATACCGATTAAGTCTTCTTCCAGATGCAGTTTTTCATTGATTACTTCATCTTTCGCTTTGATCAAGGTATTAAAATTCTCGTTCAAAGTTATGTAGGTATCGTTTAACAACAGGACATCCGGTTGTTTGAATTCCTCACCTTCCGGTACCGCATATGTTACATCGCCGTCTATGGCGCTGTAGTCTAGAATCGGTAGTCTGGGTCTGGGTATACTGTATGGTAGTTTTCCAAACGTAACCCTTTTTGGCATAGGTGCCGGATGTTCTGGATTAGTGCTTCCACCAACTTCGAACATCGAATTACTTAATTCGTCAACAAGTGATTGTTGACTCATTAAATTACTCTTTCTCTGTATGTATTGTTCTCTCCGTACAGAGTCCGGTATATTCTCTTCACTATCCATCTTATAGTGAGGTCCGGGATCTCTCCAGGATGCAGTATCTACATCCTGTGAGTTCGAATGGGTATGGATCAATAATGACCCATTGCCATTCTCCTGGTCAGTTGATTGCCCCTCAGGGTTAGCTTCCGCGAGGCTGTCTAACCCATGTACTAGCCGTTCGGACGTTATAACGTCCAGGCTATACACCAGAAAAACTGGTCATGGCACCAATGTAATGGTTTAGTCTTACGAATTCGGTGGTTCGGGCCTTACTAATCAGGAAAGAAGGAGTAAGGCGGTAATTCAAGTGTATGCCAACGGATGGTTTATTACATGAGACACTTACGGCTACCCGGAAGATGGTACAAGGGCAGCTAATGATTGAAGATGTTACATGATCAGAGGCCAGGAGGGCCTCTGACATAGCGGCTGAGCCCCGGCCTTTATATACGGACCTAGGTGTTCGTTGTCAGATGTCCCCACAGGCCCAGATCGGTGCTGCCACCTATCCGGAACCTGCATTTTTTGCATTATTAGTGTTTATGATAGGATATTGTACATTTAGAGCTTATTTCCCATTTTTATTTGTACACACCAACCTATGTTTGACAAGCAATTACAGCAAAACTACCGGGGATATTTTAGCTCAAGATATCTCCTTTTAAAGCCCATGACTTAACCCCTGGGTGCCCAAGCGCACTTTAAAGCACGGTTTTGGGCTTAAATGGGGCTTATAAAATGTATATTGAAGGAAACTCTCATCCAGGTACTTCTACTGGTCCAATCTGCAAAAAAACCCTCTATAGAACGGCCATGACCTGCCCATCACAATACAACCATCCATTTTTCTCTATCACCATTATACCTAACACAGGGAGTCAAAATTTGAAAATGATTCATTACAGGGCCACCCTCCAGGGGGCTAAGACCAGACATGACACAATTATTATGCTAGATCATATACATCCAATGTCCCATACTCCCATTAGATTCTAAAAGAAATGTTCATATCCATAGATATAATCCATGCATTGTTACTAGCACATTATGTCTTCTGAGTGGTAGTACACATATATATGCAGAATTGAATAAGGCCCCAGAATTACAGGTATTATGGAGGGGGGGTCTATATAGTACACAAGAGAGACCAAATGCTACCAATGACAACAAATGGAGTGTTTTGGTAACTATAGTTACCAAACCTGACCAATAAATTTCATGTTCTTAACTGAAAGTCTTCACTGAGTTATGAGTATTCAGGAAATGCAATACAGAGCCAATATCAAAAGATAAGATCAAAATAACACATGGGCATATCAACTGAGTAATATAATTTAACTTACTATTGTCCAAGTTTTCAAGTCTTTAATAAAGGCATGTATGAATTGATAGGACAATGTCAATACCCACCAAACTCAATGTCTCCTCTTTATTCCACTCATATTATATAATAATTTATATTACCGATATGCAGTAATTATTTCGCTACCAGGGGAAAATATACCGGTAATAGTAAATACATGAATATAATATTGAAAATGATACGGTATATATTGAAATATTATAATGAACATACATAATAATGATCTCATCACAGACACATGAGTTTGGTGGGTTACTGACCTTGGGGCTATCAGCACCATACATGCCTTTATTAATAAGACAACAATCAATATTGACAAAGCATGAACAAGTGAATAACGATGGTAAAATTTAAAATTTAAAATTTAGGTGTACACCTGGCGTGTTGCTATCTGTACAGGTGAGATTGGCCAATTGATGGTTACTTCAAAGTTGTACCTTATATACTGGAGGCCTGTTTACTGCTATGACATCATAGATATTCCTGCACCAGGAAAGTAGTCCCCTAACCATCCATGGCTAATTATATATGATGGGGCGCGTAGATCGTGATATAGTGTGAGCGTCTTCCTCGAGAGGGTGTTTCGAGCGGTGCGCCCATCAACAGTAGTCACTAGAGGTCCTCACGACCCCTGGTCTCTACAGGGTGGTGGCAGCACTGTTCGCCTCGTCCTAGCTCCTACCTGGGGCCGGGGAAGGCGTTAGTCTGGCTCTGACTGTCGATGGAGTCGGACCACCTTTTACCGAGCTTAAGATACCATTAAGCAATACATATCGAGGTAGATGTAAACCATACACCAAAATAAATATGTGCCAGTTGCACTAGCCCGAGATCCCTTGTCTGGTCTTAACTTCGAACTATCCAAGACATATATTTGAACCATTACACTGGTGCCGTGACCAGTTCTTGGCGTTAGTGCGCGGCCCTGGAAGCCGAACATGCGCACGATGGATCTCGAGATGAAAGTTCGAGTATCTCGGGATCCACATTGAATGACACTGCTCATGCTAATGATACAAGCCGAATCCAAATGAAAGGGTACACCTCTATAATTGGACCTAAAGTAGAGAGGGTAGTTCCAAACCTTAAGTCCGAAGAGATGCTTGCTCCAGTCACGAATTCTACATACAGAATAAGTACTGATTCCATAGAACAATTGATACCAATTACGATGATGACCTTAGATGCTCAACAAGGAGCCTTGGCTCGAGCAGAAACAAAAACTGCGGACCTCCGTCGATCCTTAGACGCCGTTAATGTTTCAGTATTTGACATAGGAGGCTCGAGAAAAGTTAATGAGTCGGCAGCGAAATACTTGTGCGAACAAGCCAAGTTAAGCATCGACGCCATGAACAGAGTCTGCCTGCACCAAGGTTTACCGAGAGTAGAAGACTCTGAGCGAAAAGTCCTGAGACTTAGGAATCCGGAAAAACAATGGGACCAGTATGAAACTGATCAACAACGATAATCAATGGCGGTAGACTGAGTAGATGCACTGTGGAGGGCTCCAGCATAATCACACTACAGTGTTGACTTCAGCACCTGAGCGGCCTTTATTAACTTGCCTGCTGGATTATGAACTGTTCTGGATCATATACATATCCATTACCAACTGGATTAACGCTTATTACAGGGTTTATTCGTCTTTTCTCTCAACACATGTCATGCCGGACACCAGAAACAGAAGGGAGTCTATCGACACTCTAACGACCGCCCCTAAGCCAGGTACGTCCAGGTCTGTCTCCACTGCTAAACAAGGCACTCCCCAACTGGCTAAGTCTACACCTAAAACAAAAAAATGTGTTCTGCCCACTAGCCCCAGCAAATCTACACCTGTTATCAATAAGAAAAAACGAAAGGGCGTGAAGGCTGTTATTTCAAATCCACCCACCACCGCTACAGGTAGCACAGCAGGCAGCACTACAAACAGCAGAGCCGGCATGACTGACCCATTTTCTGACCCACAGGGTCCCAGTCAAATGTCCAATAATGGAGGTCCTTCTAATGCCCCGACTCACGGCCAAGGTTATGTACCTGTCAATGGACCATTCTGGGTATTATTATTATTTTTCATATTTACTAAATTCTTCGCCATATAAAGCCTAAGCTCTGCCCATGATCCACACTCAATAATCTCCTGTATTCCTCAACAGGAACTAGGATCCTTTAGTCATCACAAACACACTTCCTCCATTAGACTCTGTGACATAAGGTACAAGGATGTAATAACATTCCAACCTTATTTACTCAGTCCAACTGGAGGAAGTGCGATCCACCTGTGGTGCCATTTTTGGAATGAGAGGATATTTCACAATCTCCTCTCAATCCTCATTAACATAATCTACCCACAGGTGGCACTCTCTCTCTATGACACATGGCACTATTCTATTGAGCCACATGTACAGAACATTTCACAACACTGTGAGCTGCTCAGGCCCTTAGTATATAAGGTAGCTTGAGCAGCTCCCAATCTATCTATTCTAAGATCATCTCTCCCAACTTACACCTTACACCTACACCTCGAACCTACGACAGGTTGAGCTATAGGATCGGAGGCAGAGCTTAGATCTTGGCGAGTGTCATCATTGTTACCACCTTTATGAAACACTCATGTCAACTATGCAATAAAAGGATCAAATGAACTTCTCTGGATTCCGTGTACATTCACTTCACCACATGTAACCGTCCGTTGACACGATGGTGGATGAACCCTCCAAGAATATCCCACTACCAACTTCTCATTAAACATGAGCAATAGTGAGACATCACCTAAGGAGCCAGCTTCAGAACAACGCACCTTTACATCACCTGGGCTAGACGCGCCCAACCAATCCACAAGTGATACTACACATCACCTCCAGAGGCAAACTTCATCACCTGCAGCCTTCAAAATGATTCAATTATATCCACCCGACACACCAAGGAACACCACCCCTGGTAGGAGCTATACAGCGCCACGATCTGACGCTTACAGCGACAGCCCCAGGAGCAGCCTCAATGATTAGGATTCAGGGAACGGAACTACAGCACCTATAGTCACCGCCCCCCACCCTACAGGACCCGACCTCACGAAAGCCCACCACTACTCCAAAAGTTAAACTTAAAGTTGACTCTCACACCTCCAGGACTCTTGCACTGACGATGAGGAGCACAGCCAGGATACCTCGATTCTGGAGCCTAAAAGCAAGTCAATATGGACAGCAAGGTAAGGCCATTTTCGTTGATACAGAATTGACTAAGAGTGCAGTATCTGTTAACATGGACAACCACTTGTATAGAGCTCTCGTTGATTCTGGCGCGTCCTTGTTTTTATTAACCAGAAATGGTTGATAGAATAGCAAGCACACATTTTTGAAATATGTTAGGAACCCAACCCTACACCCCAATCTATTATTCCTAACAAACCCACCCATGGTAACCTTCTTACCACCCTTGAAACAGACATACATAGAACCACCCAGACACTATAGGCAAATTTTCTTCATGTAATAGATGTTCCCTCTCCATTTCCCATATATTATTTCAATGGAGAGTACTCATTAGAACCACCAAATTCACCCTTCTTTTTTATGATTTATTTTTCCACAAATTCCATTGATCCCCTCCAAAATATCGAACCTTAATACCACAACTAAGTGGGTGACATTGCCAAAAGTTTTGTTTAATTTTCTGAAGGCTCAGGCAGCCGCAAACTGGATGATCTGGTTGGCACGCCACATAAATTACCCACGGTCACAGCGTACGCTCGGTTTGTGTCCCATTAAATTGGGGCATGCATGCGCCGGTTTGTTACAAGCTCAGGGCTCCTCTATACCCTAAGGTATTACCAAATGACGGCCTACTGTAGGAGAGCAGCTCTCTTGCATCCTGATCCGTGTTTATACCTCTGTTTACCATTGGTACTGGAATATTTGGTGAGACACTTAATCAAATAATTCAGCACAGTTCCCTGCTGTGTTATCACAACAGGAACAAGTGCACCCCTGGTAAGCTGACTAATCTCAGCGCCACAGCCATTACTCCCCTCCTAGTTTTAATACAATATTCAGATCATCCAATGATCATCCGTACCTAGGCCTAGGTGCCCCCTCAATTTGCATATCACGGGCCAGTTATATGCAAAACAACCAATAGCTAGGCCTCGTGCCATATATGGGTGAGACATACCTCATCGGGAGGCATGTAATGAGGAATTAGCCAACCTCATGAAGTGCTTATAAGCCTCACTCTACCCCCATCTTTCCCACTTCCCAAACAATATACCAAACTTACCAAACCCAGTCACCTTTTGGAGCAAGTATCCGTAGACCACAGGGCCAAATGCCGAGGCTGCCATGCAACCAGCCCAGGTAGGTTTTTGTCTTATGTGTCCATTAGTAGCGTCATCAATCATTCTAGCATGACAATGATGGATTTGCCATCATGTGACCCAGATACCCATTACATGCCAATGGTAGTGTGCGCCCAGAGTGCTTTGTAAAATGTGATAGTTGAATTCGCAGTCCACTTCATGCCTTTCTACGACGACCTGACCACTTTAGATCTTACTTATCAACCTTTTGGCAACACCCCACCCACCCCACCCACCCCACACACAACCCATCCTACCTCAGATTACCCATTTATTTAATACTAATTTTTAAGCCTTAAGGCACCAAAGTCATATGGACTCAACCCAGGGTGGCCCATCCATAGCCTTCTAGGCCCACATGGCAAATAGGAGCAAGGCCATGGATCTGTTTGGCAAGCTGTTCATTGTTATCAAGCCAAACGCCCCCACCACTGCATTGAACCATCTTAGCTCACTAGTCACTATACCTCTTACAAAAAAGTCAGGGTAAAAATACATCAATTACTAGCCATAGATTAACCTAACAAGCTAGTCTATTTTAGAAGTTATGCCTAACAGTGTCCTATTAGCAACACACCCCAAACAACAAACCCCCCCCCCAAAAAAATTTTGTATAAAACTTTTCATTTTTCCGACCCAAAATTCACTGCGCCCCACACCCCACCTTTTTCTCTCACACAAAACCAAGCCCCCCCCCACTCAACCACCCAAGCCCTATTTCCCCCCCAAATCAAAATTCGTATGAGTCACTATTGCAGTAGAGTACATGTGCACTGGCAAAATCAAAACAAACCGTTTTGTCAGTATACCCGTAACCATAACAACAGGGGAATCACCCATTCTATTTATAGAACAGGTGTCCCCACGCTGTAATAGTGAATGCCCGGCGAGTCTAGCCACGGCATCGTCCCCCGATCCAGGAGAGCATCCCAGATAGAAGGCTCGGGCCCAAATGGCGGCAAAGCAATTTGGGCTCTGCTAAACCCCAAGAAGCCCAGCGCCCCAACTATCTATATATGTTTAAACTCAACCTGGCTGGAGGGCCACATACATAGTCTATGGTAGGTAAAATTTCGACTCACCATTCCAACATGGCTGGCTTCGGTTCATGATGGAAAACCACCGTCCCACCCCACAGACTACCGGCCACCCCCCCACAATCATATAACTTGGGACCGTCCCAAGGTTATACCCAAATGTCAATAGCGTTTGGAAGATACCATCACACTTATGTGGGGATGGCAGGTAGCCCTTACACATACGCCGCAAAGACGCTTATGTGGGGATTGCCCCCCCACCTAGCCTACCCTTCACCCATGCCCCCCACACCCCACACTGAACCCCCCAGCCTCCGCAAGACGCCCAAAAACACAGTGAGCTAAACAACACCATAGCCACAGCTAAGCCTAACTAACACAATAGATTGGCCTACACTAATGTTCATCAATATTGGCACCGGCTGCAGCGTCTGGCCCGATCGATGTAATCAGCCAGACAACTTTCGCGCCATACGCGGCAGCCTGGCGCCATCTTGGTTTCGTTTTAATTACCGAAACTGATGGACGTCACGGCCGTCACCATGACTACCATCGGTCATGTGACATCCGCACGTGGCATCTCTATCACAACAACAACATTAGCACATGTTCACACTTTTGACTTGCTCAGATCAAACTTACCTTAGTAGCCATTAATCATCCCACCCGGAGGGATGATGATCCACTGGATCTGTGTGATGCTGAAATACAATCCAAAAGCGGATTAGACCAAAATAGTCCATGTCTTGAATATAAAAATTGTCAAAAATTCAGATATCACCTTTTTGTAAATCAAAATATACTCACAATCCACCCGTCATGGTGATAACGACATGGAGGACTGTGCCGTTGGGCAGGACGACGTCGACCTCATAGACCTCCATGGTTATGTAACATTATGACATCACGCACCCCCCTTTTATAGCAGCCCGGATCAAAATTTTGGCGACACAGGAAAGAAATTTTTTTTCCCGCCCCCCCCCATTTTGGCCAAAAAATTTAAATTTCCCTTCAATCAGCATCAACAGAGTTCTTTTCAGGATATTTGAGACAGGTAGGAGTCGACCTGAGCAGGTCATACCTGTATTAATCCCCATAACTTATCTGATTTTTCGCCATTACAGTGCAGCGCCAGCTCGCTACAATCAGAACCTATTTCCCAGCAGTATACACCCAAATGGACACTTCAAGAAACACAAATAGACACTTTTTCAAAACGAGTTTTTGCATAACCATATTTTAAATCCAAATCGCTGAGACACAATTGTGACGTTAATTTATGATTTTTTTTTTTGTGATGAATTTTATGAGAGACACACCAAAAATACCCTCCTGGCTTGCCTCTCTAGGTGCTATAAAATTCATCACCTTTACCACTGTTTTTCAAGCTCAACTATGACATGTATTTATGAGTTTTAGTCAAATTAGTTATCCATAATCAACAGGTTGTATACATCCCATTTTTGTATATTTTCATGAAAATTACCATGTTTCTAGTCAACAGTAACACTGAATACCACCTTGACTTATGGCTATGTATCATGAGTTCAATGCAACTTTTGAGTTTGTCCCGTTCCCAACCACTTCCATATTTGGTCCTCACCAGTGTATAACCTATTGGTATATTTTAGATTTTTATTGGCCCATGGGCTCAGGCTAGGTGTACACTTTGAGAAAATGTATAGATTAACCTACTATTTAGGTTTATTTTTGTCAATATGGAGTGAAACATGTCCCAAATTTCATGTTTTTCATCCTTTTGCCCTTTTCTTTGGCATAGAAAAGAAATAAACATTCAATATTTGTACCTTATTTTGTGTTAATTTTTTCGTCTATCCCTTTGGCAATCATTTTCACCCATAGGCATGTTGTTATGAACTGTCTGGCTAACAGGGTAGTGCTTGGTATGTGAAAATTGCAATGTCCTGTTCCCAACCACTTTTAAAAAAACCCTTAAAGATTGAACATTTCTCTGCATCTTCTATAATGAGACACCTGGAGGTATAGTAGTAATATTATATGTAAACTTATGTGATTCTGTAGGGGAAACTACAACCTTCTTACTTTTGTCTCCCTGTGAATCCCTTCTTAGGGGCTACCAAACTTACCAGGCTGCTCACGTCCTGTTCCCAACCACTAAAGATAAAATAACCCATTGCTTGCATAATTTTTATATTAAACTTTCTTCATTATAAGCATTATATCAGCCTATAGACATCCTATTAAAAAAATAGAACATAGTAGGGGGTTGCCCTGACACTATAATGTATTAAGCTATTCTAAGACAGGTTTCGGCAGTGGTACAGATGTGTCCTGTTCCCAACCACTTTTTTGTTTGTAATATTATTTAGTTTTAACATCATGGACTCCACTCAAAAAGCCCTATTCACTTCTTCTCCCTCATCCTATCTACCCATTAAATAGAGTTATCTCAATATGATGAATAAATATGCTGGTCACAGTAATTATTGTCCTGTTCCCAACCACTTTGTCCCATTCCCAACCACTTGATGTCCTGTCCCCAACCACATATTTTCAATGAAACAGTATTCAGATGTACAACTTGGGAAACCCACCCGAAAGCATATACTATACCTCCCTTCTCTCCTCCCACCCACTCATTCCATAAACCTATATCATTATGATGAACAATAAGCTGTTGTAGTAACACTATGTCCTGTTCCCAACCACTTGTTGTCCTGTTCCCAACCACTTATTGTCCCCTTACCAACCACTTCTTTTCAAATGCATTATTATTTAGTTCTATTACTTGCGAAACTCACTCAAAAGTACATATTCCCTCCCCTCTGTGCTCCAATCCATTCATTTCATGAAATGCTCTCATGATAATGAATAGTATCCTGGGCACAGTACTGATTATGTCTTGTTCCCAACCACTTTATGTCCTGTTCCCAACCACTTTTTTTCCAATAAAGCATCATTGAGTGATACCACTTGTGACACTCATGCAAAATCACCCATTCCCTTACTCCTGCCCTCTCACCAACTCACTACATAGAATTATCTCATTACAATGGATAATATTCTGATCACTTATGTCCTGTTCCCAACCACTTGTTGCCCCATTCCCAACCACTTCCTAATGACATATTTTACAATGCTACCACTGTAGAAACCCTCTCATAATCACTCAGCTCATTCTACCCCACCTTCCATCATCTGTTAGCAAAGAAATATCTCAACATAATTGATTAAACCTCAGATTTTGGGTTTTGGCATTTTTGTCCTGTTCCCAACCAGTTTTGTCCCGTTCCCAACCACTTTACATCAATCAGATTTCATGATATCAAGCAAATAGATTTCTGAATTTGGCCAAGATTCTGAATAGATCTTGAAGAGGAAGGCTGTGTGTAATATGTAATATGGCTAGCAACTATCTACGTAGACATCCGCACATTCGCGCAATGTATCTTGCGGGAGGGATTTGTGACATAACTAAGAAAGACATAAGTAACAAGACTCTTTTTCTACTTAATGATGATGTCACAGAGGCCGTACTGCATGTAATCAGCATAATGGAGGCAGGCCTTAGGATGCTTCGACGAGCTTTCCCATGTGTACAATTCATAATCTGTACAATCTACGGCTGTGACATGGGTAAAACATGGCCAGGACAAGATGACCATCCCCAACAGGTTGACCTTGACAGCATCATTCGCATAGTCAACACTGAAATTGTCAGAATTAACACTCTCTCAGGCGTCATTACCCCTAGAACCGATCACTATGTCCACAGTCATTCAAGCAGAACGGGTGCCCACTTGAGCAACTATGGACGGTTGTATGATGGAATTCACCCCAACGGGCAAACGCTTGCATCCATGTGTATCAACCTTGCAAATGTAATGGCCCGCAATGCTGAACGTCCCGCTGCACCTCCGAATCGTGTTGTGTTTACATCAAGGCACCTCTCTAGCATTATACATTATTGATTGATAAGTGTATTAGTCAGCCTCTCTCCGAATTATATCCACATCACCCTACTGTATGCGCCACCATCAGGTGTTCCTTTCAAGGTCACTGATTTCTATTAATGGCGCTATTATAGGGTACTGCACACTGGTCAGTAGGTCCTTTTAAGGTCACTGAATTATAACCAGTCGGACGCCTACTGTCAATTGCAAGCACTGTTTTCTACAAAGTCACTGCTTCACAAGATATAATTTATTTATAACTTTGTCACATTGTATGCCATTACATCGTAAAATTATTTTTCTATCACCTTATGACAACACCCAATTAGTACCCGTTATTTATGGTATATATCAATGTGTGACATTTGTTGGGTTATGCCCTCCACCAACTCCTACATTGTCACACATGGATATGCAGAGGGTCGAGCACTCTCCCTTACCTGTGTCACCCACTCCCAGTACTGCAACTTGGAGTGGCACTCAATTCAGTGATACAAAGGTTAATTATTATATTGCAATCATCTGGCACATACTTACAATCTATTTCTCAGAATTATCTCATAGTGTTACATTAAAACTAGGAAAACTCACTAATGGCTGTCACAGGCGCGGTTAACATCACAAATTATGTCGGGTACTCTCTATCTAAACATAAAGGCACCAAAATACTGGGTTATAATATAAGGAGCCTAATATGTAATATGTGGCCAGGTGAGGGAAAACATGCCTCCTGGGGGGAAATGGCTTTTTAAGGTTTACGTCATGGGCTTTAAAATGAGATATCTTGAGCTAAGATATCCCCAGTAGTTTTGCTGCAATTGCTTGTCAAACATAGGTTGGTGTGTACAACTGAAAATGGGAAATAAGCTCTAAATGCATTATATCCTAACATAAACATTAATAATGCAAAAAATACAGTTTTGTGAAAAAATAACCAAAGGAATGTGATGTTTTTGTCATAAAATTGGTTCTAGAGGGAATTTTTTAGCTCTGTTTTCGGTTCTGGGTTCCTGAGGGATTTTCAAAAAAAAATTTGGGCAAAAATTCCTAATTGGAATAGGGGAGTGGTTTCCATGGCAACCAGAAATAGCCTTATCTACCAATTTCCTATGTTTCCATGGCAACCAACGTTCCAAAAATGGAACAGTTTCAGTGGAGATGGAATGATTTTACGCATACCACTGGATTCCTTATAAGAAATTGGTCTAAAGCTATTTTTAGCATATTTATCACTGTTTTACCCATATACTACCCCCTGGTGGCCAAAACCAGTACTAAAAATCCCCCCTGGAGGCATGTTCTCCCCCGTTGGGCCACATATAGCGGAAGTAAAAGTTAATTTTGCTGATGCCGACTTTCTATGCCTATGTGAAACCTGGCTTGATGACAGGTCAGACAGCAGCTTAATCAGCCTAAAGGAAAAACAATATTTTAGATTGGATCGTGTTACTAACAGGTATGGTGGACTTATTACTTATGTTAGAGACTCCTTTGGCCCATATACACGAAAAATCGATAACTTTTGTCTGATGCATACCGATATTGAAGTGCTGACTGTATGTATAGAAAAGCCTGATCACAGAAATATGTTTGTTATCAATGTATACCGCCCGCCAAATGACACTAATCTAGCTAATGGTATTGTCCTGTTACAAGGTATCATTGAAGATGTAAAAACATATGGCTTTGAGGTTTGGGTCATTGGAGATTTCAATATTGATTTCAGGAAAAGAAATGAAGATGGTACTAAAAAACTTATTGATATGTGTAGGGAAACCGGTCTGAAATCACAAATTACTGACATAACCAGACCTAGCCCGAGAGGCGGACCCAGCACGTGTATTGATTATATCCTAACTGACTGCCCAATTGTTACTGTCAAAGGCACCCTTCTGGCCCTGATCTCTGACCACTATCCTGTGTATGCTGTGAGAAAGAAGGAGCGTGAGGTTATGGAGAAACAGAGTTTTTTAGGTAGATCATATAGGAAATATGTTAAGGATGACTTCTGTAAGGGTTTGTGGCCTTACGGACCTGGGGGGTTCGGGTCTTACGATTCGGAAAGAAAGAGTAAGACAGTATTCCAAGTGTATGCCAACGGTTAGGTTTATTATTTAATGCACACTCACGGCTGCCGAATGATATCAAAGAGGCAGCTAATATTAGAAAGCAGTGGTCTACATAGTGCGGAGGCCAGAAGGGCCTCTGACGTAGCGGCTGAGCCCTGGGCTTTATATACGGACCCAGGTGTTCGTCGTCAGATGTCCCCACAGACCCGGATCGGTGCTGCCACCTATCCGGAACCTGAGGAACGTCCGACGACTCGACTCACCCGCCACGTCAGACGGTACCCAACTCCTATGGTAGTAAAGTGTACCTCTACACCACTCCCCCAGACATTTAGGAGGGTGTTATACGTATAATATTACTAGGATAACATTTCTACATGTCTAAACCTTTAGTAATAGAGGTACAACCATAGGTATAACATTAGCACTAAATAAATTGTGAACCAGATGTCATATATATATATATTCGATAGTGAATTTTAGTTACATATAACGATTAGGATGTTGAAATATTATACGAATTACTTGAAGAAGAGACAGTTATGCGAAACGGAACTGTCTATTTAATTATTATACCACATAATATTGTATTATATTTCAGGTATAATTAATAAGACAAGTAATATGAATCGTATACATGTGATGATGACAGCTATATGTAACGGAACTGTCGATAATAAAACATATCACAAAATAACATCCGTATGTGTGTTTGTAGTCATTTGACAACACATTTGAATATGTAGTCTTAAAGAAGACTGTTATAGTAACATCACTATCTAATGACATGTCGTATATTAATATTATACGAATCCGTTAAGGATTCCGTGAGTAGTACGAATAGGATTATTTATAACATACACTTGAGAAAAAAGAAAAAAAACATCACGGTGTGGTAATGAATATAATAATATATTATCACCGTGTACCTAATAACCTTTATAGCACCAGATCATTATACTTATTATATATTTTGTCTCGCAGGACAATAATATGTGTTATCTGGTGAAGTTTAACGGATCTTATAATATAAATACTAATAGTGATTAGAGATCCGTATCAGGAAATGTCTATGTACCCGTATTATAATATGTATCTAGTGGATATGTACATACATATAATATTATAGAAAAATAGAAATATGACATTATATACAATATATAGGAATTATAAATGCTGCTGGAGTCTTCTGCTGTATCCTCCGGGTACTAGTAGGTAGGTGTGGTCAGCTAACCACGGGATGGACGTGCTAAAGTTTATAGTTTCCTTATATTGAGTGAACACGGTAGTTGATTTGGGGCAGCTACCCACAATCCTCTAGTAGTGCTAAAGTTTATAGTATATCCGAATGGTGTAGATTTGTAGAATATTAGTCCGGATGTGTCAACTGTGTAGAGAACGTAATCCTTTTTAAGTTTTAGTTGACATAAGTTGAATAATAGTCCAATATAGGTTGATCCGGAAGTAATAGTAGTAGAGATATAAGTCCATTCGGGAGTACAGATGAGTTGTAGAGGTAAATCGTAAAGTCCATCCTAGTAATTGGTTAGCACGGGTAACAGCAGGAGTCTGGAACTGGCATCCGGATACGTCTCACAGCAGCAAGTCTACTATCGGATTGTTCATGGATGAAATTATAAATCCGAATAGGCTATTCAGGGTGTAATAAATGTTATACAACCTGAATAATAGACTGGTCAAAGGAACCCGGAACACATAGTATAGGTGTTCATGCACTAGTAAAAGCATTCGCAGACCTTTAGGGTTCCGCAAAGACTATATCTGGTCATTTGGTGTTGGAAAAAAAATTATGGAAGAAATAACCCTAGCATGCTTTAAACGGATTTCTTAGCATGCTTTTTCTTCAGAAGAGCTAAAGCCGACTCGGGAGTGCCGTCCCACTCGTCCAAGTCGACTCCGAACACCCTCATGAACTTAGTGTTCAGGTTGGTGTTCCGAGTGATCTCCTCCTTTACACGCTTTTCCAACACGTGTACATCCATAGCTGCTTTTTCTTGAGCAGCTGAGGCAGCCTCCTCCTGGGCCTTTACATCGTCCCGGATGAGAGTCTCGAGACGTTGCTTTTCAGCGTCGCCCACCTGTTTCATACATAACAGGGTTTCGTTTAGGAGACCCTGATGAAACTCGACCGCTTTCTCACGAACGGTCTTCTCCCAATGGGTGTAGATGGCCTTCTGGACATCTGCCTCCCCTTGGCGAGACTTCTCAAACCAAACTTCCGCATTACCAGTTTTAATGGTAATGGCGTCCTTTGGTTTCTCAGGTGCCGCGACAGCCTTGGGAGGAGTCGAGGCGGCCTGTGGACCACTTCCGGGTTTAGGACTCCCGGACACACCTGTCGTTGGTACGCAGAAGGCAGGTGGTACGTTCTGTTTCAGTCCCATTTGCAGGTACATGTTTAACTGCTCCTGGGTAAAGGTAACTGGTGGGGCGGCTGGAGCGGATGCAGATCCGGCGGCAGCAGATGCGGTGGTCTTCTTTGGCATAAGGCGACCATCCTTTCCTACCACCAAGGTCTGGCTCTCAGGTCCAGGTCCCTGGTTTAAGGACGGAAAGTTTCGAGAACTCACTTTCCCAGGTTTAGATACGGCTCCAGCGTATCCGGCAGGTTCAGGCTTCTTGAACACCGGAGTGCCCTGAGCCTGTTCTGCGGGGTGCCTTGTCAGAGGGGACCTGGAACGGTCCTCTGCTCTGACCTTCGGTTTTGTTGTACTCTGACTATTACCATTGCCGCCGCGGTTCTGGTCTCTCCTGCTCCTTTCACGAGCTCTCTTTGCATCCTTTCCGGATTCCTCGCATTTCTGCCAGAGAGACTCGTGCATGTCCAGTTTACCCTTTCCAGGAGTCAGGACTATCTTTGCTCGGAGTTTCGAATCCTTGGTCTTCGGAACTTCGCAGAGGACTTGGTCCCCTGGTCGGATCTTAGACCAAGCATCCTCGCTCAGGCTATCGAACTCCTTCATGAGTTCCTGATGAAGCTCCATGATGCGCTTCCGGGCCCCGTCCAAACCTTCTGCGTGGCATTTCTTCTGGTGTCTAGCCAGATCACTACGTCGGTTGTATTGCACCTTCGTAGTACACTTCTTGCCCTTCTTACCATAACTCGGATCACAGATGTAAACCGGGTGATGGTGGAAGTGGGCCTCTACCAGATGCCTTTGGAACCGGGCTGGAGTACTCCAGGTCCGGATCGAGACATCACTCGCATCCTGGCAGATAGAGAAGGGACAGGACTTTTGGTCGTCACCGTACCACTTCTCTAAAGCCCAACGCAGCTTCCTCCTCTGGGTATAAGTGTAATACCCTTCGGTGTGGTTTAGCATAAGCCACATCTTTCGATAGGCTTTGCTCGGATTGGGGTCCTCGTCCGAAAGGCGCATCCAATCTTCATCATCCGACTCATCGTTCTTATTGATTGAGTCTGGACAGGCATAGAGGGTAGAGCCGTCCTTCTTAACTCCGTACGCACAGTCGGAGAAACACGTCGGGATCCGGGTTTTGAATCCGGATTTGGCGTTAGCCCAACGTTCGGCCTCGGTTTGAGTTGATGGAGTGGCCTTCTCATCATACTCAACCGAGGATTCGTGCACCGACTCCTCGTCAGACGACTCAACCTCCATGGCAGTACTACCAGTGGTTGAGGTGCTGGGTTTCGGCTCGGCTCTCGCAGAATCCGGGAGATTCTTGAGCTTCCGAGCAGCGGATCGTCGGTTCTTACTGACCTTCCAGTCTTCCTCCGGTTCCTGGGTTCCGGATGTGCTGGAGGTCGTGGCTTCTACTGGAGTAGTAGTGCTGCCGGTAGCTGATGTAGCACTGGCGGAGCTTCTGGTGGCAAGCTTCAGGTCGGGGATAGGAGGTGCGGGTGCTTCCGCGGCCCTCTTAGCCTCTTCCTGTGCCTCCTGTTCGGCAGTCATGCGGCGGACAATAACCGTCCGAAGGGCTGCAGCTCGGTCCAATCCGATTAGTGAATTGTTCTGGACATCCACCAATTCTTGTTCGGTTATGTAATAACCATCGTCCCACTGCTCGAAGTTAGCAGCGGCCTCCCGGAATTCCTTAGTGGTCCGGCACGGCGTCCGGATAGCACTAGGGCGTGGGTAGGTCTGGCCATCGGTATCCCAGACACAGCCTACCCAGTTAATGTTCGTAGCCTTGACGTTCCACAGGGACTTGTCAGGCTTCGGATACGCTCCGAGCTCGAAGGCTCGGTTAGCAGCATACACGGTTTCACGGAAACCAGCGTCCACCATAAGTCCCCGTTGGAACCACGGCCAGTCTCGATGCCACTCGGGAGGCATCCTGGACAGCTGTTCGGGAGCCATGACGCCCTCGATAGCTATCCTGACTTTCGGGTCCATCCTGACTGGTGTCCCGTCCGCGTAGGTCACTTGTGCCTGCAGTTCCGGGTGGACATACAGGTAGCGACCATCATAGCTAGCTGGAAAAGGCTCCGCCACTGCTGGCTTCCACTCATCCTTCTGTCCGTCAACTTGGGTAGTTTCGGACTCTGTCGCTGCGGGTTCAGCACTCGCAGTCGCTCCGGATCCCTCTGCTGGGAGTGGAGATAGCAGTTTCTCTGGCTCATTGAGTGAGAATGAAGCCAGCTTCTCCTCGAACGAGCGATCCGTGGGTTCCTCCACGTCCATCATCTCGCTCTCTTCCTGTGTAACAGGCGACAAAGCTTCCGGAAAAGCTTCTGCGGACGGAGTCAGCTTATCCGGGTCACCGGATAGCTTGGCTGCAGCTACGGATTCCTCAGCCATGACTGGGGAATCGATCACGGGAGTAAACTACTCCTTTTTCCGGCTTTTACGGCGCCGGGGCCGGCACAAACGGAGTCTGTCTACCAGGAGACAGACTCTGGAGGAGCAGCGGGGGGTTTGCTTAGCCGGTAAAATCCAAGAAGGGAGCGAGCTCGACCGTCTTGAACGTTACCGAAAAACAATATGGCGACAGGCCAGCTTTCGTGACGTCATTTCCCCGCGGTCCGCGAGGTCACGAGAGGTCAGCCGAGACTGGACACGGTGACGTCATGCGGAAACGCACGTGCTACAGGCGGTACATCAACAAACTGATTGTTTTTAGGTAATTATCGCTCACCCCGATGACTCGACTGGGGATTTAAGTGGAGATTATGGAAAGCTTAAGCAAATCCACCGGATTATCCGTCCACTACCCATTGGTACATCATGCGGGGGCGACAAATAAGCCTTTAGGGTCAGTTGTCATCCGTTCCTCTAAATGTAAACATTACACTCGTTGTGTATACAGGTTAGGTCACTGCAGTCCTCTGGGCAATTCGGGGGCTGCGGCGAACGTATCTCCCCTTCTCGGATAGTTCTTTATCGGACCTGACAGTCTGAAGAGCTTTCTCTAGGTGCTTCTTAGCCTTAGAAACACCTTTCCTCTTCTTTCTGTCTTCACCTGCCGAGACTTTTTTAACTCCCCCACGCTTAATCGGTGTTGGCGTGGGTGTCACTGATTCGGAACACTTTTTGGGTCTGCCTCGACCACGCTTCACTGTAGTGTTCTTTACCTGGTCTATTATGCGATTCTGATTCAGGATCCTTTCGGAACCTTCACCATACATTTCTGTGGAGGTCTCCCTCCCAGACCATCTCCTTAATCGAGCCACATTCGACTTATAGAGTCGACCAAGGTCAGATTTAATAATTACGGTACAATCACTGATAATTTGTGTTATAGTAAAGGGACCGTCCCAATTAGACGCTAATTTTATGTGTCTAAGTGGTTCGTGTAATCTGAGGACTCTGTCTCCGGATTGGAATTTCCGATGCTTTAGATCGGTATCGTATCCTACTTTCTGCCATTTGGCACTTTTCTCCAAATCAATTCGGACAGACTCATATGCTTTTCTAAATCTGTCTCTTAAACATTCCACAAAAACTACATGGCAAGGTAGTTCAGGGTCCATTCCTACGACTCCAAAAACTAGGTCAGCAGGCATTATCAAATCCTCTCCGAATACTAAAAGGTTCGGAGAACAATTTGTACTTGAATGTACCGTACTATTATAAGCATGTGTCACAAAATGACATTGCTCATCCCAGTCATCCATGTGTTCATTAACGAGTGACTTTAGGACTTGGATGAGGGTTCTATTGAACCTTTCCACTAATCCGTCGCTTTGTGGTCTATACGGATTGGTTCTAGTCTTGCAAATAGCCAAGTATTCGCACATACCCTGCCAGAGATTTGATTCGAACTCTCTGCCTTGGTCACTGTGTAACATTAATGGTACACCGAAGCTTAGTACCCAACCTTTTACAAAAGCTTCGGCACAAGTAATTGCTTTGTGGTCCGGTAGTGGAAATACTTTAGTGTATTTCGTATAATAATCACACACTACCATCATACAGGTATTATCATTAGCGGTTGTATTAAATCCACTAATAATATCTACCCCGATTCTTGCGAATCTAACTCCGAAAAGTTCTTGGGATAGGGGAAGTTTGCCCATCCCGGGTCCGGGTTTGTTTTTACAACAATCCGGACAGGTGGTTATCCATCTTTGCAAGTCCCGTGTCATGCCAGGCCAATAGTATTTCTTGGAAAGTCGTGCTAGCGAGCGTTTCCTTCCGAAATGACCACTGGTCCGATGTCCATGACAGAAGTACATAATGTCATGTCTCATGGCATGTGGTATCACCACTTGCATGATTCTATCACCATTATTACATGGCTTCCAACGGTATAACACGCCTTTCCGGACTTCAAGCTCGGTCCATTGAGCAAGAAACCTTCTCATTTCTCGATTTTCCAGAGAGACCTCTGGTCTAACTGGACGTATACCCTTTGGTACTAATTGCAGTAGCTGTGCAGTTATCGAGTCAGCTTCCTGGAAATGTCGTATGTGATCCATAGACCAATCCAGTATACTGGCAACTAGGGGTACGAATGGTCTTCGAATCCCTGCTAACACTGCCTTATGAGCTCCACAATCAGTACAATCCGGATTATCACATTTCCGGATTGGTATTCGAGACAAAGCATCAGCATTTAAATGCTTAACTCCGGGTCTATGCTGAATCTGTTGATGTTCCAGCCCATATTCGGATAAATGGGCTAGCCATCGGCCTAACATGCCTTCAGCATCTCGGAAGTTCAGTAGCCACCTTAAAGAGGAATGATCCGTACGCAAAGTAAAGTTCGTTCCCCATAGAAAATGTTTGAACTTCTTGGTATATACGACTACTGCTAACAACTCTCTTTTGGTTGTGCAGTAATTGCGCTGAGTCTTGCTCAGTGTGTTGCTGGCAAAGGCAATTGGTACTTCTCTCCCATTTTGGACTTGCGAGAGAGCTGCACCAATGCTATCATTACTAGCATCAGTATCCAGTATGAAATGATCCGTCTCATTCGGATATTGCAATACGGGAGTACTCGTGAACAGGTCTTTTAGCTTTCGAAAAGCGTTTTCCTGTTCATGTGTCCAAGGAAATTTTTCCTTGGTACTTCCTGGAGTCCAGTTAGCTATTGCTTGTAATGGGTAACTGACTCTAGAATAATTCGGAATAAATTCCCTGTAATAGGAACAGAATCCTAAAAAGGACCTCACTTCCTTGGGTGTTTTAGGTCTATTCCAATTCGTGACTGATTCGATTTTTTCCGGATCAGCCTTTATTCCTTCATCACTGATGATGCGGCCCAAATAATTTATGGACTTTCTAAACATGTGGCATTTCTTAGGTTTCAATTTGAGACCATTTGAAATAATACGTTCTAGTACCATTTTTAGGTTATTAGAACATTCTTCGAATGTTTTTCCGAAGACAATGACATCGTCTAGATATACAAGACATCTTTTCCACAATAAATCACTTAGAATTGTTTCCATCATTGCTTCAAATGTTGCAGGTGCATTGCACAATCCAAACGGCATTACATTATATTGGAATAATCCAATATGACTTGAAAATGCAGTTTTCTCCATATCTGAAGGGTTCATTCCCACTTGCCAATAGCCTGATTGCAAGTCTAGGGTACAAAACCAACTGTTTCCTCCTAAGGAGTCAATGGTTTCATCTATTCTCGGTAATGGATACGAATTCTTTTTCGTTATTCCATTCAACTTCCTGTAGTCTATGCAGAAACGGATAGTACCGTCCTTTTTTGTTACCATACACACAGGACTACTCCATGGGCTATTGGAAGGGACTATTACATCCTGTTCCAACATCTTATTTATTTCATCCTCAGCTACTCTCTTTTTTGCTAAGGGTAACCGTCTATACGGTATCTTAAAGGGTTCGGCATCTCCAGTATCTATTTTATGTAATACCTTATTTGTCGTACCTAGTTTTTCACCAGGTTTGGCAAAGGCGGTATGATACTGACAGAGCATATCATAGAACTCTTTCCGGTGTTCCGGATCTTCTAATGAAGTTTCTTCATACAACTTAAGTAAGTCTTCCGAAATTTCATCATCTCCTGTTACCTTCTGTAAGCTTAGCTTACTATCCGTTACAGTTTCCGAAAGGGTCACGTTTCCAAAAACTTGTCCCTTTTTCAAGTAGATAGTAGTGTTTCCAGTATTGGAGACAGGTACTACCGACCAGGATGCATTCGCTACTATAGTGTCTACAGAATTTAATCCAATACCTGACAAAGTAACTACATCCGGTTCTATCACTGCAGGTTTGTTACGCATTGCAGGATCACTTCTTACAAGCACATCACAGGCTACTCCCGGAGGGATTCGCACAGTGTGTGCCACACTAGCCATACTGCTCACTTGTCTCAGTGCACATCTAACCTTCACCGGGTACGGGTATCTCACACTCAACACTCCTGTTTGGGGTTCCAATACAGCACCATACAGGGATGCGAAATCCAACCCGAGTATCCCCTCATCTGCTATATCCGCAACGGTGGCGCTCATGACATAGTCATGTATACCATCTAACTGTAGTCTCACACAAGTTCTACCATACGTTTGCAAGGTACTGCCGTCGGCCGTCTGAGCACTTCCTCCCGATTTGAGAGTATCATGTTCATCCGGTATAAGGTCGTAGAACCCCTTGGAGATACAAGAGTGGCTAGCTCCCGTATCCACAAGGAATTCGGCAGACCTTCCGTTAACAGTAAGGCAAACATACCACCGCCTTCCGTTTAGAACAGAGGGCATGTCCGTGACAATCGGAACGTCATTTTTCACACCAGGAGTCAATCCACATCCTTTTAAGAATTCCAGACAAGGATGACCCGGGGGCAGGTGGGCACCACAGACCTTGGCTAACGAATAGCCGCCTGCCTCGTTACTGATATTGGGTTTCCCCTGTGCTCCCATAGCACCTGTTATATCAGCTTCCCTAACCTTCCGGGTGTCTACAACCACCTCGGTGTTAGGCGATCTTGTTACTTCATGTGAACTATCATCACGGATGGTGATATCATGGCAAGATTTGTCACTGGGATCCCCTTCTTTGCCCCTCGGGAGACCCCTCCTTAGTTTTCCTCTGTACTTACTCCAGAGACACTCTCCTGTCTACGAGGGACAGGTTTTTCAGCCATACATTCTGGAGCATAATGCCCCAGTTTCTGGCATCTGAAACATCTCCTCTGAGATTTGTCAACTCTCGGTCTCTTTAGAGCTTCTGTTAATCCGGCAATTAATGTTTCCATCATGTTAGTCGGAGCAACAGTGGCTGCTACAGTTGGGTTCGCCGTAGAGGCTACACTGCCAGGTTGAGTTGATCCGGAAGCTGTTTTACCAGCAACAGATCCTCCTCTCCCTCTCGAATGTACTTTCCTATACCGCTTTTGTCGGTAATACTTTCCAGCTACATGCACTGAACCAATATAATCTCCGTTTTCATCGGAGACATATTCATCATTCTCATCAACTTCATTCGATTCAACCGGAGCTAATTGGGAAGTATCGTATACCGGAGCAGGTGTACCTCCATATTGGAATGGAGCTGCTCTTATTGGATTAGGTCCGAGACCTACCAAACGTTTCTTCATGTCATGTCCATCGATTGCTATGAACAGATCACTGAAGGAAGTGTCATCTTTCCAAGAGTCCCAGACCACTTGCTTGTGATCCGGATCACGCAATCCACTGTAGAATTGTATAAACAATTCTTGTAGATAACAATCATCATCGTGAGCCCAATTTGGACGTGCTTTCGAAAGCAAGTCCTGTAGCTCCAAACCAAAGACTTTGTGTGATTCTTTAGGTTTTTGTGTCCTCTTCTTAAAGCTTACCCACGGATCTTCTCTAACGATTGATCCGAAAAGGTATGCGGCACATTCGACCAGTTGATCATAAGTACCGTATATTCCGTAAGCTGCTCTCCATTGGTTGAGGGCCACTTTTCCGCCTTTATTTAACCAACAGATCAAATATGGCAGAGCTTCTTCTTTTGTCCAGCCACTACAATTGACTTCGTCAACAAAAGCTTGATACCTGTCCTTCCATGGATCATTAGAATCATATGGAGGGGGTATCCGTGCCTGCCTACGTGCCGGATTATTACATCCGCGTAGTCTATCTGCTTCTCGCATGCTCCAGTTCATGACTTCCATGCCGTCTGCTCCCTTTCGGTAGCAGTCAATGCCAAGGTTTTGTATACATTGGCTTCTATCAAAGATGGTTTGCATCCCTGCAGGCATAGAAGTTCTCCTGTTAGGTTTCCTGCCATCTCCTCCTGATCCTGATCCTCCGGATCCGGATCCTCCTGGGCCGCCTGGAGGGTTTCCTCCTGGTGGGCCATTATTATTATAGCCTCCAGATGAACCACCAGGGTATCCACTATTGTGACCGGTGTTTCCAGAAGAAGCATATCTAGGGTAAGAATCATTTTGATTCCATCCCTGGTTATAGCTATTACCATTCTGATAATTGCCACTTCCCGATGGATTATAATTATTTATATATCCATAGGAAGATGTTCTCGGTTGATGCGTACCGCCGTTGATATTGTTTTGTGGCGGATTTGGTCTCGGAAAACGTCCATCAGTAGGACCATTACCAGAACCTGGGGGTGGATTCGGTAATCTTGGTACTGCTGTTGTATTGTGGCCGGGTTGGGGGAAATATGAAGGTGGTGTCAACATATGTCTCATTGGTCCGGGTGCTTTTGGTTGTGCCACGGGTGAATTATTATTATTCCCTGTAGCACCATCGTGAGTCGCTTTGATTTTGTGACTCAAATCTGGTATGGGTGGTGCTGGTCCTACCGTATCCAGCATTGGAACTACTGGTTTAGATGCGGTTCCATTTACTGCAGCGTTATCCGGTTTCTTATAGATTCCGGATACCACATTCTTGTCAGCCCCATCATCAACGAATGGGCTGTATCTAATTGGGGTTGCATCTTTAGATGTCTTTCCCAACATTGTAGATACCACAGCTGGGTCTATATTACCTATAGTTAACTGGGCTGCTTCTACATATTTATCTAGAGTTATTGCAGTAGCCTGCAATTCCTGAAGCTCATTCGTGAGTTTCTGTCTATCCTCCTCCAGTTGTTTGTTGTAAGCTATGATGCCTACCCGGATGGTCTCATTATCTTCAGCTTGTTTACTGCACTGAAGTTTCAATTTATCCAACTCCTCCTGATAATGGCGAATTTCGGATTCGAATTTTGTCTTATCAAGGTTCAGTTGGTCGTTCGTATCTATGTATGTTTGGATACGAATGTGCCTATTGTCATATTCTTTATTGAATGAATCTCTCATAGATTGAAGTTTTAGTTCTTCACTCTCGAGTTCTTTCATGTACTCGCTCCTTCTGGCTTCGAATTCCTTTCGCATGCCAGTTAGGTCCTCTTCCATTTGAAGTTTTTCATGCAGTACTTCATCCTTAGCTTTGACCAAGGTATTTAAATTCTCGTTCAAAGTTACATAAGTTTCATTCAACAACAGGACATCCGGTCGTTTTAATTCTTCACCTTCCGGTACCGCATAGGTTAAGTCGCCATCTATAGCGCTATAATCTAATATTGGTAATTCGGGCCTGGGTAACCTATAAGGTAGTTCTCCGAATGTTACCCTTTTTCGCATTGGTGCCGGATGTTCTGGGTTAGTACTACCACCGACTTCGAACATCGAATCACATAATTCGTCAACAATTGAATGCTGGCCTATTAAGTTACTATGTCTCTGTATGGACTGTTCGCGTCGTACAGAGTCTGGCAGATTCTCCTCACTATCATTATAGTGGGGTCCGGGATCTCTCCAGGATGCTGATTCTGCATCTTGTGGATCCGAATGGGCTTGGAGCATTAGCGATCCATTTCCATTCTCTTGGGCAAGTGATTGCCCTGCTGGGTTAGCTTCCCTAAGGGTGTCTAACCCATGTACTAGCCGTTCGGACGTTATAACGTCCGGGCTATACACCAGAATTAACTGGTCATGGCACCAGTGTAAGGGTTTGTGGCCTTACGGACCTGGGGGGTTCGGGTCTTACGATTCGGAAAGAAAGAGTAAGACAGTATTCCAAGTGTATGCCAACGGTTAGGTTTATTATTTAATGCACACTCACGGCTGCCGAATGATATCAAAGAGGCAGCTAATATTAGAAAGCAGTGGTCTACATAGTGCGGAGGCCAGAAGGGCCTCTGACGTAGCGGCTGAGCCCTGGGCTTTATATACGGACCCAGGTGTTCGTCGTCAGATGTCCCCACAGACCCGGATCGGTGCTGCCACCTATCCGGAACCTGAGGAACGTCCGACGACTCGACTCACCCGCCACGTCAGACGGTACCCAACTCCTATGGTAGTAAAGTGTACCTCTACACTTCTATGACCACCTTTGTGAATATTACTGGTCTACCTTCTATGAAAATGATGACCCAAATCTCCAATGGGATATAATGCTTACTGCCATTACAAATTACCTAGATGCCGTATGCCCGGTACGAGAAATCACCCTTAAGAAGAAGGACACTGAATACTGTATGCACGAAATTATCGAATCCATTAATGATAGACATACCATGCTATATAACTACCATGTAACTGGCAATCTAATGTACTGACGCCGAGCTCGGACACTGACACATAAAATCAGATGTCAGCAATGTCATGCAAAACCTGAGGGCACCATGAAAACCCTAGATGAATGCCGACATGACCCACATAGATTTTGGCGCGAGCTAAAAGCCATTATTGATCCTAAATCCAAAGTATGTAACATTTCCCTAATGGATGAAGGATTACCTGTACCCGCTGATGAGGTTGCTGATTTCATTAACAATTATTTTGCAACAATTGGGGAAAAGCTATATGCGAGTATCGTTACTGGCATCCCGCTCCCGGCTGATATAGCAAATCAGGACGCAATAAACTATGATAATCTGGATGGACTAGAAGACCTGGATGTGCTTGAATTCATCAACCATGACAAAGTCCATAAACTTATTACCAAAATAAATGTTGATAAGTCTTCAGGTATTGAGAGGGTAGGGAGCAGAGTACTTAAAGATGCCTTGCTGTTGTTAATTGATCAGGTTGTTAGTATGCTCAGGAACTCAATTACACACAGCATCTTTCCAGATGCATGGTCACTAGGTACATTAATACCTATCCCGAAAAAGGGTGATCTTACTAGTATTAAGAACTGGCACCCCATAACTCTCCTGCCATTACCAGGCAAACTGCTCGAGAGGCCCGTGACGACCACAAAACTACTATGGGATGCTTTATTGACTATTCAAAAGCCTTTGATAGTATAGATCATGTGACCCTGATTAACAAAGTAAACCAGCTAGACATCCCCCTGTTAATCAAGAAATGGATAGCCGCCTACTTAGGTAACAGAAGACATCGTACTATGGCTAACGGGCAGCTATCTGCTGCTGCTAAGGTAAAATTTGGGGTGCCGCAGGGGTCAATTCTCGGTCCATTACTATTTGTCTTATTCATCAATGACCTCTGTGACACTCTAAAGTACTGCAAATTGGTCCTATATGCAGATGACTTGTTCATATTATGTGAGTGGCCCAGATCCAGGCGACACTGAACGATTATTACAAACAGACTTACATAACTTACATGATCGGTGCACCACCAACTACATGACGGTAAATACTGAAAAAAGCATGGTGATGAGATTTGATACCAAACGGAAATTAAACCTACTACCTCCTCCTATACTATCAATGGGCATGAAAGTGACACCAGTAACCGACCACTACTGCTACCTGGGAGTCGAACTAGATGGTCACTTATCTGTTATTCCCCATACGAACAAGGTAAAAAAGTCTCTAGGCAACAAACTATTTAAGCTAGGCAAGCTGAGAAAGTTTATGGGCGAGGAGGACTGTCTCACTATTTACAGAACAACTATATCGCTAACACTGGATTACTGTAGTCACTACCTTGGAGGTGCCCCTGTTGCGGAATTAGACAAAATTCAGCGGCTGCAAAACCAAGGCATCCGTATATGTCTGGGGTAAGAGTCAGAGGGAACAGTATTGCAGAATTACATACCAGGTCAAAACTTGAGTTACTTGATTTAAGAAGGGAGCGCCACCTACTTACTTATATGTGGAAACGAGCCCAGTCAGCACACACTTTGATCACCCGAGATGTGCGCACACGAGGTGACCTCAAGGTGAGGTTTAAAACCAGGCGCACCAGGAGCAGCTTCTATCAAAAATGCCCCTTCTATAGAGGGGTTAAACTATGGGAGACACTACCAACAAACATCCAGCGGAGTCCTGATCTTGCCAGCTTTAAAAAACTGATCCGGAATCAGCCCATGAACTAACAGTCTGAAATTGCAATCGGTAAATGATATGGTACGATGCTGTCCGAAGCAATAACGCTTTTTGATCTTATTAGCTCCAATTGATTATCTGCAATACGGACCTGCTACCTAGTAATAAGAACTCAGTGACAGTATAATTTATCTGCTTCCATTTCCTTATTCCTCTTACTATTCTGCATAGTTACTTTATTCCTTTCATATATCTGTATCTCTACTAAAAATACACCGTGGCTGGTCTTCATCCTATTCCCATCTTTCACTCGTCGGCCAACTGTACTGTACGCGGACGAACGCCGCTTTTAAGGGCGATTCAGTGCAATAAAATGTAATCAATCAACGACTGATGGATAACATAGAGGAACTTGAAGAAAGAACTGAACTGAAAGAACAAATAAATCGAGACCTCGAACGACAGATGTGTGTCATTCAAAAGAAACTCGAACTCGCTAAAGCAGAGTGGGAGAATGAAAAACTTAAACAAGAAGTTGATTTAGAGGAACAGGAAGCTACTTCCACCATCGGAAATATCGAATTAAAAAAAGAGGCCGACCAAATAAGAGCCGAAATAGAACAATATAAATATGAGGCAAACAAGCTTCTAGAGTTCCGAGATCAATGCATCTTGAAGGACGAGGACATAATGGAGTCCATGAAAGATAGTAACCAAGACCTATTTTTGAAACAGCAAGAGCTGTGTCTCGAAATAGCCAATTTGACAAAAAGGAAAACTGCCCTTGATACATACGTGTCAGGAATAGAGAATAGTGGTCAAACTGACAAGACATGTCTCGAGGAACAAGATAAATCTTTCGAAACCGACACGAGTGTATCAGTAACACAAATGGATATACTTTATCACCAAGAAATGTCTAACAAGGTCATACCTTCTGACGCTACTTTTATAAAAGGAACTACACCTTTAGCGACCTCGACGCCAGCTGAAGCTTTAAAGAAGCCAGACCGGTACGACCCATTCGTAAATGATAATGCTGACGTCCATGTCCGGAACGATGGCGTCTATGACCCCACACATGAATCCAGCCGAGTTGAACCTGAAAAAACGCAGAATAAGATTCAGCGTCGCCACTGAGTTACCACGTAAAGAGGATGATATCCATAATGAACCTAACACTCAGTTTGAAAAGGACAGACACTTCGAGTTATCATACGATGACAATTCAGTAGACGAATCCGAACCTTTAGGTACAGGGAACCAAGGTGCAGCAGGGGGCAGTACACCTAGCACTACCCGAGGCCCGACTACACCCCCTCCAGGGGCTGGTGGTGCCACGGGGGGAACTTCAAGGCATAGATCCCGAAGCAGTGTGTTAGAGGATATGCTAAATCAATCGGCTAACACCTTGAACACTGCACATAGTGAAGAGACCATCAGAAAGTGGAGTGTCAACCAATGCCAAAAATTGGTACGTACGAATAACGCAGCTAGGCGACAAGCCATTCTGCCAAAGATTTACGAGGGTGTAAAAACCTCGGAAGAATGGTTCTCGAACTTAACTGATGATATGAGGTGCAATGCATGGACTCCCAAAGAGGCACTACCTCACCTGATTTTCTGCCTGAAACATGGCCCAGGCCGGATAGCTGTCATATAACCGAAGCACTAATGAAGCTCGAGGGGAAACAAGACCTACCCCAGATAGTCGAACTACCGAAATGGCTGTAAGCCGGCCCCCAAGACAACCCATAGCGAGAGCCCCAACTCCACCTGAGCCTCTGGACATGAAAAAGATGATGGAGGACTTCATGAAAACGTTCGCTGAGACCATGTATACTAGACCTAAAAGATGGAGGGTGGATTGGAGCAGGCTACGCTGCTACCGCTGTCAAGAAATGGGGCATTATGCTCATAAATGCACAGCCCCAAAGCCCATGCTATCCCGAGTCAATTATGTAGAAGAGAAACCTGAGGAGGAAAACTAAAGAGGGTCGCATCTGTGGCAAAGGATGTGATCCGTAATCCGAAAATCTGCCAAAATACCACTACTGGTGAATCCGAGCTAGTACGAGAATCAATACCCTCCGGGGGACTGGTATGTGGGAAGGATCCTCTCACCCCAGTCCGAGCCGGGGACTTCGACGGGGTAGGGACAGAGGAAGGTCGGAACCCAGGGGAGCGATCCTGTGTCGAAGAAGAGGGAGGTTGGGTTGAAGAGTTGATGCATGTGAGTGCGGCACACCTCCCCCTGAACCATCCGTGTGTAACCTTTCTGAAGGGTTTCGGATGGGAGATCGGTGATTCTCAGGAACAACTCAGATTTGCACAGAATTCTTCTCCTCTAGGGGGGAAACGATGGTACATTGCTGTATCGGTGAAGGGGCGGACTGGAGAATTTTTGATTGACACAGGCCAGCCATTCATGTGTCTTGAGAAAATTCTTCAATCTGGTGTCCGGCAACCATGAAACACTACCTGTTGGTGTTAATGCTTGCACGGCCGACGGTAGCCAGGTGCAGACTTTTGGTAAGACATTCATACAGATTGGAATAGGGGGCTATGAGTATGTGATGAGCCCCACCATTGCAGACATAAGTGACGATGGAATAATCGGTTTGGATTTCGCAAGCTTGTATGGCACTGTGTTGGACCCCCGGTTCGGGATGCTGAAAATTCGGCAACCATACAACTGCGAAATCCCATGTATATTGAAACATGTATCCTCAGTAGCCACCATGGTACAGACTGTGAAAATTCCACCTGGAATGACTTGCGATGTCCTATGTTCTTCGAACAATGCTTTTCGAGGTTTGAACGCTGTCTTCGAACCCAATCCGGAAGTATTACCTAGTTTACAGCTAGATTTTGTTGACACTCTGGTGGGAAATGGATCGTGGACAGTAGTCCCTATCATGAACAGAGGACAAAACCCTGTTTACTTGAAGAAAAACGAGAAAATTGGTGATATGTTCCTGACCAAACATATCTCGGAAGCTCAATTTCGGACTGAACTACCTGAGGACATAGTCCGAGGATTACCAGATGATTTTAGAAAATTAGTAGATGATTCTTCCCTGAGAAACAATTCAGAGAAAGAAAGGCTTCGAGCTTTGCTTGCTACCTTCCATGAGGCCTTCAGGAGACCTGGGGGCTCGGTAGGTTGCACTAGCAAGGTGTTACACACGATTGACAACGGCGATTCGAAGCCATTCAAAATACCTTATAGGAGGTTACCACTTAAAAAGAAAGTGGAGGCTGAGAAACAAATTCTCGAACAGCTGGAAAAGGGGGTTATTGTGCCTAGCACGAGTCCCTGGTCCAGTCCCGTGTGTATGACCACGAAGAAGGATGGATCTATTCGATTTTGCATAGATTACCGGAAGTTGAATGGTCTGACTAAAAAGAACTCCTATCCCTTGCCAAGGATAGACGAGACTCTAGATTCCTTAGGAGGAAATAAATATTTATGTACCCTGGACCTTCAGTCCGGGTATTGGCAGATCGGGATGGACCCAAAGGACATGGAGAAAACAGCTTTCTCGAGTCACATGGGTTTATTCCAATACAATGTTTTACCTTTTGGGCTGTGTAATGCACCAGCCACTTTCGAAGCTATGATGGAGGAGATGCTAAGCGACCTTCTCTGGAAGAGTTGTTTGGTGTATGGTATTTGGAAAGACTTTCGAGGACTGTATAAACAACCTCGATTTAGTCCTGAAAAGAATACTAGCAAATGGTCTGAAGTTAAAGGCTAAGAAATGTAATTTATTTAAATCATCCATTACTTATCTTGGTCGTATAATAACTTCCGACGGCATAAAAGCCGACCCTGAAAAACTTCGGACAGTGTTCGAATGGCAGAAACCCATAAATGTGAAGGAAGTAAGATCCTTCCTAGGGTTCTGTTCCTACTACCGAGATTTCCTCCTTAACTATTCTAAAGTGAGCTATCCCTTGCAAAAATTAGCACATTGGACCCCAGGCCGAGCAAAGGAACGTTTTCCCTGGGGAGATGAACAAGATGCAGCCTTCGAGCAAATAAAACACTTGTTTGCTAACACGCCAGTATTAAAATATCCAACCGCGGATGACCATCTCATACTGGACACTGACGCTAGCAATGATAGCATTGGTGCAGCCCTGTCGCAGGTCCAGGACGGGGTCGAAGTACCTATCGCCTTTGCTAGTAACACTTTGAATAGGGCACAACGAAACTATTGCACCACTAAACGTGAGTTGCTGGCTGTGGTGGTGTATACCAAAATGTTTCGACACTTCCTATGGGGTACCGATTTCACACTTCGAACTGACCACTCGTCCCTGAGGTGGCTCCTTAATTTCAAGGACGCTGAAGGAATGATTGGCCGTTGGCTGGCACACCTGTCAGAATTTGGGTTGGAGTATAGCCAGATCCAACACTGACCGGGTTCGAAGCACATTAATGCGGACACCCTATCCCGGAGGCCCTTTAGAAAGTGCCAGAAAACCGATTGTGATGATTGTGGGGCCCATAACGCGGTAGTTGCAACAGTTCGAACCAGACAGTTCAAACCGCTACCTCGTGCCAGCATGGAGAATGTTGTAGAATGGCCAGCAGAGACTATCCAACATTTCCAACAAGCCGATCCCGCTATCAAGAGAGTGATTTCTTTCCTGAATAAGAATGCCAAGCCCGAACGGCCGGCATTATCCCTCGAAGACAGAGAAACTCACAAATTCCTAGCCCAATGGACCGAGCTAGAAGGTCGAGACGGGTTACTGTGTTGATGGAAAACCTGTCCTACTAACGACAAGGTCCTTCAGATAGTGATCCCCATGTCACTAAGACGAGACATTATGTTCTACTGTCACGGACTTAGACTAGTGGACACTTCGGAAGAGAACTTTAGAACGCCTAGCCCGGAGGTATTACTGGCCAGGGATGCACAACGCCATCATAAGATGGGTAATGACTTGCCCCGAATGCGGTAAGAATAAGCCTGGTCCTGGAATGGGGAAGATGCCTCTGATGGAAGAGCTGTTCAGCGTTCGATTTGCTCGAGTGGCAATCGACATCATCAGCGGAATCGAACCTACACCACGGGGAAATACCTGTATGATGGTAGTTACCCACTACTACACTAAGTACACTCGAGTATACCCTCTACCTGATCACAAGGCAGCTACCTGCGCTAGTGCCTTCATGAGAGGATGGGTCCTACATTTAGGTGCACCATTAATGATGCCCAGTGATCAAGGACGAGAATTCGAGTCCAACCTATGGCAGGAAATGTGCCACTATTTGGCCATCTGCAAAACTCAAACTAATCCATACAGACCCCAGTCTGATGGTCAAGTAGAGAGACTCAATAGAACATTGATACAGGTCCTAAAACCCTTGGTAAATTGCCAAGACGACTGGGACGATCATTGTGATTTTGTAGTACACGCTTATAATAGCACTGTACACTCCGCAACGAACTGCTCCCCCCAACTTACTAGTCTTTAGGGAAGATATTATAATGCCTGTGGACCTCATATATGGTGTCATAGGAGTAAGCCCCGAAGCCCCATGTACAGTGATGTTTGTAGAATCTCTACGAGATCAATTTAAGAGAGCCTATGAAATAGTTCGGAATGAGCTATTAAAGAACGCAAATTGGCAGAAAATTGGGTATGACACTAACCTGAAGCTACTAGTCCAGTAGATAGAGCATAAACATTGGCACATTTGGCAGCAAGCATGAAAGTTTGCACATAGGACCTTTTTGATGTGCTGAATCCATTTCTAAGAGGAAACATCATTTTTGAATGACGTTTCTTCTCATAAATTAACGTTAAAAATAAAAAGTATTAATTGATTTTTTAATTCCATAAAAAATACGCAATAGATTTTTTATGAATTTGAAAGGCTTCAGAACCACACAGAATAGCTACAACCCATTAGTATTCATAACTTCTAAGTCCAAAACAATAATCCTTTAATTGACTATTATATATTTATGACCTAATTTGCATATTTCAATCAGATAGCTTTACAAGCAAACCTGGGTCAGTCAACACCTCTGTTTGAGACTAAGGCATAGTATTAGCTCTTTGACTACCATTTAGTTCCAATTTAGATATAGTCATACATATAATTAGACTTTTACATATATACTGCTAACCCTAATTAGCATAATTTATGCAAAATATAATAGAATCAGTATATGTTTCAGGCTTTGAGTCATATAGTAATCATAAATATATATCAATACATCTCAGCTTGGATATATACATTCCATGATGACCATTATTTGATTGATTTATGTCATGATGGTATGTCTGATAAGCATAATTTATGCAAAATAATGGGGGAAATATGGTACTTATATGGAAAGTCAGAGCATGAGAAGTTGCAACATGAATAGATACCACTAGGTATGAGAAACTAAGGTATGCAAATATTGCTTGTTTTGTCCCTTCATATAAATCAGCAGTATTTACATCGATTGTCTGCACATTAATGATTTAATTTGCATATTGTGATTAAGTAGTCCTATACGTCACTCTAGGAAAGTATCTATAGATGTCAGCTAGAATTCTGAAAGACAACTGTTGGTATGCATATTCAGCATGAACAGTAGCATATCAGACAAAATAAAGCTTCTATAGAAAATAAATCTCTTTATAGCAAATTTTCTCCCCCACATTTTGGATATTACATAGTAATTATGGAGTTAAAATTGTTTTCATAGATGAGTTTATTGATGCAAGAACATATTCTAAGCTCTATTTGCCTAATAAATCTGACTAAACTCTATAAACAATGTGTAGGTTGAAGTCTATTGTCTTTTTGTATCTATTTGAGGTGCTGTATGTATGAACAATGAAGTAATGCTATGACAGCTTGCTGGACAGTGATGTGGGTGGGGGGATGGGGGAGGTAATTAGTTAGGGTCTGTATGTGTTGAAAATCACAGTTTCTGGTAGTGCTGGGGGGAAGGGATTGACGATCTATGGGAAGTCAGGTGTCATGCCTAACTGCCTGCTTCCCTAAAGGCTAACTAAGGCTGGACACCTACTGGGAGGTCCACAGAACCACAGAACATATATGGGGCAGGGTTTCTCCCCTCCTATCTGACCTTGCTCAGATAAAGCGGGTGGGGCGATTCTTGAAATTCACTGGTCATATAAGGCTATTCCACCCCTGGTCTCCCAGGGTAAAGTTTTAAGACAGTTTTGAAGAGTTCTAAGGTCCCTGTATAGCAGTATATGGTGACACAAGGCTTCTAAATTACTCTATTTGGATACAACTAAACTCATTTACAAAAAAAAAAACTTTTTTGCTTGTCCCAAACATTTCGTTCTCAAGGAATTTTCCTGTGTACACATTTCTGAATTATCTATTGGTAATTCCAGACGTCTATGTATCTTGATCCCTGTTACCATAATCTTGCAAACCTGCTATCTTAACAGATGTTAAGATAGCAGGTTTGAGTTGAGTTGAGTGGTCTGCACCCACAGACTATCCACTCGAGCTGACCGCAAGAAGCTATTGAAACTCTATAAACAATGTGTAGGTTGAAGTCTATTGTCTTTTTGTATCTATTTGAGGTGCTGTATGTATGAACAATGAAGTAATGCTATGACAGCTTGCTGGACAGTGATGTGGGTGGGGGGATGGGGGAGGTAATTAGTTAGGGTCTGTATGTGTTGAAAATCACAGTTTCTGGTAGTGGGGGGGGGGGAAGGGATTGACGATCTATGGGAAGTCAGGTGTCATGCCTAACTGCCTGCTTCCCTAAAGGCAAGCATGAAAGTTTGCACATAGGACCTTTTTGATGTGCTGAATCCATTTCTAAGAGGAAACATCATTTTTGAATGACGTTTCTTCTCATAAATTGACGTTAAAAATAAAAAGTATTAATTGATTTTTTAATTCCATAAAAAATATGCAATAGATTTTTTATGAATTTGAAAGGCTTCAGAACCACACAGAATAGCTACAACCCATTAGTATTCATAACTTCTAAGTCCAAAACAATAATCCTTTAATTGACTATTATATATTTATGACCTAATTTGCATATTTCAATCAGATAGCTTTACAAGCAAACCTGGGTCAGTCAACACCTCTGTTTGAAACTAAGGCATAGTATTAGCTCTTTGACTACCATTTAGTTCCAATTTAGATATAGTCATACATATAATTAGACTTTTACATATATACTGCTAACCCTAATTAGCATAATTTATGCAAAATATAATAGAATCAGTATATGTGTCAGGCTTTGAGTCATATAGTAATCATAAATATATATCAATACATCTCAGCTTGGATATATACATTCCATGATGACCATTATTTGATTGATTTATGTCATGATGGTATGTCTGATAAGCATAATTTATGCAAAATAATGGGGGAAATATGGTACTAATATGTAAAGTCAGAGCATGAGAAGTTGCAACATGAATAGATACCACTAGGTATGAGAAACTAAGGTATGCAAATATTGCTTGTTTTGTCCCTTCATATAAATCAGCAGTATTTACATCGATTGTCTGCACATTAATGATTTAATTTGCATATTGTGATTAAGTAGTCCTATACGTCACTCTAGGAAAGTATCTATAGATGTCAGCTGGAATTCTGAAAGACAACTGTTGGTATGCATATTCAGCATGAACAGTAGCATATCAGACAAAATAAAGCTTCTATAGAAAATAAATCTCTTTATAGCAAATTATCTCCCCCACATTTTGGATATTACATAGTAATTATGGAGTTAAAATTGTTTTCATAGATGAGTTTATTGATGCAAGAACATATTCTAAGCTCTATTTGCCTAATAAATCTGACTAAACTCTATAAACAATGTGAAGGTTGAAGTCTATTGTCTTTTTGTATCTATTTGAGGTGCTGTATGTATGAACAATGAAGTAATGCTATGACAGCTTGCTGGACAGTGATGTGGGTGGGGGGATGGGGGAGGTAATTAGTTAGGGTCTGTATGTGTTGAAAATCACAGTTTCTGGTAGTGCTGGGGGGAAGGGATTGACGATCTATGGGAAGTCAGGTGTCATGCCTAACTGCCTGCTTCCCTAAAGGCTAACTAAGGCTGGACACCTACTGGGAGGTCCACAGAACCACAGAACATATATGGGGCAGGGTTTCTCCCCTCCTATCTGACCTTGCTCAGATAAAGCGGGTGGGGCGATTCTTGAAATTCACTGGTCATATAAGGCTTTTCCACCCCTGGTCTCCCAGGGTAAAGTTTTAAGACAGTTTTGAAGAGTTCTAAGGTCCCTGTATAGCAGTATATGGTGACACAAGGCTTCTAAATTACTCTATTTGGATACAACTAAACTCATTTACAAAAAAAAACTTTTTTGCTTGTCCCAAACATTTCGTTCTCAAGGAATTTTACTGTGTACACATTTCTGAATTATCTATTGGTAATTCCAGACGTCTATGTATCTTGATCCCTGTTACCATAATCTTGCAAACCTGCTATCTTAACAGATGTTAAGATAGCAGGTTTGAGTTGAGTTGAGTGGTCTGCACCCACAGACTATCCACTCGAGCTGACCGCAAGAAGCTATTGAGCAGAGTAGGTCCCTGATAGTTTTCTACCCCATCAATGAAAATGATATATGAGCCACAATTGTTTGGGAGGTATCCTGATAAAATAGTCATATTTGTTCAGCTACTCTCTTGCAACAGTGACTGAGGTGGGTTAGGATGCTCGGTGCTTGAATAAGGATCACCACTTAATGAATTTTGTCAGACAGGCATAATTCCTGTGTTGTGATATGGGCAGGTTCCCTTACTGGAGACATCTTTGGTGGCTTGAACTTCTCACTACTCAAGTGAGGTGGTGCGGTGGGCATTTCCCCCAGGTAGCTTACTTATACACAACTACACTAAGGTTGCTGAAAGGTGTGTGGGCAGATGCTGCCTGTGAGTCCTTATTAGGGCAAAAGTAAAGGACAGCATAATATTATTATTAGATCTTGAATGCTGCAGTTTGAATTTAACCTTTCTAGAAGGTTGGGAAATAGGGAAATGGGGAGGAGTGTCAGGCCAACACCTTCCAATGGCTTAGTTATGTACCAAACAAGTGATTAAGGGATGCCCTTAATCCTATCCCCAGTATTTAGGGGAATGGGGGAAGCCCTGATTCCCACCCAAGGCCTCCATGTGTTATACATAGTCCAGGGCTTTATCTAGAGACATGCACAATCAGACACCTCCAACTTGAGCCTGCAAAATCATTGCAGGTGACTATGAAGAATAGCTGTACATCATCCTGGACGTGACTTCATAAGAGGAGATTGTGTGCCCTGTTTTTAAGAAGGAAGCATTTCACTGAGCAGCCTCTCAAGAACTGTGGTACCCTTATAGTATGAGCTATCATCATGTTAGCTTTAGCAGAGTAGTTCTAGACCTGCAAGCACCAATGGAGGGTAACTCTGTTGTTATGGGTAACCGTACCATGATTTCAGGGAATTCAGTAATAGTGCCAACTGAACCAGTGCTTGGTGAATAAATCCTTAAACAATGGCCATGAATGTATCAGGCAGACAGGCAGACATATACTGTATGATAGTAAGGTTGCTTAATTATCTGTAAACTAGGTCATAAATATAGATAGAAAAAGTATTGATAATGTGTATAAGGGGGATATACAATAGATGTAGATAGTGTACAATACTGTTTCATGTGATTTTGCATAGATTGTGAATTATGCAAATTAGGTATATCACATCTCAACATACCTTTCAAACATTGGTTATCATGAGGTTCATATTCAGTTACTATACTAAAGAAATGTGAAGATGGATTGATATAATGTGATTACTGTATGGTTGAAAGATTAGTATCTATCAATATTTTTCATAGATTTAGATAGATTAATAATATTTATCATTATCAATATTTATTCATATTAAACATCATAAAAAAATCAATTAGTGGTCATCAAGGAATGTATTTTCAAGTAGCCAATTATGGTATAAGCTGAGATGGATTGATGTATAAATTCATAATTACTTTTGGATATATGATAGCACACATATAAGTAGTAATAGAGGAGCATTTGGGCTTCAGTAAACTGTCTATTTTCAAAATCCGAAAGCATTGGGCTCTATGGCATACCAATGTGCTCTCAGGCGTGACGAAGGTTCCCCATCCTGGAGGTCATCCTCCAGGTCAGTGGAGTCATAAATTTACTGGGATCCATTGATATAAGAGTCATAGTTCTTAGTGCCTTGAGGTAACATGTCGTTTGTTGAATGCTTGGTTACCCATCCTTTACAGTGAGTATGTCTACAGGGATTAACCCCATAAAACAATCGGGTTATATGCACTGATGAACACAGGTATGGGAGAGGGGTATAGCCTATGTATATACATATGCTGTATGTATGTTTGATGAATATCGTCTACAATGGAACACCATTTATCCAATCAAGAATGGGAGAAAATCCTTCAATGCATTCCATCTGTGCAAGAATTAGACGAATTGCTTGTCAGTAATGGATTGTCCAATGATCCTATGGTGAATACAAGACATGCTGATCTTCTTCAAATGGTAAATAATTGATTTGTATATTTCGCGTTCATAGATAACATAGACATCAAGTTATAATTAAGTGGTAATTACATGTTTTGTTTTATTTAAGACTGACCAAGTTCCCTCGACATCATCTCAAGGAAGTGAATTGACAGATTTCATTAAATCGTTTTATGACAAGAATCGAATGGTGGAATGGGCAAGAAGCGAGGGTCATTTGGAAAATCCAGTGTTTGTAGAGAGACTCATTCAATTTGAAAAAGGGGAAATCACACAACCATCAGCAGATTTTGCATTTTCTGAATGCGAATGGAAAACGGTGTTATCTCGCATGAGGAGTGTACAAGAATTAGACAAATATGTCAAATCTAACCAATTGATAAACGATTCAGCTGTTCAACAAAGGAGGAGCGAATTATTGGATGCCAATAAAATATTCACATGTCAACACTCTAATGCTGACTCAACATTTACTAACACCCAACCATTAGAACTTTTTATTCAGTCATGCACCGACGGAAAGTCACTTATAGAGTGGGCCAAAATTAATGATCAAGTGAATAATCCCAGTGTCATTAGCAGATTAGCTCAACTGGAAGTCGGTATGGATAGCCAGTCAGTTTTTTCTGTTGATAACGCATGGATCCAAATTGTAGAATGTATGAATTCAGTTGAAGAATTGGATGAGTATATTTCATCACAAGGACTGAGAGACGATCCCGTAGTAGAAGAAAGGAGAAGGGAAGAGGTTGTGATCCACCTACCAAGAAGTCTTTTAAATGTCGCCAATGTGGCGGAAGGTTTCCAAATCGTAAACAATTGTACCTTCATAAAGGCTTATTGCATGGAGGCACAGACGGACTTCAACCAGAACCATACACATCTCCGCCATGGATACATCCAAACGGGAGGGTTGATCAAGATTTAAGGCATGTGTTTCAAGCCAATAGGCGACATATAAGGAAGCAGCACAGTGATCTAAATTCCATAGCACCTAAATATAATTTTCCATCAGACGATTTGGCAGGAGGTAGCAGTGAGTTGGTAAACAGATTTAGGGAAGTTGACACAATGCAAGATTCTGCATATGCCATTAATCTTAGTTTGGGTTTAATCATTGCGCACAAAGAAACCAACGAATACAGGTATTACATTCCCTTTCACAACAATCATGCATTCAAAAGTGCGATGATGGTTTCATCTCAACAAGAGCGCCAAAGTGTCATAGACAGGTTAAACGAGTTTAATTTGGATACATATTTTGCAGGTGTGAAACCAAACACAGACTGGAGGTTGGTTGCAATAACAAATATCGAGTTTTATGTTACCAAATCGGGGTTTCCCTTTGGATCCGTCACAGAACAGATACCTACTTATTTGAATGTCCAGAAGTCTATCGAATTGTTAACTCATCCACCAGGTGTCTATAATTACCATTACAACGATAGTTTGTGCGCAATAAGATGCATTGCTTTTCACCGCAATAGGTTTAATTTGAGAAATAGTGTACCAAAATTGTATAAAATCTGGAGGAAATACATGAGGAATTCGATCCCAAAAAGTAAGAAAGCATTTAAAGGCTTGAAATGGCAGGATCTTCCCGAATTCGAGAAATGTTTTGAAACATCAATTTACATTTACGAGATGCAACCCGACGGTGCTGTAGTTCTTAAATATAAACCCATGTCAAATTTTAAGGCTGTGATGGTCTTAAACAGTTATCAAGGTCATCTTTCTTATGTTAAAGACTTTAAAAATTACGCATCTAAGTTCAGATGTGAGGCATGTGGGAAATCGTTCACTCAATTGTTTAATTACAAACGTCATGTTCGTACCTGCGTGAGCAAAACTAGATTGGAATTAAAAGGGGGATTTTACACTCCTGATAGAACTATATATGAACAGTTGGCAGAATTCGGCATAGATGTAACCAGTGAAAGACACACATATCCTTATTTTGCAGTTTTTGATTTCGAGGCTATGCTGGAGAAAATCAATGAGACAGTGTCAGACAAATCATCATGGACTCAAAAACATCGTCCCATATCGATGTCTGTTTGTAGTAACGTTCCTGATTTTACCACCCCTGTTTGTTTCATAGACAAAGACCTAGATGCTTTACTAACAAAAATGTTTGATTATTTAGATCAAATTCAAATCGCGTCTAAGAAACTAGCAACACTAACATGGGGTCACCTAGTAAAAAGATTGAAAGCTTTAATAGATAACTGGACTCCAGAAGACATGTCGATGGACATAGAGGAGGAGGAGGAAGGGGGAGGGGCCGAGGAGGAGGAGGTGGAAGAGTCTAATCAGGGTGAGAATCACAAGTCCATAGATAAAAGATTGATGTATGTTAAATTGAAGAATCTTGAAAGGAAATTGGCATCTTACATCAATCAGTTACCTGTCATAGGTTTTAATTCAGCCAATTATGATTTGAATTTGATCAAATCAAAACTGTTTAGCTATTTGGGATTCGGTGAAAAGAATACCGCCAACCACGTGATAAAAAGGAACAATGCATACTCCAGCATCACCACACAAAAGTTTAAGTTTTTAGACATTTTACAGTTTTTAGCCCCAGGATTTTCATACGAAAAATTCCTTAGAGCATTTGATGTTCAAGAGAAGAAAGGATTTTTTCCTTACGATTACCTAGACAACATAGACAAATTGAATGACACTAGGTTACCCCCTCATGATAGTTTCTATTCCACGATTAAAGACTCCAATATAAGCTTAAGTGAGTATCAGTATTTACAAAGAGTTTGGGCAGAGGAAAACATGCAAACATTGTCAGACTTTTTAATTTGGTATAACAATAAGGATGTAGGTCCATTTGTGACTGCGGTCGAAAGACTTCAGCAGTTTTATTTCGACAAGGACATCGATATTTTCAAAGTGGCTATATCAGTTCCTGGTATTGCACGTAAAATGATGTTTGATTCATGTAGAAAAAATAGGACCTTTTTTCAGTTATTTTCTCCAGAAGATGAAGATTTATATAAAACGGTTAAAACAAATATAGTCGGGGGTCCATCAATCATTTTTCACAGACACCACGAAAAAAAGAAGACAAAAATCAGAGACGGTAAACAATGTGGTAAAATTTTGGGCTACGACGCATGTGCATTATATTTGTTTGCAATAGGACAGGCGCTACCCACGGGAGTTTACATCAGGCGGTTAGCAGAAGAAAATTTCAAACCAAAGAAACAGCTACGCTACGTTAAGATGTACCAATGGCTAGAATGGATTGCCTCTGTTCATAAAGTAGATATAATTCACAAATTAAGCACCGGTCATGAAAAGAGAGTAGGACCATATTTGGTAGATGGATATTGTTCGCAAACTAACACAATATATGAATTTTATGGATGTTACTTCCACGGTTGTGAGAAGTGTCAGAAAGGTAGAATGCCTGAGGCGTTGAGAAAGCAGCGCTTTGATACAACCAAGAAACGAGAAGACTACTTGAGAGAAAACAATTTCAACCTTTGTGTGGTGTGGGAATGCGAGTTTGATAGACAGTTAAAAGATTGTCCTGAAATAGAGCAATCGCAGATTTTACCATCTTTTACTCGCGCCCACCCAGGTCCAATAAGCCAAGAGTTTATTCTTCAATCAGTTCAAAATGAAGCCCTCTTTGGAATGGTTGAAGTCGACATTCAGGTTCCAAAAGAATGGCAATCAGGGAAGGAAAAAAACATGGAGCCTTATGAATATTTTTCCGAAATGTCACCCATTTTCTCGAATTCAGAGATTCCCTTCGAGAAAATGGGTGATCACATGCAACAGCACATAATAAAGAATGGCTTATCTCAAAAATCCAGGAAATTACTGGTGGGAGCTATGTCAGCACAGAAAATATTACTAGCAACACCTTTGTTGAAATGGTATTTGGATCATGGTCTCGAGGTAACAAAAGTATACCAAGTAGTGGAATTCACACCTGGGAAATGTTTTAGCGAATTTCAGTCTGCTGTTTCAAACGCCAGACGTTTGGGTGATATTGATCTTGCAAAAGCCATAATCGCCGATACAATGAAATTAATAGGTAATTCTGGATATGGGTCTTTAATCATGGACAAAGAGAAACACCAAAACGTCCTCTATGTTAAAGGAAAAAAACTAGCATGTGCATTGGTCAACGATAAACGTTTCAAAAAACTGTCTTTGCTTGATGATGATATGTATGAAGTAGAAAGCGCCAAGAGGAAAGTGACATTAAACCTTCCCATATACCTAGGTTATTTTATTCTTCAGTACGCCAAACTCAGGATGTTGGAATTTTACTATGATTTTGTCGATAAATATGTAGACAGATCAGATTTCGAATACATTGAAATGGACACTGATTCGGCCTACTTTGCCATATCAGGTGATACCCTAGAGTCTGTCATTAAACCAGAATTCATGGCGGAGTTCACACAAACTGTTCATAAAAGATGCGACTCTTTAGACTACTCGGCCAATCTTGTTAATTGGTTGCCCCGACAATGCTGTGATACACACGCAAAATATGACAAAAGAACTCCCGGTCTGTTTAAGCTAGAGGCTAGCGGTGATGAAATGGTAGCTTTATGTAGTAAGACATACATTCTAAAGGACGGGGATCAATTCAAGTTTAGCTGCAAGGGTATAAACAAGAAAAAATTGAAAGACCCCATGTCCAAATACATAAATGTTTTAAAAGATTGTAAATCAGGCTATGGCACTAACACAGGCTTTAGACTCAGAGACACAACTATTTACACATATTCACAAATAAGGGCTGGCCTGAGTTATCTATACTGTAAAAGACAAGTTCAAATGGACGGTGTGACTACTATACCTTTGCAGTTAACCGTTTGTCCGTGGAATCACCAAACAGACTATTTTGCATTCTCTGCGAGTGGAGATGAATTGGGTAGTTACTATCCGTGTCAATTGAGAATGTATCAGCGCGCGTTTAACAATGCGGCGGAGGTATATGAATATCAACTACGTCTTCAGAACAAATTATCCGAGTCAGACTGCATTAAAGAGTCTAATATGAGTACTAAATGGTTAGATCAAAGGATCCATGTTATGAGGGATATTTTAATAGAGAAAATGAGAGTCAGTTTTCGTGTTAGGAAGGCATTATTAGAGACAATGGATAGAAAACTGTTGTATTGCACTAACAATAGGTACTGGGGTGTTGGTATGACAAAAAGGTTGGCCCTATTGTCTAATGACCATAGAGGGTTGAACACATTAGCCAGTTTGTGGGAAGAAATAAGGGAAACCCATTTTCAGGAAATTCGCCGTATTGTGGCAGAGCGCTGTAGCTGTTGTAATTTTAGGAAAGCAGATGTAGTGTTCAGAAGGGCAGAGGAGTCATTGCTGTGTGTTTCGTGTTCCAAACTATAAAATGTACTTGCCCCTGTCAATAAAACTCATTGTTGTGTGTCTTGAATTTGAAACTATAAATCTATTTGTTGATATCATTAAAACTCAGTTTGTTTCACAATGTTGGATGTGCCAGATTATGTGTTCAGATCACCTACAACAATTGCTATTAGTGGGACCACTGGGTCGGGTAAAACTACTCTTTTGAAGAAGGTTTTAATACATACAGAATTGTTTCAAATCCCTCCTAAGAAAATAATATACTGCTATGGAACATGGCAGGATGCCTTCAACGATATGACAAATGTAGAATTCAGAGAAGGTATAGACGTGACTCTAGATAGTTATGGCGAGCACACGGTAATCATACTTGATGATTTAATGGATGAGGTGGTTCAATCCAAGGAGGCCGAAAGGTTATTTACGAGGGGATCGAGTCATAAAAATATTACCATCATTTTTTTGCTACAAAACCTTTATCAGCAAGGTAAATCTGCCAGAACGATAATGTTGAACACGCATTACTTGATTCTGATGAAAAATGCAAGAGACATCCAGCAGGTCAAGGTGTTGGCGAATCAAACAGGGTTGGGTAAGACTCTGGAGGAGGCATATAACGACTGCATGTCTAGAGCGTATGGATATTTGCTTCTCGACTTTTCACCGGGCAACATCAAGGAGCTGACATTGAGAACTAACATATTCCCATCCGAAGATCAAATAGTGTACATATCCAAAAATGCGGTTTCCTAGATTCATGTTTTTCGAACCTCGCATGAAAACATTTAGGACATGGAAAAGTTTTCTCAACCCAGAAGAACTAGCAGAATCGGGATTTTTCTACCTAGGGGGAGGCGACCAAGTTCAATGTTTTGAATGTGGACGGATCATACATTCATGGAAATCATCAGACAAGCCTGACTTTGAACACCTAAGACACAGTCCATCGTGTGACTTCATTAAATCCAAAATGACTCGAGGAAGTAACATATCATTCGACATGATGGTTGGTGTAATGGAATTAATTCAAGAATTGAAACAAGACATCAACACCCTTCAGGCCGAGGTGCACTGCAGAGCACGCAGACCATGGCTGAGAACCGAGGATACGGTGGATAATACCAAATTCGCACCAAGATACACATTTGGGGGAGTTAGAGCAGATGGGGATTGTGGGTATTCGTCGGCACAGGCTGTTGCAACTGCGACATGTGCAGATGCTAGCCCTAGTGCATCAATACAGTCATTGACACCAGAATGACAGCATTTAAAATGACTCAATCGACGAGACCTTTATCAGTCGAGACATGCTATCCAAAAGGCTAAGATCAACCAAGGAGTATTTGGTTCTGTTGATTTCAACAACTTCACAACAGGCTCGTAGTTTACTCACGTCAATAACCCCCACTCAAGTCGAAGCATTGACTGAAATAGCTTATAACTTGTTGAAATTAGATCTACCGCTTAAGCTCAACAGACTAGTGGCTAAGTGTAGGAATTGGTTGGTCAAGATCAGCAAAAAGTCAGTTTCTATTAGAGCCAAAATTAAGCTGATCAAAAAATATCATCGTCAATTACTCAGTATCCTGGTTTACATTAAAGACATTCTTTTGGAATTAACATGAGGAAAATGGTGTTAGTCCCTTTTGAACAATACACTAAATGTAAATCAAACCCAATTAAATTCGAGACCGGATCAGATATCGCTTCAGTCGAAACTCAGTCAAAGTTGTCTAAAGACCTTATATTGCAGCCGTTTAGCAAAGTTCACAAGAAACAAGCAGAAACACTTTTGGCATATGTAGAAAAAAGCATCTCGTGGAACGATAAAGGTGAAATCATAATAAATGGAGAGGTCATATCGGGCTCGCATTTAACAGACCTACTTAAGGATGCATTGTTTAATTACAAACATTTCGAACCTACGGGACTACATCGATTCTATGCTAGTTTGGGGCATGTTCCATTAACGTTGATAAAAAACCCAAAAAGAAAACATTTTCTACAAGGCAAGGGAGTGGAATCGTCTCACGAGTTGCCTCCACCTGGAATCCCCGTAGGAAAAGTAGGAATAGACATTACTTCGACCGGTGCAGGCTTAATGCCGTCCACCTCGTGGTGGAGTAAGTGGAAATCGCTATGAACAGACAGCTAGCAGCCGTGTATTTTGACCCCGCCCACCCTGCGTCATATGGAAGCTTAAAGGATTTATACAAAGCTGTCAAACACAAGGGCTACAAGCGTAAAGACGTTGAGAATTGGTTGCTGAAGCAGGAGGTATACACCTTAAACAGGGAACCACAAAGAAAGTTCAAGCGTCCAAGGGTGATAGTGTCCGCCAAAAATCAACAATTTGACGCAGACACAATGAATTTGGTCGCGTATGGAAAGCACAATAACGGTTACAAATATGTCTTAGTAGTGATAGATATATTCACCAGATACGGGTGGACAGTGCCCCTGAAAACTTTAACCTCGAATGAAATGCATGATGCTCTACAAAGCGTGTTCAGCGAGGCTAAGCCAGTTAAATTGAGGACTGATCAAGGATCAGAATTTGTAGGAAAAAAGATAGAAAACTATTTAAGTTCTATAGGCATTGAACACTTTACAACAACAAATGAAGTCAAGGCCAATTTTTCAGAAAGGCTGGTGAAAAGTTTGAAGTCAAAGCTGATACAGTTTTTGAATAGAAATCACACCAAAAAGTGGATTGATATTTTAGAGGACGTAACAGAGGCGTACAACAAGACCAAGCATACGTCAATACACATGTCACCGATTCAGGCTAGAGAGACAAACCCAGTCGACTTGTGGAATGTTCAGTACAACATAAAACCACCTAAACAAACGTCTACCGATAAACCACCAAGGATTAAGCCTCCATTTAAATTCGACATAAACGACAGAGTCAGGGTCGCGAGATACAGAACTCCTTTTCTAAGGGCCTAAGATGAAAAATGGTCCTATGAGATATTCACAATCACCGCTAGAGATATTCAACAACACATCGCAATGTACAAGATAAAATCATGGGACAATGAACCTGTTTTGGGCAAGTTTTACAATGAGGAATTACAAAAGGTCATAGTCACTGATAAAGTATCATACACGGTAGAGAAGGTGTTAAAATCAAAAACAATAAGAAAAAAGCCCGGCTTCATTGTTAAATGGTACGGATGGCCTAGTAAATACAATTCATGGGTTGCAAAGAAAGATTTCGAAAAAAAGTATAAAAGGAAAGATAAGAGAAAAATTCGTCATTCTTAATGACATGTATTTGTTTATAAGTCCTCACGATTCCCTTGCTTTTCACCCTGAAAACAAGTTTTATGAATTTGTTGTAGAACTACCAAAGGAACTAGATTTAGAGGGGAAATGGCTTTGCGCTGTGGTGGAATGTATCTTGGATGATCACCCGTCAGAGCCATTGTATGTGTATTGTGATTTGGTTCAGAACAGTATAGTTCAAAGTAGGTTAGCGCCTATTTTGAAATTAGTTACTCAATGGGGTCAATATAAACCAGCTTATTACTTCGATGTATCTCAGGAAAGCCTTCGCAGAATACGAGTGTCAATGAGAAACACCAGGGGTGAAATTCCAAAATTTCACTCTAATTCTTGTGTATTGGTATTGCATTTGAAAAGGCATAAAACTGCTCAGTAATGAAAAGAAATATCATTTACATCTAGATGTTGGTCTGGTAAAGATGAGTTTCATTCCCTATGTGCCTGATATGGAGGCCTGGAAACGCCTACCCATGACGAAAACCAAAAGATTTTACGCTCTTCAAAAGGGCTCAGGCGTCAACAGAGTCACACCCGAACAGGGAGTCATCGACAGAGCGAAATCTAGTCTTAAAAGACAACTAAATACAGGGATGGACGGGCTCAACCTTCATTCCTCACCAAGGAAGAGACGGAGAAGGACACAAAAACCTAAATATAAATCTGGAAAAAAGAAAAAAACTCCCAAGAGGAAACCTCCGATAAGAAAGAAAAAAAGAAAACCAAGATGAGTTTTGTAATAGATAAAGCCCTGGAAGGCTATGATGAACGATTAGCACTGTTTAACGTACCCCCTGTAGAGACGGGCATTCAAGACGTGTATGTGAAAGATTACCGCCCTATTGGACAAATTTCAAACGGTTCCACCATTGAATTTTCAGTCATGAATACTTCTTCTGATTACATATTGCTCAATGATATATATCTAGATTTAAACATAGAATTACGCACAGATCAAAACAAGCCTGTGGTAAAAAACACCAATGATGTGACTTTAGTTAACCTTGCTGCAGCAGCCTTGTTTAGGCAGGTTGACTTTTCAATTCAACAACAGGTCATAACGACGTCTGTAGGGGCTAATTATCCCTATAAGGCCATGCTGGACGTGTTAACCAAACACGGCAGAACAGACCAGAATACATGGTTAAGTTTGGCTGGATTTAAGCAAGACAGCTCTGAGGCGATGGAAACCTTCGAGGCTAAAGATTCCGCCAACACAGGTCTTTCTCAGCGAAACATACTAACTAATAGCGGTCAAAAACTAGGGCTTAGGTCAAAATTGTATGTAGACATATGTCAACAAAAGAAATTGCTGTTAAATGGTTTACCTATAGACATAAAGTTGTATCCATCCCCAGATTTGTTTGCCTTGATGTATAAAACTCCCACTGCCACCTCAAGCTCGAAATATTATTCTGTGCATATAAACGAAGCTACACTGTTAGTGCCTTTTGCTAAAATCCATCCAGGCATGCTGGCTGCTCAGGGCGAATATTTGAAAAAGGAAATGGCACTGTATCCATTTATCAGAAGCGAAATCAAAGCTTACACCATTCCCAGGGGTAGTTTCGAGTGGACTATGGATAATTTGTTTCAGGACATGATACCGAAAAATTTAAAAATTATATTTGTGGATTCCTCATCCTACTCGGGAAATTGTCAAAAGAACCCCTTTAACCTAAAAAATGCATCGGTCAATTATTTGGACTTTCAAGTAGATGGTCAGTCGTGCAGCAACCAAGTCATGCAACCCGATTTTCCAAACAACAATTACGCCACGGTATATTCGATGTTGTTTGATTCCATCCCCCCAAATCAAAGGGAATTACCAAACATTTCATATCAAGACTTCAAAACAGGATATACTTTATATGTGTTTGATTTAGAGAAGAGTAAAGACGTGTTTTATTCTAACCCGCTTAAGAGGGGTCAAACCAGAATCACTGCCAAGTTCTCAAAGGCTCTGTCAGAACCCATGACGGCAATAGCATATGGAACTTTTGAAGCACTAATGAAAGTAGACGAGGCCAGGAACGTTATTGTCGAATAATGAATGAACTGGAAATCAGTAATTATTTAAACTCGGACAAACATACTTCTAAGTATTTCCGTGGCGTATTTGCTAGAAATGAAGTTGAAAATTCTATGCTAAAACCGGGAGTTTATGTACTCAACACTGATGTGTCTACAGGTGTTGGATTACATTGGGTGTGTGTTAAAGTAACTGAAAATGAAATAGAATATTTTGATTCTCTGGGACAATGGCCAAGTGTGTTTTCAGCTTTCCTCTCAAAACAAAACAAAAGATATCTGTATTCCACTCGTCGATTACAATCGAGTTTCAGTAACGTTTGTGGAGATTACTGTGTTATTTACTGCTATCTGTCCACTCGAGGATATACTCTGAATGAATTTCTCAAGCTATTTTCCGAGAACACTTCCTACAATGATGTATTGGTCAAACTATGATGAAAAACGAATAAAAGTCGCACGTCAACTGTAATATTTATTTGTTGTGATTATTTTCGCCAAATAGTTTAGCACCGTAATTGGAATACTTTATGAAGTTTGACTGTCATGAATCCACAATTTCTAGCACCATGATTAAAATACTTATGACCTCAACTGTTTCCACAAAATAGGTCAGCACCGTAATTGGAATACTTTATGAAGTTTGACTGTCATGAATCCACAATCTCTAGCACCATGATTAAAATACTTATGACCTCAACTGTTTCCACAAAATAGGTTAGCACCGTAATTAAATTCAATCAGCACCAGATAAAGCTACATTAACAACTCTAACTGCGTAGTTAACAAGTGGACCCCCTTCCCATGGAATGACCAGCGCATAAGCCCTTTTCCACAGATTAAATACAATCATGTCTAACTGCGTAGTTAACAAGTGAGCGCCCCCCTACCCACGGCTTAATTACTCATGACCACCACATACGTCCCTTTCCATAGATTAAATACAATCAGCTTCAGATAAAACCCTATAACAACTCTATACTTAACAAGCGACCTTTCATAGATTAAATACAATCACCACCGAATAAAGCCTTATGACAACTCTAACTGTGTAGGAACTAACAACTATCCACTAACACAGTAGCATATTAAGTGTTCATAATCAAGTGCTTAACCGCAGCACCACCACAACAAAACTACTTTAGCTACTGTTAAAACCCAAAGAGGATAACTCACGAAATATAAATACACCTTGACTACCGATATGACATATTGATATATATTTGTTGGCTTCGGTTGATTGCGCCTCACTGAGGTAAAAAACAGGAGCCATAAATACGCCTTAACTACTGAAGCAGCAACAGCTCTAGATATGTCATATTGATATATATTTATCGGCTTGGACCCACATTAGCACTGAAACATTTTACAGGAATTCAGCAGCAGCAGCAGCAACAGTGAGTAATGATAACATACTTACACCCTAGTATATCAATATATATGATTAATGATTCGGTGGCGCAGCACCAGACATTAAACCAATTTGGTGACGCAGCACCATAGTAACCAATTTTACGGTGACACAGCACCAAACATCAAAACAATTTGGTGACGCAACACCATAGTTAAAACAATGATTTGACTATATTGCACTGTTGCTGCTATCGGGGATGTAAGTTAAATTAACTGAAGGGGATCGCTGTAAAATACTACAAGACTTCTTTACGATAAATGTATAGCAGAACCGAAAACTTACATCCCCGTGCTACTGCTACACCGTTAGATCACAGTAAATTACCAGAAAACTGCTGCCTACATCCTTGTGCTACAATAATTCAACTAGCGTCAGATCACTGTGAAATACTACTAAATCTTACACTGCTGCTGCTGTTCCTGGTACCAGCCGACAAGCACCTACGTCAGATCACTGTGAAATACTACTAAATCTTACACTGCTGCTGCTGTTCCTGGTATTAGTCAACAAGCTCTAAATCTTACACTGCTGCTGCTGTTCCTGGTACCAGCCGACAAGCACCTACGTCAGATCACTGTGAAATACTACTAAATCTTACACTGCTGCTGCTGTTCCTGGTATTAGTCAACAAGCACTTACATCCTTGTGCTACAATAATTCAACTAGTGCCAGATATACCTGATTTTTGTTTTCTTCACCAGAGCTCGGGCGGATACACATTGCGTCGCTTGACCCGAGCTCTGGTGAAGAAAGCAGGACCAGGATGAGGAGACGGACCCCTAGCTCCACCCCGACGATACTCGCGGGGGATACGAACCCCGTTCCACACAAAGTGGTCTTGAAGTACAGGAAGGAAGGGGTTCGGATCCCCTCTTCTAGCAGCATCGGGGTCGACACGATGATGATGGTGATCTGCTGGAGCTGGAGCTGGAGCTGGAGCTGGAGCTGGAGCTGAAGCTGGAGCTGGATCCGCTGGTAAATGATGATGCTCTGCGACTGGGACTGGAGCCTCTGCGACGACTGCGGCGGGACGGACGGGAACAACGGCAACTGCATTACTGAAATGAAATGAAATTTCTATGTTCACAAGTAGTTTACTGAAAAAAAAGGCAGTAATGTTGCTTGACGTGAATTTTTTTTTACTACAAGGTAAGAGTGTCGTTATTTCGATTATATCCATTATTCATAACCTAGCTGAAAAGACCAAGGTTTGGGCTTTCTTACAGTGAAAGAATTTTTCAGATACTCCAATTACAAGAGAAATTAGAGCCATTTATATATTCTCTTCATATTCAATTTTCCGAATTATTTTTATTGTAAATCCCCCAGGTATTAAGGAGACAAACTAATGTATCGATGCGGTAATAGCGATTTTGTAAATCAGGATGTATCGATTTTGTAGGTAGGTTTGAGAGAGAAAATCAATAGCTGAACCCGTCCTTTGAGTAGAATTAAAATCTTTTCATTCCTATGTTAAATCAAAAGAAGAACACAACTGACTTACCGCCTAAGAAACCATGCTGCAACGTCTTAAGACTAGGGAAAATTTTTTTTTCGGAAAAAATTACCAACACATGCTCATGTTCGTCGAGTTGATTCATGGCCATGATGTCACCGTTGACCCCTGCCAGTCCTTCCCCCAAAGCCTGTACACCGTTGCGGTGATATCTCGCCTGTATGGCCCTTGTGATTTTTGGTCTGACAAAGCAGCATCCGACGGCTAATAATACTATAAATCCGAAGACACTGATGAACACGTAACCCCACCAATTCAGTGGCAGAGTAAAGTCCTTCTGAACCACGACATCAGAAGAGTTACCATTGATGACTGGTTCACCGTCACCGCTGTCGTCTCTTTGAACAACACGTGACAGCGGTGTCGACGATGGTGTGACAGAGTCCTCAAAGCCTAAGTCTCCCCTGATCTTGAAGCTGACAGCGATTGTAGTGGTGACTATCCTTCCTCCCCCATCGGATGGAGTGTCCTTCATTGTGTAGTCGACACTGACTTGCTGTGAGGGTGCAGGAGGCAGCAATACAGGTGAAGGGGTGGACAGAAATGGAAACTTGTCAGTACCGGTACATGAATATATGGTTTCTATGTGGGGGAGGTGAACACTGTCCCTGTCACAAGGGAGTTCGTTAAATCTAATGTCCACTTTATTTATGTTTGGTAAAACATCCAACAACAGATTTTCAGTTAGTCCTCCAACGAAACAGAATCTAAAATCAGCCCTGGTAATAACAGGGTGACTGAGCTGTCTCTGACGCTCGGTGTGTAACGTCGATCGGAGCCACACTCCTCTGCATACTAGAGTTTTTTCACTGCATCTACATACTTGACACAAAGTGCTGCATCTTACCACATCTAAGGCGATCATCAGTCCCACGAAGGCCACCACGCCGATGGATTTCAGCAAAGCCATTTTTTCCAAAGAAGAACACCTTGTTTTCACTCCCGCGGTGGCGTCAAACTGAGTCAGCCGCCGCTTAGTTTCGACGTTGTCAGTGACGTTTTTTCCCTTCAATTCCCCATTTAAACAGAATAATCCAGTCATTATCTTTTTAATTAGATTGGTTGAGTTAACACAACCCCTATCTCGCTGATTTCAGTCTACAATTGACGAATTCGAAACCAACCATTTCATGCGGCGAACTTTGAGCTCTGCTCTCTGACGGTCTGGGGTATTTTTCATTCAAAACACGTTTTAACAGGAAAACCATCTCTTTTTAGGGGCTCTTTCTTTTTGTGTTGAATCAAAAGCCATCGCTGTGCAAGATTCAATCCGATGCAGCATGAAAAGAAACGTTTAAAAGCAATTTCCAGACATGATGAAGTATTACAAAGTCTCTTGCAAAATCACCCAGACCGTCGGGTTGGAGTGTGCGACGACCGACGAGCGCGGCGCATGGGGACGCCGCGCTCGGTCGCCACCCAAAACATGACGGTCTGGGTGATTTCTCCTTTGTAATGAGTTTTAACAGGGAAACGTCCACATTAGAGTAAATTATTCCATTGGAATTTGGTTGTCTTGTGTGAAATAAACGTGGTTTGTAACACTAGGCTTCCTGACAACGATTTTAACCAAGTTAAATGTATGAAACTACACAGCAATCACGCTCGAATGTGGGCCCAGACCATCCTATGATGCATGAATGGTGACAAGAGATTGTTAACCGGTGCTATCTCTGAACACATCCCGCCTTAAGCCATTCATTCCTCTAGCTGATGTTTAGACTTTGTCAAAGCAATAAAGAGGTGATAACATGTGTTGTAAGATTAGGACATGGGGGTCTCTGGGTTGAAACCCCCGTAAATCAAGAAACCGGGTTAACATTACATCCTTCTCCTGTTCTTCACCATGGCTGGGTGTAAGGTGCTGCTCCTTCTTTTATGCACAAATTTCATATATGGGAGAGAAAACATTTGCAGTGTGTGTGTGTGTTTGGACGAATCCGTTTCATGTCGTCACGTGGATCCCATCCTTTTAAAGGTTTGGAAAAATGACCAATACACTCATCTGGATTTTAGAATGTGCTACATGTCGGCCTATGATCCTGTTATAATAGGCAAATACAGAGCACTAACAATGTTGGACTTAAGGAACCAGTGGAGTAATTTTGATTGTGACACTTTACCCAGATCCAGACCTAATTTCACCCTGAAAACGGACTGTGAGGTAAATTGGGATATAACTACAACTACTACTACTACTACATCCACCACTAGCACCACTTCAGTTGAAACCACCACCGCCACCTCCTCCCGTGTACTTAACCCACTGTTCACTGATGGGGTTTCAACACCCCCAGGGGGTGAGGAGGAGACCTCTCCATTCACCAATGGTGTTATCACTTACCCCATTTCCACCACTGATGTAGCCGCTGATAATCTCATCACCACTAACCTTAACACAATTGTGTCCTACACTACTCTCAGTGATGGTGAAAAGGGAGAAAAACCTGCTGGTCTAATGTGGTTGTGGATAACTATTGGTGTTGTGGGAACAATAGCAATCTCCATAGGAGTTGTGTGGATTTGTATTGTCAAACCCAAGTCCAGAAGTCAAACCAACAATGAGTATGTGTATTTAAACGAGGTATACAACAATGTAATAGAAACAAACGTATGAACATTTTTTTCGAAACTTTATTGCATCTCGGAAAAAGACTTACATAGATATGGCTATATGAATACACACCATTCAATACGCTGTCCTTGAATATATGAGAACACTTCATGCTGTCGTATTAATCTACTCTTAAAACTACGTGAACATTACATGCTAACCCATTAATCTAATCTAATATATGTCTACGCTTGAATGTATATGGAATACTAACATGTTTATCGAATGTATGGCTACATGCTTGAATATATGAGAACACTTCATGCTGTCGTATTAATCTACTCTTGAAACTACGAGAACATGCTAATGCATTAATCTAATACATGTCTATGCTTAAATGTATATGGAATATGTGAAAACACTACATGCTAACGTGTTAATCGAATGTATGGCTACATGCTATATTAAACATTATTTTCTACATGGGTGTAAGACTCGATTACAATGAAAAACATTCACAAAATTCCCAACCAAAGAATGGCTCACAGAAAGTGGCTTTCTCAGAAAGCCACTCACCGTGATCGTAGCATTCTTTAAATTCATCAGCGAATTCTTCGCCGACCTTGATTTCTCTGAACATATAGCTCATAGATGACATTCTATATACCGTTGCTATGAAATATCTAAAGGCAAAGCTGTTTGTGATCTTATGACCTGTGCACGATTCGGAATCGAGAAATACCAATTGCAAAGCTGACAACTCTGGTGTGGTGTATTTGCTGTCTGGGCTATCATGAATAACAGCGATGTGTTCAGTGGTGGGCCACATGTACTCATCACCCAGCAAATCAAACAATCTTTCTAGCGCGTAAATAAATTCCTGCTCGCTCAGAGATTGGTAATCTCTGTGCTCTATAGCAGTGGATAAAATGCTCCTATAACGAATCAATTCCTCTCGTGGTAATTGAACCACGAGAGAAAATGTTTTCTCGAAACACATCGTGTTGGCACTAAAGCACTTCTAACAGAGAATATTCGTGCTCGAATTCACTACGGCTAGACTTTAATACCTTAAAGGCGTCGGCCCTGAGCAGTACTTGAGCTAGCGTTTCAGAAGTAACTGGTTTATCCCACCCCAAGTAACGGGAAATGACTTTACACCCCTCGAATAATCTATCTGTTGAAATACGCAAATGACAAGCATTTGCGTGTGTGTTGATATAACCGTCCTGGGTCATACAACTTTCTACCGAGTCATAGGCTGCACCGACACAAAATTTCTTCAACCTCCACTCGAATTCCCCTCTTAACATGTACTCATATACCTTCTCACCCAATTCAAGCTGGGTTGGAATAGGAGCAGGGCTTTCAATGACATTCAGGAAATAATCCTGAGTGTCTTGCTCACTTTGTAGGAGAGATTTCTTAACTTCTAATTCTCTTTCGCAACCCTCCCTACTCAGAAAATAATCAGATTCCTCGATGAGAATGTCATTTTTTTGAAGCAGCCATTTAAAGCGAGTAACGGACCTCTTTTTAACCTGTGGCTCCTCCTCCTCCTCCTCCTCCTCCGAGGTCGAGTCTAATTTACGGGGCCTTTTCTTAATTGGGAGACGGGCACCCTCTACATCACTGTCTTCATCAGTTTCAGCGTCTGGTCTGGCTGCTAAAACCACTGGAACAGACACAGGAGATAATACGTCCTCTGGTGGCACAGCTAAAACTGGGTCGACAGAAGGATCCACTTGGAGTACGGATGTATCCAGGGCCAATTGAACCGCGCGTACGTCAACCAATCTCAGGAAATCCTCCTCGCTGAGGTTAACACAGTGCAGGCTGTTTTAAAAAGAATAAAAATAATAAAATGCTTCATTCAATTTGGAGTGTAATGTTGGTCATATAAATATGATGATTCTAATGGCATTTTTTATTTGTATGTAGTATTTAAAATCGACATACATTCATTCAATTTGAAGTGTAATCTTGGACATGTAAATTTGATGAATTTATTGGCTAACACTGACATTTCATTTGTAGGTAATAAATCCTCGCGTATAGGACGCAGCCTGAGTTGGGCAAAATTCTATAGGACGCATAATGTGTAATTTTGATGTAAAAGCCGCATCTTATACGCGAGGATTTATGGTATTAATTGAAATATTTAAATTGACTTACCCTGATCTCGTACCATTGACTGAATACACAAAGGAGATGTAAAACACTCCCTTGAATTCGCTCCTACCCACCTTCCAATTGGGGTGGGGTGAATACAGCTCTGCACCATTTAACCCGATAATGGCTAGTCTGTTCCTGATAGCCCAATCCACTACACTGATGGGAGTAATGACGTAGCGAGTTCCTTTGAAAGTGGTTCTTATGAACTTGACTGTCTCCTCTGTGAAAACCACTGAGGTCTTTCCGCTCAAAACGTGTGTGCTAGACATGATGTAGACTTAGTCGACAATCGGTGTTTTTCCATAGGAGAGTTGCATTTTAATAACGCTGTTTCACACCTCATTACTGTAGTCACTTGTGCATTATAGCGTATAGACTTTCCCACAGGTATCTGGCTGACCCCAAGGGGTCGTATACCTGTTTAGTTAATCGTCTACTAAAAATTCTACATAGACTTGTGCTAGTCAGTCCAACCCTGAAAAGGCCAGTCACTGCAACGCGTGCCCTGATCAATTAACGTGGACTCCACTGATAAATACATTAACAGAAAACGAAAAGATTTTCTGGAGGTGACTTCCCTGTAACAGAACAATTCTGGTTTGTACCAATATCCTGCGCTGATTAAAGCCCTTAGCTCCTCTGACTCAATGATGGGTTTAAAGGTCACCATTCCACAGTCATTCGCCAACCTTGCATTTTGCTTGACGTGAACTACTAAGTGGAATATGACGTATGTTTGTTTTACAATCATTGATCTCTCAAAGCGCTTGCAAAAGACATATTCCGTCTCACCGTCTATGAAACACATGAATGCTTTCAACGCATTTGTCAAAGTCTGTAGTTCCTTTGGCAGAGAGCATTTTTTGTTTTTTCGAATGAAATCCACTACTTGTTCAGCATACCTGTCTTCTATTGTAAAGATTATGTTGTAGGTGTTTTGATATGCGAACCAGTCATCGAATTCGTATTCTCTATCATCTAGTATTTGATCCATTTCTCCTAAGAGGAATCCGAGAAAGCCAGAACAACCCTAGGTTGTCCTTTCTAATGTAGGTCCTAAAGACTGCTACCTCTAAAATGGCTCCAAGCCTACACACGCCCCGCCACCTTGTATGCACTGATAACTTTTTTTTAACTATTTTGACAAATAACTTAATTGTTTTCACTATCGTGCGTTGAGATCCATTGTTTCTGCTCCATTGGAAAAACAGTCCATGTCCTAGTAGGCGACATTTTCTTTTAAATGCAAAGAGCCAGGGCAATTCTACTCCTACTACCTATGGTTGACATGTGTTTCACATCCTTCGATTTCTGAATAAGATAAAATATCTCATAAAATACAATGCTCCGTGATTACAAAGAGAATGGATGAAAGAGATAAGAATGGTATGTGGTTAGGGGCAAACTTTCTCCAGCTGCCTGAAAATAAATCTTGCAACGTCTAGCCGATGCATGTCATCTATCATCACCCTTAACAACTGATGATGATTAGCATTCTCCTGAGTTTGCCATATTTTCATTACTTTAAATGCATTCTGTGACAAATCTTGATGTGGTTGTTGGTGAATGGCGTCGACATCTTCTAAAGTGAGATCTAAATACGCTGCCATATTTTTCCACTCGCAGGCTAGTTTGTCTCCCATTAGATAAAAGTATTTCATCATGGCTTTCTCATCAGGTTCATTGAAATCGACCTTGTTATCTTTGAAATATTGTTGGGATTCATGCAGTAGGTCGGGTCTGCGCACACCAATGAAAGCATCACGTAAATCTATCCATCTAGAGTGCTTACTGGAATTATTCCACCACAATTGAAACATTTCGACAATCATTTCTCTAGGATATTTAATCTTAATCATCTGATCGAGTTTGAATTGAGGCACGTCTAAAAACGTGCCCAATTTTTTCCAGTCATGCCCTATCATTTTTCCAATCGAACGAAGTAATTCGTCTGAATATCCCAACCCATTTGGTTTTAAACAGTTGTCGCCCCCTGCCATGATGTCGATTTGAATCTCATTGAGACGACAGCTAACTGATAGGTGCCCCAATCCCCACAAGACCATGAAAGCTCCACCCCCTCCTCGGCTCAGTCTACTTTTGATTTACAAATGGGGACCTCCATAGGTCCTATGAAGAGTGTGTCTCTGCAACAGACAGCGTAGACCTGCCTAAAATACACCCCATTTATCACCCTAACCGGTGTTTGTAAAACCATCACCTCCTTCAAAAAGGTGTAATCCAATATAACTGCATCAAGTCATTCCAAATGCGTTAAAAAGTATAAATGCAAAGTCTACAACATTTAAAACTGTTTGGGACAAAAATAACATCGTGTGTATGCAAGGTTCAACTTGATTTAACCCCGAAAATGACTAAATTCCAACTCAATTCTCTACTATGGCACTAGCGCATCCATCTGGTGGGAATCAGCAGTACTACTAGTCTTGACTCATGGTGAACCTGTCCAGAACGAACAGGTCACCAGCTGCAGTTGCAGTGCCCATGCTCAAACCTCATACACTGAATAATACTTATATAACTATGACATCTACCAAAATGGTGTAAGTCAATGCCGACCTTATTTTATATTACATTTACACCTTTCCTATTGGTAAATCCAATACAGATGCAAAGTCTGAATTTTTTCAGCGATGACTAAAACCAAATTCACACAGGTTTACATCGGGATAAGCCAACGTTACATCTCGGTTTACATGAATGCTGACCAAATTCTCCACCACAGCGCGTAGTGGCGCCAACTGGTGGGAAAATACAAAACTACTTCCATGAATATATATTGTGTGTGTGTGTGTGTGTGTGTGTGTGTGTGTGTGTGTGTGCTTATTAATTTCAATCCCACTATACCCCTGGGGCTTAAACATACCATCACGGTATGATATAAATGCACTAAATAATGCATCATGCACACCATAATGCCGTAGGTGGTTAACTTTGTCTTTGGTTCAATTGGGGGGCATTGGACCTCAGTGCGTGTATTACTGAGGTCGACGCTGTCTAATGCGTGCTCACAACTTCTCAATTAGATTAGTGGAAATTGCAGTGACCCCCTCTATAAAGGGGGCCACTGCAACCCCCCTCTATGAAGGGGGGTTCCCAACCAAGGACTAATCAAGGCTGCACGTTCCCACCAAACAGTTACCCCACCGCCCCTCTCAGTGCAATGAGGGAACGGGGTGTGTTTTTGGACATGTGGCCAAAGACTGGCTGCATGGTACTTGTAATAAATATGCTGTCATTAAAATGGTAGTGTAACCCAAACAGCTGTGTATTCCACACTATCAATGATAAACACATGCTTTTTTTGTGTACGTTAACACATGTCTGATAACATGGTTCTTTATTAAAACTATAATCAAACGCCTACGCAAAGTTGGATTTATTAAAATGATATATATGCTACATTGGTAATACGGTTATCTCAAATAGAAACAGTGGCGCCATCTTAAGCTACTTAAGGAAAAAAATTTAATTAGAACATTCATCACCAGGTGGCGGCAACATAAAGCTTCCATGAAACCTCATGTAGTATCCACACAGCCAAATGCATTATAGATGTATGGCACCTGGATTTATTTAACACACCACAGCTTAATTCCGAGTAAGTTAGTGTTATATGAACTACAGCGTTCTAAAATTCACAATCATGTATAAATAGTCTTCACATAAGCCTCGTTGTAACGACTACACCATTTTCCAGACTAACTAAGAAATTACATGTATACGTCCCCAGTATGAATCCAACCACCAAGGCTCAGTTCGGTCTGCACGTTCCGACCAACCGGTGCGTCACCCAACTAGGGCATCTAGGTTCTCTTTAGAACCACCTTCTAACAATTAAAAAATAATTCATCTCCTCCCCCGCCAGCCCAAAAAAAGCCCAACATGGGCTCATGTCAGTAATGAATATACATGCCTTTTGGCACATGGTTCCAAGCATTGATTTAAAATCCACAGTCTTATAAATAGTGACGTGTTCATATGCATCTAAAGGAGCATTACAACATGCCTGTATGAATCTAACGTATTCATCAGTGTCAATTACATACACTGTTCCATTGAGATCCAACCGACGACCAGCATGCACCACCATGGAAATCTTAGAGGTATCCTCTCCTGCAACATGGTCCCATTCTACCACGAAATAATCAGCACAGTCTTCTATTGTCAAAATAAAATCTCTGAATCTCTGAGCTAATATGTGAAGGTCTTTGTGAAGGTTACCTGGGATATTTTCCACTACCTCCTTCTTAAATTCAAGCATCACCTCCTTTTTCAGCGTTAAATGTATGACTTTGGTGTCTTTATAAATAAAATCATCCATTTGGTCATCTGGTGGATCGTCGTGATCTATTAGGTATGCATCGTCCTGATATATCACCTTCCCTGTCGTGTCTCATCATTATCTCTGGTCTATGTATCCTCATTATGAATTAATTCTTGCTCCAACCATAGAAAGGCCAGGTGTGGTTGGCAAATTTCTTGAAGTGAAATGCGTCTTTGTACATTGATTTCACCACGTTTTGAAATTGGTAGTTGAAATCAATGTCATGTAAGTACAAGCTATAAAGCTCTGCTTTTCCACCAAATTCAATCAAATTTTTTAATTCTTGTGACTGCACTGCTGTAACAATGTAATCCTCATTCGCTGCAACAAATGCATCACCGTAAAACAATATGGAAATCCTTGCTCTGGAATCAACATCTAAATTATCCCATTCCACCGCTAGATATTTCACTTGATTTGTCCTAAACAAACAAACCAAATCTTCAAGGCGACGAATGAGAGAATATAATTCCTCTGGTAAATCTTCTACCACTTGCTCTGACAACCATTGGTCGAGAAAGCCCTGCATCAATGATTTACTCATTGATATATTAATCATTTTGGTGTTTGAATAAATACATTTCCTATCCAAATGAATTTCCTTCTTTGATGAATCGATATTACTTGGTAGCTCTTCATCTGAGTCTGTATCAGAGCCTGATTCAATGCCAGAATCATCTTGATACACCAATTCCAATATAAGATCGGTTTCTTTCTCCATGTTTAATGTGAGAGTGATAATCAAACCCAATACAATAGAACCTTATAGTCCTCGACATGGTTAGTAATCCCTGTATATACATCCAGTTACTAAAGGCCATAAAATCATCTATTTGATCACTGGACTGTTGACATTAACAACCCCCTTATGCTCCAGGGTCCCTGCATTCCAGTTTAAATTTATAACTCCGCTGACCTGGAGGTCATCCTCCAGGATGGGGAACCTTCGTCACACCTGAGAGCACATTGGTATGCCATAGAGCCCAATGCTTTCGGATTTTGAAAATAGACAGTTTACTGAAGCCCAAATGCTCCTCTATTACTACTCATATATCCAGTATTTCTATTTTGACACACTGTTGTCGAGCAAACAATACCCTGGTTACCCCCACACATGGCAACCAATCATTGTCCCCAATACATAATGAAAGGCTCTGAGCCACTCCTGATTGGTCAATCCAGGTCACATGTCAAGCACTATAAATGAGCACTTTTTCAAAAATTTGTGCCATTCCGGCGGTAACTGCTAAACCGACAGCTACTCCGTACACAACACACAGTATTTCTATTTTGCATAAATTATGCTAATTAGGGATATCAGTACATGTGTTGAGGGCCAATTATATACATGAATATATCAAAATTGGCACTATATGCTAGTGAAAGAGCTCTCACTATGCCTTTGTCTCTAAGAGAGGTTTTTGACTGTCTCATGCCGGCTTGTGAAGCTACCTTATTGAAAAATGCAAATTAGGCCATTGATTTGCAGACAGTCAATGCAAAAATGACTGATTATATGTATGACTATATCTAAATTGGAACTAAATGGTAGTTAAAGAGCTAATACTATGCCTTAGTCTCAAACAGAGGTGTTGACTGACTCAGGTTTGCTTGTAAAGCTATCTGATTGAAATATGCAAATTAGGTCATTAATATGGGATACTCAATTAAAGGATTATTGTTTTGGACCTAAAGTTATGAATACTAATGGGTTGTAGCTATTCTGCGTAGTTTTGAAGCCTTTCAAATTCATTAAAATTCTATTGGTTATTTTTGATGGAATTAAATAATTAATTAATACTTTTTTTTTTAATGTCAATTTATGAGAAGAAACAATATTCGAAAATGATGTTTCCTCTTAGAACTGGATACAGCACGTCAAAAAGGTACTACGTGCAAACTTTCATGCTTGCTGCCAAATGTGCCAATGTTGGTCAAAATCCAGGTTCTATCTACTCCACTCTACGTCAGTTTAGTGTGGGTGATCGAGTATTTAGAATACATGAACCTTTAAGGTGTAAGAAATTAATCTCGAGCTGGGATGGACCTCACATGGTCACCCGGATCATATCCGAAAGTATGGTTATGCTTATGAGTTTGGCTACAGGCTGAAAGAATAAGTCAAACGTATGTAGATTGAGAAAATGGAGGGGGCGGGATGCCGCCAACTCCGAATGTGAGGAAATTTCAAGACAAATGAATGAACAGAAAGACGAGATCCTAATGAGGACCAACGAGCTGTCCAGGAAACTGAAGGAGAAGGCCCCGAAGCGGAAAAAGGGCCGACCTTGTAAGACAGCGGTCGAGAAAAAGCCAAAGAGAGGATGACCCAAGAGGGTCGACACGGACACAAATTTAAAACCTAATCGTGATAAAAATGTCTCAGCGGAACGGAGAATCCGAGGTAGGAGGAAGACGTTGGCACCTTCCACCGGACCTTCTCGAGATTCTCGGTTGAATAACAAAGGAAGAGAGGTGAGGCGCAGTCCCAGAATTGCTGGGTGGACTGCCGTTACTTAATGTTCCGAAATCACAACAAGTATATAGTCCTGTCTACATGTTTTGTTATGTGTTTAGAGGTTGAGATACCTCGACCACGATTCGAAATATGACCATGACGCGTATTACCGCCCTGTTCATGGTTCCTGTGGGTGGCAGACAGCTTGTCTGGCATGTACACATAATGCTACATGTTATTCTGCCAAACTCCTGTTGAAATGAATAGTGAAGGGGGTAGTCCCACCAACGGCCTATGGAGAAAACCAACCCCGAACCTCGGTTATCCAGGGTAGTACGGACGCCTGCCACGAGCGGGAAGGGGGCGCTAGCAAGCCGGGTACCGGAGCGGCGCAGTGCAGCGGGGCATGCGCATTGGTCTCGCTTCGCTTGTTGTGACCCCAATATCGCTCACATGTCTGAGGTAAGAAGTGCCGCTGTTTCTCCGTTCACATATAGTGAAAGAAGCCTATTACCACCGATTACCTTAGACTCCTTTTGTTCTTGAACGAAGGAGGACTAAACCCTGAGCCGTCTGAGCCTGAAATATGGCTCAGTCAGAGGTGGTGGCAACCGTAACGGCCAATCCTGATGGGCACCCGACCCCACTTTGAGCCCAGGACGAGGCACCCCGAAGTCCAGCAGTTGAGCTAATGGATGCCACCGAAATGGAGCCGTCTTTTCCTGATTCAGCCCCAGATACCCTGAGCATCCCTAGGGGTGCAGAATTAACCGCTCCCAAGACACCACGCCCGAGTACAACTGAGGGAACTACACCTTCAGTCATCATCGAAGTCCAAGTGACTTTGCCCGACCGACCACCAGCCATGGGTACATAAATGTGACCAAAGGATTTATCCGGACGGCCACAGGTAAAAACCGATATTGCCCACCGAAATACCTGGGCCTTAGAGGTGAGCCTCCGCAGCTGATACCCTATGATTTGCAATCCAGAATCTGACGTGGATGCACCGATACGGGAGTCTCTGACGTTTCCAACATCTGGTTTGAGAATTACTTCGGACTAGCTGAAGCTATGTGCGTCAGCGATGGCCTAGTCGCCGTTGTTGATGCCATCTGCGAAGACGACCGAATTAGGTCACAGACAGCGTACCCACTGTTGTATGGCCTAGTTGGGTTTGAGGAGCGCTTACCAAGTGTCCATTCCCCCGAAGTACTCCTACCACAGGGAACCCCCCGAGAACGCACTTATGCATTCATGTCTGATTCACAGAAGAATTCTCCTGTGCGAGACGAAGAAGATGCTCTGTTAGCAGACCCCGAGCTCGAGAATGAAGAGCAACGTATGGCAAACGATACAGCTCGTGATGGGGACGCTGCTAGCAAGATCCCCGATGCTGCCTCGAGCATGGAAGGTGGAGCTTGTTACTTCACCAAAGTAACCACCGCCAAAGAAATGAGCCTCGAGAAGCTTAATGCTCGACAGGAAGAAATTGATAAAGAGCGCAAAGACCTAATGAAGCGCAAAACGAAGATTAGGAAGGATGTCGAGTCGAGAAGGCCATGAAAGAGTATGAAGACAAACCCGAGACTAAAGCCAAGATGAGCTGCCGGAAAAAGAAGGTGGTAGAGGAGAAGGCCAAAGAGAGTGACGACTCTGCAGCCTTGACTTCGTCTCGAAGCTCGCGGAGCTGAACCGGAGGTAGCAAGACCACGAAGAAGGAGGACTCTCCCTCTCCCGTTAGGTCTACCAGAACAAGAGCCTCTCGAAAGGTGACCCCTCTACCCCCGAGCCCGTTAGTAGCACTGCAGCCGAGGAGGAAAAGCTCCAGGAGGACCCCAAGGAAGGAAATGGAGACAGAGACCAGCAGGTCGCTGAAATGAGCCGGCAACTGCTGGAAAACATCGACTCCCTGGAGGAACCCCTGAAGGATGCTCCCGATGAATCCAGTTTGAATAAATGGGTCAACGCCCGCACTGGATTCCCCGACTACACCCCGAAGTGCTTTATGGACTGTCAGCGCTATACTGACAGCTACTCGATCCCTCCCGCCACTAATCCAGACGGTGAGAGTGATGATGAAGAATGGATGAAAATCCTAAAGAAGGACTCCGGCCCTGTGAAATTTTATCGCGTGTGGGTGGCTTCCCTCGGAGACACGGTAAAGACTCCCAAGTCTTACTATGGCTTCGAGCACCAAAAGAAGCTGCAGTATGCCGCATCAACCAACCTAACTTGCCCATTCGAGATCTGTATTAATAATACAGAGACAGAGAGAGTCTGGCACAGCAAGGACTCCTTCTTCAGGAGCACCATATGCACCACGCTCCGGTGTATCGGTGCTCTAACGAGAAGAACCAGAACCAAAAGTTCCAGGGACTAAGAACCATGAGGCGGGGGCGCATGGCTGAGCATATGGCTCAGGTACATGGCCTCAAAGCCAGCAACGCCCGACTTAAGGCCCTGAAGCTCCACGAGCGCTTAATGTCGAAATGGGATCAAATGACCTCCGAGGAGAGACTAACGATCACCATGAGAACAGACCACCTCTGTCGAGGGAAAGCAGAATGCCTACTTCCTCAAGAATGTGCGCTCCCATCGATTTGACGTGTCACCAGTCAAAGTTCAGAGAAGGGACCCCGACGCAGTAGACCGGAACAGAAGACCACGACCACACCCTGGCGGTGACCCCCGATCTCGTGACGCCAAGCGACCGAGGTCCGAGTCACAGTCGCCAGCCCCGACACCCGAACACAAAAAGAGATCCCCCGATCCTAGCACGATCCTGGTTGCGGCATCTCGAGACCTCACAAGCATGGAGCATGTCTCGCCTCTAGGCTCGAGCAGCTACTGACCCTCAGCAGGGACATTGACTGGCAATCATCAGACCTGGGGCGGACCACCCTGTCCCACTCAGACTGGATGCGGGGCGAGTCAGACTCCACCCCACGCCACCAGGGTACCCCCGCATCGAAACCAGACAAGTTCCCCGCACTGTCGGACACCCAGAAACCAGGTCCCGAATCACAGACCCTACTGCCAATGGGGAAACCGAAGCCTATGGGTCCCCCGGCTAGCCCTGCTACCACCTCTGCTCGTGGACAGGTTCGACTGGCGGATCCAAAGCGACCAGGTAGAGAGATGGTGATGAAAGACCCCACTCAACCTCTCACCGAGGTTGGAAGGGGGCGAGGCATCACCATCGATGAGAGTGGGGCGGTAGTCGGTTCGTCTCGACAACCCAGCACTTCCACCCCATACCCGAATGCTACTGCCACCTCAAGCTCTACTTATGAGAGTGGCTCAGATTCACACACAACCCCTGTTCCGGCACCTCCAGTTAGAAGTATGAGGACCACCAATGTGTTACACTTAGTGAAATCGAACCTCGAACTGGATACCTTCGAGGTGTGACCGAAGGCGTGTTCGAATGCTTGCATGAGATCCAGCGGCTTGAAATATCCTGGGTCTCACAGGACATGCAAGGACAAGCGAGAGTCCAACTTCTGGCCTCGCTCCAGTGCGAAAACGAGGCTAAGGCCATGAAGCTGAAATACGAATCCCAGGAACTGAGAAGTCAATACGACCATCAGGATGTTCGATTCATGGCAGTGTTCGGCTGCTTCATGAAGGACTGGGACAGCACCCCAGAAAGTGCGTTTGAGAAGCTCCAGTGCAAATTGCAGGAGGCCAGCTCGAGGCGGACATTGAATCTTTTGGGTTCATGAGTGTGTCCACCCCGAAACGCTCTGCCACTGAGCCTGGACTTCCATCCAGACCCGGAAGGGATCCCGAAGCTACAATCACTGCCCCCGGCTAGCCCTGCTACCACCTCTGCTCGTGGACGGGTTCGACCGGCGGATCCAAAGTGACCAGGTAGAGAGATGGTGATGAAAGACCCCACTCAACCTCTCACCGAGGTTGGAAGGGGGCGAGGCATCACCATCGATGAGAGTGGGGCGGTAGTCGGTTCGTCTCGACAACCCAGCACTTCCACCCCATACCCGAATTCTACTGCCACCTCGAGCTCTACTTATGAGAGTGGCTCAGATTCACACACAACCCCTGTTCCGGCACCTCCAGTTAGAAGTATGAGGACCACCAATGTGTTACACTTAGTGAAATCGAACCTCGAACTGGATACCTTCGAGGTGTGACCAAAGGCGTGTTCGAATGCTTGCATGAGATCCAGCTGCTTGAAATATCCCGGATCTCACAGGACATGCAAGGACAAGCGAGAGACCAACTTCGGGCCTCGCTCCAGTGCGAAAACGAGGCTAAGGCCATGAAGCTGAAATACGAATCCCAGGAGCTGAGAAGTCAATACGACCATCAGGATGTTCGATTCATGGCAGTGTTCGGCTGCTTCATGAAGGACTGGGACAGCACCCCAGAAAGTGCGTTTGAGAAGCTCCAGTGCAAATTGCAGGAGGCCAGCTCGAGGCGGACATTGAATCTTTTGGGTTCATGAGTGTGTCCACCCCGAAACGCTCTGCCACTGAGCCTGGACTTCCATCCGGACCCGGAAGGGATCCCGAAGCTACAATCACTGCCCCGACTGCCACCACGGTTAGGCCAACCGAACCCTTGAACCCCACCCCTGAAGCAACCACTGCGGCTACAGTCTCTGACCCACCCCCAGTGGTCCACAACTTGATAAGCCTGGACTCCAATCCAGAAACCAACTCCGGTGAGACGGTGATGGAGACTAATAGGCCCCGATGTAGGTAATTACAGGTATCGACCCTACCCTTTATAGGGGATCCTCGAATACCCGAACTGTGCCCCACCCTCGAAGGATGCCCGGACGGATGCAGACCCACGAAACCCAATGGACGAATCTACATCTTCCCATCTTGATCAGGGCACATCACACAGCGACGCGGCTTGCCACCGCCAAGTCCATCGTTCACCGATTGGATCTGCAGACAAGAAGTGAACAACCCCGAATACATCCCCGAAGTCTATTACTATTGTGCGGCAGTCCCACTACACTGGTGGGCTGCTATAAAGTCATATATTATATATTGTATAGTTAACCACTATTCCTCCTACCTTACGCATAGTATTAACTCTATTTAAATATCGATCCTAACGTCATCCACTAGGTTCGATCTCATAAAATATGTCTATTTATCACTAGTAAAAAGTTACTTGGTGCTATAAACCTACGAGATCTGTTACACGAAATATTCATAATACTTCTCAGGTACCAACCGAATGTGTTCACACTTCGAGGTTAATGGTGGTACATATATATATGTATAAATATAAATGTAAAAAACCCATAGTTACTGTAAACTGTGCTAAAAAAACTATTATATAGGGTTCATATGTGAACTGTAAAATTTTTCTTTTCAGGTTATGTAACACATATTACCATATATAATTACAAACATAGTACGTCATTAATAACATACGTTAAACACTCTATGTACGGATTCGAACATGTTCTTCCGAACTTGTCTCAATCCATCTCCTTTGGTGTTTATAGTGTATAAATATGTTTAATTTACCTAATATAATTATATGTGGCCGACTCCTACTTCTAAGACGTCACACAAATAACATATCACATTCTACTTCGAACTCAAGCTCCTTTATTTTAGAATAAGGAAATTGTTACACTGTTAAATACATTTTTTTACACACCCCTTTCCTTATTCTGGTGGGGGTAGTGTAGGGGCTCGTAGATTGTGATATAGTGTGAGCGTCTTCCTCGAGAGGGCGTTTCGAGTGGTGCGCCCATCACCGGTAGTCACTAGAGGTCCTCACGACCCCTGGTCTCTATGGGGTGGTGGCAGCACTGTTGGCCTCGTCCCAGCTCCTACCTGGGGCTGGGGAAGGCGTTAGTCTGGCTCTGACGGTCGACGGAGTCGGACCACCTTTTACCGAGCTTAAGATACCATTAAGCGATACATATCGAGGTAGATGTAAACCATACACCAAAATAAATATGTGCCAGTTGCACTAACCCGAGATCCCTTGTCTGGTCTTAACTTCGAACTAACTAAGACATATATTCGAGCCATTACATATATATACCCGAGGGTATATAGTTCCATAAGTTATCTCGCTACCAGAAGATATATCGGTAATAGTAAATGCATAAATATAATATTGAAAGTGATACGGTATATATTGAAATATTATAATGAACATATATAATAAATGATCTCATCACAGACACATGAGTTTGGTCGGTTACTGACCTTGGGGCTATCAGCACCATACATGCCAAACACACATGAACACGCCAAACACATGAACACATACCAATCAGCATTGCAAATGAGATTGGCATACCCTATCTAATTCTAATAACTCCTCCTTATGATCATGTTAATAACATACACAATATTAGATTTCCAGTTGACTTTCTTGTTGATAGCCTCTATACTGAAGCCCGCATCCTTTAACATCGTGGCACCTCCATGCCTGAGAGAATGGGTAGAAATGCAACCTTCGATATTAGATTGGAGAGCTAGATGTTTCAACCTAGAATTGACATACTGATTTAAGCAGGTAATAATTTTTATTTCTACCTCTACACAAAGACTGCAAGCCTTTACATTGGCACAACAAAGACCTGTCATTCCTGGACAAGAATATATCAAAAGAACCCCTACCAAGCTGGTCAGTTTCAGAAGTTCTTACATGTAAGATTACATACTTGTCTTTAAACTTGACGTCACCTACCCTAAAAGTGAGAGGGGATTTTACCACATGGCCTATTCTAACGTTAATATAGCCAACCAAAATTTCATGTCTGCTCTGTTAGATAGGTCTAGATTTGACCTTAATTTTAACATATCACTAGGACTCAAAGGATTAATTACTTTTGTTGGATTACTATACTGCCTGTCAATACCATCCAATGTCTTCTTCAGCATGAAATTACTGCTGAAATCACCATACCCCTTTAACTTTTGTTGGTACCAAACTGCAGGCTTGTATTTTTTTACAGAAGAGGGCTTCATGTACTCAGATAAATACACAGCATAAATTGAACCTTGAGATGGAGAACAAGGAAACGGTTGTAATTTAAATTTTTTACAAAATTTCTTATACCTTTTAAGCTGTTGTTTCCTAGTTCTCCTAGTATTCTCTGACACACCTTGGTCCAAAAGATACCTTTTTCTTTTTTGTAACCTCCTCCACTCTGGAATCAAAACAGCACATATTATTTTCTTGAAGAGTGGTGATACATTTTTTAGGCATACCTTTATAAGCTAGTCTTGATAATTGATCAGCCAGAATATTATCCTCGGATCTAATATAAGTGGCATAAATTTCCACATTGTTGACGAAACATAAGCAAAATATTTCCCTCAACCATTCCATGCAAAGTTTATTTCTTGATCTACCCATGTTGATCATGACTAGAACTTACATGTTGTCCGTTATACAATGGATTCTTTTTTTTTTATAATTAGAATTCCAACATTTTAAACCCACCATAACAGGGTACAATTCAAACACATTGATATTTCTGTGATGATCTCTTAGATTGTCAAGTATTGGAGGAAGGGAAAAATGACCTACACCCATGTCAAATTTATCATAACATGTCCAATCTCCATACAAAAAATCCTTTCCCATCCAGGCGCCAAATCCCTTAACAAATAAATCTGTATACATTGGGGTATTTACCAAGTCGTTAAGGATTAAACTTTTACAATTGAAAGTGTTACAAAAATCCAACCACCAACGCATGTCCTGTTTAGTACATTCAGATACTCTAATATAACCTCTAGGTCTAGTGTGGGCACATAAGTCAAATATTCTTCTGCTGAGTGAGTGAGTAATAGGTGTTTAACGCCATTTCAACAGCTAAGGTCATATTCATGGCGAGAACAACATTACACAATTTCACAGAGGAATGTGTGGGTGCCCGCGCATATGTGCACCACACACATCCGAGGGGATAGGAAAGACGAGATATAGACCCTTTTAAGTGGGCTAGGGAAACCCGCCGAGGGGAAAGAAAAGAGGAGACATAGACCCTTTTAAGTGGGCTAGGGAAGCCCGCCTTCTGCTGAAGGTCCTACCACCTTTAACTACCTGAGAGCAAAACGACATAAGTCCACCAATTCTTTCCAAATTTTTCTTGGAGATGAACTTCTTATTGACATTGTCCAAAAAAAATACTTTTCATTTTGACAACTTTATCCTCAGGTAAAGATAATTCTAGCTCCTTTGAGTTTATGATAATACTCAAGAATTTACATTCCTGCAAGGGATCAGTTACTTTTTCTCGTAAGACCACAAAACCCATGTATTGCATACATTCAATCAATAAATTCCTTTGACTGAGGCAATCATCATAAGCGTCTGCAATGACTATAAAGACTTGTCGGCCAACGGGCAAGAACGCGCCTCCAGGGGGGATTTTTAGTACTGGCTTTGAACACAAGGGGGCAATTTATGGGTACAACACTGAAAAATAAGCCAAAAAATGCTTTATACTAATTTTTGATGGGGAATCGAGTGGTATGCTTAGAATTATTCCATCTCCACTGAAAACGTTCTTTTTTGGAATGCAAAAGGAATTTTCATTGCCATGGCAACATAGAAAATTGACATATATGGCAATTTCTGGTTGCCATGGAACCCCCCCATTGTTCCGAATGGGAATTTTTGCCACAACTGTTTTTGAAAGATCCCTTCAGGAACTTAGAAATGAAGAGAGAGCTCAAGAATTCCCTCTAGAACCAATTTTACAATATAAACATCACAATTGTTTGGTTATTTTTCCACAAAACTGTTTGTTTTTGCATTATAAGTATTTATGATAGGACATAACGCATTTAGAGATAATTTGCCATTTTCAGTTGCACATTGCAACCTATGTTTGATGAGCAATTACAGCAAAACTGCCGGGGATATTTGAGCTCAAGATATCTCATTTTAAAGCCTGTGACTTAAACCTTAAAAAATGATTTCCCCTCTGGAGGCATGCTTTCCCTCATCTGGCCACAAGTCATCCAAATAATTAACAATTTTCTTTACACCATAAAATTTAGCTACTCCTACAATGAAGTCTGATATTCTATTGAATATATATGGTGCACACTTCATGAGGACCATATACATTAATGGATCTATAAGCTATCTACCCCACCAAGTGAGTGAATACACAGGGGTTTATTTTCAAAACTAGACCTGTGGCCAATTCATCCAATAATATGCCACAAAATTCAAAGATTGACCTCGTATTGCAATTGGAGTCTACAATCTTGAAACCTTGAACAAAACCATGCCATAAAAATTTGCCTCAGAGTCATTAATATTAATAGACCCTTTTGGTCAAGGAAAGAAGCTACTCTGCATGGTAAAATTTGGGCTTTTTCACCACAAATATAATGAACACACTCACACATCCCATTTATACAACTGTCATACACCCTGATGCTAGGTAAATCTTTGACATTTACGGTAAATAGCGGTTCATTTTCACCCTGTACTGGGCCACTGTATGTAACATACAAATTTTCTGAGTTCACAATTTTAATAACCTCCTTCACTTTGATTAACTATGTTAACAAAGCTCTCCTGTTCTGTTATGGGCCTAGGTGGCTGAGTTGTGGAGGTAAGCCAACATCCACCAAACCTACTATAACTGGATCCGGCATCAAACACACATTATTACTACTAGCCATAGGATATTGGCTACCCACGTATTCCTAATCATTTATAGCTTTTTGACATTCAATCTTGTTATGTCCAGAAGTGTTACAATTACTACAGATATATGTTTGTACTTGCAGGGGTCCCTCAAGCACCCCTCAGCTCTTTTGAATGCATAACATGAATTGTTAGAGACCTTAGATTTACCCACATTCTTAGACTTAGAAGTATATGCCTTTTGGGCTTGCACTGTGCCCTCATAAGAAAGGTGCCTAAGGATATCAGAGTTTTCAATAGTGCCAAAGGCCTCAATACCATCATCATTAGCTCTAGTTCTGACAGATTTGTCATATGCCACCAGAGCTGCATCAGAGTTGAAAATGACAATTTAGACCTCCGACGACGACCCAGGTGAGTGACTTCTTCCCACTTTGTCTCACACAACCTAGCAACCTTTTATCACCTTTATTCCTAGTCTATGATGGGAGTCACAGAAGAGTTATATGCAAGTTTACATCAGGGGAATATGTTACTGAAAAGAAACCATGCAGATATGCACATTCAAGCATATTTTCAGGTTTGGTTGCTATGCAAAGTTGTTGTTGCTAGGCAACCACACCACATAGCAACAAACCCAAAATAAATAACTGTATTCTATGAAGCTGATTTATAGGGGTAGGACCCACCAGAGAGTCTGTATATTTTTGTAATGCAAAGTGACATTTGAATATATTATTGGCCATTTTGAATTTCGACCATATACAGCCGCGCCATGAAGTAGAAACATCCATTTTCTTAATCAGCACCCTTTTCAACATAAGAATTAGGTCAATTGATAAAGATTAAGGTCGAAAATCAAGAAGGTTTGCATATGATGAATTTGGAGGTATTCCAGCCCCTACTCTTCGAATTTTAGTTTCCCCCTCTATTTTTTTGGCTCAAAGTGTCAGGCTGGATGAGATCTTTGTGTTACATATGGGTTTTGATGGTCCCATATGAATATTTTGGGCTCCAGGGGGCTAAAATGGGCCCAAAATTGTCTGGGCGAAATTGTGTCTGGGCGAATGACATTTAGGGGCCTAAGTTACAAGCCATGTTGGGGGCTTCATTTCCTACAGAAACATTCATCATACCTCCATGAAAATCTCAGGTCCAGACTATTTTGACCTGTAGATTAAGAAAATCACATTATCATTTATGTCAGATGTGTCCTTGCTATCATAAAAGAAGCATACTTATAAGAATTATTTTTCATGATTCTGGGCACATGTCTTGGCGAATGACATGTGAGGTCCCATATGCACACTTTCTATGATTTGTGACCTTAAGCAAGGAAAATATCCATTTACATATAGAAGGAATATATTGAAATTAAACCACTTCGTAGTGGCTCCAGGTAGTGTCTTCACATCTGAGGCAATAACATGGGTCATAATCATTAAGGAATGCTGCGAAATGTCTCATATTACTCAGAAAGTTTTGGCCTATAGAAATCATTAGATATTGTGGTTAGATGGGAGATAAGGGGATGTTTTATACATGTATCTGGAGTGCATTTAAAATTTCCAGTTAAAAAATCAACCTTGTGATTTCAATCTTCCGGCTTCCTGACCGTCTGGTACACCTAAATCTGAACTTCAAAACAGATATTAGGGCTTAATGAAAAGCTTATTATGCCCCCTTTCCAACAAGACCAACAGCTTCAGGATCCAGACAAGGTAAGCTAGTATTAGAGCTGAGGGATTGAGCATACCCCTTGAATAACATGGTACCAAAATTGACCCAAAAGTGGTTCTGACCCCGCACATGGCTAATGAGCAAAAGCCAGTAGTGCATCCCAAGATAATCAATGTTAACATCTTGAATCTTGTTCAGGGGACCCTAAGAATAGAAAAAATACCCTTCGCGTTGGGATGTGGGGGGTGCATGGTGGGCTATATCAGACCCCGGCGTACAGTATCTTGGTTGGGAGATGGAGATACCCGACCTCCATTGGATAAGTCCAGCTCGCTCAAAAATCCTAAGTTGGCCGATTTTGTAGGCGATTCAGCCGATCTGGCCGATTCCTTCGAAGCAGTTTTTGCTTCTATGAGTTGTGGTATGATAGTTTTAATAGGGCCTAAGTACAACTAATTTCTATTTGGGATAATGGCTGAACCACAACTCACCAAAGGGGATTCATAATGGTGGTATTAACTTAAGGGAGTACGCATATTGACAACAGTGAGGAGGTAGTGGAAAAACACTGCTTAATTACATCCCTCAGGTATTCACATCGGTGGCATCATTCTATGAGAAATTCCCCCCAGGACACATGGCCTTCACATATATGTGGGGCCTGACTTAGTGAAACAGGCAAAAAATAGTTACTCGGTGTAGTCAGTAAAGACATGGGGGACTGACTAAACTTAGGGATACAATGTTCATTATCAAACAGTTCTATATTTCTATATTGATATATAGGTCATAAATGTAGTACATTGTTGGGATATGGCTGCTCATATAATGTTGTCATTGTATCTCATCTGGCAATTCAGCTTGTTGTATGTACAGTGAAAACCTTTGACAGTATGGCGATATCAAAATGCAAAATAAACCTTTTGGATAAGTGTTTCAACAATCTTAGCAGTTGGTGGATCCTGTTCTAATGACCCTTTGGTCATGAAGTTATAGGGAGCGTTGCTTGCAAATATCACGACAGGAAGCCTCACAATGTAACTGAAGTGTTAACTATACAGCAAGGAATGATTCTTATTTAGTGAAAAGTCTTTCTCTGTCTCTCTAGGTCAAATCCCACATGGCGATTTAAGGCTCAAATATCTCAACGCTTTTGTTCCTTGCACTCTTGGAGCCTTCCTGAACCTCTAGATCCCAAAGATAGTTACCCACTGGGTCTTAACTCACTTTGGGATTCGGTATAAGTTGAACAATCCATGCGATGTAAGAGCTCGGGAAAGCCCCAAGAACACTGAAGAATGCAAGGGATAGAATCAGATATTTCAGCCTTCGACCTTCTGTGACTCTCTTTTCCTTGGTTATTTTTCAGGTATCAAATCGAATATTGTAGAGATTGAACCTGACTGGATATCCAAATATTGATATCCTCCAGCGGACATACCCACTTTAAGATCCTGCATTAGTATTTGACTTATCAGTCAGAGTCTGATCTGGGCTTAGTTAATTATTTATAAGTACTTGTTATGAATAGCAGTGGCTCCCATTAAATATGATCTGCATTTGGGGCTTGGTTTTAATTGTAGCCAGTTGGAACTGCACATATTATGCCATGGCCATGGAGTAGCCGGATGTGTCCAGCACCTCCCAGGTTTCGATGGTGCCTAAGGGAGTGATCATTTTTTAACAACAGGGGGGCTGGTGGATTTGCACGTGGATGTGCGAAATAAATTCTGGCCCCCCTTCTCGAGGGGTCAAAGTATTTTTACCCCCTGCCCCGAAGGACTAAAAATTATGTGTGAATATGCCCTTTTAACCTATATAACACACAGGCTTTTTTACTGAAAACAGGCAAAATTATTCTGAACCCCTTGTCAAGGGGTCAAAAAGATTCTGACCGCCCCCTGACCAAACCCACCGCCCGCCCCCCCCCCTGTTGCTAAAGAATGATCACTACATAATGCTCTGTGCAGACAATCCTCTTTTCAAAATACCCAGTCATGACCTAAATTCCCCTATAGACTGGCCATTTGAAGCAGAAATGTGCATGGCATAGCCATAACTGCTGCACCAAAGGGCCCTGCTTGAGATTTGCATTGAGATATTCATATTTTAGCTGGTCTATATGGCATGTCTGAAATTACATGATGTGGGTATAATACTGTGGTAAATAGTCTGTGCTGTCTATGCCATGTGGCATAGACAGCACAGACATATATGTATGTTACTATAGGAATCCCAGAGCTTAGGCTAGAATCAAGACAATAATGATCAACAGCAAAGGAATACTATTATAAATCAATCATCTGTTGTAATGGAACCTTGCTTAGGCTAGGATCAAGACAATAATGATCAACAGCAAAGGAATACTATTATAAATCAATTATCTTGTTGTAATGGAACCTTGCTTATAGGCTAGGATCAAGACAATAATGATCATCAGCAAAGGGATAGTATAAATCAATTTTCCTGTTGCAATAAAACCTTGCTCCAGTTGATTTTTAACTGTAATTCTTCGGTACGTTCTTGGCCATAGTCAGTCCGTGGTCCACAGTTTACAGACTACATCATGAATTAGTGGTGGATTTAGAGGGGGCCGGGGCACGCCACCCCCCTTTTTCCCAGTACTTAAGAGTTTACCTAACATTTTTTACCCTAGAATTTAGCCAAAATGAGGGGTGCACCCCCCCGTTCTCAAAATCCTGGATCCGACCCTGATAAAAGCTTCACAAATGGTAACAACCATCATGGACTCCAGCAATGTCATTGATAACTGTCCCCTCACTTAATAAAATTAGCATGATAGTGCCAACTGGAGTAGGTAGAAAGAAAGCAATCCTTTGCGGTGCTGTCAGAAGGCTATTTATATGGCTGATATGGCTATTTAGTGACTCAATATCATTGCAGGTGAAAATGGCATGGCTTTTACATGGTGTGACAAAGGCTGAATGATGCAATATGTTGTTATGGCTATTATGAAGGTTTACAGGTCTACTGCATTATTGGTCAGTGGAAGTTCATCTGACAATTCTTTAAGCATGCTTACATTGGACGAATTTGGACTGGCCAATGCTAATTATGCTAGGCATTTATGACAATGGTAAGTGTGTGTTGGATGATCATTGGTCACTAAATGTGTATATATAGGCAGACAGGTTGTAACCTGAATTCCCCTATTTAAACCATTTGAAGCAGAAATGTGCATGGCATAGCCGTAACTGCTACACCACAGGGCCCTGCTTGACATTTGCTTTGGAATATTCACATTTTCTTTTTTATCTGGCATATCTGTGATTACATGGTTTGACTATAACCATGAAAGACAACAAGGAAAGTCTTTCACAAGACAAAAACAAAATGAATGAGACTCATACCTTACTCCTCCATCATCACACTGTTATCCTGTAATGAATGGTCTATGTCCACATAGTGCACATAGTTGGAAGAGCCCTGCCATGTGGTGTAGAGAGCACAGACATATATATGTTACTGCAGGAATCCCAAAGCTTAGGCTAGGATCAGGACAATAATGATCAACAGCAAAAGGATAGTATAAATCAAATTTCCCGTTGTAATGAAACCTTGCTTCGGCTGGTTTATACCTTCTTTGGTAATTTTTTTGCCACAGTGGCTCCGTGATCCATAGGTTACAGACTCCATCATGAAACCTTTACAAATGGTAACATAGACTCTAGCAATGTCATGGATAAGTGTCCTCTTACATGATATAATTAACACAAACCAAATAATGTCAACCAGAGTAGGTAGGAAGAAAGCAATGCTTTGCAGCGCTATCGGAAGGCTATCTACATAGATGATATGGCTATTTAGTGATTCAATATCATTGCAGGTTAAAAGGGCACAGCTTTTACTGATTTTAATAACATGTATTAGAAGACCATCCCTATAATTACATTTATTACAATGGAAAAAAGAACAATAGTTCTTGCTTAGTTTCATGATTTACTGCAGACAAAGAAAGTATATATCCATACTGCATTGTCTCCAGGAGGGTGTTGCGAAAGGACAGGAATTCAATTCTGTCAGAGGTGCTATTCCCAAATGGGAACTGACTACCCTCAGGCAATGTCTTCTCCCCTGATTTACAGCAAGGTAATAGGTTATAGAATTCATTCTTAAGTGGTCATGAATTGGGGAATGCTTCCCAGTATGACTCACACTAAAAGGATTGTTTCTGAGTGTAAAGTCAGAAACTGGTTTTGAGCAGCAGAACAGCCAGGAAATGGAAGGTGAGTTACGACAGTAAGAATCCGCTTCCAATTCTATTCGCAATACCCTCCAGAAATGACCCTGATACATTTTCTGTTTAGCCCTTTACAAGGTGTCCATGGAGTATACCTTCATCAATGTCTGTTGTTTAGTGGTTGTAAGACAGGCTACTACCGGTTCATCGTACAAGGAAGGAGTGGATAGATGAGTTTCAGGAGAAAACCTAATGTGCCATCAGGGACTGATTAGTAGGATTACATGGTATGACAAAGGCTTAATGATGTAATATGTCGTTACAGGTATTATAAGGGTTTACAGGCCTACAGCATTATTCCCAACCCAAATGTACCAATACCAACAATTATTGGTCAGTGGGAGCTTATCTGACGATTTGTTCGGCATGCTTACATTGGGCGAATGCTAATTAAGCTACACATTTACGATAATGGTAAGTGTGTGCTGGATGATCATTGGTCACTACATTGAAAAGCTATTGAAAATCTGCCTTCAAACTGGTTGGATGAGCACTGCATGAACAGGTGGAGGACGGGTAGAGTAATGCACACGCACGCCACCTTGAGTCAGTCTCCATATAGAGTTTGTTGAGGGAATGGTAGAAAAGTGTCAGGCACTGTAGTTCCATGTCTGCTTTGAGCCCATAGAGTTTGCACTGTGTCTGCAATGTTTCATGTTCCATGTCTGCTTTGAGCCCATAGGGTTTGCACTGTGTCTTCAATTTGAGCCTACTGTCAAGCAGTCTGTACCAGTATGGTGGCTCAGTGTCAGTCACTCTAGTTCCATGTCTGCTTTGAGCCCATAGGATTTGCACTGTGTCTGCAATGTTCAACGTCTGCTTTGAGCCCATAGGGTTTGCACTGTGTCTTCAATTTGAGCCTACTGTCAAGCAGTCTGTACCAATATGGTGGCTCCAAGAGTGACATACCCTATATTATAACACTGCTGGGCAAAGTCAGAGTGCATTATCCTGAATGCTGCGTTCTGATTGGCTGATTGACCGTGCATTATCTAGATGGATAATGCACTCCTTGCAAAGGAGGTAAAGTTCATCTCACCTTTAGACTTCACAATTGATATTCATGTATTGTCAGGTGGCTGTTGGGTGATTTTTTTCTGTGTTATAACAGGAATAATGCACTTGGTCATGGCTGTGGTCTTGCTCTAGACTGTATTAAGACATCTCGGGGACTTATCTCAATACAGTCTAGAGCACTCCCACAGTCATGCCCCGTGCATTATGCCCTAACTATATATAGCTTCATTCTCCTACCAGATTTCTAGATCAGTTCTGGCCCTTGGTATGTAGGCAGTCTGCTAAACCTGGCCGGCCTGCATATACAGGCAGACAGGTTGTACAGGCTAGGTCAACCAAGTGGAACAAACTGGTCAGCTGTTCTGCCAGGCTGTGTAGGCCCTGTTCAATATAGTTATACAATTAATGCCATAAACATACATAAAAAACAGACGTTAACTTAAATGACTATTCAGAATTGCAACCACACTCACACGCTTAATAGTGCATACATATGTTTGTTACTAATATGTAAGTCTATACACCCAATGCGGATTTATTTCTCACAAATCTTTAACAAATTACATTAAGTATAAGCAACAGTGAGGGCAGAACGCTTTAACAAACCAGTGCGGGGGTCATTTCTTAAGGTACTACGACTGCACACATCCACTAAGATTTGACACCCTAGAATTTAGTGTCAGTGATCGTAGGTTATCCCCTGTGACTGACTGCTCTGGAGGTTAATTCAAAAGACCCTGGGATTTCTACCCCTGCGATCTTAGTGTAGGCACATATCATAAGACCTGGCCAGTCTACCCTATCTAATGCAGTGGTTGCAGGCCTGTCAGGAATAGCAAGTCCTGAGATCACTTCACTATTCCTTTTCCAGCGCTAAGATCACTGCAATCTTAGTTAAAGAATTGAATAGTGGTTTAACCTCAGTACAAGAGCACTTACAGGGAACACTCCTGATCAACAGAGTGAATAGCCTGCTGCATCTATCTATACCCTTAAAAAAAAAACCTGCCAAGTAGAATGTTTACCAAGGGGCAACTCTGACAAGTCCTGTTTTAGAATTGCACCATATTTTTACACTCAGAATACAATGTCATGCATGTAAATTCACTGACTTCACCTAAAAATCAAAAATATTCACCAAATTTTCTGAATTAGCTTCCAGTACTATTAGCACTTATGGAGCAATCACATAGCATTTGATAGGGCAGTTATAGTGCTGCAGGCACTAAATGACAGATACTATTGGACTCTAATGTCACTAAATTATAGTTCATTCCACGATTTGAAAGTGAGTAGTTGTAGTGTGTTAAGAAATTACCTCCTGACGATCAAGCTGAAATCGTCCTTTGCTTACAGGCTAGATGGGATGTTCAGTCTGTACCCTATATCCCAGTTGGAATAATCACTGGGTGTGGCAAAGAACTCCCAATCAGCAATGGAGCATTGGGCCATGCTTGTCCATGCTTGGCCCAATAATCAGACAAGCCGATATTGGCCCAATATAAGCGAACATTGGCCTAATGAGGACAATAGCGTTCTCCTTCATGGAAAAGCCAGTGTGAAAGAAACAATTACATTTTGAGTGATCTATACTAGTAGTCTTAGATAACAACAAGTCATCCTGGATTAAAACTCTTTTTATGGACGCTAAGCATTCAGGACATGTAGTTCAGGCACACCTTTATCTCAGCGTAAAGGAGTATAAGGCACAGAAGCGGGATTTATAAAAGAACAGTTTCGCAGTATTACTAAACAGGGCAGCTGTCCGAAATCTCCTAAATGGTGGTGACAGCTAAAAAGCTCTGCAGTTGTAGGTTTCTACAGAGGTATGTGGGATTAGATGAGGAGGGGATAAGTGAATGGGGCAGGAAATAGAGAATGTGCAGAGAGAAAAGAGGCTTTTAAACGTTCGTCAGTAATGCCTTGTGGTTGCTTCTTTGCCCTTTGGCTCGGTAGAAAATAAAGGTATTATTCCACTTCAGGAAGGAATTTCTCAAGATGGTATGACCAGATACCTCCAAATTGAAGTGGGATCCTTCATTCTAATGCCATTAGAGTCCTGCTTTAGTTTTGTCAAAATGTCAGTCAGCTTCAGGTTAACTTTTTGCGTGCTTGATCACAGTGATAGCTAAAGGGGAGGGGCATCAAAAGGGAAGTATCATCAATGATAATGCAAGGAAAATATGATGACAGACCTTTTTTTTCTTTTTTTTTAATGCGTAGTACCTGCATTGGTACCTCGTATTTGAATATAACAGAGTATTGACAAAGTAGTTTCCAGATCATAAGACACTTCTGGACGACTTTGACAGTGTTGTGAATTATTACGAATTAAAATATAACAATTTTGAGCTTTAATAGTTCCAAATAGTTAAACATACGATTTGAGGAAACTCCCGGTCGGCACCCCTGTCTTTTATATATGCGACACTGTAGCATTTAGGCCCACAGTTAGACTGTGTAAAAAAAAACGTGTAAAAGGTGAAAGGGACATTGGCATATGTGTGCATACAGCCCTACATGGGTACAGGGAGTTACTAGTCTAGTAGCTTACACAACCAGACATCAGACCTGTCTATTTCACACATCAAAGAACCCCTGAGACCTCAACATAGAATCTACTGATTCTATACTTGTGGATAGGGTGTTAATTGATATTACAGATTCTTACCATATAGCCAAATGTGTGCTAAAACAGAGAGGCATTTACAGAAACAAGGCTACCTCCATAGGGATACCAGTGGTCAGGGAGTGGCGGGAACCACACAACCACCTCTAGCCTCGTTCTGGGTGCCACCTACTCCTTCATGACGTCAAATATTAAGACCGGGCTATTCTGTCACTCATCCCAGAAGAATTGTTATAATATCATCATGAATCAACTTACAAGTGCTGATCTCTCCCCCCCCCCCATCTCTCTTGAAACTGCAAGAGGTTTGCAGGTAGTGGAATGGCACCTTGAGAGAGTTCATTGTTGCTCCACCAGGAGGGTGTTGCTCCTATAGTAAAAGGAAGAACTGGCTAAAAATTCCCTCGTTTCCAGTCCTTTCTTTTCATGTAGCTATAACTTGTCCCTTTTGTTGCTCACAAGTGGTCATTCAAGTATGATGTTGAAAAAGGGGGATTTGAGTAGGTACCTATTGAAAAGAGGGTACCTACTTACAGCTCTTTTTACCATACGAGCAACATGCTCCAGGCAATCTGGGAAGTGAGGGAAATTGGGGGAGGGGTGTTTGTTTCAATGATTGACACATATTCAATGATTAAAAAGCACGTTGACACATTGAATGATTAAAAAAACCACCATGATACCTTTAGGCTATTCTCATTGGCGATGGATGAATGTGTGATGAGTGCTGACAGAAGTGAAATCTTTTTGCTGACCCTGCATTATTGGTTCTTTAATTAAAAATAGCCAGCTAAGAAAATGGTGAGGACAGCCTACTTTCATGGTGCTGCATTGGTGCACTGGTCATCAATTCATGACAAGGGAGTGTCGATTTTAACAGGGCTGCATGGTGGTTCATTATTCCCAATTTTACATAGCCCAAATCAATGAGATTATGCTCCAAATTTCAAATTTTCTGGTTAAATTCCAAAGGATAGGTCATACTGTCTCTACTCATTCAAGTATGATGCTAAAAAAGGGGGATTTGAGTAGGTACCTAGTTGGGAGAAGTCAGTCAGTATAATATACTATAGAGTGTGTGACATTGGTAGGTACCTGATAGTGCAGCTCTCTCTGTTTTAAACAAGGCAGGTGACTTTTCAGACTAATGTGGTGAGTGCAAGTCGAATGGTGAAGCAGAGCATGACTTCTATTGAAAAGAGGGTACCTACTTACAGCTCTTTTTACCATACGAGCAACATGCTCCAGGCAATCTGGGAAGTGAGGGAAATTGGGGGAGGGGTGTTTGTTTCAATGATTGACACATATTCAATGATTAAAAAGCATGTTGACACATTGAATGATTAAAAAAACCACCATGATACCTTTAGGCTATTCTCATTGGCGATGGATGAATGTGTGATGAGTGCTGACAGAAGTGAAATCTTTTTGCTGACCCTGCATTATTGGTTCTTTAATTAAAAATTGCCAGCTAAGAAAATGGTGAGGACAGCCTACTTTCATGGTGCTGCATTGGTGCACTGGTCATCAATTCATGACAAGGGAGTGTCGATTTTAACAGGGCTGCATGGTGGTTCATTATTCCCAATTTTACATAGCCCAAATCAATGAGATTATGCTCCAAATTTCAAATTTTCTGGTTGAATTCCAAAGGATAGGTCATACTGTCTCTACTCTGATCCCATCTCCTGTGACCCCTTTCTTGGGCTATGTTTGATAGATACTAGATGACATAGGTATTGGTAGCCACTGGCGGATCTAGGGGGTGCCAGGGGTGCACGCCCCCCTATTTTTCTGCCAAATAGGTTGGTCGAAATGCCCACTTCCTAAGCTTTCCAATGGCGAAGGAATTTTTCAAATATTCCTACTAGAACCAAAGTTATGAAGTCATCCCCACAAGTCAACAGAATGCACATTAAAAATTTCAAAAAAATTTCAGAACACTGAACTGCCTGTGCCTCTCTCTCCCCACTGTGCCATCCCACTTTGCAGGGGATAGGATTGGATGGGATGGGTAGCTACAAGGGACATGTAGATGAGGGATAGGTAGCCCAGGGAAAGGGATCTGTAGGGAGAAGATAGGAGAAAGATTGGCAGGGGGTAGGTAGAAGAAGAGGGGTGAGGTAGGCAGGGCAGTGCTTGGCAGAGGCATTGGCAGCAAATGGAGTGGCATTGAGAGGGACAGGTAGAGAATAAGCATGAAAGGTAGAGTTGGAAGGAGAGGTTTTGAGAGGGATAGACAGGTGAAGAGACAGGAAGGATAGGTGAAGGATGGGTAGAGGTTTTTTGGCCCAGTCAAACATGCAGAGATGCCATTTTTCTGGAATTCAGAACTTTCTGAATGATGCTATTCTGCTCCATCATGCCCTCTCATGAAGGTCCCCACTCAACAGGGGGTCCCCTACTATGCTGAATATGTTTCATCCTGCCTATTACTCCCTACTACCTTTGTCCTACTGCCAGTCTCCTAGCTTCCTAAATTTTCCTGTTTAGTATACCTTCCAGGGAGTTCCTGATGGCACTGCACTAGACTGTGCAGGGAGGGGGTCCATTTTGATGGCCTATTTGGTGATGCAGAGACATTTTTCATGATAATTATTCTTATATTTCTTTCAAAATATCTTAATTTATAAAACTAAACTAGCCTATTGAGTAAGGTCTAGATTTCAATATTTTCTTGGGGGGGGGCATGCCTCCAAACCCCCCTAGGTGTATCACTGCACTGCGCTTGTGACAATCTGCACTGTGCCATCCCCCTACATTAAAGCTGGTATAAAAGCTAATATAGTGTTGTCTGATATGTATTTCAGAGGATTATATACCCCTTCCAAAGTCATAGGGTGCCACTTTTTATGGCACGATATGGCTCATTATGTGCACATCATTGGACTTAAGTTTCACAAGTCTATCCTCTTTGGTGGAAAGAGAAACCACTTGGTTAATTCGTTCTTGTCACAGCCTCATGGCTGCAGCACTGAGTGGTGTCTGCTCTGCTGCCAGGCATCTAAATTGAATTCACCACCATTATAGAATACTCTGCTTTATGGCTTCAGATGGAGCCACTGTGCTGGTACAATCAAGACTGCTTGTTGACATGAATAAAATGCTGGAAGCGTTTTATTTCTACACCCATATAAATATGCTTGAACTTGACATGGTTAGAATACACTGAATAGATTTAGATTCTGGCAAGACACTTTCACAAGTGGGGCGATGATAGATATGCAGAAATTGGAAAATCTATATATTTCAGATCTTGTCCCAGCTTCAAACCTCACCACCATATCTTGCCCCCCCCCCCCTCTTTACAAACTCCTGGATCCACTGGTAACTGGGGTACACTGGGAGGAAGTGGTTCTCTATAGATAAATTATATCTATAAATACAAAAAGTATCTGTCACAGTCACAGATACATAAGCAAATGTCCACGACCAGGGAATAAATTTGCATCGTATTCACTGAGGTGAAGCTGTCCGTATTCAACAATGCCTATAATTATTTCATGGTTTTACATTCTTAAAACAAAGAAATTCTACTGAATTGTAGCTTGTTTACATCATCAGAATATCACAAGACCTGGCCATGGAATGCGGGGATGTTGTATTCCATGGCCAGATGTGATACGGAGGTCCTTGGTTAAACATATGGGACTGTCGTATTCACCATGAAATAAAGTGTAGAACTATAGGTTAACCCGGTGAAGACGATGGGGCCGTTGTCAAGAATGACAGAGATGACAGCAGCGAATGTAGCCATTTAAGAAGAAGGTGCCTCTCCCTGGTGGACCCTTTCTGAACTGTATAGTCTTCAGTACGTCCCCCTGTAGGACAACATCCCTGCTTCAGATGTTGGGTGGCTTCGTCAATGCATTTCTATTGTTTGTCCTGTTAAGCTTTGCGAGTTCGACAGTACACTATACCCAGCTAGCACAATCACTTATTTACATGACATTATTAGATTTTCAGTAGAAATGATAGAAATCATACGTTTTGCCATGATAATGACTTTGTAAAGTGTGCCAAACCAGTGGCAGGTTTCAAGTCACTTGGTGTTTGCCCTCAAAGAACAAAAGAGAGGACATAATACAATATTGGTTTGTGCAGTCATTTCGGGTTATCTGCTATAACCCCGCTTGATTTGTGCAGTGATTAAAAACTTTGCCATTCTCTTCAATAACAATTGTTTCGAGTAAAAAAAAATCATTGTTTCCCACGTATGCTGTGACAGAAGCTTGAAATACTGAAAAGAAGTGTACCTGGTAATTTGATGAAGTAAAGCAATATATTGCAGTAAGATAAACAGTGAATGTTGTCATCTAAACAGGGGATCGATGGAAGTATTTGCTTCCACGATCAAATAAAAGAACAATTCATCCTCTTTTGAGATCATATAGGAATCCCCCCAATCACAGTGAACACTCAGTTCCCATGCAATTCTCGGGTGGGGCTCTATAGAAAATGTCCATTTATGCGAAATAATGGTAATATTTTCAAATTACCCCTAGAATGCCATCAAATTCTGTGTTTATTTAGGAGGTATTAAAACATGAGAATACAAAATATTGTGAAATTGGTATTTTTGTGATCTTTTTCTGAAGTATACATTTCAAGGATAAGACGGTGTGTTACGTTGATCAGATTTAGTTAAATAGAATTTTATTATGGAAAAAAATATTTTCAAAGGATTTAGCATTGAAGTATCCTACCTATGATATCATTCATTCAATTTTACTTAGTTTCTACCTCTTATGCACGATGGTTACATTATCATGTAAAGGGAGTTCCAGGTGAAATCTCTTTAACTGCTAATGAGATAATTGTAAATTCAGCAAAAATATGAATATTCCACAGAATTTCACCGATTGGCGATAGCAAGCGATTATATTCAATGTTTATACACTTTACCTGAAGATATCTCCCTGATCCAGCCATAATTTAGATAGATTTCACCTATTTATGTGGATTATCTTTAATCTGATGAACGTGTAGGGGAACATGATTCCCCGTGCCCGGTTGGCCGACCCGCAGGGGCGGGTCACCGGATAGTCACATGTTCCCTATCGGTATCACACCGATCCAGGCGTGGGTGGAAGGCAGAAAACGTTGTACGGGGAAGTAGCTCAGTGGTAGAGCAATCGTCTGAAGACTGAGAGGTCCCGGGTTCGAAACCCGGTTTCCCTAAACGTTTTCGCCGACCCCTACAGTGGTAGGGAAACCGGGTTGTCCTGACCCGCGTTAGGGGGGGCTACAGAACTCGGTTCCTGGGCTGGTGTGATACGGCAAGCGCTTCGACCTGCTAGCACTGGGAGACTTGGAAACAGGTGGCGCCCACAGGTTGTCCTGGGAACAGGGACAGCACGAAACTGTGTGTGACTCAGTGCTGGTTAATTCGGTGGTCGAAGCTGGTTGGGGGCTGTGTAGGGGAACATGATTCCCCGTGCCCGGTTGGCCGACCCGCAGGGGCGGGTCACCGGATAGTCACATGTTCCCTATCGGTATCACACCGATCCAGGCGTGGGTGGAAGGCAGAAAACGTTGTACGGGGAAGTAGCTCAGTGGTAGAGCAATCGTCTGAAGACTGAGAGGTCCCGGGTTCGAAACCCGGTTCCCCTAAACGTTTTCGCCGACCCCTTCAAACGTAACATCATAGAAAAAAACTGAGAAAATATGGTGAAATATCTTTCAAAGGAATACTTATAATTATCCGGAAGATTTATATACTTTACAGATGATACTCAATAAATGACCCTTGGTGGTTGTTTGATATTTTTTAATTGAAAATTTATGCCACATCTTTGGTAATTTCAGTTTATCTGATGAATGTAATAGACTGATGAGTCAAACATCATCAACAATGAAAAGAAATATATATCAAATCTTCATGGAACCAAGTAAATATGGTGGGTAGGGCAAAGGTTCTCACTGGTAATATCTATCTTTATCATGCTTAGGGCACTTGTTAATATCTCCCCATTCTCCAAATATCTGATGAACATGACATCACATGAAATAAAAGACATGCTATTTTTATCTTGATAGAAAATATAGAAATGATTTGATTATTCCTATAGAATTTGACTACAGATATTATACAAGGGACATACATGCAACCTGTAAAAGGGGATGGTCTCACAATATGCATAACTCATGAATCTTTAATATTCTGTCCAGACCTGATGTACCATCTTGAATGTAACATTAATCTGATGAATGTAACATTAATCTGATGAATGTAACATTAATCTTTATGCTAATTAAAAAGTAATATGAGGATCCCAATTGACAAAAATCCCACACTGGCTGGTGCAGTGGACTATCAATGATACCCCGACATTATCAATTTTCCTTATTGAGGAAGAATTGGGTATATGTTATATAAAAATATCTATTTCAATCTGATGAAGGTAACATCAGCCTGATGAATGTAACATTAATGTTTGGGCACACCTTTCATACTTAGAACTGGAATTTCAGAAATCTGATCATATAATTTTATAGAGCCTGAACCACACAAAATATCACCCGAATTTCATCATCATTAGCCCGATATTTATGTAAAAAAATTATCCCCTGAAGAAATTACCCTTAAAAAGGTCGTTTTTGTTCCTCACTTTGGACTTAATTCATTGATTGAAAACAGGTAGATATTCAGGTTTTTGCATGCCTGCTCTAATCCATGGGTGTCAGACTTTCATTTATTACCAAAAGAAGACCTATCTATTAGAATAAATCATTTCTTACGATAAAATTGTGATTTTATGGGGGAAATGTTTTTTAGATTTTCACCAAGTAATGACAAAAAATTAGAAATTTCTCAGAAATAAAGGAGGAAATAGAGAAGCAAGTCTACTTTGCGATTTATAAAGTGCAAAATGGGTAGTCATATTGTAAATGGTGAAGAAATATGAATGAAAATGAAAATGTATTAGGGGACATGGACTTTTCGTATTTTTTAAGCAAAATGTTGGAAATTTGAGGAAAAAACATGGACAATATTATTATATCCTTAGTTGCCATGTAAGTACTCATTGAGATATTTGCAACCACGCTGTTGATATAACCTGAAAACATTCTATGATATAGTTATTAACATATACACATGACCAAATTGCTACATGGACATTTTCTGGAACCCCACCCTTAGATATCATCATATTATTTAAAACAATTACTGTTTGCAATGGCAATACAACCTTAGACTTTTGTCATTGATACAGTCTGACTTCCCTTTATATGAATCTATTCTGCTCACTGTGCCTATGACTTCATACATCTTTGTGTTGACGTCATAGTTCAGTGTAACCTCAAACCTGGCCTGACCTGGGTTGGCAGTGAAGGTAATCATGTAGGTTTTCATATTCGATGCTTGGTTCAAAACACCAGCAAGGATAAAGTGGGATTTTTCGATCGATTCAAGCTTCAGCTCTGAACAAAGCTCGGGATAGGAGGAGAGAAGACTATTCATGTGGAAAATAGTATGTTCTGCGCCCTTTAGCACTAAAGGTGTGTCAGTGGCGATTTCCTCTACTTTACGACACATACACCACTGTTGTGGAATGTCTGCGGTCACACAATCACGAGATGGATGTACTTCTTTCAACAAACTCTGTGATGGTCTCTGCTTAAGACCTTTCTTCATACCTGTATTTGGCATCGCAGTGTCATCCAAGGCCAAAATATCCTTTAGCGTATGATAAACGTCAGAGGGGGTTGTCAGTCTGTGTTGGTTTATGTTAAGGTTGATTCTGATCTCGGGATATTTGGTAAGAAACTCCTCCGGGAATGATAAGTACAAAGCGGGTAAACGCTCTTCTGCACTGCCTGTGTTAGTTCCACGCAAGCCTCCATATCTTGATCCATGGTCACTCATGAAGATCAAAATGGTTTTTTCCAGCTTCTTGCCTTTCTTGAGTTCTTGCAAGAATGACCTTAGCTGATCATCCATGGAATGTGCCCTGTTAGGGTTGTCATGGGTAAGCCTTGAAAGATATGAGAAGCTGAAATACTTGTCGTTGTGAAATTCTGTAACAAACTTTTTGGTATAGTCTAGGACCAGGCCCACTTCAGTTTTAGGTCCTACACAATCTCTCCTCCACCACAAAGCCCTCTCAGCTTCCAGTGCCACGGCATACGGTCTGTAGTAATAGTCTGTGGGTGGCTCTTCGAAGCCACGCTGCAGCAAATTAAAGCATCCATGGTTCGGATCATCCTCAGCAAAGAGGGTCCGATATCCACTTTGAGCAAAATTTCTCCAAATAAATGGTGCATAGTCAAAGAGATGTTTTCTCCCTGGTTTCAAATCAAAGGCATCCTTTAAATTCTGTCCAGTCAGAAATGCAAAAAGGTTAGGTAGTGTATTATCACCAATCTTATTGTAGCCTAGCATCTCAAATGCCTTAAGCTCTTTGATGAGGTAGTTCCTAGTTTTGGACAACTGCCTCACCATGTTCGATCTTGATATTGAGTCCACTCCTAGTATAAGCGCATTATAGTGCTGAGAAGAAACCTCAGACCATTCTTCATTCTTCCTTGGCACATTGGTGTGGTAAAATCGGTATGTCTTGTTGCCTGGCAGAGAAGGGCAAGACACACGAACAAAGTCTGTTACCAAAGTTTGATCTTTATCAAATGTGTTTGGTGGGTCAAAGTAAACTGCTGTATCGTTGGCTCTATGAATGACCTCATAGAAGCAGTTCACATATGTGGTACGATAATGCTTCCATAGGACCTCTCTATTTATCTTTAGTGTATTCTCTGAGAAACTAGTGAATAAAGGCTGGTATTTAGCACAGTTGGAGCTGACTGCATGCCCAATAAATTTCCTAATGTCCCTGTTGTACGGATCTAAAAGTGGGAGTTTACAGTGATCTGTGTTTACTGCAAATAGCGAATTAGGCAAACCAGAGTCTTTTCCCTCCATACTTTCCTTTGTTGATATTTCATCGTGTTTTGTAAGGTTCCTGGATAAACCCTCTTCGTTCTTTTCAGGCAGCAACACTCCATCCTCCGAGCGTATGAATTTGTGAGAAATGTAGAAGAAGAGTAATAATATGCTCACTAGTGGTAGTAAGTAGCGGATCAGTTTTCTACCCTATAAGAGAAAATAATACGTTTCAGGTTTCCGGCAATCAAAAGGCTGATGCAGCTGTTTAGTATCTTACCAGAATAATGCCCACTCTGTGGGTTTATTTTCTATATTTCTATTCCCAAAATTCAATGACAAAGAACATTTCGGTTGATAAAGTCTTACAGAAGCTACAGTAGAATACCTTTAGAAATAAAAAGAATTGCCAAAAAGAATTTATTAAAATGATTTATAAGTTACCTTCAAAGCTGTGCGCATGGACCTTGTAATCATGTTTCTTCAATGTGCTGCTACTTCTGTATGAAGAGAGTTGGATTTGTAGACTGCAGCTGTGTAGGGCCCAGTTCTCCTTGTCCACTAGACCTCCTGGTGGTGGATTATACCAGCTGGATGTGGATTTGACACTGCAAGGCATACAGGGCATGGTAAGAGTACACAACAAAACAATGTTCAGTGAGTAATGCAGTATGTACAGATATGGATATTTACTAAATTAATATTTACCTGGACCTGCATGCAGGAAATAAAACGTGTACCAAATTGATTTATTGGATATTGAGATATTTTTCTTCATTTGAAAGTAACGTAGTAGAAAAATAGAAAATCGAATTCATCAGTAATCATGAATATGGGAGAGTGAACTGCTATTGAGGGCCTTGAACATTGGCCTCAGTATCTACCTAAGTACCATATTTAGTCTGGCAGAATAGTAGCTTGACTCAGACTCTCTCTTGATTATCAATCTAGAGGGTCTGTATGAACATTTCCAGGTGGGTGTAAAATTGTCACCCTTGGGCAATTCGAATTATTCAAGATGGCCACCACAAGGGGGCTCCACTAATCCCAGCTATGAGCAGTTCCAATGATATCCACTAGGTGTCAGGCATAAGGGCGCCACTAGTTCTTTTTAACCCCAAGAGGTCTCCACTAAACCTAGCTATAAACACTAGGTGTTGTAGGTGCAAAACATGTGGTGTAACCACACCCCATGGCGACTATAGAAATAAACAAGCTACAGTAGGCTGCTACAGCAGTAGGCACTGTTTACCTTGGGCAAGACTCGGTTTGTTTTTGTGTACGTTTTCTGGAAATAACCAAAGGTAATCTAAAGTAGGTAGGTAGGTAAAATAGGGTAGGGTAGGGTAGGGTAAGGTAGGGTAGGCTATGGGGTGGGGGGCACCCCTTAAGTATTCTGGGGGAAAGGCCACATGTATAACATGTGCACACCCTATATAAACCTACCTACCCCACCCTACCCTACCTACCTGTTTACCTACCTACCTATCTACCTACCCACCACCCCTGTTGTTAAAATAAATGCTTTCTACCATTTGCTTATGCTACAGACAGGCAAGACTAGGTTTGTTTTTGTTTACGTTTTCTACTGTGACTGACCATGTGGTCGGTTTTGTTTTTGTTCACATTTTTTGTGATCACGTGATCATCATGTGATGACATCATAGCAAAAATTTGCATAAATTATCTCTCAGCCAATCAGAGCTCGAGAAAGTAGGTCACATGCCCATATATGGTCACTTCCGGTTTCAAAACTAGGTCACTTCTGGTTCATAAGTAGGTCAAATGGATTTCAGTAGCTGTAGCTATGCGCTGAGTTTACCCCTATATGCTACTACCATTCTCGATAAGTAGGTGGCAGCCATTTTGAATATTCAATGAGGTAATCATTAAGAATGCTAATTTTCTTATACAATTGAAGGTAAAACACTGTTCAAAACTCCTAAATATAGATTTATGACAAGGTATTCATACATAGTTTAAAAAGGGTAGGTGGCAGCCTTTTTAAATACCATTTCCTTTGTGGGAGAGTGTATACTTTTTCACCCGCAGTGTGTAGGTGAGTGTGTATTTACCACAGTACTGTGTAAACTGGTTCCAGGGCAAGTGTGTATTATAAGAAACCCTACATAGATCCTGACAGAATTGCATCTCCCACACTCCCTTTTTCTTAGTCAGGTATGGAATGGTAAATAAAGATAATCACTATGATGTCTGAATCAGATATGAAGACCTTAGAAATCATCCCTTCTTCTGAAATGAAAGAAATTTCTAAGCTCAAAAATTTCTGTTTTATTCTCTGAGATAAGGTATCTGAGAGTGAATAATTGAGATTGCTGAGGAAACAACCAATATTCTTGAAGAAATATAGCATCTAATGTATTGAGATAATAGATATTTACTTGATAGAAATAGAAACCACAGAGATTCATTGATTTTCAGAAGATATCAGCATAGCTTGAATGGCAATTTAGGGTTATACAGGGAAAAGAGGACCAATCTATAGTCTCAGACTTTATAATCAATTTGTGATAATCTTGTGTATTATCCATTAGCAAGAATACTAAGGCATCTTGAATAGATTAAGAAGTACCATAAGCAATGTCAAAAAATTGATTAATGATATCTGGCAAGCTTTGTTTGCACTGCAGCTACACTCAATTGTGTGAGATAATTATTTCAATCATATTCAACCTGAGAGATGAATCAACAGATAAGTAACTGTCCACTGAAATGGCAGATGCAGTGAGACAGAGAATGTAGACCAGCAAACAAGAATGAAGAACATGCAATCAATCCATATTTGTCTTCACTCTCAGCGCCACAGAAAAAATACATGCCTCGCTTTTAAAGTAGAAATATTACATTGAACTATAATAATTTGTCCTGAAAGTTAACCATCCTGTGGCGTTATGGGAAAGTACAGAATATAACCGATATGCTTTTCTTTTGTTCTCCTCCTGAACTTTGGTATCAGTGAGTATAGATACGTTTGTATCAACCAGAGATAAAAAAGGGAAGAAAATTCTTCACACTTCACACAGAGAAATATCTTCTACTAGATACTCTAGTATGAATTCAGAATAGATCTTTCCTTTGTCCAATTAACTGTGTCTCCATTTTACAATATAAGTATTGGTATAACAGAAATCCAGTAAGAATTTTAATGGATGTGTTATCTTAGGAGTGAATATCAGACCCATATTGGATTATGTTATTTGCTATTACCCATATTGGGTTCAAAGATCCTTATTGGTGTGTTCAACATGTTAAGAAGCCTTGAGATTCTAAGGGGCACTGTTATTCAGTATCTGAAATGGTTGTTCCCCACCTTTTGAGCAATTCTCTCCTTGCACATAAGGGTGGCGCAGCAGTTGCTGAAGTGCTTACGCAACGGTACCACTACTGTGGCTCATTACTTCAGGAACAATCAAAGCAGGATGATGCAATTTTTACAGTTTTCATGTTCGCGAAAGCGGGGCAAAGGATGTGGCATCTGAATTGAGCTTTAAATACTTGCCCAATTTTAAACTATTTAGTCTGTTTAGTTGGGAAATAGAACATTTGCCTCACTAGTTTCTTGAATTAGCTCGATTTACACCATTTGGACCCTGGTTATATTTCTAGAATCAGAGAAATACGATTTGTTTTGATGCTATCACTCCTGTTTTATTGCCCATGTTTTTGTTTTTTTTTCATCATGAAATACTCATATTTATTATGGAGAAATGATTAAAACTTTTCACATATCACTAGATTCTATCTCTAAGATGAACATATCTAGCTTGTGGGCATTGTAAATAATTTTTTAAGGGGGTTCGAAAGATCGCTGCCAATGCTAAAGAATAGGAGAATGGATGACCTGGCAGCTTTACTGCCTTATTTTGCAAGACTGCTGGTGACCGGTATTTGTACTCTGTAGCATGATAATTGTAAGGCTGTGCCCAGATAGTTGGAATGCAGCTAACAATGGCGCGAGAGTGCAGGGTGAGAATATAGATGTCAAAGTCCAGGTCTCAGGAATTGATACGTGATCGCATTTTAGATCATGGGCTAACTTTCATCTTCCAGATTTCTATTCAGAAATTTGAACCAGCTAACCAGTATCTCATGTGAACAACTGGTTACCACCTTAACATTACTAAGTTGCATATATGGGATACCTGCCTCCATAGATATATATATTCAAGGATGGTTAGATTACAATTTTACCTTTTCTGGAGCAAGAAATCAAGCAATATAGGCTTTATAATAATTATTGCAACAGATATTCAATATGGTTGCCACTTAATTTGTCTAATTCTCTCTAAAAAAAGGCAGAAGTATTTAAAATGGCTGTCTCCTACCCTATTCAAGCTCCTGCTGTAATGAATCTATATCTAGGAGATTTGAATGGCACATAACCTTCAATTGTATAAGGAAAATAGCATTGTTAATGATTATCTCACTGAATATTCCAAATGGCTGCCACCTACATATCTAGAATGGTTGTATTTGAGTTCATTGATCTCATGAATAGATAAAGGGTGCCTTAGATAGGATTCCTAATGTTATCAAATCAGGAAATTTTAGGCGATATTTCTAAAATCTCATTAATATTCAAAATGGCTGCCACTTACATTCTCAGTGATGAAAAATATGAATTTCCTGACCCCAAAAATGTATATTTTGTACTTTAAACCATGTTTCTATGTTGATTAGAAGCAGAGATAGATTGGTGGCCATCTTGAATAATTCAAATTGCCCAAGGCTGACAATTTCACACCCACCTGGAAATGTTCATACAGACCCTCTAGATGAATAATCAAGAGAGAAAAAAAACTTTATCCAGCGAATCCGGGTTAGGCCAAAAATCCTATATATTCTGACAGACTAATTTGTACAGATCTATACAACTCTGCTGTATGTCTTTGAGAGATGTCTTATATTCCTCCTCTAATTCTGCATTCTCTAAGTCAATTAAGGCTAGCCTCTCTTCTAAAGCTAAGAGATCACCTTTTTTTCTTAGTAGTCCTGCTTTTTCCTCTGCTACAGCAATTTTCTCCTGGAGGATAGCTTCTGGTGACTTGGAGGGCTGTGTGTTGCTCTGCCTTCTCTCTCCCAGGGGGGTGGCCATATTGGAAGCTCCTTGGTCTCCCCCCTCTTCCTCATGAAAAACTGCATTACTCCTGGTCTCCTCTGTAAATTTGTGGTTTAGCACCCCACAATTGGGACAGTGCTTCTTGTTGCCATGGTGTGACTGTTGGCATACTAAAAAAACCACCATGATGCATAAAAAAACAAAAAATTGAACCAGTGGAAGAGTCCCATGAGTGTGCCCTTAGGCTAGCAAGCTGCAGTAGTGGGTCACTGCCCACAGGTATGTCCAGGTAAGCAGCAGCAGTGTGTGTGTGTGTGTGTGTTGGAGTAGCAGGTGGGTGAGTAGTGGTACTGACCGTATCAATACGTAGACCAATCAGTGGATTGGTCTCACCCGACAAAGAAAACAACTCGACAAAAAAAAATCAGGTGTAGCTGGTTTATTTCACCATGATAATTGTAATATGCATTTGAGCCTTCCTCATGTGATGCATAATTATAAACAAATTTGGTACTGTCTGGTATGGTCATATGGGCCGAATCATTTATTGCTAGTTGGGAGGGCTTGATGGATTTTGGCAGATTGGCAGATTTTTTTCCGACCCCCCAACCACTATGTCAAAAATGATCGTGAACCCCCCACAAAGAACTGATTTTGCAAAATGACCCTCCCCCCAAAATAGCGGTTACACGCGTGGAATGACGTGTCCAGTGGGTATTTGAATTGCCCATATTTAGTTTTGACCCCCCCCCCCAGTGTCTAGGGTCATTGGGCTTTGCCCCCCCCCCACCAAGGGGCTATTTTTCAAAATGACCCACCCCCTATATCTAACAAGCCCCCCCCCCCCACTGGCAATAAATGACTCGGCCATATATAATATTATTCAGGTCAATCTCAGGTCAAAGTTCAATACTTCATATTAATGTTTATTGAAGTCATGGATAAAGTAGATTCAATTCTTGCTTGTAATTCTCTAAGTATGATATTGCAGCATTTGCAGTATTTTTAGAATGTGATGGGACCCTTGCTTTTATTCAAGTTGAGTGCTAGTTTCCTAGCAATTTGGAATTGAGGGACGCTGCTTGATGCTGTTGGTGTCTCTTGTACAGTTATTGTTGATACATTCAATTTGGCAGTGTTGCTAGTTGAATGGTCCATGAATAGTTATCAGGCATATTTCTTTTTATGTGGCCTACATGGGTCAGTTATGAATGCAGGCCCATGTGTATACCCGACCATTTGTTCTCAGTTCTTTAATATATTAGTGTGACTTGACTTTATTCTGTAAACTTGATTTTGTTCTGTTAGCCGTGTCAAATTGTCTGAGGAAGCTTGGAAACAGGTGGAGTAATGAAGAAACTCTGCTTCTTCTGCAAATATGGAAAATGCCTTCTATAAGGCAAGAAGGGAGCTAGTCGAAAGAGGTATGTCTTGACAAGAATCTCAGAGGTGAGGTTCACCACTAAATCAACTACTGTTCATTCTAATACCCACTTTCTGGCCCCACCTCTCTGCAACATAGAAAACAAGCAACCAGCCCACCTTCCATGTCATATGAATCACCATTATGTTGCTAGCTAGAACAGAAGTGGGCTTATTACCACTAGAAAACAGAAGTGGGCAGTCCAAAATGGAAAAGGAGAGCAGCTCCCACTATTTATTGCATGTCACACAAGGGGTGCCACTGAGCTTATTTTAATTCATACTGTAGTCCGACGGCTTCTCACTGGAGGGCCCACTGTTCTGTTGGTGAGCGATTAGGGTAGATTAACCTAAAGATTACTGTTCCTGTGCAGGTTTTCAGTTGTTTGTATTTGCTAATCTCTCTGGAAGTTTTTGGTCTTCAGACTTCCAAAATACACTGAATGAAAGGGCTTTTGTACCTGTTATATTTCGAAAATCCATTTATATATATGTTATTTCTAGTTTATCACCCTAACTACAAACATTCCATTTAGTTCAATTTCACCTTGAGATGACCACTTTGCACCTAGAGTTGACCACTTAATATCCACCTTTTTGAAAAAGCCCTTTTGATTAAACATCAAATTAAGGATTAAACAAGTTCCTTAAATATATATGAAATAAAATAGCATCATTAAAGATACTGCACCATAAGGAATTATGATTTAGAGTGGCTAAAATAAAATGAAAATTGGAACAATGGCATGTCCATTGATATAGTAAATCTCATCAAAAGAGAGGTGATAATGCTAACCCTGCATTAAAAAAGCTTCGTTTTAACTGTACTTTAATCAATTTGAAATATGCACTATAATAACCCAGTTCTTGATTTTATAATCATGCTCTCAGTATCACAAACTTACTCTACATACCACTAGTATTAGGATTCCAGTAAAGGTTGAAATGTGTGTATTAGAACATCATCAAGGGAAATTTTGTATCCGAAACTGGATGTAATGCTATATTATAAATAGTATCTATTCAATGAAATGCATAAATAACTCAGTAAGGGGTGGTCTGCTCAAGGTGAAATTGTGGTCATCTCAAGGTGATATTGGTATGTTCCAGGAAATAAGTCCTATACAGAAAGTATTTAACATTTCTGCATTTTTCCTTATGCTATCATTTAGCAAAGATAGTTATCTATGCCTAGAGTCAAAATGTATATGTGTGCACTTGTCATCTTCAAATTATTAAACCAAAGTTGGAGAATTCTGATGAAATGACCAGCTGGTCATGATAAAAACCATTCAAACATGGGAACTTCAGTGTATTACCATCCAATGACAATTACCTCATATATTCCAGGACATCATTCTATGGGGTATTAGAACACCTCTATTTCAATAATATTAGGGTTTAAGACCACTGCATGCACTATATGTGAAAGTTAGAAAAACAAGCTGACAGGTGGTCAACTCTAGGTATGTGGTCGTCTTTAGGTTAATCTACCCTACACAATGTTTAACTATAGTGTAAAGGCTACCTTTAAATAATATATCAAAATTACCAAAATCGCAGACATGTAGACCCATAAAGAAATGGACTAGGCTATTATTCAGCGACCATGAACTGATGAAACCAACACACCTCTAGAAGACATGGTGTAAGGTATGCAAACAAATTTTGCAAATGTATTATCTTTAAAGAATGAAAAACGTGCAGAAGCAACCAGATTAGTAGGAAAAAGCTTCTTATGGTGTTTTCCCCTAATGAATATGAGTGTTGAAGCAATTTATATTGCAGGTAACTCGGAAAGGTTGTTAAACCTATGAAATATGCCAGTATACAGTAGGTGACAGGATATTGGTCACATCAGCACTGTTCTATAGAGGTGGTGCCTCCTGGTGAGAAAAGAGTGAACCAGGCAACCTGAAGGCTGGTAGCTGGCTCATATTTTAGGAAGGGAGGACACAGAATGTACTTAACATAGGTGGACCAAATATCAGAAAATCTCTCCTCTTTCAAAATATCTTATCTATCACTATATATTCATGTAATATTAAGAGTTAGAACTAGAGGAAAGCGTTAAAATGCTGTTAACTCGGAAAGACATTTTCCTTTTATATCTGCATTGGTAATTTGTTCCACTTGATACCCTCCACTCTGAAACTTTCAAATATGCCAGAGTCACTCTCCCAGCACAGACTCTATGACTCATGTATGGAGGAGTGGATGGGGAATCTACACGGAGAATGCTTCAAAGGCTACAACATCTGATGACATCAGCATCTCTGGTTAACACACACCTCTATGGTTAACACAGCACCCAAAAAGGGTGGGAAAAAAGGGTCGCCTCTCTGCTATTCCTGGACAATATTTTTTAATCTATCTATTGTAGTAACATCAGTCACTTATTCAAGCAACAAAGTACATATTTATGATCACAACATCTTATTTCAGCAATATATGGACATATTTTTGTATAATTTCACTTCTTTAATGGCTTATTTCCACAAACTTTATCCATTTTTGCCTGAATCATGAACCTCCAAAAAGTCTTAATCCATGGTGGTGCCTATAACTCTTTCCGAGTTAATAATGTTATTATACACAGTTATATATATATATTTTTTAAACAAATTTAATCTTTATTTAGCCAAGATGTCTTCCATTGCATTCGATATACATAAATTGAAGTTTCCTCGCTACATTGATGAATGATAATAGATTCTAACATTTTGATAGAAGAATTGATTATTATAAGTAAGGAAAACCATATACTTGGTGGCTAACAAGTTAATGACTGACCATCATCCATAGGATGTTGTCTCGGCCAAGCCATAAAAATTACATATACCATTCATTAAATTCGACGATAGTGGTATATACATTATTGTTATGAACAGCAGCATTATTCTTTACTTTAAAGTTTGTATAATAACAATCCCCCTTCCCAATACATACCATATAATTATAAACTTACAAATAAGTTTTTACAGAGAATGATGGACCGTGTATAATCAATATACATTGATTAATTAGAGAGATTGATGGACCGTGTATAATCAATATACATTGATTAATTAGAGAGACATTATATGCTGCTATATTCAAAGTGGAATAAACCAAGAAGAAAGTTTTTACATCATGGTATAGAATATTCATCTCCCATTGCCCCCTAGCTGGAAACACCTCAGTTCCCCCTGCCAAATAATGAACAATGAGACCATCACTTTGCTTAAAAAGGGCGGGAAACGTGACACCCAAAGCTAACACCCCCATGGTATTACATTGAGTGCACCAACCCATTTTGAGATGACCTACCTTTTTGAAACTTTAATTATCAGAAAGATAGGAACCAGATAACAGGTACCAATTATACCTCTATGATCCTGAATATGTACACTATTTCATGACAGGTTTCATTTTCTTTCATATTTAAGCATTTTTATGTTATTTGATGTTGAAGTGAACAGTCCCATCTCTGAAACAGACATTTTCAGTTCTTAAAGTGTCACCCTGTCCCCACCTGACTCTAAAAACTCGGAAAAGTAAACTTTCCGAGTTAATAAAATATTTATTTTCTTTGTGATCTCTTGATATACTTGTTATTCTATTTTATTTCAATGTCAATAAAAGAAAAACACAAGAATATAGTCTACATTCATTACAGTTTAATTTTTATACATCAACAAGAAATACAGCATTCCTTTTTGTATAGACAAGTTCTTTTGTATACATGCTGCAAACCCGGAGTCAGAATAAGTGCTGCTACCGCTGCTTGCATCTATAATAACTCCTCATTAGAATCCTGCAACATTTCACAATAATTATGCATAATCCTTATTAGAATGATTAGTATTCCTCATTGTATATAAATCAAAAGAAGGAGAGGGTCATGGGTCATTTGTTCAAATCTTACAGTATGATAATGATTGAACAAACAAATTTTAACCTAAGTCCTTCTTACAAAATATTCATTTAAGAAGTCAGGGTCCTTATAATTCATTCTATTAATGCATACTGTGCCATTTTGGCATGTTTGTAGCACACATCCAAAATGTATTTACTTACACAGTTGTCTAATGTTCCTTGTACATTCATACTGAAGCTTCCAATATTGAGCCAAATTATTCAGCTGCACTTTTTTTAAAACCAGAGGGACACATTACAATGCCGTTTTCGTTATAACGCTGCTTTCTAAGAACACTTGAGTGCCAATAAAAAAATGGGATCATAAAAAAAGCACACCAATGGACAATAAGGGCAAACGTATTTAGCTAATAGAATTTCATTCAATATATACGATTGAAATGATAAAATTATAAAAGCCAGTGCCAAATGTTACACGTTCAATTAAACATTCACTTTCTAGCATTTTCTTAACACCTAACGCATTGCTTTAGTATAAGTCTATTTCAAGATTTAAGTGAAGTACCTTTACATACACAACCTTTGTTTGACATTATTAATCGCCCTAATTAAAACACATTATGCCTGATATAATATAAATATCCAGCCCCCTTTATCACCACCCTCCCCTACATTCATTGAGCTCATATACAACCAGTGCTATCTTCCCAGTGATTTCTCTCATATTCCTACACCAACCACATTTGTCTCCACAAGTGTTTCTTCACACCACACTTGCACATTATTCACAATGACAACTGGCTAAATTCAGCTTAGAATAGGTCAGGCAAGTAGCATAAAGTATGGCAGATACGGTTTTATCAGTTAGCACTCATTGAAGTATCCATAATGGGGCATCTTCATGAAAAAAAAAAATGTAAACAACTATTACAACACTAATATTAATTACACTGATGTTTGCAACATGGGAAATATCTATTTTAGCTCAATAGAAGAAAATGTCGAAGACATCATAGATGCTCACATGTAAGTTTAGAGGATTTTCTAATAGATGCCCCGTACATTATTGAAGATTTAAATTGTTAAGGTATTTAAAGACTATTTATCTGAAATTACTTCAAATAACCTGCACAAATTACCTACTATTCAAGGTCTTTACGATATCAAATCCACAATCCTTGTGGCAATTGGCCTCTCATTACCATATTTTTATGTAGATTTTGGCTGAGAACGGGGTCAAGGACTAGATGGCCCAAGATAAGACGGTGAAGTAGTAGTGATACTGTTAGACGACAGGAGTTTTGTAATAGTTTCTCATAAGTTGGTATTAGATTATATAGCCTATAAATATGGAGTAGGTCTATGTCAGGGTGCGTCATTGGTGCACTACATCTACTGGCTAACCGAAGTCTACAGATATGTCAGACTTTTGAATGACCCTTAACTTGCCTTATCTTACGCAGAGTACAACCCACTTTTACCCTCGATCTTAACTTTAGAAATTAAATGGAATTTGAGATTACTGGAAGGAGAAACTTGTATGCAGCAACATGTTTTTGTCCACTGATCTAAGATTCCCTACAAGCTTGTTTTACAGGATGAAATTAATCAATTCAGTTAGTGCTATATTATAGCAATTCCTTTCTTTATCTATTCCTACAAATATTACACAAGAAGAATTAGGAGATGACTAGAAAAACATTGCATCAAAATCTGTTAACTTATATAACAGAATACCATAATAAATAAATGGAGCCCATAGTCTATATGCAATCAGAAATAACAGGATACTCTATTCTTCTTTGGTTACACATTCAATTGCTGTTGAAGTAAAGATGCAATAGGAGAAAGCTTACACATGTATTATTGAAATATAGTAAAAAAGAACCACGAGTACAAATAAAGTTGCTAGATTTATACATCATCTCAAACTATGTCACTTTCAAATGTACATTATATCTTGAATCCTTTAATTACTTGAACTGAACTGAAACACTGAGATATTTTCAAAGATTTGCTTTGACATTGACATTGCTTTAAGGAATGCTTCAATAAAACATTCAAAGGAACTTTTTGGTATACCGGTTTTGTCTTACTGTTGGCAAAAATCGATAACTGCAACATTTTAACCAAGTACAAAATGTCGATCCATCCCAATATGAATATTTACATTTGACGATTCAAAGTACAACTCTCCTCACACCTTGGTCTGTGGCAGTGATGTTTTCCAAATTAATAGAAATAAACGTATTTTGTTATGTCTTTTCCAGCCATGGTAAAAGATCTCAGATGTCTGGTTCAGACACGGGTTCCTGCTACACTGCCCCCTACCGGGAGAGATGTCACCATCTTACTGCTGTAGGACTGGAATGGTTGGTGGTGCCCTCTACTGGACTAGCTTACTAGCTGCTGAGTTGCATCCTGTGGAAGAGAAATAGATACGTTAACAGAGAATATCCTATTGGTTAAATTAGACCTTAATACACTTATCCAAGGACCAGGATATGGTGTATTAATTATTTAGATATACAGGGGAAGACAATGTTATAACAAGTAACTGGTAAATAACATAGATGAATATTTTCTTAAGGCTTGGGCCCCAGTAGAGTTGCAAACAATTACTGTTTAGAATAGAGGACAGATGGGGAAGCTTACAAATAAAAGAATAGATTTTGTTAGTTTGTGAAACAGATATTCACAAAATTTCCAATTTCTTTTTTTAATAATAAGTGTCATTTTTCCAAACCCAGGATTTGGCAGCTCAGAGTGTCTGTAGCTCATGCGTAGGCTTTAACACATACATGCAAATGAGGTTTGGAAGATACAGAACATGTATAAAGTAGTTGGAGGGAACAAAACCTATTTTGCGTTAAGTAAGATTCAGATATTTAGATGCTTTGTAACAGTTCTCAGATAACCTCCCTCATCAATGAATTTCATTCTAGATTATAACCACGTACAGTGAATTATCTGCATAATTATCTGCGTAGTTGTAAGTACTTTCACAGACAGAATTATATCCCTAATTCTAAACACACGTCAAAAACTAATCAAGCTTATAAATATAAGGGAAGCTGGACACCTTTCCTAGTGGTTTATTGCAAACAACTATTTGAATGTGGAAAAGAATGGGTATGAATATAAAACTACTTGTTTTTAGTAAGTTTGGTTTATGCCTAGTTCACAACATTCTAACTAAACATTCTAAACACACTGTGTCTTTCTGTATATATTAACCAATAAATAATTGTCTTTTTTTTATCGCATTGTTTACTTTAACTTACCCTATTTTAGCTGATGCTCTTATCTCTCACAAACCCCCGTTAGCTGACTTTGTTCCATCTTGTACCTGTAATTCCACTATCTGCTGGTTTGTTGTTTCCACCTAGTAAGATACATATTGCATAAATACACTGTATTAAATTACTCTAAATACCAGTTTAGCAGTTAGGCATTTTAAGCTGGACCTGGTTTTCTAAGCTTGACAGATCAGGGATGCAAGTCGGGCATGGCAAAAATCAGCAAGCCATACATTAACTTGAAATAAAAGCCTTCTATATTTTCCAAACAGCCCTCCTTACTACTCGTATAAGGAAAGTGAATGTCATTCAAAAATTTCAAAAATCAGGAAATCCTGATAAAACCTGAATACTTACATCCCTGTTCTAAGACTGTATATCGGAGTGGACAGAAAGGTTTTTTTGGGGAATATTTTGATCTTAACTAGCAGATAAGGAATTAAAATGCCCTATACCAGTTGTCCAATGATTGACGAAGTCATACAATTTTAAATAATGTTTAGGTTCTTTTTTCCATTCATTGACACACACAATCAGGAATTCTAAGGAACCTCTACATCCTTTAGTGGAATACAGGAATATACAATTTGCGAATTTGAAGAAGTATGTGATTTATATCTAAAAGATATAAGAGATGATACCAATTAGTCAATAATGCCTATCCTACATATATTTTTCATGTACTTGCACCAATAAAAAGATATACAGTAGAAGTTAAAATTCGAAAAAAAAGTCACAAATATGTTTATAACACACTGCAATTTTTCTCGGTACTACTGATGGGATACCTGTTTGGAGCACTACTAGATTACTTCAGGAAGAAGGGGTGCAACTATGGTAAAGGATGCACGATAATAAAAGAAAAATGCAATAATGATGAAAAGAATAGTATTATATAAAAAGAAAATGAAAATGTTGAAACAAATCATAATTACAAAATTAAGTGCACCTATACTGAAACCATTTTGATGAGGAAAGGTGCATCTACAAATTGGCAAATGAGGCAACAACAGATATCTACTGCATGCCTAACCCAAAGTGTGTAAGGATTCAGAATGCTAATATCATGGTCTTTGGAAGGGAACTTAATTCTGATGGCTCTATACTCTAGTGTTGTGTACACTGACTGAAATCGTGAATCTGTTTTGTAGTAGCTCCTACAACACCTGGAATACTATAATCCTGACTAAATAATGAAAATCCCTTAAGAATTGAAACTACCACCTATTGCCCTTTCTTTTAGGTTTAGTCTACAAAAGTTTTGGCGAGTATCAAGGGTCATTCTCCTATATATGGGAAGGAAAAATCTCAATCTTCCATCATACCTATATAGCATATGGAAAAATCTAGAGCAAGCACAGTAAAGGGTACTTTTTTTTTATGAATTTATCATCCCTAATAAATGGAACAAGCATTAAGAATTTGGCATTTTTTTTAAAAAAATTTCTGCCTCGCCAAGACCCTCGCAACAGGAGTGCATCTCCAGAAATATGAACTAGACTGACAGTTACACTACCTCATACTCTATTTCCTTTTCAGTGAATTCAAGAGTTCTGAAAACAGTTTGACCAGTCTTATGATCAAAGACTTCCTCAGTCTTGCGCCTTACTCTCTGACCGAGAATCCGGGTGGATTCCCTGACATGAGTTTCACCTTGTCGGGTATTGACCACTAATTCTATGTGGTCAGAAAGAGGTCCTGATGGGGGATTAAGGGGAAAAGGCTGGGAAGAAAGCATAATTTGCCTGTGTCTCATTATATTAGTAGAATGCAAAAGGTAGCATATGCAAAAACTACTAGAATAGGAATGAGTATTAGATCTATAAAAGAAGTTTCTTATAGCAAATTGACAAAATCCTGTAAAACTACTTTGACAACATTGATAGCCTACTACCAAATATGGCTGTGTTTTTATCAGGTTTTAAAGAATACAATAGATGCTAAGCTTTATGCATACATGTAATAGTAATACGAGAACATGAATTAATGACACAGAAAAAATGGTAATTTCATACAAGAAGCAAGCATTGAAATTAAAAATATTTACCCGAGTGTTCGCATTTCTCCCATCTGTAAAGAAAATAAGGTAATGCATATTATAACTTGTTTTTCCCTTACATGAGCATGAAAGCATGAATTGACTGTACCACCACAACAATTTTCAATAAAATATAACATCTGGCAATACCACGAATCTTACATACCAAGGGTATGGCCTGTCCAGTAGTGATGTTTCACTAATAGGAAAGACCATAGTAAATGCTGTGTCTCCAACATCAGGATTATAATACATACAAGTTAATCTAAAACATTGGATAGCACCCCTCAACTTCAGGTATCCTCCCCTCATTTAACCTATGCATATTCTAATTAACACTATGGAAATCTGACGTGAACTTAAAACATAGTAATTCTTTTAAGAAACCAAACGGTTAATTGTCATTATATTTGTCCTGGAGGGAATTTCTTAATCATAAAAATTAATATTGTTGAGAAATGCCCTTCCTATTTTGGTGGATGTCAGGTACTAGTAAGAAAAGTATAACATATTATATGTACAGAATTATATCTTACCCACTTATCCCAAGTTAGTATTTACATAATACATATCCTGAGGACACCGAATTGATATATTCTTTCTGACCTAGTTGTGTCAAATTGATATGATTAGAGTTATTTCCGGAATATAATTCAGCACAAAACCTTTACCACAACAGCTCCATTCGAAGATGAATTAATGTAAATCAAAACACACATAGTTTGCACCCTTTTTACCTGCTAGTAACATATTTTTAGCACCAGATCATGTTCACACCAACTTAACCTTCACACAACCTTGACCTACCTCTAACCCCTAAGAGTTCAGTGTCAATGACGACTTGGGCCTTAATAGCCTCATTGACTAGAGAGTTCATACGAGCCCTTCTGAAGGCTGTTCTTCTCTCTGCCTGCAGCGCTTTCTGTTGTGTGATGAGAGAAGTATGAACTAAGACCTCATTGGTAGGTATAGTAAGACACTGGCTCTCAGCCCCCTCCATGGTCCCTGTGAGGTTGGAAAATGGGATCTCACCTTTGCTGCCTGATCGACTGATCTCGACTATCCTTTTCCGACTGCCTTTCCTTGCGCTTGGACTGTGAAGAACAAATAAGAAAGCATTGGTCTCCTCCTAGGTTTATACAGTTATACATGATTTCTTCAATCATATATACTAATCTGACATAAGATTTTGCACATGTGTGGCCAGGTGAGGGAAAACATGCCTCCTGGGGGGAAATGGCTTTTTAAGGTTTAAGTCATGAGCTTTAAAATGAGATATCTTGAGCTTAAATATCCCTGGTAGTTTTGCTGTAATTGCTTGTCAAACCTAGGTTGGTGTGTACAACTTAAAATGGGAAATAAGCTCTAAATGCATTATAATCCTATCATAAACACTAATAATGCAAAAAATACAGTTTTATTGAAAAATAACCAACGAAATGTGATGTTTCTGTCATAAAATTGGTTGTAGAGGGAATTTTTGAGCTCTGTTTTTGGTTCTGGGTTCCTGAAAAAAATTCCTAATTAGAATAGGAGACTGGTTTCCATGGCAACCAGAAATTGCCTTACCTACCAATTTTCTATGTTTCCATGGCAACCAATATTCCAAAAACGGAACATTTTCAGCGGAGATGGAATAATTTTAAGCATACCACTGGATTCCTTATCAAAAATTGGTCTAAAACTTTTTTCAGCATATTTGTCTGTGTTTTACCCATATGCTGCCTCCTGGTGGCCAAAACTAGTACTAACCCCCCCCCCCCAGAGGCACGTTCTCCCCCGTTGAGCCACATGTAATGAAAATTACACAACACTGCATATGATGTTAAGTCCCTTAAATTCAAACATAAATGTATAATGTTTAAGATAGCCTTTATGGTCAGTTCCTGGTTATGAAGATCTCTACCTCTTTCACATGTCTGTCTACCTCATTCAGGGAGAAGTCTCAAATTCATGCACACAAACTTATAAAAGATTTAAACGTTCAAAGCAAAGAACTAATAGGAGCTAAAAATCCTTTCAAATTGATCCCATTCTCATTCCCTTATTGGGCTTCCATACCAGTGCAGTGACATACTATAGTGCAACTGCTATGGAGTAAAGACCTTGCCCCACTTCTCAATTAAAAGTGAAAGAGACAACAGCCAATATCCATAACCTAGCCTCTGCGTATAACAAGAACATGATTAACAAAATGAACAGAAAAATTAAATTTAAACTTGAAATACTACACTTAACCAGATTAATGCATTCGTGTTTACAAAATCAATACTATTGTAGGAAGTGCAAATGCTGGCTTTTGTGACAAAAAGAATAGAACACAAAGGCAAACGAGATGATAACTAATGTTCAAAAGGAAATTCCAGGAAGTAAATACATAATGAAAAGATATGATCGATGGTTTAATTTGAACAAGACAACAAAATAAGACGGACTGACAACACATTAATTTCAGAGAAGTTTGTTTCGAGCACAGGCAGTTCATTTTCCTGAAGGTCATCCATTAAAAGTCTATTTGCACCATTAATTATCTAATCATATTAATTAATAATACAAATAGTGACATGCATTTATTAGATGTAACTTAATCTCACCTTCCTCCACCTCCGAGACTGGTGCATAACAAGAAATTGAATGAATAGTTATAATTTAATGAGAGCATTGTAACATCATTTTATCTCATAATATAGTCATTTCTATGTTTACATAGCCCTGGGCAGGGTAATGAGCGTTTTGTTGCTCTGTGATATAGTATCCAGTCGAGGGATGGCTATGTTAAACAAGGAGGTTACATGGTATCTTCATACTCCATGGTCTATGACCTCACAGTGGGTCTGGCAAACCTCTAAACCAGACATGACCAGTAGGAGTTCTCTCATGCCCTTTGTACCGGAGGAGGGTTGGTTGGAAGTTCTCACCTGGTCATCATTGTGTTGAGGTCACCGTCAGTGTTGAGTGACTCTGTCATCTGACTGAGCAACTCCTCCTGTGACGTCAGCGAAAGTTTCTTCTCTGGAATGACAAGAATGTTGGGGGAAATTATTCAAATGTAGAGACTAAAAATAGAGAAGAACAGGGGTTTGCTATGTGGATTTGGATTATCCGCCGATGACCCAGGAGGACCTGGGCCAATAACAGCTACATGTATTATGATTGGATACTTATCAAATGGTTCTACCAAACACAAACACATTGCCTTGTATATGCAATAAGAAAAATTCGGTTCAATCAACCAGATTTGGTTTGGGAAATAAATCTAACCACAAGGGTCCCATTCTCTGTCACTGCACTTATTTATAAATAATTGGCTGCATTCTATAAGAAGTAGAGCATCTAAAGAACAAGAACCATACTGATTTCCCCCAAGCAATGCACTAAAATTGAAATGCTTGTTCTGCAAATAATGACCTTTATAGGTACTGGTGTCCATGTTTAGAATACTCCCACTGAGTCCTGTATGACACATTCCTGTGGCACAGTTATCAAATGTCATCTTCCCCCAACAATTTAAATTGGTTAGTTTTTCTAAAGACCACACTGGATGAGGACTGGTTGAATAGGTCACTGTAATTCAATGAGATGATCTTATGTGTTCTCCTGGCACTTTATTTATTCTTGCATATGAATGATATTTGACTAAATTTATAACTGGCATAATCCCCACCTGTAAGGTGAATGTTTTAAAGACCCTGCTTAGCGGAGGATTGGGAAGGAGTCTAACTGAGTGTAAGATGTGGGAATTCTAGGCAATTTGAACCAATTTCCTTTTGGACAGCATTAGTGCATATTACGCTAAAGCATTGGTTCCACTGCCATCTGTCGGACAGATCTTTCCGGTAGTCGGGCTGGTAAGATTTTGGATTAGCGGAAAATTCCCCTGACAGACAGTTGTGGAACCGATGCTTAAGGTTGATTCTTCCACACCTACTCTTAGTCCTGGTAGCATAACATGTAAAAATAGATCAAAACTCCTCACAGAAAAAAAGAAGAATATTTAAACATTCAGAATGGCTGTTATGTTTTTTAACCGACCTTTGATTTAAGACCCTTGCTCACTCCTACATACGAAGCCACTTGTCTTCTGTTGAATTCTTATCACATATCATCATCTATCACTTGTAAGCATGTCACATACTGCCACCAGGAGTGCCAATTATGCCCCCCTTGTGCAGCATTCGACGAAGTGTCGAGGATAAAGAAGACGCATGGGCAGGCATATGGCATAATGTCAGTGAATTTTATACTAACTGTGTGGGATCATCCAGGGATTACACCAGCGGCACATGGCTGGTATCCATGGTAATAGGATGTGTATGGGAGGACGAGGGAATATTGCTGTAAGCGGGGCAGTCAAATAGGTGTTAATGTTATCTAGTTTAATTAAAACGACCCGCTCAAATTCGTTATTTTCATGTACCTCCCCCCTTTTATGGTGCCCTCTTGGGTTCATTTTTAATAACCCCCCCTTCCCTGGGGTAATCAGTGCAGTTAGATGGATTTTCGTGCATGATGCCACATAGTGTAAGGGGTGGGTTTTCCTTTAGTGACAGCGGGACGGGTTATCTAATGGTCTATAGTGATGTTCAAAACAGGATGGAGACACAGGAATGATTCTGTCCTTGGGAAAACTTAAACACAGTTTGCTCCTGGTGATAAGGCCGGCGTAATGTTGGGTATCTGAGACATACAGAGCACATTGCTATATGACCCCCGATTTCAAAATTTGATCAGTGTTACAACGCCTTAGTGGTATAATTGTGATATACGTCTTGAATAACACAACTGTTAGACCTAAAGAGGAAGCTGAATCTCCCACCTTGTATTTTATGGGGCCCAGTTGAAGTATTGGTACTCTCATGACAGACATGAGCCATTTATAATAAATAGCTAGACTTTTATAATCCATAAATACTATAGGCGAATCCATCAAATTCTTTGACAATCCCAATGACCTAAGTGTAATTTTGGCTAGTATCAAACCTCCCTTTTAAGATGAATATGCCATCCTCCTCGAGATCGATCCTATCTATGGGGTCAAGAGATGAGCCAGTGAGTTCCCAATATATATGCCCATACAGTTTGGCAGGACTGATGGATAGTGTCATGTTTTTTGGGTGTTTTTCTATGATCCATCCTTTACTCATTCATCATACTGATGTGCTCTAATAGGCTGCCTCCGAACTATAGTCGATTCTGGACTAGTAGTTTGCCAGATTATTAAAAGTGTGTCTCCTGGAGGTACAGGCCTATGTATATTTGTTAGTATATTATCATAGTTGGTTAATATGTGTCACCTAGGATAAACAGGCACCCTATTTCGCACATTTCTAATCCAGACATTCCATTATTACCCATGTTAGTGACCTTTATGAGCTCAAAACCTCAATCCCTCTTTTACAACCTCAATTTAAATTCCTTTTATTCAATAAATTTTATTGGCATAACACATCAAATGTCATATTTAAGGAGTTTTTTTTAGCCAAATGCCGAACGTATACACAAATAGCACAATTCAACATTTCTATGGCAAAACAGCTCTCTTCTATGAACTATAGGTGGTAGAAATATCCTTCCCTACGTATATATATATATATATATATATATATATATATATATATATATATATATATATATATATATATATATATACTCTAATGTGGTATCCTGCTTGTCTCGGATTTTAGTCTATGCTTTAGGCAATGAGGGATGAACTGACATTTTCTGTATATCCCTTCAGGCAACAAGCGGCGCGCCTGCTATAATTCCCACACTGATCCGTCTACTTATCAGGATGAGAGACCCCTAGTTGTATAGATTGGTTCCTACTATGCCTGTCTAACTTTCTGCTATCATCGCCCAGGCTGTATTTCATGGATGCTTCCAGACAGTTTTAAGCTAACATGCTAAAAGCTTTTCCGTGTTTTTGGCCGAAACGGAAAATAACTTTATATCCTGTACTCAGAATAGGATAATTCTTTCAAAGAAGGCTTCATACAGTTTGGGTCATTTTGGACTTGAAGACCGTGAATTTCTCAAGGTACTCTCGTCAGAAGGAAGAATGTGTTTCCATCTACATTCTGAACATGAAATTAATTGTGTCCGCATGATAAAAGACTCCTTCACAGCATGCTCTTAAATAAAACGGAATAACCCAACTGGAAAACACTATGAAGGCCAGCAATTGAAGGGGAGGGAATTCAATTATAGTAATGGCTTTATCAAAAAATAACCCTGAAGCCCGACAAGCAAGGAGAGAGGTCTGGCGAAATTTGGGGAGGCCAAACATTTAATTGTTTTTCATGTAATAAAATACACAGCCTGCATATAAGTATAATTAATATGCTGCATTGCAGTGTGAAGAGAATGCAGCCCGACCCGTGAAAAATAACCTTAATTACTTAAGGAAAAGGTTAAAATGTCTGAAGAAAAAGTACTGAAAGATACTCTGGAGACTATTCATGTAATTATATCATGTCGGTTGGTGTAACCTCGTTTTTTTGCGTGCACAGTGCCCTGCTCTTGCAAATGATGCACACAGCAGAAGGTTGCCCTTACAGAATGATTTATTGTACTCCAATTAAAAAGGGTTGAAGGTGCAGGCTCGTTCTGTTCACTTTGCTAATTGGTTTATGTGACACAGAGAAAAGTAGGAAAAGAGAAAAGGGAAACTGCTACCGCTTTGCCTCTACACATGGCTGCCTGTGCACCACTTAATAAACTAGGACTAACTCAATCATGGTACTATATTGATTCAAAGTATTTAATTTAAGCTGCTGGGGACATAGGCAAATGTCCACAACCATGGAATATTTTTAGATCGTATTCCCCAAGGTGGGACTGGCATATTCCATGAAGCCACAAAACCAGTTGAAAATAACGAAACTCCAGTCCCACAGAGGGGAATACTATCCAAAAGTATGCTATGGAGGTGGACATTTGCACTTATGTCATGGATCCATAGGTTTGGAAGCTTTTAAGTAGAGAAATTCAACAAAATTTAGCTGTGTTCATTGCAGCCGGTCACATGATATTCAGCCATTGAATAAGGCCACATTGTATTCCATCCCCTCATTGAATACAACATGTCCAGTACTGTTCTATAGTAACGATCGTATCTGCCATGACCTAAAGTTTAAACCTTTCTTCCATGCAAACAAGCACAATGTGATGTTTAAGGTTTTCATATTACACTCACTTGCAGCAGGGATTATTCCTGAATGACATTGTTGTGTACAGTCAGCTAGGGAATGTCTGTATTTAGGAGGGTATGTATACTTTCGGAATATATATGTGCTTTCAAGCCCTCTGCTTCTCTTTCCTTATTTGACCCTTTCCCTATCTTCAGACAGATAACATTGTCCCGAATCAGTCTAGGGTCATCTGATAAAGATTAATGAAAACCATTCTGATATTCACACTATGCCCTCAGCCTGACAAAGAAGGAAGTATTTTCAACAGGTTTTGTGGCTTGAGACCTTTACCTAGACTAGGGACTGAGTCAAGGCCTGTGCTAGTCTACATGTCTAATCAGAAGCTGCTGTTTATTGCTCTGAAACCGCAGGCATTTCATCTTTAACCGGTTATCTCATCTTTTTTTTTTCACCTTCCATGACCAAGGAGCAGCAGTCATATTGTTCTTTGTCAACCCTAACAGTTAAAAACAAAGCTTTGAATATGGCCCCAAATAGAACTGCAAAGAACTTTTTGGGCAACAAGAGGGTTTACATATTTTTTCTTTGCCTTTCAAGTTGTACCAATGGGTGGTTTGGTCTGGTTCTACTTCACTACCAGGAGGCCATTTCTTAACACACTACGACTGCTCACCTTCAAGTCGTAGTGGGGTCCCTTAATTTAGTGACATTACAGCCCAATAGTATTGGTCATGTAACACCTGCAGCACTACGACTGCCCTACCAAATGCTATGTAATATCTACATAACTGCTGATGGTACAGAACAGTCGTAGGTCACTACCTACGATTGCTGACACTAAGTATTGGGGTCTCAAATCTTAGTGACTGTGTGCAGTCGTAGTGCCTTAAGAAATGGCCTCCAGACCAAACTTTAGATTAGGTTTTATTTCTGGCATAGCTTGCTAATCCTTAGCACAGTTTTCCCTCTATTCATGTATTCCATAATTATGTGCACGCTAATGCTAGCAGGTCAGTGAGTGAGATGTTTTCAGAATCATTTTAAAAAAGCCCTATATTATTACAGATTGGCCCAACTGTCCACATACAGTAGATCCCCCTCCCCCGTTATTTTCAGTAAACAATGTAAAACGTACCAATGTATATGTGAAGCATGGTCTGTTGGTACTGATTTAAGATTTTTAAGTCAGAAACTGAGTGTGGCATTACTCTGGCCACGGTATTATAATCAAGCACTATCTGTAACAGGCAGAACTGGTACCTGGTAATCCGACCGCCTTCACCCCCCTAACCTCCATGCACCCCCTCCTCCTCTACCCCGTGTGTACTACCACAATACATGACACACATTTGTCTGATGTCTGGTTCTTCTAACCACCACCAGACGGCAGTGCAAGGTACACCTGGTCATGTGACTCATCATATCTGTCCTTGACCTATTTAAATCCCCTTAAGGCTTACATGATGCCTACAGGCTCAGTTCCATATTGCCCTCATGCATCAATGCAGTGCTGACAAGAAGACTCACCAGCACTGCATGTGTGCAACATGCCAAAACCTTTGAAGTCTATGTAGACCCTATTGGGCGAGCATAGTGTATGAATACAGCCCTGACAGTAATGCACCATTTGGACCTTAAAGGGTTAAGGAGTGAGGGTTCTAGGCACCAGAAGCCCTCCATCCTCACATCTCTGATGTATCCATCTTCCGCATCAGTGTATTCCTCCTCCTGCATTTCTCATTCACTAACATCTATCCTATTTCCTTTTGCATTTCTAAATCCCACCCTTTTATCCCATGAACTACCCTATTCTACCTTAGCCCTCTAAATCCTCTGCTGAGAGCCCTCTCCCAACATTTATTCCTCCTATAGAACCCTATCAAGCCATCCCATCCCAACTGCCTCACTCGTTTTAGCCTATCCGCTTGGAGTAATCCTACCGTATCCTATTTTCCTTTTCGACCATATTTTCTCCTCCTGTCCTTGCATACCCCTATTCCTCTTTCACAAACATTTGAATACAACAGTCTATTTCTATTTTTGTCATAATACACCATTACATTACTTGTGAGTAATGGTGGTCACATATCACCGTATGTACCCAAAAATGACGCTACCTATGTATTGGCTATGTATCGACTCCATCTAAAGGCGTGGAATGATGGATGTACCGTAGTGGCCCAAATAAGCACCCGGGCACTCATGGATCCCACCTTTCCGGCCTGGCACTCATACGATCATACCTGACAGGCGCTTATTTGAATACTGTTTTTGTGCTTAAGGCTTATTTGAGACCAGTGCTTATTTGAGACCCCTGCGCTTAAACAGGCCATTATAGTAAGCAATATGTTGTCCCCTTTAAGAGTGCTAACATCTACCCCAGCATCTCCCACCTTCAGGTGAGTCACTCCCTATGAGGGCCAAAGGGCTTAGGAGCAAAATGGGAGTAGAGGTGGGCGTGGTTGGGGGGGGGGTAGGTGCAGGTAAGGATCTGAACAGGCACCATCACAAGAACCACTCCCTGTGATAAGCTGCTAGGATCTAGGGGAATAATTGATATGTACACTCTACAAAATAACTGTTGAATGTACCAGGGATCCTCATAGACCTAAACATTGTACCACTGTAATTGTATAGCATAGATGTAGGTTTTACAAGAAGCCCAAAGTGGTAGTACAGTGGTACACAAATGTACAAGAAATCTCTGTGAAAATAGCGATGGAGCTCTGGCAACTTTGGGATGAGGATTGCACCGATATTTCAATGACATTTGTTTTACAGTGTAGGGGAATACCGAATGAGTCCCAGGGTTGTGAATCATATACAACCATGATGTTCCAAAATGTTTCCCACACACAGTATGCTACCTATTTAAACTAATTCTGATGTGACTGCAAGGAACCGAGTGATTCTGGATCAGTATAGGTGTTCTGCTTTTCAAGTAAATCCAAAATGCCACCAGCTCATTGCGGATCACAGAGGTGCTGGTATTTAAGGTATTAGGCACACCTTGTGTGGTGATTTATCATCTCCTAACTAAAGTTTGATTTTGAGGCCCTAGATATGAGGCCTGACTAAAAGATCACTGCTATTAGCAGCACCGTATAATAGAAGACATGGCACACTGTCATGTATTGAATGAATTTTTGTTATAATGAAGTATAACATATATTGGTTCGCACTGTGCTAGACATTTAAATGAGGTGACACAACATTACACAGATTTGTTTGGACCGAACAGCTTCAGAAACCTTGTTATTGGCTAAGGTATTGCTAGACCCTGGAGGTAAAAGCCATACACTGGAGGGCTTCTTAATTAGGCCTTAATGAATCCTTCTTTTAATCGCCTTTAGCAGATCCTTAACACCAGTTCCGTCAGTAGTAATTAGTTTTAGGCAGATCTGTGGCTGCTAGAAGGAATCTGGTTTCTTACATGTATGGTCCAACGCTATTTGTGTTCGCTAACTGGGATAAGCATTGTCAGCAACACTTGCAAAATTAGCTATAGTTGAAAACATCTAAAAGGGGAATATCCATTTCACTAGATGCGTTCTTGCATTAAGATAATTCTAACAGTAACCTGGTCATGCATACCAGTAAAGGCCAACACCTTCATATCATTCAGAAAATGTCAAATCATATACAGTCCATTGCTTAGATATTCGGCATTAGAATAATTATTGGATCAAATAAATGAGTCCCCCACTGAGCTTCATCCCTCTCTTGGAGTTCTCAGGCACTAGATTTGCGCCTATTCTACAGTTCCACTATAATCAGTAAGTTATTACAAAGTATACTGATTTTCTACTCATTTACAGTATTACCTTGTCTATAAATCTTTCTTTGCTCTAGTATGGTTTTCTAAACAAATGTTATAAAGTCGGTATACAATATGCTGTTTCATATGTGTATATCCCTTTGTCTAGTCGTTGCACAAGACTACTATCTGTGATCGGGATCTGTTTTATGTTCCAGAGTCGGATCCAGGATTTTGAAAAGGGGCGCGCACTTCTCATTTAGCCCCTAATTTTGGCTAAATTCTAGGGTAAAAAAAGAGGTAAACTCTTGAGTACAGGGAAAAGGGGGGGGGGTGCCGTTCCGTTTGAGGGAATGGGGAAGGGTGAGATATAGACAGGGAGAAAGACACGAATCACAGTGTATGCATACCCTCTAAACAATACCCACCCCTACCTTTTAAACCTGCTGTAGCGTTCTGTTGGCCTTGTTCCTCCCAGGAGACGATGCCTGCTCACTACCAGCAATCAATGGATCCCCCTGCCCCCTCCCTCCCCCATCCCCATCCCCCATCCTGGCGGCTCTAACACGTTCACCCCAGATCAGCACGTTGCTGCCAAACCTCCCCAAACATCGCCTTCTCAGCTTACCATAGACTGACCAAGAGCCCTGTGGGGGAATATTTATGGATATTACCAAGCTGGTTTTGATAACATCCTGTTTTTTTGTGGCTTGTTTATGGGTTTCTATTACCATTTAAAACGAGAAGATCTGTCAATAAGAGCAATAAAATGGTAATAAAAACAACTGGTTTCTTTATCAGGTAGTGAGGGATGAGTTGCTCAGTGCTTCCCAGGTCCTGGGCAGTGACTCAGTACTGTACGTCATGTTAAAACCTGCCACTTCCACTCATTTGAACGGGTCATAAAACCTGCTTGTTGCCTTCCTCTAATTCTCCAACTCCGGTGGCTGATCTCCTTGATCATACTATTATAATATTCTTTCTACCATCTTTGCTCATATTTATAGACATATAACCGTCTTGCTGCGCTCTTCCATTATCTAACTTGGATACTCATTTCGCTGGTTTCTTTGTACTTGCTGCCCTCCCCTTTGTTTAACTGTGCCATTCATTAAGCTGGTTTCTCTGTGCTTATACCCTCCCTGATACCTTCCTCTCTTTTGATTACTCTTCCCACTCAGTATCCCTCATCCACGCCCCTTCCCTACACCAATAAACTGGGGTCCTCTGACTACCTCCAAAATGACACCAGCATTAATCACCTGAGAGATAGAGCTAGGGGCCGCGAATCTACCAAGCAAAATCGTGCTGAAAACTCTTACTTCCAAATAAAAGGGAATCCCCCCTACCCTCTGCAGACACCCAGAAACATAAGACCTCACACCTCGGCTTACTGGTCTCATGTTACCCTACAGATTTAACACTGGCTTCTGTTTGTTATTTGGGCAGCAGTGCATGAGCCTTATAACCAACAAATGTTGACTTTAACCAAATTACCCACTGCCTATCTTTGCTTTCCCATGAGTCATTTGATTGCCTCAAATTGCCATGGCCTCATTATGTTTTTATATCCTTCATTCTAATTCCTTTTTCTTTTTCATCGTTTAGAATAAAGGAAACCGCCTTTTCATGAGAACGATAAGAAATCAAATAGGTTCTCTGATTTTGAAAATGCCTCCAAATGAGGTGAAGCAATCCATATTCTTGACTGGCTATTCGTCACAACACCAACATACAAATATTACATTCCATATCATATTGAATCCCTTATTCTTACCATATTTCATAAGAGAAGCCTTTTTATCATTATCTTATAGTAATGTACAGCAGAATAACAGCGTAAAACAAGATCCAGCCCAGCCCAAATAATCTTCCTCTTTTATGCTCTAATATGCAGTGGCAAGTCTATGCCTCATGTGGCAGTAGCTGGATAGAAAGTAAACTGAGTTTGTTTGGGGAGCATGGCATGTTTGGGAATGTGCCTGTGCACCGCCCAATGACAACAGAGGGGACAGGAAACTCCTGTAAGAAACCCTATAGGGGTGGAGCTCGGTGATTGAACAGCAAAGACAATGATAGCAGGAGCCACCCAAATGCAGTTTTCATAATTTTTGCAGGATAATCTGCAACTAAGCAATGATATGACTATGAAGTACTTTGTTAAAGAGGCCTAAAGGACATTTCTCAATATGACTGCTTCCTCCGAGTCGTGCCACAATTTCCACAGAAATAGCATTGAAATTTCAAACCATAGGGCTGATTGTGAGTATAGTGCATTAGGAAATGGCCTGCAGTGACTCTAGTTCTCATACACATTCACTAGAGGGTAGACAAGGGACTGACTTCTGGGTGTTGCCGTTTTTTTACCAAGGACTTTTTACCATAAGCTCATCCCAGCTGTTCTGGTTATAATTTTCTAAACTTTGTTTCTCATATAAGCGGTCACAGACGTCCCACCTCTACAGCCATGAAAGAAAATAAAAAAAAACTTCTTTGGGAGACAAGATGGCGAGTTGTACATGGTCACCCCTTACAACACTATAAGTATAACAATGGGGGCTGATCCAGGCGTCATGTGGGTTTGGATCCCCTTAGATGATCTCAGACATGGGCTGGCTACTCAATCTGCTTGTCTTTGTGGGACTGGAGGCAATGTAATTCTACAATGGAAGCTTCAGCAGGCTTCTGCGACTATTGACCGGATTTCTGAGTTTTTGTTTTCAGAACATCTTTTTTCTGGCGTTTGTTCTTATTGGTAGATTTCGTGTCAGCACTGTTTTCACCCATTTATCTTCCGTGTGTGGGGGAGAGTTTTTAAAATCAATGTGAGTCAGTATTCTGACCATCGCGAGACTGATTGGACTATTGGCTGCTTTTCATCCAAGTTAAAAGCGTTGGTGGCATTCAACATTATGTAGGGGCCTAGAACTATTGATAACTATTTTACTGAGCTCTTCCAGAATCTGAAGAAAAATGCAGTGAAAAGTTGGTAATGATGAGATTCAAACCGGGCATCCCTCCATCCAGGCCCAGATACAACCACTGCAGCCCAGCAATTGAAACAAGAGCAACTGAGGTCCAGGGATAAACTGGACTTCATTTACAGTGTCAGTTTCACCGTGTAGGTAATGCTAAAGGATTCATGTATGGTTGTAAACGTGCCAGAGGCTGGGTTACACCATAAAGGAGCCCATCAAATGGGTATAACGTGCCCTTGATGTTGGGCTATGCCATCCTAACGAGCACCAAAGTCAAAATAAATTTATTGATGCTACAAGCAAATGGCAGTGCCATTTAGGACATCATGACATAATGAGGCGATAAACAGACGGTAAAACGGGACAGTACCAGTAGCTTTGAACAGTAGTAAGGGAAGAAAGATTGCTGGAGACTTTGGGGATTCCCCTCTACAATATCTTTAGATATTGTAGAGGGGATCTCATTTTAGCATTACTTTTGGAAAAGGACTCAGGTGAAAGTGGTAGGAATTATGCAGGATGAATTGCATTGGAACCGCAGTTGTGTGGAATATGGAAGGGATTTGATGTACTGACACAGGCAAATGTCTTACTGTACAAAGAGTAAGGTTGTATCTACAATTGGGCTGTACTGAAAAAGCATCCACCTTCTTAACTATGAAGCAAATATATTACAATTGTGCCTATGTTATAGGCCAAAACGCCATTGCACATTTTGTCTAACAGTGCTTGCAACGGCAGAAGGCAAACACCTAGACTAAGCTTCGTATATTTGAACGGGCTCTCTGACACTTCAGTATCGGCAATAACAGCGAACACCTTCCACTTCCTTAGAGGCCGACAAACTTATAGATCGTCGAGCCACTTTATAATCTGACCTTCAAGGTCGCATATAAGATGACCTCCACCTTACGATTGATAACCTTGCAGACCCATCTTTCTAGTCATTCCTAACTCTCTCTGACGCTTCCCCGGGGGCTCTTTCAGAACTTGACCCTTATAGATGGCCTCTGAGGTTGTAATACAGTAAAACCTGGTTACAACGAACACCTTGTTACAAGGTTGAAAAGTTTGTTGTAACCAAAATATTAATTTTGTTGTCACCAAGTTCACCATTATGGGTGGGGGGAGGGGGGTGGGGCTTGGGTGGAGGGCCTTTACTGGTAATACACAAATAATAGAAAATCCTTTAAAGTGAATCCTAGTACAACAAATTTCATTTACATCAAATCACATTGGCTCAAAAACAACTCCTACATATATAGAGAATACAATAATCCCATTACAACAAATCTCTTTTGATCTGTATTGGTTTACAAATCATTCACTCGACCCTTTAAAGTGTTAGATGGTGTGATAGGGCATCTCTCAGGGATGTAAGTCAGGCATGGGCAAAAATCAGAAAGTCATACATTTATTTGATATAAAAGTCTTCTATTTTCCCCAAAAAGAAAAAAAAATTACCACACTCCTATAAGGAAAAGGCATGTCATTCAAAACTTTCAGAAATCAGGAAATCCTGATGAAACCTGAAGACTTCTTACATCCCTGGATGCCATCTCTACATGCCTCTATTGAATCCTTAGCTGCACTGCCTGCAGTAGCGGTCTGAGGGAGCTAAGAGGTGTCAGGGGGTGTGATAGGGCATCTCTGCCCGCCTCTTTTGAACCCTTAGCTGCAGTAGCGGTCTGAGGGAGCTAAGAGGTGTCAGGGGATGTGAAAGGGCATATCTGCCCGCCTCTTTTGAACCCTTAGCTGCAGTAGCGGTCTGAGGGAGCTAAGAGGTGTCAGGGGGTGTGATAGGGCATATCTGCCCGCCTCTATTGAGCTGTTAGCTGCAGTAGCGGTCTGAGGGAACTCTGATTTCATAATGTTTCCAATATGGAGATCAAAATAACTTCGTTATAAACAAGTTCCTTTCAAAAGCACTTTGTTCTAACCAAGTTTTGTTACTATAGAAATGTATAGAAGAAGTTTGTGACAGGGTATTTTTGTTTGTTATAACCAAATTTCGTTATAAGGAAGTTTGTTATAACCAAGTTTCACTGTACCAGGTGGCTGATATAAGGGGCACTGTAATTGGTTACTGAGGCTTAGCAGGTCCGAGGTAATTGTATTGCTCGCTTTTGATTGGCTGCAGTGCCGCAGTAAACTCTGTCCAGATCCTGTCTGGTTTAGTCGTATTGGTTGGACCAGGCAGTGATTACAGAGAGAGTAGCCAGACGGTGCAAGCTCGGCAAATAGTATAGTCTAGATGGAGTTGGGGTAACGGGCAAATAAATGGATACCTCTACGTGAGTAGACATCTGTAAAATGGGATAGAAAGGAATGAAAGTAGTTTAGGATATGAAAAAGGAGTTCTAAAAGGATTGATAGTATGGCAAGTTTAGTGTTAAGACATGTTTTTTTTTTTCGATAGGTATTAGAGGAAATGTAGTGAAAGGAAGGCAAGGGAAGCAAGTGGGGTTAGCTAAAAAAAACAACACTGAAAAGGGTCCCATCATCAATACTATATATAGGTCCGTGAACATCTCCCCTAAACCTGTCTCACTTAATATACCTTCTTCCTCGGTCATTCAGAATTCCCATTCTGGCACGTCCTCTCCAGGAGCGTTTACATACGGATCCTGTCACCTGGAGCCTCCAGATATCGATATTTGAGGACACTCTGCAGCTACTTTATTCCCAGACAGCTAAGAGTATTAGCTTGTACACAGGTAGTCTCCAATACATTATTTTGTAGATATTGCTGAGATGTCTGTAGCTTTTCTACTTGTTTGGAATAGTTCCATCCTAGGTTTAAATGCTTCATAAAAAAACTGATTGAATTGCCACTGCCCCATACGATGCATTCATTGTTGGACTCAATTAAATAAATTGATTAGATACACAATGCCCTTTAAGAAGAAAGTTTTCATGTCAGATACTGACAATCGTAACAAATGGTTATGAATATCCATCGGAAGGGGTGCATCCACTGCCAACGGATGGACCATCAGTCGGTTTCATCCGTTTCATTTATCATTGATTTCTATGGAGCAAAACAATGAATGAAGGGAGACGGATGGTCCACAAGCAGTATCCCAATCTTTGATCCCCCTCTCATCTTCTTCAATAGAAACAGTATGGGATTGCAGCTGGATATTTTATCAAGTCCACACCTATAATAATGACACTGAGTGTTCTTTGTGATGTGAGAGAGTTGTTTAACTGAGGAACAGCGACTTCTCCATTTCTAAAGGGTGTATCCTCACGCCGGCATTTCTTTACTAAGAGAAAGTTCTTACCTTCTTCTTTGCGAAGCTTTGCCACTTCATGTTCTTGGAGGTATGAGAATTTGCGCTCTGCAAAAGAATGAACAATGACATTACAGTGTGATACAGAACTATAAATTGTACATTTAACCATTAACATTGTAAAGCGTATATAACGGGACATGAATCGAAATTGATGGTCACCTTATTTGCCGATTTTGAATAAAGCAGACCTATATATGAGTTTGGGAATTCATATTTACAAAGGTTTTTGTTACTGTTTGATCCTGTTCACCAGCACATTTTAAACCATATTATTTCCAAAGTAATGAATGATATCGACAGGCGAGTACTTTTCATAAAAGCAGTGTCCACGTTACATTTCATATCTGAATAGAACTGGAGATACAGGTTCTATAGCAAAAGAGTATCACCCAACCAACACGCAGGGTGCATATCATAGGTTGTGTTACTTCCTTATCTCCACCTTGCCTGCTATTGGGGGGGGGGGGGGTCCGATAGCATGTCCCCAGCCATATGAATCCCCTCTTCTGATTGGTCAATATTGAGTAAACAACGCAGAGCAGTCCTGCACTTAATCCTGGCTCATACTAAAGGTATTGTTTCTCTGTCATTGACAAAAACCTGCCACTTGTAACTGGGAATATAAGTATCTCCTCTCAATGTACTGACGTTAAGCTGATGTATTCTGTCTAATCATAGTTCTCGTCGTTATCGCCTGTCAACCTCTTTACAACTGTGTGAGGCCCAGCAGTATCAATTGTCACTACTTTAAAAACGTAATTGTAGCAGCAAAGAGAGCCATTTCCTTTTGTATACCATGCTATCACTCATTATAAAGTTTAGGTTGTGTAAACATCAACTGCACGAAGAACCCTCCATAAACATGTCTACCTAAAGTGAAGAACATAAAGTTACATTGAGCTGGGAGCATAAAACTTCCACTAGAAACTTTCAGTAAGTCTAGCATGACTATTCTGCGTGTTCAGCTTCACAAAACATCTAAATGCCATTTCGTCCTTCCAAAGTCATTGAAGGCGGCTGAGGCTTGCCGAAAGTGCCCGTCTTGAGACACTAATGACGTCAATTGTGTACCCAGCCCCATGTCTGGGCAGGGAGTGAAAGGGGATGGAAGCAGTAGCAGACAGACAGCAAACATTTTCTATAAGTGTTAAATGGACAAGTTATGGTGAGGGCTCAGATAGTGAGCATTGGACCAGATCGGTTTTATATCAGAGATCTCCGAATTCTGCGAACCTTTTGTCTCTATCAAAGAAGGATAGGTTTGTTCGTTTCTGTCATATGAAAAGATAACGTTTTATAATCATGCAATACAGTTGGAAAAGGAGTTGTAACAATTCAAGGATTTTCCTGTGAGACTACACGGCTATATGATAGGTAAACTGACAACTAGGTATAGGGTAGATTAACCTAAAAACGACCACATACCTAGAGTCGACCACCTGTCAGCTTGTTTTTCACACTTTCACATGTAGTGCATTGGTTTTAAACCCTAATATTATTGAAATAGAGGTGTTATAGTACCCCATAGAATGATGTCCTGGAATATATGAAGTAATTGTCACTGCATGATAATACACTAAAGTTCCCATGTTTGAATGGTTTTTACCATGACCAGCTGGTCATTTCATCAGAATTCTCCAGCTTTGGTTCGATAATTTGAAGATGACAAGTGCTCACATATAGGCCGGGGGCTGATAGGGCCCACCATGCACCCCCCCCCCCACATCCCAACGCGACGGGTATTTTTTCGATCCCTAGGGTCCCCTGAACAAGATTCAAGATATTAACATTGATTATCTTGGGATGCACTACCGGTTTTGGCTCATTATCCATGTGCAGGTTCAGACCACTTTTGGGTTGATTTTGGTACCATGTCATTCAAGGGGTAGGCTTAATCCCCAAGCTCTAAGACTATCTTACCTTGTCTGGATCCTGAAGCTTTTGGTCTTGTTGGAAAGGAGACATAATCAGCTTTTCATTAAGCCCTAATACATGTTTTTAAGTTCAGATTTGAGTGTACCAGACAGTCGGGAAGATGGAAGATTGAAATTACAAAGTTCCCTTTTTTTTACTGAAAATCTTAAATGCGCTCCAGATACATGTATAAAACTTGCCCTTATCCCCATCTAAGCACAATATCTAATATGATTTATGTAGGACAAACCTGTCTGAGTAATATGAGCCATTTTACAGAATTCCTTGATGACTATGACACACGTTATTGCCTTGGACCCAAAGACAATACCTTGGGCCAATATGATGCTGTTCCATTTCAATAATTTCCCTCTTTATGTAAATGGATGTTTTTCCATGCTAAATCTTTATCAATTCTCCTGATTCTTTTGCTAAAAAGAGTGCTAATTAAGAATATGCATGTTTCTACTTCATAAAATTTAATGGCGAGGCTGTATATGGCTAAAATTCAAAATGGCCGACAATAGATTAAGATGTCACTTTGAATTACGTAAATGTGCAGTCTAGAAAGTATCTGGTGGGTCCTACCCCCTATAAATCAGCTTAGTAGAATACAGTGCTGCTTTTGTTTTGTTGCTAAGTGGTGTGGTTGCCTAGCAACAGCAGCTTTGCATAGCAACCAACCCTGAAAATATGCTTGAATGCTCATATCTGCATGGTTTCCTTTCAGCAACATACTCCCCTGATGTAAACTTGTATATAACTCTTCTGTGACTTCCATCATAGACTAGGGAAATAGGTGATAAAAGGTTGCTAGGTTGTGTGGTGGCCTAGCAATAGCAGTTTTGCATACCAACAATGTCTAGATTCATACCTGTAGTGCATAGTCTCCCCTCAAGGACATAGTTCATAGATTTGGACATGGGGTTCAATGTAAAGCTGCAGTTGCTAGGCAACCACACGACATAGCAATCATTTCTACCTATGTCCATACTATGTGATGTTCACAAGGGAGCTATATGCAATTTGAAATCAGTGAACTATGTCCTTGAGGGGAGTCAACCACTCCTTATACACCTATTTGTGTATTCAATTGAATAGAAACCATTGAATAGAAACCATTAAGATTCATGGCTAGAATAGTTTGGGATAGAAATCTTCACTGGATTATGATCTGATGCATACATTTCAATCTTTACTGCAATGCTACGGTTATTATATGTAAAGGAACTATTTGATACTGAGAGTGTGATGAAGAAGTTAAGAAATTGATTATTTCGTCTTCTTCTTCACTGTCTGGCTTTTTGACTTGTACTAATGCTTTAATCTTTCCATGACATTTTCTCATCCAGAAAGGAGACTCAAGGGCTTGTGCTCCCACATAGCTGAATGTTCCCTTTAGGTTATATACCTGTTATATGAAGCCTTGCATCTGAAACTGCCTTACAATAAAATGGCGGATCAAATTCACATGCGATTTCTATTTTCTGCCCTAGGTGTGCCTTAAATGTGATCCTGTACTGTGTGATAGCTGCACCCACTGAACCCCTCCCACCTGTGATGTGTTATCTACAGACGATACAATACTCTCTTATAGAATGTTATCTTTATCTCAGGTAGCTTGCTGGCTCTTGCAATCAGGCAACATTTCAATTCAACTGAGCTGGTATTATTTTGAAGGGTTGGGATGATGCCTTAGTGCAACCTAACTGGCCCTACATTGTTATATTATGATGGTTTAAATACCTGAATCCTAGAGGCATTATGTCGTCTTTAAAGGTCCCACACAAGAATAACCTAGGCAATTTGTTATAAGGCGCTTGTCATTCCATAAAGGACTATATTCTGGGGGGGTGAACAGATGAACACAGAAGCAATTTTACAATGAAATCAATGAATGGGAGGAAGCTAGGATGGATGCTAAAAAATGTTGAGTAAATAGGTAGATTAGTAAGAGCAGAAGGGGAGGGAAGGAGAGTAGGAAAGAAGGGCAGGATGGAGGAATAAACGACAGAAGTAAGGAATGAGGAAAGGAACAAAAGGAATGGGGAAAGGAAGAAATGCAGGTATGCTCACGTGCAAACAGACACAGGCGATTGCTGGGAATAGCGCAGAGATGGGGGGGGGGATACATACGCCAGCAACATCAAAGTAAATCTATATACATTCACAATCCCTTAGTAGTAAGACTAACATTAGAGGTCCCACTAGGAAAGATGCTGGGCAGTGATACCGCTTACACAGCCTTTCCCATCTTGTCGGATAGGATTGGATGAGTATATCTAAATGCTCCCGAGGGGTGGTGTGGGTGTAAGGGGTATGGTGAGGAGAGTTGTGAAGAGGCACAGGTTCTAAGGAGAACCATTAGCTAAGTAAGCTCTAGCATCTGTTAAGAGAAGACATGGACAGCTGAACTCTGTATAATTATCTGTACCCTAATGGGGCCTTCTCAGTATACATGGGGGGAGAGTCTGTATAAAGTACCTAAGATACCCAGTACATCCTCCTGATAAGCCTTCTACTGAAAATAGTGGATTATCTCATGGATACAACTGATGCTGCCCATGTCATGATGATATAGTATTTGCAAGTTTGAAGATGAATACTTGTATATATCAATATATTGATGAGGCCAAATAAAAAAAAAGGTTTGTTTCCAGTAACCCGACCAACCCTAGCAAAACAGGGGCAAAAACACTTTTTTTGTGATTTTGACGAATTTTGTCTAATTTTTTTTCACATTTTAAAGAAATCTTTCATTACTTTTCGTGTTCATCCCCTATTTCACAGTTGTCATTTTCCCATAATTATTTTACAATGAAATCAAAGAATTTGATACAGCCATTGATATGTGCCATAACATGTCCTATATAAATGTAAAAAAAATAAAATAAAATACGACCCTCCATTATCAGATCATGAATTGTTACTGGAAACACACCTTTATTTTTTTTTGACCTGATTATAACTTTCTAATATCATAGATTCTTTTTACCCAGTTGCTAACAACTCCATTTTCAGACTTTTCAGTAAACAGTTAAGAAAACTAATCACTTTAATTTTACTTCATGGCGTCACCTTCCTTTTAAGCCACTAGAAGATCAAAGTGACCCTTTCAAGTAAAGAAGCCTCGAATATGCGACCAGAGAACCACATGAAATATCCCACAGTGAGAGGTATTGGCCTGTGCGAGAGGTCAGATTTTGTATACTACTTGCAGTAGGTCCTAACCCCAATGTCCATGTACTACTTACAGCATTCCCCATAGAGGGCATCTCCCTATACTACTGGGTTAGTGTTCTCTCATTTCTCTATAACATCGTGAACTGTTGAATGACAAGAGACTCCAGCTGGGCCCAAGTCACTTTTATTTCGTTAAAAACTAGCCCTACAAGTGTCATGGGTGTGGGGATCAATTCCCATAGAGGACGTTACTGTTATCTGCATGGCTGAGTGGTACATTTCAGTCAGGTCCGTGACCATACTCAATGAGACATGGGGCACCATTGAAGCTCTGTGCCCTCGCAGGTTTAAGACCATTGACGCAAAGGGCTAATAATTGTTCCAGTTAAAACTTGCATTATAGACCTGTTTCTCCTTTACCAACAGGGGGAAGAGGGGAAATCGGTATCCTACTTGGGCACTAAAGGCTGGTGCTTGAGCTAATGCTGCAAACACTACACTTAACAAGGCACATCTATATTCAGTGTGAAATCCCATGAGTATTTTGGAAATTCTAACGATGATCTCAGCTGAAGACACACAAAAAGAACCTGCATTTCATTGAGTGTTGGCCACTTCTAGCAACGCTTTGTATGGTCGACTATTCCCCCTTTGATCATTACACGATCTATGGGATTAACAGATAGCGTGAACATCTAAACACTATTATTGTATTTATGTTGTCCTTCCATTGACTGAGTACCTCTTACTAATAAACAACACCCTCCCTAAGTGACTGACCATGTGTAGGTCACAAAGGGGTCATGCTGGGGTCAAGGCCGAGGTGTAGAGGTCAAAGAGGTCAGAGAGACGCTGCCGGTCGCCATCTTCTTCATTACTCTTCCTTTATCTTCCACCAGGGGCTCCCATAAATCACTGCTCCTTCCGGTACCAGCTTTTAAATATGGCATATTGTATAGCCTATTATATACATGGAATGCATTGCACACCCACTTTTATCATCTTCAAGTTAATTCCTTATGTAGAGCTAATGTAGATATTGGATATCTGAAGCATAAATCTAGGGAATTCACCAATACTGGTAACCCTTATGCTAAAATACACCAGCACCGGGAAAATATCAATCTAATGCATATATTAGATATATAGGACATCCTAGCAATGGGAATTGCAAAATTGACAGGCAGTTCAATTGTGAGACATATATATAAGTGAAATGGCTGTGACAAAGTCAATTAGCTTTTTAGTTAGGTCTATCAATTACAATAGGGGGGCTACATAAATATCTATTGTATAGTTCAAAATTCCTTTGCAGCTTTTAACAATCACTCTCAATTTTGATGAAATGAAAAACTAAGGGATCACCCATGTGTAGCCCATGCCAGTTTATTTTAAACCTTGTTTGACCTAATTCTTCACGTCACTTCCGACCGTCCATGCCTGGCTCGAGATAGGCCCCGGAAATCAATAGTGTGTGTGGCGAGAAATGTTCACCCCCATAAAACAGGGTGTTCATCGCCGACTGACCGTTAATACCTCATCTCATGGGGTGCAGCCTTTAGAACCCCATGGTCAAGGATAGGGGAAGTAAATTGTATTAGGGGTATGGGAATAGGAGGGGGCAGAAAGCAGGCTTGTCTAGCCGTAATTCTAGTTAAACAAGCCTATAGACACAGGCTCGTGTTCGGAAAACCATTGTTTCTTTACGATTTTTAAATGCTGAATCGCTGTCAAAATGGGATAACTGGAGGAACCCGAGTCTCGAGATTGTTTGATGTGAAAGGAAATGTATTTAATAATTACAATAAGTTCAATGCCTCTGGTGCCAGGAGGGTTGTACTCATCATGACCATTCCATTTCTTCTACAAATACAAAAAGCCTCTTTTCTATAAGGAATCCTTTCCTATTCCTACTTCTAAATTCTTTCCCTCTCATGCCTCTAACCATGATCCATCAACCTCTTTCTCAGAGATCCTTACTTCTTCCAAGTCACTTAACCAACAGTCCTTCTAGTAGTTACGCCCTCCCTGGGGCCTTCTGTGAAGAGGACTAATACACTGTGTTGTCTGTGAGGTGTCCATATTTAGACATCATTATTCCACACAGAAAATAGAGGCTACGGTGAGGCATTGTATATCATCGTGTGCAGTGGCAATCTCAATGCATCCAAAGTACCACTCCAAAGTGTCCCACTTTGAACAAGATTCCCTCATGGGGAGAGCTAGCGTGTGTGAGATAGCTCTCTCGGGCATAGAACTAAAGTCTACAATAGTGAAGCCCATTTATATACCAGGTTACCACTGATGCCATGTTAGGCCTACACCTCACCGGTGCCATGCTGTAAACTAGCAATCTATCAATCTCACATAATAAAGACTCCAGCAATACAGCTTGAATTTATGAGTTGACGCTGGAGTGGTCACTTCGACTGGAAATTCTAGTGAAATGGTGATGTAAGTGACCACAGCTTCATTCTTGACCATGTACCAAGACTAGCAAGGGGTGGTTTATGGTGGGATTGTTGGCAGGGGTTAGCATAGTGGGGATAAAGGCTTGCAGGGGGTGACTTCACAAGGTGTAAGATCCAGTTAAGGGTGGGCGATAATGGAGGCTGATATGGCGCTCAATCTGCCTTCACAGCAGGCTGCTAGAGCCAAAGCACCACAGATCCTTTACTGCACCCCACCATCCCCAGAGACTGTCCCAAACACACACTACCTGGCAACCCATACACACGGAGCAATTCTCAATTAATTTTTAAATGTGTAAAAGCCATCCATTCTACAATAGGTGTGAATGTTTGTGTTTGAGGTTGTGGAAAGTGGGTGCCTGGACACTGCGTTATAAGAGTTAACACAACGCACTATGGGAAATGATGGATCACCTCCTAGCGGCCTGGAGTGGTACTAGAGAGCTATGGCATGACGATGGAATATGTGCCTTGTATGGGTGTGTCGGTATGTGGAAGCAGCAGGGGGGTGGGGGCAGAGACACAGGAAGGAAGGGAGGATGCGGAAATAGGATGATGGCAGGGAGGTAGACAGGAAGGCAGCTAATTAGTGAGGCAGGGAATGAGATGCAAGGCAGGCATTCCAGCAATAAGACAGAAAGGCTGAATAGAATGGGTGTAGGCAAGGCCATGAAAAATAAAAGGTGTGTTCCCAGTAACATAGCTCAAAGAACTGGGGTCGGTAGGTCGTTTTTTTCTAATTCTTTTTTACATTTATATAGGAAATGTTAGGGCACATATCATATATTATCAAATTCTTTGATTTCATTGTTAAATAATGATGGGGAAATGAGGGAAACTATGAGAGAGGGTAAGAACACAAAAAGGATACAGGGAAAATCCTCAAAAAGTAATTTCTTAAAAATATGAAAAAAATGAGACAAAATTCTTCAAAATCACAAAAAAAGGGTCTTTTTGCCCCTGGTTTGCTAGGGTCGGTCGGGTTACTGAACACAAACCTTTTTTTTTAATTTGGCCCAATCAAATAGGGAGCAGGAGGCAGGAAGGCAGTCTAGCAAGCAGGCAGATAGGAAGGCAGGCATATGCAGGCAGGCAGGCAGGAGGAGGGGGCAAGGGAAGCAGTAGTGAAAAGGGTGGTCCATAGCTCAGTGTGAGAGATATGGACCAGGGGGGCAGGGCAGGGGAGGGGACTCACAATATTACATACACACGAGGGCCATTACATCCACTCCCATGACACTTGGTACATAAGCCGTCCCATTTGTCAGGATTTTCACCCACTTCCCTCAGTATGCCTGAGCATGAAGAAGGAATATGGTTCAGCCAAAATATGAACCATGCTATTGGGGCCTTAGTTTCTTAGATGGAATATGTGGGTCTGACCTACAGATCCATATTTCTGGCACTTTCAAGGTAGTCCCATACACAAGATTATTACAAGCCCGAATGAAATAATTACCAGCATTAATTGTGCTTTCTACTAATAACAGCAGTAGGCTATTATGTTCTAACCTCCTCTTACACATCCTGGCCGTTAACATCTTTTATGGTTGTGTTATCATGTCACATGATCAACCATAGGCATCACGTGATATTCAGGCCTAGTGGCAGCCATTAGTTACATGTAAGTGATCTGGGACATGCTGAGGAATCATGTTAAATCATATCACAGTGATATCATGCTAGGAGGGGGGTTATAGTGCCCCCCCCCCTAAGCATGACTTTGTCACCATAATACCTTTACTTCACTCGTAAAACAATGCACAACTAATAGTCTTCAGGCAGAGATGCACAACTAATAGTCTTCAGGCAGAGATTGCTCCACAGTGAAGGACACAAGTCTGCTAGATTTGTATTTGAAATTTCTCTTTCCTCCCCCCCCCTCTATTTTGTGGGATGGGGAGCACCTATATTTCGCCCGGTTGTGTCGAAGGCCAACCGAGGAATGATAAAGGGATTGGGGTTCCCAGACGTTAGACCCCTGGATGTATATTATATTACCATACATATACCAAAAAGGGCACCAAAAAGTGCCTTTGTAGAATTTGGAGGAAGGAGTATGACGTCATGACATGACATGTCTAGACCTTTGTGTCACGTGATTCGGGTATGAGCTGCGCACACAGACAGCCAGATCCCGTTCCTGTGGGGTGTTTCAGAAGCAGGTAATGTTTACAACCGGTCATAAGGAGATATGATAACAGTTTTAATAGTGATTGTAGGCTTATACCTGCATGTGTTTCTAAAGCATTACCATTACCTTACTGTGTCTATAACTATATGACTGGTGAGAGATGATATTGGTTGCAGTTGTAGGTTTAAAATCTAACAGTTTTAGAAACAGATATTTAATGTTCATTATCATGTCTGGCTTCTGAAACACCCCACTGTGCTGCTATGCGCCACCCCTACAGACAAGGCATGTATTATGGATGTATACCCCCGACCCTCTCATATATACATAATTAAGTATAACCTAGCTCGGACAGCTCTCACCTCTGGGGCATATGGCCGAGGGTTCACTGTCTGATTCGATATGTGTTATATATTTGGAGAAGGGACCTAAGCTCAGCTATTAGCTACATAGTGGGTGGATGGGGGAAGGGGCTCTTTGAGTCAGGTGTTGAAAATGCCGATTTCCTTTCAGGGGGAAAGCATGGAAATAATTGTCTACTTTTAGCTAAAATAGGGCCTGTTACTATAGTTAAAAAGTTTATTAAGCCTGTTTGAGATAGATGGTAGCTCTCATTCAGATGATGAAACATATCAGTGGAACCAGGTTTATTACTGTCTGCTGACACATCTATTGATACTGTTAAACGGATTACGTAAGTCCGTTATTCAGGACTAACCAATGCTGTGATTCATAATCCGAGATTTGAACACCCTCTCTAACATGTCAATTTATAACGGAGCTTGGGGAGTAAAGTTTTTAAGGTTCGCTTTCCTGGACCCTCACCGATAAATCACCAGCCTGCCTCTCCATACACTGTGAGCCCAGCGACCCGGTTTTACATTGGAAGGGCTTGTTATTATGCACTGCAGGAGGGGGGGGGCGGGTTGATGTAAGTAGAAACACATTGACTTGATTGGGTTTCTACTGTAGCTGCTACAGCAGTATCTACTGCATATTTACAATTCGGGCTGAGAGTGAAGGATAAGTTTGGGTGCCACAATAATTCTATATGGATGTGGTTTCTAGTTTTCATGTATAGGTCGGTGAGGAGAATGCTCCAAAAAGGAGCATTTGAGGTATTCCTTCTTCTTCAGTTCCTATACTGTCATAATATTGATTCCATTGTTTCAGTTTACAGTGAGAAGTTTACTCTTTCTACCATTTTCATGATATATTATGATGTAAAAGTGAAAGCATTTTACTGAACCATGGCATACTAATATCAAGCTCTGCATTCAGGCGGCAAGTTGGGGCAGAGACAGGTGAGCTCAGTGTTCTCTGTCAGCAGAGTGGGTGATGCAGACATCATTACTTCACCTATCTATTGACCCAGTGTTTTGGTTATTGATGGGTTACTCCTTATAGCTACTGCCAGCCCTGACCCAAATCGTCTTTACATGACCTATATCTGACAGCAACCATGCCCTCCAGGGTTGTCTTATTAATAGATGTCTATTGGTATATTCATATTACAAGCACACAAGGGCAGGCCTTAGGACAGAGCCAATCAATAGGATGTGGGCATGTTGTACCTTTACAAAGACTTCTGGTGGTTTATTACAGGGTAAATAGTTAAGCTAATCTTTGAAGGGTTTATAACAAGTTGTGAATAAGATGCATCTGTGTAGCAGCCTTAAACCTTGCAGCCAAACTTTGATGTATCATGGTGAAACTTTGAAAGTGTATCAAGCCTCCATGAAGAATTCTTGAATGCGGAAATGATAAAAGACTTTGCCTCATAGCATGAGGTTATATTCACAAAGCATCTTATAACTTTCAGAATAAATTGTGATTCACTAGAGGCAGTCTGGTAACTAGCAAACCCTTCTAGCTGAACCAGGTCCAAACTCACAGGTTTAGGTCAGACTCTGTATTGGTACCTTGAACACAAGACTTTTTGAAAATACAAATTACTTAGCCCAAAATTAAGTGAAACAAGCTGCTGGAGATGGAAACACTACAAAAATACTACATAAGAAGATGTACTGTCAAGATCTCATTTTGACTGGCATTTTGGCAAGTCTACTTTGGACAGCTCATTAATCGGTGGGACCTCGCTACTCCCATTTCTGACAGGAAGGACAGGATATCAGATTGGATGAGAAAATCTCCATCATGTCTGGGTATCTTTTTATAATACTTCGTTCATGATGACATTGACATTGATGGTGACGCTCAAGGACCCTGGAGCTAAGGCCACAGAAGGAGGCACATGAGCCGAGCTCCTTGTCTAAGGAAGATTGGTGATACTATATAAACTAGCAACATAACCATATGGTTTGGTAGTGGAGGTAGAAGCTCTCTCATGAGACTCCCATGTAACATAAATATGGTTAGGGGCGAAAGGGGTAGACTAGTCAAGACCAAATATAAATTAAGTAAACGTCCTGAGGTCACTGACTTCGCAGATGACCGCTTTGGAAGTGACAACCTGATAATACGAACAGGTTCCCAGAAATCTCACCAATATATGTCTGTTGCAGCAGCCCACAGGCAATTCTTGTCCTCAGAGACTGAGGTCAGCCTCATCCCACCTGTTTTTTTGGTACACCTTAACCTTTAATGGCAGAACCTGGGGTGTGGATGTTAAATTCAGGATAGCCTGAAGCGGCCTGATGTCGCGACTATAGGAAAACAGACTGCGAACTAGAGATGTGCCTCAAGGCAATGGTAGGCAAACATAAGACGGCAGCTTTAACAGGTCAGTCAAAGCTCATGAGATTTACCCTGTGTCTGAATCGAATTCGTATTGGACGGTGGTGAAGCTCATTCGGCCTTAAATCAGCTGCTTTTAATGACTGATATTAACAAGGTGAAATTGCAGATGGACAGACCTCGTTATGCCTTATTTGAGAGCAGCCCTTATTTAAAGGGATAACACTGTGGAATCAACTAGAAGGTCGTTGTGAACGCGCATAGAATTATTATGCTAGATTTTGAGTGTGAGCCCTTCTCGTATGTATGGTATTATGATACATCCAAAAGACTAATCATGAGATTAGTGCTATGAAAAACTTGAATTATTAGTGATTACTTTGTATAGGTGCTGGTGGCTATCACTCCAAAAAGCATACAAGTATTGGTAATAGCAACAACTGGGCTACAATAATACTCTGAATTGTAGATGCGGTCATTAATGCATTTAATCTATTGCTGTAATAGATTCGCTCTTATATTATGTCAAGACACGGACCAATCAATCACACAAAATATACAGTTAGAAGAGGTAGATAGTAGCAATATAAGAAGGTTATTTATATGTCCTTGAATACTACCAGGGTATACACTGCAAAAATGGTGTTTAGATCCTTAACACAATTCTAAACATATTCTTGCAATGTTTTTGTAATCACATTAATTCCCTACACATGTTTAGCCAAACAATGTGCTTAGCTCAAGTGTTTAGAAATCTAGGTGTTTAGGTTTAAACTCTGTGTTTAGATATCTATGAATTTTTGTGTTTAGATGTTTAGGAATTTTTGTGTTTAGATATCTCAATGCTTAGACTGAGAGTTTAGACATGAAAGGGTGTGCAAACATGTATACATTAAAATAAAAAGATGTTTTTTGTTTGTTTTCTCATTTACTGCAGGGGGGGTGTATTTACATGACAAAGTCTCCAAAGATGTCAGCCACACATATTTACTTGTGCATGTATACATGTACACATTGCATCAGAATGAGAGACTTGAGAAGGTACAACAGCTTGGCAGAAAGGAAATTGCTTTGTCTATTCCAGAATAACATGAAATAGGTGTCAGTCATTGAGCTTATTGATTATTTCATGCTAATGATGGTGGTGTAAGGTGAATCCAGTCAACTTTCTATTGCCCTTTCTCTTCTCATGACATTCAATGAATAGAAACTATAATAAACATGGGGTTTGGGTACATTTGTCACAAAGATTGATTATAATTGTGTAAAGATAGTCTATTCATAGGTAGTGCTGCTACCTGGTGTGGATTCAACATCCAAGTATCTAAACATAAAGATGTTTAAACCTAAACACCTATTATTCAACTTCTAAACTCTAAACATCTAAACATGTTTAGCAGAAATGTTTATGTAGTTAGAATAAAAGTGTGCATTTCCTAAATGTGTAGTTAATGAGACAGCTAACTGACCTATATGTTTAGGTTTTAAACATGTTTAGACCTAAACATGCTTAAAATCTAAACACCATTTTTGCAGTGTACACTGAGTAGGAAGTCGTCACATTATTCACAACCCACACTGTTCATGAAAATTTAATGTGAAACGGGTAGGCCATCATCGCATGCCAGCTCAAGGAAAACCCATATCTGAACCACCATATCTAGACCACTCTGGTGACAGGCGTCAGCAGAATATGGCACACCATGGAAAAATGCAGATTTAAATTTCTAGTACAACCATAAATGACCCCGTAAAGTGGTACACGAGGACAAAATATATTTCTCTGCCTCATACCATTTATGCATTACCAATACAGAATCCACATGGCTAAGCGTGACTATTTGGCAGCAGTTGGAACATGAAACTCCTTAACATATCGTGATAAGGTTCTTGCCATACTGAGAGACAGCAGGTATATGTCTATAAAGATAATAGAATTAGGGATGAAAGAGACAGAACATTGATTTTAATTGGATAAAACCAAGCAGGCTTACCCCAGCCCCCTTCCATCTATACCAATAGGGCAGAAAAACTAAAATTGTATTCCCGTTATATTCCCTGCAATGTCATGCTTTGAGACCAGATTTGAAGTGAATACCAAGAAGAAGTAACTGCCTTGAGAATCAGATCCCAATTAATTAAATGATAGCGGTTCTGATTAAGGCTTATACAGTGAGTAGTCAGAGCTTATTAAGATGAAGAATCTAATCAATTCCCTTGTCTCTATCCAACCATTGGCTCTAACAGTGCTACATCAATACAGATAAATCAGCAGCCATCAGAGCCTTCCCTATCAGACCTACAATCTCAGAACAATGTATAGATAAGAGATTGCTGTATCAAGTGGGGAACCAATGGACGGGTTTTAGCAATAGAGTGGGCTGCAAATGGTTTGCTTATCTTTCCCACAGTGACTACCGACACTAATGGAAACAGATGAGTCTGGTATGGATCCATTAGCTATAGATCAAGATGAGCGGTAGGAAATAGGCTGAAATCAGCTATACAGATTACCTGTTAGAGATGGTAGTAGGAGAATAACAATTGCCGCTATGCAATGGCTCTGAGCTACACTGATGTGATGATATCAATGGAGGAATGCCTTAGCCCTTAAGGATGATTTGATACCTTAAGAATTCCTATTTACTTCTGGTCGTGATGCAGTAATGTTGTGCCTGTGCATTGGTGTATCATGCCCGTCAGGAGGAGTGTATCAAGCATGCTTGTTGCAGCATTTACAAGTTGCTCACACATGGGAAGGAAATGAGGAGTGGTAATCATATCATTGATAGCGCTAGCTGTGATACCCGAATTCGCTGGAATGGGCTAAATGGTCCGTTGTTACTATCCTACATTTTACTTTGGCAGCTTTGACGCCATAGCATAAACGTGACACGCTACTGATGTTCTTATAGTGCATCCAGTGACATAGTACATGGTGCCTAACATATATCACTGCTAGAGTTTTATATAGAATTCTCCTTACCTGCTTTGTATCTTGGCTTGTCGGACCCCTGATCAGCAATTTCCTGCTCAAAGAACTTTTTCTTGTCTTTAAAGGACTTTTCCGCCCCATCTTCGTCCGTCTGCAAAGAGAGGAAACAAAGTCTATTTAGAAACATCTGCAGCAAAAGCCATTGATAGGCCAAGAGACAGCTCAGGTTATACTATTGAGAGGAACAGGATGACCTAGTATGTAAAGAATACTTTGAAACACCACCTGCTATACATCTGTAAATGTATCTACTATTTTGTGTGTATCTACACATAAAACACATTATACTGCTCACAAAGACTATGAGCTGCTCATCATATTTGGAGCAGCTCATACTGTAGGCCCTATAGGCTACTGCACATTGGACAGGGATAGGTGAGAAAAGAGGAATGTGATATGTAGATGTTTTTCCTAAGCCCCATTGATGAATACACTCATGAAGCCTTTGAATTAACCTATGCAGACTGGTGTGGGAGTTCCAGAGGTACCTAATACCATATCACCATACCTCACAGACTGTCAGGTGGACAAATATGCATGTACTTTGAGATTAAATATTGTATGCTTAGATTCCCCTTATTGTGAGAGGGTTGATAATTCAAATACCCACTGATGTGCATCTCCATACATTTTATTGTAAGTTGAAAGTAAAGTAAATGGATGTATAGATAACCAGCCGTTTGTATTGACTGGGAGATTTGGGATCAACCTCTAGTGTGTCTGCAAGGCCCTATCATAACTCTAGTCTGTATAGTAAATAACCGAACAGAAGCTTTCTATCACAGAATGAGGAGCCCATCGCACAGACACATAATCCTCATATTATCGCCCGGATGGGCCATAATGATACATAGGTTAGTTACCCAATCTATAACACAGACTAAGGAACTAATGTGCCTTTAAATAAGGCTAGCTGATTGCAGCGCCATTCCTTAGCGAATTTCCTGTAAAACCATTGTCAATCCATTTTCTTCCATCACATAATACTAGATGGTTCCAGTATTATCTGGACCTTCCCCTATAGTAGAGGGAGAATGCAGCTAAGTGGACTAAGCCCACCAACATCGACTAGCCAGTAATCTAATCCACACACGGCTGTCTAGGTGTCTCCAGTAGATATAATCCACCCAACATAAGCCCACTAATCAGTGATCACTCAGGCGCTTAACGAAAGAATTTATAAGGAGAAAGAGTCTGAAACCCTCTCTTATTGTTCACTCTGGGGAAACTAAGAGAATTCAGGGAAAGAGAGAAAAATTTCGAAACATGTTGTAGAAGGGTGGCAGAGGAATGGAATGAATGAATTTATGAAGGAAGGAAGGAAGGAAGGAAGGAAGGAAGGAAGGAAGGAAGGAAGGAAGGAAGGAAGGAAGGAAGGAAGGAAGGAAGGAAGGACATACAAACAAAAAGAGATGAAAATAATCATGAAGGAAGCAGAATTTCCATATTACAGGACAATCGTGGCTGGTTTCAGACATTAATTATCAACATTTTAATTTAGGTGATAAACCACAATATTGACCTTGTTGTTCTATTGGCACCACTTAAAGTTTCTAGGGTCTGTTTTGAACTATGAGACCACCGCAGAAGGGTAATTATGTCTACCTTGTTTAACTACACAGTGATTATCTTCTTCAGAAGTCCTTTCTTTTTTTGTGTCCTATGGTACAAGTTAATTGTACCCAGACGCAGACGAGTGCAAAATCATTATTTCTTTCCTGCTTCAGGAGTTTCCTAACTTCCACAAGAAGAGATGTGCCACATACAACTCGCCATTGGAAAGAAACTATCAATTGTGTGGAGTGGTATGTACTCTAATAGCTGTTTCCAATACCCATCTTTGATTCTCCACACACACACACACACACACACACACACACACACACACACACACACACACACACATATATATATATATATATATATATATATATATATATATATATATATATATATAATATTATCTTTTTCCTTGAATTCTTAACACACATATTATCCTATGCAGCATATCATAGGCTTCATCTTCATAAAATACACATATGAATCATCCCCCTGAAGGAATATATTATATTGCACCGGTATCATTAGTTATGTCTCTCAAAGTCAAGCCAATGGCAATTAGCGGCTAAGGGGTTTAGGGTGAAAATACAATAAGCAATATCCAAATACGGTCTGATGCAGTTGGCAGGTACAGCCTGTGTCAAATAACTTTACCTGGCTGTGGGTTTATACAATCCTCATATTGTATTCATGGCATAAGGTTTCCTAAGGTGACTGACGAGACAGTGAGGATATAATGAACTCTTGGGGTCATTTCTTAATGTATACGATTTGAAATCGTACTGCTATTCAAATGGGAATTCTTAAGGAAGTATCCTCCTGCACCTTATGTATATGTATCACATGGACATGATTTACTATGGCAGCCTGTGTTTACGCGGCCATCTTATTAGCCACCTCGCAGGAATTAGGTACTAAGGTACCCCAGTACTCAAGTTCTACCTTTAAGTGTCTCATGACCTCCCATAACCTACCGCTTAGTTGCGACAATATGGGGATACACTTTGATGTGTACCAGCAAGTCAGCAATATTGTATAAACAGCCATCTTGACCTTCCAACATTATATTGTTCTTATCCAGAGTAGGCCTAGCATGCCTTGTAAGTATGGTTAGGGAACATTTGCAGTGGCCGTCACTAATTGTGGTACATCCTTTTTCTGGGGAATTATGGGCAAATTTCTGCTTTCCAGAGTACACTTCTAATTAATGACAGGTGATAGCCTGATAAATGATATTAACACTTACACATATATGAGTGGGAAATAACAGGATATAATAATGATGAAGGTGAGGCGGCACTTCCAAGTAATGAGAAAATGTCCAATTACCGAGAATATGTGGGGGAGGTTGTAGGCTTACCTGATACTAACTGCGTTTTATATACTACTTACATTGAGTAAAAAAATCTGCTATATTTTCTGCCTAGTTTGCAGTATAATTGGTATACATGTGTAAGCCCTCTATTAACACAGATTTTTAGTCTTCCTTGAATAGCATTTTCAATTTGCACAAAATGACAACGGGCTAGGACCAATGACTAAACAAAGACCCATATCTTCATTTGTGGTTGCTTGGTGAATAATTAAAATCATAATGGTGGTGCGGGCTGGCATTCCCTGGGGAAATGACCAATTTGACCATTAATAAAGGATATGTTTATAGTGTTCATGTGGCAGATCTGTTCTGTAATGTCTAGGTTATGACTGGTGATCCTAGACGGTGCTATAGGCTTCATGTGGAACTGGAGATAGTCCTGGCTGCATGTATTGGTAAGAGCTGGTAAGATGGGCACCAGTTTGTCCCTAGACGTATTTGTTATCTCGAGACAATGTACCCATCATTATCAGTGGGTTATTCCATTTTGGCCAGCTGAACCAGCCAAATTCAAAATGGTGAACCCACTGGGTATAAATCTAGACTCCTATCTAGAGGGGGGGGGTGTATGGGTCCTTCAATGGTAGGGGTAATTAATATTACATCACCAGCATCTAGCCAAATGACCATGATAGAGCAGATCACAGAGTATGGTTCTCATCAGGCCAAACATTAGTTTTACAGGTAGCTACCTAGTTTTTCTTGTCGATTCCAAATTTCTACATTTAGTGCAAAGATTCAGCAGTCATAGATGATCATCGAAACTACATGCAGGGGTATGAAAATATTCAGTTTAATGGTGTAGTTGGCTTCTCAAGGCCTCATCACTATAATGTAACATACAATAAATCACTAGAGTATAAACTAACAATATGATAGCTCCGGGCTACCATACAGTCCTAAGCTATATAGGTATGGCGTGTAATGACATGGACTGTATAGAATATTACTCTATAAATTCCATTTAGTCATTTGGGTGCGGTGCTCTATGGTAATTTGAGAAGAGCTGTTGTCCATTAGGAATTAGTCATTGCAGTACCTTTGAATTCAAGGCAAGGGCTATGAGCAAATCCACCATGACGATATTCATGAAAGATTGCCAGGTCTAATGAATTTCCTCCTCTATTTTCGATTTGTGCAGACATAGTTAGTAGGCAGCGACAAAATGTGCTATATTTTACGTTTCTAGTCATACCTCCATAATTCGACCTTTTGTGGATATTTCCCTTAATGTTACCTTTTTCTACGTTTCGTCGCAAATTCTAGGTTCCTGTGCTACATGCAATGTCTGAAATGTAGACACTAAAGTCTAATCACTAAGCTAGCTCTAGCAACAAAATCACGTGACCACATCACGTGTGAGCTGCTCTAATCATCTGACCTAATTTCCCAGCCATTAGTGCCCCCTGCGGCCAGTGTCGGAACCACACTGAGTAACTCATTAATATTCATAAACTCTGCAGGCATTGGCGGCAACAACCAATGGAATTAATGCTATCTGCAGGGAGTCGGCTTGTTGAGTCAATAACAGTGGACAAATGAGAGCCATCCTAACAAAGCGGGGTTAGTTCGCTAATGCCCCCCCCCATCCTTGTTTTATTGCCATTCACTGAATCATGACGAGGCTGCACATTATTAGAAATGTCCTTGATAAATGAAATGTGTCCTTGATAAATTGAGCTTGTTTCTCCGTCACCTGTTATTGCTGCCTATGATTTATTGGCAATTTGAATTGTTGGGTGGTTTTAAGAATTTACTGTCTCTTTTTTTTCATCCCAAAAAAAGTGTATTACATAGAGGCGGCAGCAGAACCTGCATTATCGCAAAATGAGTCAGCGTTCCGTAATGGCTGCCATTGACCTTGACAATTGACCCTTATGTTTACCCACAATGCACTCAACAGCTGCGTCCGTGAAATGAACACTGGCTTCCGGTGACCAATCTGCGCATGGCAATTTAGGCAACACCAGCGAGTGTGGTCTGCAGGCAAACAATCCTTCATGAAATACCCATGTGTGAGGTAGGGCCTATAGGCATCAACTGCACATCTGTGTACTGATGTCAATCATTGCTACTGGAAAGGCCATGTTCTGAAATGGCCTATTCACACAAAAGCTGGCATATAATCACGATTACAAATGCTTCCTTGCACAAAAGGGAGTAGGCTGATAATACATGGATCACTACCCTGTAGCACAGGATGGCTTGGCATAGTATTGAATAGGACTAGGCTGGTCCCTATACAGCGGGGAATCGTGTCCCCTGTCCATTGTAAAAAGAAATTAAAGAGCGTTTGCTCATTTGTCAGAGATGGACTTGTCAGTGCTACTAAATATCTCCTGTCCATTTATCTCTCAGGTCTGCGTACCTTGTTTAAGCTAAGGAGTGCTACTTTTCCCTTGTTAATATAACCTAAGGTCCCTTGTCCATTTTAAGAAGTGACCTTATCCCCTTGTAGATTTTACCCGCCTGGGGCCCTCAAGATGACAGCAGACAAGATTTAAGACTAACTTCTACCCTGGAGGCTAATCAGCTTTCACTGTCCCATATTCTTGGAAGCTGTATTTTTCAGGCTTTGGAGATACTTCCATCTTTAGATCCCGTTATCTAATGTTCTTGCTTGGGATATTTCCTGTCTCCTCCATGCTTCAAATCTCATGAGAGAAGACGAGACTTCTAATCATCACATGACTATCACGTGACAGGTTGGTAAAATGTCGTCTGGCGGAAATGATAAGCCACTTCCAGTTGGTTGGGTGGTTCGTGAAGGATATCCAAAACAAAGTTTTCTTCAGCTGCAGCCATGAGGTTCTGTGATGGAAAGTTCGACCACGTAATAATCTCTGAATTCTCTTAATCAAGACATGAACTGTGTGAAATGAATGGAAGAGATCCCCTGAAAATAGGTATCCATCTACCTCATCAGGTCGTGCATGTTCATCGCTGTCCTTTTTCTTTGACTTAGCAAAATGCACCTTGATTAAACCATGAACAGGCCCTATTGAAAGACTGCTATGACTGACACTGTAAAGTACTGCAATTAAAACCTTCCTGCACTGAACCGACGATTGTATGCTTTTTTTTCTGTAGATACAACCAATACCTCCTGGTTGGCCCTAGATCTTTTATCTTATTAGCCATCTATTCCTTATTGAGGGTGTGGACCTTCTAAGCATAATGGTTGAAAACTACATTAGCCTTAGATTCTTTTGCATGCTCTGCACATTGCAGCGGGGCTGGTGGTCAGCTCTCTGTGTCCCTGAAGGACACAGTAGCAGCTCATTTTGTAGCCTCCTTGAAGGATACAACCAACTGACCAATCAGGAGCCGGCTTCTGCAGCACACTACCCTGAGGTACACATCCTTAACCCTTGTGTCCTGCTTCAAGGACACATAATACTGCTTGTTCCACCTCTCTCAGGCTCAGTGAGGTACATATAAGACTTATACACTCATTGTCTCCTTAAAGGATACTCCTTGTATCCCTCAGAGATACATCCCCAACCCTTGCATCCTTCAAGGACACAACTCACCCGTTTTGTGACCATTTTGTTTAATTTACACATATGCCTCAAGGACATAAAACAGACAGTCCTTGCGACCCTCAGGTACACATCCACACATCTTGTGTCCTTGAGGAACAGAACTCACTTGTGTCCTTGAAGGACACAACACCCTGCTTGTGTCCTTAAGGTATGCATCTACACTCCTTGTGTCCTTGAAGGACACATCCTATTGGTCACCTATTGGTCACTCAGGTCAACATAAACCCCCTAAGATGAACAACCATGCACCTTGGATTCCTCCAGGACAGAACCATGCTCTTTGGATTGCTCCACGACAGAACCCCACACATTGTGTCCCTTTAGGACACAACCATGCTCAAACTCAAAGACAAGCAGAGCAGGGCGGTGATTGGCCCATTCCTTGTAGCCTTTAAGGAGACTACATAATGAGTATACCTAGTGTCCTTAAGGGACACAGGAAGCTGACCATCGGCCCCGCTGCCCAGGGCCAATTGCCTATTTTACATGATTTCCTGTCTATATAGTGTCATTTGAATGCTACCATAATGGTATGTTTAAGCACCGGCCCCTTGGCCAATTGTTTAAGCACCGGCACCTTGGCCAATTGAAGTCAATAAGGGCTGGAAGGTTTATATAATGAGGTCGCACTAGCAATGCACTATAAAGTGGAAAGCCTAGTCATCCAGCTGCTGTCTGACTCAATACCCAGAGATGTCCCAATGTCCCATAAGTGAGTGATAATAGGGAGGTTACCAATTTCCATGCCGGAAGTGTCTGGTGGAGGCATTTGCCATTGACTATGTGACCAATAGATCACGTGACAGTCATGATGTCAGGGAAGGGGTTTCCTGACCCCAACTGTAGTGTCTCTTTGTGTGATATATTTACATTACTGAGTCGCAGTAAGACTTTTTGGGACTGCGTCTTAGATACTTTCCTCTTAATGGCTGCTGATATACCATAACAACCATACTGTCAGGTTCTGGTACCTTCTGTTGTCTGTGACAGAGTTCTACTTTATATCCTTAGTCCTGATCTGAGTGACCCTAGGACGACATCAACCACTGCCCCCAAGTGGCAAAATACAGAACCATAACAAGATGCCCCTTGTCCTGAGTGACCTCTTAATGATCTGACTCACCCGTGTTGTGCTTCACAATGCAGCCATACATGTTTCTGTGTTTTTATTGGTTTCTTTTTTGTATGTGTTTTCCTTCTCCTTTTTTTTATAGATTTTATTAAGCCATTCCGCCCTTTCTGACTCAGTGGATGACTGGGCCATGGTTCAGCTAATATACTGGTTGTTGAACTGATCCGCAGAGTAACGTATAATGCTTCATCATGAAAGAAACGTATGTATGTTATAAATTCAATGACGACAAACCAACCCCAAGGTCAATGGAGACCATTTACGGACCTTTTTGTGTTTGTTCCCAAGCAATGATGATTATAACTAGGCTTTGTGTATCCAACTATTTCTGGACAGACAGTTGCATATCAACTAAACACAGGGAGTCACTTAGGCCGACCGCCATCATGTCTGCCACTGGGTGCAGCCAACATTTGACCATCACCGTTATCTTCAGTCTCAAGGACATGGACCCAACCAATCAGATCACAGATAAACCTTCACTGCTACCGCCTCATTCCCTTGATATCTGTGCTTTATTCCTTCCGAACGCAGTAAGACATATCTTTGGAAGCCATCTTGGCCTCTTTGTGTTGCTTTGATCTCAGAATGAGGCGGACATGATGGAAATTGGTTCGGGTGCTCTAGTTCCTGAAAAATGGCAGCCCGAACCACTTGTTACATGGCAACCAGTGACATGCCAGAATTGACAGTGACAGATACCAGTTGACACCTTTTCCTGGAGAAGTTTACACTTATTCCCAAAGCAGGTGACACCTCTTCCTGACAGGCTCAACAGATTCCCATGGCAGAATTGACACCAAAACGTCATCTCCTGCTCTGGACTGAAACATACAATAAATTCTGTATCATGGCAGGGAAAGAATTAGACAATAGGAAGGCATTGACTGAAGTACTTCACTAGGATTAAGGGGGGATTGCCATTAGAGAGCTTGATACACGACAAATGGTTTCCGAAAGGTCAGACAGGATATCCTTTTGTACACAGTGCATGGCCAATTAGAGTCTGAGTTCCTGAGCTACTGAGGGCAAAATAAATTTCAATGCTGATTGAGCTGGCGCTCACTCTTCAGGCACATCACAGAGCTTGGGCTATCAAAACTGTAGACAGTTTTAATGGATGCTTTCCTATGATGGTCCAACTTTAGTTTCAAGATTTCAGCTCAGCTCATGATAGAGGTAAAATTTCCTCTGGCGTGTGCCTGAACAGAGACCTTGGGGATAGTGCGAGGTAAATGTGGATAGTTTGTAACATTATGTGTAGGCTGTCATCAGTATGTACCCTTAGACCCCCCAATGGACCTGTTAGCAGTCCTATTTATACCGCTGAGCCTTTCGTTCTTACATTAAGAAAATTGACAGGTGAATCTACAGGCTATACAATGTACAATGTCATGACACTGTCTGCACAATGTCGTGACACTGTCATGCAAGTAAAAGTTATTTTTTATACAAAGCCCTGTCCCATGCTCACCACCTAGCCACAGAAGGCATGTTACTGGCGGGGATGTGGTTCGTGCCTTGGCGTTTTGAAAGAACTGACCAAACGTGGTATTGATAAATCAGAGCAGTCAATTTACTGTGCCTTTATTTTAAAAGGATAGAATTCCCCCATCAATGCAGCATACTATAGACCCTATAACATCACCTTTTCCCAAGGTCTGAGCTCCTGATAGGCATTCACATCCTTATCCATCGTTAGTGACTGATTTGGCAGCTATAGATCATGCCAGGTTCATTGTGTATAGAACCTGTTTCAGATTGCTCCAGTGACCTCTGCACTCCATAGATCCAACACCGATCAATACGCCTTTGTGGTTATGGCCTAAAGTGGTGGCCACAATGCCCATAGAAGGCCTTCAATGAACGATAAATACCATTACCAGGCCCATCAGTGCTGGTCCAACAGGCTGAAATATGGTTATCTCAGTCTGAGTACATAGCATTTAGGCATACTGGAATTCTGAGAATGGTATGGTCCAGTCCACAAAAAGGGAGGTTCCACAAAAAGGAAGGGTCCTTGACCTAACAAAGGGTGTTCAATAATCAACATTGTGCAGAAAGGCAGCACTGGTGAAAGAAAAGGTGCTAAAATAGTACATACTTCTATGCTACATCTGTATCATACAGCAAGACATAATAGACGTAGCACCAGCAAGCTATGAAGTACTGGATCCATATCTGCTGTCAACAAAGGGATATGTGAGACACTCAGTGGTTATCTGATACCAATTCAAAGACTGGGGCTGCATGGAGCCAGTTCAGATTGCAAAGTACTTTGGGATAAAGAGGAAAGGCAGTGCTGTTATTCCTGTAGTGAATTCCCTACAATATGCCATTGGCACTCACTAATCCCTCAAATAACCCAGCAGCTTTGATACCCCCTCCAATGGTCTCCACTCCCGACTGGAAATGATGGTGATATAGTGATTTGAAAAACAGTTCAGAGTAGTTCAGAGTAGGCTTCATCTGAGTATCCGCTTGTAGCGAAATCCAGGAATTTGCACCAAGCTCTAATAAAATGTTTCTGGGAAGTCTAGTGAGCCCATTAGCCTCACACTATACAATGCTACTGTTCCCAAATCAGCAGAGGACATCCGGTATGTTGCCTCTCTCATTCCTTCGTTGCTTACCCTCATGCCCTTTCTCTATCACTAGACCACAGCCGGGTTTAGAAGCACATCTGGCTGTCAGTCCCAATAAAACTAGCTTCTACTCCTAGCTTTAGAGGGACTGTGTTGGAGGCCCGCAGCAAATACTAGATCCAAAGTCACATTTCGAGAGAGTGCGTAATGGATGTATGAACTTGTTCTCAGTTATCGTGTTATCCTATATTCAACAAACCCATCATGTCAAATGAAGAATTGAGAATTACCAATTTTATATATAAAAAAAAAGAAACTTCTAATGCATAGAGCCATATTCATAACATTATTAATGCAATCTAGTGTTGATCCTGCAGATGACTTGTCATCAGCACAGCACAGAACAGCATCACCCCATTATGACACTCTGTGTGATTTCACACAGTTCCACCTCTGGCACACAATGACACTCCATCACATATATACGAGTCTGTGGTGCCAAAATCCTATATGCTCCAAGCCTTGCTTTATATAGCCCATGCCCCTGCACTGATTCACTGGGTATGAAGCCAGGCTTGCACGTTGTGTGCATTCGACCCCTGACAGATTGTGAGATTGCATGGTGACAGGAGATTGGCGTGATGTCCAGATTACTTAATTTGCAGATCTGCAATTTACAATGCACACAGCTCAAATCACTGATTGGGATTACAAATCTGGACAGCCATGTTTAAAATTTGATGATACGGCACAGCAGAAATCTAGAACACTGTTTTGTCCAACTCAGAGAACTGAAACTAAGTGATGCTAAACTATCATATCGAATGGTTGCAACCCCCTAGCTAACTAATGTCAGTTATGATCCAAGGAAAAGGAGGAATAATATATAGCAATGTTGTTCTTTTCATTTTCACAAAGCATTTTAGCTTTGTAAGGGTAGCTTAATTGACCATTTGTTATATCAGCGAGTAATTGGAGAATTCTAGATTCATGCTGACCTTGCAGAATTGGTGCAATCGGTCTGCATGATGCCCCATTGCAGTGTCTGCCTTTATAATTTTGGACAATCACAGACCCTGAATAATGGGCATAAACTTCTTTTACAGCACAAATAAGCATGTCATCATGCCCAAAACTAATACTAGGGTAAAATTGGGTAGTATCGCGCATCTTGTAGTATCGTGCATCTGCTCTTCAAGAGGCATATTATCCAAAATATATGAGATTTTTCAAAATTTCTTTTTCCAGTAGCTGGCCATGTAACATCCACCCATATTTCAATGTAGTTTACAAATCTGCATTGCATATGGATTTTCAGAGCAGGATGCATACTTACAGGTGTCTCAGTCGTCATCCCTATTGCAGATTTTACAAATAAATTCCCATAGAGACCAATATTAATCAAAATAATGATTGTATCGCGCATATCTTGTTGTAATATCGCGCATATGTTATAGGATTCAAATTAAAAAATCAAAGTGCATTATATATGTAGAAAATGAGCGAAGTGGTAGACATAGATATGATAGGACACTGGTATGATTTTCAGAATGCTAGCCCTAAGGTGAGAGGTGTGACAGAAGTGATGCTGACCCTTGTTGTTTCACACCTAAATCACAGCTAAAGGTGTGATTGCATGTGCGCGATATAAGCTCTATGGGAAGACATATTAGATTTGGGTTGTATCGTGAAATGCGCGATACAACCCTAAGGTGCACGATACAACCCAAAGAATGACTTAGTCTTCAGTACACACATCTCTCACCAAGCAGCAGTTACAGCAGTCCCCTTTCCCAAGGATATTGAGTGCGGCCCAGGTCCATATCTGTACCAGTCATTACCACCTCTCTCTGTATCACCTGCTTAGAAGGGCAGCAGTTGTTTGGGTTGTATCGTGATAACCTGCGCGATACTACCCAATTTTACCCTATCTGTGTAAGTTGACAGATATTGTATTATTCTTAGTTCAGGTATGTCTACCTAATATGAGTAATAAGCTGACAAAGATAATATCCAATAAGCTCATTAAACCAGGTCTGTTTCATTTAAAATGAAGAGGTTTCATGGATCATTTTGGTATACGAATCATCAAAATCTGATATGGAGTAGCCGGAGAAAGTCCCGTGATTATGTATGATGTAATTTATGTGCAGCACTAGTGGGGCCACCTGGTGGCCATAAATAACACTAATCCCCTTAATGGTACGTTTTCCCACGTTTTGTCACATCTAATGGACTTCTGTCAGAGATCAATGGATCATCTAAATGTAGGAAGCCTTGCATAAAGTTATTGATGCTGTCCTTACAATTCACATGTCCCTGAACATTATATGTTTTATAGAGGAAGGGAAATGTCATCTTTTATCGGCATAACATCTGAGTAAAAATCTGGAATTCAAAATCTGAGATGAACTAACCATAATTACATCATTAATATAATTCTCTAATCTAAGTCAATAGAAAATTGAATGTGTGTTTTCAACACAAATACCCAGGGCTGAATCATTGAAAATCAAAGGTGGTGTGACATGTAAAAGGCAAAATATAATCTAGAGTCGTCTCTGGAACTGTCTCTGGATTCGTCTCTGGAACTGTCTCTGTAATTGTCTCTGGAGTTGTCCCTGGAGGCCATAGTCCATAGTACAGACTGTGGACAGCATGGTGGCCGGGGTGGACCACCTGTGGCATGAGGAGACAAATTTTCCTCGCAGCCCAAGATATCATGACCTTCAAGGATTACTATGTTAAAAAACCTTTCTGCCTCCGCTTTGGACAGTGAGTTTCGGTCTGTAAGTTTGGGGCCTTGTCATGTATGCATGGGGCCCTTTCCCTCTTTACATTCCTTTGTTTGTTTAACATTAAGCCTATTGGATACCACACATACCAAAGGTGTCTCACCTCAGGTTCTCCATTGAACTCTATGTGTTAGAGTGAAAGTCAAAAAAAAGAAGGGCTGTGTATGTGACTGTCCTCCCTAATAACTTCTTTTAACATGATCAAAGGATTTTCTTTCCACCATGTATTTTAACTTAAGTGTCTGAGGGATTGGATGCCATTCTTTTTTTCAGCAAGTATGAGCTAAAAAGCCTTTAAAAAGCTGCTGAAACTTGACAAATAGCATCTTAATTTTGTGGGAAAGTGGCACCTAAGACCACAGTGCATGAGTGCACTGGGTCAAAAAGTTAAAGCATAGGGGAAGCAGCATCAGCAGAGTCTCTAAACCTGAGTCTCTAAAACCTTAGTCTGCCTCTCTCTTCTTTAGTACTTTTTTTAAAACCTTTTTCTCCCCTGTCTGGCACTTTACTTCTCTTAACCTTAACAGCTACATCCTCCTCATCCAGCACAGACAGAAGGAATCTTAGACACTGATCTCCCACATTCAGTCCTATCCAGTGACAACTGCTATTTTCATGAATTTATTTTATATTGGCTTTACAGAACAAGAAGCGTTTTACCGTATTTGAAAAAAGCCCGTCTGGGTGGTGTCTGGGGTTCATGATAGCTACAACATAAGCCTCCCCTCCTCATTCCATTTTCAGAGTGTTTTTTTTTTTTTTTTTTTTTTTTTTTTTTTTGGGGGGGGGGGGGGGCAGGGAGGCGCATGACACATCCCTGCTGTTCTGATGGGACAATAACAGTTGTTAATCATTTTTGATGAGTCAATTCCCACTGGGCACATCAATGTTGATTCAGCATTGAAACAACGTTTGCAATGTTTGCATATCAACATTGATTTAGGGTTGAAATAGAATTGAAATTGAAAGTTGAAACAACATACTCAAAATCAACTGTGATTCAACATCTAACCATCAGCGCTGATTCAATGTTTGTGTTTCTATGTTGACTCAACATTGTTTCAACAATGTTGAAACAACATTGACAGTTGTTTTGTTGACATATCAATGTTGAATCAACATTGTATCAACATTGACATCAATATTGTTGATTCAACATTGACAAATCAATGTTGAATCAACGTTGAGTTGACAACAATATTTCAACATTGATATGTCAACTGTTGACTGGATGTTGAAATGGTGATGGTTGACAACATTGAAATACAAATATTGAAAAAGTGTTGAAAACAGGTTGATCAACACCATCAACATAACATCAACTGGTTGTCAATGTTGATGCAACATTGTGTGCCCACTGGGTTACTGCCTACTCACTGTCATCTACCATCTGCTAGGTGCGGGGACCGAAAGATACAAATAGTTTTTGTGTGGTGTTTTTGTGCATTTTGTGCAATCAGATTTTGATTCCCAATATATGCATACACAAAATGGCTAGTAGGGCATGTGGCAGTACCTGACATATTATATCCTACAACATTAGTTACAGGGGACGTAAGTATTATATCTTCAGGATTAAGTAATGGCCTGCGTCTAAAACATGGTGAGGAACAGACCTAATCGGTAAGGGTAAAAGAATGCATGCCGTACTGGCTACGAAGGGAAAAAGCCTAAGCTGTTCAGCCTACTTGAGGCCTCATATATATATGCCTTAGGCTACTCTGAGGGTGTGTGAGTTTGAGCAGTCCCTTTGATACCATTAAAGGCACAGTACGCCTTAAGGAGGTGGCACTAAATGGTTCTGTGTGAAGAGCCTTTGTCTGGAGAGTAAAATATCCTTGATGAGATCAGGTATAATGGCGTTATCTCTACCCAGAGTATTCCCTCACACAAAAGATGCTTTTTTTCTATATTTTTTCTCCCCTTCCATTGTTATTCTTTACCAAATGTGTTTTAGTATCAATATCAATATAGCCAGGTGTGCGAGAGAAGAAAATGGAAATCTACAAATATTCTCCATCTGAGCATGTCAGCACCCAGCCTGGATGAAGAGATGTAAGGGATCCTGAAGCTAAATAACTGGATGTTGTCCTGAAATATAAGAGGGCAGGTTGTGGCTGAGAAGGATGGAGTAGAGGCTCAGTGGTAGACTGGCGGCAGTCCCTGAGCTATCCTCCCAACGCCACTATACCCCCACCCTTCTCGCTCTGCTGTGCATAGATTCACTAGAAATTGATTCATTAGAAATGTTTTTCATTTTCATTTTTCCACCTTATTTCAAATCTCTCATAGCAAGATCTATGGACTTGAGCAAGTCTAGATTCGCTAGAAATTGATTCACTAGAAATGTTTTTCATTTTCATTTTCCCACCTTATTTCAAATCTCTCATAGCAAGATCTATGGACTTGAGCAAGTCTAGCTCAGTGGGGACGTCTGTGAAGACCATGTCTGTCATCATACTGTGTGATTATCGTCATAGAGGGTACTTTTACCACCAGGGAGGCTGGATAATGATGGGGGCTGCTGGTCAGATCTGACCGTCTCTATAAGTTGGGCATGGATGGCGGGTGGGTAGATAAATGTGGAAGTGGTATTTATACTAAATCATAGGTACCTAACTGATAATCCAACATTATTACACATTTATGGTATTGACTAACACAAAGTATTATTACACACAGGATGAATTGTCATTAGCTCAATATTACATGTCCTAGTAGATTATCATTTGTGCATGACCTGCATATTAATCATTATAATGCTGTACATGGAAAAAAACTTGATTTGCCAATTACTTAAAAGTAACATGAGAATGGAACGCTGGCAGATGGGGTACACCAAGGGCTTTCTGCAGTGGGTTCCACTTGGGAAATTCATCGATTTGAAGACATTTGAAGTCTTGAGTGGAGAGTGCCCGATGAGGGGTATAATCCCCCAGTTTGGTGTGAGAGTCCTCCTGGGCGTGAAGGGGAGATGAGTGCACACAGACTACTGCATCTAGTCAATATTCCCAATACTATCTCCACCTCTCACCCATCCCCACACTCACACTCCTGTACTGGAACTCAGACACTGCCCTACACTCATCCCTCACCCAACTCAATTTCTTCTTTCAAAAGTCCCGTTTCAATATTCATTCCTTTTCGATTAAATGTATCTACTGTTTCTAGCTTGAATTTATATGAAGGTCACATATCTTATAATTTTGAATATTGACCTTTTTAATACTATTTTGATATGTTGCACCTGCGACTCCCTTCAACACCAATTGTGCTATTCTCTACTTGCATTAATTTTTCACTAACCAGCCTCATGCAAAAGGCTACACCTGCATCCACCCCCCTTTAAAGCCCCAACTATTGATAAAATGATTTTAAAATTTCTCATAATCTTTCTTATAATCTTTTAATCCCCATGACTCCCCTATCTTTCCATCACCACCCCCTCCCCCTTTTCATCATCCCAAGATCCTCTTCCCATCCATCTCTCCACCCCCAACTCATACACAGCGGTTATGTGGAACTGTAGGTTACCTCTCAGCCATTCATAAATTCTATTGACCGGTATTATTGATTGAGGGGCTGGTGGATGCTGTGGTGACAAGGAGGGGGGGGGATGGCTGGCAGGGGTAGGTAGCCGTTCCATACAGGGCAGTATTGGCCACTAACTGGTCTGGAGCTGGATCCGGCGCCACACACTGATAAGAAGTGATGAGATGGGACCAGCATGTCTCTGGAAGTGGGTGTTAACCAACGACAAGGTACCCACCATGGTTTGTGTTATCAGTGGGGTTTACCTCAACCAGCGAAATTCAAAATGGCGGCTCCTCTATGCCGCCATACTGAGTCCTATAGGGCAACATAGGGCAGTAACTGTGTAACTGCCCATTCTAGATGGGACTCCCATTTTGCCCACCTCAGTGCAAGGTTTCCCGCATATATCTAGAAGCATGTCATCTGTATGAATGAAAGTCTACTAGGGTGAAGTGTTACCTTTAGGAACCGGCTCATTTCCAAGACCCTTCAACGTAATTATTATTCCCCATTCTCATAACCCCTAGTGGAGGCCGCCATTGTTTGATATTCATAACAGCACCAGTTGCATCCTATGAATTCTGCAGGGAATTACCTTATTGGTTGATAATTCATCCCAATGGCTGCCTCAGCTACTACCACATCACCGGTGCTGTACTAAACCATCAACATCCATATGAATAATACTTGTTTAACCACTTAAAGGTAACATAGTGTAATTATGTCCCTATATCTGCATGGTGGATGGATGTAGAACATGTGTTTCATGGAGAGGCTTTGCAATAATGCATCGAGCTAATCCTATAGGACTGATGCATTTCTGACAACCACAAGTATGTACCATTGGAGATCTACCTCCCAGTAATTGGTAAAGCAAAATGACAAATGGTTATAGAACCGTAAGGCATTATCCTGTTTTAAAGGGTTATGGTCCCAGACAGGAGCATTATGTGTATGTCTCAGTTGGTGTTGATGGGGCTATAGCTGCTGGATCCATACATTTATCCCCACTTCTGACGATGAATAGCATTGACCGAGGCTTATGTGCTGTTGCCAGACCATAAATACACAGTAGACAGATGTATAACACGTAGATCCATACTCAATTTATTCAAGATTACCAGCATAGGTCCATGATTGCATGGGGCAGACATCACACAAAATATGTATAGATAGCTAGCGGAATGCATCATTCATCCTCCATAGCATCATCATCCATATCATCATCCCATATAATGTTCAATTGTCTAGACGAACTTCCATGCTTTATTCATGACACTTTCCATTTTCATCTTGGAGACCAAAGTGAAAATGAAATGGTAAAAAATCGTTGGTCAATCTACACTATACTCCTCAACCCTTTCCTTTTTACAAAAAAAAAGGTATGAGAAACGTGACGAATGGTCCTAGAAGAATAGGCCCATAACCTCAAAGTATTCAAAGGGCATATTCATAAACCAGAGACTGAAAGACCAAAGCTTAAGGCATGGCGAAAAAAGGATCAAGGGAATAAAGAAGGAGCTAGATCCAGTATTGATGTGAAAACGAGGGTACAAGCCTTTTAGACTGTAATTCCTACCCTTCCACCCTGAGAGTTCTTACCACACCAGTACTCGGTGCCTAAAGGGCCCATCTTTGCTATTCTGGTGTGGTGAAAAGAGGTATTTAGGGGTAGATACCCCTGAGTAGTGACCACCATCCTTAAGGTGTAGTACAGAGGGATGTAGGATTAGACATAGTCTGTGGTTGGCATCAGTAAGCTTGGGGAGTCTGTATCTGGATTGGACAGCCATGGCTGATATAACAAGGCTTTACTAGTACCGAAGTTATAATTTGTATAGGTATATTTAGCAGAAATTAAAACCCTGAGGAATTCTTCCTTATCTCAATCTGAATTAGGGATATGGGAAGGGTAAGCGGGAAATGGTACTTATGTTGGTATGTTTCCGATGGCCTTGCTTTGCAGTGTGGTGTTTCACAAACCAAAGATAATAATGGTCATAGAATAACCATTTCTATAACCATATTATGACTATTGTAAAGTTACAACCACTCCTATCTTGGTCAGGTCATATTAAGAAATATATTAGAATATACTAGTGGCCTTTGTAGAAACACCTGCTAGTGTAAGCCTAAAACCAATCTTAAAACAGCTATCACATCTAGTTATAACCAGTTGTAAATATTGCCATCTTGTGAAACACCACACAGTGGGCATATATTTTAAAGCTTCAAACATGCCTTTTGAAACCGTATAACTCTCTCCAGTAGTAGCTGACCCAGGATTTGGAAATGGAGGAGGCATGGCCCAAAAGAAGGGGATGCAGCCCCATTTCTGAGCAAGTCTTTGGGGTCCAAAGTAAGCAATACACTCTTAAGTGCAGATGTCATGCATCTAAATCCATCAATAAATTCGGCTAAGAAATGTGATTTTCTACCCATGGCGCCCTCAAAACACCTGTAATCCTCTTATACAACGGCTACATCTCGTCAGCCTCTGATCCATCCAGTGGGGGTCATAACCTACCTAATCCAAACTGGTAGTTTCCGAGGTAAGTATAGAGAACGCCAAGTGTCTCATCAACAAATCATGACTCAACAATTTGTTGGCAAAGATTCATCCGGGCATTTGGCACATCTCCACTTCCCAACAAACACAGACAGCAACAGCCCTGGTATGGTCTGCCTGGGGCCATTGTCTTTCTCTTTTTATCTCTTTGCTTCTTCTTTTCATCCTACATTTTGCTGTGGTTGCTGAGACTGCACTGGGTTGAGCTAACAGTGGTTTATCTCTTACTGGGTGTCGATTGACATAGTGACTGTTGTATGTTTACATGTTAACACAAGTCACTTCTAGGCACAGCAGCTCCGGACACGGCAACGTCTTAACAATGAATAACACTGGCCAAAAGAACTTTTCAATGTCACATGGAGCAGAGTAATAATGGTACAAACCTTTAATTATTTTTTTCCTCTCCATTTTTGATATCGTCATATCTATGTTTCTCATCTATATAACATGATTAAAACAGGTGATAAAACTACTTTTGTTTTACATGAACCGATCTCTGCCTTCATGGATCCGCACGCACCAATCCTTCAGAATAGACATGCACGGACCATATTACATTTCTATGAGGAATATTTAAAAGGTGGAGATCCTGGCCCTTGATTCCAGCTAAAGTGGTCGGATGGGGAGGTGATTAGGGGAAGGGTTTTCCACTCCTCAAGAGTTTTGTGGCATCCATTAGGCTCCCCTCATATCCTTTCTGTTCCCAAAGCTTTGAATATCGTAAAGATCTGAATGGGGAGGTGGGGAGGGAGAGACTATGCTTATTCCTCCCCGGACACTAATGATATCCATGGCTGCTTACCACTATTTCTACTAAATCAAACAAGCCTTTGATATCCTCATTTCTGTAAATCGCAAGGCTGTTTGATAGCATCCCCATTTTAGTAACCTTAGCAATGGCAACACTGTATAAAAAATAGTTAGCCAGTTGTTTACCAGGCAATTCTGCCCAGTACCTAATTTGAACAAGGATATAAGGACACCTCTCCCTGGAAGATATTTTGGTGAATGTTATTGATCTTTGCTAATGATTAAACTGCTAACTCCTAAATTTGTTTTGACAGACAAGTCTAGACATGTCTTAAAATAAATTGAAATCACCATTAAACCTTAAAAAGCCATTTCCCCCAAGGAGGCACGTTTTCCCCCACCTGGCCACATCTATATAAACAGTATGACCAGAGTATTTAAAAAATATAGTATTAGTATGTATGCAGATGATCTCGCCATTTTCTGTACCGGAAAAGATGCTACAGTTCTAAGAGATATAATGCGAGAGGAATTGGATGTGCTCTCTATCTGGTATAAAAAGTATAAGTTAACAATAAATAATGATAAATCTAAGGTGCTATGGTGTGGTATCAAAAAAGACTGTGATATTATGAAAAACCTAAAACTTGTAGTAAGTGGCAATATACTAGAAACTGTCGATAAGTTCAATTATCTTGGTGCTATCATTGATTATAAACTGAGCTTTGCGCCTTTTTGTAAGCAGAAAATATCAACTGTGATGTATATAGGGCTTAGTACTGAGGCCTAGTGCATCCGCCATTGCTTTATCTGGGAGCTGGCGAGATAAGCACTGATAACAACCTGCATGGTGGGTACCAGCTGTTACATAATGTACCCAAAACATTCTGCAGTGAATGGAGGGAGGCATCTCATTAAGTGATATTGTATCACGGGACAGCCCTATAGGCTATATCAATTACGTAAGATAAGGAAGTATATTGACAAACAACTCAGTGTCTTAATTTTTAAGCAAATGATTATGCCTATCTTACCTCAGATGCCTATGCCAAGAATGTACAGATCCTTCAAAATGACTGCCTAAGATGTATGAATATCAGGGACCGTAGAGATATGTCTATGGATGATTTACATGCATTGTGTAGTGTAGAATATTTAATTGCCAGACGGAAGAGGCGTCTGTTAAGAAAAATGTATGATATAAGTAGATATGAGTCCAACATACTTGAGCCAGTTAGGCAACTACGCAGTAATTGTAAAATAAAGCTTAAAGTAGGAATGGCTAATGGTATGATGTATGAAATATTCCCCCTTTATCGCGGTACCCTTTACTGGCGCATACTACCAGTGATGTACAACATGCTGACTCCAAAGAGTCATTTATGAACAAGCTTATGACCTTGGATGAATGAGTATGGGTATTCCAGTGTTTGGACGCTGTATATTTACTTATTCATCAATGACACATGTCTGGAGGTGCACCAATCGAATTTTTGTGAAATACATTGTAGTAAACCTACTGTAATGAAATCCTATTGCACTATTGTATCTGTCCTGTGTGTACCAGTCGGAGTAAATTCGGCTTTTTGTCTTGTCCTGCTTTGGTTCATACCTACATGATTGTGAGGGTGTCCCTTTTCTGTATTTGTTTGTATGTGTACTATAATTATTGGACACATCAAAAAAATTACAACTGTAATGTTTGTTGTTCCAAATAAAAATTTATTCAACTTAACGATGCCTGTGTGTGATTTGGAAACACAAGACACACGGTGTGGGTAGAAAGAGGGCTGTGGCAGAAGGGAGGGGTGTTAATAGGTCTGGGACTAAACCCTTGGTTATTCCCCCTAGGGTCTGCATGGAGACAGAGGACCGAAGTACAATGGTTTTATTGAAGTAGAAATAGAAGCCAAACGTCTAACAGTTACTGTATATGCCTATATCTCCTCCCACACCCCACACCCCGCCCTTTACTATTTCTCAAGAAGCGGGTTGACTCTCAGGTGTGCTGTGGGAGCAGGAGGGTATCTCAAAAAGATTTGGAATTGATCCTGTTGGAGGTGATAATTCCAAAATTGAACTCACTGCACTGACCTTCTGGAGTGGATTCCCTCTTGTATTGTAAAGAGGGAGTCAGTTATAGGAGTGGTATAGGAGGGGTCCAGTCTCTTATTTTGCAACTCGACCTATTTCTGTGCAGTTCACTTGTAGCAGAAGTCAAGCAGGGAAGTCTGTTCTTAGGGTGAGAAATGTAGGAGAACTGCAGGATCAAATAGTTACGGTGAGAACTGGTTTCCCAATCTTTTTGAGATACCCTCCAGGTGCACTTAAGTGTCTTTGACTTCAGGTCGTATAAATCAGTCTTTTAGACCTGGCACATGATCCCGAGTTTCCACTTTAGCCAGGCTTATGTTGCTCTTGGTATTTACCCTAAGGAAAGCAAAGTCTCCCATGTATTTGTCATGATGACTGTTTCATTTTGATGATGGTGCACCTTTTGTTTTCCACCCAAAACAATGCCCTTGGTTAAGGTACTTTTCCTGTGAAACCTTTGTGTATATAGTATACTACCACTGAAAATAATGATATGGCTGATTACTGGTAGATTCCCATCAATTCCTTATTGGGATGGGGCATTGATATAAGTGTTTCTAACCCTTTTACTGATAAAATCACTCATCATAGAAAGTCTTATATATTAATTACGCACATACTGGGGTTGTAATCTGTGAGTACAGGATTAAAACTCCTTCACAGAGCGTAAATGTTCATTCCTTTATTAAACCAACTACTTATCATGTCAAAACAGCAGTACTCTCATCTTTGCCCCTCTCTTTAATCTCACTGAGTAGATCCTTGTGCAACCTGTTCTAGCTTAATCAAAATCAGGATAAGACGTTTCCTGACATGGCAATGTTTTGTGAGACATGGTGTCTATGCTAAAGGGGTATATTAATTTTATCTCCCTACCAACATGTGAGTTTTTGTTTTCTTTTGGTTATTGGTATTGTTAATCCACCACAAAGCCCCTATAGTCGCTATTGTGAGGGTATGGTGTTGATAGATTATAGGAACATTACCATTATTATTCAGAATTAAAAGGTACGATCCAATAACCGCCACTATGGTGATACAAGGGATAACAACACATATATGCAACATCTCAGAGCTTTGCCTGTGGAAATAAAAACCTGGGGATTTCTAGGATAGACCTACTTGAGGCCAATAATAATATCCACAATCCATATGGCCTGAATATTGGCTGAATTAAAGACCCCACTTTTCTTTCAAATCAAATTGCCCGGTCCTTGCAAAGCAATTTTCCTTCTGCCCAGCTCCACCCCTTGTATTGATTAGAACCCTCCCAGGCTTTCTTCTAGGGGTACCTACATCAATACAACAGCTAGTATTGCCGGCTGCTGTTAGGGTCTCCCCTCATGCACATGCTATAGTATAGGCACATCCCTCCAGCATACAAATGGTCTCCTTCAATGTTTTCTAATCTCAGTTTCTGCTCAAGGGGTAGGGTTTAACAGAGGGTGGTAAATACCTGTACTCTCCTCCAGCACCCCACCAGTAACCTTCACCACCCAGGAGCTCATGTTCACTCTGATTACCCCCTCCTGCTCTCGACCCGGCTCCTCCTCCCCTTTCACGATCACCCCAGCCCTACTACATGGACATGTAGAGCTACAGCCATGTCGTGCCCTTCCAACAGTAAACCTGAAAGTCATTTCGTAACCCACTACAATCGCTCTTAGTCCCACGACTGTAAATTCCAAAGTTATTTCTATGGGAATTTGGCACAGCTTGAAAGGTGCAGTTGTAGGTTGGTAAGTGATAACCTCCAGCAGGGGCGTAGGAAAAGGGGGGGGGCCAGGGGGCCTGGGCCCCCCCAATCATGAAGGAGGTGGGGCCTGAATATGTCTGGGCCCCACCAATATTTTCCAAGAACTCATAAACACAATGGAAAAGAAGCTAAAACTTTACATCTCAAATTAGATTATTTTAGTGATGTCATAGGGAGAATGGGAAAGTCAGATCCAAAATTTACCAAAAATCACTTTTCTATATGAACTCTAAATACGCATATATATAGACGCCATCATGCATCAGCCGGCAATTCAAGGTGGACGCGATGGTGCCCTCGCCAGGCCCCCCCCCCCTCCAATGAAGATTTGCTTCCTACGCCTCTGTCCAGGAATGGTACCTAAAAGGGGCATGCTGCCTGACCCTTCCCTAAACAAAGACACATACTTCAGGGATGTAAGTCAGGCATTGGCAAAAATCAGGAAGCCATATATTTACTTGATATAAAAGCCTTCTAGTTTTCTAAACAGCTCTCTTTCCACTTGTATAAGAAAATTTAGGTAATTCATAATTTTCAAAAATCTGGAAATCCTTATACAACCTGAAGACTACTTATTTTACCATTCTGAATTTTTTTCAAATATCCATAGGACCCACCATAGCAAGGTCATAAAGTACACTGGAAAACAATAACTGTTGAATCTATCAGGCAGTGTTGTAAAAATGACCAGTGGACCACCGCAATTGACAGGCATTGAACCAGTGTAGTTTTTACAAGAAGCCCCAGGTGGCAGTACGGTGGTACACAAATGTAGAAAGAATCTGTGAAAATGATGACAGATCTCTGGCAACTTTGGGACAAGAACTGTGTCGTTATTTTGATGACATTTTTTCAGTGTATGCTACAAATACACCAATCCGCTCCTCTACCTAATAAACTGTGTCTAGCCATAGCCTTAACACTTATGGCTTACTTCTTCTACCGCCACCCATGTGGGCCCTCTCATCCACCAGATTACCTTCTATCTATCACTTCTATCACTCCCCACTGCATCTTCCATTTACATGTACCTCCCCATACCCTCTGATCTCCTGATCCTGCCCCGACCTCTCAGTCTCATGTCTATAGCCCATACCCACTGTGTTTCATCCCTTTACTGGTTTTAGCATAGGCCCTTCATAATGTAGCCATTGCATGATCAGTGCTCTTTTGTGGCAACATCTACTAGCCCTCGATCTACACAGTTTTATATGTCACCCCCCAGGTAGCAAAAGGGGTGTGGCCCTACTGTGGCCCACACTTTATTTGGTGTGGCTTCCTATGTGGGCCACAATTGGCTAACCAATGGGCTGCTGACAGTTTCTGTCCCCAGTGAGGTGTGTGGGCCACAATGGGCTAACCAATATGGGCACAGATCAGTCTCAGAGTGGGTTTGGGTTCAACATGGGTTTTTGGTGTGGCTGAAAGTGGGCTGCCCACTTTGATCACATGGCGCCATATGGTCAAAATTTATCATTTTGGGGTCAACATGGCTTTTTGGTGTGGCTGAAAGTGAGCTGACCACTTTGATCAGGTGGCGCCATCTGGGATAGATATTATAGAAAATCTATTTGTTCCTCATTTTTTAAAGTTTTGAACCCTGAAAATGCTCTGCTAGCCTCCAGGTGCTAGCCCCTCCCCTTGGCCTCCATAGTTGGAGGGAGACTAAACATACTGTATTACTCCCCCTATCATCATGATACAGTAGAACCATCAATTCAATTCAGTTGGCCAAGGCATGTCAACCAGACCAAGTCCACATGCTAGCCTTCAAGTTCATAGTGCCTCCCAATGGGTAGCATACTTCAATATAAAATGATTACCACAAGAATGGTGTAGTCACATTAAAAACTGCTGACATCACCTAACTTTGCACATTTCAAATGTATTTTGCCAGTAGATCCAAACTCTGAGAGAATTTGTGTACTGTTATGATTTATATGATTCATTAGCCTATTTCTGTTATATCATACTAAAGAAAATCAATACTGACATGGGGGGAAAGCTGTACATCAGACATAGTGGGGTCATCTAGTGTCAAAGTTCAGAACTCCCAGCTCAGTATGCCTTGTGCAAACCCATCCTCAACCCTGTCTGGGGAATTATCTTTGGAACTGATCTATGCTTGATTCAGGGTGCCCACCTTGAAACCAATCTGTGCCTAAAGTGTTTGCCCATTTTGTAGCTGCGCTGTGCCCAAATCAGTTAGCCTTATGTGGCCCACACAACTTGCTGAGGACAAAAACTGTTGGGAGCCCAACAGTCTTAGTTTAGTTTGCCCTATTAGGGCAACTGAATGTGGCCCTGACTGGAAACCTACCATTTGCCCAACCGAAAACCATGAAGAGTATTCTGCCCGCTTTGAACCAGCTTATCTGAGCTAAAACTGAATTGGCCCTAAGCGGGCTTGCTACATGGGTGGCCATGGCCACATCAAAATCAGCAAGACGTTGGAAAATCTCTCAAATAATATTAGGCTATGAAGAAAAGTACTTTATTTCATGTTGGAAGCAGTGGAATATGCACACCCCATAGGTTTAACACTGGGGCTCCCTTCCTCACACCCCCTGTGATAGAACCTACCCCCATATAATCATCTTTTTATGCATTTTCAAAAGAGTTCTGAACATGTCATATCTATGATTATAAATGTTGTTATTTTCGTGCTTTTTTCCCCTTCTCTTTTATAAAGATTACCTCAAATTCAGAGTGAAATATCTTTCAACGAGTCCCTTGAATAGACCCAATGAAGCACACAACCGCACCCCCCACCTCCTACCTACTTATGTACCACCTAATGCCTCAGCTGGTTGCTGAAGGCTCTTACTCCCTTAACTACCGCCTTATGGGTCCTCTCTATGCACAACACGTCCCTAGCAATCTGCTCTCTACTCCCTGCCCCCATCTTCATAAGAGCCCTTACCATTAAGGGTTTTTGGTAGGCATAGTCGAAAGGCCCCTTGTGAAAAAGAAAGAGAGGTTTGTCCCTTTGCTCTCTTTGACAACCTATAAATCTGGCATTTTCGCAAATGTAGATATAATGGCAAATAATTCGAGGTGTAACTTGTGTTCAGGTTTAAAGCTCGAAGCCAGAAAGATAGAAGTACAATGTTATTGCTCAAAGCTATATCCATTAGGCTAGAGTGTGCTTAGGGGAACTGGGGTATCTTTGGGTCATTCAAGTAATCGTTTAGTCAATGCTCCGAGTCCAATTCGAAAGCCTAAAGGTAAAAAGAAAAGTTCTACAGAAAAGGGACCTATTGCTATTGTATACCCACCGCTATATGCCTAACCTATGTATACATGTCATCTTCATACACTCTAGCTTGGGACACTGATTTTGGCGAAATGTTTTCCCCTGTACACATGCGCGGGGGGGGGGGGTAACCTGGTGGGGGGTTTTGGTTATTATACGAGTGGGGTGGGGGGGGGGGGTTAATAGGGTGCAAGTAGCAAGGTGCAATATTTAGACATTAGATTGGGTGTGGTTCTAGATAGGAAGGTTGGACTCAGGGATACGTGGTCTGTGTTTCAAAGGTCAAAGATGAGAATAGTCGTAAAATATCCGTTTCTGAGACTGTCGTAAAACTACAGTCCTTTTTTCTTCGTCCAGTCATATGCACACATAGAATATACTATTTTCTTTTATAGAAATTATATGTTCACCTAATATTGTGAGACTCTCAAACCTGCAGTCATATCATGGTATGACCGGTTGTAAATATCTCCACCCCATAGGTCTCTTTGGCATAACTCTCACAGCCTCACCCTATTCGGCCTATTTTCTTTCCATTTTTTTAATCTTATAGACTCCAGGACTGCTCAGAAATATTGTCAGTCGTGGTCCTCCTCATAGTAGACCACTTTGCAATGTAACCCTTAATTTGATATTGCCCAACAGAAATCTATATTGAAACTGAAGAAGGTTTACTAGCATCCAAACGTGTCATGCTTCCCTACAATCCACGATCCTTAGGCTATTGTGTAAACTTACTGTAAATTATGGACATGAAAACAGGATGTGGCACCTAAGGTTTAAATAGATTAACAAAGTGGTTAATACCACGTTAGGTGCGAAAATCAACAAAGAACTAATTCAAATAACATCTACAATTTTTGGAAATGATGTAAGTGCTGTAAACCTCTATTTGCATGCCTATCATTACCGAATAATAGCTCATATAAAAAGAATTTCTTGAAGGGAACACATAACAAAAGAATGAATAAATACCAAAAACACTAAACCATGATATTACTACACACGCCCATGCACCCATTCACACCCGTGCACACGGACGCTGGCCTACCACGTGACGACTGACGTCACACAGCCGCGGGGCATTATGGGTAGTAGCCCTCTTTGTCTGGTTGTCACGGGAACCCCTCCAAATCCCCCACCTGACACCGTCATGCTTGGCTGAATATTGAGGTAAATAGCAGGATTGGGGAGGGGGTGAGTCACCCCCTGTGACCTAGTAGGTCTATCTAGTGTAAACTGTGTTGGTGTCTAAGTTATAATGGTACTCTCATTTACAGTAACCTTCATATATTGTTTTATCATCTCTAATATTGTGGTTTTGAATTTATGTTGATATTACGATTGCCAACTACTTGGTGATGTACTCATTAAGTGTTGAATCATGTTATTTTTGGATATGCTGGAGAAGGAGACAGATTTAATATGAGGTATTCCATTACCGATGTATTAGGTATCGTACATGACTGCAATTACTGATCAGTATACATAAATGTAAGTTTGTGAACTAACCGTAGGGAATCCCCTGACTTCAATAAACTGGCTGTTTGATTTTCCACCTCCCCTCCATCTGATATCCCCTTCTCTATCCCAGAAATAACAGATGTGCAGTCAATATCACTTATTCATAAATAGAATGTGATCTCAGCTTCCCTTCTGCCACTGTAGACTGCAGGCGAGAGCTCCCCATACGGCCACCGCAAAACACAGGACCATAACTTTGATCAAATATCCTAACTCACAGCGAAATATTCTATTGGTAATCCTGTGTCACTAGAGTTCCAACACCATGACGAATTACTGTAAGGAATAGCACTATATTAAAGGAAATATTTGATAAATTGTAAGACGTGTTGCCCTGGGCTGCTGCTGGGAGGGCGGGAAGTAGCAGCTGGTGACTGGAGGTGACACATTTGATGTCCCATGTCCCCCACTTCACCTCTGCTATTGAACCCTTAACCCTTGGTGACCCCTGCCAAGAGAAATTGAATTTTAAAAGGATAGTGTCCATCATCTATGTCTATCCTTTCTCTAATTCATCCTCACTAAAAATAGGACGTTTCCATCACACGCACGAGCATTGGCTGGTCTATCCTTTCCAGGTTTCTGAATTTAGATGCTAATTTAATCTAGCCTGGATCGATATCAGGACTAGCTCAGAACCATATCACCTCGCCTCTGTCTCGGGAGACACTCCATAGGGTGCAGCAACAGGGACCCAGACTGTCCCTTGGTGAGCTTTGTGTGTGTGGTTCTGCTTCAGCTTACCATGACCCTCATTAGCTGAGGTCACTAGATGCTGAGTCATCGGCAGATGTGTAACTGAATAGATATCTAACTCTCTTAACCCTGAAGATCCTTATACTGCATACATGCAGTTCTATAACACAGAATATTATGAAATACAGGGATTGAAAGGGTTAAGCCTTAGTGCTGCATTTGGTCTTGAGGTGTATGGCCCTTAGTTGTCATGATGCACAAATGCATTGCATGTATGAAGTGTATCAGCCCTGTTTGGACAAATGTATGCATGTAAAGGATTATGGGCCTAAGCTGAAATCTATGTAGACATACACTACTTTTTAATACTGGCTAGATTATGAGAATCCTAACTCCCGGATCTCCAAAGCAGTATGTCAGATTTATCTCGACAGGACAGCAGTCGGTTCTAGAGGTTGGCATTCTGAATTGAAGATTATCTTGAATATCTTATACAACTACGCCTCCTGTAGGGATTTATATGTGTATCTCCTAGAGACCAGACGTACTCTATTATAACCATGAATAATGCAGTCTCTATGGGGTTTACATGGTAGTATAAAGGCAACAGACCACTGGAAAGGCTTCCCTGCCAGGTAGATAATGAATCATATATAGCATGGCTGAATGATGCTGCCTGCTGCAAATCACCAACTCCCATCTGCTATATACTACTTAGCCCAGGTCTCTTCGCTACTTGCAGACGCAGTGACACCTCTAGGTATTGCACGTATGCATCTAACTGCGCAGTATACTACTCATACCTCCCACTGTACAGTATACTACTCACACCTCCCACTGTACAGTAAACTACTCACACCACTGTACAGTAAACTACTCACACCTCTCACTGTACAGTAAACTACACACACCTCCCACTGCACAGTATACTACTCACACCTCCCACTGTACAGTAAACTACACACACCTCCCACTGTACAGTAAACTACACACACCTCCCACTGTACAGTATACTACACATACCTCCCACTGTACAGTAAACTACACACACCTCCCACTGTACAGTATACTACACACACCTCCCACTGTACAGTATACTACACACACCTCCCACTGTACAGTATACTACACATACCTCCCACTGTACAGTATACTACACACACCTCCCACTGTACAGTATACTACACACACCTCCCACTGTACAGTATACTACACACACCTCCCACTGTACAGTATACTACACATACCTCCCACTGTACAGTATACTACACACACCTCCCACTGTACAGTATACTACACACACCTCCCACTGTACAGTATACTACACACACCTCCCACTGTACAGTATACTACACATACCTCCCACTGTACAGTATACTACACATACCTCCCACTGTACAGTATACTACACATACCTCCCACTGTACAGTATACTACACACACCTCCCACTGTACAGTATACTACACATACCTCCCACTGTACAGTATACTACACATACCTCCCACTGTACAGTAAACTACACACACCTCCCACTGTACAGTATACTACACACACCTCCCACTGTACAGTATACTACACATACCTCCCACTGTACAGTATACTACACACACCTCCCACTGTACAGTATACTACACATACCTCCCACTGTACAGTATACTACTTACACCTCCCACTGTACAGTAAACTACACACACCTCCCACTGTACAGTACACTACTCACACCACTGTACAGTAAACTACTCACACCTCTCACTGTACAGTAAACTACACACACCTCCCACTGTACAGTATACTACTCACACCTCCCACTGTACAGTACACTACTCACACCTCCCACTGTACAGTACACTACTCACACCTCCCACTGTACAGTACACTACTCACACCACTGTACAGTAAACTACTCACACCTCCCACTGTACAGTATACTACTTACACCTCCCACTGTACAGTAAACTACACACACCTCCCACTGTACAGTATACTACTTACACCTCTGTACAGTATACTACTTATACTCTGTACAGTATACTACTCACACCTCTGAACAGTATACTACTTACACTGTACAGTATACTAGTCACACCTCCCACTATACAGTATACCTCCCACTGTACAGTATACTACTTACACCTCTGTACAGTATACTACTTATACTCTGTACAGTATACTGCTCACACCTTTGAACAGTATACTACTTACACTGTACAGTATACTAGTCACACCTCCCACTGTACAGTATACCTCCCACTGTACAGTATACTATTTACACCTCTCACTGTACAGTATACTACTTCACATTACACAGTAGATATTTTACACCCAACCCGGTACACCTGCGTTTTACTGTGCAATTCTGTTATTCTTGTTTCTATTGTTTCCCCACTCGACTCCTCAATGTCCATTCTCCCTGCTTACTTTTACTTGGCTCCAACTACCCCCCTCCCCCAATAAGGGACTCAGCTGTAGTGGGTATCGTTTACCAGCGTACATGTCCCCTACAGGGCAATAAACTCCCCCAGTTCCTATTGTGTACGTGTGTGTGTGGGGGGGGGGGTAGTTTACAGGCAGTAAAACGTGTACCCTGAGACACCACACCCTCCACCCCTGCTACTGTGCCAACCATAACCTGGAGGGTAGTTCCTCCAGTACAGTGCTATAGACCCCAGGATTTGTAGCTTAGGCTACCACAAGCGGTAGGATATATGAGTCTGTGGAGGATGTACGGGCCTACTCGATCTCACTATGTAAAGAACAATGGGCAACATAACCTAAAGATGCTATTGTCCTGAGTACATTAGTTGTGTTGTAAATGTTAACAGTGGAGTTAGGTCTTTGGCTATATAAAATGTATTATGGTAGGTGACATAGAGAGAGGACCACGTCCTATGGATAGATCTACTATCTGAGTAGTATAGGCAAATGCCAGCTATGTACAGGTTTGATTTTGAGCTGTGAGGTTGTTGCTTGGCTACTTTCTCTTGTCTGACATAGAACCTTATTATTTGGATTCATATTAGTGACTCTCAAAGCCTTCATAGTTACAAAATACAAGAAGGGCGGTATTGAGTTATACTGGCATTTTAATGCATTTCAGATGAACCCTGAATAATACGACTCCTGACAACAACACACAAAGTCACGTATACCACATGTGGTATTGTTATCACCTAGCCCACCTGTTAGCACATGGCTGACCGCACCCTAACACCAACAGCTGATAATTAACTATTTTCAGGTAGTATGGTGTTCAGTTGACTGATCACCATACTATGTCACCTGGAAAGCTGGGAGAGGGGCTACTTGCACCATGCCATGCATGATCATGTTTCAACTGACTTAGTGGGGAAGCAGTCATAAGGTTCAATTGTCTGCATATATTATAATGGACTGCCTCAGAGACTGCCTGACACATGTGAATATATCTGAGCCGAAGCAGCTACTGGACAGGATCTATAACTAAGTTAGCTGCTCTTACCACAGCAGGTGTATGGATAGTTAAGTAGAGATAGATGATTTTGGGCATAATGGTGAAGCCTTCAAAAATACTCCAATGCTGTATTATTCGGTAACTGTGAACGAATCCCCATAAACCTTAGATCATGATCTAAATACTATTCACGCCGACCGCTGACTTAACACCTGCCCATGCATGCATAACCAGGACACAAAACACAGCATATATTTACATAATCCTATGGTGAAGCTAATGAATAGCCTGCTCCCCAAGTACTGAGTGATCTTTATCTTTCCACTACCAGTAGCAAATGGGACCATGTATAATGAAGTGCTCTGTTTGCATTGTACACATAAACCAAAACCCACCAAATGAGTGACTCCCTGAGTGGCTAGGTTAAGTAGGTCAGCGAGGTGTTTAAATAGGACATAAATCAATGAACAGCTGTTAGTACCAACTGCTGGTACCAGAGGTGTCCACCAGGGAACTACGACGTAACAGTTACGTCATCGTGTCATAACTGCTCCATTAGTCAATAGAGTGTTAATTATATGATCAAAGCAAATCCCACATTTAGATCCAGCAACAATATCTAATTTGAGGGTGCACTGTTATCCATATGGCAGGGATAATAACCAACCAAGAAATTTACAGCCTAATTTGTGTAAGGCAATGGATAAATGCTCCCTTATTAACTATGATCAGTTGACAGCATTTACTGTGCATGCAGAGTAGAATCCATATTGTGGAACATTGCAGGAATCTAGACCGCAGTAACATCCTCCTATAAGCCCCTGCATTGATAAGAATAAAGACTCCCCTTCTTTAGGTGGCTAATTATAGCAGTCTCTGATCTCCCTCCTAACAGGCTAGCCCAAATATTTTATTGTCTACGTTCATCAATCATCCTGAAATGTGTGAAGTCTGGCTATAGTTAAGTGAAAACATTTCTGGCATATGAAACGCCATGGGGGCATTTAATCGAGGTGCACATTAGATTTCCTTGCATTCCCGCCACAAACGCTGCCAGAGTCAGAACAACTGGAGCAGAAGGTATTTGGCAAGGTCTCACGAGATTTGGCGCCTTCCGCGTGACTTGAGAGCACAGTGGTGGCGCCCCTAGCGGCGGTTTCGGGTAGGAGGCCAGCCGGAAGTGGTGGGAATGGCGTCCACTTGAGGGAGCCAGATACACCAACAACAGCTGTAACAATTGATGCTGGGGGAGCAGGTGGACTGGTATAGAGTAGGGGATAGGGTGGGTGGGGAGGGATACTGGTAGCTCAGGAGTACAATGTGTATGGGAGAAACCAGAAGCTGCTATAAGCCAGGTCTGAGAAGGATTTATCTACGGGGATACATATCAATAACTTGCAGCCTTTTACCCTGATCATGCATTCAATATAATATTATGTAGTGCTTCAGATGTACCAACCTCTATACCCTGGGCACACATACATCCCCTTGCAGTGCAGTAGCAGTGCACCAGTGTAGTTAACCCTCAACTTGCCGTGAGCTGCTCCCTCTATTACCTACATACTGGGGAGGTACAGCTGAAACACACCCCTGGGTGCAAACCTTTGTGGTACCCATATACAGACAGGTTCAACAGGAGCTAATTATGGGGATTGTGCTTACAAATTGTCAAAAATCTGCTCAATTACTATTACATGGTCCTTATAAAATCTTATCTAGATGCCCTACCATATGTTTAAAAGACTCCTGACTAATGTTAATTACAAGCTGTCCTTTCCTTGTACCATTGATGGAAACATGGAGTCTGGTCTAGTTGTGTCAGTTTGGTACAGTTGACAGATTCGTATAACCAACAATAGATGGCGTCTAGTTAGGTCCTAATGAAGTTAAGTGAACAATGCCGAGCAAGCGTCCTCTTACACCATATATCTCCCGTTTCTCATTAAAGGGGGCACATTAATTGTACTCTAAAAGGGAGCCTGAATTGGTAGTAGTATAAATCAAAGTAGATTCTCCCAGGGGAGTCTCTTGGGCCTTCACTCTTTCCAGTTAATGTATTCCCACCTCACTTTCTATTACCCTTACCCACAAGAGGATACCCATTACATATGGAGCAAATAGCCTTCTACCAACAGTATTTTCCTTACTATTTATGCTATACTCACAATGTTACATCAGATTCCATCAGTATTCCCCTCACCCCTAATGGCATTAAATCACCATTCCAGCCCTGCCATTTTGTAGGCTGGTTGGCGGGGTACCTCCACGTGTTTGCATGTTATCAATATGGTAATGTCCTAGGCATAGGGTGATATAAATAGGGGGGAGGGGCTGATTTGCTACTATCTGATAGTAGGGTACGTGGGCGATGGCCATTATCAATCACTCCATTCATCACTGAGCAAGTGTATCTAATAGTACACAAAGGTCTACTCTGTGTTGTGTATTCCCCTCCCTGAGTCTCATCAATATTACATGTATACGCCATCTCTAAATTACCAATTCTTTGAAACATTTATATCTGGAAAGAGTTATAAATATATTTCTAGGTATATCCCCGAGCAACTTCAGCAACGTGTGGTGGCCAGACATGCAAAGAGACTATCATTTGAACACATCCCTTTTGACCCATGCTATCCCTGGCATGATGCAATTGTTTTCATGGATTTTATTCCACCAAATCCCTCACTATTGTCTCTATATTTATCTTGTGAAGTCGGAAGGCACGCCATGGCGTTTAGCCCCAGGGGCGTTGACAAAAGGTCAAAGGAAGCTACAACACAGAGGGATTGTCTTTTTGTGTTTGTGACACCACGAAACGCTGAATGTTGTGGCTTCCCAAGGCAATCCCCAAATAGATGCTCCACCATTCTTTGTATTGGTACAGGAATGAATTGGTTCCTTGCCATCAGCTTACTGATTGTAATTATTTGTAAACTATTGTAAGACTAGAGAATAAAGAGGGCTTTCCTGATTCCCCTGATGTTCGAATAAGCTGCGACAATTAACACTTGCATAATGAAAATAGTTTTTCTAACATTTCTTTGGAATGTTAATATGCAATTGCTCCAACAATTATTTCTGTGTTTTAGTGTTTTACACCTGCTTGCACGGGGACTTCGTTACAAAGGCATCGATCGATCCTCGGATATCTTGCTATTAAGGGGTGCATCCACTGCCGACGGATGGACCATCCGTCGGTTTCGTCCGTTACATTTATCATTGACTTCTATGGAGCAAACAACGGATGAAGGGAAACAGATGGTCCATCCGTCGCACTGGATGCAGCTCTATAGCAAGTGAATTCTCTGCTTTATACCGATTCAAGTATAGCACCACTTTCTTCGATGGAGAACATGCTGCCCCTGATTTTGAACTGGTCTTTTTTTCCTGTACAATACTTTAGATTGTATGAGATTTTGCATAAAGACTTTCGTCCTACAAATAAACAGGCAAACCAGGGAGTCCTGGACTCCAGCCTCCTTAAAGCACACACATGCCAATCCCTTATCACATGAAGTATCCAAGATAATAGAATTAACCAACAGGATGAATCCCCTAATAGCGATGCCTTTTCTATTATCACTAGTATTATCAATCTTTGATAAGAGCATATCAATAATGCTGAAGAACCAATACGAGTACCACCCAGGACCATCATAGCAATAACCATTATGATATTGGCACTCTATTGGGTGCATCGCCAATAATGATCTGAGGAAGATCAAAAGGCTGGTTTGGGATTTTATTAGGATTGGCGTTGGTCAACAGGAGATTCCTGAGGATAGAAGTCATGCAGGAAACAATCATTTTCCAGATGTGGGTACAATAGGCCTACCATACGATGTAGCTAAATTGGATAGCTCAATGTATTGCCACACACTGCCTTTAATAAGATGCCATACAGTAACTAAATTCATGTTTATGGAACAAACGACCAGCTACATATATATAAAACTTCATTCAATATTCCCTATAAATGTCGGGGGGGGGGGTATAGTATACCTCTATATCTATGGTATCAGTACTAATCACCAATCAATCTGGCAGTCACTGCCCCTAATGCCTCTTCCTGACCCACTTTCAGAATAGCAATGCACTCTATAGAGGCATGTTTAGGGGTTTTTGTGGGTTGTTTTGTGCCCCTGTTATACCCTTTTTCTACCCTTTTCCCCTACAATGCCATGCCGGAACCACATCCCATTCATCAGGTATTGTTACCCGGGGGAGGTGTCCCATGGAATAATGGTCCCCCGATGCCGACCTCATGCAAATGGTGTTCTGGTCCAGCCTGTTCCACTTTTACAACTAAGAAAGGGTCCTGATGGCACCACAGCCAATTTGTTTCTTGGCATCTATGTTATTGGTGTAGAATCAAGTACTTGACATAACATGGCATCATAGAATCAAAGGACAATGCCCTGGACTCACTTCCAATATAAATCACCAACAAAGTGACTGTGCCGTAGCCCTGACCTACTTGGCAAAAGCAAAGTCTGACAGTGAAAGCACAGACCAAGGTAGGCATCACAAAGGACCCCCGACCTGTAGCCAGCATGCAGAACCCGCCAAACTAAATACCGTCTGCTGTCACGGCAGACGATACCTGCAATGATACTGTAGAGACCTGGTGTGTGGCGTGAGTGCCATATAAATGGTCTGTACTGCACATAGGGGGCTGGTACTATGTAGTACAGTGGGCAGGGGGATGGTGGCATATAGCTTATATTTATTTCTTTTCTTCTTTTATTTTTTTTGGGGGGAAGGGTGATCGAATAGGGGAGGTATATATGTATAGGGTTTGTATATGTTTTGTGGACATAGGTCAGGATGGTAAAGTATTATGTGTGTATTTATGAGGTGCACGTTCTTTTACCAAATGTTGTTACCAAGGGTTGTGTGAAAGGGATATTATGGGTAGAGGTCAGACAATGACCTTTAATAAAGCTCGACTGTTTATTATATGACTGCAATATCTGCTTACACTGTAATTCACACTTTTGACATAGTACACCAATGTAGTGGCGTCTGCAATGCTAAAGGTGTCTTAAACAGACGAAGATCCTTATATGGAAGATGGAAAAGAGGACACAGAACGAGGGGAGTATCTCAGGAGCTTGTTGCTCCTATGGTAAAAAGGGCTGTCAGTAGGTACCCTCTTTTCAAAAGAAGTCACACTCTGCTTCACCATTCAACTTGCACTCACCACCTGCCTTGTTTAAAACAGAGAGAGCTGCACTATCAGGTACCTACTCATGTCACACACTCTATAGTATATTATACTGACTGACTTCTTCCAACTAGGTACCTACTCAAATCCCCTGTTTTAACACAATACTTGAATGCCCACTTGTGAGCAACAAAAGGGACAAGCTATAGCTACATGGAAAGAAAGGACTGGAAACAAGGGCATTTTTAGCCAGCTCTTCCTTTTACTATAGGAGCAACATCCTCCAGGAATATGAACCGCATACAGCTTATGTCACAACCACAGGTAAAAAGGTTGTAGGGCAGCAGTTGTGACCTACCTCAAAGGCCAGTACCTCCCTACCCCCGGGTAGGGGTCTCTGAGTGGTAGGTTGTTAGGTGTCAGGCACAGTGCTCAAACCTCCAGAGTTGATCCCAAGCTATCTATTATTGTAGAACAAAGATGTACCTCTCTTGGCATTTATATTGCAGAAATGGCTATCTATCAAGTCCCTAGGAATAGAAAAGAACGGAATGGGAAATAATAAGAACTGTCACTCGCTACGATGCCTACAATAGTGCTAACAGAGTGTGAGATGGAAAGTGCACTGTTATAGAATTGCACCTAGCATGGCAGATGTGGGCAGGGGTTGGTGGGCGGGGGCATGGTGGCGGTGTCAGATTAGAGGAAGATGGGCATGAGTGTGGGGGTTGGCTAGATCAGTCTTTGTCAGCGAGCAGTGGTCCCTATAGAAAGGACTGTTATGGCTTATCACTATTATGTTATTTACAAGATAACCTGATTGACTCACTTTGTCAGTACTTGGTACCTTGGGATTAGAATTGCGGTATTGCCATAGAGAATGCCTATGACTATAGGGCTATACAATAAAAATCTTATCCTGCCTTTATGAATATCTCCCTATAACTATTTGCATATTCCCTTCCTTTGTTAGTACAAGTGGCGTCTTTGCAACAAGGGAAAAGGTATAATGACATGTTTGCAAGGGCGGTGGTGTTGACTGAATCACTCTTTTATCTGCCATACTACAAAGGCAGCATATGAAAGAATAGACCTCTAGGTAGCATTTGAAGCTATAACATGACGAGCCTGCTATAATATAGGATTATGTCTGTAAGATTATCATTATAGGCTTTATACTCACCATCATCATGGTGAAGTTTAATCCTTGAAGTTAATCCTCACGTGTATCACCTGTAGATACTAGTGAATCTACCTAATCCTCTAATACTTGTGATAATCCTATCCCAATGCGTATATAATCCAGGGATTAAAATATGAATTCCCTAACGATAAGGCTGTTAGGCAGGGATTTTAGGAAGATATTGAGGAGTGTGACAGTTAAGCCTCAAAAGGTGTGGTTACGATGTGACACCTCCTGGAGGCACACACAGGAGGGTGGGTTAGTGAGACCCTGACTCCTCCAGTAGCTGTCTACAGACTTGTGTGCTAGCAATGTCCTGTGTACTGGAGGTACTGCTGGTAGCTGTTCCTCCAGGGTTGTACCAGTATTAATACCGTTCTAATGTCACAGTGTAAACCTTCTCCAGGGCTGATGGGGTAGGTGAGTAGGGGTGAATATGTGTGGGTGTGCCGCCCCCTCTGCTACTGTCAGATCTGTGTTGATGACTACTACACTGACTGCCTCTGTGAACAACGCACGCCGTCCGCTGCCACTACAGCCGACGCCCACCTCTCCCCTCCTGCCTGACGCTTGTAGCAATCTGAAACTCCAGACGCTTCTAGCTATGGGTGTATATCTAGAGCTGACGCTTGTAGGCCCACTGGAGGCGTCTGTGCTATGGTGTCAGGGAGTGAAATGCTGCTATTGTAAAGGCCTGGTGAAGCCTACCTCCAACACACAACGTGCCACTGCCTCCCTCTGTCTGTCTGCCCCTCCCTCAGTTCTCTCACTACTACCTCAACTGCTGAGCTGCTGCTGCTTCTGCTGCTGCTGCTGCATCTGGGCATTAGCTGGTACAGAGCACTGAGCAGCAGCGTCAGCCTCTCAGTAGACTTATTGTCTATCACTTTCTCTGGCAGTCTTTAATCCATAGTCTACCCAAAGCAACATTTCCCTTAATTCTGCCACCACACTTTCCATATACTACTACCATAGGCCTGTCTCAACCTCTGTTTACCTCCCCTTGCTATTTTTGTGAGGTGGGGAGTAAGAAGTGGGAGGATGCACCTACTTCCAGGTGTTCTCAGTAGGTGGCAGGTTGGACGTCTTTTGTCTGCTACCGTTGCTACCGCTGTTGACGTGGTCGCTGGTTACCGCCGACCAGAAACCTCACGTCGGAACCAGCGTAATAGTGCTGCTGCACTGTAATGGCGACTAGACTTGTTTTAGTCTTGGGCTATTCCTAGGCCCTATATCAAATTTCACAATTAAATGAATAGTGCTAGATATTGTGGCTACTATTTACGGGCCATGGTTTTAATTTACCAGACATTTATCGACAATTAACTGACCAAATATTGGATGATTTATGGGGCTCACAATAAAATCCATCCACTCTCGAGCAAGGGTGTCTAAGAAATTTTCCGAATTTTGCGTGAAATCCTGACAATCAACCCCCCCCCCTAAATTAGTCAAAATAAAATATCTTTCAACTGACCTTTAACCCTTACGTGCCTAGATTAGCAAAAGTGCACTCTTAAGCATGTATCTATGTTCAACAGACCAACATGGGTTTAATAGTAATCAGGTTGATTCAAACACCTGGAGACTCGTAATGCCAAGGGCTTTCCATTGATACCAAATTTGTTATGGTGTATTAAGTATGTAAAATATTATTAGGTCCTATTGCAGAAAATGATAAATTGAAAATAGCTTAAATACCTACATGAAAAGTGCATGCTCTGGCCCTATGAAAAGGGGGGAAATTCAGCAACATTCACTTAATTTTTTATGGGATTTTCTTCAAGGTGTCCAAGTACATTAAATATTGTATTCAGTTTCTATCAGAATGACCTTCTTTGAAATGTCTAAATAAGTTTTTTTAGGATTTTAAAATAGCCATTCCCCCACCACAATGATATTAAAAAGAAAATATGATATTGTGGGTACTTCCATCCAAATCACCCCATTTCAATTTCTTGTGCCACCATTATTCTCTACTGATTCATATAAAACTTTAAACTACCTTTCATAATACATTTTCTGAAAGCCATTTTATTGCCTATTTTGTTAGCATTTGAATCAATATTATAGGTAATGACCTGTACTATGTCAAGCTTGTTGAATAAATCAGCTTTCTTAAAATAATTCTGGGCACGAAAGGGTTAAAGAAAAATAGGTATAAACTGCATTGAGGGCTAGAGTCATGTCGGGTTGATACACTCCCACTGGAGTGGCATGATGCACCAATGCAGCGGATACAAGTTACTCACCCCTGTATATCACGACGACACCCCTGAGTAAATGAAGATGTCTTGAGGCATCAATTTGTTAGACTACAATGTAATGGGTCTAGACCCCTAAAATCGACAGTGTGACATGGCCTTTTCTTAAAATCGACAAAGGACATGGAGCTTCAAGGGACAAGGACATGGGTCAAAAAAGATAGTGACAGGGGACATGGACTTTTCTTAAAATCGACATGTGACATGGAGCTTAGTGACAAGGACAGAGGAAAATACAAATTTAGTGACATTTGACATGGGCTTTTCTTAAAATCGACAAGTGACATGGGGACCCCCCATCTAGACCCCCAATGTAGGCCTACACCTACTCTACTGGCCCCTCTACTGGTAGGCTACTCAGTGCTCTCTTTACTTGGTCTATGCCAGGGTCTATGTTCATTGATTTAGTAGGTTGTAAAAGATCATTGATCCAATAGCACTACAAGAAGAGGACAAAAAGCATTTCTTCTGAGGTCACAGATATGGCTAGACAGACTGCAGCGATCATTTACACATAGCACCGATCAATTGATTAAGAAAAAGGAGGGAATGATTAGATAAGTAGAGTTTTCACAAGTGTTTCTTTTTGTACATTATCTAATATCCAATTGTATCTACGCTGGGTGTCAGACTATTACCTCTACGACACGAAATTTCAAATTATGATAATAGGCAGTACTTAGACATAGCCTATCTTCTTTTAAGCAGCAATATCCCAATCCCAAAAGATACAAACATACGCCCCTCTATATCTACCCATGAACCACATACAAGGCAAGGGGTATGGGGGGGGGGGGTTACTCCTTCTGTATTAGGCCTACCCCATGGCTTACTGAATATAGTCCTTTGAGTCTGGAGATAACATGAAAATGGGTAGGTAAAGAACATGCAGAGGGGCAACGAAAAGTGGACACATGCGGCAATGTGGTGGTTTCCGTTGTCCGTACCAAAAAATAAGTGTACATCAAACTGTCAAAGACAGGGCTTAAACCTCGGAATACAATGATCATATTCTGTACAATTACAGAGTCCTATTATCCTTCATCAAAGGGATACTGCTATTTCCCAGGCTTGTATATTTCTGTAGATTAATAATAATCACCACAGAGTCCTAATATCAAACATCAAAGAGACAACTTAGTGTCTTAAGCACGTATCAGGATGATGTAGGATGAGATAATAATAATGATAATGAGAACATATAAGAAGACCAGCTTGCCACATTTGCAATAGTTGCATATGACAACCCCATACACAAATACACAAATCGACTCTAGCTCGGAGAAATAGAGGATAGACAACTTAATACTAAGTAGAATACAGAATGCATTTCACTGGTGACAATACCGCGCAGGGCTGGGATCACTTACAAACTACTACATTGTATATATTAAATTCAACCAATTTAAGCATACAGGCATGTTCACAATTGGGACTCAATATTCAGTACCACCATATGATATGATGTTAGCAACATATTTGCGTGCAAATTTTCAATCCAACTCAGTTTGCCTTTGAATTGAGTTTTGTGCTCGCTCTCTTTCAGCCATGTGGGCTGTGAGTTCCATAGACTCTGTCCGCGATACAGCTGAGTGTCTATAGCACTCAGTCCATGGTATCATGAGGGGGAAGAGATGTGCCACTCTTGATGCCCTAACCCGGCTGTTTTCAATTGTCGGGACACCCTACCTCTTTCTATACTCTTTGTACATCAGAGCCAGCATCAGCTCATCCCAACGTCGTGACAACCACGGCACACCGCTGATGGTGTGAAGGTCAGCCCTATTGTATGAGCGCACACCTGTATCCTGAGGCCCCTGTTCTGTAACCTTTGCAGCTTCTCTAGATGAGCTTCACTTGCTTCTGTATAGAAAAAGGAGCCATAGTCCATGAGTGTGAGGATACATGTTTTGTAGATCGTTACAGCAGTTTCTCCAGTGATCAGGTGCCGTATCTTTGCCAGATTGAGGAGTCTGGCATTTACAAGAGAGTCAAGTCCTTAATTGCTTTGTCAAAATTGAGCTTGGCATCTAGAGGTACACCTCAATAGGCGTAACAGTCTACGCACTCCAGTTCATCTTGACCAGCTCTGAGGTTCAACTTGGGTATTTGAACTCCTCGAGCACAACTGGTGTACACAATGCACTTGCTCTTTTTGGCGTTCAGTGTAAGCTTTGACTCCTTTAGCCATGAAGCAGCCTCACTGAGTCCCCACTGCAACCTTTCCTCAACTACATGTACCTGTTTGTGGCTCGTGAACAGAGCCACATCATCAGCGTACATTACAATTTCACTCTCCGCATTTTGTTTCTAGCCCGTCTAGATACAAGATGAAGAGCAGGGGCCCCAGCACCGAGCCCTGCCGCACACTGTAGCTGACCGTTGCTACTTCAAACTCAATACTGCCTATACAAGTCTTCTGTGTTCTCTCACTCAGGTAATCACACACCCATGTCAAATTGCACTCCACCGGTGAATCGACCATTGTCTTTGGCAGTGTAGATGTGATTTACTAATTTGTAGGCTGCATCAATGGTTCCCAACCCAATTCTGTATCCAAACTGGCTCTCACTCAATCCTCCTACTGGACAAATGTAGCTTTGTAGATGAATGTGCATAACCTTCTCGGCTATTTTAGAAGGCATTGGCAGTAGTGATATGGGTCGCCAGTTGGAGACATCTGTCTTGACTCCAGCCTTGGGTATGAGAGTCACACGAGCGGCTTTCCATGCCTTTGGGAAAACACTGCTGTCAAAAGAGCATTGCAAGAGTGCAGTGAACTGGGGCACAATGCACAAAAGTGCTGTCTTGAGTACATCTGCTCTAATGTTTGGTATACCTGAAGTCTTCGACTGGGACACCTCTCTGAGCAGGATTTCAACCAATTCAGATGCCACAGTTAGTCTATCGCACTCAGGCACATACTTTTCATTTGGTCGTGCATAAGTGTCACTAATCGGGTCATGCACAAACGCCTTGTTCAGTGCTTTACCCACATTACTGAAAAAGGTGTTTATGTAGTCAGGTGAGTCAGCAGGTGAGATTGTCCTACCAGTACCAGAATCAATCAACATGGGTGCCCGAACTACCTTTGAAGATAGCATTGATCTCACGCAAAAAGCACTTGGGATCATCCTTGCTAGCTTCAAGCTCATTTTTTACAGTTGCAGCCTTGGCATAACGGCACATGTGATTGATTCTGTTCCGAAGACTCTTAACCAATTTCAGTTCCTCCTCATCCTGAGTTCTGCTGAATCTATTCAGCCTCGATTGACGCTCACTCATTAACTCGAATATATCACTTGTCATCCACCCCTTATATTTCGGCCATACTTTCATTTCCTGTAATGGGCAGTTATAATCCAAGAACAAAATCAAGTGCTCCAGGATAAAATCCCACTGTTGATCTGGGGTCTCAAGCTCCCAATATAGTTCCGAGTCAGCACTAATCATCCAATCCCTCTACTCGGTCTCATCATAATTCTTGTAGTGCAATTACCACATCTACTTTAGAGTCAAGTTTGGATTTTTGCTTAATGCAGAAAACCAGAAGATGGTCAGAAAGTAAGGCCGACATGATTCCAGAACTAGACACTGCAAGTGAATCCGTCATGATATTGTCAATGCAGCTCCGCCTCTCATCAGAGGGCCTCATACAACCATTGATCAATAACTTTAGGCCCAACTCCTTGCATTTGTCTGTCAATTCTCTACATGCAGGACTATCAGTTGCCAGGGTATTTATATTTATATCGTCCAAGAGCCATCTCTCATGTCCTGCTGTGTTAACATGTAGACATAATTCTTCAATGTAGTCCAAAAATTGAGGGACTTGACCCTTGGGTGGTCTGTACAAGGTAGTTATAAAAATAGATCTGCACCCCTCCAGTTTGCAACTGATAACCAAACTTTCTACATGTGTACTAATGCTGCTCAGCTCTTCAACAACACAATGGCTGGCAAGACTGTTTCTGATATAACATGCAATCCCACCTCCCTTCTTTCTACCGGGCACAGCTGTCCGGTCTTTGTGAAACAAAGTCTTACCAGGCCACAGTAGGAGGCTATCATTGAAGCCCTCATGGAGCCAGCTTTCACTGATGGAGATGACATCAAATGCACGAGATGCACGAATTGGTAGCGCTTTTTATAAAAGCTGCGTGAATTCAAATGATTCAAACTGATTTTACATTTATAAACATAGTTTACCTTAATCTGATCTATATCTCAGTTATGTGTATAAACAGTTTGTGTTTTGATAACGAGAAGAACATTAATATTTATGAATCTAAATGTACCCATTACATTCACCTGATAATGACACCCCCAACATAGTCTACCACAGGCTGAGGGGTTCAGCTTACAAGGTATGTGTGTGTGTGTGGGGGGGGGGGGTTCAGGTGAGTACTCTCTGTTAGATGTGTAGGTGGGTGAGTACCAGGTAATACGAGCACCTCATAACCCCACGGCAGGTGAAATGGTGGTTGCTGCATTACCTTTAGAATCCATATCAAGGGGACAAAAAAAAAAAGAAATAATTCTGCTCGGCTGGACAAATACGCATTAACCCTTTAAAGGCCGCTGATGCACTTCATTGGTGCATCATGACGACCAAGGGCCATGATGCAGTACACAGAAAAAAAAATGATCAGTAGTGATCACTTTAGGGTGCTCAATATGAAAAGGACGAGGGGGAGCACCGTGATGATCATATGTGATCACTTTAGGTCATCATATTGATTAGTTTCTTTTTTTTTTCACATATTTGAGTAAAACATTTTAATCTCTGCTATTTGTAGTATAAGATTTCTTTTTTTTTAACCCCCTCCCCCAATCCATGCTAGAACATGATTGGAGTATACCTACCCTTTTTGGAAGTGACCCCATACGGCATAAGTTTGAATTTTACTGATGGGTCCGTATCCTCATGTTTCTGAATGAAACCTTTGAAACAGAAAAGGTGTCTAAGCTCTTAATGTATCTATTTGATAGTAATTCTCTTTTGACAAAATATATTTTTGTACAATGAATTCAACAATTTTCAATGTTGTCTGTTTATCAAATTATCCAATACTCTCATTATAGCTTCAAATCAATACACTTCCTTGAATATTAATCATAATAATAACATGATTGTACAGTAGGGGCCCCTGGTGGCAGAAACAATTTAATCAAAATGATCACCTTTGCTCATCTATTAGGAAAGATCACCTAAACTCATCTACACTGATCTCCTTTCTGCTAGTCTAGATTTTCAGTGTAATGCATAAGCGGCCCTTAAAGGGTTACCAACCCCACCAGTCACCCCTTTATCAAAGTAATTACGTGCAGACACATGTCGGACTATGGTATAGGAGTCTGATGCCAATTTACTATAACTATACATGTATACCATTTATATATACATGGCACAATAGGCTAATGACACCAGTACAGCATAACTTGCACATCGCTACATATTATGTATGCACATGCAAGTTGTACCATGCTTTACTAGAGCTATATTAGACCATGCATTATCATATATATGTAGTTATTGAAGTAATCATGGTGAAACGACAGACTGCTGATGGAGTATTTTCTTCTACGCTATGGATATTGTTATCAATACTGCAGGCAGTTACAATTACATGTGTAGGGGGGGGGGGCAGTATGGTTGCCCTGCACCTCCCAGTGACTGATCTGTACAAGGTTCCCAAGTATGGAAATTGGATGAGCCAGATAAGTGTAGTGGTTAGCACACTGTACTCCAGATGAAGGTAGCGCAGGTTCGAGTCCCGCATTTGGTGGAACACTTTTCCCTTGATACCTTCACATTGGCATCAGATGCGCGCGTACCTGAACCCCAGGGGCAGCGCTTCTGAGAAAAATGGTTGATCAGTCCCTAGGATGTCTGTTGGTGTTGAGTTCCAAGCACTTAGTGGTTGGTAACCAGCAGCTCATGTGTGGATCAACTGGGGGCAGTGTCAGGCACCCGAGTGCTTGGATCTGGGGGGGGGCGTAGTGGGGGGGGGGCAGTACGGTTGCCCTGCACCTCATAGTGACTAATCTGTACAAGCGTGGGTTCGAGTCCCACATCTGGTGGAACACTTTTCACTTGGTACCTTTACACATGCAACTAATTGAACCTCTAAGGACAATATGATACTGAGTGCCGAGTAAGCAAAATCGATCCATGCCCATCAGGCTTGCTGTTATACTGATTACAAATGATCTATTAAAGGGCATTGCGTGGAGCCCCCTTTCTATGTCGCTGCTCATGGTAATACCAAAACCCTGTGTTGTGAATGTATGTGCATCAATGTATAACACCCCTTGGAGTTGGGCTGTGTGTCTGTTCGTCCCCAGTCCCCCCATACCTTTGGGTTGCAGAACACCAATTGAAAGGAGGTGGCAGCAGGAGACACTTTGTAGCTCCGCACTGAAGGGTGTTGTACAATGATTATTGGTCTAAAATCTGACAGTGGGTAGGCAAACCAGGCATCAAATTAATCCTTAGGATGTATATTAATCGATTTGAGTGTTATTTAGGCTGATATTTGAGGGTAAGTTGAGGGGGGTCACTCTTTTCAATTACAGAATTTATTGCAATCATTTACTGCAAAACCCCCAAATCTGGGTATGTCCGCACTCTATGGCCGAGAGCGGAAAAGTTAATCACATTGTACCACATCTCATGGCCCTAAATTAATGGGAAAAATGTGTGCCTACAAAAAATAACAGTGGCTAAGCCCAGAAATTCGCACAAATATTTCATTTTTGCCCATATGCTATATAAGCCAACAGTGAGAAAATAATTAGTGTCCTGCAGCCTCTGCCACATAACAGGAGTTGGCCACAACCATAGAAATGTCACTGCATGGGGGCCCAAACAACTCTCCCTCTTCTGAGTTTTGCCTGAACTACAGGTTCCTCTTCTGGCCACCTAGATAGAAATGGGGGAGCTACGGTAATACCAAGGTGTGGTATACTGTTCAACAGAATCAAATATATAAGTAGCACACAGATCCCTGAACCACCTTGCTGACCAGTGCCACAACCAAAAGTACAACAACACTCTCTCATGCCTACCTCACTCTGCTTTGTTTGAAGGCTGTATTATGAATATTGCCAGTCCACATATTTGGACTGAAACCCCTGAGGGTATACAGAGAGTAGCTAGTCCACCAAGAGGTATTTACCAGCGGTGCAAATGACATAGTTGGGTTAGAACAATATACATAGATCTGTACCATCTCTATGTTAAGGCAATTAAGTACTACAATCATAGGAGTCCTTGAAAGGGGGTCTCCATGTCCAATGTAGATTTAGGAAATGGCCGCCATGTCACTTTGCCCAAAAAAGGCCCATATCGCCATGTTGATTCTAGGGGTCTAGAGCCATACTAAGGGAGATAGTGGACCGGAGTGGAGATGTGATAAGTTAATGTATATAGTGGATATATCGTGGGTACGATGGAGAGAAGATAATGAGCTAGGGGAAGAGGGTTAACATTAATGAATGCAGGTCACGATTCTAATCAGTAAGATGGTAGTGTATCTCTGATAACTCCTACCACGCCACCCCCTCGTTATGTCCTCTATATCAACATTATGTATACACCAATCATTATATGTAACATGTACCATCATATCGATCAACCATCCCCTAAAGACAACACGCAGGTCATATCAGAGCAGTGAGCGAGTTTTTAATGAAGTCATTTGGACAGTTGTGGTCATATTCATGGTCAGTAAATTTCAGAAATACTCAAGAAAGCCCCTTCTAGCTTACTTGTTTAGTTAGGTTACTGAGAACGCCGTATCTAGAGACGTTCCCTCTAGTTTGGTTGATGTATGGCTAGGGAACATTGCTAATAATATTAAATCACATCAACATAATGTACATACTTTGTTAACAAAACATTAAAATGACAAATACCAATATAAATGATACTTGGATAATTCACATTTTCGGCGACATAATAGCAGATGCTATGCCACATATTAAATGTACTACGTCTAAATATTGCTCAATTTCTTTAATGGAAATACTGGTACATTTTAGTACCCACTTCACTATTCATGTAAAAGGCATATTAACCAAATTCTATTACCTATGGTGACACACATACATTGTATGGTATGAATTTCAACAGCCCCAGTTACAATAGTTCATCATCATATTACTGGTCACATCAATCTTCTCGTGCATCAGGCAGATTGAGTCTGACACCAGAGTGTGCCATATCTGATCAACCTAATCAGGGAGGTGTGAAAACAGTAATGGTATCTACAACCAGGTGTGAAGACAATAGTGATATTGACCCTACCCAATACAATAGTGAATGGATGGGTGCATATGAGCATCATTGGGGAATCAAATAAGCACTTATTATATCTAATGTATAAGTGAGTTGACTGTTTTGAATAATAAAAATAAAGGCATTATGCATGGCGCAAATCAATGTCATGAATATAGCTGCTTAGTAATAAGGGGAATTTAAAACATTAACAGCAAGAGACTCCCATAGGCATCTGACTTCACGTTTGGACCATTTCCCATATCGTGGTTTGCATGATCTGTTATTCATGAGAACTAGAGCTGTTTTCACAGTCACCATCAAAAATGGCATAACACATGAGGTCCTATTTACATATTTCTCTGTCCTTGTTCATTGGGTCCATAGCAATCTCCATCGACATAATGCAGCCCCCATTCGGTCCAATCAATAAATGGGTCTATGATAGAATGTCCCATATTACCCAAGTCGTGCACGGTGTATTGCACCATAGAAGGGGAGACAAAAGACCCTAAAGAATATGTTTTACACGTAATATGTTTTACACATCACATAATGTTAATGTATCTAAATATATGAATATTCCTCCATTTCAATATCACTGCAGGACAGAAAAATTCATTAATCTCACTGGAAACTAACAGTATGCTAATACGTTTTAAGATTCTTCCTGTTGCATCACTTATGGCCAACTGAGTATTATTGAATTATGCGAAGCCAAAAAGTATCTGAATGCGTGATAACACTGGGCATTTTTGCAGTATTGTTGTTTTTATAAGAATCGGGGGGGGGGGGTTATCCTTGGTTTTCTTTTGTTGTTTTTTTGTTGTGGGGGGCACTGGATTTCTAACAGCATTCGTGGCCCACTAAGGGAGTGATCATTTTTTAACAACAGGGGGGGGGGCTGGTGGGTTTGCACGGGGACGCGGGGAAAAAATTTCGACCCCCCCATAAGGGAAAAAATCGCACGCAAACGTCCCCTTTTAGCCTATAGTAACGCGCGGGGTTTTCCACTGAAAACAGGTGAAAATATTTTGACCCCCCCATCAGAGGTGTTGAAAAGATTCTGACCCCCCCCCCCCCCGGTCAAGGGGTTGAAAAAATTCTGACCCCCCCTCAAACCCACCAGTCCCCCCCCCCCCTGTTGTTAAAAAATTATCACTCCTTAAATACGCGGTGCCCCATGTCCCCATGAATAGTCTAATTCATAACAGGATAAAACACTATTAGTAATTGATACATAATATTAGGGGCCCAGATGGGCCACCACCATCATCCATAATGAATCTCAGTTATATAATAGAAGTCAACTTTCTTCTTCCCCCCCCCTTATCCCCCATTTTCTTGTCATTTCTCTGTGTATCATAAGTATGCTAAAGGTCCATTAATAATTATGGGAATGTCATCTTTAGTAAAGGATGGCATTCCCTTTAATTATTAATGGAAATGGTTATCCGTGTATAATGTATCAACCTGTCCAAATATTGGAAGAATTGGATTTCAACACATTGACAGTCTACCTATCTGCTATCTCACTTAATTGGCTAGGTCCTGGTACAATACTCTTTGAAGCAAAGCAAATTATCCTGATTGCATGTGAAGCGATACTCAAACAACCCACACTAATTTATTCTGTGTTGACACCTATTTGTTTTAGGGTAACAGCAAAGCAATCAGAAGGGAGCCGCAGTAATGACAAAAGCTAACAATTTGACAATGTGCTAAGTCATCATTATTTTCATCGCAGATAGTTCAGAAAGATGAAAAATGTGTGCGAAGAAAGTAATTTTACGCTAGTAAAACTGAATGCGCTTGAATAATTGGCTCTCATTTTTTTCAGTTAAAAGCATTCCCAACATACACTTTAAGAAATAACAATACAACTTGTGTCTGTGTCCTAATGGAAATGGTCATACTGAAAACAATGCATCATTTATTTCACTGTCCGCTCAGTGTAAGCTGAATAAATACAGCCTCTGTTATCCACACTCACTGGGCATTTTATTGAATGAAATGTCCACTGGGGAAACTACTAATGAATACTTTTTACCCAGAGACTGACAATTTATCAATCATTTAATTAAGTGGCAATACATGATAAAAGAGGGTGTTTTTGGCAACATGGGCCAGTAACTTTGTATGGTACTAGGTCAAATTTTCACCCTATTCCTTTTTCAAATTTGACCCAACAATCAACTCGCAGCATATCATGATATTGGTTGGATATTCACTAACGTCATTTCTTAATGGATATCGGTTGAAGCCTTTCCATCTTGAGTATAAAATGCTTTCCCCCTTTTTACCAGAAATTTGCAAGACAATGCTATGGTCAGCCTATTCTTGCAGATCGCCAGGGTTGCAGTTTATTTCACCTATGAATGATGGGCAAATGACACCACTGATTCGTATAAACCATTTCCATTAGGTAGCTCTTCCAATCCCTTAAATCTCTATATGATCTGTGTGTCATGTTGGCTTAATGGTTGTGATCCAAATCAATGAAATTTCAAACTATCAATCACTCTACAATTTAGTTCAATCTCTTCTTTTTGTACAGAAGAAGCAAATGTGGTTGATAAAGAGTAAAGTATAAAGCGATAACTTACTGTGTCTTCACCTTGATCTGCCTCATCATCATGGTAATTCAAGGACGACCAGGCCGCAGATGGGTTAAATGTTGGGGCATGGTTAACAGGCATAAACTGCACATCTGGCCGGTGCGGACGGGGTACATAATGGGGTTCAGGCACACTCGGTGCAGCCCGGCTAGTTGGTTCAACAGCTGGAGGAATTTCAAAGACTGTCGTCCGATAGGATTTTTGGCCTGGTGCAACACTCTGTTCAGGATGGAGTATTGGTACCACTGCCGGTTGGATCTGGAGTTCTGGTGGCCGGTACGGTTGTGGTTGGGCTGCACTCTGTGCTGGACGTACTTCCATTGCCGGTTGGATCTGGAGTTCTGGTGGCCGGTATGGTTGTGGTTGGGCTGCACTCTGTGCTGGACGTACTTCCATTGCCGGTTGGATCTGGAGTTCTGGTGGCCGGTACGGTTGTGGTTGGGCTGCACTCTGGGCTGGAGGTACTTCCATTGCCGGTTGGATCTGGAGTTCTGGTGGCCGGTACGGTTGTGGTTGGGCTGCACTCTGGGCTGGAGGTACTTCCATTGCCGGTTGGATCTGGAGAACCGGTGGTCGGTATGGTTGTTGGACCACATTCTGTTCTGGCTGAGATACTGGTGCCACTGCCGTTTGGATGTCTGGAACCGGTGACCAGTACTGGTAGGCAGGCTGGTGCAGCATTGGTGAGACCTGGACCGGAGAATTGACCTTGATAGGAGATGGGGTTTTGGTTGGATATAAGGGCAGTAGTGGACCACAGTGCTAAAGCGTTACCAAGGATGACGCAAAGCAGAGGTAACGAGACACTATACTCTAGCACATGCCATCAACTACTTAATCAGCAAAATTAAAACATACATAATATTACAGGTTCTTGCTCCATCATTTAAAAAGTGACATCTTTTTAAATGGTGGTATGAGCTTGAGAATGAGATTACTTGCTAAAATGCCTATAGCCAACACTGCAATTCACAACAACCATGCATTCATTTCATCAAACATCCACAGCCCAACATTCTACTTAAAAATGACCCTGTCAATTTTCTTTCTTATTAACTTTTTATATTCCTCAACCTCTTTATATTCAGCATGTATAAGTATTCCACTCTCACCTTATATGTGACGGGATCTGCGAAAAGGGCCCTTAGTGCAGGGTGCATTAAGTCCCCTATTCCCAGTACATGTCACATATACTTTTTGGATTCAAATGTTCTGTGCCTTAAGCACTATGCAGCCACATCACACAAACGGCCCTTTGTTAGGTATTTCATAATTAAGGACAGAAATGCATAAGTTCTTGCTAAACGTTGTCACCATGGGTTTGATACATGATAACTTATGCACAAATCGGAATGCACTTGGGCCACGTGTTCACTTTTTTTATGATTAGGCACGCGCCAAATATGGAATCCTCGCACTAGGAGCTGAGGGGTAGTCAACTAGTTTCGCTCAGTCAAGGGATATCAATATTACAGTGTTCTAAAATCTAACATTACATAAATAAGGGAGAAGACTATACATAAAGGCAAGGGTTAAGATATAAGATTAAAAGAAAGAGGAGTTTCTATTTCTAATATAGATTACTATTGGCTAAAAAGGTAGTATTCTAATACCCTGTAGGTCTTTGGTTATGGATAAAACATGTTCTGCTCCCTCCCCAACTAACTTTGGTTTTACTTGACACCCAAACTAAATTGATAAATATGACTTCATTGATTCCACTTTTCTGGAATAGTATAAGACAAGGAGGAGGAAACCATACAGGTCTATACCATATTCCTTTAGGAATATGTATTATGCTAAATATTAGGACCTAATAAAAAAACTATAAAAAAACACATAAACATACATCACTTAGCAGGGGGGTAACGACAACACAACACAGACACTATGAACTATAAGTACAGAATGACCTGACCAAGGATATTTCTCATACAGGATCCTACATACAGTTAATGCCGATAAAAAGTGGACTGTCAGTTATAAAACATGCAAGGTAGGAGTCAGTTAGAACCCAAACAACAGTTAAAAGAAGTATTAAAATATGCCAGACTTGGGGGTGTAATAGTTTCAGTGTGTTAGCACTTGTGTATTACTGCATTTTAGTTTAGAAGGAAGGCTATCATTAAATAGCATAGCCTCCCTCTGACAACCATTTCTTTAAGTCTCTAATTCATAAGATTACTAACACACAAATGTTTCATCATCATATTCTTATCAGCACATAGCACCTGTTATCATTACTTCTACAAAAGTTGTATGTTAACTATGTACATCATCATTGCATCCATCCATACTTAATACAATGAAAATGATGGACGACTGCATATTTTCTATATTTTCTTTCATTTCATATGGAATACATAATGAAAACTTTCACACATGTCCCAAGTCTAGCGAGGGTTGTTAGTATGTCGTTACCCTTATGGTTAGGACTTGTGGTTGGGGGTGAGGAGGGTCGGGCTGGCATCGAGGCCATCTGTAGACGGGAAATTAGAGGTATTTGGGGCTGGGGAGAGACAGTTGGGGGTTGAGGTCTGAAAATAATAAAGAAATTATTTGGTCAGATTTAAGCCAAAATGAATTCTAAATTACATAAGTAATACCTATCTCACCATTAGCCCTCGAGGCAATCATTGCGGTATGATTACTAATACGGCAGCAGTAAATCATATTTCAGATGGGGCAAGATCTGAATCATTTTCTACATGTAACTTTAAATAGGTGGATTCAAATTATGTGAACTATATATAGGCCTCGTGGCAGCTTCGAACCCAGTGGAGACTTTCATTTATCTCTATAATTGGCAACAATGTAACTGGGAAGAGCCGTGGTAGCATATCTAACAGTAAACTGAATAGGGTACTTCTTGTATTAATTATTTACTTGGAAGCTTAAATCCCGCAGTTATGTAGGTTTTTGGTATTAGACCCAACCTATCTTTCAAAAAACAAACTGCAGAGGGGATCAGCTTATAAACACGATTAAAAGAGGACCTACACTCAACAGTCAGGTATATAGGATTTTATCAAATAAGACAACAGTACGTTTCTTTACATTGTTAGACATGGTATTCAAACAACAATTATGAAAAAGGTAAAAAAATAAGGTAATGTATGCAGGTTATTAGCTAGAAAATGTTATTTTACAGTTAATATCAGGAAAAGTTGCAGGGATGAGTCATCAACTGTGGCCAAGCGTTATGGCAGTTTTCCCGAACCATGTTAGATTATGAAGGTAATAGTTATACCAAGTAAAGAAGAAATATTTTCAGTAAAAAGTCTATTGGGCTTAGTGTTGAGGTCTAGTGGGGCCGCCATTGCTTGATCTTGGAACTAGCGAGATAAGCACTGATAACAGCCCGCATGGTGGGTACCAGGTGATACATAATGTACCCAAAAAATTCTGCAGTGAATAAAGGGAGTCATTTCATTGGTTGAAAATGTATCCCAGCTCAGTCATATAATATATGACAGACAGTCTACACGGCCGCATGCTCTGACAAATAGGGCTGTATAGTATTTTCATTAACAGTTACAACAGATTTGTAATTATCATATCATTTTACCAATTTCCTGTCATGACACTTTACTAAAAGTGGCCCAACGGGGGAGAACGCGCCTCTGGGGGGGGGGATTTTTAGTACTGGTTTTGGCCACCAGGGGGCAGTATATGGGTAAAACCCTGATAAATATGCTAAAAAAAAGCTTTAGGCCAATTTTGTGAAAGGAATCCAGTGGTATGCTTAATATCATTCCATCTCCACTGAAAATGTCCCATTTTTGGAATGTTGGTTACCATGGAAACATAGACAATTGGTAGATAAGGCCATTTCTGGTTGCCATGGAAACCACTCCCCTAATCCAATTGGGAATTTTGCCACAAACATTTTTTTTGAAATTCCTTTAGGAACCCAGAACTGAAAACAGCTAAAAAAATCCCTCTAGAACCAATTCTATGACAAAAACATCACATTCCTTTGGTTATTTTTCCACAAAACTATTACTGTATTATTAGTGTTTATGATATGATATAGTGCATTTACAGCTTATTTCCCATTTCCAGTTGTACACACCAACCTATGTTTGAAAAACAATTACAGCAAAACTAAGGGGGATATTTTAGCTGGAGATAACAACATTTCCCCCCAGGAGGCATGTTTTCCCTCACCTTGCCACAAAACCTCTTTTAAATTTCATAAGATATAAATTAGGCCTTGACAAAGATGTGTGATCAGAACACTCTGAACTCCCAAGAGTTTGCCTGGATTGTTAGAAAAGAAATGAAACTCGAGTCCCATGAGAAACCCAGTAGTATGTATATATATGGTGAATTGGTCCTACTAGGGCCAACCCGCTGCAAAATCAAGTTGGTCAAAGCAGCATACTTCAGGGTGGTTAGCCGAACTTTTGGCTGCCAAGTTTGGCTGCTAAGACTTTGAGCAACCAGAGGCAGGTTTATCCTGACTTTCAGTACCTAAAACCAGGACCATCCCAAAGTTCAGTAGGCCCACCTGCCCAAAATCAGGACCATCCCAAATATCAGTACTGGTGACAAACCTAGGATCGTTCTGATTTTCAGTACCAAAAATAAGGACCACCCTGCCATTCAGTACCAGAGGAAAACAGGCAATCCAGCCTTTCAATATCCAGAACCAAGAAAACCCTGACTTTCAATACCCAGAACCAGGACAATCCTGACTTCAATATCCAGAACCAGGAAATCCTGAATTTCAGTATCCAGAACCAGGACAATCCTGAATTTTAGTATCCAGAACCAGGACCATTCAGCAACAATAATGTGGCTGTCCAGGTTTTCGGTACTGAGAATTTTGACCTTCTTGACTTTCACTATCCAAACCCAGAACCATCCTGATAGTTCACTGACACTCAGACTGAGCACATAAGAGCTGTCATTGCAGTGTTTTATTAGGGAAGGTGTGGGCAATATCACATCTGACATGGCAAATCAAAATCAAACTTTCCCTTGATGTTAAATGTTGTACCATAAAAATATTGTCTTCGATAATGATGAATAACTGTTGTAATAATAGCTCATATGTCCTCTTGTTTTAGACCTACCTGGTCCAGGGATTGGCTACTGGTTGCTATGGGCGCTGTTGGCATGGCTACGGCAGTGATGGGTAAGGCAGGGTTGCTGGATGTTCTGGACGCTGGGTAGGAGGGCTGCCTGGACGCCTCACTCAGAATGCTGCGGTGTGGTGTCTACAGAAATGGGATATCACAACACTTAACATGTTTATTCCAGTGTCAGCATTTAAAAGTAAAGATTATGAAGGTAAGATAATGCCTATCCATAGAACAAGGCATATGTCTATAAATTATTTGATAATTTTACATTAAGTTTATTTCAATTTTAAAGTGAGGCCACTTCACATGACCATAGGTAGAAACCTGGCCAGAGATGCATATAGAGTCCTGTTCTGCAACAAAGTAGGAAAAGCACACCCCCTGCCGCAATTCCAACCATCCGATCCCTAAACGCTCACTGAATTTTGCAAGTCCCTCTTGCACAGTATATTTAGCAATGGAGTTTTGATTGTTTCTTTATCTGAAAAAACTCAAATCATGCATATTACTAAATATCTGTGTTGCGCAACTTAGCATGACTAGAAAGTAGGACATAAGAGTAGACTATCGCTAAATAATATGAATAGATCACCTAGGGTTCTGAAGAAATGCTGGGCAGCTCAGATGCCGAGCAATGTGATTTAGTTCCTTTAGATTATGAAGCAATGCAAAATGAATTGCTAGACTTACTGTGCATCATTATTTTGCCATCTCCATCATATTATGATTCTAAAACATAGAGTTAATTTAGGCCCTATCTCTTTTTTTTCAAAATATCAAAAAAAAAACTGTATAGAATAATCATATCGAAACAATACCAGAACTTCTTAAACGTTGTTCATGTTTAAAATGTCTACCTTCTGAAAGGTAATCAATCAATATTTACATTTGCTTCTATCTAAATCAAAATCGCCGCCATCATTATTTCATGCAGTGCAATATACTGTACAACACACACCTATTTTTATTAGGTCAGAATTAAGTTGGTATGTTGCTTGCAATTCCCTAACGGGGTAGCGCGCTTAACACTGACTTGCCTCGCAACAATTTCAACAACGCAAAGATTAGTCAAAACAGGTTAAGAAATCTACTTCTTTCGCATTCTTCATGGAAACTCGTGAAACATGTTGGGTTTGCTGCTACAAGTTGGGGTCTATCTTATTCCAATATGCAGTCCATGCAATGGCACTGGGGTCGTTGGTGCTGCCATCTGGTGCAAGCCTTTGTAACTGCTGTGTGGAGGGTAAAAACAAGTGGGATATGACTCTACAAAATTCCTTCTTGTGCCACACGGTCTGACATTCCTAGCATAATTTCTTCAAACACGAATTATCGAAGAATACTACCTAGAATAGTTCAGCGTGGAGATAATTTGTGCTCTAAAATTGGTCACAAGAAAGGCTTCTGTGAGACAAGTCTATTTATGGAGCATCAGTGCTGAGATCTGTTGGGTATACCAGAGATGCCACTCCATGCCCATCAACTTTCCGATAGTTTTAGAATTTGGGTTTTTATTTGCTAGAAGTTATTAAATGTACTTTATAACAAAGCAAAAATTCAGAATAGGAGAGTGGCATCTCTGGAGATAATACACTAGTATTTGGGGGAAGTTAGAATGTGGAGAGGTAGACCTACTACTGCAGTCGTCATGCATCCTCTCTACGCTATCTACAAGGGCTGGATCCACTGAATGGGTTCTTTTTTCAATCTTTTTGCTCAAAACAATGTTACCTTTTAAAAGTCACTGTAAATTGTATGGACTGCTATGGCCGTCCTTCTGAGTATAGCCTATTATGTATACCAACGCTAAAGTTTACATTTATTCTAATATGAAAAAAATAGGACTTAATTACTTAACTCCAGAAAGGGAAATTTTGAGAATAATTTTGATTGCAAAGTAATGAAACAAAGATTTGTAACGCCTAGTATTAGATTGGAATATTGGGACTATATTTTGAATATACTAATATACTATTTCTACATTTCCCCGTATACTATGATGAGCCAGATTTGCATCAAATATCGTACTTCACCTCCAGTAAATCATTTTATAGACATTAAATTAAGATAGTGCGTTTCAGAGTTCAAACAACTCACTGCAGAAGGTCTATGAGATGTACGATTGCCTTTCTTTATTAATACATAAAACTATTTTTAATTCCTTTCCAATATTTTTTATTTCTACAGAACACCAAACACAGTGTACTCTGGATTCAGCAGAAAAAAGAACACATCAGTGGATCCAGACCATCATACAAGTTTACCATAGAGATGAGGCTGGAACTGAAGGACTTGTAGGGGGTGGGCTTGACGGGCAGAATGGGCCGCCGCCCACTATAAGGGAACCGTATAGGCACCGTCACTGCTGGCTTCTGCCGTGCCATGGGAGAATTGGGGAAAACAGAAAATTGTGTTAATACCAGGGACTGATATTATACAGCAGTTGTAGAAAGAAAATGCAGTTGAGAGTGACTTTGTCCAACCATTAAGGACAGCTTGATACCTCAAGACTTGATGTTTGCCCCGTCATGTCATTTATTACAATACAATGGTGGTTGCACCACCAATGTGCTTCAGTCGTCGTAAGGTGAGAGGGGGTTTTACTGACACATTTGAACCAAGTTCTTGGTTTGGGGAGTTTCTGTAAGCAATATTGTTGATAACTACAAGAATTTTCACGAAAAACTGGAAATTCTTGTTAAGATTTGAGACTTTTTTTATAACATGCTAAACCTTCAGCAATGTCTTTCCAAACCTGTTTGGGTGAACATGATATACATTAGTTTTACCAAGTTGATACACTAGATGGCGCTCAAGTAGCCCCACTGCTTACATGGGCATGTCACACATCTACTCCCAGGGCTCCATAGGTTTACCCTGAGTACATAGACACCCCTCACAAAACTTCCCTTTTGCAATGTAAAATAGAGCTCTGTCTTAGAAAGTAAAGCTGGACACAGAGAAATAGTGTGCATGCAGATAGAATACATTACTTGCAAGTAACTGGCAAGCACTGCACCCAAGCATCAAATCAACACTCTGTTTTTGAAGCACTATGCTGTCCTTAATGGTTTAGGACCTGTTGAGATGATTCCATTACTAAAAGATGAACCATATCAGCAAAAGCAATAAAGGGTTCCTGTGGAATGAAAAAAAGAAAACTTGGAGTATACCAAACGTACAACTGTGTACTGCAGTGGCACGTTGTAGTGCCCCAGATTAAAACACTATCCCAGGTGCTTAGAATACAAAACTGGTAATTCTTACTTGAAATTATTTTTAAATGATAATTGTGATACCCCTTTACCCCCATGATCATTTAAGACCGGCATTGCTTTGAGACCCCAAAGTTTACACGAGCCAATGCAGTATACAGTTATAATGTTAGTTCCACTGCTATCGCTCCCGCAAATTTTTGCTAATCCTACGATTTATTATATTGCAAAAGTATAGAAAAAATCTGTCCGATTAGCAAATATTTTCCTGACCGACGGCAGCTGAACTAGGGCTTTCTGCTTGTGTCCCAGTAGTTGAGCTTTCTTTACAGCACCAAATAAAATGACCAATCACAAGGGAACTGGAATAGGGGTGCCACAAGCATAGGTAGTAAGAATTCAGCTAACTGAACAGAACTGCAAATGATTATTACACTGTAGGGGTTGAGGTTGACTGGTGGGGTCTGTACCCGACTCTTATACGGCAAGCGGAGTGACACTGTAACTGGTGCAGCACGTGCCGGCTGGAAATAAATCAGGATTATTTACAACATACCGGAAATTGGTGTCCTTTGGACATACAGAAGGGTCAACCAGATCCCTTTGCCTAGAGTATAGCGTATTTACCATCTTTGGTTTCATGTACAGTACAAAAGAAACACAATGTCTAGTGTATTCTGTATGATAATTGTGAAAAAAATGGTGGGTAAATAATAATAGCCTTCTTTGGTATCATGTCGCAGCATATGCATTAATTTTTTCCCCCACTTCACCAGAGACAAGACATTATTCAGCAATACCAGTATAAAAGGATGGTAAAAGGAAAAACCTTGGCATTGATTAAATAAAATACAACCTATGACATAATTGGAAATTAACAAAGAAACACTTGACAAAAATTAGGTAGGTGTACCTAGCACATGCACATGCATCAGGATCAGAACAAGTATAAATATATTCTACATACAATCTATGGAATACATAAACATCCCACCAGAAAAGACAGCTGACATTCCTTCGGTGCGCAAAATGTTGATATCATTTCTCCTTACTCATCTCTACGTAAAGCTGTTATTTAAGTTTAAGATATTACCACCTATCACCCATCTGTTAAAGGGACATATTTACCTATCTCCACAAAACGATGCACATCCTATGACCTATGCAATAGAAATATTAAACCTGGGCCCATAAATCCTATGCAGTGCTAATGATATTAGTAAAGCTGATATCAAACTATTAAGTTGCTACATTACAGTTAAATACTGTTCCAGCTATGAACCTATGAATTTCATTTGCAAACATTCAGTGAGTATAGAGCTGCAAAAAGGGTCAATTGTTAAGCAGAAAGAAAACATAACAAAAGCAATTTGAATTGCTTACAAACCGAGGTTTCCCATAACCCTGATTAGGAAAATTCTGATCCTACTACAGTTTGTGCAATATCACACATATGCTAGTAATGAGTTTAAAAAAAGGGTGGGAAAACAATCTCCATTAAGTCTGGGTGTTGCATGTAACAGGCAGTGGGCCAGCATGCACTAGGTGTTTCAAGACCATTCCTTCCATCAAAAAGGGCAGGAATGTGAACTCTTTATGAATATATCCACCTTCACTATTGGAGCTAGGAGCTAAGAGCTATATTTCACATTTTCCTTCAAAATCACCCGAGATCAGATGAATTATAATCTCTGCTCCTGGTGTCCCTTGAGATATGTGGTTATCATTAACTATACACAAGTTAACAAAAATAGATTTTCATTCCACATTTTGAATTTTGACAATGAGTAATTAGCACAATTTTGAAATGTTATCGTTGCCCCTACCCCTCTCCCATAACTGTTTTCAGTATATTTGAAATATCAAGGGATTACACCTACAACCATTGACAACACCTATTGATATTTCCAACCACCAAAATAAGAGAGAAAAGCTATTTAGTGAGAACCAGCAAAGTAAGTTTACCATCACCAAGATAGCCCAGGATAAAAAAAAAACAACACCAAAGCCAAAGTAACAAATAAGGCAACATAAACAACATCAAGATGTATGATCAGTTAGTATGCATAATCAACAACTTGCATTATACTTACTCATGGAAGGGATGGGTAGAGGGAGTTGGTGCACTCATAAATATGGTAACTGCAGGTCCTCCTTTCACATAATGTTTTGTTTATTTTTTAAGAGTGTGATAGATTTTCCTTCTGTATATACCAGAGATGTCACTCACAGGCTGACAAAAGCCAGGAAAACTGGACTTTGGACACATGGAATTTCACATAATTTAATGTGGGTCGCTACCATTGAATAAAAGATCCTATTTATTTTTCTCCCAGAAGTACAAAAAATCATCTAGAATAAGAATATGAAAAGAAAAGTAGGGGGTCCCGAGCTACTTTTTTTTCTACAGATTTTTGAAAAATAAAAGTATTTTAATCTTTACCTAGAAATTAGAGAAAATGTGTCTCAGATTTGAGAATTTTTTTGTCATAACTACTTAACACAGAGATATGAAACCTTGCATGGTAAACGGTCTGATATTCTTATTTATTAAGAATCTTTTATTTTAAGTCGATAACATGGCATTCTGGGTAAATTTCTCATTTTTCAAAAAAAAAGAGATGGGTAAATTTTCTATTGTTTTATAACAAAAACAAATAAAATTCATATTTTTAACCACTAGATTTTTCTTTTTCTTCAGAATATTGTTCAGATAATTTGCTCTTCAATAAGAGTAATTTTGATATGGGGTCCCATGCATTATTTTATAGTTTTGGCCATGTGAATTAAAAAAAGTATTGGAAAATCTGACAAAAATCCATATTCAAAGCACTGCATGATGGGTAAAATGTACACATTCTTGGCAAAGAATTGCTCCATGATATGCCCTCAGTCACTGTGAACAGCCTACCATTTCTATAGCATTGTCTTGATCATATGGGGGCTTTAATTATAAAGTACAAAAGATTGTTGGAAAAAATTGAAAAAAAAATCTAGATGTAAATATGCCAAAATTTCAAAGTATCATAAAATGCACAATTTTCAGATTTACTTGAATTTTTTTGTGGGGATTTAGGGCATGTATATGTATGTGCACACTAAAAATAGTGTCATTCTGATGAAGTAAACCTATATGCGCAGGGACCTGCGCAGTAGGCTCAATTTGAATGGTAGCGACCCACCTTAATACAGAAATCTTGGAATCAAAACTAGGAATTCCTGGTAAACCACGAAAAGTGACATTTCTGGTAAACTCATGGCCATATAAAGAATGGTGTCGTCAGGATTATTTCTCTACACGACATACGCCTGTATTTCTGATCCGGCCGGCTTCATGGCTGATGAACCCAAGTGGCATAACCCGCAAAAATGATGCATGGTATATTCAATGTCTCGAAATCTTGCTAGGATCATTCATAACTTTTCTTCATTTTTTGGGACTTCACTCTCATAACATCTTTATTTGACCAACAGTTACTTATCCCTAATTCAACGCGTAACTAAATGATCTACTTCTTAGTGCACAATTTCTAAAGGAACTTATAAAAAAAGCTTCTTAAAGCATTAAAGGCTTGTCTGTGGTCTCATTAGAGTTCCCTGAAAATATCGATCTTCTTTTTTTGAGCTCATAATTTGCATAGCATTTAGCATTGCCCACTTATATCTTCTAACTTCCTTAATAAATCTAATGCTACTTATCTAATTTCAGGAACACACAGCAGTTCCACATTGTAGTCATGATTGTTGTATTACTAGGCATGTTTTTATTTGGTGAGAAATCTTTCCTGTGTAAAATCTTATCATAGAAATATCATTCATAGTTTATTCAGGTGCAATGGAATTTTGAAGACATGGTGTTGCTTTATCATGCCCTTATGAATCTCTTGTGGAATGGTTGCTATATGCAGTCTTTCAGGAATGTCTGTACACATGTATAATGTCCATGCATGAAATGGAGAGGTGGAGCTTACTTCATGAATGGAAGCTTGTGGGAATTTGTAAGAATGTTAGTTTTCTATCAGTACAAATGCACAAAATGTGGTTAAGATTTGCAGAACGAACAGGATCATAATTATTGTTAGTCCAGGAGCAAACCAATTCATGCACACACATTATACTAATGACTTTGACCTCTCAGACCAAAGTCATTTGGAATTATAAAAAAGGTCAAGCAGGGTAAATTTGTCTGACATTGTAAAAAGTTTATTTTCAAGATTATGAGGAGAGATGACAGTGCTCAAAACAGTCTGGTCACACAACATGAGCAGCTGTAGTCATGAAGCATTCGCTTCGACTCACATCAGCCCATGACAAACCATTCAGATATATTCTGTACAAACAGTGACTCAGCACCATGAACAAACACACACATAACCATAGTGATGCCTCTGGTCCTATGTCTTAACAACTATATTACAAAGTTAACCTCCATAAACTCTGCTGATGATCACCACTTTTATACCCACACACAAGCCATCAGCTAACCAATAGTTCATCCTATAAAACGGTCAAAAGGACTGGTCAAGGTTGAATGACTTCTAGTTGAATGAAGTTTATACCTCAGGGCTAGAACGACCCAAACAAGTTCAAACATCAAACTTGAAAGTCAGCCGACATTACAAAGCTATGATAATTTAAATATCTACTGTAACACTATCCGGTCAGTTTGACATTAAAATACCGAAGTTTGTTTCGATGTCCCTCAGAGGAATGGTAGTTGTATAGATCAAAATTTCTTGGCTCTTGGAACGTTGCGAAGGAATGTCTACTGATGCATATGTAGTTTAGCCATTCCTTTGTCAATGGACCTTCAGCAATGCTGGGATATATAAGATCAGGACGTACCAGTCCTCTTATTACAAAATTGGAACGATATGATTTTCAATTAAGTGCATTTGAAAAATATGTAATCTATGACATATTCTCTTACAGTAACCATCTAAATGACTTCTTTTGATTTCTTTTAATTTGTTTGAATAATTCTTTTTCTTTCTATTCTACCATAAATTGCCCATTTAAGCACACCTGCACTTGACAATTTGAATACCTGTTAGCCCCTGAGGTTTAACAGGACAGACACTTGTTCATGCTCTTTACAGAGAGATTCTGGGTTTGGGGGGATAGTAGCCCTGAGCTTAAATGAGACTTGTGCTCACTCAAGACCCCTGCACTTAAACAAGAATTTACAGTAATCTTTCTATGGCTGCAACTTTCTCAAATTCCTTTGGGGAAATTTACAACATTATCCCTGCTCTGCTAAGTAATCCACAGCAAAAGAAGTTCAACTTTACTCTGCTCCCTAACTGAACTTGACACATGGTTAACTATGGATTTTGGATGGTGCTTGGCGCGAAGGATGAGATATCACGTGACTTGAAGATAGTTGGGAGCAATTTCGATGGAAGCCTTAGTTCATCTATTACAAATGCTGAATACATTACCACTCTGCAGCTGTCTCAATTGTATTAGGAACATTGGGGTTTCATTTAACTAAGTGATCAGCAGCACCATGAGCTAGTTTTGGTGGCTGCCTTCCATGCAACGTCTTATAATCAAAGTCTTCAACCTTGCATTTCTAAGGCCTCAGGTTCATGATTTTTGTAGTTTTTCTTCTTGATTCTGTGATGTAAGAAATATTGGCCAAGAAATATGGCCTCAAACCATTAACATTTTCGTAGCGCACGTCATTGGTTAAAAAAAAGACGTGTAAATAGAAACGCTCTACTACATGAACAAGGTTACATATCACAGTTCTGGACAACAATCTAAACCTAACTTCTTTGTATGAGCGAGTAAAAAACACCCATAATTACTAAAGACCAATTAATCTGATTTCCAGGATATATACTGCCATAAAAAAAAACTGTGTGTACTACAACAGGGTTGTTGGATCTTGGTCATATGATTTGTTCAATTAACTTTTAACAGCCAGCACTGACACTAAAGGCTAAAGAATCAGTCCTGAAAAATCTGATGGGCTGAGTGTTGAAAATGATTTACATAACAGTTACGAGAACTTCTGCCAGACAATGATACAATAATTCTAATAGCAATATCCATTTGCTTTATACAAGCAAACACACATCTTATGTCCTGACACACCCTTGTTTTATAAAAACATGATAGCCAGTCACACAGTTCTACACATTCATATCATTTGTTGACATTGCTTTCTGTGGTGACAACCATTCCTAATTTGGGCTTTCAGAGGAATTAAAGCCTTTTAGAGTGTTGAAAATTGAAAAACATATTGCAGTTTTAAAACAAATCTGATAAAAAGTGTTAACCTAGGGTGAAATACCAAAAGATACTACACTTGCAAATCATAAAAGTAGAAAAGCGACAAGAGACACGACAAACTACTCAATGAGAAAACCCAAGATATGTAAATCAATAACGATGCATAAAATACAATTTCATGCCAACTGCTTCAAAGAACAGCAGAACTTAGAAAAAGAAAAATCCAGAGTATTGAGAGGAGTCTGTATAATATATTATGCTGCTGCCTCAGAGATGAGCTACCAGTTACTTCATTAGACACCAGAAGACACAGGCAATAGATAACAAATCATTGGTAGGTGTCACCACTACTAATTGGGCATTGTGCAAGGACATGGTGGTTTATGTGGGGGGAAGTAGATACTGAGTGAAGTACATGAGATTTACGAGATTCATCTTTCACACCTTTCCTCTAGTACACCACACACCTGATACTCTGTAGATAAATCACCTGGACCCTAAAGCAAAAACGTTTCTACTAGAAGCTGAGTGGAGGCTAGGCATCAATGATCTGTACATCAGGGCACTATAAAAATAGTAGCAATGGGAGGGCGATAAGGGGAGAGTGGTGGGATAGGGGGACAGTATGACAGGGTTGATATGAGTTACATCACAAAACAGCTGTTTCACTGGTTCACAGATTCTGCTAGGGTGGGCGACAAAGGATCATTCGGTGGCGGAGTAGGGGTATTTGACTGGACGCCTGGATTGGTATTTGAATTAAGGTCCTCAGCAGATTCAGGGGGAGGTGGAAGGACAGATAATTCCTGCTCAACCCAGTCAGGATCTTCAACACCCTTCTGGGAGTTATTGTTTGTAGGATTGGTCGGGTCCATGAGTATATCATCTGAGGGGGGAGGTGGCGGTGGAGGAGGCAGAGGGGGCGAGTCAGGAGTACTACTACTACTACCACCACCACCATCACTCTTATTCCCATCATTTACTACTGTCTGTGGCGAAGAAGGTTGTTCAGGAGGGGGTGGGGGGCTCTCCTCCTCTTCCACTGCAAGTGGTGCTTGCTGTTGGTCAGCTTCAGGCAAAGTCGGTGGTGGGGTTGGTTCGTCTGGCATAATCCCACTCTCCTCCTGCAACTCTTGCAGTAACACAATATCCTCCTCTGGTAATGGAGAATTCCCTAAGGGTGACTCCTCCCCTTTTCCTTCCTGCTGTGGAACATCCAGCTGCAGTTGACCTGCCCCCTCCTCCTCCTGCTCTGTCTCCCTGAGAGTTTGAGGCATGTGAACAAGGGACAGAGGGGTAAGGGTCTCCGGAATTGATGGAGGGTTTGGTTCTGTTGGGGGTGAAGGACTTTCCTGTGGGGGAGGACTTTCCTGCAGGGGCGAAGGACTTTCCTGTGGGGGCGAAGGACTTTCCTGTGGGGGCGAAGGACTTTCCTGTGTTAAAAGCAGAGACCGGTCCCGATCACGAGATGGGGGGAATTCCTCTGAATCCTCCTCCTCATCGTTCTCCTGCTGCACAAAAGGTGGCAGCACCAGCAGCATGCACAAAGACAGAGAGAAAGAACAGGTGTCAACGAGTAGAACATGTAGTCAACATGCCATCAGATCTAACACAAGATTGAATCCAGTAATATGGTTAACCATATAAAGCCAGCAATTGACACCAAATGCCACAGGCATTAGCAAGGAGCATATGGAAAGGCACACCATCCACCAAATGTAAACAATTGTAAAAGGCGACAGGTATCTCTCGTTTATCCCAAAATTTTATGTATTCTTAACAGCACTGCTTTGACTTCTCGTTTTTTCAAGATTAATCTACACAACAGTTGTTTCAGCTTACCATTAAAGCAAGATATTTGTTGTGATATTTAAAAGTAAGTTCATTGCTTTTTCGCATTAAAGACTTGTCTATCTTTAATGTTTCACAGAAGGATAAAATATCTTTTGATCATTAATATGTTTTTCTCTTTCAAAGGTCAAGTAAAGCAGAGCTGCCAAGATATATTTCTAGCGAAAAAAAAATAGCGAAAATTGACCATGCAAATTCCTTCTGTTTGACGAACCTATGAGGAACAGAATGAGGATAGGCCACGAAAGCTCTTCAACTAGGGGCAATGGGAACAAAGATCTACACACTGATGCTCAGCATTTAAGTACACCTCCACAAAATGGAAACAATGAAAGGGTCAGCACTGCATTGCCATTTACACAAACCATTAACTTGGCCAACATGTTGCATGCTCCTTGACTTTAATCAATCTCAAAAGTATGACTGAAATATTTGGACAGGATTGTGAAAAGGCTTAAACTGGATGGGTAACAGAGGGTGTATGAAAGTGGTACAACAGTATAACCATGCTCAAACTGGGTCAGGGAATGGGCAGTAAACACTGAACAAGAAACCCCCCCCACAAAAGTGCTATCGCGTCCATACCAAAATAAGAATAAAAACATGCTCCAGAAAGAAAACTGTCATCTCATATAAGTTTAAAAGATATTTTCCTCCCTTGGAATCTTACATTACTAAAAGCTACTAATGTATCTTACTTACTTATTTATATACACAAAGGAAACCTAGGAGGGCACTTTCAAAGAACCCTGATCACTAATCCATTGGAAAGGACTTCATGAACTTTGACAAAAAGACCTTTATCCTCCAAAAGGATAAGTTGTAGAGTATCCAACACTGTACAAATATTCTCTCGGCACATCGGCCATTTCCTCACATTTAATTTACATATACAGCATACCTAAAACTTACTCAGATTTACACAAATATATATATGTATGTATAATGTATAATTTTTAATGTCAAGATTGATTGGTTATAGTAAAGGTGATAAAAGTGTACATGATATAGCTTAGTGGCAGATGCTTTTCTCTGCATGCCATGCCGGGCAGGTTTTACTATCCTCATAGGATTAATTCAATAATTAATTGCTTGGTAAAAATCATGCACAGAACAATATAATCATAATTAAGAATAAAACATGGGCGCCACAGAAGAGTGCTATCATCAATCAGCAGTGTCTATATTCTCATGTGGCAGCATGCCTGACTCAAAATCTATATGCCCCCACATTGAAATAAAAATGAACACTTTGCAGAATAAATTTGCTACAGCTGGTCCGTTAAAAACCATAGTTGGGAAACTGCTTAAAACAGGCATCCTAGTAGAGTCCCCTGAAACACATCTTATCCTTATTTTTGGTATTGAAGGCTGTACAAAACAACAATATGCTAGCTTAAATAACAATGGATGCTAATTCATGGTGTGCTCCTCTGATGTTCTCCTCATGATCTAGATTTCATCAAACATAACTGAGTAATTAAAAATAATGATTAAAAGAATAGAGATTGGCTGTGACATGATATTGTTCACGTCAATAGCGCCATCTCCAGGAAGTTGGCACAGTAAGAACGTCACACACACACAGTGCGGCTGTGACACTAGGGATGCCAGCACACAAGGGGAGCAGGGGATGCACATGATCTTGACTTGACTTTATCTTGACCTTAATAACTAGGTCAATGTCATCCTTGTGTGCTGCTCACCTGCAACGGTGGAGGCGAGACGAAGGCAACAGCCGGGGCATGTGATGGTGAAGCGGCCGGAGAGAGGCCAGGTGACCGTTGCTCCCCTCGGTCTCGCAGTAACTGTTCCTGTAGAGTTAAAACAAAAACTTATTAGCATAAAACAATTGCATTTTCTTGTGAAATCATTTTTGAACTTTCCATAGGAAATAATAACCTTTTGACTTGATATTTCCATAATAAGCATAATAGTATCCATTTCTGATCCACTGACAAAAAGAACTTACAAGTCAGTAGCCTGACCAAAATCTCCAATGCAAACAAGAGGAAGAAATTCTATATAATTATTCTAATACATATGCTGCATACATTCAATGTGCATGAGAAACAAGAAAAATGTGGCAAGGACCACGGATAGGAGTTGCCACTTCATCACTAGCCACTGTGGGTGACGTCACTGAGACAGAATGACGTCACCAATGACATCATAGGTGACGTCAGAGGGAGAAAACCGAAAACATTATGGAGTTGCTACAGTCGCTACACTCCCGGCTGCTGACGCAGCTTGCAACTCCAAAAAACATTTATTTAAAGGTGCAGGTTCCCACTATTCATTGGTGGATTAAACTTTTGATTGACATTTACCTTTTAACCTACACAAAATCAAATAATTGGTAAGTCTGACAAGAAAAGATTCATCCACATTCATCAATATAAAAAATTGCACATTTGCATGAAGAATTTAACACACCATGTTACTCAGTCATTTCAACCCGTAAATTAGTCAAGATGACTTTTTCAACTGACTTTTAACTTTCTCAGTATATTTTTTTCAACTGACTGTTTAATAAATAAAAATAGGTTCAACTGGATTTGAACTGACTAGTGGGAATCTTGAAAGTGTGAGGGCAACTTGATTAATCTAGAATTATCTGAAATTATTTTCTTTGAGTAAGGAATTTCTTTAATAAAGAGGAAGAACCATTAATCATTCCTTTACATAGTGGATGCTGTGTAATTTTGTTGCCAGTGCAAACAAAAATTAAGGCATCAATATCTTTCATAAGTATAAAGCCAAAAGCAAGCAGAGTTAGTCACAATAAGTTAGTTAGTAGTTACTGACAGTAAACTTGAAGCTCTTGAAGGTATCATACCTCGCCCATTGTACTCTGACTACTAAAACTAGAATAAGCTACCGTAATCTCCCGCATATAAGGCGCAGCCCGCATATAAGGTGCACCTAGAGTTTTGGAAAATTCTCAAAAAAATGAAAAATTCATAACTTTGGTTCTACTGAATGAATTTTCAAAATTCAAAAACCTACGGGTAGTTTGGGCCACCTTCGGCCCCCCTGGGCCCCATTTTGTCCTATTATGACCAAGGGAGCATGTAAGATATTAAAAGAAAGGTCTTGGTGTCCCCCTTGTGGATCCAATGAGAACTAACCCCCCCGTATAAGACGCGCCTTATACGCGGGAGATTATGGTATATGCAGTACTTTATTCATTCTAAAGAGCAAACATACATTAATAAGAGTGCACTACCATTTTTTGCAGCCTTAGCACACACCCGTTCATTTTTTGCATGCTAAGTGCACACCCTTTTTTCTACGCATATGTGCGCTCTTAGAATGCATACACTAATAAGCTTAAGATCCCCAGAACTTAGTTGGTTTATGTGAGAAGTTAAAAGCACTTTGCAATAGCCCCCCGGCTAAAAATATTCAGCACTTGATTTCATTCATCTATTCTGATGCCATACTGTGCTTATAATAGCAGATGTGTTATATGTCAGAGTCCTTGCATTTTCTAAGTCTGAAAAAAAAAAAAATCACAAAGTTTTTTGTTTTGTTTTTCTGTCTGTCTTTTTTTCGGGGCTCCATACCCAATGGTTATCAATAAGAAAATATATATATATATATATATATATATATATATATATATATATATATATATATATATATATATATATATATATATATATATATAAAAAGAATGATGGGGGGAGATGCTTGACTAAAATCAAATCATAAATTTCTTTTGTGTGATGTTTTCTGTAGTAAAAGGTCACACCCAAACAATCTGACAATAGTGAAAGAGGCATGCATCCAACTAGTCATGGGCTTTAGTTTGGATGGGAAATTCAAGACAGGACTGAATCCCTTTCTCGGAAACATTTGATTTGCATGGTGTGGCTCGGGCATAACATTCGTCTTAACAGTAAACTTGTTAGTGGCTATGTGCATTTCCTACAACTAAGTCATGCCTTGAATTATAACATACCATTTTACTTTGCTCTTCAGCTTCCCACTGCTTTACTTCATTAATAGCTTCTTGCTCCTATAATTAATTAACAGGCACTTTAATACTTAGGCAAAAAGAAAACTGAACTTATCCCTAGCATTATTATAAAATGCATATACAAACTGAACTATATCTTGCATGAAGTCACATTATGGTACATTCCATCAGAAGATAACAAACTCATTCCTATTTAATGAATTCCATTTTTAGTTTACAATCATCTTGAAATGTAAAATCCAGAGAAGCAGGGTTCAAGACATTTTGCATCGTGGCAAACAAAGTATACATTATGTTCAATACATCATTTGAAAACCACTTAACAACTACACATGCCTCAAACAAGTACTGGCAATTTGTCTGTGTCTTCACAAGTCAAATAGATGTTTTTGTGCCATTGACAGTGCTAACATATCATGAACCCTTTCTGAAACAAAAACAAAAAAGAATACTTACAACCATTTAATTGAAAACATATATGAAAAAATTAAAAAGAAAAATTATGTGCCCACCTTCTGTACAATAAGTATGTCTTCATCATCCCTATCTATACTGGAGATGGACTCATGCCGAGATATTTGTGATATTTGTGAGGCCTGCGACAAGGAGGATCCTGCCGAGGTTGGAGAGGAAAGTTCTACAGCCGGATCATAGCCATCACACACCATGAGGACCAGTTTCTCGCCGACTGACCTGAGTGCCTTCACACCTTCTTCATGTGTGGCACCTAATAATGATTGACCATTTACCTGTGGAAGGAAAAAAAATACAATTACCATCAAAGAACACATAAAATACATATAGCGAAGCTTCAGAATGCGTAATTTATCTGTTGTACCAACATTTTAGCAAAACTTAGCTACACAAGATGATGAAAAGAATAATAGAAAGAAAGAAATTTACGCAACAGGTAAGTGTACATACTTCTAGAATTCGCTGGCCAACTTTAAGTCGACTGTCCCTTGAGACAGCTGCACCTGGAGTTATCTGAAGAAAATATGATATTCAAATCAGTGGAGTAATGGCAAATAATCATATTGAAGACCCACTGAAATCTTTCAAGTGTGTTAGCTACATTTCTACTGATCAGTATTTTCTTTTAAACTACATAATCAAGATTGTGATGGTCATATATATAGGAGTGTGACATATGAGTAAATACATAAAATTAAGCAATAAAATGCTTCTAACTCAAAGACTCTTCATTTCAGTTTTTACAAGTTGGCATGTGAGGTATAAAACTTTCCAACGACGTGTAGGTGGTTCCTGAAGGTTACAGATTTAAAAATTATTTCCTTCTCAGAATTCCTAGGATCAAGCATTAATTTCTAGTATTATACCTACCTTTGATATGAAGATACCCTCATCTGTGCTGTCTAGTGGGTTTCCAGGGACACCCCGGGCACCTCCCTTAATGCTAACCCCAAGCTTCTCCCCTGGAGCCTTGTAGACAGTTAACTCTTGGAGTCCGGGAGGAGGTGGGTCATGCCGTACTTCAAGTACAATCTCAAAGGTTGGTGCGATCAGCGCCATAACTGCTTCTTGGTGTGTTGCTTTCCTCACATCTTTACCATTTACCTGTGAACATGAAATGTAAGAAAATCTTTGATAAAAAAGGATAACCCTTTATATACTGTGGAACTTAAAGAGGAGTTTGCTGTTGCTGTTGATATTTCCATATGCTTTAAGGCCAGGTGTTTACAACAGGATTTAACGGTGGTGCACAATATTTTAAACATATAAAATTAAAGGTATTGTTAGAAAATGTAAACCAATCTGAACTTGATTCCAAAGAGGAGTTATTTTTGGTCAAAGCCGGCTTCTACCTTTTCAGCAAAGTCTACTCCAGCTTATAACCGGAGTTTTAATACAAAATATTAAAGAGAAAATAGTGTCAAGTACCAAAATCGGCTTGTAACATTCCCATAAACTGTTCCCATGGCCCATGAATGGGCTTGGCTTATGAACAGGGTTTTACATTAATTTTTATAAAACATTTTCTTGAAAAGGAAAAGGCTCAACAAAAGTGGACTGACTGTTAGAATCCTGTCTCCAATACGAAGTGTCGTCTTTGCTGCTGCACCCTCTGGTACGATTTTAGAAATAAACACTCCACGATCCTCTATGCCAAATGGATGACTTGTGTGGTCTGTTCCACCGACTATACTTAGGCCAAGAGGACCTCCCATTTTCTTAATTACTATCGTCTGAAATCAACATGAATTGAAATGGGTGATTAAAGTATCATTGGCAATGCCACAATCAACAGATAAATCCTACTTCTGTGATGCTTGAGAAAGGGTTTCTTAACCTTTTAGGTTTATATTCAAGATGGTATATTGATTGCATATTAAAATCTGTGCTCTTAGATATCCCAAGATGTGTACATCTACATAAAAACATGATTCAATTTTTTCTTTCATAATCAAATAATCATTTGAATAATTACTAACCAACACCATTATTACATGTTAAATACCGTAGTACCAAAGCGGGATGTTAGTAAACTTTGATTCCCTACAAATACCACTTTACTACCTTGACAGAGTCCAACTTTTTTCATACATTATACGATTATAAAGACTTATTGAGAAAGACTTTCGTTTGATCTACAAACTGCTCCATCAGGTGACACTGAATGTACGGGGACACATCAACATGCAATGATAAATACGATGACCTTATGGATTGCGTATTTCAAAAGATACTGTATTCTACACAACTAATAAATGAATAATGCAAAATAATGAAAGTACTGTGCACATGGAACTTAAGGGATGAATACTAATATATAGCAATAGCAGGAAAGATTTTAAGTGTTCTACTCAACACAGAATATTTTGACAAAAGGGTCACTTAATATAATAGGATCATAGAGGGATTTTGGCTTGGGTATAATTTAATGTATATTCATAGCAGGATTCACTCTATGTTGTTGCTTTCAAATAAAAGTTGTACACCACACACTAACTTGTGCCATGCGGCTAGCGCTCTGAGAGGCATTAGTTCATGGATGATTTATACGTACCACTTAGCATAGTCAATAAGTCCTGACATATCAATCACTAAAATATGGTCCTATTGCATAAAAACCCAGTCTATCAGGCCTATTTAAGATGAGGACAACACATAATCTATCTCAATCATTTGAACCACAAGTTAATTCTAATTTCCACTTTACCCCTTACCACCATAGTGTTAGTTGAAGACATTTTTTGTGTTAGCTTGATCTGCTAGTCAACAAAGGCCATTTTCCATCATAATGTTAAGATTAGAAATATTTCTTGTATAAGGACTCAGTCACATGAGTATGCAACTTAAAAGCATCCCTATTAATCCATATAAATGGCACCAAAGATTTTTTTTAAAATTGCAGTTACTCTAATGGCACTTCAGCTATTTTCAAACGGGAAAATTAGCATGTTAAGACAGACAGGTCTCTGAAATGGCTTTGTTGTGCAATCTGATACTTGATCAGGAACAGTTCCCAAAGGGATGTTGAAGTCAACACATTATAAGTTGTAACATGAATTGGAGCCTTGTTTTTCTCATAAGGAGTCAACTTCTTAGCATGTTGCAAGAAAAATTGAAAGGAGTAGTGGAAGCAGGGGAAGGAGTAGTGCTTAAACAGACCCTAGATGGTCACTGGGTTGTGGGACATGGAGGAATACATACTGTTTCGTTGGATGGCTTCGTAACAGGATCCGGTGACTGATGAGAGAAGAGCACCAAACTATGATGATAATCTGGGTGGAGATCCCCTCATACTCTACCAATCTAATAATCAATGGGCTAGTATTTAGCTTCTCCAGTACATGCAAAATGCCCTGTTCATCCACTCACTACATATCAATTCAGATCTTTGACAACTCTCAGTTTTGTTATGACCCGGATTATCGACTTTTCCCAACACAGACTAAGTAATAGGAATCTCAAAACGTAGCCATAATTTAAAAAAAAAAAAAAAAAACTTTTGGCATTCCTATCACCAGTCTGACCAAATGAAAATTCTTTCTATACTTGGCCATCAATATTCACTGCATGTATTCTCAGTGATACATAACTGTTCAGAGGCAAAAGGCAGGGGGGAATCAAAAGGTATTCATAGAGGAGCATAAGCCTGAAAAATACATTCCTAGACTGCAGCATCTTCTTGTTTCAGTACTTTGAAGCCAAGAGATGACATAGCAAGAGCTGACAGATAGATAATTTTGAATATGTAAACATAAGACACACATTTAGAATATCAATTGAGTATGCTCATGCATTTCCAAAGAGTCTGCAATTGTTACAAACTTTTTGTGGACATTGAGATACACAGATAGTCTGGGTCTGGGCCAATAGTAATATTCGAACGATAAATTGTAGCTGCAGCGGCATTTGCTGATCATTATCCTTAGCCAAAGGAATTATTCCATGCATATTTGGTCTAAAGATACATGGCGTTCACACGTGTGACTTCTTTTGAATGTGATAAGAGTATTTCATTTACTAATTTTAATGCTTAAGAGTTATTTCAGCACCTATTTACCCCGGTGCTTATTTGAGACCAGCGATACAGTTAGATAGATCTCCCAATGTCCATCATTTACTGTGTGCTAATTTCCTTTGTGAATGAGAAATCTTTATTTTGACTATGGCTTATTGCAAATTATCAAAAATAAAAGCAAGATTTCTCTCCTTTTCTTTTAATTCTTAGGGCCTCTAGAAAAGGAACAATAGATAAGGGACAACATCTAGAATAAATCATTTCTCCAAAAGAAAATTAAACCTTTATATCACTTGCTCTTGAGTCCTGGTTTTGTCTCTGTGTTGGAGGAGAGGGTGTTGGTCAGGTGAATAATGATAATAACTACATGGGCCTTCTCAGTGATTTACCAGTATGAAGAGAAAAAAGTAAGTGAACTTACAAAAAAAAAAGATAAAGACATTATAGTATCACAATTTGATTCAGTTGCAGGCAAAGCAAGCGTGCCATAAATAAAACCTAATGATAATTAAATTATCCGGAGCAATATCGACATTTATTTTCACAACAAGTTACCATACTCACTTCACAATAACCACTCTTTTATTCCTTCAAATGTTTGATTTGGAACTACCATACCTATGGGAACAACTAACTTACTATATATCTGTAACTTGGGTATTTTCAGAGAGAAAAAAAAGGATGAAGAATGTCTCTTCAACTCCATGAGAAAGGAAAACAATTATAGGAAACACTGGTTACAACTGCCTTTAAACTATATTGCTGTATCACCACTAGATACTTTTAAAATTGTAATGGACTTTTATGACTGTGAGGGATCATTGAGGTTAAATATCATTTGGACTTACCTCTGTCTGGAACTGGTCTTCTTCCTCTAAGCTTCCATCAGGGGTAACTCCACTGCCAGTTGTTGAGTCCCGGCTCCCATGGTGGTTAACTGTATTATTGCTTGTCGCAAATGTCACACTTGACGTTGTGGACACATGTGATACACTAACTGTTGGCCGCTGCTGCTGCTGTTGCAACTGCTGCTGCCCTTCTAGCTGTTCCCTACTTTTCTTAGCCAACTGGTTAAATTGGTCAGCTAAGCTGCCATCTTCACCCCCTTGTGCAACAGGCGGGGAAGTCCGTGCCAGTGGTGAGACTGGCTGAGTCTGTCTTTGTACAGGTGATAAAGATGGCGAGATGGGCTGAGTTTTGGTGGGAGCAGATCCAGCAGCAGCTGCAGCGGAGTTGTGACTGGCAAATCGCCCCGTTGGCGGTGGCTGTAACTGTGGGGTGCTCCGCTGTGTGGGTAGGCTCTCAATGCGAACAGTTGGTGAAGGGCCTCCATGTGGTGGCGCATGGAGCATGGGCCCTGGATGGAGCTGCATAGGCCCATCCAGGGAACGAGTCTGATAGGTTGAACGCAGTGCAGGTGAAGTGCGGTGGTCCTCTAAGGAGCCTGTGTGTGGTAGTGGAGAAGGTGAACTGCCCGGTTTTATGAGGTTCTCACGATAAACAACGAGTGTGATCTCATCTGAGCTTGTCAGCAGCGCTACCACCTGGTCGTGACGTGCATCCGACACATCATTACCATTAATCTGGAAAATTTTATTTTTCTTTATTAATATATGCATGGTGGCTTACCTTGAGATGGTCTATTCTATGAAGTAACCAATCAAACACCTGCCGAATTCCTTCTTGAAACAACCTTTCAGTAGTGTTGTTTAAGTTGTCCGCATAAATGTGTTAAAGGTCTATCAAACTTTCAAAATATCCTTAATCCATGAATCAAGAATTCCAGAAACTCATAACAAATTGGAAAATTCATGTGCTAGTGACTTAATGAAAAATATCAATGTCCTCACCGAAATGATCCTATCCCCAACAGCAATTTTCCCATCCCTGTCCGCCACTCCACCCTCAGTCACGCGTGATACATATATTGACTGAAAAATAAAGATAGGAATATTAGAACTTATATGCAAAATGCCATTCTTGTTCTAAGTCTTTACTATGGAGGGGTTGATTATATCCTTAGAACTTATCACCGTTTTATTGACTTAATCTATAATTGTAAAAAGATCATAGTTCGTCCACCATGGTACTTTACAAATTGTTAATTCTTAAGGGAGCAGATCAGATCACCAAATATACACTTTTCAATATGAATAACACTTCAAATGATTTACACCGATGTATTTAGAAATTAGGGAAAAAACAATGGTGGAATTTTCTGTACCTATAAAACTTGGAAGACATCCAACAGTAATAGACATATATATTTATAAATATGCATCATAAACAGTTTCATGCAAGAAACACCATACCAAAGGATGGAGACTTGATCAATTATTGCAAAGCCAGATGGCTCAGTTCAAGTGTCCTTCACCAGACAAGTGAATCCATGCAATAGACAAGTAAACTGCTGCATTTTGTTCAGATACCCCAAAGCTAGTATCAATAGAAAGTATGTTCGCCTAACACAACTTCAGGGTATAATTGACAGGGAGCCAATATACTACGTCCAACATTTACTAGAAAGATATATCTATAGGCTGTACTAAAATTGTCTTCTTTTTTTGCCTCTTTGAATTCATTTAGCATATTTAACAAAGGACGAGAAGAAAATCTAACCAACTAATCATTAAAATACATTTCTCTAAATGACCACAAATGGGAGGATAATAGTCCCGGTTAGAAGAAAAAACAAAACAGCCCTATACTAAACCTGTTTAGAAGACCATGATTTTCTACCACAAGAAGCATCTGAACAAGCATCAGTGTGTGGAACAGACATCAATTTCTACCAAAAACAAATGTAATCTTTGAAGTGAATATTACCCTTTTGACACTCTGAAACCTACCATTAACTAATGACTGTATCCCTTTTTTTTCTTATATATATTTTTTTAAAGAAAAAGGCAACAAAACAATACCAAGATATCCCTTGGAACCAAATGTGTCTATTACTCACACTGAAACCTTGGTGATATAAAAATTGAAAAAAAATATCTTCAAAACACGAACAACAGTGACCCATGCACACATGTATACAAACTGGTAACTTCAATGTCAACTCCCAACCGTGTTACTTTAGTGATTAACACAGAGAACACAGCGTTATAGCAAATACATTTCGCTCGGTAATGAATAATTCTAGAAAACCACTGCGAAATATAATTGCTTCAATAGAGGAAAATAATCTTTGGGGTGAAATAAAGGCACAACTTTTTTTTTCAAAGTGGAGAACCTAAATCTTCTCAAGAAAAAACGTGTGCCAATTTATAGTGATGAAAAACATTTTCTTGAAAGAGAAACAGGACAGACAATGAATGGCGTGCCAGGAATCCTCGGTGCCATTTAACAATTTAATCATAAAGGGACAAGGGGATTAAAAAGCAGACTGACAAAATTCTGTTACTTAACTCTTTTTTTAATCAATAAAAAGATAAGTGAAGAGGGTTCAAAAAGAGGGAAACTTGAGAGCATAAAATATCAAAAACTGGTATAACAATATTACAGTATAAAACCTAGTCAACAATTGTTTTCAAGCCCTTTCCTCAGAATCAGGATGACAGTTTAGCTGGGTCACCACACACAATTTAGACCCCTCGTTATAACGATTTATTAGCTATCAGAACATCACAGAACTACCTCAGACTAGTCACAAGACTCGGGTGCTGCTAGTTTTCTAAAGAGATGTGCTGCATCCTCCTGTTTGTATTCTTATACTTGTCTTTCAAAATAAACAACAAAGTAAAGTAAACTTAGAAAATGTTGGTTAATTATCTTCATAATTAACTAGGGTAGGTTCCTTTATGTTGTCTTTAGAGAGTATTATATTTCAACTGGAAAAATAAGATTGTACCACTTTTCATAATACATTGACCTACACATTTTTCGTTTTCCTAAGGAAACTCGAAAAAGAAAAAAAAATAAGAAAAAAAACTAAAGCTAGTTCTTTTTTCCTTCTGAGAATTTATCAACCAAGCGATGAGCCTGGTAAAATTGCCAGAAACAGAAAAGGAAAAACAATTAAAAGTTTAATACCGCGGTAGTAACAAACTAACGAGTATCAATTTGCTGGAAAGATCTTTGCTTTATCCTCTTCTTTACAATTAAATGTTAATCTGAAGAAAAGGGAGCATGCCATAGTGGTCAACTAATTTTGCCTAGTCAAGTCAAGATTGATATCTTGTGATAGTATTACAATAGGATAAGGGTTACACAACATACCGATACAATGTTCAGAACACCTGTGTTAAACTGTTGTTTAACACTGAATGTCGGGAGGGAGATATATATTTTGCTTTTGAAAATTTGTTTTAGGTATGATTGAAAAACATAACATGAAAATATTTTTGGGTTTAAAATGATTCTTAAAAATAAACCAAATAATAGAACAGGAAGAGAAGAGGAAGAAGAAAGGGTGCAAGGTAATTCATCCTTCACTGTGATTGAGAGGAGATTTGAGAGAGAGAAGAGCTGGATGAAAATATACCGGTTTACCTTCACAGAAAGCTAATAACAATGGATTTAAAAGGCGAGCAGGTGTCAACGAAATACTAAAAGGACTGGTATGGTTTGACATTGATGGAGTGGCCAGTTTGTGACACTCGGACAGTGTTTCGGAGTACAAACCTGTAAAAACGCGTATTTCTGGCCCGCATCAGAAGCATAATAGCAGAAAGTGTCAGCTCAATGGAGCCTTGTTGTGTACATGTATATGTATTATGTGGGCTGGTAGTAGGGTGAGGTAGTGGATATTGGTTTACTAAAGGTATACCTACGTAACACAGGAATACACCCACAGGGTAAGAACAACTTGTCCAAACACAGTCACACCAATTTTACTGCCATTTTATTTCCATACTTAATGAAACTCTGAATCTCTACTCTGTAATTTTCATCATTTAATTCTAGTGGCAAGTGAAACAGGCATATGCCAGAATATCCATCTTTTTACCTGCTTTAATACGTCTAAATGATATAAAATGGGTAAAATTGGGGTTTGGGTGTAATTCTGCATGCGTATTCGTTGTCTTGTGCTAAGCTTAGAAAATTCAACCTATGAAATATGTTCAGTCCTATCTAGGACCTTTGTCAAGGCAAAGTTCATTTTAATATTAGAATAATTTCTTATTGAAGTGTTTCTATCCTAATTAGAGTGGGTATAATGGATAAGTATATCAATATATGATAAAGGATCCGTAACAAAGTCCAGGAAAATCCCAACCAAATTTGTTTTACAATATAGAATCTAAGCTTAGCACTTCAGACACTAATGTATTTACAACGGGACAGGAGTGAAGGGTACCAACATGTTTACACAATAAAAGGATCTTAGTCTAGGAATTCCATTTATTTTAGCTGGATTTTAGGCAAAGAAATATTTACTTTTTAAAATAGTCTCTATTAGTGGGATTTTATCAGTTTATGAGAAAATAATAGTATAAATGTTTTGTTCTTTTCCTCTTAAGCAACCACACTCCTATATAGTATTAATTTTTTTGGCTAAAGCTATTTCAGAACCTTACTCCAATTAGTACTACCGTAATATCCCGCGTATAAGGCGCAGCCCGCGTATAAGGCGCACCCCCCAACTCAGGGAGGCCTGTCCCACGTATAAAAAAAAAATCATGGCAATAAATGTGTTATGAATTTTGTTTGGCGTATAAGACGTGCCTTATACGCGGGAGATTACGGTAACCCTGATTACAACATCCTTATATGTATGTACAAAGATAGAATACTGCTTAGAGGATATTGACAATTAGTATACAGAGAGTGAGAAATCTGCCTCCCTATGCCTTATACCATTTCTAAACTAAGGCTGTATACTAGGTTACTTTTATACTTTTGTTCTTACCTCTGTATCAGTCTCAGGCTGCAAAGAACATTATTTCTCATGATCTAAGAAATGGTTGATCTTTAATACAGCTAAATAGATTCACCATCCTTCCTCATCTACTAATATATACATATATACTTGTATGGAATTTCATGCCTGTGTTTTTGCATTTGGAATTTATGGTGTCTGTGTTGTTAGTGATGTGTTTTGTTATCATTTAGTCATCCAACTTTTGGGATATTTTTCTCAGGGGCTCAACAACCTATATATTCATTAAATATTCAGCAATATGCATACATTCTAATTTAATCTGTTTGCCTAATTTTGATACCTCTGTTTAGATAATGATTAATGAGTTTTAACTGTGAATGATGGTTTCTCAAATTGGTTTGGTTTGATTTGGTTGATTTTACGTCTACTAATAGTACTTAAAAGTTAGCAGACATTTCTGTGGTTCACGGACATTAAGTCCTTTCTTTTCTGTTTGGACAGGTATTTCAAAGCTGCTTGTCCAGACAGCTAGACAGGTATTTATAGGCTGCTTGCCTGATACAGCAGTGACCGAATCTATGAATGACCCAATCTATGAGATAAATGACCACATCTATGAGGAGGGTTGAGGAGGAAAACTGCTACCGGGGCTTCATTCCCCTACTCTTTTCGAAGGATAGCAAGTGTTCTTTTATTTGCCTGGTCCCATAGGCAGGGCCAGACAAACCACGGCCTTTGATCACTCAGACGTGGTTCACTGAGGGGAAATCTCATGGCAAAAGACGAGCATGTAGGCCCAGGCCTGCGCATATGGACACCAGCTGCCAACATGCTCACCCAAAGCCACAAGAAACCCCAAGTTTGTCGTCTTTTACGAATCTGGTATGCCCACTGGTAGAATGGAAGGAGAATTACTCCTTCGTGGACTCCCAATTAAGTTATTCTGCTCCTCCATGCGCTCACATGAAGGTCCCCACTCCACAGGGGGAGGGGTTCTCAAAAAGATGATAGTAGGTTGGTAGTTTGAAGAGTGGATGCTGTTTATATTGTTTTTATCATTTGGTTTTATGTTACTGGGTTCTGATTTACCTATCTATCCTTGTCTAGCAAACTTCTTGATATACATTTATGCAAATTTGATAAAGGGTAATATGTAAAAGCGTTATTATTTTGTATTCAACAGCACAAGTATCAGCCTAAGAAGACTACAGTGAGAAATAATTGTCACATTTAGGGAAGATAAAAAAAAAATATATGGCACTGGTGTAACATATGAGATTACTAGCATAAATGTGCAATAAGAAAAACACCTGACTGAAAAAGGCTGGTGAACTACAACACTGAAAATTTCTATTGGTTTGACAATCATTCATGTCAATGTCAGAAAATGTGCAGTGGTGAAAACATTGTAATAAAATACCAAAATTTGCCTAAAATTGCAATACACGATTATATCACAGTTACATCCTAATAAATTCCGCATGTGTAAAATCTTTACCTATGGAAGTGTTTATATAGCACAATTGTTACGATGATTTTGAATTATGTGATTTACTACACAGTATATTCTCTATAGGGACTTAGTGTGTGTGCATGGGCAAATGCCATAGAAGTTGATAGACCACACTCAGTTGAAACAATTACTTTAAAAATTGTCTAAATGCAGTGTATCAATAAGGGAGTTCATTGCTCCAGCTTAATCATTACTACAGTGTATAATCAGAATTTACGTCAAAAAAAATTAATTAATGAAAATATCCTCCATCCTCATGTCAGTGGTGTAGGAGATAATGGATTAAATACCCCCATTTTATACAGAAATAAATGTTAATGTTATCACACAATTAGTGCTGGTGACATTTTAATAATTGAAGTGGTGCTACTGAGAAGGATATTCATGTTAACATTACACCCCTCACTCACCTCATCATTGCCCTTATATGGTGTAGAGCCCCGCCCCCCAGCAATACTGAAGCCCAGCCCTGTTTCGTCTCGTCTTAACGTCGTGGCTATGGTCTGTAAATAGAAAAATGTAATTTGATATATATTTTTTTTTTTTATTATTATTCCATCCGAAAGATGAAATTAAATGGAGAGAGCCTTTACAAATTACAAAACAATAATTTTACATAAATACAAAACTGTTTAACCATCAGTAGGATTTTAATGGCACTTCAGAAGAGATGTACACTTTCAAAATGCACCCATCTTATTATTCCTCCCAGTATAAGAAAGGAAAGGTAAGTCATTAAAAAGGCTCTGTATCGAGGGAAACAGTCTACATATATAGGACATCAACAGTTTTACAACCTCAACAACAAATACTGGTAATAATAAAACAGGTCCAGACATCATATTGACTCCACAGAAATTATCAAAAGAGTAGTGATGTAAGAAAGTATGGATGCAAATATTTCAAAGGGAACTGAATATCATAATCAATGTTTAACAATGGTCTGCCCATCTTATTTAAACAGAGACAAAAGTAACGACTCTCGTTAAACCTTGAAGATTATAAGATAGAAGTCCGTTGAACCGCAGTGTTCTATGCATAACTACACCTCTACTTGACAGTAAAATCATATGTTCATAATCCAGGAAAAACTTGAAAGCTGTCACCCAATAAAGAATTGTATATGTACCTTTACATTTTCTTTCAATTGTTTTCAAAATACATATTTCTTGCCCATAAGTATTTCAAATTTTCGTTTCAGGAAGTTATATGTGATGGTATTATTCTAGTCTCTCTTCAGTCATTACTATGACAGGTATCTCAACATCCTGGACAACATGGTTCATATCTTTTTTTTTTGAATATCATATCTACATAAATGTCAATCATCTTAATATTAGAAACTGGCCATGCACGTCTACTGCACATGCAATTAATAAGAGACTGTAGTAAAAAGCGTGAGTGACGCGTGTTCAGGAATATCATTGTGAGATACTCTTGTAATGAGCCTGGGTAGCTGCCCGCATCATTGTCCTTATATTATCGCTCATACAATTTTCTTGTATACATTGAAATGTAAAAATGTTCCTCTTTTATTTTCCTAGTGTCAGACTTGACATGTGGGACGAGTAAAATTGATAGCAAGTACCCTTTTCCAGGAGAGTTAGGCAAAAAGTTACAAGTTCACCTAACAAGACACCACAAGGAGGCTCACTGAAGTCTGGTGCAGTGCACCTCGCACCAGCTTTACAATCTGGGAATCCCCTACCCCAAACTGGCCCCAGCTAACTTGCTGGTGGAAAGCCATGAAGACTGCCACAATTATAAAAAAAAAAAAAAAAAAAAAAATAAGCCATGAGTTAACTTCTGTGTTCTTGACTGAACTAATAATATTCCCGCGAGGTCTATGGGGGAAAGCTATGAAATTGTAAAACTAGGGACAACACTGCTAGAGGGGCATGACAGCTGCAGTTACCTCTGCCTGAATCTCCATATCGGGCTCCTGTTCTAACGCTGCGCTAAAGATGGAGTCACTGTGTAATACCTGCAAAGAAATCCAGGGGGAACCACAGGCAGGTTAGTGTGCGTGGTTCCAATATAGACGCAGCATACCAGTGAGAAAAGTTTCTATGGGTGTCAAAATTCTACCGTGCAAGCTGACGATGCAAAGATGGGTCAAGAAAACTTAACTTCATTACATAGGACTCTTTAAGTTTTCTTCAATCAGTCTACTAGGTATTTACAGTTAGATCAAAGAGATTCATGTTAAGTGTTAGAGATAACACAACTAGTAGTTCTAACAGCTTGTGGACACATGATGGAAAGAGAATATGGAGATCAAAGTTGTGCTAGGACTTTAAAATTTTGATACAACATGTAGTTGGATTCAATGTTTATCAAACTCCAAATTTAGACACAAAATTGTACCAATTACAACACTGGGAGGGGGAGTTGGCTATTGATACATAAGGATAATGAAAAGGGGATACTGATGTATCATCCAAGACAGCATTTAGCCAAGGCCAAACCAAAGTACAAGTTGGGGTTGAAAAGTAAGTCACAAAGGGGAAGATAAGAAACTGGTGGAATCCTGTGAAAAGGGAAAGACAAAGTCAGATATCTGAACATGATAAGCAGGGACCTTTACCTAAGACTAAACACTATTATAGACAAACAGAAGGCTATAATTGGACACATATGGAAACAGCATCTACTCTAACAGAGTGGTGTTATAGACCAATAAGGTTGTATCAGCATTGTTTTTAAAGACAGAAAAGATAATTCCAGAGGAATTGAAATCATGCTTCCAATGGAGCCCAGGCTTTGGGCTACAGGTTTAGCAAGGACATTAATTACAACCTTATTGAGTTCACAGAATAAAGATGTTTACCTACTTTGTCTAAGCTAGGGTAGTGTAGGCATTTGTGCTGATTAATAAGCAAAAGATATGTGGGAGTTAAATGACTTACTGGTTTTGCAGGTAGGAGCGTCTCACGGGCAACCACCATGGTCACCACATTGCCGGCGTCTTTCAGGACAGAGACGGCAAAGTGATGATCAGCATCCACCAGTGAATGTTGATTTACCTGCAATTACAATTAGAGCAGTATGTAATAAGTTGATCTGTATGAAGAGTAGTTTATAAATGTAAAGCTATTTCTGTTGAAAATAATTTGACAGCCTCTTATACTGAGTCAAAAAGTTCAATTCTCTAAAAAGAGGAAATGAAAAACTTGGAAATTGTCTTATTTTGGAGTATTACCTACCGAAAGAACTTTATCACCGACCGTGATTCCCGCACGTCCTGAAGGGCCATCCTCGGTGACACGGGAGATATAGATGCCCTGAAACACATAGAATCCAGCCAGCATTAGCATTATCATGCATTAGTAAATAATTGAAACTTGACCATGTGGAACATCATATAGGTATATTGGTCATACCTGGAAATATGCACTGCACTCAAATCAAACTCACATTCTACAAACCTATCTCCCACTTTGAGTTTGCAGGGAACACTGACAGGATTCTTACCAAATCTGGCAGCATGAAGACATCATTATTCTATTATTCTATATATGCATATACCTTTTACATGTGAAGCATCAGAAAGCATTAGTGAGGTTGACTTGGTGAAAATAAAATGTGGATGCAATCAAAGACAGGATCTTCATTTGCGTTAAGCAGAAGGGTTTAAATACTTAGAATTTTGCGGGAAGTGCTACAGTTCATCAATGGTATAGTTAAAATTCTTCTTCACTATCTGGGAAATCTAGGGATATCAATCTTCAATATGATGTGAATGTAGCTCCAGGTGAATTTTAAGGCTTATACTACTCCTTTTCTACATTATTTAGAAATGCACTCAAACTATACTTATACAGTAGTATATAACAGTACAAGTAAAACTGTCAGATCATGAAAAGATCTAGCCAATTATTGCTCTCCCATCTGGACTGATGTATTTCATTCAACTTTTTACATACAAAACAGTGTCCAAATAATTACTAGCAATAGATACAAATTCACTGTAGTGACTGCTATACGTAACAGTTGAATTTTGCTTGTCTGATTAGTAAAATCAATGAAAATTACTTGACCAGAAGTTCAGTAGAAGTAATCGACTATTACCGGTAACCCGAGAGGGTGAAAAAATAGTGAGACATACATAAATTAAAATACCATATCGCAGGCAAGCAGGCAATTCAAAAACTGGGAAAGTGCAGCTCATTTCATTTTAGGACATAGATGAGGGGGAAAAAAACACAAAAATACTTTGAAGAAATGCAAAAGAACATGATGAAAAAACCTCAGCATCAATCCCTGTACAATGCTACTTACAATAGTATGTAAATGTTTGTCTTAATTTGGTATATAATTTATGTAATTTAAATATGTAATGCAGAGGTTTTCTATCATATTCCTTTCATTGAAATAAGTCAAGGGTTAATATTTAAGTAGTATAATCCTATTTGAGTTTGCAATAAATATATGGTTAGGTGAAATATAATGATTCCTTGAATTTTTTTTTTTATTATTATTATTTTCATGTGATTTTTGGATATTCATTTTCATACAGATGAACATTGAATAGATTTTAATGGCTTTATTCAAAACCAAGTATTCCTTAGAACTAAAGACATATCTTTAGGGTTGAAAATATCACAAAGGATGCAAATTTTAAAGACCAATACTATGTAATAGATTTTCTCTTTATGCTTGTATTTCAATTATAGAGAATGGAAAAAAAAATATTTAAATCATTCACAGTGAAATTGATGCTAGTCACTTGACAGGTCAGGGGAGTTAACATGCCAACTTTTTGGGGAACCAGGTTTATATGGATATAGTAGGGTTATACTCATTCTTCTACCAAGACTAGCTGTTACTACCACACTAGGAACTGTATGGGAAGGATGGGGGTTGGATATGAGTAAGAGGAGATGGATCTTGGGTGGGGGTAGAGGGTGGGGATTAATTTCTACAAACTATTTTCCTTTAAACAAAAAGCCAAAAAGCATAGGGATCGTAAAGCTGTTATCATGGCATTTTCTAGGGGCCTATACCTTTACCCCAAAACGCAGCGTCAGAGAATATCCATGTTGTAACCATAATAGCATTTGATAATCATAATAGCATAAGTCAAAAGCAGTATTCTGGGAAAGAAAATTATCAGATCTGGAGATAAATTAGTGAGCAATATTGTCATTTATGTCAACCTTGGCAATGTTAGTCAGTCATTTCAACATGGAATCAAAGAAACCATCATTCTTTATAATTGTTCAAAGACAAATCATATACTTTATCTTTGCAGTGGATTGAAATTTCAACGAGGTAGGAGCCTTCATGTGAATCATCAGCCGATCAGATTTGGTGTCAGATATATACAAGGTGATTTATTTCTATAAAACAGACGGAGTGGATAGAGACCCTTCACAAGAAGTATGCGACAAACTCTGTGCTAAACATGTGCCATTTTCTCTTTCACGCATAGGCAAATAGTCACCCGATAACGAAAAACAAAGAGAATTAAGTGTGTGTCGGTTGTGTGTTGGTAAATCAAAATCAAATGGTGACACTGGAATGTCATATTTATTGTATCAAATTGGAATATATCATAAGAATTATTGAGTTAAATTTAACAGGTAATTTAGTGATCCCTCAAAATTTTGAAGAAAAAAATTGATTGAACAGGTAAAAGAATAAACAAAACCTCTATTAGTCTAGGAAATTACAATTTTTAAACACTACTTGGAATGGCTCTGTAAACATTTTATGTGTGGTATAAAATAAACTGCCTAAAATATGAAATTCATAAAATTGATATAAAAATGTGCCCTAGCCTACATGGTAAGAGGACTGACATATATGTGTGGAAGAAATTGATATAATAACAGCTACATGAAGGTGTGTGTATAAGACTAAGAGTAAACAGGCATTAAGATGTCTAAACCTTTACTGTCTCTATCTTATATAGAGCAACAGCCTAGCTATAGTACAATATCAGATTATACTTTTAAAATTATCAATAACATAAAATGAAAAGAAACTAATACAAAGGAAATATGAATCCATTAACATATATATATATTCATGTTAACATATAGAAAGACAATGTCGCATTGCATCCTGACACATCATAGCACACAATGAAGGGGAGGAAATCTGGTTAAAAGTAAATTTTTGTTTGAATTAATAGAGACAAAAGAGACAGTTTGAACACTGACAACAATGGAAGATGATGATTGATGACAACATAGGAGTGGAGAGATAAGATTGAGTGGTTGAGATAACTGACCGGCTGGATTGGGGGGTTGAAGGCGCTTACCTCGTCTGGCTCGAAGTAGCTGATGGGCCTTACCTCGCACTCCCCTCGGAAAGGGGTGGAGCCTCGGCCTCCGGCTATGGAGATGCCAAGCCCCATGCCAGGCTCGCGCACAATGCGGATTGTGATCTCTTCCTCCTGAACCTCCATGGCCACCTGCTTAGTGAGCACAGGGGGCGTGGAGGGGACTGGGGAGATGGGCGACTTGGGTGATGCCAGCCCAAGTGGCTGCTATATACAAAAAAATGATGAAAAAGATGTCAATTTTAACATCTACCTCAGGCCAATTTGAGAAATTGTTATCAAAGTTACCATGACATACTAGGAAAATTTATGTTTTACATTAAAGATAGTCTCATTTTCTGTTAATGATGAACTGCATTATTCTCATTTAGTTTCAGTGTCAGATTTATTTTCTACTAACCGGACTGGCCAGTGGTTCTTTGGGAGCTGCCTGTGCCTGTGCCAGGATTGCGCGGACCTTCTCCTCTGCCTCCTCCTTGCTCGATCCTAACGTGATGCGTTTGTTCTTAAGGTGATGTGGTGTGTCGCGACGACGTAACTTGCCTTCGTGGTCAGGTATTCCCTCTTCCACATCTGATGTGGACTCCTCAAAACCAACATGCCGCTCAATCCCCAGGTATGCTTCCTGTAAATATATCAGCCAAAATTTTACCATCTACCAGAACTGAACGTTTTCTTTGGCGAGAGCGGAGGCATTTTCAATTATTGGGCTATGCATCTTGGAGCTTGTCTTAGAACATATTTGTAGAGGAAATTATTACAGCAGTGCACCAAATTGTCATTCTTCCAAAAGGGAGGGGCCCAGACCCACAAGTAAAATTTGAGGTGTAAATCGAAAGCACATATTCTGCACCCTAACAAGAACCCTTCGTTTTTCATGTCAGCTGAGCCTTATATAAAGGGAGTTTACAGTAGTTGAATTCTTACATCGCCATCGATATTGTCCGGCGGCACCTCGGCGGGGGGCGGGGGTCCCCGGTCCTCGATGACCTTGACCCTGTTCGTGATGACCACCTCTCGGTGGTGGTGCGTGGTGGAACCACCAGGTGGCGCCTCCTCCACGGGGGAGATCTGCTCCGACGGCGCCTTAACTGCAACCAGAGAAGATGATGTTGGCTCAATTGGTTGCTCTTCGCCCAAGTTACCACTTCATAGACATAGTACAAGGAAGTAGCCAACTGATGCATTGTCACTCCAGCTAGGAGGCTGGCAGACAGTATATCGATATGCCTAACATTTCGATTCATTAATTATGAATGTCTCCTACTTCCAGAAATGCACCCCAGTAATGTCAAGAGATTCACTTCTTATGCTCTTTTCCAAATGCACATGCAGAAAACAAGTATATGTAATTTCTACTTACACGTCGATGCTTTGCTGACGCCAGACGCCTTAGAACTCTCACTGCTGTGTGACTCTGTGCTCCAGCGAGTGTCTTTGTCACGGGACGGCACAAAGACGCCATCCCCCTGAAATAGCCAGGTTTACTTGCTGTTACAGGATTTGAGACCAAATCAATAACAGTGGAGTCCAACTGCCACTAGCAGTGGGTTGAGATACTTATCATGGCTAACCAACAACTCCCATCTGGTGTAATATCTAACAAACCTGATCACACACTAAGTTTTCTTGAAATGATTTTTGTTCGAAAACAGAACCTGTCATGATTTGGGAAAGCGATACCAAATTTTTGCTGTGACCTAAACATTGTGCCTTTGTAACAATAGTGACATCATTTTCCTCAAACTCATTCACAACTAATTTTACCCATACATAATTATAGACTGAGACATTCTCATCCTTTAGAGTAAGATAAATTCTGAACCACTGATATTGTCTAGGTTTTCGCACGCCAAACACAAAACTAATTTTTATACTTGCACATTATACCACTCACTCACTACACATAAGGGAGCATCCATTAATTATGTACGCATATTTTCTAGAAAAAAATAGACCCCCACCCCCCTTGTTACACTGTGTACGCATTGGGACTCCCCCCCTTGCATACATACTTTTCTACCAGATCCCCCCCCCCATTGCAAGGGAAGGAGTGAGTAATAGGTGTTTAACGCCATTTCGGCAGCTAAGGTCATATTCATGGCGAGAACTACATTACACAATTTCACAGAGGAATGTGTCAGTGCCCACACATATGTGCACCACACACATCCCGAGGGGATAGGAAAGAGAAGAAATAGACCCTTTTAAGTGGGCTAGGGAAGCCCGTTGCAAGGGAAGGTGGTAGGGTTTTCCACTGTAGAAACAAATGAAATGACCTTTGTGAAGGTTGGTAATGCATATTCATGGCTCTGCAGGGTTATTTCTATACACAATGAGTATGCTAAAATGGTCCTGGACCCCCTCCCTCCCTCCCCCTGTGCGCATCTGTACGCATTTGGCCTGACCCCCTCCTCCCCCTCTTGATGCGTACATAATTAATGGAAGCCCCCTAATTCATACCATATATTTGAACCATCACGACTACAACATTCCTCTAAAACATAACTTGGGATATCATGGCATAACTCCATGCTCCATTTAGAAAGGTTCATTAACAGAATACCATATGATTGAAATTATATCAAAGATACAATAAAACATATATTCAAGTCCAAATTGCCAATTTCATACGGCAGATATAGTAAGGGAATCAACCACTGAAGGACTCATTGCAATATCAAATGAGAAAAAGATAAGAACAAACAGTGAAAACATAGGAAAAAAATAGGCGAAGAAAATCCTACAGGACTTGCCACCTGTAGAATAGACCTAGCAAAATGATATTTCAACTTACCCATTAGGATTTATTTGATCTTACATATATACTATCATCCCTAATCAGGATATCTTCATATAACTTATAATCAATCATTTAGGGGCACAACTTTGCTCTCAATGCATTGTGCCCATCTGTGGTAATGATGTATGACTGAATTTACTTAAGCGGGTATTCCACTACTGTCAGTCGGCCAAATTTTCGCTAATTCGATTATTTTTGATAATGCAAAAGTATAGAAAAATCGGCCGGATTAGCGAAAATTCGGTCAACCAATGGCAGCATAATACCCGCTTTACGAAGTCTACTGTAATCTCCCGCGTATAAGGCGCGTCTTATACGGGGGGGGGGTTTAGTTCTAATTGGATCCACAAGGGGGACACCAAGACCTTTCTTTTGATATGTTACACTACCATATAAGCTCATCTGCTGCATTTGGGGTCCACGAGGGTCACGGGGGTCCAAACAGCACATAGCTTTTTGAATTTTGAAAATCCATTCATTAGAACAAAAGTTTTGACCATATTCTGAAACTCTGGGTGCGCCTTATACGCGGGATGCGCCTTATACGCGGAAGATTGCGGTAGATTCATGCATCATGCCAACCCTCCATGTTTGATACACTCCTGAAGGCACAGCTAAATGTGTGTAGATGGGTTTATATAAACCACACACGCATATAAGCTACACTCCCAGCTTTGGGAGAAGCTAGAAACCAAACCTTAGGCTTGAAAATTGCCAGCTTATAAATCAGGACTGTTGGGTATGGCTAAACACCCCTGAATAACCAACATCCTTTAGGCTACAAGAGGCCTCTGTTCCGTGTAATAAGGTCGGAGATTATACACAAGGGTTTCCAGAACTATTTCTCTTACATTTGCCATCAATTGTCCTTGCTGTACCAGTTGGGATATAAGAGCATTACCTAAAATAAGAGTGGAATACTGCGGACAGAAACTGCTGTCTAAAAACACTTGAGTTATTAGCCATTAATCTTAAAAGGCTCTACACAGTGAGTCTTATTATTCATGAGTCAATTAAAGGTTTTTTTCTCCATTTCATTTTTATTATTTTTAATAAACATTAACGAGGATGAATGTGAGCACTATTGATGTAAGGCAATGATGGGGTTAAACTGATTATCAGTAACTTCCCCTCATAGTCCCTTTGCTAACGAATAGATAACACCCCCCAAGATGACACCCCCTCCACCACCATTACAGGCTTATGCCGGTTGCTATGGCAACAGGTAAGACAAATGTCAGGAATCTCATTGGGTGAGCAGCAGCTAAGAGCATTGTACCAATCCTGTCAGGGTTCCCATGGCAACCATATACTCGGGATGCCATGACCGGCTGCAAGTGAGTGGTATGGAATGCGAGTTCTGAAGCAAGGACCATTGGCCACTGGCTAGTATTGGTATGGGTGGTTTGTTCGTGCAGAGAACGCTTTCTACATGTACTTTATATGGCCCCTGATGCTAGATTTGGCTCCTGCTACTTCAGCGGAAAATGTTTACTACTGGGTACTTTTTATGGCCAAACTAGGATATTCCCACAATCTTCACCTTTGAAATACATGTAATTTGAAAATCTCATTCCCCTGCCTCATCTTAAATGTACATATTTTCCTTGATATTCCCTCGGAAGTAAAGGTTAGCTCTCTGCTGAGACCACCTCTATCTGAATACTTTTTGTTCTAGCCTTATTTTTGAAAGATTTTGTTTCAAGTTATTCTGTCAACTGAAATACAATGTATGCACTAAATTTGCTCAGTTTGAGATTGGACAACTCACCTCTTTCTTTGGGTTTTCGTGGTCATGAGGGATGATGTGGCCGTCCACGTTCTCCTTCTTGAACAACTTGGCATGCCGTGCCTTGAGTTCTCGTGGATGGGGCGTATCATGGCGAACGAAAGGACTCTACAATTCAACCAAATTTTACTGTTTAGGCAGTCAACAATAAACATTGATATTTTTTTCCACGGGATAAATGCAATTTCTCCTGATAGAAACAAGTATGAAATAAACTCACATCATCGAGGTTTCCTTCGTCAGCATCCATATCGTCGAGGTCTTCCTCGCCGGCAAACTTGACGGCGGAGCGGTTGGGTTGCTGATCGTTCCAACTGAGGCGGCTGTCCTGATCAGTGGCCACACTACCCCGGAGCAGGTTTTCTAAAAATGCAACAAAAAGTAATGATCAGATAAACATCCAACAAAATCTCAATTATTCTTATAATGCTAGCCTACATAAAGTTCCCATGACATCCAATATTGAAGCAGCAGGTGAACGTTTGTTATATCTATACTCTACTGAGATGTTATGGCAACTGTCCATGAGTTTAATCTACTCAGGTGTTATAACCAGTGTCCATAACTTACCCATACTCTCGGGGTGGTAGGCCTCCTGCGGCAGGAGGAAGCAGGTGAGGACCTTCTGTCCCGTGTCCTCGTCCTCGTCCTGTTGGAACTTGAGCATGGGCTGAGCCTGGTTCTCGGACAGCCACATGGCCTTCAGGTTACACGACAGGATGGTGATGGGCAGGTACTGCAGTCTGACAGAGAGAGAGAGGTGTATATAGTTAGGGACATATCACACTTACAGTGCATCACATAGTTCTTATATTATTTTATTTGAATGTATAGAGCCATGGAACTTCAAAATCCCTGAGATCCCTGAAGATTTTCATCCCTGTCCTTCAGGTGGCACGGCAGGCACTGCAGTCAAGGTAGAAGATGTTCATAAATATACATGCAGAAAAAACAAAAACTAATTAAATGCATAATATCCTCATCTCCTTTTTTTCTAATCATGAAGATAAGTTAACATACCTATTTCCTGCAACGTCTAGGACATGCAGTTCTTTAAGGTTTCCAATCTCAAGGGGAAGAAACATGAGGCGGTTATCTCGGAGTGACAGCACCCCAAGCCGCAAGCACCGGCCGATCTGAAAACACCAATTTGCACAAATATAATACTGTTTTATATACTATTTTTACCATTGTCAATGTCTATCATTTAATCCTTCTACTTCTATAAACGGCGAAATTTATATTCTAGATATATCCTCAATTTGTATGACTCTTTTTGAGGAGTTGATTTCTCTGTTTATAGAAAATCATAACTCATGTGTTTGGAACCATACGTGTGACAATATTAAATGAAACTAATTTGATTTTGCTTTAACATGGGCAGCGGGGATACAATTAAGCTTTTCCATCATGTTAAGAGAACTTCTCACAGGTTACTAACTTTTTATTTTCACTAATTTTTCACAACATCTAGACATGAAACCATGTTACAACACCCATTAGAGGGTACATACGTTAAGTCGATTTTGAGTTACTTTGACTTTTGACCCTGGGTCAGTAGGATCCAAACCCACCCATGGTCCTTCGCCTTACCTCTTTCGGCAGTTCCTGAAGTCGGTTCCTATCTACATTAAAGTTGGATAAAAGTTTGAGTCGTCCTATGGAGGAAGGCAGTTCCTATGGGAAGGAGAAATAAAATCACCATTACAAATGTATATTGATTAAGATTTAAAATGTTAAGATGTATATGTACATGTCCACAGCCAAGGTGCTGGACACTTCACTATCAAATAGAGATGGGGAAATTTCCAATGGAGGGACAAAGACTGTTTTCACCAACTCAAATGAGTGGCCATCCTTTTTTCACAATCAATAATCAAGTCTAAATCTAAAAACTGTTTTAGAGAGGCAATTTATTCACAATTATCTTAAATATATGCACCATTTTATACCAATGGACAAGTAGAACATTAAACATGAGCCTTAAAGCAAGCAGGCATGTGTGGGTATTATCTTACAGTGACTACCGGTATATATATATATATATATATATATATATATATATATATATAGAACATTAAACATGAGCCTTAAAGCAAGCAGGCATGTGTATATATATATATATATATATATATATATATATATATATATATATATATATATATATATATATATATATATATATATATGTATTAACTTACTGATAGCAGGTTCTCCATCAAAAAGACTTCTTGTAAATTGTCACAACTGAAAGAAAAAAGAAACAATATTAATTCAATTTTCACAAGAATGATCAATCTACCGTAAAACCTCGCGTATAAGACGCATCCTCTATGCCAAACAAATGCCTTGTGCGTCTTATAGGATCTCTTCAAGTTGGGGGTGCGTCTTATACGAGGGGTAATTTTACTATAGAACAGTACTGGATTTACAAAATTGAGCCTTAAAATGTGCGTCTTATACGCGAAAATGCATTTGCTAAGTTTGGGGTGCGTCTTATACGCGCAGAGCGTCTTCTACGCGGGAGATTACAGTATATCTGATGTGACACTCCTTGTCTCAAAGACATTTCTTTCTGATGTTTGTTAGAAAACTTTCAGATTATTCGTATGTTAGAAAGTCTCTATGTAGTGAATTGGAGGAATGAAAACTGTAGTCATTGAATGTTGTCATTTTACTGTATAAACAATAAGGTACTTACTTTCCTATGGCCGGCGTAAGTTCTATAAGTCGGTTTTGGTCAACCTTCAATGTCGTTAACTTTCTGAGGTTACCTGAGGAATGCATCATATTTGGGTGAATAATTGTAATCATTTCAAAAGATGGATTCTAACCCTTACTTCATAACATGACAGAATGACGCCTGGGGGTTTCATGATCTTGATATTGTTAGTGCATAACTCATCCGAGCGCATCAACCAAAATATTACGAGAGATGCCACTCAATGGCCGACAAAAAAAAACAGGAAAAATTTCTATCATTTACAAATTTTCTCAATAAATCAACATGATTCAATATAATAATCTCTAAGGAAGACCAGAAATTTCTGGTAAACCAGGAAAAGTAGCATCTCTGGAATACTTACCTAATCCGTCGGGGAGGACCTCTATTTGGTTCTGAGAGAGGTGCAGGTCGGTGAGACTGGTGAGGCCGGCAATCTCTTCTGGCAGGCACTCCAGCTTGTTCTCTGATACGTCCAGCTGCGTCAACCGCTTCAACTGACCAATCTCCTGAATACCAAGAAACCTGGGCTTATTCATGCTATCAAACACATCATCTGTTACTCAGCTAGAGCCCCCCCCCCCCATGCTCTATAGTTAAAGGTAGACGTATGAAAGATCTCCGTCTCTCCATGACCAATTCAAAGTCGGAAATATCCATGCACGGCTAGATACTGACACCAATGGCTAGTAATTCTGGCTGTGGGCCAGTGATTTTTTTCTCTTTCTATAAATCCTTTGAAATTGGCCAATTGGCCGATAGACTAATTTACTATACCTTGCTATATACTAGACTGCTATATAAGACAAGGGTTATAACCCTCCACACCCTAGCACTACCATGATTCAAATGACATGGTTGTCAAGTTCCCACCTCATGTTGGTAAGGGGGTCTCCATGGAAACAATTGTTGAGGTCAACAAAATTGTGGGTCACCTGACCTGAGAGCCTCGTTTTCAGGTTGACCAGACCTCTAGTGTGGATCACTCTCCAAGGTTTGGTCTGAAGAAACTCCAAGCAGTTGTTTGGGTTATATATCTGTTTCAGATATATGTGGGTGACTGAACAAGGTTTCGATCCCTTTAGATCTCATCAGGTGCTAACTTTTGGGGTAAACACAAGGTATATGACATTGTCATGTTTTACCAAATAAAAAAGATTTCTTTATTGGCTTCCTAATTTATAAGAAATTTAGGAAAATAATTTTTAAGGAGACCAGCACATAGAAACTATATATTTTAAAAAAAGTTTTCAAATGAATGTGCTGTTCATGGAAGGAGCAGTCCCAGGGGTGGGGGCCCCTCCACTAGGTCAGGGTCCCAGATTGTGGAAGACATTGTATCAAGTCACTGACAGTTACTTTGTGTGCAATGTTTTCCATCGATTTATGCAATTTCATAGAATCACGGGGGGCTGGCCTGGTAAAAACAAAATTTTTCAACAAGGCTCAAAGGTCTGCCCCCCTTAAAAGGGTTCTATATACTAGACTGCTGGCCCGGGTGGTCCAATTTCCAAAAGGTTAATGTCTACTTCTGTCCATGTTTCAAATTTATTAGAGAAAATGTATTCAGAAAGTCTAAGAGGGATAAGAATTGCCACAAATACAGGGCAAGACATATTAGACAACGCAATGACTGGCCACATGACTTATAGGCTGACCAGCTGCCCACGTTTGTACCGACACTCCCCAGGCGATCCAGGTTACATGACTAACACAACAGTCTACAGTGTGCGTTCACTCAATTTTAATTCCCTTTCAAAACGATAGATGGCACCACAAGCTTATGATGCCTCATGAGCTCTTATAGTTATAGAGACTCAGGACGTATCAATTTAATTTGTAGCAAGAATCGGAAATCAAAAAAAAAAATGAGAAAAGAAAAGAAAAAAAAAGTGCTGACTTTATAAATTGTTACTTACAGCCGGGAGTTCGCATAGCTCGTTGCAGTCTAACCATAGCTCCTCCAGACAGGGGAGGGAGCCAATGTTCTCCGGCTGGAAAGGATCAAAAATACATTGTAAAACAAAAGTTCATTTGAGTATGGAGTACACATATCTACTACATTTATATGAAGAGAAAAGCTAAGGTAATTGTGTATTAAGTAAAGGGGATGGGGTAGAGCATTTGAAAATTCCCAGAACACCTACCGTAATCTCCCGCGTAGAAGACGCGCTGCGCGTATAAGACGCACCCTAAACTTAGCAAATGCATTTTCGTGTATAAGACGCACATTTTAAGGCTCAATTTTGTAAATCCAGTACTGTTCTATAGTAAAATTACCCCTCGTATAAGACGCACACCCAACTTGAGAGAAAGCTATAAGACCCCCCAGCATTTTGTTTGGCGTAGAGGACGCGTCTTATACGCGGGAGTTTACGGTAATATGGCACATTGAACAAAATCGGGCACCTATGGATAGTTTTAGAGTCCATTCAGTATCCACACGTTCCCGTAGATCCTGGCCCTACCGGTACTATATGTGGGGTGTAATGTAACATAATAAAATGTCTAAGGCTGTGCCACAGGCACAAGTATGATTGGCTATCATGTACTATGGCCATAACTCACCAGGACTGCAATGTTAGACATTAACATCTAGTCGATCAGATAATAAGAGTGTGTAAGTGATCCTGTTTTTAAAGGGCTAAAAGTCAGTGATGCATGTGTGCAAGGTTTAAAGGTTCCCTTCAGAGAGGCGCCTGGGCAGGCATGGTAGTTTGCTCAAGATTACTCTGTACGGGAGGAGCCCCAGGAGAGGGTATCTCTGTCTATGGTAGACTGAGTCTGAGAGTGCCTGTAAGAGTGGCAGTGGGGACTGAACAACACTCTTGTAGTGGTGTTTTGAGATTGGCTAGAGCAGAACTAGTTGAGTACCTCAAGAGACACAGAGTGTTAGTGCATCATACCTATCTGAGGCTTAGGGTAATAAGGCCTTTGTGTGGTTGTACATATATGTAGGTGGCCTGTTAAAGGGTTAAGGATTACCCGGAGGTGTGACAACATCAATACTCTATTCCAATGTGTAAATAATCTGCTGGTAGCCCTTTTAATATGCCTTGTCAGCACAATAGATTTACACAGGGTCCCTGTCCTATAAGGTAACAGCTTTGCAATGCTCATGGAGACACTGTATCAGCAAAATATGGTAAGGTTTAGATAGATGTAAATACTTGATTGACGTCTAGTCAATCAAGTAATTATCATAATCAACACTTTAAAGGAAAACATAGTTTTACTGTATTATGTCTTGTCTTAACACTGGCTGCAAGCTTGTATTTTCGTTAGTGCCATGTAACTGGAAGCAGAGAAATAAAGATGTGTACCTTTATATCTCTGCTGAAAGTTTGCTTTTTGTCAAAATGATACTTGAATGCAATAATAGTACCGAATTTCCCGCGTATAAGGCGCATCCCACATATAGGACGCGCCTAGACTTTTAGACAATGGTCAGGGGGAAAAAATCATGACTTTTCTTCTACTGGATGGATTTTAAAAGTTCCAAAAGGTATGTGTAGCCAGGCCCCCTTGGCCACCCTGCACCTCCCTCCCCCATGTCCTACTATGACTTTAGGGGGAGTGTAACAAATTAAAATGAAGGTCTCGATCTTCCCCTTGCGGATTCAGAAAACCGCGCGTATAAGGAGCGCTTTATACATGGGAGATTACGGTAAGTCTGTATGTTTATTTTTTGTTGTTTTTATTTTTCTCCTTTTTTCATTCCAAAAGAACGAAAACATCCAAGCAATTACAAGGGAATTGTACCACTTGGTACCCCATCTCATAAATACATGTCTGAGTTGGCAGACATGGTCTCATGGTTAATATCCAGCAAGTATTGGATGAATCTCACATAGCTTCTGCATTGTAACCTTGACAACCGACAACAAATGTAATACCACTGACCTGGAATTCTGACCTCAAGTGCTACTATGACTTGTCTCATGCTGAGATTGCAATCAACTTATCTTTTTTATCATTATGCCTTTTCTCACCAGCTACATCTGCTGTATATTGAGCTTCCCTGCATCCTTATTTCTCCATTATCCTAAAACTGACATTGCATTTGCTGCAAATCACATTACACATAATGTATATCTCATTGCCAGGGTTATATCTTATAGGATTAAGTTGGTATATAATATACCATAGCACACCTAGTCTTTCAGTCTAATACCTTTATATATTACATCTTCATGGGACATCCTCGCTTAAAAGGCACAATCTGGCCGTGCAGGAGTTTTATAAGGCGCACCTGGGGGTATATTCTAGTTGTGTGTGAGGAACTACAATAGGATTGAATGGATGATCATCATTCTACGCCTGTAAGGTGTCCCCGCCCCCTCCCACCTTCATCTCCCAGTATTTTATCAGGTCAGCCCTACCAAGCCAATTTCCCCTCCTAACCCACCCCCTTCACGCCCTTCCTTCCTCCTCATGACCTATCCCCTCACAAATCACCTCTGTCCCCTATTTCTTCCTGTCCCACATCTTAGACGTACACTACTCATTAACTTACACCCTTGGGTGAAAAGGACAGCATGATGCTTTGACTTTAAGTCAGCTATAATGCTGCATCAATGAGCCAGCGAGTAACTCGCCATGCAGGGACTATGAAGTGACGGAGAGCCTTACCACTTCTGATTACTTAAGTTGCCACTTTTGCGTTTTCTTAAGATCTATAATTTGACAAAACTTATTAGAGGCTAAGGGGAGGCGGCGGGCATGGTAACCCCGCCAGTATCAACAACGTAGTTTAAGGATGAGGAGGTGCTGACAGCCCTCTTCCTACGTTTTTAAATGTTTAAATGTACTAACACTTTTAAGGGGTAGAGATGGCAAGCTAGACATGATTTCATCTTTTCCAACACATGAGCAACTTGAGCACTAAATGTGACCAGGCAAGCAAAAACACTATGCACGACAACCCAGAAAGTAGGTCGTTGCGCATGCGCCGCAAATTTAGCACACAAGCTCAGCACCACCTAGAGGGCGGAATTTAAAACAAGCCGCAAAAGGGAAAATGGCGATTTTGCGATTAACTTTTCTGCCTGTCCGTTCGTTCTCGATCGATAACTACCTTAAATAATTGATTAAAGTGGAATTGACTATAACTATGACAATGACTAAGGGTTAATCCACCTATTCCAGCTTACTTTATCGCAAAAGAAGAAGGAAAAATACGAGATAAGTAGTTTGTTTTTAACTTTTAGGCCGTTCACGCCATTCCGATAGGCGGCTGCTGTTTACAATATTACGTTAAATTTGAAAAGGCATGATATTTTCGCTTAGAAATAGCAACAATAATAAAAAAAAATAGCATGGACGACTAAACTTCCTGTGTTGAACACAATGACAAGGAAAAAGGCAAAATTTCTTTTTTATTTTTATTCAAGAACATAAAACCCCCGATCCGAAGAATAAGGTCAAAGTTTTCAACATTCAAGCAGGTTACCATGGAAATAGTTATCATCGAAACCAATCTTCGACTAGTAATAAATCAGCCTTTTTCATAGAAAATACATACCATTATGGTGATTTTTATCATAGATTTTGATCTACCGTAATCTCCCGCGTATAAGACGCGTCCTCTACGCCAAACAAAATGCTGGGGGTCTTATAGGATCTCTTCAAGTTGGGGGTGCGTCTTATACGGGGGGTATTTTTTCTATAGAAATGTACTAATCTTACAAATTTCAGCAGTAAAATGTGCGTCTTATACGCAAAAATGCATGTGCTAAGTTTGGGGTGCGTCTTATACGCGCAGTGCGTCTTATACGCGGGAGATTACGGTAGAAGGAATTTTCCATTTCTGTTTTCAGTTTTGGGTTTACGGTGAGTATCCCTGGAAATTGGCATAAAAATCTGCAAATTTTGATTATTGGAATGGTTGCCATGGCAACCAGTATCAGACATATAGGTTGATTTTTCATGAAAAATGTTCCTTTTACCATCCAAATAAGGGCCATTTCTATTGAAAACGGTGCATTTTAAATGAAACCATTGAATTCTGCACAAAAAATCAACTTAATGTAGATCTATTTTTATAATGATTTTAGAGATTTTGCCCCTCCAATGTCCCCTGGTGGCCAAATGGGGCATTAAAATTCCCCCGCCGATGGGTGTTCTCCCTTGATGGGTCACAAATGTCAAGGATCTCACTTCCGCTTGGCAATGTTCCACCTTTTATTTAAAGCCTTTTTACCTGTGTCTATCCCTAGACTATGTGTGAATTATTTGTGTAAATCCCCGTGTTCCGTTTGGGGAAGTGATTTGTACTTGTCAGGTGAAAGCTTCAATAGGTTTTACGCGTTCCAAGCAATTGACCTTTCCACCAAACCTACTACCTATCCATCCACGTAAAGAGAATAGCAGAATCAACCCTCGAAATGAAAAAGCACTTCCTCTTGACCGGCAGTGAACAACCACTGGATGATTACTTAAAAGGCTGGATAGGTTTTTGTCTAGCTAACGCTTGCCATCCCATTAACTCTATTAAATGCAAGATGTAATGCAAATTTTACTGCTTCCCCGTGCCTACTGAATTATTCCACAAGTTGATGCTCTGTTCCCCCATGACCACTACCGGTTACAATACATGTTGATTGCAGCCTGCAAAATACACTTTGCGACTATAAATGTAAAGATGGGATGCAGCGTTTAACGAATGATATGATTCAATAATGCCGACCATACAGGATTTAGGTGCTTCCAAATGGTCGGCATGATACGCCGATAGAGCGTGCCCACTTCATGTGTATTCAGCCTGCCGCGGCCATAGTGGAAATACTAGGATATAAACAATACAGGATGTGCAGTGTCAGTGCCGATCTCGCACAGCAAAACTTTACTTTTCCCCATAAGGTTTCCAGCACTTTTTCTCCATCAATTTTAGCGATTAGGGTCTCTTTTGATAGCTATGGTGTATTTCTATCCATGGCTAAGATGTTTTTTTATTTTGTCCAGTAATTAGAGAGAAAATTGGTATTTTGTACAGGGTAATATTGAGTCACAGTGGCCACGGCTACTGCCAATCTCGCGCAGCAAAACCTTTCACTTCCACAAAATCTTTCTACCACTTATACTCAATCAATTTTGATAAATTAGGTATGGTTAAAACCGCATGGTCTATATCAAAATTCGGTGAAGAGTATTTGTAGTTTGAATTGTAAGGTCCAGAGAAAATAAAGATTTATTGGAGGGTAATGCATCGTTATAGTAGCCATTGCCACTCCATTGTCAACCACTGAGTGCAGATCAGACACAGGGCAATTTCCAGTTCTACTTAGGTTTTCCATCCCTTATATTTGGCCAATAGTAATAAATAAGCTATATTTGGATGCACATGGTCAATATCCATCTATGGTGAAGAGGATTTGTTTTTGTGCCAGGTAGATACTGAGAAAAGAGCAATTTTATAGAGAGTAGTGAATCATCACAGTGCATTCTCTATGGGAGCGTGGGTAGGGTTTCCAGGGGAGTACCTCCAACACTACTCTGCAGCAAGGAATTACGTCACATGGGCGCGGACTATGCAGTGCTGGTGTGTAGACTGGCAAGCAATGCATAAGTGCATCATGCCGGTAATTGAAAATGCCCTTTCAGGCATATTCTAATCCTAGATGATTGCATTGGAATTGAATCTTGAAATTTCTAAATTTGATAATCTACCATTAAGAGTTGATCTACAAGTACTCACGAGTTCTTCAAGTACATTACTGCCGAGGTCGAGGCTTTCAAGTTTGACGAGGAATGAAAGCGAGGCTGGAAGGTATTTCAGCAGGTTCTCACGAAGCTCCAGAGATATGAGGTTAGACAGACTGAAACACAACAAGTACACACATTGAAGACCATTAAATTTTAATCGATGTAGTTTTTTCCCCTCATATTGCTTCTTTTTTTTATATATATATATATATATATATATATATATATATATATATATATATATATATATATATATATATATATAAAGGAATCATATTTCACGTACTGATATGGTTTCCAAAATGAAAAGTGTTACCATCTTTCTTCTATCCTTTCTTTCCCCTGGTTGGCATATCGCACCGTGTATGGGCATTCACTGTTAAAATTGTAATCTTCATTTTTTCACTTATATAAATCATAAGTGAGAATGGTAAACCAGATTAAAAACTCCCTTACCACAAGTCTTTCATATATTTTGCATCCCCCTCTTTGCACGCTTGTACCTCTGCAACAGGTTTCTAGCCGACCCCCTATCCCCCCCCCCAACACACACACATCCAAAACACCACATACCGTAATTGCTTGTTTAGGCGCACCTGCGCTTATAGATTTCAACTACCTATTACCCCCTGCTCTAACACAGGACATGTGCTTATTGAGATCTATTTAAAGAGGAATTTAGTCAAAACAAGTCACCTGTCAGCCTGTGCTCATTTAAGACCCCTGCGCTAAAACAAGCAATAGAGAAGTTGGCTAGCATGGCGACCATGCCAGTAGCATCTAGGTACCCTTGAGGCGCGAGGAGGTCCAGAGTGTCGTCCTCTTGAGTTTAAAATAAGCAATTACGATATTGACACCTCAGATGTGACCAGACTTATAACCAGACTGGCCCCTACTCACTTTTATTATCGATATCTAGAGATTGAGTTGTAATGTGACAGAGATAGACCACCCCAGACATAGCCATCACCTGCATATGGAACAGGAGGATTGTCACTGCACATCTGTATCATTTATCAATAGGAGTAAAGTGGGTAATTACCTGCCAATGTCGGACGGCAGCCGAGCCAGCGAGACATCATTGAGGCCGAGATGAGTCAGGTTCCGCAGCTGTGTGAAGCCATCGGGCACGCTGAAAGTAGGCAAAAATTGTATTATGTTAACAACATATGTTGGCAATATTACAGTAAAAACAAAACACCTCATTCATATAACTAACTACAACTGTAACACCTCTCAAATACTGCAATGGTTAAGACTAATGTAATATTTGCATCTGATGATAGCGTACTGCCTCAATTAAAAGCAACGGTGTAAACGCTAATAGTCCTACTGCAACTTAGAAATTTATGCTTATGGACTCATGAACTAAGTTGGGGATGCATCTTATACGCAGGGCATTCTGGAATATACCGACTTAGCGGGATTAATTATCAGCCAATAAAATAATTCCAACTATTCCCGGCAGGCCTCTCGGGGGGCAACTGGTACTCATCTGATAGCTCTTATCAGTAGAACTCACAGGTAACAAGCTCCACCAATGGCCATGCCCATTGGACAATCCACTACCCTGGTATATGATATCACTTACTGTAATCATACTTTATTTCGCGCTGTACATATTTTCGCGAATTTTGCGGTAATTAAAAATTCGCGAATTTAAGTACATCGTGAATATTTGTCACTTGCAGATGATCTGGAAGACTATTCATAAGTCAAATGATTATTGGGTATTGATAATTTTGTGAAATGATCTGAATAGGGCCATAAAGAAAACCTCTGACAGCTGCCGAGTTGCCCATAGTGTAAGTCTTAATTCTAAGGTCAAAAATCGCAGTTCTCCATACCATTTTGTAACAATGGAAATCTGCCCCCAATTAGGCACACAAATACATTTATACAAAATCTAAATATTGTCAAATATATTTGGATGCGAGGATATTTTCAACTTTTCTTCTGATATATACCGTAATCTCCCGTGTATAAGGTGCAGCTCGCCTATAAGGCGCACCCCCAACTCAGGGAGATAAGCCGGATTTTTTTTTCTATTTTGGGCCCAAACCGGCTTCTAAATTTTCCAAAAGTCCCCCCCCCCCCGCTTATGACCGTTTTTTTTTTTACTATAGAATAAAGAGAAAATGTTAAAAATTTGATCACAAAACCAGCTTTTAGGATTTCCCTGAACTCTCCCCCCGGCTTATGACCGGGGCCGGCTTGTGACCAAGGATTTACCCCCCCTATAAGGTGCACCCCAAACTCAAGGCAATTTACCTCCCACGTATAAGACCCAGCAGCATTTTGTTTGGCCTATAAGACGCGCCTTATACGCGGGAGATTACGGTACTCAAAGTATCACATCCTTTCTCATACAAAGAATGTTAAAGCTGGAGCAGCTACAAATCATGATTTTGGCACCCTAAATTGTGAACACTGTAATAGGAGTCAAAAATTGTATCAATTACAACAAAATCGTAACACTTGGCAGCTCTGCTCTGAAAATTATTTGCAACAGCAAGTAACATTCTCTGTATAAAATGATCATGTCAGGAGTCATTTTCAGACAAGCTGGGGATTCATGAAATCGGAAATTCGTGAATTTAAATACACGCGAAAATGTCTTTTTTTATGCAAATTCGCGAAAATTTATACACGCGAAAATATCTACACTTACTTAGTATTCAACCCTATATTTAGGCCTGTTATCGAAAACTATGGACTCTGTAACCTTTTCTTATTTTTTCTTCGACAGTTAATCTCCAATAGCGGGAATTCCCAAAGCTGTTTTAATCTAATCTGAGGAGACCATAATTGCACAAAATGGCTGCTTACACAGGATAAACCTCATGTTCCTATAGAGTAATAGCAACAACTCACTGGTCCCCTTCTGACCTAGCCACACGCCGAGATCCAGCCAGACCACCATGGGGTGGCGGTGTCATCTGGTGGCTGACATCGGTACTAAATCATCCCTGTAATGTTTTTATTCCTCTTTCTACTTTGGTTTCCTGTCTTTAGTCTTTTCTGTTTTTGTCCTATTTCCTGGCTCTGGTTTTCCCTTCTCTGGCACTTCCCCGGCCATTATTTGACATCTGTTTGGTTGCTTTCATGGTTTATTTGTGCAGCTTTTGGCTCCTATTTGTCATTTTATCCATTTTTGCTACCCCTTCAAATAAGCATTTCATACTGATCATTTATTATCATTTTTTTGTTTATCTTTATAGGCTGGATAGGCAGTTATGTTGTGAGAGATGGCAAGTTTGGTCATGTTTGTGTCAGACACAGGGCAGAGACAGACAGTTGGATGGTGCGTGGTATTCATACGGTGTGATTACGATGTGTGAACTCCCACCCCACCCAGGTGTTAATGCCTTTTAGTTTTTTTGGTTGGGTTTTGGTTTGTTGTTTTTTTTTTGTCTTTTTTCCTTAGGTAGATCTAGTTTATTATCCCTGCATATGATGCCGATTCTCCTGGTGCAGTGGTGGCAAATAACGCCCTCGGCAGGGCATAGTCCAGTGCATCAGAAGACTTCATAAAGTTGACAAAATGTATAAATACGCTAATGCTTTAGCACCAGCCAATTTCCACAAAAGATTGTAGCCCCATGGTTTCCATTTTACCAAATAGCTCAACTTCTTCCAGGACCTTCAGCATTTCACTTCTCTCTGTGTGCTCAATTTCCCTACTGAAATAATTGACTGGTGCTTGTGCCACCATTTAAACACACAGGTTTGAATTTCCTTAAGTTAAGGAGGTGCCCATGTGTCAGTATGGTATGACCTACTATCAAGCGGTTCAGTTTCATCCCTATTACCTTCCCCCCCCCCCTCCAAGTCAAGTTCAAGGTTCCCCTTTTATGTAAGCCTGTTCACCTGTTGAAATATAGAATATCCATTACTCTCTCATTGCTCACCAGCTTCTCTTGTTTTAACAGACTACCTGAAGGTAGTCAATGCTTTTTGGTGACCGAGTTGCTGATGGAGAGAGAGAGAGAGCGATCAAAATCAAGGGTTCTTTGACCTCCCGCATCGTATAGACATTGTATAATTGATTGATTGATTTGGTTAACGTCCAAAAATGGGTTATCCCCACATCATGGGATTTCCTCATTAGTTAACAGAGATTCAATCCTTTCTTTCTCAGTCTGGACAGGTGTTTAATAGCTGCTTGTCAAAAATAGCTAGACAGGTATATCTTCACGCTGCTTGTCCATCACAGCGGTGACCACATCTATGGATGACCGAATCTATGACATTGTGTAAGATGGCAGGTTTGCGTAATGCTGCTTGGCCACCACCATTACCACCACAGGCTATATGTAAGCCTACTGCATGGTTCTATGTCCTGGACGGCTGACTATAGTCTGGCTGTCACACAGCAGAACCTGCATTATTTATGACGACTCACCTCCGGCCCTCCAGGCTCCTATCCAGGCTCCTATCTAGGTAATTTAGAGCTTTACATCCTGATCTTATATACGGCTGTAAGAGGCCACCTGCAGCACCAGGCTGCTAACCAATGGGTAGAGGGTTAGGTGTAGTCTTAGCTTACATCTTTTACTGTCAATGATGACAGTAATGATCATTGAATATATTTTAAAGTGAACACTCTACCCATTCCTTGTCTTCACTGGTCAATGCCACTGGGGCCACACATCATCCCAATATCATAGCTAGAGCCTTGACTGGTTTAAAAGTGGTACACACTGTATCACTTCTACCAGGGCTTCCCTAATCGTAAATGGCTCTTTATCTCCTCCTTATCTATCCCCTCTATGTCTGGTACTTAGTATTGTAGATTTCTCACAATTGATATGACCTTAGGTGTCACAATTGGATTAACCAATCATTGCTAATTCACCCACTCCTGCAGTGAGGATGGAACCCTTATAGAAGCAGCTAAAGTTAGGGGTTCACCTTATAGAAGAGGATATCATACATTAGATCAGTACTAAACTCTTCTTAATTAAGCCCAAGGTGCACCCTGTAGGATTCTCTTAGGTTGGGGGTGTGCCTTGTATGCGAAGTGCGCCTTATACTACAGTACTACACTAAAATGTGATCATCCTAGTTATTCACCCCGAGAAATTTAAAGTGTAATCTCCTATATTAAATGCCGGGAAGCCTATATCTTTGGATGCTTTTCAATAAACACAACTTTTATTCCTATTACAGGGATGAAAGTCGACGATGACAAAAAACCTTGAAAAAGGAAACAACTTTAAATGCACTGTATATGCCCTCCAGTCCCATCCATCAGTGTGTTACAGGGTTTGTGTGGTTGGTGGGGGGGGGGGAAGGAGGCAGTAGGTGTTGTATAAGGGTGTAGTTTGTCCTCAAATAACAGGAAAAGCTGTTTTTCAAGATGTTGTTCGGATACTATACCCGAAATGTGCACATTATGGCCCTTTTGCAGAGTATGTCCTAGTATCCCTTCAGAATGTTACTATATAGCTGTTTTCCAAGGTCTTGTTCAGATAGCATACCCAAAATATGCACCACCTGATCTACTGGTAGTGGTGCCTTTGCGCAACACGACCTAGGGACCAATTACAATGTTATGTATAGAGATAGGTCAAAGGGTGCAGGAAATAAATGACCAATATAGTTATATGGTGAAATCATAACGCGCAGAAAAGGGGTATACTATCCGACACTCTTCTAGCATAGGAACTATAGCTTGCTGCTAAGACTACACTGAAGAGTGGAACAAACACCAATAAAGAGGGGAAAGTTTTCAAGGAAAAACTTGAGAATCCTTGAAAACCTTGAACTAAAAAATGGCATGCTGCCACTGTATGCAGTGTTGTGGGACCTGACTGTGTGCATGTATGCAACCTCTGGAGGTAATTTGTGACTCTTTTATCCTGTTTTCAGAGGATTTTCACTCACTTAAGAAACCTTATTTTTCTTAAGTGAGTGAAAAAGAAACCTTGAAATCAAGGAAAACCTTGAACTCTTTCATCCCTGCTATTACCTTTTCTACCTATCTTTTATTCCATTTTTCTGGTCTCCACTCTTTTTGCCCTCAGGTAATTACCAATAAGTCACTCACTGTCTGTTTATTAATTTTTGTATATGAGTACCTTCCTTTATCAGCAATCTGTACTAGTTGAGACGTGCCCTTGACAGGTAATGAGTGCCTTTATCCACCAAGAGTCAAGTTATTACAAGCATCCTCAACACTGAAAACATTAGTCTTAATGCTGCATAAGTGTACCTTGGTGAACATTCAAAGGACAGCACTAGGGAAGGGTTGGAGGGGTTAGCCACAAACCCTGACATGTGTCCATGACGTATATCGTCGTCTTAGTGCAAGAAGGTTGTAACTGCATTTTTCAGCAGAAGAAGTGATCCAGTTACTCTAGAACAAAGTGTATACAAAATATTGTCCTGGGGTCTGTAAGCAAGCATATCATATACCGGTACATAGCTTCAGTACCTTCACAGTAGGTACTGCAGGGATGTAAGTTAGGAATGGGCAAAAATCAGGAAGCGATACATTTACTTGATATAAAAGCCATCAGTTTATTCCCAAACAGTCCTCCTTACCACTTATATAAGGAAAATAAATGTCATTCAACAATTTCAGAAATCAGGAAATCCTGATAAAACCTGAAGACTTACATCCCTGGGTACTGTAATCTGCCAAGCATAAGGCGCGTCTTATACGTGAATCAGATCAGGTGTGCCCTTTATAGCATTTCCCGAAGTTGAGGGTGTGCCTTATATGCGGGGTCACCTAAAATCATAAATGGTTATGATGCTGAAGATATATTTTTTTGACTGTCACAAATGAGGTGTGACCAGAAGTAGAACCTATCTCTAACATTGTGGCATTATTTTTTTTTGGTTTCTTTTTCTAGATTCACGCATTCTTTTTTTTTTTAGGGACCCTGTTTTGTGGTGCTCAGAGCATCAAAAAATGTGTCACTAACACTTGTGTTGCCTCCATAGCATCCCATCTAGGTTTAGGACACCCCCAAACACAAGGATATATGCAATATATAAAAATTATATATGGATGCGTATCCCAGTCTCCATACAAACAATCCCCAATAATAAACCCCACCCAGCAGAAAAATTCTGGTGCATGCTATTTAACGAGTGTTTAAGCAATTGATATCGCAGGTAACTCTGAAAGCTTTGGTCTGGCCATTTTGCCACTATAGTGACAGCAATGCGAAAGACTAAAAGGTCTTTTGCGCACCCGCCATGTTGGATTTTGCCATCAACCGGCTATGTCGAATTAATTGTTATATTTTTAATGTGTATACAGAGAGAAATGTCTAACCTTTTTGACACTATAGTGACAGCAAAGAAGAAACATACTCTATATGTATTGCACGCTCTACTCGCACCCGCCATTTTGTTTTCTTTGTTGTCATTCGGCAGGCTATGTTGTACTACTGTGGCAAATTTTCTAAAATAATTTCAAATCATATTTGTAATGTTTCTTTTGCATGGATCCATCTTCTTCTCCCTATACTCTAACATATTATCAAATTTAATTCAATAACCGCCATGTTTGTATCAAAGTGAGACGCAATCAGAATGTCGTAAAAGTTGGCAAAAACTTTCCGAGATGAACACGAATCGCATTACCAAGGATTATAGCACCGGATTGAATTATTTTTAATGCGTATACAGAGAGAAATGTCCAAAAGAACGATAGAAACAAGATTAACATGCAATATATCATTTTCCATTACATTCTTATCACGTACGTGACACCCAACCCGCCCGGACCTGACACCCAGAATGACACCTCCATAGGAAACCATTCAGGTGACCTACTTTTTTTCAAACCTAAATTTTACAAAGATTAGAATCTTATAAGAGGTAAATGTTACCTCCATGATCCTGAATATGTACTCTATCACATGACAGGTTTCATTTCATCTCATATTTAATGGTTTTCCTGTAATTTGAGCTCAAACTCAACAACCTCTTCTCAAAAAACGCTCACTTCCGGTCTTAAAAGTTTCACCTGACCCTACCCGTCTCTTAAAACTCGGCTTTCCGAGATAATAATTGGGAATTTCTTCCTGTATAATTAATTTTTTATTCATGGATTTTAAAGTTGACAATGTCACACGCCTTGTTAATACCTCAGAGTACACCTGATGAGACCTAAAGGGGTCGAAACCTTGTTTTATTCCACCCTTATTAGGGAGTGATCATATTTTAACAACGGGGGGGGGGGCTGGTGGGTTTGCGCGAAAAGATTTTTGACCCCCCCTCTCGAGGGGGTAAAAATTTTTGAACCCCCCCCCTATAAGAGACAAAAATTGCGCGCGAACGTCCCCTTTTAGCCTATAGTAATGCTCGGGGTTTTCCACTGAAAACAGGTGAAATTATTTTGACCCCCCCATCAGAGGTGTTGAAAAAATTCTGACCCCCCTGGTCAAGGGGTTGAAAAAATTCTGCCCCCCTCAAACCCACCAGGAGGCCGGGAGGCATTTTTTTACGCTGTCACAACCTTATTTCTTGCATACGAGGGAATTTAGTTTCAAGGTGAATACATTTTCTTGTGGCGTTTAAATCAATTTCATTAATAATATGCGGGACTGCCGCTACGCGGCGTGGGGAGGCGCTAAAAAATGATTACTCCCTTAAATAAAATTTAATATCCTCTAAATAATTGTTTGGAATTCAGCTCCAGTGCCTGGAGAGTGAAGCCACCCCGGGCCCTGGAGGATGCATTATAAAGTGGTGTATCCTAGGTGATGATGACATCATTGTTTATCAAGGACAATAATCACCCTGGAGACCCCCTTGTCAACCAGAGTTGATGAGGTGAGGCGAGCATGGCAACGGTGCCATTCAAAGCAAGGTAATGCTGAGGTGTGGAGGTCCAACTTTTGTCCTCTAGAGATTCATGCATTCTATCAATGTTTTGAAGTCAAACATAAAGCAAGTGTATATAAATGGTATACTGGCTCCATCTGGTGGCACTTCTAGGAACCATTCCTATTGAATACATGAGTATAAAGGATCATAATCAAGGTACAGTTCTACTTCTGGTCAGACCTCATTTGTGGCAGTCAACTCAGGCTATCCCAAACATAAGGTGACCCTTGTATGCAGGCTATGCATAAGGTGCGTCTTGTACACGGACCAGGCCCCCCCCCCTGAGTAAGGGCTGCGCCTTATAGGCAGGTTTTTCAAAATACCAACTCAGAGGAGATAGGTGAGCCTTCCATGCAAAACAGCCTACTTTGAGTTGGGGGTGCGCCTTCTATGCGGGCTGCGCCTTCTATGCGGGCTGCGCCTTCTACGCGAGAAATTACGGTAGATAAGGATAACTAGATGCCAAAACTATCAGTTACAACCTTCTTGCACTAAGGCCACCAATTTTAAGTATCAGAACCAGGTGTAGCTTATAGGTTTTCTAAAGCCATGGTGCCCAAAACGCGGAATTTACATATTTGGCATAGAAATACCTGCCTTAAATTCTTATGAGGTAGGCAAGGGTTAGAAACTGAAAAGATTCTGAAAGGGCAGTCCATTTGTCATTTGCACCTTCTCATATGGAAAGTCTATGTCAAACAAAATCAGAATGTCACAATTACAAGCATCTCATTTGGATGATCTGATAAAAAGAAGTACATCTTAGGCAGTCAGGGTTTGTGCTATTTATAAGTATATAACCTTTATGCTAAGAATATTCAGCGACTCGCTGGTGGCCATATGGGTCGGTGCCGTATTGGAAATGAGGAAACGGACCGGTGCCGCCAGTATAACCATGTCAGTGATGTCAAGGATACGGTTCAGGCAAACGTGAGGTATTTTTGTGCCGATTTGTCATCTGCACCACCGCTCTTTTTCCCTTTCTTCTTTATTTTTACTCGCAGGCCAGTGACCAGGTTCTGGTTCAAATGCCAAATCCATGCCATTACTGGGTGACCTAAGAACTAGTCTTCAGCAGGAGCTATTGGTGAAATTCATAGAATCATGGACTTCACATTGATGAACAATAAAATTCTAAGGCCCCAAGAAGTAATAGTGTGCTACATATTAGAACCGACTGCTTTTGTCAATACCTAGGAATAAGTAAAATGGTTAAATCTAATGATAGGGCATATTCTCTCTTTTTCTGCATGTATTAGCATTAATTAACAAATTTAGATTCACTGGAAATTCGTTCATTCCAATAGTTGTCGCAGTACCTTGGCTTAAGTCCTGAGGTTACCTACGACAGTGTTTCCAACGTTTGGGTGGGACATGTTCCTGAAATCTTTCATCTATTGACTATGTTGATATCCATACCCCAGATCCAGTTTAAGTTACAGTATTGATATGGTAGTAAACCAAATGTGTGGCTTATACTCGAGAATATACAAGCGAAAAAGTTGTAGATCTGTCAAAAAGAGAATTCTGTGATACAGAGGCTCCTCCATGAGGTATTTGACACACAGAGTACGATGCTAATGCAGGGCATCATTTTAAACCCCAGGTGCACATTTATGAATTGTTCTTAAAGGAGAATGTGGCTTATACGCTGAGGTGCCGCTTATAAACGAGGTCTTAATGGTACACTGACTCATATTTAGGAGAGACACAGTTCTAAAAAGTCTTACTTATTAGTCTTACTCGATATTAGGTCCATAAGACATTGAGTAATGATATCACACTTTTGCCACATTCAATAGGAGATTAACTGAAGGAATTTCAGGGGACCTCCTTTGACTATCGACTGCTATTGGCGCTCTGTAATGGGAATCCGACAAGCCTGGTCTCTTCTGAACTGCTTAACGACCCAAAATAAATCCCATATATCCCTATACGGACTTAGCAGGTTGAATTATTAGCCAATGAGAGAACCCCAATCTATTAGCTGCGGTCCTTCGGGGGCCACCTGGTACCCATCTGATAGGTCTTATCAGTAGAACTCGCTGGTAACAAGCTCCAGCAATGGTGGCGCCCATGTGACAACCTGCTACCTCGGAATAGGATGTGTTAAACGCCCGTTATGAAGTTAAATGCAGCCCTGTTGAGTATCAACAGTTTCTCCAGGTCTGCAATCAGACATTATGCCAAACTTACACTCTCAGTAGCTCGGGAAGATTCACAGGTATAAAGTTACTTGTAAGTATTGCATTTGTGCATCATCTTCATCGGTTTTCAAAATGCATGAAGGAAGTCCTGGTGAGTAACTCGCCAGGACTACATTTGTGCATCAAGCCAACCATACGGGGCTGATACGCTCCCCGCGGGTCGACACCATGCATCAATGAAGCGAGCAGACTCAGCCGGACTTCACTGGCGCATGCTGGTCGACCAAAGGGTATTGAGAATTTCACCAGCTTTAATGGGTCAATCTGACCTTTGTGTAAAGCTGGGCAATCAATGACACACCAGGTACCCACATCACACGTGATTACATCTATTTATGTATATCCTGCTCTAGGATATTGCCCTTTTAGGACAAATTGACTTTAACTTAGGTGTCAACCATGACCTTACAATATATGGCTGATATCACTCATGTTTGAACTACATTAACAACTCCATTATATATCATACCGACCAATGAACACATTGCATTATTATTTCAGTGCACTATGTGACCCTTAAAGTTAATGTATAATCATGACTTCACCATAACATTCCTATTCTAAGCATTTGACCAATCAATCAAATGAATACGTACAAGGAGTGAGTGAGTGAGTGAGTAATGGTTGTTTAGCGCCAAGCCGACAGCTAAGGTCATATTCATGGCGGAAAAAGTACATTAGACATCACGTCACAAAGGAATACATGTGCCTGTGCCCGTGCATATGGACACCAGACACATGTAAGAAAGAGGGGACAGGAAAGAGGAGATTCAAGGAACGAATATGTGCCAGTGCCCGCGCATATGGACACCACCCACACTCAGAGAGGATAGAAAAGCAAGACATAGACCCCTTTTAAAGATGGCCTGGGGCTGGGGAGGCCCGATACGTACAAGGATGCAAAAGTTAAAAAGGATGCAAAGGCGCAGTGGCGGATTAATGCCCCCCTCCTTTTTGCCAGTAGTTAAAGCGTTTAATTGCCTCGTTTACCCCCAAAAACTGAGCCAAGGGGTGCACCCCCTCTTTTTAAAAATCCTGGAGCCGCCACTGCTGGTGTTGTCACATCAAAATGATACCTTACGTCAAGCTCTTGTAGTAGACCCAATGTCATGGAGTATTATGTAAGCACAGTCTGATACAGAACACATCTATAGATTATACTCTACATACACATTACTCTACTATGGTGCAAACAACTGGCACTGCTTGTCCTATTTGTTGTGTTGACCTGACTTAATACCAAGGTATACACTACCCTTGGCTTCCAACCGGCTTGTACTCCAAATGCAGGCGAGTTTTCCTTATTGAAGATCTACATTATAGATATTAGAAGTGAATGCCAATTCAATGACTTTCCAGCTGAAACGTGTTTGTACAGTATATTTAATACTATAAAAAAAATCCCCCATCATATAACATTCTCTCCTCCGCTCATCTGCCCCCTTCCCACAATCCGTAATCTCAGTGTACCAGTCTATGCCTATCTAACCCAGTCATAACTCACTCCCAGCACCACAGAGGAGATCACATCAGTGGGTGAAAGCTCTTTCCAACTTTATTAGTTTATCCCCAAGCATGAATGGAAATCGCTGTGGTCCAGGATTCTTATCTGGTTAGTGTGATTTAGTGCTAGGTTGGGAACAACATGGAGGATGGGACAAACTCTGATGTGACACACTGGTACTTTAATGTCATATAATTTCTGACGGATTCATCTCTTATACTACAGAAAAACCATTAGTACATATGATAATCTGCACACGGGTGTTGGGGAAAAGCTATGAGCAGCAACTCTCCTTTTAAGGCTTTGATTCTACATTAAGGAAATTTCAAAATTCAAAAACTTAAAAGGGTACTTAAAAGCTAAGAGTGTGGATATATTGAACCTGCTACCCCCCCCCCCCCATTCCTCCTTTAAACTATAACCCTAAGCTCATCGACCATGTTTTACAGTAAGCCATACTCCAGGAGGTTGTCCAATTTGTGACCTTAATTTCCAAAAGCAGAATCAGATCTCACTTTGTGAGTGGCAATCTTTATACTTTTTGGCAGCTTGTCAATTTAATAATTCTACATTTTCAGCAATCAGTGATAAATGTGTGACTTCAGATTGGCAGCGAGACCTTCTTGCAGGTGGCAGCCAATTCTGCAACGCTTGGCTGGCCTGCTTAATTAACATTACTAAAGATAGACGCAACATCCTAAATTTTTAATTCCGAGATGCAGGCTGCCATTACCGAGTGCACTTTAAGAACCTGCCCAGCGGTATTGGTTTTATCGATTTAGTTCAAAATAGGCAATTTCTATGAAAGAATTTGTTTCAGATTTCAATGGCACACAAGCAAACATGTCATTTCTATGAAAGAATTTATTATGGATTTAGATTACACACAGGTATATATACATGTCAAACTCTGGCAATTATCACTGAACCCATGACACTTATAAGTCTTCAGTGTTATCAGTTGACAAAATATGAAGGCTAAAATCTCTTTAATGATGGCGTGCCTTGCTAAGCCAATCCTATATTAGCCACTTAATAGTCTTAATAGACTTCAGCTACTTGAAAGCGACCATCCGACAGACCAGCCTACATCAGTGCCTGTATTACGCCACAGCATCACAGGATCTACAGTGCTACAACTGAGGCGACATTAGAGCCAATTATGCTAATTGAATTAGACCAAAGTGGCAGCGAGTCTAAATGGATCATGCTCTCTTGGGGCAGGCACTGCATGCCGGTGGTCGGTGAGGGACAGTGGTGAGCACCCATGACATTCACTGTCTCTATTGGTGAGCATCCATGACACTCTAGGCATGTATATCTTAGCATCTATGACATTGATGGCGTGTATATGTGAGCACCATGCCATCCATTATCTGTAATGGTGGCTGTAATGCTGAGCACCATACCACTCATGTACCAGTTCAACTGTTGTCTCTAGTGGTGAGCATCATGCTAATCATTGTCTCTAGTGGTGAGCATCATGCCAATTATTGTCTCTAGTGGTGAGCATCATGCTAATCATTGTCTCTAGTGGTGAGCATCATGCCAATTATTGCCTCTAGTGGTGAGCATCATGCCAATTATTGTCTCTAGTGGTGAGCATCATGCTAATCATTGTCTCTAGTGGTGAGCATCATGCCAATTATTGCCTCTAGTGGTGAGCATCATGCCAATTGTTGTCTCTAGGGGTGAGCATCATGCTAATCATTGTCTCTAGTGGTGAGCATCATGCCAATTATTGCCTCTAGTGGTGAGCATCATGCCAATTGTTGTCTCTGGTGGTGAGCATTATGCCAATCGTTGTCTCTAGTAGCATCATGCTAATCATTGTCTCTAGTGGTGAGCATCATGCCAATTATTGCCTCTAGTGGTGAGCATCATGCCAATTATTGCTCTAGTGGTGAGCATTATGCCAATTATTGTCTCTAGTGGTGAGCATCATGTCAATTGTTGTCTCTAGTGGTGAGCATCATGCCAATTATTGCCTCTAGTGGTGAGCATTATGCCAATTATTGCCTCTAGTGGTGAGCATCATGTCAATTATTGCCTCTAGTGGTGAGCATCATGTCAATTATTGCTCTAGTGGTGAGCATCATGTCAATTATTGCCTCTAGTGGTGAGCATTATGCCAATTATTGCCTCTAGTGGTGAGCATCATGTCAATTATTGCCTCTAGTGGTGAGCATCATGCCAATTGTTGTCTCTGGTGGTGAGCATTATGCCAATCGTTGTCTCTAGTAGCATCATGCTAATCATTGTCTCTAGTGGTGAGCATCATGCCAATTACTGTCCCTAGTGGTGAGCATCATGCTAATTATTGCCTCTAGTGGTGAGCATCATGCTAATTATTGCCTCTAGTGGTGAGCATCATGCTAATTATTGCCTCTAGTGGTGAGCATGCTAATCATAGTCTTTTTTCCTAGCTGGTCTGTGTTTACTCAGTTATCAAGGTAGCACAGAGAGGAGAGGACGTCCCTCTGCCCCTATCCTAAAAATTGCTAATTATTGTCTCTAGTGGTGAGCATCATGTCAATTAGTCTCTAGTGGTGAGCATCATGTTAATTATTGTCTCTAGCGGTGAGCATCATGTCAATTATTGTCTCTAGTGGTGAGCATCATGTCAATTATTGTCTCAGGTGGTCAGCATCATGTCACTAATGGCCTGTAATGCTGATCATTATGTCACTGTATGTCACTCATTCTGTTATGTTGAGCATTGTGTCACTCACTGTCTCTAAGTAATGGTGAGCACTATAGTATCATGATGATGAACAAAAGTGAAGCCTTTGTTCACAGTGCCATTCATTGAATGAAGTTTAAGAAATTAGTGGACTTACCGTGACAGAGGGTTGCTGCTGAAGTCGGCAACCTGCAGACTCTTACAGAACTTGATGTTTTCTGGGATGTCACATATGTCTGAAAGATACAAACATCCACATTAGTAATTTTCTTTCTTTTATAAGTATTCTTTTTCAATTTGGTATTCGTCACATTTCACTCATTTGATATTTCACCATACAATATACCAGTAAGTTTAGTACAAGCTCAAAGGTCTGATCTCTATTGCATTATTGTTGAGAAAACACGTTTGTCTGCCCCAAAATATACTAGTAATTCAGTGGAATGTATTTTTCTATTGTCTTTTCTTCTTTTCATTATTGCACTTTTTTTGTTTTTCCATAATAGTGTACTTTTGACTAAAAGCATTAATGTAATGGACCAAAGTCTGTTCTTCTTGTTGAACACTTTCAATGTACAGGATATAGCAGGAAAAAAGAAAGGGACCAAGAAGGGGACAAAATCAAATCAACCACCTGAGCTAACTGTGTGACCTGTATGTGAGAATAGGGTTCTAGTAGGTAGGTGGGGTGGGGGAAGGGGCGGGGCAGTGTCTACAGTCTGCGTGTATGTGTGTGTTTGCGGGGGGGGGGGGTCACTCACCAAGTACTTGTATACAAACACGACGTGGTGGGGGTCTATTTCTGTCCCAGACGGCTCTATATGTGGCTATATATACCTCACGTGCACAGGTTCAGGATCCCGTCGCTAGAGGGGGCAAGAGTGGGATGTTGGGGTATGGATAGGGACTGAAGGAGTGGTTCTTGAAGTGTTTTATTGGGTCCAAGAAACAATTACAATTAAGAATTGTCCCTAACCTAGCCTTCCTTGCTTTAAGGCTTTTAAGCTAGGTCCCATATCGTGCAATCAGATAATGAAAATCTATAAACATGATCATATATATGACGACATGCTTGTATGCTAGATTATTCTCCAATAAATCGATTACGGAGTAGTTGCTTCTATTTGTTTCTTTTTTGTCATGTGTATATCATCGTTTTTTAAAATAGTTGTTTTCATCATTATTTTCAAATATTTCCCTTTTCTCCCTCATAATACTTTGGAGTACCTGCACTTACAACATTTTGTGATACTCTTAGGAATAATATGGTCTGCTTTCATAAAAGTGGAGTATGTTTACATTACAAATAATCAGTACTAAAACTGCCTTAATATGGGTTTCTATCATAGCCAGTGTGCATGGAACTTGGAGGTTTGCCTTCAAAACAAGGTACTCCGGTAGTAAAATACATTACATTCTGATAACCTGATCCTACTGAGCTAAACACTACTGTTAGTTACAGTTAGAGAAGTCTAAAATTTCAGGAAATCTGACTTGCATGCTGTTATATTTTTTTTTTTTTATCTCACATATCGCGGTTTATATTGAAATAGCGCAAGTATCAAATCACTCCTTTTTTTTAGGTGTAGGAACATTAAAACCTCGCCTGTAAACCACAACCACACTTTATGGATATCCTTTGAGGTGTTAAGCCTCTGTTTTAAATACAAGCCAGTTTTACGGTAATTAATTTTCCCTGGCAAGAACTATCCCAGATATTGTGATGAGGTCCATCAGACACCCCAGGCACGCTTGCAACTTATCGATGAATCCATCAGCACCTGATCGATCAATGTCAGCAGCTGTCGATTACCTCACGGTTCGGTTGCTCGATTAGTCACTGGCACGTAGTTGGCTGTGTTTATAGATTACAGGTATATAGGAATGTATATCATTCTCCTCGCCTTAATACACCTTAAATCCCCGGTCATAAGCCGGCCCCGGTCATAAGCCGGCCCCGGTCATAAGCCGGCCCCGGTCATAAGCCGGCCCCGGTCATAAGCCGGCCCCGGTCATAAGCCGGCCCCGGTCATAAGCCGGCCCCGGTCATAAGCCGGGGGGGTGAGTTGAGACCAAAATTATAAGCCGATTTTTTTTCCATTTTAGACTTTTGCAAAACCCCGGTCATAAGCCGGGGGGCAAGTTCAGCCCCCCTTACCCCCTCCCCCAAAAAAACCTCGCCTATTCAGTTGATGATGTTATATAAGAGTGTAAGATATCAAAATGAAGGTCTTGATCTCCCCCTTGCGGATCCAGGAAGAACTGAAACCTCTCGTATAAGACGCGCCTTATACGCGGGAGATTACGGTAGTTTACTAACTGCCCCCATAATCGTGAAAATTGAGCATTTTTCTAGACTGGAAAAGGCTACAAAATGGGGGGGGGCGCTTATTAGGTCGTATACAGTATTTGACACTGATGCATATATTCAAACCCACCGCTTTCAATGTGACGATACGGGAGCAGCACTGACGTCATAGCAACCAGCGCTGCCCTTATCAGCCTTATCTGCCTACTGATAAGAATCCTCATGAAGGGTTAAATTAAATAGGAAATGTACTAGAAAAAGGTGTTAAAACCCTTATCAGAAAAGATCTAGATATCGGACAGCAAAATGAGTTACAAATTCTGAAAGATATTAAAAATTTGTACCACATACTTGATCCACTATTTTCTAATCCCAATATTAGAAAAGAAAACAGCAAAAAGGGTACTTTTTCTAGTACATTGCCTATATAATTTGACCCTTTGCCTGGTCCCTAGCAACCAGGGTTCTGCTCCCGAGAATACCTAATAGGTATACCGGATATGTATCAACTGCTGTACATCCCCGGTGTAAATCACTCTCCATATGATACATAACCCTTATGCAGTGTACAAGCATCTTGTGTTGTATACCACTCCCCTAACTCAAATACTGGTATCAATGTTCACAATTTAAAATTCAAAAATCTAAAAGAAAAAAAACCTGTTTTAGTCAGTCACGCAGGAAGGGTGCTGGTGGCTTTTTCCCTCGACACCAATTCACATTTTCATGAGGCCGCACCATCAGAGGGTCTCGCCAGTTTCATCAGAAATAATTCCCTGTTTTACAGAGTTCACCTAATTTCATAATTCACCCAGTAGAATCACTGCAGGGATGAAAATTAGCAAAGTGCCACTCACGTGGCTGTCGGCACGAGTGGGGCCTGGGTGGGCTAGAAACAGGTGCAGAGTTTGAAGGAGCAAGAGGAACAAGGCTCAATTCTGGTTATTCTGTACGTATTTAAGACTTTGTTTTCAAAGGTAATAATAGTAATAAAAATAGTTTTTCTACCCTGCACTTAAATGGGACCTGTATTTTCTAAGTTTGAGTTTAAAATAGGTTTATTGGCCAATAATATCTTGTCACAATGAAGCTTTTACAATTTCTAGCCAGTTGGTAAGTAATAAAACAGTATACAGGTACATTATCATAGTTATCATACAGTGTGTCATAAATGGTTTCCATGAACAGTCATCTCGATCTAGTATCGTCATATAGAAAATATATCTTTATAATTCTTATTATGACAAAGCCCAGGTTCTTATATTATGATTCCACATATTTTTTTCTTCAGTACATGCATGCTCTCACTTTGTTGTATGTCCATTGGTAATAACTCCCAAACAGTATTGCCTCTATATAAGGGGCTCTGTCAATATAGTTCGAGTCTCCGTCTACTGACCTTAATTTTAACCTTATTGTTTCCCCTTAACAAACTATTTGGGACAACAATATTATTAGCATCTTTTACGTTGATAGCGAAACTCCAAGATGCACTCATTGGATATCTCCAATAACATGGATACCCTAAGATGTAAAACTGGACAAAAATGTAAAAAGGAAAAACATGCATGAATAAAAGTGGATGACTTTTTAATAAAAAAAAAAAATGTCTATACATCATGCATGCTAGTACCCTTTTCCTAAGTGTAACCAGAGTATCGATATTGCACAACTTTAATAGATCGTTTACATGTATATCTTGGGGATTTCTTACCTTTTTACAAGTTCTTAGACAATGATTCTGTAATATATCTAGGTGTTCAACTAAGGTATTAGGACCACTCTCTAGAATAAAACTACAATATTCTAATAAGGGCACAATCATAGCTTTGTAAATCCGTAAGCTAGTAATATCAAGATATTTTACAATATTTCTTAATTGTTTTAACCTAGCTGTGCCCTGGGAATCAACCTTCTTACAATGTGCTTTAAAATTTAGATCAAAATCTATAATAACCCCTAGGTAGTTAAAGTGTTCTACCATATCTAGTTTGGTTTAATTCAAAAAGATATCATACTTAACAATACATTGTCTATTAGGGTGACACCATAGAACTTTTGTTTTTTTAGCATTCATTGTTAAGATATTTTGTCTACACCATTTTTCAATATTTCCAACATCATTCTGCATCAGAGATCTCATTATTTCAGTATCCTTACCATTTAATACTAATGCTACATCATCAGCATATAGAAAAAGTTCACAATTTTGAATCACTTGAGTTATGTCATTTATATAAAGATTAAATAGTAACGGACCCAATACCATCCCTTGAGCCACACCACAATCTAATAATTTTTCTTCAGATAATACACCATTTGTTGTTGTTGTTTGTTTTCTACCATATAAAAATTTTTCAACCATATCAAACAACCGTCATCACATCCAATATTTTGTAATTTACTCATCAATATATCCAAATTTACCGTATTAAAAGCTTGTTTTAGATCTAAAAATAACACCAATGATAAATCAACCCTGTTCCTCGCCTCTATTAGATACTGTGTCAATTTAAAGGTAGCATCAACGGTTGACCTACCTGGTATAAAACCATATTGATTCCTACTGATAATATCATTTTCTATGATATAATTCAAAATTTGTGAGTGTACCGTTTTCTCAATTTTGAGAAGACATTGGTCATTGTTACAGGTCTCCAATTCGATACATCACTCAAGTTCCCATCTTTTGGGAGAGGAACTACATGTCCTAGTTTCATAACATCTGGTAATATACCGGTATTAATAGTAGGAGTGTCATTGACATCCAATTTATATCGATGATGAATATCATCATTTTGGTCTTGATATTTCAAATATATCGATTATTGCTAACTAGACTATAATGACCATGATTTGAGCTATATTACAGTGAAAGAATTTTTCAAATACTATAATTACAAGGTAAATTAGAGTCATTAAATTCTTGACAATATTTACAGAATTATTTGATCTAATGTTAAAGTGCAGAAAAAATTGTTGGACATGGACATTTGAATCACAATATACTTTTGATCATAACTTCGGTTCTAATAGGAATTTTTGCAAAATTCTTTCAGATTTGGAAAGCCCAAATCCTGTGCATTAAGGGACAAATGAATGTATCGATATAATGGTTTTATCGATGCGAAAATTGCGATTTCGTAAATCGCGATGTATCGATTTGGCAGGTATCGATGACACTCCTAATTAATAGACTTATTAACAATACTTTGTAACAAAACAGGCTTGTGTAGGAGGAGACATTTTACAACATTACAGGATATATCCTTTTTACATGAACTCTTATGGGCAGCTATAGTTTTAACTACCGTTTTACAATGATTTAAGGTGACTTCAGTTATACATTAAATTGTCAATTTCCATTTTGTTTTGTATATACTCAGGTTTTTCCATTTGGTTCGCAAAGTCCGTACCAATTTGTATATAGTAATATTTACATAATTTGCAATCTCAACAGTATCTACTGTTACCATTGCCATCTTTTAAACTCAAGACAGGTTTATTACTCTTTCCTTTCCAGACACTATTACTTTCCAAAATCTTCTCGGATCCCATTTATACTTATTCAATAGTGAGCTAGTCACATTCTTCTTTTTTAAAACTAATTTCCGGTTTATGATTTTTTGGATTTGTTTTGCCCTAATTAGAGCTGTATTAACAATGCCAGGTCTATCATATTTCCTGGCCTCATTAAAAAATTTCTTTTTAATTCTGATCAGACGGCATACTCCCTCATAAAAAAAAATACATCATTATCTCTCACTAAACGTGATACAATCGGATGTTTTTCATCCAGGTATGATTGAACCTTACTAATTACATACTCATACGTCGTTTTTACATCACATTCATCCCTCATACATTCATCCCAATTTACAAGGTCCATGTCTTGTATGAAATCAGGTTTTGAAAATTTTCCCATGTCTTTACATATAATTTCACGTGGTGGTGGGAGTTTAACTGTCTCCTTTTTTCGTATAACATATACTGGTACATGATCCCCACATATATTATCAAGTAGTCCATGCTCTTTAACACATTCACTATTCGTATAATAATGGTCAAGGGTTAATTTACCATGAGGATGGAAGTATGTTGCTGGTGTTCTTAAGTACCTTAAACCAGTTAACTTTAGGAAATTACTCATTCTTCTGAACTTTATACAATTACGGGCTTTACTATTAACATTTAAATCTTCCATAATCCATAACTCCTTATGTCTTACAGATTCATGGCCCATACATGTTGATAGAAAATCATAACACTCATTTACCTTTCCTTTGGTGGTCTGTATACAATACACACAACTTTAAATCTATGACCAGGGTAGCAAATTTTTAAACAGAGACATCCGATATTCTTATTTAATGTAGTTAATTCTTATTAATGTCATACCATTCATGTACAATTGTCCACTCGGTATAGTTGGTTTAAGCCATGTTTCTGTAATACCAATTAAATCAAAACCTTGTAGATCTTTACTAATGTAGTTGTACTTATCTTTTAAACTCTGGGCATTTAATGTCAGATATTTTAGCCCATTTCCAGAGACTACCTCTCGTGGGTCTTTACTCATACATAGTGATCAGGCTGCTCCATTTAACACCACCAGCACCATGTGTGCCTGTGTTTGTTGGTCTTTATACTAACATCTACAAGTGCATGAAAAATATGAATACTAGAATTTATAGGGTCCATATCAAGGATAACGGTAGCGGTTGCTATCCTATACAGTGGACAGGCCTTGTATTTAAATATTTCAAGTTTCCATACTCATCCTGACGCGGGGTGATGATTTCATCAACTATAAAACCCTGCTACTGCTGCTACTACTGCCTGGAATTCCCCATGTATCTCTGTGGAAGGCCATGACTCACATAACAATAGCAGTCTTCTAGACTAAAGCATAGGCAAAAAAGGTTGTGTGTTTCAGGTGACATACTAAGAAATGTAATGTAGGGTACGGTATATCAGTTTTTTTTCTTATTGTTGTTTTGGGTGTTGTTTTGTTTGTTTGCTGCTGTTTTTTAATTTGCTTTTTTTTTAACTGCTACAATGTCTCGTGAAGACTTCTTGATGACTAAAGTAAATTGATTAAAAAATCACCCAAATGTGACTAATAAAAATCACACAAAGACGTAAAAAAATCGAAATCACACAAAGACGTAAAAAAATCAAAATGGAAGAAACAAAGCTAGAATGGGCCTGCTTTGTCAGGTAGAGAAGTGTTACCTGAAACAGGCACAAAAAAAAAGTGGAAAGGGCGTTCGCACAGGCAACTTTTTATGTTCGATAATCAAAATTGGGGCATTAATAGTAATCACGTCATACAGTCATGTTTGTCTGTTATATCTCGGTAAATGACTCCCAAGAGAATCAGTGATCAAAACACAGTGCAATCCGAACAAAAGATGTCGAGAGCAGTTTCTGGAGAGCTGTACACTAGTCACAAAAATACCCTCAAGACTTTCAGGTAATCTATTTATAGAATCCCTAGAAAGCATCACACAGATCAAGGCGTAACCAAGGAGTGATGGGTCTCTTAACTTCCCCCTCCCCCATCCCATTTATTTCATGTACAAGTAACTCTTGCCCCCATACACTGTGGCAATTGTGGCCGATACCATGGATCTGTAACCATATCAGGGACAGTGGTGGATCCGGGGGTGCCCCCCCCCCCACCACAAGAAAATAAATGAGAGTGAAAAAGGAGAAAGAGGGGAAAATGAGGAAAAAGAAAAATACCGGTAGTGGGGCCCCCAAACAGGAGCCTTGTCGTGCTGGGGCCACACATAGTACCTCTTCAGCTCTCACCAAGTCTTGCCCCCCCCCCTAGACAATCCTGGATTCGCCACTGAGGGATGCCACTCACTGATCGCCAAAAAATCGAAAATCCTCTCAATTTTCTCAGTTTACAATATAAAATACCTATAGGAGAAAGCCAAAAATTCGGAATTCCTAAAAAGTGGCATCTCTGCCATATCTACTGGGCCTATTTCCATATATTGTATGTTTGTGTATTTTTTCCCTTTTTGTGATTTCAGTTTGGTCTATAACCATGCCATATGTCTGTAAAGGGAGCAAAAGTTATGTCTATCTTGACGAGTTGTGTCTTTCGTGACGAGTTGTGTCTTTACCACTTGATTACAGACAGATAAGCCTCAAGCCCCAAACAGTCTGAAAGTATATTTTCCAAATGTAAGTCAGGATGGCAAATAATTGACCAGACCACCCACTTTCGAAAACCCTAACCTTCAAACCTAGTGAATGGGGGTTATATTTATATTTCTCTCTTTTTCATAAATAGTTCAGGTGAGTTTGGGTGTGACTGCATTATTTGAACAGCTGGTGACAAGTGGAGTTAGTACTACCCCCTCCCCCCCCCCCCCTCCACACACACAAATACACGTGAGTGAGTGAATGGGTGGTATTAATGGTATGGTACACTGTACACCTGCTGATGCTGCTGATGATGATGCTAACTGTCTGACGTACTTCACCCGAGTTAACCTTTAGCACTTTAATGTAGTATGCTTGTATTGTTACCGTAATACCCCGCGTATAAGACATAACCACACCAGGGACTGAGGGGTAGTGAAAGGTAGTGGGATCCATAGCAGCACCAACTGTGGTTTATAACAGCAGTACTTTTGACACTATTGACCTAGTCAGGTATTGATGATGGCCAGACCTGTGCCTCCCTCCACCTTCCCTTCCTCCACACGTGTCTGTGGGCTGCTGAAGCCGCACCATGCATGCATGGTGGCTACACATACCATGTAATACTGGGCTATTAAAATTTAATGGCTGCATAATGCTATAATATTTGTTGTTAACCGTATGAACTTGATTCTATCAATGCAGTACAAAAAATGCACTGGTGAGCAGATTCAATGAACCATGACGACCAAGGAACGAGATCCTGGAGGCACTATACATTGTACTAGCATGACGTTCTGGGGTTCAACAATGTATATGTTAGACATGATACCCGGAAGCATCACTCGCAAGCAACTCGGCAATGCTGCATTTAGGAATACACCTGCTGCCAATTTTTTGAGTTGTAGGTAGGATTCCTAAATTTTTGAATTAGACACCTTGAATTAAATTTGGCTTTTGGCCTGATCAGAAAAAGCCAAATTTAATTCAAGGTGTCTAATTCAATAGCAGGACTCCTATCGTATTACAGTGGGAATTACCATCTGGTACTATAACATTACACACCTATACATCTAAAGCCTGTGTTGTGAGACTTTCCAGGGACGCCAGTCTGGGGTCATGTGACAGGTCTAGGGTCATGTGACCGCGTGGTTGGGCCACCTGGCACCAGGTGTCGGGGCAAGAGGATGCTGGTTCCCAGTGAGTCTGTATGTGCTGTACCCGCAGGTGCCCATAGTGGGATGAAATCTATACTATGGGGCGCTTAATGTATACTGAACCATGCACTGAAGGGCAAAATTCATTTAAACGTGTGTGTGCTCTATACTAACGACTAATCATAATACAGTACATTTATTTGGTAAATTGATTAAACTATTTGAACCTAGGCCTTTCCAACCAGGCCAGTCTCCAGATCCTTTGGATCTCTCCTGTTTAGATATAATATACGCAGCAGCCTACCAGAGCGTTATCAAAGTAAAGTACATCTCTAATTACACTGAGTGCCCCATAGCTAAAATCCCATGGCCTGCATGCAGACACCTGTTAACATGCCAAGACACCGTATTTCATGTTTCAGGACGCTGTATTTCATCTCCCATGGCCTGCACTGTTAGGGTCAGATCCTCAACACGCCATCTACACACACATACCCCGCCCCTTTAAGGGCTGCAGGGGTACACCCCTGCTATTGGTCAGCATGATGCACACATGAAGCACTGACGAGGCTGCTAGGCAGCACTTCATAAGTGCATCATGCTGACTCTACAGGATCGTATTAGCCCTAAGGGTTGGTATGCTGTATGTTTGTAGCCCTAATGCATTATGCGCCCTTAAAGGGATATGCAGCAACTTCTGACTGTACCTAAGGTGTCCTGGGAGAAGCACAGAGGGGCAAGGTAACAGGATTATTCCGAGTTAGCACGTTGTCCCATGGGCGCCGCCATTACTGGAGCTTGTTATCAGCGAGTTCTACTGATAACACCTATCAGATGGGTACCAGTTGGCCCCCGAGAGGTCCGCAGTGAATAGTTGGTGTTATTTCATTGGCTGATAATCAAACCAGCTAAGGCCGTATACAAGCTATTTCATCTTATTTGTGCTATATAGTTTGGACACAACCTTGACTAGCTGCCAGTTCAGGGATGCCCCTCACTGAATACAGAAACTTCGGAAATCATCCTAATTTTCTAAATTCCCAATAGGAAATGCTTACAGAAATTAAAGCCAACAATTCGGAATTCCTAAAAAGTTAGGAAAAGTGGCATCTCTGCAGTTATATGCACAAAATGGTGGTGTATTTAATTCTCTCTCTGAAGTACATTCAATCTTTTGATCAAACCCAAGGTGACACTTCTTTTGTCTCTTTCAAGATGCAAGAGTTCAAGGAGCCCTGTTTTGTCCATACGAAATGTTCAAGGCCTAACGGTAACGTCTATGTATGCCATGGTATTGATGATAGCCTTACTATATAAAATAATCATGAGCTTCACAATAAGGGCTAACTCTATATGGCAAATAAAGATGACAAACCTACAAAATATACATAACACACCTGTGTGAGTATGACTTAGTATGTGATGGGCAGGTGGGGGCGGGGGAAGGGGGCTCCAAGCTGTTGCCAAATGAGAAATATGATCGATATCCCAACTAAAAAGAGCGCTCAGATGCAGCGGAAAAGGCTTAAGTGGTTGAAGAAGGAATTAATGGCTATCGAGGACGATGATTCATAAATGAATTTGAGAGTATGAAGACAGCATGTGTGTGGTACAAAGATTGTGGAGGCAGAGTTCAACAACAAAACACCTTTCTATTTTCATGTATTCAAGACAGCAATAGTTTAATCTACTATAGTATTAACGAATGATCACTTTTTCACCAAAAGAGAGTTCCCTGAAGCACCATCCTGCTTTAATTTAGAGACTGATCATTCCTCTCCCTGGTTAGCTGGCATGAGGGACGGTATTAGAATTGCAGAATATCAAATCCCACTTCCATGGGAAATTCCTTGTCAAACGGTGTCTTAGGACCCTTTATGATTCTTGGGTCGGCTCTTGGGGGTGGCAGGGATAGGGCTGTTTTACTTCAACTGATGGATGGATAGAGCGGCTGCTGCAGTCTCCATACATTAATTCCTGCTGCATAGGGAAGGGGAGACAGGCACTTGGAGGTTGTAGACCACTCTGAGCCTCCCTCAATACAGCTTCGTTATAGTGTTGGTGAAATACCGTACCGTGTACGTAATATAGGGCTTTAACAGGCTTTTCAAATCAAGGGTGTGGCTTTGGCGAAGCCACAAACTAAGGGTTGATTGATTTGTTTAACGTCCTAAACAAACTGAAACAAACAAAGGGTGTGGCTTATAAGCTGGTACAGGTGGTTTTAGGGGAATGGCCATATGGCAAAGACCATTGCTACCCTGAGCACGGTAACATGAGTGATGGGTCTGAAATGGGTGTTGTACAGAGTAAGGTCACTTCAAGATGGCGCCCTAGAGGGGGTGGTGCATTACCACCCTATATGCTATAGTCTTTTAGGGCCAGTCCCAGAAGGGGAACCCTTCAGGATGTACTACACAATATGGGCACATTATTCCGCTCCTGTATGGCATGGTCGGCTGGATGCAATCATTTCCTGTGTGCCTATAGTATACATCCAGGGCGGATGGGGAGGCTATAACCCACTAAAGGCCACATTATGTTTCACCGTAACCCTTTAAGGGCTGCTGATGCAGGAGTACATCATGCACATTGGTCGGCTTGGTGCACCAATTAATGCTGGTGAGGCTGCTCTCTAGCACTTCACTATAGCATAATGCCGACCCACTGGGAGTGTATCAGCCCTGTGCATCATAAAGTCAAATGGGCATGATGCATTGATGCATTAACGGCCCTTTTAAGGTGTAATGCATGACTCCCATTCAGCGAATGAGCGAATAGATGTAACCCTATAGCGAGTCTTCTATTCTTGTTTCCATGCATCCTGCCAGCGCTCAGGGGTTGATCCGAACCTAAATGGTTGACATGATGCTCCTACACAGAGCCAAAAGCCGCCATTATGGTGCATTATGACGAAAATGAAAATGAATTTTTAATGCATTTTGTAGCCCTTAAAGGGCTAAAGGGGCTCTATACTTTGTCTTAAAGGGTACCCAGAGGATAGATAGTCTGGACATTACAGATAAGACTAGATATAAGTTACATCTACCAGTGAGCATCCCTAGTTCATCAACTCTAAATCTAGTCTATTTGCCAGGGGAAAGCAACTACCGTAATCTCTCGCGTATAAGACTCGTCTTCTAGGCCAAACAAATGCCTGGTGCGTCTTATAGGTTTTCCCAAAGAAGGGGGTGCGTCTTATACGAGGGGTAATTTTACTATAGAAATGTACTAATCTTACAATTTTCAGCCTTAAAATGTGCGTCTTATACGCGAAAATGCATTTGCTGAGTTTGGGGTGCGTCTTATACGCGCAGCGCATCTTCTACGTGGGAGATTACGGTATTTCCCTTTTTTTTAAATTTTCCTTTTTTCTGCCTGTTATCCACCCCCCTCCCCTCCGTATTTATGATAGCAGTTTCCTGATAAAACCATATGAATATATTGTGGCTTTCTATCATATCATGGTACATGTATTACAATATCACAACTGTCCCATTATAGGTATGCGTATCCAACCCAATCATCACACGCATATCTATTTTTGTCTGTGTACTATTAACATTTCATCCTGGGTATTTTATACAACGTTAGAATCCAATCTCAATCCCAATCCACAGTCTAAACAACACCCTAGAGGCCGTCCCCACCCCTTGTCAGTCCGACCGCCACCTGTGACCACAGGAATGACGCTTCTTGTGGTCGCCTCCCCCACCCCTCTCCTATCTCAGCCTTCTCCAGTCTACAATTGGCACCAGTATGCTACATCATACATGTTGTAGGACATGGCGTGGTCCTTTCTGCAGGGTGCTGATATTGATATGTCAATGACAATAATCTGTGAAAGAATTAAGGAGGGGGAGGTTGAAGGGTCAAAATATCAAAAGTACCTGTGCATTAGGCACATATTGCGTATAACAGGCACTCTGATTTGAAGCAACAGGGACGCTGAATTAGGGGGCACCTGGGTCTTAGTTCTGTACAGATTAAAACTAATTCAATGTAATTTTATACCACCTGAGGTTTTTGAGATCAGCAATGTTTAGCCTCTGATTCCCACACAGGGGTGATGGAACTTGGGGTGGGGACATGACCCTCCAACCCCATAGTTACAATGTCTATCTTTAAAAATTTCCCTTGGCTTGGGGACATGCCTCTAAATCCCACAAAGTATTCACAGGTCAGCACCCCTGGTCAGCACCTTTGACGCCCAGCATTGCCACTTTATTTTAAATTGACAGGCTGTTCATCAAAACAAAACCAAGAGCTCAGAAACAGAGTATAGCACTGTGACTGAGAGTGGGAGTGTTGTGACTTGGACGGGGTGGCCACGTCGACCCACAGGCATGCTGTCACAACATACCAAATGATTCAACAAGAATTTTAATACAAGATGCCCTTGTTATGTTTAAAAACTGTGGAAGCTGAAGTATGTTCTTCGTGTGAAATGCCTTTATAAGTTCTTGCATTGCTTCCGCTGGATATGTGGCGCGAAATGGTGTAATACATTTATGATTTGTATTTACCGTAAAACCTCGCGTATAAGACGCGTCCTCTACGCCAAACAAATGCCTTGTGCGTCTTATAGGATTTCTTCAAGTTGGGGGTGCGTCTTATACGAGGGGTAATTTTACTATAGAAATGCCCTGGATTTACAAAATTGAGCCCTAAGAGGTGCGTCTTATACGTGAAAATGCCTCTGCTGAGTTTTGGGGTGCGTCCTATACGCGCAGTGCGTCTTCTACGCGAGAGAATACGGTAAGTGAATAACTATACATTTTTACTTTTACATAAGTGTATGTATCAAGTACGATCAGGCAATGTTTTTTTATCTACACCGGCAATATGCCTCTAGGATGAGGTACTTATTAAATGTGCTACAGGGCTACTCTACTCTATCTAGCTAGACAAATACAACAAGAGATTGGAGGTGTGGCAAGATCATTATAGTGCAAGAAAGCTCGCTGTATCTATTGGAGATCTATTCTCGACGTGCTGGAGGCGTGGAAAGTGAGTACGATAGAAATGTGAAGGATCACGCTAGGCAGGCCGCCATCTTGTCCCCCAGCACAATGAGAGCTCCGAATCTACATGTACTGGGGCAGTTATGACTGGGGTAGTTATGCAGAGGCCAGTTTGGTTAACAAGCAAGGTTTCCCACCCAGCCTGTCCTGATTGGTGAGATTCAATGGGGATTGTGCAAATGATGTCACATAGGGTTACCCAATGGGCTCTCCCAGACAAACACTCACTCGCAGACTTAGAATTACATACAGTATACCGTAAAACCCCGCGTATAAACCGCGGCTTATAGACCATTTGACGCCCTTATTGTGGCTTATAACATTTCAATGACCTCAAGGTGTGGCTTATACGATGGGTGTCCATATATAGATATAATGGGGACTATCCCAGACCCTTACTGCGGCGTACAGCATCAGCCATGGCACTGCAGGCTGACTAGAGACATGTTACGCCCCAAAAGGATGCGACCTCCCTGTCGTGGAATGACCGTCTTCCGCCCCTTTCACAGGCTGAGAAAGACTCTGGGGGACAGGGCCAGGCCCTAAGCCCTTACATGCCTTGAGCACAGGGCCTTGGTTTTAAGGTCCTTGTAATGACCCTGGAGGAGCGGTCCAGGTCCTGGCTTACACACCACCCCCTCTCTCATCCCACACCTACCGTAGTGCAGACTGTTAACTCCTTCCTCAACTAGGTATGAGCCCTGGGGGTTATTCTTTTATAGCCCTATTTACGGTGTCTATCCAACATGGAAGACTGAAGGCTGAACTATTTAGGCGTATAAGGCATTGTTTCATATCGATGAATATACCCACATCATGACTGGTCTGTCTTTACTTCACTAGGAATGGAACCTCCACTAAAATGGCCACGATGCAATCTGCTCCTTATTATACGGTAGCAGAGGCCGGAAGGTGAATAACGAGTCACGAAAATCAGGGGCGTGGGAAGCAGTTTCAGAGTGGGTGGGACCAGGGTTTTTTTTTCTGCAATTTTTGACAACCCTCTGCTTGACCTTTTAGTTTTGACCTTTTGAGGAGTTGGCCATAAGTGGAGGGGACATGTCCCCCCTGCTTTCCATGCCCATGAAAATACACTATGTCAGTGAAACGGTGGGCAAGGCATGTAAGGGAAGGATATTGAAATGGGAAAGGGGAATTACCATGGTATTGGGGCAGAGTGGTGGAGGGCAAGGAAATGTGGGAACTAAGAGGCAATGAAAGCATTAATTGGCACAATGACCCAGGAATCAACTTACAGGGATAGGCACATGGGGAGAGGGGGGGCACAACCTTTCTTACCCCGACCCTCTTACCATGTCCAATGGGATTAACAGAGACTGCAATGGGACAAACAATGAACTGAGGACACTGACTTTCCCTGTTTATTTTACTTGTTGTTATTGTTGTTGTTGTTGTTGTTTTCATCAACATTATTTTGTTTAGATTGACAAGAGGACACTATATACAAACGACATGCTGCGGTAGTACCGTAATTTCCCACGTAGAAGACGCGCTGTGCATAAAAGATGCACCCCAAACTCAGCACATGCATTTTCGCGTATAAGACGCACCTCTTAGGGGTGATTTTTGTCAATCCAGTACTGTTCTATAGTAAAATTACCCCTCGTATAAGACCCACCCCCAACTTGAAGAAATCCTATAAGACGCACAAGGCATTTGTTTGGCGTAGAGGAAGCGTCTTATACGCGAGGTTTTACGGTAGTAGCCGGTAGAAATAGTACCGGTAGGTAGTAGTAGGCTATACTACACTGTGCACCCAGGTGTAATCCAGCTTACTGTGGGGATCACCAGGAGATCAACCATCTACCTGTGAGCCTGTAATACTTTGACCTTACCTGTAGAGTAGACTTCTACAAAGACGCTACAAATCCCTGCAGCTACCAGTGAGTAGGACATAACTTTGCTTTCTTAAGCTATGCCCAGTGGACACAGAATCATGAGCTTGCTCACAATTCATGTATCAGTGGTGTAAGGATGTCTGATAAATCGAACCGAAATTGAGATGTCTAGTTTGCAGGAGATGGCTAAAGTGCAGGGCGGCTTATATGAGAGTATGGTATTTACTGACACACTGAGACAGTATTAAATGACATATTTCCTCCACAAACGTCTGCCGGATAGGGGCCTGGACAGAAGTTGGATGGTCTTGTATTATGAGAGGTTGGTCCGCATAAATTGTTTCCTCCCTTTCTGTGAACTCAAAATCATAACTCATGCTCTTTCCTCACCCTCTCATGTATTCTACCACACCCTCTACCCTTTATACCTTACAAAATTGGTCAAACCGACTCACATTCCAGTTCATGTCATACCAAAACACCCTGTGCATAAGATGAGGCTTATTTTTCAAACGGTTTTATTTTATCCTGGTTACAGAATGGATCAGCCGGGGATCAGCTGTGAGGTTCGGCCCCCAAATTCTAACCAGACGAGAGGCGAAGAGCCTCTCATTATCTCTCCCCCTAGGAATATAGTTATACAAAAGGTGCACATTACTCTTCAATAGAGATACAAATTATACGCGAGGATGGACACCTAGAGGATTATCCTCATTATAGGACTGACCAACGTTGGTGAATATATTACACTATAGACCTTTACTAAACTGCTGAAAATCAAACCCCGGCTGCGCCTTATACCATAAAACCCTCGTCATAAGCCATTTCCCCTCTGATTTTGACCAAAGCTGGCTTCCAATTTTCTTCCAAAGTCTATCCCCGACTTATGACTGGGTTTTCCTTACTTTAGATTACAGTAAACTCCTTGAAAAGGTGTCCCAAAACCCGCATACAGCATTTCCTCAAAGTCCCCCCCCCCGGCTTATGACCTGGGCCGGCTTGTGACCGAGGTTTTACAGTAGTATGGAGCATTGTGTATTTCCTTCATTTTTACAGGGTGCGCCGCCTTATCTGTGAGAAATTACAGTACACTTAAATAGAAAAAAATATACAAAAACGCTGCATCTTTCTATTTTCATATGGCAGTTGAGGCTAAGATCAACCTTAGACCACGACCCACTAGAATGGTATAATAGTATATGCCCGTGACACTTGGTGGGGCGATTGTGGTGGATCAGTGAGATAAGTGGTTGGAGAAAGTGGTGGCCGAGTGAGTGCCAGTGGTGACGAGTTGGGTGGCTGGAGGAGGGAGGGGGAGTGTTTGGGTAAGGGACCCACACCCAGAAGTCTGTCCCACCATGACTAAGGTTAGACTGTACTGACATGTTTCGCTACATGTTACTGGGTCATGAAGCCATTATACCATGGCATTCTGACATGGTACTCCCCCACATGTGACTAATAGTACTCTCCCCTCCCTGCCTCCCTGTCCATCTCCTTCACACCACCCCTGCCTTCTCTCACTTTTCTTAGACTTAAAATCTAGTGTAAAAACATTGTGTAAAAGCTGCTATGTAGATCTACCTTAAAACCCCCGCATAGAAGCCACACGTGGAGTTTGACAATTGCTATGAAAATCTAAGCAATGGATTTTCACAATTCAAAACGCTATCGGGTCCTGACGGCTACCACCCTCCCCTTGTACCAATGAAAATGTTGGGAAGAAATTATGGGGAGGTGATACGGCTACCTACCCCCACCATCCCTCCCCTACCCCTGTGTCTGAAAAGGTCTATAAGCCGCGGCGTATACACCTTAAGTCTGGGAGCGGCTTATCGACAAGGTACGTCCTAGAGACAAGGTTTTACGGTAACACAAAAATAGCTGGCATTGTAAGCATTCAGTGGCTAGTTTATACATTGTAGCAGAGGCATAATCTGACATGCCAACCACTGCGTATAACCTACAAAAACTTTTACACATATAGGAGCAGACAGAATGTGGGAATCCCACTAGGAATGGCTGAGTACATCGTTTTTATCACTCCATGTTGGTTTGTGATTTATCACTTAGACCAATTCCTCTTAGGTTGAATGATATTAAAGAGATATTTTGTTCATCAGGATAGTTTATGGATGTGTAAAGTATTTTATGGATGAGCAGAAAGAAAGTCTTCTTACACCCAATACGCCCCCCCCCCCATGGAGAGCTATGTACCAAATGTACACATGAGAGAAATGGCATCCACTTATCATTACATGGTTAGGTGATAACAAGGGGAGATAACAACCAGGGTGGTGGGGTGATAGGACAGTAGGTAGGGTGATGGTGGAGTGTGTCAATATGCTTATCAGACTGGTCATTAGATACAACATGATTTACGTGTACATGTGTAATGTATGTGTACATGTATGTGGTGTGAGAGACCCCCAAGGGCCTGACTAGGGCCTGTGGTGTAGCCGTTTGCTGCACCTTCAAGGAAAGAGCAGAGAAAGGGAGAGGAATTATATCTATCAATATCTATGCTTATAATCTTATCAATCACTGGTAGATCTAGATTTCTATTCCCCTTTCCATTTATTCTAATTATTCAGGAAAAATGTCCTTTTTATTTATGAATCCCCATACCATCCCAATATCCATCAGTGCCTTATGTTTTTATCTCCTTTATAACATGGTCATTATAGTCTTAGCCCTGTACCCTACACTAGGACAGGGTAAAGAATAAGTCATGACGTGCATGTGAAAAAAATAAACACTTGTATATCCCCTATTAAAGTCTTGGTGTGGTTTACACTTATTTGAAAACACGAAACAATACAAGTTAACTTGCAAGGAGTTGAACCCCAAGTAAGTGAGGCACCTAGTGAATCCACAGAGACAGTCAAACTCAAAATGGCCCAACTTGAGGTGTGGCTACTAAGTCTAAGTGAGGTTTTAAGGGACAGGGAAGTATCCATAGGCTCACTGACGGTCAGTGCCACACATATGCATTTAGCCTGAAGGTACCAACACTAAGCAGAGAGAACTGTTTGGTATCAGTGGCCACATATTAGCGATCTTGTCCCTGAGGATAGAGACAGGAGGGAGGCGTAAACCAATGTACATGTATAAACCAGAGCTTTATTATGACGGGTCAAATATAGGTCATCAAACTAGGTCACATTCCTGGGGACCGACCTGGGTCAACCAACGGGACCTGGAGGAGTTGGCAGCACGCCAGGAGGACGGCGGAAGTGGGTGGTGGGGTGGGGGACAGTACTCTTGTCGGGTTTTGAGTATGTTAACTCTACTCGCTTCTGTCTTCAAGTGGCTTTTTTGTGTTGTTCTTGCAATAGTTTAAAACTCTAGGGCTGAATGGAAGAAATACTTAGGACAATTAGGCCAAAAATTTAGTTGTTTGTTTCAGATAACCCGACCCTACCTAGCAAAACAGGGCCGACCCTAATTTTTTTTTTCTTCAATCTTGAAGAAATAATTGATATTTTTTAGTCATTTTTGATACAATTTTGTCATACCAGAGTCACCAAGACGCATCCCTGAATCACCGCGAGTCGTACCAAGCCACTGTGGCATTTAAAAAAAAAATACAACCTACCCTACTTTATGATTCTTTTTTTTTTTTTGCCTTACTGTAATACAACGAGTACTAGAAGCCGAACCTGTGTACAAGGCGCACCCTGACCGAGTTCAGAATTATCATTTAAAACACTCGCGCCTTGATTTTTATCAATCCTATGCCAATATACTTTGCCCATATCACACACCCTAACTTTGGAGGCAAAGCTAAGCCTCTCAACCCAGCACTTATTCACGATGCTTGATACATAGGCCACTATGATCATGTTACAGTATATGAGAGAATTGCACCCTACATACTAGCCTTGTAAAGGCTGATCCCTACACATACATGCCGATAGTTGCATGTACATGGGTACTGATGGACAATTTAAGTTCATAGTGCACAGCTACAAAAATGTTGTGACATCCTTATTTTGACATTCTTTGCTGAGGCTAGAATTACTAACCTATAGTCTGTGCCAGGCTACACCAGAAGCTTAGGCAATCAGCGACATACACTGTAAACTCACTAATCCTTAAAAACTACTGATTATTCTAATCCACTACCTAACCTCACAGACAGAAGGATATAAAACCAGGTGCCTAAAACTGCATACAATAGTATGTTCACTCCTTTCGTGACCAAAACACTACTTACAGCCATGATGTCCACAGCTCCCCTACCCCCCTTTGCTATTTTCTTTTCTATTTCCAATACACATACCCCAGGTATCTTCTATAGCTATCTCATTTATCTCAATTCCTGATAGCAAATGCCATGACACTAATACATGTACTGTGATGCAATACGATGACTCCAATACTTCAAAATGTATGGATTTTATTTCTTTCTTTTTTTTCAAATTTAAGTACCGTATTCGTTCTAATAAGCGCACATGTGCGGAAATTTAATGGTTAGATTCCCAAAACATCAATACAAAATTAATTCTAATAAGCGCACCCCCTCTGTTATTGCACTGTATTTACATCATGTTAGGTCCCAATAGGTGGGGTGTGCGCTTATTAGAGCATGTGTGCATATTAGAACGAATAAGGTATACCAAACCTGTATGACTTCAACCGTATCGTGCACAGTCCAGGTGTATAACAGTTGGTGCTGTAACAGCACACCTGTTGCCAAATATGCACGTGAATGAGTGGAGGTGGGGCACAATTACCATTCCCAGATGTTCTATTTGAGTAAGGCTAATGGTGAATGGGTGAATTTAATGACTAATGTCACCTTAATATGTGTCATCTACTTATTTGACCTGGTTACTCAAGCATGTTCATGGATAAGGTTTTATAACCAAAACAGTATAAACTGATGCCCTGTTTTTATTGATGAAAGCTCCCACATTATGTATAAGACGGTCCTTTTCTGCCTGACATGTGTATAAACATCAAACTCTGTGACACATCTATGTGTACACCATAGCCTCATAGTGGTGGTATGTTCATTCTCTCCCTGTGGCCCACATGTGCCCGTTTTACCTGTGCTTCTGAGCTAATAAATTTGACCGTTGACACGCCCCCCCCCCCTGCTCTCTCTCTCTTCCTTCCACCATGCCACTTCTCTACTCACTTCAAGCCGGCATATGATGCAACCAGGGCAACATATAATATCATCACGACCATCACCCCCACCCCACCACACATACACACTCATCCATTATTCTCATCTTTCTGGTTCAACTGTGACATGACCTAGAGAAAGGAAACCTTTGATATTCTCTATGAGTGCTACTCAATGGCCCTGGGAAAGGCCCTATCATATTTTGAAGGGAGGGACAGATTAGCACTGTCTCTATGGTGTACAGTTGGCATTATAGTACACTGATAACAATGATAAGGTCACAAAACGAGGGCACTGGTACTGTCAATTGACTGAAAGAATAGACATATGTAAAACTGGTGTGGCCATTATTGCATTTTAAAACTAGGTTTTATAAGATAGGCACTTACCTAATATTTCAAGACTTTATCCCATTAAACCTATCTAATGATCAATGGATGGATCTTGAGAAAAGAAGTGGATTTGCTTTTTAAATGAAGTCTCTATGTCAATTTTAAGTGGAATTACGACCGGTCAAAGGTACCAAATCAGACCTAGAATTCTGCCATACTTAAGAGTTTAATTTGGATCTAATTTTGTGATCAAGCAAGATGAATCCAAGGTATACTAGATCACTAAAATGAATATTTTGGGCAATTTTCTTTTCAGATAAGCAAGATATACCCTCAAGAATGTAAATAATGAGACATTTTATCATAATCAAACAATGTAAAAGCAAATTTTTGATGTCATCTTTTCTCTTGAACTGTGCGCTCTGACAGAACCACGGCAGAATATCGTCTTTGACTCAGGATGTATGAATGATCATAACTTCCATTTAAATTGACATAATAACTTCATTTAAAAAGCAAAACCACTTATTTTTATAATAGCTATCAAATTCCCACCATATAAAATACATACAATAAGGTCTTAATTGATAGGTAAGTGCCCAACTTTGGGGAGGTTGGGATAAGTGTCTAGAGATAATCTCGCCCAAAAAGTTTGCAGGGTCTGTCAAACATACTGCAGCCCCTTAGAAAAAGAAAATGTAAACATTTTCTAGATCATTTTTAACCAAAGAACAGGTGGGAACCATTTATTTTTAGGTGCTCAATGATTTTCTCATCATAAAATGGTTCTAAACTTTTGGTTGAACTTTGATGGGGTCAAAGGCAAAATTCCCTGCATTCAATCTTGTACAAAAAATAATCATTTTAAAGGTCTAGCCAAGCCTGTTAAAATGAACCCTTGTTTGTAAAGATCCTCCAGTAAATAGCTTCAGAATAAGCTTGCAAAGAAAGGAGAGTTTAACACCACCCAGTTTCAGCTTTATCACAGTTTCACACCTCTCCTGCAGCAGACTCACACAGTGGAGGTATTTCAGTGCCTATATAAGATATCGCGTTTGCCTCAAAGAATGAATAAAATATGGGGTCTATTTAAAACATTGAAACTAAAAATATATGCAGGTCCCCACAATTAGTCTACAGCCACATGATCATGAGATATGAGCACCCAATAGTACAATGTATGACTATGGACTAGGGAGTGCTCAGTTTTTAATAATGAGGTGGGACAGATTAAAGTACCCCCTTTTCAGCGAAAAGGCATATGCATTACGTCAATATTTTTTTTAACCCCCCCTCCGGAGGGGTCTGAAAATTTTACGCCCCCCTGTTGATAAATAATGACCACTCTCTTAAAGGTCTAGACCCATACAGTAGCTAGGCACTGAAATACCTCCACTGTGTGAGTCTGCTGCAGGAGAGGTGTGAAACTGTGATAAAGCTGAAACTGGGTAGTGTTAAACTCTCCCTTTTTTGCAAGCTTATTCTGAAGCTATTTACTGGAGGATCTTTACAAACAAGGGCTCATTTTAACAGGCTTGGCTAGACCTTTAAAATGATTATTTTTTGTACAAGGTTGAATGCAGGGAATTTTGCCTTTGACCCCATCAAAGTTCAACTAAAAGTTTAGAACCATTTTATGATGAGAAGATCATTGAGCACCTAAAAATAAATGGTTCCCACCTGTTCTATGGTTAAAAATGATCTAGGAAATGTTTTCATTTTCTTTTTCTAAGGGGCTGCAGTATGTTTGACAGACCCTGCAAACTTTTTGGGCAAGATTATCTCTGGACACTTATCCCAACCTCCCCAATGTTGGGCACTTACCTATCAATTAAGACCTTATTGTATGTATTTTATATGGTAGAAAATTGATAGCTATGATAAAAATAAGTAGTTTTGCTTTTTAGATGAAGTTATTATGTCAATTTAAATGGAAGTTATGATCATTCAAACGTCCTGAGTCAAAGACAATATTCTGCCATGGTTCTGTCAGAGCGCACATTCAAGGGAAAAGATGACATCAAAAATTTGCTTTTTACATTGTTTGATTATGATAAAATGTATCATTATTTACATTCTTGAGGGTATATCTTGCTTATCTGAAAAGAAAATTGCCTAAAATAATCATTTTAGTGATCTAGTATACCTTGGATTCATCTTGCTTGATCACAAAATTAGATCCAAATTAAACTCTTAACTATGGCAGAATTCTGGGTCTGATTTGGTACCTTTGACCGGTCGTAATTCCACTTAAAATTGACATAGAGACTTCATTTAAAAAGCAAATCCACTTCTTTTCTCAAGATCCATCCATTGATCATTAGATAGGTTTAATGGGATAAAGTCTTGAAATATTAGGTAAGTGCCTACAGTAGCATACTGTCAGAAATTACTGAGTCTTAGTCTTAGAGAATGTGTTTTGCTATTTAGCCAATTAGGCTAGCCTTCATTAGTTCATATCCAATATATCATATGGAATTCTAATACGTATCGACGTGGGCCTATGATTTATGATGATAAACAGAATGCCCACAATTGTTGTGCGCCACAAGAAACATTTTAACACAGGATACTCAGGAGTAGTCCGGGGAGTAGTATTGAAGGTATACCCTTCTCAATCTCACCCAGCCCCCTCCCCTCCTCCCCCACGTCGAAATGATATTCAAAATGGCGGAAGACCGCGGCCTCAGCACGACAACACTGTCGTGTTCTGCCGGTATTTTCCACCTGAAGACCCCAAATTTTACAAGAAATCTTCCACTTACCGTTCCTGGAGATGTCAAGCTCTACGAGGTTCATAAAATTAGCAATATCCGGTGGAAGGCGAACTATTTCATTGTCCGACAAGCCTAGCTTCCGTAGTTGTAGTAGGCGAAAGAAGCCCTGCAATGGGAAATGAGAGGGGTTAGAAAGAGGGAGTAGACAGGTCAAAATCGGACGTAAATGCACGTAATTGGGGTTTAATGAGGTGGCCAAGAGGGTATTCTTACCCGTGGGAGCTCCCTTATTTGATTAGCATCTAAAAGTAATTCCTCTAGGCTCCTTGTGTACCGTAGGACATCGTCGGGAACGGCAGTGAGATTGCAATGGCGGCGGTCGATGTATTCGACTTGCCGATTGCACGCTCTCCACAAGGGAAAACACTTGAACATCTTGCTAGATCCTCTGTCCTTACATCCAGAAGAAGTCCCCTTCTTGTTCCCACCCCAGGTAGAATCCGTGGTCGTCACTGTGAGGGCATTGGGGAGGGCAAAAACAATAACAATAACAAATTCACGCTCAGTGCCCCTCTCTGCTAGCCGGAATAAATTTTGAACACCCCGACCTGCTCGTCTCGTGACGTCATCCCCAGCATTCCGTACTGCTCCCGCTACGCCCTCTGGTGTTTTGTAGGAGAACTAGCCCGACAGGTGCGCGTCCAGGTATTGACTAATTCAGTAATTGGCTTAGGGAGGGCAAATCTGGGGATAAAGACCCGACAAAGGAAGCCTGGAGGAATTTTAGACAATTAATGGTTTGCATAACCATGAACCCCTTAGGTTTCATCAATTTTTAATAGAAAAAAATATATAGCCTAGTCTAATCGGCCTATATAGGCCTAGCCTATAATAAGTGGCTCTTTGAAGTTGGATGAAAAACAAGAAAAATGTGGCAAGGACCACGGATAGTAGTTGCCACGGATGACCTCACGGTGGCTGCATGACGTCACTAGTGACGTCATAGGCAAACCGAAAACATAATGGAGTTGCACGGCCGCTACGCTCCCGCTGAAACTCAAAAAAAAAAAAAATCCTGTCCCTATGAAATTGTTTTCTTTTTGTATGAAATCAGAGATACAATGAAATTGACCTAGCAGGACGTTCTCTATCATCAAGTAATTTCAGGTTTTACTACAACAGAACAACAAAAGGTTCAGCCTGTATCCCTTTAATCTAATTTTCAATGATTTCGATACCACTCCCGTGGCTTAAACGTGACGGGCCTTTATTTGAATACTGTTTTCAGTGCCTAAGATTAACTTCCATACTCCTGGCGCCTATTCAAGACCTGTGCTTATTTGAGACCCTGTCACTTAAACGGGTCATTACAATAATCAGCCAGTAATCATTTAGAATTTATGTTTAAAAATGACATTTGCTCATTAAAGTTGTTGTTTTAATAAACATTGGAAATGGACATTGCTCTAATCCTCAAATATTAATTTCACCATGATTCATGATTAGATTGGAGACAATGTCAACTAATAAAAGAAAAGAGGTTTCTCAATGATTCAGAGTTTGCCCTCTTTCCAAAAAAGTGGACAAAAAGTGTTAGCATTTTCGACTCTATGGGCTATAGCTCATTTTGGTGCGTAAAACAAGCTCATCCCCACAATATAATAGCTGAGTTTACACAGTTCTCAGTGTCAGAACCCCGTCAGAACCTGTCCATTCAGTTTTATAGAATTTCTTTTTAACACTTTGATTTAAATTTTATCTTGAAATGGCAGATATTAAGATCTGTAGGTTTATACTATTTTCACTCAAAATTTAGAAATATCAGATTTATTTCGACAAGAATGCTTGACGTTAGACATTTGCCACATTAGATTCACCAGATCGAAGCTAGAGAAATATCTTTTCACTTTTTTTTCTAATATTTAGATATTTCTTATAATAGCACACATTGGAAGCTATAATGGACTTGGCGAACCGGGGGTACAGCCATTGGATACAGGGATCATACATTTACAAACTTGTTCTTCATAGGCATAGATAATATATGTATTCACGTTAAGAAACTTCTAGTCACTTGGAATCAAAAGGTATATATTAGAGACACCATTATAAATATAGGTCTATATCTTTGAGAAAGATTAATTTATCCGACTTCATATGGTAATCATGAGACAAGGTCATCATACCATGGCAACCCAACAGTTAGGAGAATAGTCATTACTTGAAGGCAACAGCAGGTTTCGATGAGATTCTTATATTCTTTGAACCGTATTGAAAACAACTACATACCAGGATGTCTGAAATATTTCTAGAAACTGTCTTTATTTTTCAGGGGTAGCACTTTGCAGTTCGGTTTGTTGTTGTTGTTTTGCCTTCTTGTTGTTGTTTATGTAGGAATTGTTGTTGTTTTTTTTTTTAAATCGATATACATTGTGTGTAATGGGTATATGCTTATACTAAATATTCTTTTATGCAATGTTGAAGTAGCGTTAAAGGTCATGCTTATTCTGCCAATACCTTCTTATTAAGTCTTTTGTAACTGAACATGAATTTTAGGATGTCATCACAGTGAATACGTTGAAAGGAATGCCTAAAGTAGTATGCATGGAATTGTTGTCGATAAGATATCTACCAACAAGAACAACAACTCTCCTGATCTACAAAGCGGACACCAAGAGCTTTCATTTAATATATATAGCAGCATAGGGGGTTACAGGGGGGTCCGGGATGGCCTTACCTGCACATAACTTTTGTTTTTTGAAATTCATCAAGTAGAACAGGGGGGCATGAACTTTTATTTTCAGGGGGACAAATCCACAAACTTGAGGTATATACTTTGGGTCGCCTTCTATTGGACCCCAGACGGGTAAAATCGACAAGAGGACAAGGTCACTCCTTAAAATCGACAAGGGACATGGGGGTGGGTGACAAGGGACCAAATCACTTCTTAAAATCGACAAGAGGACAAGGCCATTTCTTAAAATCGACAAGGGACATAGGGGTGGGTGACAAGAGACAAGACCCATTTCTTAAAATCGACAAGGGACATGGGACCCTCCTGTCTAGGGGCCTTTCTATCCAGGGGTCTACGGTAACTCTAAAGTCTTGATGGGTTATCCTTATCATTGATAAGCACAGGTTACTCAAGGGTCGCCAGGTAGAAGGATCACCTTTAGGCCATCTGAAAGTGTTGATATGAAGATCCTGTTTTTGACAGGTTTTGCCTTGTTTGTTTCATGTTGTTCTTTATGAAGACCTTATATCTTTCTAGGTACTTTTCGATCGTTATGATAGCTAGATATGCCTAACAACTCTAAAATTTTACTGCATATCAATATTGGGGGTCACAATAGTCTTGATATTGATAATATTTCATGTTCAAACCGAAAGTACACTGACAAAAGTCTTCCTGACAAAGTGACATGTATACCCATGTCAACTTGATTTGACACAGAGAGCATACGTCATTGGGACATGTGCACATAAGTCACCATGACAACTGTAGCACACAGTAATCCTCATATGATTTGACATGCCTTAAAATGCCACGTCATCTGTGAGTCAACTAGGGTCACGGCCATGTCGAAGGCACTTGACATGTGATGGTTTGACATACATAATTGTTCTAGGATATTCCACTAGATGGGGCAAACAACCATTTTGGTACCAGGATTAATCACTACCAAGAGGTACTACCAACACTTGAGACATTTGATGTATCTGTGTCATTTTGTTTTTATGAAGAATAGATCACTAAGGTCTGTAAATACTATCAATGAATGGTAGTGGATTCTATTTCATTGTTAAATTTGCATTTGTTATTGAATATCAAAATAGACAACCACAATCCTGAATTCTTCAACTGGAGAGGTTAGACACCTTGTGTGTGGGTCAGTGAAAATACAAAAGGATTGTATATCAGCTTGGAACAATACATCATTTTACTCTGAAAAACTTTTGATTTGTTTTATGTCAAAACATGGAACCTATTTAGAATTAAAAAGAGAAAAAGAAATAATGCTTACAGTTAAGATTTTCATAGGTCCCCCTATACATGAAAACCTTTAGAAATATATCGCCCTCATTTGAGTAAACGTTTACTGACAGTTTGATAACCTTCAAACGTTGTACAAACAAATGGAAATTAAACCAAAAATATTGAATAACGCTTTTGATTTCAAAAGTTTTACTTCAAACAATGCACCAACATCTCAAAACATATTTACTATTCGTTAGTTGGACGAGCCTATTCCAATACTGGTATGATAGGTCCATAGCTCAAATCCCATTGGTGTCACTATTTAAGTCTTCCATTCATTCTGAATCAATGGAAAGACTTCTATTTATAGCATTGTTTTGATAGAAGATGCCCATTTATGGCAGTTTTGTGTCAGAGAAGATTGTCATCTGATTGGCTTAACTTGTGAGCTATATCCTTGTGAGATGTGTATGTATGTACTAGCTTTGACTTGTTGGACAATCATAATACCTGCAATTAAAGAAGAGGACGGCTTTTGGTGAGGCCATGCTTTGCATATGGAATTGATGTTAATATTGACCAGCTACTATATATAGTCTAATGTAGGTCCCGTCATAGGTGAGCTAGGTTACATCCCCTGTATCTATTTGTCTGTCTGTCTGTCTGTCGGGCTGTCTCTGTCTCTGTCTGTCTCTCTCTCTCTCTCTACTGTTTCTCTCTGTCTCTCTGTCTCTCTCTCTGTCTCTGTCTCTCTCTCTCTCTGTCTCTCTCTCTCTCTCTCTCTCTCTCTCTTTGTCTCTCTCTCTCCACTCCTCGTTCCTCCACATTTGCTGTTCATTCATTATCTGTGAGTTCCCCTATTCTCACCTGACATCTTACCTGTTATGACCCACTCCAGTGCACAGGGCCTGGTGCATTATACAGGTACTTGGGTCCTCACATAACAGTACCCAGCACAGACACATCCTCCTATAACCATCATTAGTACCCCCGATAGCAGGAATCCCACTCCTGTGTAGGCAAAGTCTCTGATAAAATAAGTGAAAAGAAGTCGATTAACAACACATGAAACATTTGTATATGATAAATGATTATGCAACTAGGCCTACTCAGTAAATGCATTCTGTTCAATTACAGAATTTGATTACCTTCTGGCAAATTGCACACATCCATTACATATGAAGTATGCTTGTAGCATCTTCTTGGACTTGCTATTGTTGATTTAGTGACTAAACCATGTTACAACGTTATACAATGTATAGACATAGGTACATGCAGAGGCGTAGGAAGCAAATCCTCATTGGGAGGGCCCAGCGAGGGCCCCAGTGCGACCATCTTGAATTGTCGGCTGAAGCGCGATGACTTCTATACATACATATATAGAATTGATATAGTTATGTAATTTTTCGGTGAATTTTGGATCTGACTTTAGGCTCAGACCCCCATTTTCCATATCCCATCACCATATTAATCTTATTTGAGGTGCAAAGTTTTAGCTTCTTTTCCATTTTATTTATGGGTTCTTGGCAAATTTGGGGGGTGGCAGACATACTCAGGCCCCACCTCCTTCATGATTGGGGGGCCTGAGCCCCCCTGGCCCCCCTTTTCCTATGCCCCTGACATGTATTGTAACTGCTCCATCACACTAACTACTTTCATTATCATTAAGTCCGCATTTATAATATGTATGCAGGGCCATTTCAGCAGGTCATTTCTTCGCTGGTACCACTGTGGGATCGATGCGATATGCCCGCTGGTAGCTACTAACTGACCTTATGACGTCACAAGTTCTAGTAGAGCTAACACATGACCAGAATATCATTATCATAAATTATGATTTGCATATCACTCTTCAAGCATTGGCAAACTGCAAAGCCTTGGTATAGGTTAGTGACCCACGCGCATGTGCATGCCCATGCACGTGGGTCACTCGCCTATACCAAGGCTTTGTAGCTGCCAGTGCTTGGAGTTGCTAGCTACCTGCCCTATACCGAGCGTGGGAGGTTGGGCTGCGGGACCAGCCAAGGTCATTTCCTGATGCACCATACCCAGAAAAAAATAATGTTCAAAATCTTAGTCAGATGTTAGTCAAAAAGGCTAACTTTCTAATAATACCTAGTCAAAAGCATGTGCCTAAGTGTCCAAGTTTTTCTTAGTCAAAAACGGCTAATCATTAGTCAAGGTGCCCAACTTGCCTTGGCTTGCCTGATTGTGACTAAGATTCCTTGGTGGTTTTGACTAAGCATGCAATCTTATACTTTCGGTTTTAATCAAATAGTGAGTGTAAACTCTATATAGGATCCACATCCCACAAACCATTGTAACATCATTTAGGAAGCATGTGAAATGCCTCACATCATTTCCATTAGAACCCCTGAGTCAAGTTACTCTGGGTTTCCCACAAAGAAGCTGGTACATCTGTGGATATTTCACTTATCTAGGCTCCCACAGAAAAGATGTAACTATCTGTCTACCTAGTTTATTTAACAAATCATCAACCTATTTGATATATTTTGTCAAGCTTGATGTTATATTGAATTGTGAAAGCCTCAAATGTATAAAGTGCCTGAAAACCACCATCATTTTGACATCTATCAAACAATTGATGGTACGAAGCCACCAGAAAAATCCTGTTTCAAACCACACTGCCACCTGGTGTGTAAAGGCAACACTATGCCACTATACCTTAGTCAAAGTGACTAAGGGATCTTAGTCAAAGTGACTAAGTGACAGTGGCTAAGATAAGTTAGTTTGCCTGAAACTCCCAGCAGATACCTTGTTCAATATTGTGCTTGGAGAGATAAACTGATTTGGGTAGTCAATGTGACTAACATAAACTAGACATTGTTAGTCACACATTAGTCATATGTACTAACTAAGATTATTTGGCCGTTTCGACAAAGTTAAGTTAGACTGACTAACATGGATTTTTTTCTGTGTATGCCATGCTGGCGAACACTGCATTGGTGTATCACGATGTCCCCCGGGAGTCTATTCCCCCACCCTCGGGTCAGCATGGTAGATGAAGGGTACCCTGATGAAGGGTTAAATAACTATTGTACATGTACTTCCAACTTACTGCCTGCTATCGTCGTCATCATACCAATATTTTGAGAAAGCCATAAGTAGTGCGATACAAATACCCATGAGGATAAGTCCTATAAGGTAGGATATCCATATACAGCGGCAGGCTTTCTGCTTGGTCTTCTTGTACATCTCCATAGCCATTTCCTCCTTTTTGGGCATTTTGTTTCTGTAAAAGAAATCATGAAAACTCGTTTTTCTATATATATAGTACGGTGAGGGGTAGGGGTTACATAAATCTATAAGAAATTGGACCGTGCCTCTCTGCTATTAATAGTATTCCAGTACAACTAATATCCATCTTCACATAAAAAAAGGTAATGATCAGTTCTTTGTCACCTAAACCCTTCTGCTCTCTATACCTGAGCCCTGCCTCCTCCTTGAACCCTAATCTGGCCATTGCTTCAGACCCAATATTCCTTCCTCCTCCCTCACTTCTCTCACTGCGTCTTTTGTCACTCGTATATACATGCATGGATCCTCTCTCCTAATGGGTCTTAGGCTCGCCCCCTCCAGCCCCGACAGAGTATTATAGCCGCTGACCGGGGCTTAATGGGTCTAGACCCCTAAATTCGACATGGTGACATGGCCATTTCTTAAAACATGTAGCTTAGTGTCAAGGACATGGATAAGTAGAAAGTTAGTGACATAAGACGTGCCTTTCCTTAAAATTGACATGTGACATGAAACTTAGTTAGAAGGATATGGCGGAATAGGAATTTAGTGACATGTGACATGGCCTTTTCTAAAAGTCGACACGTGACATTGGAACCAACCCAACTAGACCCCTCTCCTAAGGCAACCGTTCTACCCCATTCAATTCTGCGCACAATTCTAGACCGAAATGTTGACCGGCCCTCACTTCAAAAGCGGCGTTCCAGACATACAAAACGGTCTGTTATTACTTACTATCACATTATCTATCTATGTATATGGAATTAAGCTGATGTAATTCCCAATAACTTGAAAATGAAAACAATTTAGGCTAAAAAGAAAACGAAGCGGAAAAAATACATGTAAAACGTTTTGCGTTCAAAGTCACACTTCCAATTATTCTCTTTGGCACAATACTTACTATTTGGCTTTTGAAATTAGTTTGATTGCTTTCTTTTTTTTTCAAAACAGTCAGAGAAAACAAATGCAATTGATAGATTAGGCCTATGTGAACCTTATTGGCTGAAACTTGTTATCAAAACAATATGACGCGGATTAATTCATCAAAAGTTATCAAAAGTACTACCTATGATAGAGCAATACATATACTTAAAAAGAGAATACTCTGCATTTTTTTTTGTACAGATATGTTTACGATTGTTACTTAATCAAAAATAATAAATGTGTATGTTAGGGCTCTAAGATATAGTGTTATCAAAGAATACTCACTTTAAAAAGGAAGTAGACCGCGATTCTTAAATGTATGATTATGATTGTTAGAAAAAAATGTAGATATTGATTGGGGTCTCCAACACCACCGGCCCCACTTATATGCCAACTGGCCACTGACTATTTAAGAGGAGGATGTGTGGAGGCGTGTACATAGGTACATCCTGAAAGTTCTCTTGCTCATGTCATTTAGGCCACTTATTTATACATTTGTAATCCACTGGAGGAGGGGGAACTCTTATATGTATGTATATATATATATATATATATATATATATATATATATATATATATATATATATATATATATATACGTAACTGAAGGAAATGGGTTTACAGTCCTTTGTTTTAGGGACGTTGCTCCCCACTCTTATTACAACCGATTAGCCCGGGGGGCACTTGCTATACATCCTATAGTTACCATGAGCGTGCACAAACTAGCGGGAAAAGGGGTACTTTTTGGGCACAAGGGGCGAGTCCCCCCGGATCCTTTAATAGGGGTGTTTTTGGGCTGATTTGGGCAAAAAGGGGTATGCTTTTTGGGCCAAATGACCAACGAAAAATTCCGAAATTTTCAGTATAAAAATTGCCCCAAATTTTGGAGAAATTTGGGGCAATTGTTCTCATAAGTTATGGGAGTTGCACGCCAAAAGGGGTATGATTTTTGATATTTTAGAGGGGACCCACCAAAAGGGGGTATATTTTTAGTAAATTTTGGGGGTGTATCCCACCCAAAGGGGGGTGTTTTTGAGTAATTTTGATCCGGTAAAAGGGTACAAAATTTAGGGTGATGTACGCACATGGTATCTACAAATTCGAGAGTGCCCCCCCCCTGGGCCGATTAGCCCCTATCGTTTACTGATTTTACTCTAACATCTATAGGTCAATTTTATTCTACCACAATACCCTGTGTTCAGGCAAACATCACGTAAGAGGTGCATCCCCAACTTGAGCCAATCCTATAAAGCGCACCCATTTGATTGTTGGTATTAATCCACCACCCCCCTCCACTTGTCCCGCTTCCGCCTCATCTCAAGGACGTCCAGATGAACTGATGCGGAACCCCCACAAGGACCCTATCAGTTGTCACTTCTTGATACATGAACTTATAACTGGGGGGGCGGGGGGGGGGGTATTTGGCCAAAAGGACCACATGATACCCACAACCAACTAACAAGATGCTATTCAACATGAGAAACAAGAATCTGGCATTCGATTTTGAATTTGAGATGTGTAACCCCCCCCCCCTGTATACGCCCCCTCTGAAGATAAAAAGTTGGAAAATATCAAATTTATTCATTTCTAATTCATATTTCATTCATATATGCTTCTTTGGACACCATTTCACTTTGAGTTGGAACATAAAAAATGTCACATTGAACTGACCTATTTTGGAAATTTTTGCAACAATCCAATATGGCTGCCCTGGCCAAAACCCTTGTTTTCAGCTCTTTTAATAAGAAAAAATTTGTATTTGATATCCAACTTTTTCCTATGATCTAAAAACTTCTCCCCATAATTGGGCTGAACCTAAATAGATAATGTGATGCAGCAAATATAATCTTTATAGTCAGATAGGCACTCAATAAAATATGTAAAAATTAAATGTTGATATTGAGCTCCCTCAGCAACTGTATTTTTTTCTACATCTATTGGAGAGCATCAGAACTTTTATCCATGGGTTTGCTTATGCTCTGACACTCTCTCTGTTTCTCTGGCAATGCAATGAAAAGCTAACGCATGGTGGTTATAGTCCCCTTGCCCCCTTCATTTATACATTACACAGCCATTTCCATCTATCATCCTTCACTTCATTACAGAGCTAAAGTCAGATTCTGAAGACCCTTTTTTTTCTTATGGATGGGGCATGGGGGTTATATATCAGCATGTACGATGTACCATAATGCACCTCACTACTAGGCTTTAGGCCCCTTGATGTAGATCCTTAAAAGATAAAACTTTATGTTTATTTGATTTGGACAAGTTGAAATGACTTGATGCATGTGTTTGGTGTATATTCAAACATTCACCTTATTCTATCCTGTAATATATCTTGTACCTTTAGTGACAGTGCCATTAGAGCATAGGAAGTCCATGGATAAATTCTATGATGCTCTCCAATAGATGTAGAAAAAAATACCTTTGCCTAGTGAGCTTACCACGCCATATTCTTTTTGCACATTTTATGAAGGGCTTTCTGACTGCTGCCTCATATTATCTATTCAGGTTCAGCCCAACACTGATAAAAGGTTATCAGATCACAGGAAAAAGTTTGATTTTAATTACAAATTATTTTTAATAAAAAAAAAGCCGAAAATGAGAGTTTTTGCATTGGCAGCCATATTGAATTTTCCCGAAATCTCCAAAATAGGTCAATTTAGTGTTACCAATTTTTATACACCATCTGAATATAAAATTGTGTCCAAAAATACATATTTGTGCAAAACTATGAATTCAAAATGAATAAATTTAATATTTCCCAATTTCTTGTCTTCAGAGGGGGCATACAGGGGGGGGGGTTGCATCTCAGATTCAAAAACGATTGCCAGATTCTTGTTTCCCATGATGAATAGCATCTTTTCAGTTGTTTGTAAGATAATTTTTGTCTTAACCTCCACCCCCGCCCCCCTATTATAGCTATTGTGTTTTCCAGGCTGATATAATAATACACATAGTGTCAATAGATCGTTAAATGACTATTAGTGAGGGAAGACAGAAGCTCAGAGGTCTTCAGTTGATCCAGGTTTATTCCAGTTTGGTACAGAGTGATCATAAGATGGTACAGCATGATCACTCACCAAGCTTATCCAGCCAAGCCTATGTATGCCTTAGTACAGGGTGATGCAGCCTCTAGGTCTGTGAGCAAAATAAGATGCTGAGGCTTGATCCTGGCTAGGTTATATAGTCAGGAGCAAGCCCAGATGACGTCGTGTCTATTTCTGTACTTTCTATTTTTAGTATAGGGAGCGACTCAAATATGCTGAGTCGGTGGTTCTGCTCAGTCCCAATCTGTGGTAGGAGGGGTGAGCTGCTCCTATTGGCTAGGTGAATCTAAATATAGTTGAGTTCTCCAGTGGGGGATCCACAGGAGGGAGCCTGGGGATTTCCCACTGGAGGAGGGCAGGTGTGAACTCTTCACCCTGCCAAGCTAAAAATAGGTTGACCTTGGTTTGAACTAGGCTTGTAGGCAGAGCTGTGGATAAGCCTAGTGGTGAAAGGTAAATATATATCGAATAATTGTTATACCCAGAATCGTCCATTGACATATCCCCACACTCCCACTCATCTCCGCTATGAGTGCAGGGAAAATATAGGTTTACAAGAGTAAGGATTCTGGGTCTACCAACTTCATATTTACAGAAGGAAATATCTGTGTAAACTTGATCGGTATGAAGGCAATTGCCACAGGGTTTTTAATTGTACGAAGTCCTTAAAGGTTTGTTTGTAGTGTAGGATAAGGTTATAAGGAAAATTGAGGGTAAAGTCAAAAGGAGCCTTTAAGGAATATGATTTTGATTAAGGGTTTAAATTATACCTTTCACTGATTCGTATCTAAAGTATTTGCAAGGTAGCTTGGATTGGGTCTGATCAAGGAGACACACTGAATGCTGAATGATGCTTTAACATGCAAATTATATGTTGACTAAATTGACTAAAACCCATAAATACAAGACATGGTGGGCTTGAAAAGGTATGAAATTTAAGAATCAGCCTAGGAGCTGGGCTTTAAGGCTGTCTTTATGACTGATTTTTCCGGAGTCCTTTCATAAAGGGGCTCAAGAAAAATGTACACGTACAAGATAGTGACTTATACACTCCCAACCCTAGCTCAGGGTGTACTCAAAACATTTCTATTAAGTGTTTTGACCTGAGCAAGGCCTGAGAAGTTTCTCTTATAATGATGGAAGTGAGTGAGGTTATCCCTACACAAGCACTCAGCTCCGTATGAGTGACAGGTGCATGCAAATCCTGTTAGGAGAGGGAGTGTTTGATGCTAGACTTCCAATATTCCATATATCCCCGTTCAACAACTTTGCGCTTTTAAACCAATATAAATTTGGTTTCTCATTAATGTAAGTATTATCAGAAGTTTGGTTAAATTTTGAGATATCACTATGGATGGAGGCATGGGGCCAAAGGGGGAAATCGTTGGGGAGGGGGTTCTTGGTACAGATGAGGTGTGCATGAGTAAATGCTGGGCTCTGGTGACATGTGAGCATACTTGCTTTTTTAATTTATATCACTCAGACTGATTGTTGCTTGTTTGATTGTTCAATACTGCCATTTTAGAAAAAGGTGAACTAGCTGCAGTGTGCATCAAGGTCCCCTTCATCCAGGAAATATGTGCAGTGTGTCTGATGTTTATATTGGCACAGTATTGGCCTTGTTGCCATTTGGTATACTACCATTTAGAAAAAGGTGAACTGACTGCAATTTGCATCCAGGTCCCCTTCCTTCAGGGAGTATGTGCAGTGTGCCTGGTGTGTGATTTGTGTCGACAGAGTATTGGCTTGTTGCCATTATATGCTTTAGTCACTGAGCAAAATTTATCAAGCACAGCCCTCTGTCTGTTGGGGGGGGGGGGTAAAGGGGGCTCATGAACGACTTAATTGATATGGCCTTTCATTGATAGTGATCTCGCACATTATGTTATTGTTTCAAGGGTTGTGAAGGTATGTTTGATTGTATGAATTTTTGAATTAGGAAAGTTCGAGTTAGAGCGCTTTGTGGTTGAACATAGCTATGGGAATGAAAAACATGTACTTTGGGTGTGATGACTGAGATATTTGCCCTACTTCAATGGAGTTAAATACATTCTCATCCAAAAACTTTGCACCCTCATGTACCAATGACTGGTGATATGGCTCAACTTCGAAAGGGTTTTCATATACAATGTGGTATACCAAAAAGGGTTCTAACAGTACATTGAGATTGATAAGATAAGATAAATAAAGCAAAGTATAATGGAGTGAATGCAAGAGAGCACTAATGCACATGATTTTTTTTTTTGGCATAATGATAAACATATAGATAAGTTTGGTACCCACAAGGCCATTCAAGTATGTAGATCTATACACATGCCAAACTACACATGCATGTGCAATGCATATGCGCTTCTGCATGTGCACACAACACACATTGATGTAATTGCTATATGGAACTGAATATTCAACTCCTACACTACACAGATATAGCACTAAAATACTAAATGTATGAAGTGCAGGGGTTAAAAGGGTCAAGGTCAAAAGGTATTGTGCAAGTTTGATGTTGATATTAAGCACTCTGATGTACAGAAATGATTTGATTAACTGCTGAGGGGGAAAAACTCCTCACATCAATTGATCAAAGTTCAAGTATCTAATTTCTAAACTAAACTAAATATATTTTTGGAGTGTCTTCCTTAAGGCAGGCAAACCAAAAATAGCACAGCAAACAGAGTAAAACTGAAAATATGCATGCATTTTCTATCTAAGTTGAATAATCCCTTGTTACAGATATATGACAAACAAGTTGCTTATAAAGGGCTTAGGGTTTAGAGACATCCTGTTTAATGTATCAGGTGTGCCTGTACAACAAAAATTAGACTTCTGGCGGGTTGCGGTCAACTGGTTTCTGCAGCTCCATTCGGCGACAGGGTTTGTGGTGGCAAGCCACGTTGCTGTTGTGATGTGCCCTGATGAAGATGGGAAGATGGAGCCCTTAGACGTAGTTGAATGGGAGTCAGGTGCCGCAATCTCCTTCATGTCTGCTTCTTAGAGTAAGGACTGTCTCTGCAATCGCTTAATTTTGATGATGGTGGATACATTGGGAAAAAGGCACATTAGAGAGTTTGGATTAGCAAGCATTATCAGAGGCAATACAGGAAGTCACAAAATGTAGACACAATCAAAACCTTGGGTCACATGTTTGGTTACATAGAATTTATCACTCAGGATGATCTCAGCACATCAACTCAATTTTGGCAGAGATCTCTCCAGTACTCCGTAAAATGGGGTGTTGAATTTTTATGTTGAGGTAGCGGTTGGGTAAATCGGTGGTTAGGATGGGGTGGTTAATCTATCCCCACACAAAGATGGGAAGATACCATCCCCACACAAGGATGGGAGGATGCCATCCCCACACGAAGGTGGAGGTATTTCAAAATTAATTTGTCCACTGAATGTTGCCTAAAAAAAATGGGGAATGTATTAATGATGTCAAATTTTCTTAGTTCGGAGGGGGGGGGGAGGGCTGTAGGGAGGAGATACAATTATGTTCATCCCCAAACAAGCTTGGAAATATTTGTAGGTGAAGAAAGGGATGTTGATGGGGGGGGAAGGGGGGGAAGGAATAAAAAAAAAGGGTGAGAAAAAAAAGGATATGATCATAGAACTGTCCATCCCCACACAAGCCTTGAGCTATTTCAGGATACACAAAAGATAATATATGGAAGAGGAGGGGGATTGGAGATTTGTATGGTGTGTCTGAATTTTAATAGTTACTTAAGATGACATGCTGGCGCTCAGAGTAGGTGGAAAAAGAGGTTGGGGTTTTAGAGGAAAAAAAAAAAAAATAAAATAAAATAAAACAAATAAATGAATAAATAAATAATAATAATAATAAAGAGAATAAATAAAAAGGTTTTAGCTTATGTTAGCTATAATAGATCAGCACTAGGGCTTTTAGGGGGGAGATAGAGACTAATATATGTATGGTTCACGGGTGGATTCCAAAATACCTCGTGATGAAATTAGGATGACAATGCTCTGGATTGCCAGTTTTCGGCCTGTCTTAGGCGGGTCATTCTCTGCCGGACTTAGGAGTCGGTTTTGGAGCGCTCATTTGTACACTTCTCAGCCTGACTTAGGAGGTTCAATACTCAGCAGGTCTTAGGAGGTTCATTCTCTGCCGGTCTTAGGAGTCAGTTTAGGAGCACTAATTAGTGCTTTACAATTTGTAAATCATCAGTTGCTAATTGGTAATCAAATATTGGTGTTCCATGATATTGAGTCTATCTCTTGATAAACCAATCCGAAGGGGTACAGGGGCAGACAGGTTGGACTAGCTGTGGGTTGTGAAGTGAACAGTCGAACTTTTTACGGGTATTCTAGTACTCACACTGCCATTGGTTAATGGAGGTACCTGGGTATCATGACATCAGGTTATGCCATTGACGATATAAGAACGACTGATAGTCTAGTACTAAAGATGGGCACATAGGACAGGCCTACCTGGGCTTATTGCACGCTGTAGACGCCATGTGGCTCCTAATCCAGGCACTTGCTCACTGGTTGCGGTGATGTGGTTGGAATTTGAGAATATTTGTGAAAAAGGCTAAGATGGGGGTGGGCTAAGGCTTATAAACCTGTCCGTGAGGGTGGCTATTTCTCACTTCTTGATCTCCCTATGTTGGTATGTCTTGCCCTAAAAAGGCTGAGCCTGATTCTATTGGATGGCTGCAGTTTGGGCATATGTCCCTTATGCAAATTTGGAACCTATGCCCCGGTAATAAAGTTTATAATTGGGATCCTGGGGTCAGGTTCGAGATAAGGTGGGAGTGGGGAGGGTCAGTGTACGTGTCTAAACATTGCTGACCATGAATTCATGTGTGTGTGAGAAACATCATGCATGGGGGTACTGAGCTGCTCTTAATTGACAGCTCATAAATATGGTGTTCTACCTGCATCACCGTCCTCGTGCTAAACAGAGGTACAAACATGGATTGGGCATGGGGGAATACAGACTCCTACAATAGGCGTGTCGACTGGCAATATGCCATACTGGTAAATAGGAGCCCTGAAAAGCTATCTAGCCGGTGTATGCATGCTTGAAAAGCATGTACCAGAGGATACACTGCCGCCGTGGGCAATTTATGTGGCTACCCAACCATAACTGGAACAAGACAGTCCGCATATACGCTTTCAGTAATGGTTATCATTTTGTTAAGTTTTGTGTTTTGGAGGACAAAAGAGGAAAAAGGGAGATACAGATGATGTGAGGGTTTTGATCTAAGAGTAATTTACAGGATTTAGACCTTAGGGGGTCTAACATAAATTATTCCTGAAGGGGTGGGGAGAGGCCAGCTAGTGTCAGGGAAATTAAATTTTTGTATTGATGCTTGGAAAAGGATCTAAAGTTCTGGTGACTTTCAATTGATTTGTTTAGAAGATTTGAAGCCAGGAGGCAAACTATAAGAAAAATGGGTAAATGACCGAAAATGGGGTTGGGTAAAATGGTGGTTAGCTTTGATGTAATTGTATAGTCTGTGTAAGATTGCATGTTCTGGATGGTAAGGTGATTTGGTTAAATGATTTTGAAAGGTATGCATTGTTGGTATAGGATGCAGTATGCAAAACAATCATGCTTTGATAAATATAACCAATGTAAATAGTACATTTGGTAAAATATTACTATAAACGATTTTATCAGTATGGATAAAAATACCTTGCCAAGGTAGTATTTAGTGTGTGACATGGGGGGGAGGGGTAAACTAACATTATTTATGACTACATAGGTGTAAAAGCTTTGATGTAAAAGTTTTGAAGGTATATCTGCTATGGATTGGGAAGGGGATATTATTATAAATGTGAAGTGTTCTTGGCTGTGTGTGAGAGTTTTATGATGGACAAATCAATGAGGTGGGGCTTGTGTGGTATGTTACTAGGCTGCAGTAATGGTGTAGCACTAAGTACAGTAAGGGATGGATGAAGTTTAGTGGGGTGAGAGTTGGGGGGAGTGGGGTGAGTAAGGCTATGTGTGAGGCCTGGTGGTCAGCTGTATTGGAAACAGCTGGTAGGGTGGGTCTATGGGGGGGGTAGAGGGAGGGGTAAGTGTTAGCTTTCAGTGATGACCTGACAGGGTGACTGTAGACTATACACTATTTGATGGTGTGATCAGCTGATCAGCTGGGTGTAGTGTTGGTCTAAACTTGTGAAGGTTCATGTTTGGATGTTTGAATACAAATGGGTTCAAAGATTTCTTTGATAGCATATGAGTTGCTGTGAAAGAAAGGGTTCAACCCAAAGCATACTACAAAAAGAATGAGTCTAAAAGTGTAATAGTTGTTTGAATTTTGTTTGAATTTCGTGAAGAAAGACTAGATTTTAGTCCAATATGAATGTGAAAGACCAATGATATAATTTTGACATGAAGCTTTGGATAATATGAAAACATACTATTCTGTAGAAATAGGTTCTATATGACGACAGGAGTCAGCTGACTATCTGAGAGGGAAAGGGGAGAAGAGGGAGAGGGGTGGGGTCATACTCAGGTCATGGAGATGACCAGGGGGTGGTATATGGGAGAGGGAGGGGGGGGGTCTGGACTGACCACAGATGGTATAGGTTATAGGGAAATACACAGTAGCAGTTTCTTATTGAATTCAGATACTGGGACACATATCAGGTTATTGGGGTGGGTTGGTTCAAAAGTGATATCAAAATGGGCCTAAAATTGTTGGGTTTCTTATGGATTAATACAGGATGGTTATTGTCGTCAGAATGAGCCTAAAATGTTAGGGTTTCTCATGGACTAATATAGGATGGCTATTTGGGAAATAGGAAGGTATTTTTACCTGGGACAGGAGCAGTTCACTGTGAGTGAGTTGCTAATAAGAGGGTTTTACATGTACATGGAGAGATCATAGAGTATTATACAAGAGATCCCGCATGACAAAATAGTAACCTGTGACCAGAACCTGTTTTGCAATTATGTCAGTATTAATGTGGACTTCCTACCTTTGTGCCCATAAGTTGCTGGTGCCAATCATCAGGTGGATGTAAGTGTTGCTGTATGGATTGAATCCTCCTTGTGCCATTTGAGAGCATGGTGTATATATGGCATATAGTCTCTGGTACTCTGGTCTACTCTGGTGTATGTGTGGAGTAGGTGGTGATACTACCTGTGGTGGTGGTAGTGCTGGTGGTTGGAGTAACACACAGGAGGAGCTACAGGAGGAGGAGGCCTGCCACAGTGAGTAGTAGTAGTAGTATGTATGTATAGGCTGTAGGCTGCTGGAGGCTGGGAGCTGTTGGCTGGCATTCTGGTGTTGGTAGAATCCTGCTATTGTTCTTGTAAGAGGTAATAATAGTGGGATTTTAATTAAGTTCTCCACCAGTGTCAATAGATCGTTAAATGACTATTAGTGAGGGAAGACAGAAGCTCAGAGGTCTTCAGTTGATCCAGGTTTATTCCAGTTTGGTACAGAGTGATCATAAGATGGTACAGCATGATCACTCACCAAGCTTATCCAGCCAAGCCTATGTATGCCTTAGTACAGGGTGATGCAGCCTCTAGGTCTGTGAGCAAAATAAGATGCTGAGGCTTGATCCTGGCTAGGTTATATAGTCAGGAGCAAGCCCAGATGACGTCGTGTCTATTTCTGTACTTTCTATTTTTAGTATAGGGAGCGACTCAAATATGCTGAGTCGGTGGTTCTGCTCAGTCCCAATCTGTGGTAGGAGGGGTGAGCTGCTCCTATTGGCTAGGTGAATCTAAATATAGTTGAGTTCTCCAGTGGGGGATCCACAGGAGGGAGCCTGGGGATTTCCCACTGGAGGAGGGCAGGTGTGAACTCTTCACCCTGCCAAGCTAAAAATAGGTTGACCTTGGTTTGAACTAGGCTTGTAGGCAGAGCTGTGGATAAGCCTAGTGGTGAAAGGTAAATATATATCGAATAATTGTTATACCCAGAATCGTCCATTGACAATAGAGCATCGATCACAATGTCGTGGGGAAGCCTCCTTTTCCTGGATACAAAATTCTAGCTGATCTCATCACTGACTAATTCCAGTGTTTCAGGAAATAATAATATCCAATGACGGATTTGTGAGCGCGCCACCTCCTTTCTGTCTATAGTGAAAGTTATTTCGCTCATTTCAAGACTGATTTCAAGACTATTGTTTCCTGAGAAGGTCTAGTAACATGTGTGGACTGGACAAGGTCCAGTCCCCTTCTGCCGATCGTCCGGCTCCTTAGTAGGAGCTGGATGCGAGGCGTGGTGCTGCCCCCTCTTGTACCAAACGGGTATCGTGAAGCGACACCTGGTTGGGATAGAAGGAACAAGCAACACACGAGCACATCTCTCGGATGATCTGCACTAGTATATATACAACGATGCCGGCCCCTACACCACCCCCCTAGACTTTACCTAGGGTAAGTGTTATAATAGACTATTTTAAACCTTCGTATAATATATATTAATTATTTACACAGGTAAGTCTAAGATATAGTAGTTAAAGAACTAATATAACAATAGAGGGGCATTATAAATATTATGTACATAAATAGGCAAGGTCACATATAACCCGAAGTATATAAGTATAACTGGATAGGACGTGGCACCTTATGTACCATCGACCTATATTAAAGTTATACATTTATTAACATATGCCATTAACCTTATACAATAGTTATAGACATATCCGAGAGTGATTGAAACTTGTTGTAGTTTCGTATTAACCCAGAAAAAAAAATTTGTTTTGTTTTATATTTTATAATAATATATACAAACAATTATAAAAAAGTTAATAGGTGTCCCACCAGGATAGTAGAATCACCCGTACAATAAAAATTTGACTTCCGGCGAACCTGGAATGACTGGTTTCTGCAGCTCCTTCCGGCGACATAAGTGTGGTGGCAAGCCACGTTGCTGTTGTGTTGTGCCCTGATGAAGATGTGTAGATGGAGCCCCCTTTCGAGTGGTGGTCCACGAGTGGTTCGGGTAGCGTCCATCAAGCTGAAGGTCGTCATTCCAGTCCATAGGTTCCGGGTGGTCATCCGAGAGTGATCTCTGGCATATAACAGATGCCTTTACCCTTGGGTACATTGTATATGGCAGATGGACACCTACAAGTCAGTAGACTCGTCGTCCGTGTCCATCTTCTCAGCCGACTCCTGGTTTGGAGCCGAGCTGCTACACTCCTCGTCATCAAGGAGCTTAAGGTTCCCTGTGTTTGGGTCCACGTCTAATAGACGCAAACTCAAATCACCCTCAGATGAACTACCTCCCGCTACTCTGGTGTCAGCATCCGAAGGGACGACCAGAGACGACATTTTGCCGTCCCAGTCATACAGAAGCTTTCCGAAGCAGAGGAAGAATTTGAGGTCCACCTCCTTGTACCTGGTTATGTACTTCAAGTTCTCAGTGGCATGGAACTCTTTAAGCTTCTCCCGGGCTTCCCTAGCCCACTTAAAAGGGTCTATATCTCCTCTTTCCTATCCCCTCAGGATGTGTGTGGTGCACATATGCTCGGGCACTGACACATTCCTCTGTTAAATTATCAACCTGTGAAGCACGGGATAGCCACTTAGTGCCGCTAAAGTGCTGTAAAACACAAATCAATCAATCAATCAATTTAAGCTTCTCGGCTTCCCTTCGCTTTTCGACACAGGCTTTGTAAGCCTCTTCGACTCGCTTCATCTCTTGCTCCTTGATCTTATCCTCCTCACGCTTCTGCATCTCGTAAACGAGATTGAAGGTGGCTTCAGTCACATCCTGCCAGTAGTCGATAGAAAGGGGGTAGATATCTTAGCTACTCTACGAGCCGGATTCGTGGATCCAGTAAGGGTTAAACCCCTACTCCATTCCATGATCTCCGTATCATCCAGACCTTGATTGTAACAATCAACACCTAAGTTAGCAATTGCTGCATTGGAGTCATGCAGCGCTTGTAACCCTGGAGAAAGAGATACTCGGCGACTGAGTCTCTTTTTCCGTGGAGGATTCGTACCATAAGTACCTCCAAAGCCACCGGGTGGTGGTCCTCCTCCACCCCCTGATCCCCCTGCTCCGGAGGCACCTGCGAGAAGGTGTATCCGCCGGCTTGAGGAGTTGGCCCTGGATTATTGGTGAGTTGTGTATTTCCACCAAAACTAAAGAAGCCACTATTGGAAATAGTGTTTCCTCCTGTTCCATACGACTGATTTCCATTATTGAAACCAGTCCTACCGGCAGAGGGTCTGCTTCTGGAACTATCTCCTGAAGGTCCGGATCCTTGATCACATCCGGATTGCCCTCCAGCTGTACTGGAATTCCCGAATGCTTGTCCGGTTGTTCCTCCAGACATATTCCGGGTGTTACCATTAGACGGATTCGCTCCTGATTGGGATTGATTCCATCCATACTGGGCATACGGGCCATTTGGTCCCCCTAAAGGTGACTGCTGTGGCCATCTGCCGTCAAAGGTCGAGGTTCTTGCCGAGTGGTTTTGTTTAGCTCCACTCGTAGAGTCACCCCCACTATTTCCCGTACCTAAACCAAGAGGTTTCGAGGTATTATCCGTGAATCTAACCTGATGACTCTTTACTCCTTCGCAACGAGGTACAGTTGTCTCTGTTACCCCGTTATCGCCCCTCAAAGAGTTCATCTGGTGAAGTGCCTACCATTGGCTCATGAGATCATTTTGGATCCTACACGTGCGTTCGTCCCGGTGGTCCACGAACGTTTCTGGATCCTCAAGTCCAGCAAGAGTGTTAGCCACCAGTCCCATTACGGGGACCCGGGGGTCCACAGATGGAGCGGCAGCTGGTACCCAAGCAGGAAGGGGTACAGCAACAGATGGGGTGCCTGCACTAGGGATAACAGAACCCTCAACAGTAGCACCTACTCGTCCACGACCATATCCAGGGAGTGGTCGGGTGGACTCACATCCACCATGGCCCCTCCCCTGAGCTTTAGCTCTACCCGAGGAGGTCAGGACTTGGGATTCGGGTCCTGCGGGTCCCATAGCAGGGAACTTTGCCATATACTCCTGGTATGCTTGGCGTTGTTCATCCGTGGTGTCTTCACCGGCCCACCATGCACCGTGTCCAGTGCTGTGGCCCATGAAGCTCTGCCAACGATCCGGGTCGCTGGTGTCAACACCCGGAGGGCGTTGAGCTCCAGCAGAGAAACCGGGTGGTGGCGGTGGTGGTACGGCCTGGCTAACCACACGTGATGTTTGGTAACCAGGCATGTCCAGCGCCGAAACTTGCTGTCCGGACTGGCAACGATCATCTGGGTTGGCTGGTCTGAACTGATCCTTAGAGCCCACGGGGCTTTCGGATCGGTCCGAACGGGTTCGTTTCTGGAGTGTGGCTGGGGTTTGCACCCCGGAAGCTCCCTTCAAACGAGCCTGCTTCTCCTTCTCCCTCCTGTCATCACCTCTCCACTTTTTCAGCTTCATGTGCCCTTCGGTCGGAAGCTGAAACTTTGAACCTGAGGGGTTCACGGCGAAATAAGTGGTGATGCTACCACTTTTCCAGGCGCAGAACTTGGGCTCAAGCGCAAGTTTCCTCGCCTGGTTCGTCAGCCAAGTTTGCAGGCAGCTTGTTGAAGCACTTGACCGCACGCTTCCGGGTCTTCTCCAGGCCAGTTCCATGGGCTTTTTGCAAATGCAAAGCCATGTCCCTGTGCCTGTTGGTAACGAAGGTGCCATCACACAACCTGCTGGGTCTATCATCAGGGATACACCTCAGCAAAGGCTTGTGGTGCATATGGTGCTCAACGATATGCCTGGCAAGCCGAGGCTTAGTGCTGAAGATCTTCTCTCAGGTGAGCGAGAGCTGGCAAAACTCGAATGGGCACTTGCGACGGTTGCCACTGGGTCCCCACTGAGTCATAGCCCACTGAACTTTCGTTCTCGCCTCATAATTGTACACCATACCCAATTTGGACTTGAGCTGGTCAATCCAAATCAGGTAGAACTTTCCTAACGGTGTATCGTTAGGTCCGGATTTCATCCATTCCTCATCATTGCTGTCACCATCCATGTTGACGGCACCCGGGCACATATAATGGATTATAAGCACAGTCGGCGAAGCAGCGAGGGACCCACTCTTTAAATCCCTCGGCTGCATTCTTCCACATTCACTTCTGATTGTCATCCTTTGGGATGTCCCTGGTCATGTCTTCCCACGTCGTCACCACATCCAATTTAGTTTTGGCCGACTCGGGCAGCTCCGGGTCGCTTTCACTCCCCGAGTCGCTGCTCGAGTATATCTGCGTCCCCTTGGTGGTGACAGTACCAGTCATAGTCACAACCGAGGTGACAGCAGACAAGCTGATGGTGCTGACAGTGGGTACTGAGGCGCCGGGGTAGCCGTGGTGACTGCTCTGGTGGTTGGGGTCGGAGCCTTCGACTGGCCTTTGTCCCCCTTCTTCTCCTTTTTCTTCTCCTTCTTCTTACCCTTGACGGGCTGAACTGGGGGCTCAGGGCTGGAATCCGTTTTACCGGACCCCTTTCCTTTACCCCTGGTACTCCTTCGGCTACCGGTGGTGGTATCGGTATCCGAGGAAGTACCCGACTTGAGCTGGGCCTGTTGCTTGCGCTGGGCTCGGTGAACAGCGTCAGCTCCTTCTGCTGTGCGGAAAGCTCACGGCACTTTTCCTCCTCTCAGACTTGGACCTCTCGACCGCTATCCGAATGTCCTCGTCCTCCAAGTCCGACTTGGTTAGGAGTCCCTTCACTGCAGGCCAGCAAACTAATTTCTTAGTTCGCCCTGTTGCAACCAAACTCAGCGTGATGGTGGAGTCAGTATCCATGTCGGATTCAGACTCCCGCAACTGTGTGGTCATCCGGGACGTTTATAGTTTCGCAGCCATGAAACTGGCATGTTGTCCGCCAGCTCGTCAGAACACGAGTCAGTGACTAGTGTCCTGAAGTCCTCAGGAATCTCTCCTGGCTGTCCGGGGACATCAGCCTCCTCGCCGTACCCAAACATTGAAGGGTGCATTGGGATGTAGGTTCCCCAGCTCGTGTACACGATACCTGCTTCCTCGTCGACGTGGGCGAGGCACTCTGTCTTTGTCTTGTATCCCGGAGGATTCAACGGGATATTCAAAATATCCACGACTTCTGCCGTCGAGTCGGTTGGATCCGAAGAACCCGACGCAGATGCTACTGGACCCAGAGGTGGTGGAGGAGGCATACGGTGCCTATCTGCCTCGGCTGTCGACAATGCAGCGAGACAGTTAGCAGCCTCTTCCACTTCTGGCTCGCATCCGAGGCCAGCATCGGAGGTCTCCATTGTTTCCTCCACCCGAGACGCGGCTGCTGGAGCCTCATCTTCATCCAACTCAATGTTGGTGGCTTGACGGCTGAACTTCCAATTTAAAATTGGCGACAGTTAAGTTGGACTCCTCCCGAAGGATTTGTCCCACTAAAAAGAGTGTTTGCTGCGACTACTAGCCGCGGGAGGACGCAAAACAACCGGAGCGATAATCAATGGTGTCTAAGCACCACAATTCCATCCTAGTTATAACTGGGTCGAACCAATATGGCGTCAAAGCTCTTGTCTCGCGAGATCCTGCTGCGAGCTATCCGGTGACCTAGTTGTCCAATCTCCCTCCACCACCAGTGGCGCCCTCACGTAGACTAGATCCGGACTGGGGCTCGGCTCGGTATACCAAATGCATGCTACTACCGGAGTGGTATCTTCTGGAGCTTGGTGGTATATACATCGCTAGATAGCGAATGTACCGGATTATCCGACCACCACTCACGGGATGCTCCACCGAGGGAATATACTTCCCGACCCGCTACAACATAAGTCATTCGCTTAAAGCAAACAACACACAGGTACTCATTGTGTACTGGGTTAGGTTACAGCAGCCCTTAGCCTGGGACTAAATCTGACACCCTCGGTCAGCATTTTATTTATCCTGGTATTACCCACAGCCTTTTCCGGGTCCTGCGCAGCCACGGCAGGACCTTTCCTATGTGTAATACCTTCACCTAGCGAGACGTTTTGCCATTTCTTATGATTTGGCCGTTTCTGACCCGTCTTCTTCTTTTCAGAAGCTACGTTGGTCCTCGGATGCTTCCTGGGCCGACCTCTGAGGCGTGTCTCGGTTACTATCACCTCAGACCTCGTCTGGGTCGGCTCTGGGGGTCGTTATCCGTATTCTCTCTCTGCTGCTTCACGTCCCTTCCAGGGTCTAAGCTTCCCTACATTGGTTTTCCATTCTCTACCAGTCTAGCAATCCTTCATTATCACCGTGGACTCGGAGACAATGCTTATAATCTTAAACGGACCCTCCCAAGGTGTCACAAGCTTTAATCTTTCGAGTGGCTCGTAATACCTTAGCACTTTGTCCCCTAGATTAAAACATATTCTTTTAGCATTAGTGTCATAACCCACCTTCTGCCATTTAGCATTCTTAAGTAGTTCAGCATTATTATGTCCTCGCCCAACACCAAAAAGTTAGGGGTACAATTGGTGGCTGCATGGACGGTGTTATTGTAGGCATGTACTACAAACTCACACTGTCCATCCCAATCGTCCTGATGGCTATTCACCAAAGGCTTCAGAACTTGTATCCAAGTTTTGTTAAACCGTTCCACCTGGCCATCAGATTGTGACCGGTATGGGTTGGTTCGGGTCTTGCATATAGCTAAGTAATGACACATTTCTTGCCATAACTCTGACTCAAACTCACTACCTTGATCACTGTGCATCATAAGAGGCACACCCAAATGTAGCACCCAGCCTTTTACAAATGCTTCAGCACATGTAGCGGCCTTATGATTTGGTAAGGGAAACATCCGAGTATACTTTGTGTAATAGTCTGTCAGGACCATCATATATGTATTCTCCTTAGGTGTCATATTGAATCCACTTATGATGTCGATTGCTACCTGTGCAAATCTGACACCAAATAGCTCCTGAGACAAGGGTAATTTGCTCAGGCCGGGTCCTGGTTTGTTTTTACAACAGTCGGGACAAGTTGCAATGCACCAAAGAAGGTAGCTCCTCATTCCTGGCCAGTAGTAACATCTTTGTAGACATTCTATAGATCTTGTCTTCCCGAAATGACCACTCGTTTGGTGGCCATGGCAATAATACATGATGTCCCTCCTCATCGAAATAGGAATCACTATTTGCAATAGCTTATTGCCAGTGGAAGTGGTTTTCCATCTGCACAATATGCCATCTTTAGCTCGGTCCATTGTTTCTCTGTCCTCCAGAGATAACATTGGCCTTACTGGCTTAATACCTTTCCGTAAGTATTCCAAGATGTGTGCAGTGGTGGGATCCGACTGTTGAAACTTCTTGATGGTCTCTGGACCCAATCGAGATAGCTACATACAGCCTCCTCCCAAGGGATCCGAGGTGTGGTATAATTGTATACCAACCACAGCAACCACAGCATTGTGGGCCCCACAGTCCTCACAAGTGGCATTTTAGCACTTTCGGACTGGTCATCTCGATAAGGCATCCACATTGATATGCTTTTCACCCGGGCGGTGTTCAATCTGCTTATGCTCTAATCCGAATTCGGATAGGTGAGCTAACCATCGTCCAATCATCCCCTCAGCGTCCTTAAAGTTAAAAAGCCACCTTAGAGACGAATGGTCAGTACGCAAAGTAAAGTCAGTCCCCCAAAGGAAATGCTTATACTTCTTCGTATACACCACTGCCGCCAGTAGTTCCCTTTTAGTGGTACAATAATTATGCTGAGTCTTGCTTAACGTGTTACTAGCGAATGCTAATGGGACTTCAACTCCATTCTGGACCTGAGAGAGTGCCGCCCCTATGGCATTATTGCTAGCATCGGTGTCTAGTATGAAATGTCCCTCGGGTGTGAGATATTTCAATACCAGTGTGTTTCTAAACAAATCTTTTATTTTATTAAAAGATTCTGCCTGCTCATTGGTCCATGGAAAGGGTTCCCGAGCCATACCGGGTGTCCAATGAGCTAAGCATTGCATAGGAAAGCTCGCATGAGAGTAATTTGGTATAAAATCATGGTAATAGGAACAAAATCCTAAAAATGATCTAACCTCCTTAGCACATGTAGGCCTTTCCCAATTCTCCACAGCTTCTAGCTTCTCCAGATCCGCACTTCCCCCACTCGGTGTAATTATCCTTTCTAAGTATGTTATTGTTTTCTTAAACAAATCACACTTCCTAGGCTTGTGTTTAAGGCCGTTTGCTAGAATCCTATCCAGGACCAATTGTAGATTAGCCTGGCATTCCTTGAATGACTTGCCAAACACGACAACATCATTCAAGAAAACCAAACATTTCTTCCACAACAAGTCACTGAGCAGTGATTCCATCATAGCCTTGAACGTAGCTGGCATGTTGCACAACCCAAAGGGCAAGACATTATACTTGAACAATCCCAAGTGACTAGAGAATGCAGTTTTCTCTATGTCCTTAGGGTGCATCGGTATTTGCCAATACCCGGATTGTAGATCCAGAGTACAGAACCATTGGTTCCCACCCAAGCTATCTGAGGTCTCGTCTATCCTTGGTAGGGGATACGCGTTTTTCTTTGTCATTCCGTTTAGTTTCCGGTAATCGACATAAAAATGGATAGTACCGTCTTTCTTTGTGGTCATACATACAGGACTGGACCAAGGGCTCGTGCTCGGCATGATTACCCCTAACTCCAGCTGTTTTTGTATTTCCTGTTCACATATTAACTTCTTCTTCAGAGGAAGTCTGCAATACAGAATTTTAAGAGGTCTCTCGTCACCCACATCAATAGTCTGTAACACCTTATCAGTCCCACCTTCAGAGGAGTTCTCCTAGTTGCCTTTTATCCTCCGTATCCTTTAAATATGATTTATCTATCAGTTTCTTAAGTTCTTCATCCAAAGGATACTTACTAACAGGGTTTAATGGTTTCTTAAACTCGGCTTCAGCGACATGTTCCACTGAACTCATCACCCCTACGCCGTCGCCTCATTTCAATTAAATCACTGAACCAGTTCGGTTAGTCATAGGTAATACAGACCATGCTGCATTTGCCACTAACGTATCCACTGAGTCTAACCTGACGCTCGATAAATATATCGTGTCTGGTTCAAAAACTCCCATCTCACCCTTCTGGCCCATTGATCCGCCACATAGGACATCACAAGTGGTACCCGGAGGGATTTTCACCATATGTATAACCAAGGCTACTGAAGACACTTGTCTCAATACACACTGTACATGCAAGCTATAGGGGTTCCGGATGCTCATCATTCCATCCCTCGGATCCAAAATGGCCCCATATAGGCTTGCAAAATCCAACCCGAGGATTCCATCGTCACCAACCTCTGCTATAGTAGGCGAAAGAACGAATTCTTTGCCTCCTATAAGGATAGGCATAAAAGTTCACCCAAAAGTCCTCATACTGCTTCAGTCGGCCATGCAAGCATTTACCCCCGTTTTGAGGTTTTTATGACTGCCGGCCATCGAGTCAAAGAACCTTTTGGACACACAGGAATGGCTAGCTCCAGTATCCTCTAAGAATTCTCCTACCCGACCTTCCACAGTTACGGGTATATACCACCCTCTCCCTCCCAGTGGGGATGGGTTGCTGGTAAACTGATGAAAGTCTCCGGAATCACCAAGATTCAATCCGAGTTGGGGAAAGGCGTGTCCCACACACTCGGATCAACTCTTTAATCCATCTTTCCTCTCCCCAAGTGCGGCTATTCGCCCATTTGTCTCCTCCAACACACAATTCTGCACTAGGGTCCGTGGCCCCGGTCAGTATGCTGGGGTGCGCATCCACAGTCACCCGACCTCCAGGTAAATCTGATTCGAATTCTTCCACCAGCTTACCCCCGGTAGCGTTTTGGTATTTGTTTCTAGATATGGTTATACCCAATGCTGTGTATACAACCCCCTCTAATTTTCCACAATATCTGCTGCTACTGCATCCTGCGGTCTTACTTCAGAATCATCTTCGGCTTCATAATAAGCTGGCTTTGCAGCAGTACACTCGGATGAGTAGTGCCCCATTTTCTGGCACCTAAAACATTTTACCATTCGGCAATCCACTCTGGGTCTAGACCGACTGGCTTGTAATGCTTCAGTTATCTTTTTGCACATTTCTTCTATTACCTTTGTCATGTCTTGTCCACTCACCTTCGAAGCTGTCAATGGACCATTCTGGGTATTATTATTATTTTTCATATTTACTAAATTCTTCGCCATATAAAGCCTAAGCTCTGCCCATGATCCACACTCAATAATCCCCTGTATTCCTCAACAGGAACCAGGATCCTTTAGTCATCACAAACACACTTCCTCCATTAGACTCTGTGACATAAGGTACAAGGATGTAATAACATTCCAACCTTATCTACTCAGTCCAACTGAGGAAGTGCGATCCACCTGTGGTGCCATATTTGGAATGAGAGGATATTTCACAATCTCCTCTCAATCCTCATTAACATAATCTACCCACAGGTGGCACTCTCTCTTTATGACATGTGTCACTATTCCATTGAGCCACATGTACAGAACATTTCACAACACTGTGAGCTGCTCTAGCCCTTAGTATATAAGGTAGCTTGAGCAGCTCCCAATCATCTATTCTAAGATCATCTCTCCCAACTTACACCTTACACCTATACCTCGAACCTATGACAGGTTGAGCTATAGGATCGGAGGCAGAGCTTAGATCTTGGCGAGTGTTATCATTGTTACCACCTTTATGAAACACTCATGTCAGCTATGCAATAAAAGGATCAAATGAACTTCCCTGGATTCCGTGTACATTCACTTCACCACATGTAACCGTCCGTTGACACGATGGTGGATGAACCCTCCAAGAATATCCCACTACCAACCTCTCAATAAACATGAGCAATAGTGAGACATCACCTAAGGAGCCAGCTTCAGAACAACGCACCTTTACATCACCTGGGCTAGACGCGCCCAACCATTCCACAAGTGATACTACACACCACTTCCAGAGGCAAACTTCATCACCTGACGCCTTCAAAATGACCCAGCTATACCCACGCGACACACCAACCACCCCTGGTAGGAGCTATACAGCGCCACAATCTGACGCCGACAGCAACAGCCCCAGGAATAGTCACAATAATTAGGATTCAGGGAACGGAACTACAGTACCTATAGTCCCCGACCCCCACCCTACAGGACCCGACCACACGACCGCCCACCACTACTCCAGAAGTTAACTCTCAATTGACTCTCACACCTCCAGGACTCTTGCACTGACGATGAGGGGCACAGCCAGGATACCTCGATTCTGGAGCCTAAAAGCAAGTCTGGTCAATATGGACAGCAAGGTAAGGCCATTTTCGTTGATACAGAATTGACTAAGAGTGCAGTATCTGTTAACATGGACAACTACTTGTATAGAGCTCTCGTTGATTCTGGCACCTCCTTGTTTTTATTAACCAGAAATGGTTGATAGAATAGCAAGCACACATTTTGAAATATGTTAGGAACCTTAGACTCACAGTGTTACTGGCTGATAAAACCCTCTTCCTCCAAAAACATCCTACAATGTCTATAGTCAGAGTATAGACTTCCCCCCCCTCTCTACCCCAACCCCCCCCCGCCCCCACCCCAGCCCTACACCACAATCTATTATTCCTACAATCCCACCCATGGTAACCTTCTTACCACCCTTGAAACAGACATACATAGAACCACCCAGACACTATAGGCATATTTTCTTCATGTAATAGATGTTCCCTCTCCATTTCCCATATATTATTCCAATGGAGAGTACTCATTAGAACCACCAAATTCACCTTTTTTTTATGTTTTATTTTTCCACAAATTCCATTTATCCCCTCCAAATTATCAAACCTTAGTACCACAACTAAGTGGGTGACATTGCCAAAAATTTTATTTAATTTTCTGAATGCTCAGGCAGCCGTAAACTGGATGATCTGGTTGGCACGCCACATAAATTACCCACAGTCACAGCGTACGCTCGGTTTGTGTCCCATTAAATTGGGGCATGCATGCGCCGGTTTGTTACAAGCTCAGGGCTCCTCTATACCCTAAGGTATTACCAAATGACGGCCTACTGTAGGAGAGCAGCTCTCTTGCATCCTGATCCGTGTTTATACCTCTGTTTAACATTGGTACTGGAATGTTTGGTGAGACACTTAATATAATAACTCAGCACGTTTCCCTGTTAACACAACAGGTACAAGTGCACCCCTAGTAAGCTGACTAATCTCAGCTCCACAGCCATCACTCCCCTCCTAGTCATACTACAATATCCAGATCATCCAATGATCATCCGCACCAAGGCCGAGGTGCCCCTTAAATTTGCATGTAAAACGTAACACATGCAAACCAACCAATAGCTAGGCCTCATGCCATATATGGGTGAGACATACCTCATCGGGAGGCATGTAATGAGGAATTAGCCAACCTCATGAAGTGCTTATAAGCCTCACACTACCCCCATCTTATCCACTTCCCAAACAATACACCAAATTTACCAAACCCAGTCACCACATGGAGCAAGTATCCGGAGACCACAGGGCCAAATGCCGAGGCTGCCATGCAACCAGCCCAGGTAGGTTTTTGTCTTATGTGTCCATTAGTAGCGTCATCAATCGTTCTAGCATGACAATGATGGATTATGCCATCATGTGACCCAGATACCCATTACATGCCAATGGTAGTGTGCGCCCAGAGTGCTTTGTAAAATGTGATAGTTGAATTCGCAGTCCACTTCATGCCTTTCTACGACGACCTGACCACTTTAGATTTTTTACTTATCAACCTTTTGGCAACACCCCACCCACCCCACACACAACCCATCCTAGCTCAGGTTACCCATTTATTTAATACTAATTTTTAAGCCTTAAGGCACTAAAGTCATATGGATTCAACCCAGGGTGGCCCATCCATAGCCTTCTAGGCCCACATGGCAAATAGGAGCAAGGCCATGGATCTGTTTGGCAAGCTGTTCATTGTTATCAAGCCAAACGCCCCCACCACTGTATTGAACCATCTTAGCTCACTAATCACTAAAAACTCTTACAAAAGAGTCAGGGTAAAAATACATCAATTACTAGCCATAGATTAACCTAACACGCTAGTCTATTTTAGAAATTGTGCCTACCAAAAATTTTGTATAAAATTTTTTTTTTTTTCCGACCCAAAATTCACTGCGCCCCACACCCCACCTTTTCTCTCTCTCACACAAAACCAAGCCCCCCCCCACTCAACCACCCAAGCCCTATTTCCCCCCAAATCAAAATTCGTATGAGTCACTATTGCAGTAGAGTACATGTGCACTGGCAAAATCAAAACAACCCGTTTTGTCAGTATACCCGTAACCATAACAACGGGGGAAACACCCATTCTATTTATAGAACAGGTGTCCCCACGCTGTAATAGTGAATGCCCGGCGAGTTTAGCCACGGCATCGTCCCCCGATCCAGGAGAGCATACCAGATAGAAGGCTCGGGCTCAAACGGCGGCAAAGCATTTTGGGCTCTGCTAAACCCCAAGAAGCCCAGCGCCCCAACTATCTATATATGTTTAAACTCAACCTGGCTGAGAGGGTCACATACATAGTCCATGGTAGGTAAAATTTACATGGCCGATTTCGGTTCATGACGGAGACCACCGTCCCACCTCAGCGACTACCGGCCACCCCCACAATCACATAACTTAGGACCGTCCCAAGGTTATACCCAAATATCAGTAGCGTTTGGAAGATACCATCACACTTATGTGGGGATGGCAGGTAGCCCTCACACATACGCCGCAAAGACGCTTATATGGGGATCCCCCCCCCCATCTAGCCTACCCTTCACCCCCGCCCCCCCTACACTGAACCCTCCAACCTCCGCAAGACGCCCAAAGCACATCCATACACAGCCATCATCAAACATAATGAGCTAAATGACATCATAGCCACAGCTAAGCCTAACTAACACAATAGATTGGCCTACACTAATGTTCATCAATATTGGCACCGGCTGCAGCGTCTGGCCCGATCGATGTAATCAGCCAGACAACTTTCGCGCCATACGCGGCGGCCCGGCGCCATCTTGGTTTCGTTTTAATTACCAAAACTGACGGACGTCATGGCTGTCACCATGACTACCATCGGTCATGTGACATCCGCACGTGGCATCTCCGTCACAACAACAACATTAGCACATGTTCACACTTTGACTTGCTCAGATCGAACTTACCTCAATAGCCATTAGGCATTCCGCCGGGCGGGACGATCACCCACTGGATCTGTGTTATGCTGAAATACAATCCAAGAAGCGGATTAGACCAAAATGCCCCACGTCTCGACCCTCAAAATTATCAAAAATTCAAGTATCACCCTTTGGTAAATCAAAAATACTTACAACCCGCCCATCATGGTAATGACTATGTGCAACACGGTGCCGTTAGGCAAAACAACGTCTACCTCGTAAACTTCCATAACGCCGATTATGCAACATTATGACATCACAGACGGACGAGCGCCTTTTTATAGCACCCCGGATCAAAATTTTTTTTTTTTGGCGACACAGGAAAGAATTCTTTTTTTTTTCTTTCTCTCTCTCTCCTTCCGCCCCAGTTTCGGCCCAAAAACAAATTTTCCTTCAATCAACTCAAACACAATTACTTTCAAGACAGTTGAGACAGGTAGGAGTCGACCTGAGCAGGTCATACCTGTATTTATCCCCATAAACTTTTTCGCCATTTCGGTGCAGCGCCAGCTCGCTACTACCACCTGGTGGAATTTTAGATAAACTAACCATAGCGTCCCTGGATACAGGACCCGCGCTAAGCCAAACAAATCAATTGAGCTCTGTACTTAGGTTTTGTACGTTGACAAAATGATATTAATCTCAAGTCCTTTCTCTGTATTGACCATGGCCTGTCTGCAACCCATAACAGACAAACTATAGGTCGATGAATTGTCTCCTCTTCCTGTTGTTTCCTCAACAGGCCTACCACCAACACAGTGCCAGAAGCCAAACCCAAGGAGAAAGGACCAGTACCATCAAGTCCAGAAACAACCAACACCAAAACAACATGGCAACTTATAACCCAATAGCTTTCTCGCCATGGAATTTTTTTCAGGCCACAAATGACAATATCACCATAAGGAACATCAGAACCTACTTCCCAGCAGTATACACCCAAATTGACACTTCAAAAAACACAAATAGACACTTTTTCAAAACGAATTTTTGTATAACCATATTTTAATTCCAAATCGCTGAGACACAATTGTGACGCTTAATTTATGATTTTTGATGAATTTTATGAGAGACACACCAAAAATACCCTTCTGGCTTGCCTCTCTAGGTGCTATAAAATTCATCACCTTTACCACTGTTTTTCAAGCTCAACTATGACATGTATTTATGAGTTTTAGTCAAATTAGTTATCCATAATTAACAGGTTGTATACATCCCATTTTTGTATATTTTCATGAAAATTACCATGTTTCTAGTCAACAGCAACACTGAATACCACCTTGACTTATACTTTATACCCGACTGTGTAGCAGACCCTACACAACTTCAGTTATGAGCCTTGGTAATGTGGAGCCAAAAGATCATCACCCTTGTGTTGATTGTTGGCCCCACAATACCAAGAATCACCAAACTTGGTTAGTTTTCATCTGGATATATTTCATTGTGTATTAGTGTATAAATCCAACATGTTATCAAATCAGAAAAATTTTCATTTTCCCACGATAACATACCGGTACATATACAGTAAAACTTGGTTATTACGAACTTGTAATTACAAGCTAAAAAAATTCGTTATAACCAAATTTCGTTATAACCAAGTTCAGCATCATGAGGTGTGGGGCTTCACATAGTTCAGTTCTCAGTGTTAATACCCTTAAGTGAACAACAAAGACACACATATACATTAATACATACATTTTATTGTATAAATATGAACAGAAAAACATTGTAAATTGCAGATGATTATTCTTTTTTTCATTACAACGATTATTCTTATTTAAGCACATGTATAAAGCATTTATGTGACTTATAGTAATGCACACATTCAAGTCACGATTACCTCATCTAGACTGATCATGTAACATTCATTGTTCAGTTGAGAAGAAGTCAGAAATTGTCTTTTGGACTTTCTTTAACTGTTCATGATTCTCAGCAAAGACACAAATGTTTCCCAGTGCATTGAGCATGGGCTGAGCATGTGGACATGCCTGGAGGTACCTCTGGAGTCCGTCACAAAATGTTCTCATCTCAGCAGCTGTAGGAATGGGTGGTGGGGGTGGGTCATCATTGTCAGCTTCCTCATCTGTATCAGGGCTGTCTCCAGCCTTAACTGAGGCCACGATCTCTTCATCTGTCAGTAGGGGTACGGTGTCAAGCTCTGCTTCTTCATTATCACATGCTTCCATGTCAGCTTCAGCTACCCCGAGATCCCTGAGACTGTCATAGGGGTCTACGACTGCAGACTGAGGCTCACACTCACTGTCAACAGGTGAAACAAAGCCACAGTGTCTGAAGCAGTTAGAGATTGTTGTTGGAGTGACAGCCTTCCAGGCAAGGTCAACGTAGGTCATTGCATCCAGGACAGTTAGGGACCTAGGATCGGAACTGTCTATAGACTCTACAAGCTTCTGCAAGATACCCCTCCTGTAGTGGCATTTTAGGTTCCTTATAATGCCCTGGTCCATGGGCTGGGTCTTACTCGTTGTATTTGTGGGTAGAAAGACCAGTTTGATGGACTTGAGGTTGGTTAGGTGTGGATGGGCAGTGCAGTTATCCACAACCATGGCCACCTTCCTGCCCTGTAGTGTGAACTTCCTGTCCAATGTCCTCAGCCACTCCTCGAAGAAGGCCCCAGTCATCCAGGCCTTTGTGTTACTCAGGTAGTCTAATGGCTTGGACTTTACACCTTTGAAACACTGTGGGTTCTTGGACTTGCCTATCACCAGGAGGGGAAGTTTCTCAGTACCAGACATATTGGCTGCAACCAGGACTGTCACTCGTTCCTTAGACTTCTTTCCACCCTTACAGGTTTCTCCTTTAAGGACTAGGGACCTTTCAGGTAGCAGACGGTAGAATAGCCCAGTCTCATCTGCATTGAATATGTTATCTGGGCTGTAGCACTGAAGGAGGTCTGGGAGGTCTTTTGAGGTCCACTGGAAGGTCTGATCTTCACGAACAGCAGATGCTTCACCTGAGATGACCTTGAAGGAGACATCATACCGCTTCTTAAACCAATCTAGCCACCCAGTGCTGGCTTTAAAGTCAGTGTGTCCCAACATGTCAGCATAGACCTCAGCCTTAGTTTGCAGCATGGGGCCACTGATGGGGATATTCCTCTGCCTTGCAGACCGGAACCACTCAAGGACAGCCTTATCCACGTCTTCATGGAGGGCAGCCCGGAAGCGCTTTCTTGCAGGACCAGGCAGCGTCCTCTTCCACTCTGCAAGGATGTGGTCTTTCTTCTTCAGCCATGTAGAGAGTGTGCTTGGTTTGATGTCAAACTGGGAACAGATGAGTGTCTTCTTCTGCCCAGTCTCTGCTGCTTCTATGGCCTTCACCTTGGTCTGGAGGGTATGTTGTGTTCTTGGCATGGTGCTGGTGAATGATGCAGTATTGTCCATCTACCCCTAATTAAGGGGGTCAGATGAACTTCTCCCCCAGCCTGGTGAGTAGGTCTCCTGCTCTGTGAAGCAGTTCAAATGGCCTGGTGAGTCATTCACCTGACTAAGAGCTAGAAATCCACTGCAACTCCACTCCCTTCTGAGTGATTGATGTTTAAACTTCAAAGAGGATCCGTTAACACCCCCCCCCACCCCCTCCTACTTCTCCTGCCGCCCAATCCAGCCCCAGGGTCCGTTAACAGCTTTCCCCAAGCCTTCCTACTGCCCCTGCGGCCCACACTAGCTCCAGGGTCTGTTAACACCCCCCCACCCCCTTCTAGCTCTGTTACCACTCACACAAGCTCCAGGGGAGTTAACACCTCCCCCAATCCCGTCCTTGGTATCCTAGCAAGTAGTTATGTCACTTCTTTTTTTCAACCATGGGGTCAAAATTACTTCATTATAAACAAGTTAGTGAAAAAAGCACTTCGTTATAACCAAGTTATTTTACTATAGAAATGTATAGGAAAGGTTTGTGATTGGCCATTTTTGTTTATTATAACCAAATTTCGTTGTAAGGGAGTTTGTTGTAAACAAGTTTCACTGTATATTTTAAGCATTGTACATATCCCGGCATTTAAAACCTGTATATATACATTAAGTCACTTGATCCACACAAAACTTTATTTTTGTAATTCCATAAAGGAACCTTTTTTTTTATACTGCATATAATGTCAAACCCATCAGGTTTTTCACAAAACCCAGTATTTGTATCATAATACCCATAATTGTCAATGGACTTGGCAAAGCCTCATCTTTTCTACTTATTTTTCTCCCTTTACACTCGTGCAGGGACGAGTAGGAATGTGGGGATTTGTCAATGGACCATTCTGGGTATTATTATTATTTTTCATATTTACTAAATTCTTCGCCATATAAAGCCTAAGCTCTGCCCATGATCCACACTCAATAATCCCCTGTATTCCTCAACAGGAACCAGGATCCTTTAGTCATCACAAACACACTTCCTCCATTAGACTCTGTGACATAAGGTACAAGGATGTAATAACATTCCAACCTTATCTACTCAGTCCAACTGGAGGAAGTGCGATCCACCTGTGGTGCCATATTTGGAATGAGAGGATATTTCACAATCTCCTCTCAATCCTCATTAACATAATCTACCCACAGGTGGCACTCTCTCTTTATGACATGTGTCACTATTCCATTGAGCCACATGTACAGAACATTTCACAACACTGTGAGCTGCTCTAGCCCTTAGTATATAAGGTAGCTTGAGCAGCTCCCAATCATCTATTCTAAGATCATCTCTCCCAACTTACACCTTACACCTATACCTCAAACCTACGACAGGTTGAGCTATAGGATCGGAGGCAGAGCTTAGATCTTGGTGAGTGTTATCATTGTTACCACCTTTATGAAACACTCATGTCAGCTATGCAATAAAAGGATCAAATGAACTTCCCTGGATTCCGTGTACATTCACTTCACCACATGTAACCGTCCGTTGACAAAGCGCTATCAGATGGCTCTGTTGTTGTTTTGCCGTTAGCCTTTGGCACACTCGAAGTCTCGGGTACTATCTTCGTATCCTTCGACTTATTAAACACCTTCCTAGGAATGTATTTCCTACCGGAAGTGTTTCTTCTTAATTGCATTGCCCAGAATGTACAATCATCCTGCTCAATGTCAATTAACTTGAAATCATCCGAGGTGTTGGACTCCTCGGGTCGATGCAGTGCAGCGGCTATGGGGGTGTGTCCTGATACGTTAGGAACATCCCCTGCTAACATGGTTCGTTTCTTCACATCTATATCTATTCCATTAAATATGCCGTGCAATGTAGATCCTTCCTTCCAGGCGTCTCTTGCAGCTAACTGCTTGTCTCGGTCTCTCAACCCCTTGACGAATTGTGTTATAAAATCATCCATATACCAGTCTTGGTTTTCTGTCCCGGGTCTGGCCTTACTCAGTAGAGCGTGGAGCTCCATACCGTAAGCTCTAAAAGGCTCCCAAAGACTTTTGAGTTTGCTTTCTAAATGAACCATCGGATCCTCCTTGACCCTGGCCCAGCCTTCAGGCATCTAACTAAATGTGGCTTCGCCTCATATGGCATCCACCCATTACAATTCATCACATCGATGAAGTCTTCAAACCATTCCTTCCATGGTCGGGTACCATCATATTCCTTCAGAATGATGGCTAAAATCCTGACTGAGTTGTGAGCATACGTCAGTCTTTCACACTGTTGTTTGCTCCATTCAATCACCTTGGTTTCGTTCAAGGTTCGATTGCCTCCCAATCCACCAAAACTATAGTTATTTGACGGTGGTGGGGGCGCTTGACCATAGCACCACTGGGACTGTCCAGCCCCCGTGTTTCCACCTCCGCTGCTGTTTCCATTACGGGTAGTACCCGAGGTACCACTCGCCCCTTGACTGCTCGTATAGGCAGTGCCATTTTGTCTGCTAGCATTAGGCATGCCACCTGCTTGACTTTGCTGGCCTCCACATTGCGCATTTTGTGAAGCGCCCGGGTTGCCAGCGTCCAATCCGACATTTTCGGCTTGTTCCACATTTATGTGAAACCCACTAGTCTCGTCACTTGCATCCGAGTTGTCTCTTTGGACGAAGTCCGGGTCCAAGTTATGGATAATCGGAACTTTGCTGATACAGACCCTACTAGTCCTACCATTTGGATCCTGGGTTCTGACATAGACCCCTTCCGGATCCACATTACGAGTGGCATTGTCATTCACAAATGGATTGTAGGCTGTATCGGCGTTGAACAGGTACCAAAGTCACCCTGTTTAACAAAGGTCCGATCTGGACTCGGGTCAGAACCCACTGGAGGAGGATTTACTTTCTCCTTCTCCTGCAAATAGCTTTCCATAGCAGACTTGTTTAGAGTCGCAACATCTGTTGTCAGATTCCTCTGATCCTCTCATTACTGAGCGTTTTCAGACAAGATTTCGGATCAAATCTTTTTATTGTCCTCAACGGCTCGGTTTTGTTCCAATTGAGCAGCTTGTGCCTCCCTTTTCAAAGTATCTTTTAACATCCGATACTTCTCACTCTTTTCTTTCTGAGATCTCTGATACTCAGTCGTTTCCCTACGGATCTCGTCTTGTTCAGTGACAAGCTTAGATTCAGTCTCGGCTTTACGTAATTGGAGTTTCTTCAATTTCTCCTCCATCGCATTTAACTTAGACTGTAGTCTGTTTACATCCCGAGCTTTCGCAACCTCCTCGGATCTAGCTTTATCAATTGCTCTCCGCCTATTAGCTTCCACCTTTTCGAGTTCTGCCAACTTACTTTTCCTTCCCCTCTCTTCCGTCGATTGCAATTGCACTCCATGGGCTAGAGAGGAAAGTCTGTACTTTAGGTCGGACTCTTTCAGAATCGCCTCCTGTTCTATAGAATGAAGTTTGCTGATCTGTTCCCGGGTCTCATCCTCAATTTTCTTCTGAGCAGCCATGAATGCTTCCTGTTGCGTCTTAGCTTGTAGGTCTACCTGCTCTCTGGCTTTGAGATAAGCCGTAGTTGACTTATATCAGGGGCCCATCCGACGACCATGTCTGGATTTACGGCTCCCTCCCGGGTTGAATACGGAGTCTGATAAGGCCTCGTCTAAGGATAATTCTAGCGTATACACTTCCGTGGTTTTCGGTAGTGTAGTATGATTGATATCTAAGATATCCCGTCGGGTTAGGACAGACCAGACCCGTTATTAACGTTGTCTGTCTCAACACTATTGTGTGTTACTATCCCCTCCATTGTCTTGATTGCTTTCATGATCTGACGATGTCATTAGGAGTTGATCTCGCCCTACTCCGGTTCCTTTTGGTACCCTATCCTCGGTTGGCTTTAATGCCACGTTCAGCGTTCCCATCCTTTGGATAGGACTTTGGGCCTTCGGAGTCTTTAAAACACTAGAGGCGCCTACAGAAATACCCGATTCTAATCCGCGCCTACTGGTTATTACCTGAGACAAATAGCTCAAGTCCAACCGAGCAGGTTCGATCAACCCACCCAACAAACCTGTATCCGAGGCCGTGTGGGTACACTTTCACGACACCATCCCCAATTGTGTTGGGTTCGGTCATCATACTGGGTGTTGAGAATGTTCTCTGTACACCAGCCGAGTCGAACAGGAACTGTCGACCTGGTTCCCAGTCAAGCAACAATTGCTGAGAGGCTATGCCATCCTTTTCCAATTCTTCCAGCTCTAAGCTTGAAGAACTCGCATCTCGTCTTCCTGTGGCTTTCAGTCATCTGGCCGCTCTCCACCCCCGAACCAACTGGTCATGGCACCAGTGTAATGGTTCGTTCGGTGTATCGATATGGGTGGCTCTTAGGCTCACTTAGTGACTATAAGCAATACACAACACGAGAGGTTCAGGTTGGGCAAAGCCCTTAACATTCTATCTGCTCGGATGGCCTTTATTGTTTCCTGAGAAGGTCTAGTAACGTGTGTGGACTGGACGAGGTCCAGTCCCTTCTGCCAATCGTCCGGCTCCTTAGTAGGAGCTGGATGTGAGGCGTGGTGCTGCCCCCTCTTGTACCAAACGGGTATCGCGAAGCGACACCTGGTTGGCATAGAAGGAACAAGCAACACACAAGCACCTCTCTCGGATGATCCACACTAGTATATATACAACGGTGCTGGCCCCTACACATCTATAAAATGTCAGAAATAAAGATATCAAAGGGTTGATTTTTCCTGGGATAGTAAATTTCTTATCAAATTATGATTTCATTCTGGTCGGGTAACAATTTTGTGAGTCATTCATATAGAGAACTAGGATGGTCCCCCGTCCGGCCGAGCCTTATCTCATGGGTTTTCACAAAGAAACTGAAAGATAGATCAATGAAGGTCAAGCTACCATCCAAAGGGATCCTCAGTACAATGAATACACAACCACAATCAACACACAATCAATATAAAGGCACAATAAACGTACACTCAATTCACACTTACATGGTTTTTAGTTAGAAAAAAACATTGGCAGAACTTGAAAGCCCGAAAAAATGTGTTTGTTTCCACTACCTTTACCAAAACGGCTACGCCGGAAGTCGCCGGCTTAGACGTTGGCTGTTCCCGTAGTTGGCCAGTCACAGTCACTCTGACTGCAACCAGCGAAAGTGACCCTGTGAAGTGAATGTCCAGAGTGAAATATCTGCCGCTTGGAGATTGAGTTGCAGTGCTTGTGGCGCCACATGCTTCATGTTTTTACCGTCTTTCTTGGACGTGTGCACAAGATATGCAGGGTGGGGGAGGGTGAACACATGTTACGCAGGGTGGGGGAGGGTGTGCACATGATATGCATGATGAGGGAGGGTGTGCGCATGATACACAGGGTGGGGGAGGGTGTGCACATGATACGCAGGGTGGGGGAGGGTGTGCACATGATATGCAGGATGGGGAGGGTGTGCCCATGATACACAGGGTGGGGGAGGGTGTGCACATGATACGCAGTGTGGGTATACGGTGTGCACATGATATGCAGGGTGGGGGGAGGGTGTGCCCATGATACGCAGGGTGGGGGAGGGTGTGCACATGATACGCAGGGTGGGGGGAGGGTGTGCACATGATATGCAGGATGGGGAGGGTGTGCGCATGATACACAGGGTGGGGGGAGGGTGTGCTCATGATATGCAGGATGGGGAGGGTGTGCGCATGATACACAGGGTGGGGGGAGGGTGTGCACATGATATGCAGGATGGGGGAGGGTGTGCACATGATACACAGGGTGGGGGAGGGTGTGCACATGATACGCAGTGTGGGGATACAATGTGCACATGATATGCAGGGTGGGGGAGGGTGTGTGCATGATACACAGGGTGGGGGGAGGGTGTGCACATGATACGCAGGGTGAGGGAAAGGTATGCGCATGATACACAGGGTGGGGATACAGTGTGCGCATGATATGCAGGGTGGGGATAGGGTGTGCACATGATACATAGGTTGGGGGGGTGCGTGCATGATACGTGATGGTCCGAAACTACGGAAACAAAACCAACATGGCGTAGAAGAAGGTAAACATCGACCGATTAGACTAACTTTTCTAAACTACCAATGTAAATCCAAGCTCATGAAAGGTCTCAAACACCTAAAACACAACAGAATGTGGGACTATGTCTCAGTAGGTGATGAATTAAATGAGAAGGAAACTAGAAACTTCATAGACCTAAGGTCAGTGTTCTTCCTTTGTCGCGCAAACAAGATTGATGTCAAACTACGACAACGCTCAGTTATAATTGAGGGGAAGACCTATGGTCATAAGAACTTAGACAATCTACCGCACCAAATGACCTTGGAGAAGGCTAATGAGGCTAGAACACCAGATGGACTTATGTATCGTTCCAGCTATCACAAACTGTCTAACCTCTACCCAGTAGTAATTAATGATGGAGAAAATGTTTTCTCCAGTGTGGAGCAAGGGTTTCAATATCACAAAGCTATCCTATGTGACAGCCCAGAGAAAGCTGCTCGTATCATGGAACTATCCAGCCCATACGACATGATGGCAGAGACCAAATCCTTAAAGCAAACACCCCAATGGGGCAAGGAAGCTGAAAAAACCATGCACAGGCTTAATACCATTAAATTCGCCACACCTGAACTCAGGGAATACCTGACCTCAACGGGTAATCTCAATCTATACGAAGGAAATTTTCATCCAGTATATGGTACAGGCTACCACCTAGGTCAAGCAAACTTATGCCGCGTCAACAACCTAAGAGGTGAAAATCTACAGGGAAAGCTGCTGATGAGGATTAGACACACCTTGACAAATGCTCAATCCGAAACGCCCACACGAAACACAGGACATGTCGCTGACCAGAACCCCAACGTCGACCCAATACCTGTTCAACCGCAGCCATAAATTCCTCTACACATAAAGACTGATAGAAACTGCACTGCAGAAATGGTACATACACATGTATATTTAATTGTATATCAACCTGTATATTTTAGTAACAAAAAACTGCCTTATAGCATTCATCCACATAATATCATGTAAACTGAATCAACGTCACTTGAAATGGAGTGCTCCAACTTCAATCTAGTAATTGTATTCCCACCCCAGGGCGGCCACTAGAGCTGTATGCCCCGTTGGGTTTTTTCTTTTTTCTTTATTATTATTTTATTTTTCTACTTCTCATCATATATGTTGCATTTAAACATGTATTTACGGTATCAACTGATACAGGAAAAATTTACTACAAATATGTCGAACTACAATACCTAATATAAACCTGTATAACTCTCCCAACTTTAAATCAGGTTTTTCTGTAGTCCACCTCAATGCTAGATCTATAAGAAACAAACCAGCTGGTCTGAAAGACGAGTTAGATAATAAAAATATTGATGTATTATTATTCTCTGAAACTTTCCTTAATGAAACCGACGAAGATGGACTGTATAGGCTATCCAGGTATAACATGTATAGACATGATAGAATAAGTGAATATAGAGGAGGAGGCCTGATTGCACATATACTTGACACTGTAACATGTTCTGCTACTGCATACCAGCACCTTAATAGAGGAAACCCTAATATCGAAACTCAATGGCTTCTTATACAAAAGGGCTTGGCAAAGAAAACTCTAGTATGTAATGTTTACAGACCACCAAATGGAAATCTAACTGCCTTTTGTGATATAATGCTTGCAACCCTGTTACAGATTGAAAATCTTGATAATTTCGATATCATTTGTATAGGTGACTTCAATGTCGATGTACTCACAGAAGATAACGACAAGACTATGTTATATGAAATGATGGAAAATTTCAACCTTACCCAACTTATAAATTGTGTAACCACTACTGCAGGCTATAATACATGCATTGATTTGATCTTCACAAACTGTAACAATGTCCTATCTTATGGTCCACTGAATATTCATTTAAGTGACCACCTCCCAATCTATATTATACGAAAAAATCCCACAATTAAAGCTGGTCATAGATATTTCACTGGAAGGTCCTATAGAAATTATAACAAAATTGCTTTCCTAGATAAAATTAAAAACTTAGACTGGACTGACTTCGAAAATTCACAAACCTCTGAGGCCTGTTGGAATATTTTTGAAAAAAATCTATATGATACTTTAGATAATATGTGTCCTATCAGAGAATTTAGAATTAAGGATAAAAGCTCGCCTTGGATGACAAATTACTTGTTAGAAAGAATCAATGATAAAAATGAAATGCTAGCAACAGCTAGAAAATCTGGATCTGTACTCGACTGGCACAGAGCTAGAACCATTCGAAACCAAGTCAACATGGAAAGAGAGACTGCAATGCAAAATTTCTTCAAAAAAGAATGCGATGATAATATCAAAGAAACTAAAGCATTTTGGCGAAGTATAAAGAAAGTTATTCCATCAAAGCAATCAAACAATAATATAATAAATTTGTTAAATGAAAATAAGGACACAGTGGAGATACCAGATACTGCCTCATTTATAAATGATTTTTTTGTCAATATTGGTCCGAAGCTAGCTAGTAAACACACTGACCCATGGTCATTTGATGGCACAACTTGTATAACCGATATGCCTGACCTAGAAGTAACTAGGGAAGAAATTATCAAATGTTTGAAGGATATCGACACATCAAAATCTTCTTGTCTTAATTATATACCCACAAATATATTTAAAGAAGCTGCTCTGTGCATGATTGAAAAATTCGAAAAAATAATCAAACTATGTATAGAAACTAGTAAAATTCCAAACTGTTGGAAAATTGCTGTAGTCACCCCCTTACCAAAAGGCGGAGAAAATACAAATGTATCCAACTATCGTCCAATTAGTGTGCTTCCTGTACCAGGTAAAATTTTTGAAAGGTTAATACACAATGCTATTTCCCAGCACTTAACTGCTAACTCGATATTAACTGAACGCCAAGGAGGGTACCAGAAAGACAAATCTACAACGGACTCTATAAGTTTCTTTGTAAATGATGTACTAAGGAATCGAAATATAGGATATATTACCTTGGCTGCATTTATTGACATAAAAAAGGCTTTTGACTCGGTAAATTATCAGATATTATTAGAGAAACTTGAGCGTTATGGTATACGGAGAAAAAACCTGGAATTAATCAGTAATTATTTAACTAATAGAAAACAATGTACCATGGCTAATAATATCAAATCAGCAGAATTACCCTTGACCTGTGAAGTACCCCAAGGATCAATCTTGGGTCCTTTATTTTTCTTACTATATATCAATGACTGCATACATAAGGATGATATACACAAAACTATGTTATATGCTGATGATTTTGTATTATATGTATCCGGACCTAGTATTGATATATTAGAGACAACTCTTCAGCATGCTTTAAACAAATTCATAACCTGGGCAAACAAAAACAAATTAACCATCAACGAGAGCAAAACAAAAATTATGACTTTTTCTTCAGCTCAAACTCTCAAAAATCTACGTAAACCGAACATAGAAATAAGTGGAAAAATGCTTCTTAATGTCAACTCGTATAAATATTTAGGAGTACTGATAGACCAGGAAATGAATTTTAATCTACATGTGAAGACATTAATGAAAAATGTTCGCTATAAATCATTCTTACTGTACAAAATACGACATATGCTATCACATGCAGTGCTCCTACGTGTGTATAAAACCTATGTACTACCTATTATTGACTATGCTGATATCTTTTATGATACTGCTAATGGAACCCTACTCGAAGAACTTCAACGACTGCAGAACAAATGTATTAAGACATGCCTTGGTTTGAACATCTTAACATCAACTGATAGGGTTCATCATGTAGCAAATCTTCCTAAACTTGTTTATAGAAGACAATACCATTGTAAGATGTTTGCTCATAAAATGGTGAGACTAGGTATTAATGTCAGAGCTGCAAATAGACAGACTCGCCTTCATGATGCACCTGTACTTTTCTATAGTAATATTAATTGTAAAGCTTATGAAAAAGGTCCAGAAGTAAAATGTGCACAATTCTGGAATACCCTACCCACAAATACTAGAAATATAAAAGAGATAGGCACTTTCAAAAACCTGATGAAAAAGGATTTAATGGATACAATCCCATAATTAAGAAAAGTAATATTTCTCTATAATAATGATCAATTATATTTGATGCAACATTGTGACTGTGATTAGAAATAACAATTTTTTTTCTTTAAATACACCCATTTATTGTTTAAATACAATTATATATACCGCCATGTACCAAAAACTCAAGGTCAAACTTTTCTAGGAATCTACATACCATGGGGAGAGGCATAATAATTTATCTCAAGTTGAATACGAGAGCCCCATAGGCTTAACCAAGAAACTCTGTATCACACCCCACAGTGTGATAACCCTTCCCCATATCACACTCCCTGGGAAAACATCCAAAACGGTCAAATAACTGATGATAAAATCACTTCTAATGCCAAATCAATCGAATTTTGAACATATCTGACTAAATTAACTTGAGATAAATACAAAGGAGCACTCGAATTGGTCAGCACTGAGGGTTATCACACTCGGCTTCGCCTCGTGTGATAACCCTCAGTGCTGACCAATTCTCGTGCACCTTTGTCTATATCTTTTGATACGCCTCGACCCAGGAACCTATTGGTCTCCATATACGAATATTTGTGTATAATTAACTACTGTATAGTCTGCTCGTTGACTCATATGTCTATGACCAATAAAGTTCAAAGTTGTTCAAAAAAAAATGATACGGAGGGTGGGGGGGGGCGGTATGAGCAAGATACGCAGGGTGGGGGGACGGTTTGCGCATTATACACAGGGCGGGGGAGGGTGTGCGTATGATATGCAGGGTGGGGAGGGTGTGCGCATGATACGTAAGGTGGGGGAAAGGTATGTGCATGATATGCAGGGTGGGGATACGGTGTGCACATGATACGCAGGGTGGTGGAGGGTGTGCGCATGATATGCAGGGTGGTGGAGGGTGTGCACATGATACGTAGGGTTGGGGAGGGTGTGTGCATGTTACACAGGGTGGAGGAGGGTGTACACATGATATGCAGGGTGGGGATACAGTGTGCACATGATACATAGGTTTGGGTAGGGTGTGGGCATGATATGCAGGGTGGGGGGAGGGTGTGTGCATGATACGCAGGGTGGGGGAGGGTGTGGGCATGATATGCAGGGTGGGGGGAGGGTGTGTGCATGATACACAGGGTGGGGGGAGGTGTGGACATGATACACAGGGTGGGGGAAAGTGTGCAAAAGATACGCAGGGTGGGGGGAGGGAGTGCGCATGATATGCAGGATCAGCGCATGATACACAGGGTGGGGGGAGGGTGTGTGCATGGGGGAGGGTGTGCACATGATACCCAGGGTAGGGGGAGGGTTACACTGTAGACCTATGGGCGTTCCGTACCTCCACAATACCCACAGGGAACAGAGTCAGTATGTAGGTCACTCTACCGACGGAACGACGGGAGAGTGGGGTCAGGGAGGGCCAATACACATTGAACTTCAATCAGATCCTTATCTGTACTAGACTGTAGGGGGAGGGGAGGGAAGGTGTGTGATTGTAATACACATCTTAGATCAATCAAATTCATATCTAGATCAAAGGGGGTCTTTAAAGTAATTAAATCATTAGTTGGAATACACAACCATTGTGACCCCACTCTCCCGTCGTTCCGTCGGTAGAGTGACCTACATACTGACTCTGTTCCCTGTGGGTATTGTGGAGGTACGGAACGCCCATAGGTCTACAGTGTAGGGGAGGGTGTGCATATTATCATATACCATTTTATTATTCCATAAATTCTAACATATTTTGTATTAATCAAAGAATATCTAAGAAATTAATACATAGGTTGGTTCTAAGAGCTATAAGAGCGCTCAAACTTTGTACAAGAGCGTTCATGCCCCACTGCACACCAAACCAAGTCAGTTAGACAGAGTTTATGACATCAAAGGGTCCGACCTAATGGTTCACTGCACAATATAATAAAAATGAGGGTCTCAGTGTGCGACCTCATGGTTCAGTGCACAAACTAATAACTTGTAAGTGAATGCAAACGGCCGTTAGGGGTGCCTGGGCACCACAGACGCCGTCATGAGTGTCTGAGCACTCTAAGGACTGAACAATGGGTTACATAAGCACGACGCCATAACCTTCCGGTCGCTCTAGCGTCGCTCCTGAGCAAGCTAGGTGAAATATCAAAGCATTTATGGAAAGCCCATAATTAGACGGTTAGAATGAGCCCAAGATCAAGGCGGAACTCCCATTATTAAGGAAGTTACGCCATGGAGACTGAATCGACCTCCGAATGCACTACAGACGAACCAGCGCGAGTTACGCGCCTATCCAGCAGGCATTATAAACTTGGCATATTCAACTCTGCGCATGCGCAAAATGGCGGTTATAAACGCATAAACGGCCGAGTTATGAGGGTCTGAAGATGCAGAACCGACCAAGACAAAGGGGGACACAGCGGCGTCCATGGGGGTCCTTTGTCCCCCTGTGACACTTGAAAGAGTCCCCTCAAACAATTGTAGAGTTAGGCAGATGCTGCTGGCTCCAGTCAGTCTGGAGGTGCTTTTCCAAGATTTGCTACAAATAGCCTGTCTGCACCTCCAGGAAGACACATCACCAAGAACCGCTCTAGAGGTAACATCTCCAGTCATCTCCTGCTACCTGCTATACCACTGCACTATGGTGAAACTATGCTAGACAGGCATTGGTTTCCTACCATTAGTGGCCAGAGGCTATCTTCTTCAAGACTTCCACCAGAGGGTAAAGTTATCCATTATTACATTATTCCTCTAAGCAGCAGGTCAGGAGCTAGGTGTGGGAACCCACCTAGAAGTATGCTGGACACTGTATTATTATTACCTCACAGGTGGAGTGGAACAGAACATTGTACTTTATAAATTACTGTATGTTTACTGTATGTACAAATTACCTACATACTAACTACTTTATGATTGATATTTCTTACATGTTGCCTAAAGCTGAATAAACCAGTGATAACTGGAAATAACACTATTTTATATGAGCCTGATGTATTTACTCCATACACCACTAGTCATATGATATTTCTCATATGACAACTTGATCATGCCAATTACTAGTATGACAATATGATACACAGGGTAGGGGGAGGGTGTATGAATGATGCCTCAGACCCCTCTTAGTGGCTGGAAAAAATGTTTGCCCCTTTTGAGCCCCCCCCCCCACTAAAGAATAAAAAGGGGGCAGAAATTGTTTTCACCCCTACCCCGGACCCTACCCCCCATTGTTAAAAGATGACCACTCCCTGAGAAGAGGTTAACATTATTTGTGGTCTGAATTTTTTGCCCCTCCCCTACCCTGCTAGCACTACTCATCCAAATGATGTCTTTTTTATGTAAATAACATGAGTTTTCACATAAGAATGACGTAAATTGCACGAGTTGTGCTAGCTGGGCTATTGTTTAAAAAATGACCACTCCCGTTTACACCATCCCAGCGCCGAAGGCGCTGGTTACTTTAGAAAAGGCTTTAGGATGAGAGCTGACTGACCGCATAGGACTGATGCCCATGCATGTACAGTACCTCACCAAGAGGCCACCTGGTGGTCTTCATTCGAACTTCAAGATTCAACCACTAGGTAGCGCATATGTGTTTACAGGCCTCTTCATTGCTCAAATGCAGAACAAAATGACCTGTGATTTACAAACTGAACTTATGATTGACAAACGCTATCTAACAATAATCATTTAATTTCATCCGCTCTGGTGTCCAACAACTTTCATGCAGACGTAACAACCAGCAGACGGCGTGTTGCCTGATAATACATGGCGGTTAAGAAATGTGGAATGTATAGAGGGGAGGTCACATAAATTCTGTATTTCCGGTCTTCACCCAAACCCCATCATTGTCAACTACTGCACCCCTAACTTTTCACCCCCACCTCATTTTAGTACATTTCTAGTCAGAGGGGGGGGGGGGTGAATATGCAGCCTCGGCCAGCGTCTATTGATACTCAGTTCAATAGCTGAGCGTGGGGTGGTCTAGAGAGCATGGTACGCCCTGATAAGCAGTGCACGGGTATTTTTAGACTTGTGCCCCTGTCGGTTTACGCGGGGGCAACTTGAACACGTCAGTGGAGCGAAGCGTAACAGTGTCTGCCGATGAACACAGGCGGCCGAGTGTAGGGTATTTTGTTCATAGTGGAGGAGATATCACATAAAGGCACCTACATCTAAATGGGTCATATCCAAGGTTATGTCATGGACCTGAAACTTTCAGGTCCATGGTTATGTATAGAGGTGGATTATGCCCTTCGGTTTAACATTAATTTTATAGGTACATACATGTACCTGTAAATTCATCTAGCATCAGCCTACAAATCACAAATGTGTCTTTTTTTTTTTTTTAAAAAAAAGTGATTACTAATATGTTTTAGAGTACAATGCTACAAGCCCACACTTAGAAAGTTGTGATCGTTCATCCGGAACGAATGACCGAAGGGGTTTTGTATATTTTGTCTAAAACTAAGTGTAAGAATTCCGTTTAAGTTCGGAATAAAATCACTAAGAGGGCTGGAAAGATAAAAGTTATTATAAAGATGACAAAAAGGAACATTTTTTTTTCACTGAAAACTGTCGATGGAGAGGCGCTGAGAGATTTTCCTTGTCTACCATCTATTCACAATATCTAAAAATATTCTTATACATTGAACCCCTCTGATCAATGTGATGTTTTATGCAGCATTCCTTATAACTTAGGTTTTTGCCTTTGATATACAAAGTTAAAAAGGATTGCACTTATTCCAAAGTTCAAAGGGATGAGGTTAAGATTACGTACGCCATAAGACTTCAACGGTTATGCTGAATATGACTGGAATTAGATATGGCAACCAACAAATATCACTTTTCATCAAATTTGGTAGGATATCTGTACGACCCTGTACAAACAATGTACGATCCTGTAGTGGGCTTGTATAGAATTGTATTGGACGTGTACAGGATCGTACAGGGCTCGTACTGTCATTTTAATATCATGTGACATGAGGCCATGAGTCCTGGGGGCCACGGGTCAGGGGGCTTTGTGAGATGAGGCCATAAAGCATGGGGGCCATACGTTTTGGGCCTCTGAGGTTAGGTAGTGAAAGGTAGCTAGGTTGAGTCTTTTTCCCTAGCAACAACAGATTTTCATAGCAATGGTGTTTGGAGGTATGCATGTGTATATATTCCTAGCAGTCCTGTGTATACATCACAGAGTACAAGTTGAACTACACATTTTTAGTATTTTGACAAAAGAAAGTTCCCAAAAGACCAAAACCAGTATTAAAAATGAGACACCTTTCCTCTGACGGCCTAGATAACTTCACTTTTGTATCATGCTTTAACTGCGGTTTCTAATTGTGGTATCAAATCTTGGAGCTAAACTCTATTCCTCGGAATCCCATTGTAGACTCCAATATTCGTCTTTGTACAGGATAAAAGTAATGGAAAACCTCCGCAGAGCTGGAAGTTTTGCCATAAAACCTCCATGGGGAAAACGTTTTACCATAGGCCCTACATACAAATTAAAGGGGGTCTCTGTGAAGTTTCTTTTATATTGTTGATACAATTAATATGCATTTAGGGGACATTAATTATATTACATTTCTTTGTATTACAGTGGTTATTGTGAACAAAAATGCAATCACAACACAGACTCGAACCTGTGTGGTCTGGATTTCTAGTCCCAGGCCTTAACCACTACATATACCCTATTTTGGCTGGTTATATCTTCAAAGTGAAATTACCTTGTTTATCTGCAGTCGATTTTTCAATCATGGAAACAGTATATTGCCCTTCAGTAGATGTTCTAACACCCACAATATCAGATGGGATTTTATGATGTAATGGTTAGCACATGGCACCTCAAATCCTAGCAGTCTTTGGTGCTTGGGTACGTATGCCATGTGGGACAATGTTTTCTCAAGAATTTCATCTGCTATTCAAAAATTACCAGTGTGTAGAGGCAAGGAGAAAGGGGGCTCCATGCTAAAAGTCAACTTTAAAATTCAGATAACTGGTTTTTCAGTGATATATTGCAAGAGAAGATACTCCTGTTAGGTTTAGAGGAATGGCTTGCTAAATGTAGGTAGGTGTGACCATTTCCTGAATGGCAATAAGCTCTATGCCTAATTGATCATGAGATACATCTATAATTAGCATAATTTATGCTAATTAGCTAAATTAGCATATTTTTTTATTCTTTTGCCTATAACTTTTGATCTAGAAATGGTATTTTCGTTCTGTTTTCACCATAGTAAACCTAGTGAAAGATTCTCTCAAATGGGATAATTGATTTTCCTATTTAGAATGAAAATCATGTTTCCATGGCAACAGACATCAACAAAAATGCCTATTTAGGCCCAAAAACGTTCTTTTTACAAGCCTAATTCAGAACCTTTCCAACCAAAATAGAATGTTTTATCTAAAATCATTGAATTCTCCATAAAAAAGTACCTTATAATAGTTTTAGGCATATTTTTCCTATTCTACCCCATAGTGGTGCCCCCTGGTGGCTAAAACAGGTACTAAATCCCGCAGGAACCCCCATTTCTGCTTGCTCGGTCCTATTTCATAAAACCTCCTCCCAGACCTGACCCAATCCACAAAACCTACTGCCAGATCTGACCTAATTCATAAAACCTCCTGCTGGCCCCTAACTGTAGAATGTGGAAACAATGGGGTCCACAGGCAGGAGGAGTATTCTTATTCTATCCAATAATATGAAGCCGTCTCTCAGCATGCTCAGTAAGCATAGAGGGTTTCTATAAAGTCACTTTTATAATGAAACCAGTTTCCCGAATACTGTCCAACCTGGAGGGTATCTCAAAAAGATTTGGAATTGATCCTGTCGGAGGTGATAATTCCAAAATTGAACTCACTGACCTTCTGGAGTGGATCCCCTCTTGTATTGTAAAGAGGGAGTCAGTTATAGGAGTGGTATAGGAGGGGTCCAGTCTCTTATTTTGCAACTCAAACTATTTTTGTGCAGTTCACTTGTAGCAGAGGTCAAGCAGGGAAGTCTGTTCTTAGGGTGAGAAATGTAGGAGAACTGCAGGATCAAATAGTTACGGTGAGAACTGGTTTCCCAATCTTATTGAGATACCCTCCTGCATGCTTTATACCTGCGTAAATACTAAAGAGGTGGTCATTTCTTGGGCTGTTTCTTCACCTGTTCCCCACTATTGTCAAGTAGCAAACTCCTGAGCCTTTTATTTTCAACCTCACGCACGTATACATACCTCTAGTCCTATGGGTAAACTGAAAATGAGGACGAAGGTGTTCTCTTTTTTTCTCAATATAAAGGGGATTGCAACTGGGATGTATATACTGAATATCATATACCATAGCAGTGCAAGCAAATAATATAACCTCATGTACTTAAAAGGAGATAAGGGTCACCCAGGACATACAACTGTAGAGATTCATAATTTGAATAATTTACTCACTAATAACAATGCAATTATGAGGTACTTGTTGTATGTTGACCTGACCTTTACATGCTGACCATAAGGTGTAACGACAGAAAGAAAGTTTACATGTCACCAAACACTTACATGTGTACTTGTTATAGTGGGGCAGATTAAGTGAGAATATGGGACAAATCGTTCAAATTGTGATACAAGCGCCAAATTTGGACTGGATGCTCTCTATAGAAAGTGTTTTTAGGAAAAAAACGTTAGCCACACAAAAAGTGACCTGTGATGACCTTGAGCAGGGGTCAAAGGTCAAAGGTCACCAAAAACCTGATTTTTACAGTTTTTTCCTCATTATTCTGGTTCTATGATGTGCAGCAACTTCAAACTTGGTCCACACATGCCCCTCCATTGGCCCCATGACCTGTCTGAATATGAATGACCTTGGCCCAAGGTCAAGGTCATTTCAAGGTCAAATATCATGAAAAATCACTGAATTGGAGCACATTTCACACTTTCGTAAACATGAGAATACCTAGTCTTTGAGAGATGTTTATGACATATTCATATGCTCTGATACATCTTCTTTCCATGCATACCAAATACATACTTGTGAACTCTAGAGATCTGCTTCAATGGAAGGTGGGAAAGAACACTTACTGACTACTTTTTCAAAATTCCTGTGAAGTAATCATCCTTAATCCAGCATAATTGGAATCATAGTGAAAATGCTAAATGGCATGTAAACATTATCCAGATCATGATGGAAACACCAAATGTGAACTGAATACTCTTTATATGATGTGTTTTCAAGATAAAAGGTTAGCCACTCATAAAGTGACCCCTGATGACCTTGAGCAGGGATCAAAGGTCACCAAAAACCTGACTTTTACAGTTTTCGCCACATTATTCTGGTTCTACAAAGTCCAGCAACATCAGATTTGGTTCAGACATGCTCCTTCATTGGCTTCATTATACATCATCCAGACCAGACCAGCACAATGCTGCATCAATTCTGCATCAATTCATACTGGTCAATATTCCCAGGTAGCAAGGATACATTGGGCCAATGTCGGCTTATATTGAGCCAAGCATGGACAGGCATGGCACAATGGTCCATTGCTGATTGGGTTACCATCAGGTTGTCTGGTGTCATCCCATGTCATCCGGTGGCATGAGATACCATTGAGTGGTATGATATATCATCGAGTGCCATCATTTACCATCTGGTGCCATCAGATTTCATTCCATGCCATCTGATACCATCGCGTTGCATCAGATACTATCGAGTGCGCATTATTTGCCATCAGATACTATCAGATTTCATTCGGTGCCATCAGATATGATTGTGAGCCATCATATACTATTGTTTATTAAACTCGTAAACAATTAAAATCTGTTTTCCCTGAGTTTTTATATAAGAATAAATAGACATCAAGTTATTTGTATGGGCGTATGGTATGCAGAAGCATACCAAACGATCGACTGGTATGGTTTTCGGGGCTCTAGACCAATCAGATTGCAGCATTTGACATTAGGCCACGCCCCCTTTTCTCTCGGCCAATGAGCGCCGAGCAGACCAGCGTATGAATATTAATGAGGGGATTGTTTACATTTCTTGAAAGTAGTCCATCACTGCAACGTCTGGGACGTGACAGACGATGTTTTAGGTGACAGACGATCAAAACAACTCAAAATGGAGAGAAAAGAACAGAAAAACAACACTTTACCTGCAGATATTGTAATTTTGGCTGAGCTTCTGATGGAGGAGATCAGTGAAGTGGCCCATGATGTTGTTGGGGAAAGGTATCAAGAATATTACCAGTGTATGGAAGCCATTGGATGTGCAGAAAATGTTGCAGAGAGTGACGAGAGTGTTGCAGAGAGTGAAGGGAGTGTTGCAGAGAGTTTTGCAGAAGATGGGCTTGATCCAGACATTGATTTGTTTGAGGAGATGGACCTGCCAGAAGATGATGAAGAGGGACATTGTGTGTCTGCAGAGGCGTAGGAAGCAAATCTTCATTGGGGGGGCCCGGCGAGGGCTCCATCGCGACCACCTTTAATTGTCGGCTGATGCGTGATGGCGTCTATACAGTATATGCACATTTAGAATTCATATAGAAAAGTGATTTTTGGTAAATTTTGGATCTGACTTTAGGCTCAGACCCCCATTCTCCCTATAACATCACCATAATAATCTAATTTGAGATGTAAAGTTTTAGCTTCTTTTCCATTGTGTTTATGAGTTCTTGGAAAATATTGGGGGGGGCCCAGACATACTCAGGCCCCACCTCCTTCATGATTGGGGGGCCCAGGCCCCCCTGGCCCCCCTTTTCCTACACCCCTGGTCTGTCAGTGGAAACATCCCAGAAAGCATCCTAGAAGACGTCCAAGAAGGCATCCCAGAAGACGTCCAAGCCATGGGAATTGCCTCATGTTCCAGCACTGGACCTACCAAGAAAGAGTTAAAGAAATTAATTGTTATGGAAGGAGACGACAATGTAGATAACCAGGAGTTCAGAGAGTTCAAAAAGGCTAACAGAAACAAGAATACTGCTACTAAAACTGGACAGGTAAGGCTTCATGTACATTGGATTTATGTGATATAACCTTCGATAAGTGAGGAGAATTTACAACTTGATCCAATTAAAAGTTATTTTATTCAATCAGTTTACAATAAATGGTGTATTTAAAATTAAATAAATATATTTTGCAGGTCATATGTAGATTCCAGCTATTCCTGATTGACAAGTATCAGGAAGAAAGAAAAATAGAGACCATCCCACCTCAGAAATTAAACTTCTACATAGGTAATTTTCTCCTAACCCTAAAAAAAAAGCAGTTCCCAAAGGAGTGGACCCTACCACCCTGAAACTTGAAGAAGTGGAATACCAGCCAGAGACATTAACATCCTATCATAGGGCTATAGCCAGGTAAGCCAAAGTTTAAAATTCTGTAAAATCATCAAAAATCCATCATTTTCAATGGGAATAAAAAGTCTAGGATAAGAAATATCTGAAATTATCGATATATAAAATTGGCAGAATTTTTGATTAGGCCTAAGAAGTTCAAAAAAATAAAATGAATGGGTATGTCAACGAGCTTCTGGTATTCTCTGTACTGAGCAGTTATGGGGTATGGTTTTCGGGGCTCTAGACCAATCAGATTGCAGCATTTGACATTAGGCCACGCCCCCTTTTCTCTCGGCCAATGAGCGCCGAGCAGACCAGCGTATGAATATTAATGAGGGGATTGTTTACATTTCTTGAAAGTAGTCCATCACTGCAACGTCTGGGACGTGACAGACGATGTTTTATGTGACAGACGATCAAAACAACTCAAAATGGAGAGAAAAGAACAGAAAAACAACACTTTACCTGCAGATATTGTAATCTTGGCTGAGCTTCTGATGGAGGAGATCAGTGAAGTGGCCCATGATGTTGTTGGGGAAAGGTATCAAGAATATTACCAGTGTATGGAAGCCATTGGATGTGCAGAAAATGTTGCAGAGAGTGACGAGAGTGTTGCAGAGAGTGAAGGGAGTGTTGCAGAGAGTTTTGCAGAAGATGGGCTTGATCCAGACATTGATTTGTTTGAGGAGATGGACCTGCCAGAAGATGATGAAGAGGGACATTGTGTGTCTGCAGAGGCGTAGGAAGCAAATCTTCATTGGGGGGGCCCGGCGAGGGCTCCATCGCGACCACCTTTAATTGTCGGCTGATGCGTGATGGCGTCTATACAGTATATGCACATTTAGAATTCATATAGAAAAGTGATTTTTGGTAAATTTTGGATCTGACTTTAGGCTCAGACCCCCATTCTCCCTATAAAATCACCATAATAATCTAATTTGAGATGTAAAGTTTTAGCTTCTTTTCCATTGTGTTTATGAGTTCTTGGAAAATATTGGGTGGGGCCCAGACATACTCAGGCCCCACCTCCTTCATGATTGGGGGGGCCCAGGCCCCCCTGGCCCCCCCTTTTCCTACGCCCCTGGTCTGTCAGTGGAAACATCCCAGAAAGCATCCTAGAAGACGTCCAAGAAGGCATCCCAGAAGACGTCCAAGCCATGGGAATTGCCTCATGTTCCAGCACTGGACCTACCAAGAAAGAGTTAAAGAAATTAATTGTTATGGAAGGAGACGACAATGTAGATAACCAGGAGTTCAGAGAGTTCAAAAAGGCTAACAGAAACAAGAATACTGCTACTAAAACTGGACAGGTAAGGCTTCATGTACATTGGATTTATGTGATATAACCTTCGATAAGTGAGGAGAATTTACAACTTGATCCAATTAAAAGTTATTTTATTCAATCAGTTTACAATAAATGGTGTATTTAAAATTAAATAAATATATTTTGCAGGTCATATGTAGATTCCAGCTATTCCTGATTGACAAGTATCAGGAAGAAAGAAAAATAGAGACCATCCCACCTCAGAAATTAAACTTCTACATAGGTAATTTTCTCCTAACCCTAAAAAAAAAGCAGTTCCCAAAGGAGTGGACCCTACCACCCTGAAACTTGAAGAAGTGGAATACCAGCCAGAGACATTAACATCCTATCATAGGGCTATAGCCAGGTAAGCCAAAGTTTAAAATTCTGTAAAATCATCAAAAATCCATCATTTTCAATGGGAATAAAAAGTCTAGGATAAGAAATATCTGAAATTATCGATATATAAAATTGGCAGAATTTTTGATTAGGCCTAAGAAGTTCAAAAAAATAAAATGAATGGGTATGTCAACGAGCTTCTGGTATTCTCTGTACTGAGCAGTTATGGGGTATGGTTTTCGGGGCTCTAGACCAATCAGATTGCAGCATTTGACATTAGGCCACGCCCCCTTTTCTCTCGGCCAATGAGCGCCGAGCAGACCAGCGTATGAATATTAATGAGGGGATTGTTTACATTTCTTGAAAGTAGTCCATCACTGCAACGTCTGGGACGTGACAGACGATGTTTTAGGTGACAGACGATCAAAACAACTCAAAATGGAGAGAAAAGAACAGAAAAACAACACTTTACCTGCAGATATTGTAATCTTGGCTGAGCTTCTGATGGAGGAGATCAGTGAAGTGGCCCATGATGTTGTTGGGGAAAGGTATCAAGAATATTACCAGTGTATGGAAGCCATTGGATGTGCAGAAAATGTTGCAGAGAGTGACGAGAGTGTTGCAGAGAGTGAAGGGAGTGTTGCAGAGAGTTTTGCAGAAGATGGGCTTGATCCAGACATTGATTTGTTTGAGGAGATGGACCTGCCAGAAGATGATGAAGAGGGACATTGTGTGTCTGCAGAGGCGTAGGAAGCAAATCTTCATTGGGGGGGCCCGGCGAGGGCTCCATCGCGACCACCTTTAATTGTCGGCTGATGCGTGATGGCGTCTATACAGTATATGCACATTTAGAATTCATATAGAAAAGTGATTTTTGGTAAATTTTGGATCTGACTTTAGGCTCAGACCCCCATTCTCCCTATAAAATCACCATAATAATCTAATTTGAGATGTAAAGTTTTAGCTTCTTTTCCATTGTGTTTATGAGTTCTTGGAAAATATTGGGTGGGGCCCAGACATACTCAGGCCCCACCTCCTTCATGATTGGGGGGGCCCAGGCCCCCCTGGCCCCCCCTTTTCCTACGCCCCTGGTCTGTCAGTGGAAACATCCCAGAAAGCATCCTAGAAGACGTCCAAGAAGGCATCCCAGAAGACGTCCAAGCCATGGGAATTGCCTCATGTTCCAGCACTGGACCTACCAAGAAAGAGTTAAAGAAATTAATTGTTATGGAAGGAGACGACAATGTAGATAACCAGGAGTTCAGAGAGTTCAAAAAGGCTAACAGAAACAAGAATACTGCTACTAAAACTGGACAGGTAAGGCTTCATGTACATTGGATTTATGTGATATAACCTTCGATAAGTGAGGAGAATTTACAACTTGATCCAATTAAAAGTTATTTTATTCAATCAGTTTACAATAAATGGTGTATTTAAAATTAAATAAATATATTTTGCAGGTCATATGTAGATTCCAGCTATTCCTGATTGACAAGTATCAGGAAGAAAGAAAAATAGAGACCATCCCACCTCAGAAATTAAACTTCTACATAGGTAATTTTCTCCTAACCCTAAAAAAAAAGCAGTTCCCAAAGGAGTGGACCCTACCACCCTGAAACTTGAAGAAGTGGAATACCAGCCAGAGACATTAACATCCTATCATAGGGCTATAGCCAGGTAAGCCAAAGTTTAAAATTCTGTAAAATCATCAAAAATCCATCATTTTCAATGGGAATAAAAAGTCTAGGATAAGAAATATCTGAAATTATCGATATATAAAATTGGCAGAATTTTTGATTAGGCCTAAGAAGTTCAAAAAAATAAAATGAATGGGTATGTCAACGAGCTTCTGGTATTCTCTGTACTGAGCAGTTAGTTTCAAGTCAAATTTCTACCAAAAAGTAAAAACTCTGTCAAATTGTCAAAAATGAACCAAATTTGATGGGAATAAAAATTCTCGTATGAGAAAGACCTGAAATTATCTATATAAAAGTGGAAGATATTTTGATTAGGCTTAAGTTGTTCTAAAAAATTAAAATGTATGGGTATGACAGTGAGCGTTTGGATTTTTATAATGCTTCTACCAGTACAATTGTTACAAAAACTAATAATTCTGCCAAATTGTCAAAAAATGGGAATAAAAAATCTAGAATGGGAAAGTCCTGAAATTATCGATATAAAAGTGGCAGAATTTTTGATTAGGCCTAAGTTGTTAAAAAAAATAAAATGTATGGGTATGTCAACGAGTGTCTGGTATTCTCTGTATTGAGCAGTTAGTTTCAAGTCAAATTTCTACCAAAAAGTAAAAAACTCTGCCAAATTGTCAAAAATAAACCAAATTTGATGGGAATTTAAATTCTCGTATGAGAAAGACCTGAAATTTTTGATATAAAAGTGGCAGATGTTTTTATTAGACCTAAGTTGTCCTAAAAAATGAAAAATGTATGTGTATGTTTAAGTGAGCGTCTGGTTTTCTCTGCTCTTACCTGTTTAACCACAGTATTGACCAGGGGGTTGACAGCTATTGACTCCATGTTAAACGTACTCCAGTTTTCAGCTCATATCATCCAAGTTTTCACATATTGACATTATAGTAAATGATTTTTTTTGGTTTGTACTTTACACACAAGACACACATGCACAGTAGCACCGGTCTGGGGTTGACGCCTATTGACTCCATGTTGAACGTACTCCACTTACAGCACATACAACCCAAGTTGACAGGTATTGACACTATGTTAAGTGACATTTTATTAAACTTGCAGGCACCTCCGTGACGAGGGGTATCCATACGAAATAATGAAAGCACATGAGTTTGTATCAAGCAAGGGTGTTCTTAGCACCAGAAAGACCCAACTGAAGAAGCAAGGGCTGGGCATCAAACCAAATCAATGCATTCCTTTTGGCAAGCAGGATGAGATCAAATGCTGGGAGGCAGGGGCCCTTGGTTCATCCACTCCCCGAATATTGCAGCATACAGTTTTCTACCAACTTGCAACATCCTATGGCTGGAGGGCACGACATAAACAAACCAATGCCTATGGGGTGACCTTGAGATCCATACAGGGTTTGACGGTAGGGAATATATAGAATGGACTGAGAGAGCCACCAAGACCAGGAACAGTGAGGGTGAGCCTCGTCCTTTTCCCCCCAAGGTGTTTGCCACAGGCACTGATCGTTGTCCTTTGAAACTGTCCAGATTGTATTCATCAAAGAGGCCTGCTGAGATGAAGGAAGAATACAGTCCACCGTTCCTTACCCCTAAAGCCAAAGCTACCATGAAGTCTCCAGAAGGATATATTAATGGAAAAATGGGGCCCAACTCACTCGCACCTATCATGGGTTTGATAGCAAAGGCTGGAGGGATCCCCAGCCGGATTGCAGGGCACACCGTCCGGAAAACATGTGCCAACAAGCTTTACCATGGGGGCGTTCCAGATACTATGATATGTCAAATAACAGGGCACAAGGACAAAAACTCCATTCTTAACTATGCTGGAGCATCCTACAAGCAGCAACAGGCAATGTCTGATATTCTAAATAATCCTGTTCTACAAGATTTCGGGGAGGTCATGAAGGAAAACAGAGTCCATCGTATTAAAAGCCGGACGGGGAACAGCGACAAGGCAGATGCGCATTCGATGTCCTTTAGCAGTAGCTCCAGTACAAAACCATTATTGCCTAACTTGCAGTCTGATGCCAAAGCACTCCTGTATGGGGCTACTATCAATGGAAATGTTCATATTTACATTAACTACAACATTGCAGGAGGACACCAGTCTACGCAAGTGAACCAGGCTAGCCCTAAGATTCCAATTGCTGAAAATTAAATAAGTAAAGTACTACAGACTCGTATAACTCGCATGCCTCTTGAGCCATCCGTCCCGTACTCGTCATGATCGTTCAATACTGGCTATGTACCATCGGATTTCATTTGATGTCTTCGGATATCATCAGGTGCCATTGAATGCCATCAGCGGGGCTTTTCTCAAGATGGTACGACTGCACACATCCACTACCATAGGAAATGCACTACAACTGCTCTGTACGATAAGCACTTAATGTAGTAATTGCATAAGGTTTGGTAGGCTAGTCGTACCAGGGTACATTATTGACCACTTAAATGCAGGGCTACAATGGCATCAGAGTGAGTGATCCCATTACGATTTGAAAGAGTTTACTTTTTCCATCTTGAGAAATGCCTTCCAGTGTCATTTGACACTATAAGATATACAATGTAGTAATCATGATAGTCCTTGGTGTTTTATTACATCAAACGAAGGTCTACTTTGGGATGATCTCAGTCAGCGTTCATCGTATGGATGGCAATATCCTATTTTTTATCTACTAAAACTTCTACTTGTGGTATTCAATATTTCCCCTATAGCACTTTAACTGATGCTTTGGTACCAAACCCATAGGTAGAAATATCCCTAGTCAGTACCTGATAACTTTATAATTCACAAAACATGCATTTACAATTATTTCAGTCATGGGAATTGGCATGAATGTGTGCCTTTTCACTCCTGAAAAGAAAACCCAAATAACGTGTCAAAATTTTGTTGCTACTTTTATAAATCGTCCTTTGCATTCTGAAGCATAATGTCCTTAATTCTTTTTGCATAATTATTCATGTATTTGATTTAAGACTGTATCAGATGCAGATCAGAATGGATAACCTTAGGTGTGGAGGAGCTATAATGGTGACTGACGATCTGCACGAGGAGGGAGGGACGCCGTTCAGGCCCACTGGCGGCCGGAGGAGAAATATACATTCTGGGATTTAAGAGAGTGTTCATTCGGTGTAGGGAGAAGGGAGTGTCACTTTGTACACAGGAGGAGTAGTGAGGTAACAGGAGGCCTCCATGCAGTCTTCTGTCCATGTAGCCCTGGAGGAGGGCACACCGGTGTACCTTTGGTGCTGGAATAGCCTACTAGAGCTGCAGGGGTCGCATGTCAAGGTGTAAATGGCCTATGGTTTATACTCACAGCAGGTACAGGATCATGTGTTAGCCTCATTCTGCATGACAGGCATATGAGAGACAGGATGAATAAAAGAGAGAAGTACTGGAAGAGGTTCCAGAACAGGACCTGGCTAGAGATGTAGCCTTAAGAGCAGGAGGAACGTCCAAAGAAAGCAAGGACAGAGATTTAGGATTTAGGTGAGATATACAGAGGAAGAAGAGACATTATATTTTTATACTTATACTCTGATTATGAACAAGTCTCACAGAAATAACAGCACAATGTCTACAAAAAAAAGCAGGAGGATTGGTATTTAAAGAAAGGTAAGTTGGTTTATGTTAGATAATTATTATTTCCACAGATAACATTGCCCACAATGCAGGGATTGTAGGTGCATGTCTTCACATGGTACATCACCAACATCATGCCCTAGTGACATGCATTATAGTAACAATCAACTGTTAAAATCAACTGATGGAAACTTTTACAGTATAACATCAGAAACTTGTTTGCACAGGTATACCAATTTTTGTGGTTGGTTTTATGGTTGAGTGGCACCAAGATGACCTTAAATATTGTACTGTGCCTTAGTGACCTCTATACCAAGTCAACCTTCACACTCCATATCTAATTGACCTCAAACTGTGTCAGGGCAAGAGAGAGAAAGAGGTAGGATTTAGGGGGGGGGGGAAGGTGGTAGTGTGCAGTGTCAAGCTAACCTAGCATTCTTCAAAATGTCGGTCATGTCGTAGTGATTCATGTTCATGTGAACTATACGCATTCAGATTGAGATTATGCATGTCAGAGCAGCCACACATAAGTAAGTGTACCATTTCAACATGTGATTTCATTTATTGAAAAAGAAAGCCTTTTCACAAGTAAAAATAAAATCATCATAAATTTCAAATTCTTGTACTATTTCATGCACGATTATAGCTTTATTCTAAAAAAACTACGCATCCATTCAAACCAATTCTCCGTCAACCAAGTGTATACATTCATGATCCTTTTTATACGGCCCTAATTATCACGTCATTGGTCAAGGAAGTGCCCAGGTGAAATCCTTTATAGAGAATCAGCAAGAGATAAAAGGGAAAAAAATAGTCTACAAGTGAAGACATAAACACAGTAGAATGGAGCGCTGGGGGCAATTTGTAGAGGCCAGGTCAGGGTAGCATGGTTAGTGACAAAAGCACAAGGTCTGAGCTGTCACAGGCCAACCAAAGTAACATGCTCGTGGTATAAGTGTCGAAAAAAGGGAACTCTCGAGGACAGTGTTAGTGAAATCTAATTTGGTTCTAGCTGAAGGTTAGTGGAACTTCCTCTCCCCTCTATGGATAGACCTCCAATGTCCTTATTTATTACACTATCGGCCTTGAAAAAATACCCCTATACCTGTCATAACATACTCTTATAATGTTCAGCTCAATGTAAGATTATGGCCCATCTCTATGTAGATTTGGAATATATAATCTTCTAATACCCTACCCCCCTACATTATGATATAATTTCCAAGTTTTATCTCAAGTTCTCCCTCCTAGTAAATGATCAATCTCCCTTTAGTGAATGGCTGTTGTATGCTAACCGAGCACATAAATATACATATTCCTCTGCTGGTTCCTGCTGACTATACCATATACTCCTGCTATCTATAGGGGTGAGGCAGGAACCAGGAGCAGACAAAATGGCCGCCTCTCATAGGTAGAGCAATAACCTCGTCAGGCATGTGGACAGTTGGACAACTCTTACTGCCAGCAGCTATCTAGATGTAATGAACTTGTCAATGGGCTTCCTAAAACTGGACCTGAAAGCAATGTTTCCATATCTAAAGAAAAAAAAGACCAATTCTTAGTTTGCTGTTGATCCACCTCAGTCTATAGGCCTACTACCTTAATCATTTGAACAGCAAAATTCCTAGAATAGGAGCATGAAAATCTAAGGAAGGGGAAGTCGCCTCTATATCACACCCAATCTGACCGTGGGTCTCCTTCATATTCATATTGCTAATTGCATTATAGTAACAGATTGATTAGTAATACATTGTTCCTTGAACTTAGATAATAATCATTTTCATCTTTTTCAGTTTTTCTTCTGAGGGCTGCGTTAAAAACTTCATAGTGGACATCTACAATCTTCAATAATGGAGGACACAACAAACTGGTGCTATTACCGGTGTGCAACTGAAATGCAAATGAGGCTGTCTCGGTGTCGCTTATTGACAATCTTCATTTGTGTTTTGATCCCCATCCTGGTCTGCCACTCATATATGTTCTACTTCTTCTATCTACCACGCTACCTTAGGTAAGTTAAGTTTGATTTCTTTAACCCCTTAACTATTCATATGTATAGTTCTTTGAGTTTTGTGTTCATTTGAAATCATAATGTATAATGGCAACCCTTGGAGGATGTATTCTGAAATGTGCTCTGTTTTCCCTCTTTGAGACTAGCGGGCTCCTAATAAAATGATAAAGCAGAACTTTATTGAAGAGTGGTCAAAAGAGTTGGCTGAGTATCATCTCAATATTGGCACTTATAGAGGCTATCTGAAGGGGGAAGACAGTGTAGAGTTAGTAAATATCGACTTTGAGTTATCATTCTTTATGAGCCCTACTTTAGCTGAGGTACTACTTTACCTGACCACACCAATCATCCCTGTCCATAGGTTCAGAATGATGCATGAATGCAGCCCTGACGCAGCAAGATAGGGTGAGCTGCTGGAGGGGGGGGGTCATGATTTAGAGGGATATGGCTCCTTTATCTCACGATTCTGGCCTCTACAGTGCCTTTTTGGTCATAACCCCCATGCGTTATCAAGCTATAACCCTACTCTGAGACCTTTTGTTCGTCTTCAAGAAGGTGCTGGTTTTAATCTGGACATGTTAATAAATTGGCGAAGCATACAAAGTCAACTATGCCACAGTATTCCAGTTAAAACCGTTTAGGGTTCAACGGGGAATCGATCCCCAGCTGCTGTGGCAGGAGGCGAGCTCGCTGTCCACTATACCAAGCTGACTGGTGATACAAAGCAATGTACATCAAGCATTTGAAAAAGTTGTCCGACATACCTGATGTTTACATACCTCGTTAGCATAGAATCAAATGATGGAAGGTGGAGTTATTAACAGGGAAACATCGTTAGATATCCTATATGAACATGCCATGCTTAATTTCTCCATTTTTCTTTGAAATAAATAAGAATCCAATGATTTTCCATAGCGATATGTCTCGGCACCCGCCATTGCAGCTTGCTGACCGGAAAGTAGGTCAGGTACATCCGGGGACCTCCCCGCTTCGTAAACAAGACGCAATGGCCGTGTACCGGGCTGTGTGCGTTGGATTGCTATGGAAAATCAATGGATTCTCATTTATTTATAAGAAAATTGATACAAATATACAAAACCAGAGATTGTATATTTGCTGGCTTTAGAAGTACAAGAGCTGGCATGCTTGGATTATACCCGAAAAATGTGTGTAAAGGTGGAGGTATGTTGGGCAGAGTGACAACATGGCCACGACAGCTGGCAAACCATGCGGATCACATGCACTTAGAAAATGTCTTCTCATGGATTAATTCTGGGGTTATAAGGTAAGAAATTAATACATAATGGATGAATATGTTAGTTAAATGCATTAATCCATGTTATGAGACAGCACTCATGGGTTTATGGTTCAATATTCCTCTCCCGCTGCGCAGTCGTGGAATATTGAACCATAAACCCACGAGTGCTGTCTCATAACATGGATTAAACGCTATTTCATACACTAGGTGTAGTATAGTCATGGTGTAGTATAAGTCATTGGGAGTAGAGGGCGCCACCGTGTGGGAGTGAGTTAGACGGATGGCTCTGTGGATTGCTGCGCGGCCCCTATAGGCCTGGGGTGCCTTGGCAGCACTTGGCAGATCCAGAGAGAACGAACGCAGAGAGAGAGAGGGACGGACGTGCGGTGACAGCTCCCTGTCCACACCAGTCCAGTGAATATTGATTGACGAGTAAAACACGACCTACAAGAAAAGAACCTGAGTTGCTCTTTATTAATGGGGACATACCATCCGACAACCCCACAGTGGTGCCGTGACCAGGATCTTGTAATTAGGTCAGCTTGTTAATCACTGGCTGGTGTGGCTGAGGAAGAGAAGGAAGAGCAAAATAACGGGCAAGACTCGCACGTGGCTCGTGAAGTGTTCAAGTCCTTCGAATAATAAGATGGCTGTCTCGGAATTCATAAAGAAGTGAGTAGGGAACACATGAATTAAGTGCCTAATTAGTGAATGAGAGAGTAAGTGCCAAGTAATTAAAGTGCCAAGTAACCAAAGTGCCAAGTAATTAAAGTGCCAAGTAGCCAAAGTGCCAAGTAATCAAAGTGCCAAATAACCAAAGTGCTATAAATGACTGAAACTGCCTCAGAAGTCTATTCACATGGAGCTGTACTGTAAATTGGAAATCTAAAGTCTTCTCTCTCTGTTCTATAGTAAAGGGAGGTTGATATGTTTTATGTATAGAAAGTATCGGGTGTGTCCCTGACTGAAGGTCAAACTTCCGTTGTTGTCACACCTCTGTTATCAGAAGCAGACGGCAAGCACCGGGTCAGCTATCTGGATGCCATGGTAACAGTACTAAAGTTACCCAGACCGGGACTGTATTGTAGTAAACACCCAACCACTTTAGCTGTTTGTTTCAAGTAACCTGTATCTTGGATATAACAAGTGACTTAGGACCATTCATTTAAAATTTGGTTTCATTCAATTGTCCAATTAAAGGTGTTATTAGTAGACTGCTGTGCGCTATTTATTATGAGATATTGTAAGTGTGTTATTATAAGGACAATATTGAGAAATTAGTATCGCTTGTTAAGAAGTTGAGTGATAATTATCTAATGGATAGTACTGATGTATGCAGTGAGATGTGGTATTGGAATTAAATGTTTAAGGGGCTGGATTACTATATTAGTGAACTGTAGAGGCCTTTATTCTGTACAAATTGGTCCTAGCTGAGAAGCTCAAAGCTAGCCCTTTCCAGCTGTGTAGACTGGCTAAATAATTCTATTTCACTGAGTAGCTGACTCAATGTTAAAAAGTGTCTCTGCCAGAGGTCAGATCGGGGCCACTACTTCCTCAAACACAGAATGGATATATCACTTGTGTGCTGGTGGTTGTCTTGGCAACCAGTACAAGTTCAGACACTACCATACCAGGGGTAGACTTGAATAGTGCCTTGTTATCTCACTGTGTGTATACATGTATGCATGCTAATTAATTTTGACTTCTATTGCAGGGTTTTGTTTATCATTTCTGTCAACTGTGGTTATGTAATTAATAGTCGTTAAGCATATTGGGGCTAATTGACATTAATTAGTGATAATTGGTGTTAAAATCAATAATTGCATAAAATAAGAAAAACGGGTTCAGCTTTTTCATAATTGAGCCTACATGCAAAAGTAAAATGAGATAAAGTAATTATTTGTAAAAACCAGGTCAATTAGACCCCAAAAATTTCGGACTCGTCAAGCTCATTTTTCATAATTATTGAATAGTATATCATTCATAGATTACAAATATATATAGCATGGTACACTCTGGCAAAGGATTAAAGTTTAATTGGCACTAACGAGCTGGCAGAGTGGAGCTGTAAATTTTGCCTGCGATCAATGGTGAGTGAAGTTTTATATTAAGGTGATCATCCCAAGCCAATATTTAATAAAGCAGTGGATGATTGCCAAGGGGTGGCTAAGCATTGGCGAAATAACAGAGTCATCTAGTGGCAGAATCTAAAAGTAAGAGTTAGAGTGTAACAAACTCAAGGGGGTGAGTTAGCTGGGTAAGTCTGTTAGTTTGTGTTAGCTGTTTAGTCTGTGTAGAGTAGAGATTGGGATGGATGGCGGCCAGCTTGTTCCTGCAGGTCTGGTCAGGCATACAGCTCTGCCATCTAGGAGTCTAGGCTAGAAGTAGGAATAGCCAGAACCTTGGAGCCCTGTGGTGAGTAAGTATAGCATTAGGGTTGGATTGATGAAGGTCTCCTGGAACCAAAACTAAAAACACCATAGTACTACTGCCACCACCTGGTAGGAAGGGTATAAACTATAACAGTTGAGACTAGTGGTTCCAGCTTTTGCCACTAGGGGGAGGCTCTGTGTATGATGATGTCAATAGTGGCACTGGTAAGCACTAGGGGTCCTTTGTGTTACCTGGTGTCTGTATGTGAGGCACATAGGCTTACTTAGAGAAGAAGTTAGGGACATTTTTTTTTTTAGATTGAGACACATTAAAGTATAGTGAGAATAAAATACAATGGAGGAGCTACAGAGACTTCTTGCGGATCGGGAGGCCCGCCTGAACCAACAGCAAGGGGCTATGGATGTGCTACAGCAGAGTGTAACGCAATTGCAAGGGCAGTTGGCGGCTGCACAGGCCCCTGGCGAGGGAGAGGTTGTGCGATCAATAAATCGCATGAGCAAGGAGCTAGTGGTCTCTCAGTTGCTTTCGGGGGTACCTCAGTACAAAGGCGATCCACGAGGGTACAGGGACTGGGTACGAACCATCGAACGGGCAGGAGTTGCTACAGAGGATGCCGACGAGATAAGGATCCGTCTGGCTGTATGTTCTGCTAAAGGTCCTGTCGGTGACTTCATTACTCGATATATGAGGGACGACCGAGTGACCACTTGGGCTGAACTGGAAGAAGAGATAAAACTTCGATTCGCAGACGAACCAGATGAGAGTATATCCGCTGGGTTGCTTAGAAGAATCAAGCAACGTACTGGAGAGAGTGCTGCCTTCTTCGGAGAGAGGATAGTGACAGTAGCCTCTGAGGCGTTCCCAGAGCATGCTATCGACAACCCGATCATAACCACCATGATGATAGAGGCTTTTATCGATGGGGTATTGGACCCTGGGACATCTAAGAAAGTTCTTAGACTGAAAAAGGATGGCAAAATAAAGAGGATAGAAGACGCTGTAAGGGTGGCCAAAGATGATGTCGACGTGGCACAGCGGATAAAAGCGCGAAGGGGGGATATTCCCACCCCAATGGACGTTGACCCCATACAAGGCCAGGGTAGAGGTCAAAACCCGTCGGGGAATCATGGTCAAGGTCAAGGTCAAGAAAAGTCTTGGGGTCGGGGTCAAAGAAAAACAACCTTGGCATGTTACCAGTGTGGACAGAAGGGTCATATGAGAAGGGATTGTCATAGCATTATGTGCTACGCGTGTAATGGGTATGGTCATATGGCACGAAACTGTCCTGTGCTTAAGGAAAGGTGGCACCAATCGCAACCATAGGGGTAGCAACTTTGAGTAAAGCAACAAACAAGAAAAGAGATAGGAAGTTATCCTACAGAACAAAGAAGAGACGAAGCATAGTGGTGTGTTTTTGCTGTATGGCATCTGGGCATATTTCGAGAGACTGTCCTAAGGACAGTATCAACAGCAGATTAAACAACATACCTCACAGTCTGCACATGAGAAGAAGTCAGGAAGAATGGAAAGTGCCTGCACTAGGAAAGAACATCCGTCGTGCTGCACTTGCTGCCTCACCGTCGGGGGAAGACGTTCCTACCGGCGATGATAGTAGTGACTGGAGTGACCGTGACTGTATACCCCTCTCAAGATGGCGAGATACCGGGGATAGTCCTAGTGACTGGAATAGTTCAGAGTGTGTGCCTCTTGCACGTCTTGTAGAGCCAGAAGCAGTGACTAATACTGCACCGGAAGTAGTGGAGGGAACTGATCAACCCTCTGCTCTTCCACCACCTGCCTCATCAATGATGCAAGAGGGAGCCAGAAGCATAAGTAGTAGGATAGTGAGATATCTATATACATTAGAGGAAGGCACGTGCATTAAATGTTTATATACAGGGCGGGATGATTATCCTATGCTCTGGAATAGTTTATCCCTTGGAAAGACTGAATAGTCTATCCTTGTAAAGCAGCAGTTGAAGAAGGCTGATTAGCTAACTGCATAATATTAAGGTAGAAGAGAGAAGAGAATATTCATAAGGGTACAATTGAAGAGAGAGAAAATCAAAATGAATCTATTTATCAGACTTGTAGCGATGGGGAGCTGAATAGCTCACTCTGTAGCGCAGTGGATGAAATTCCCAACAAGTCCAATATTATGAGTGGAGTAGAAGGTGAAGAAGAAGTCAAAGAAGTAGAAGTCATGAAGGGTAAGAGAGAAGGAGAGAAAAGAGAAAAAGAGAGTAGAGAGAGAGAGGTGAATCTAATAGGAAATTATGAAATTCGCAACAGTAGGCTGAGAGCCTACTACTGCACCCAATAGAATAGCAGGCTGAGAGCCTACTATTACATACAATAGCACATAGGTGTGTCTGATCAGAGTGTTATCTCTTACAGACTCCTACTCATCATCGTGTTGTCCGCTGGCGTGCTAGGAATTCAAGCAGAGAGAGAGACCCAGAACATAGAACATGTGTTCTTCAGAGACAAGGCTGAGGTTTATACCACTAGGTCAAGGTGGATCGTTGGCCTAGTCATCGATTTCCAGGCATACAAACGGTATATGGTATTCACAAACAAAACCTTAGAGGAAACTTTTAGGGTAACCCAGAGAGGAAAACTACATTTCGATGGCTTGTACTTCAGTAGTGCATACAGGAAGGAGGAATTAAGCAGGATCAATGCCACTGTTACAGCAGAGAGATATACAATGGCCCAGTACTATATCACTCTGAGGTCACAACTTCAAGAGCTCATTATTCTTCAAGAACTACACAATAGAAATTGGCTTGACTTTACAGAGATTCAGAAAATAGGGCACAGTGAACTTGAGGTTATAAGAAATGAAAACAGACAGACAGTAAGGGAGAAAAGATCACTTGCCATTCTGGCAGGTATAATTAGTGGGGTAGCTTTCTATAGGACAGAGCAGTTGAGGTCAGAGGTGAACAATCTGAGAGATAATCAGGAAACAATTAGAACAGTTCTTAAAGAGAGCCTCTCATTGATAAACCTGACTAGACTTGAAGTAAGACAAAATCGCTTGGCGATAAATAAGGTCATAGAAGGCCTAGGAGAACTAGTTGAGGTTGTAAATAAGGCTTTGATACCTATGCAGAGATTTCTAGTTGTCTACCCACAAATCCAGACAAATATAAATAGGGTATGAGATTTGATATCTGCTGAAACAGCTATGATCTCAGAGCTACATAGAAAAATCACTAAATTATCAACAGGCGAATTGTCTCCTACCATTCTTCCAGCTCCTGAACTTATTGAAATTTTGAAGAGAATTGAAGTCGAAATTCCACCCCAGTTAATGTTACCTCAGGACCCAAGAGAGAAACCCTTTTATTATTATACCATTCTTAAAACTAACACTTTGGCATTAGAAGATAAACTTATTGTTGCAATTGATATACCTTTGCTAGATGTATCTAGGAAGTTAAGAGTAAAACAGGCTATTACATTACCTGTACCTTATGAATCGACCAACTTGACGGCTCACTATGATCTTGAATTCGAAAATTTCGCTGTGTCAGAGGATGGTAGACAATATGTGGTGTTGTCATTATTAGACCAGTTAAAATGTGACCAACCAAATATAAATTATTGTAGTCTGACATCAGCAATAGAAGAAACCAATAGACATCGATATTGTACATTGGCATTGTATCAACGCGACAATAGAAGAATAAGAGAATTGTGTAAAGTTAAGGTTACAAACAAGGTAAAATTACCAATAGCTAGATATGTATCAAAAGGTGAATGGCTCGTGGCAACAGATAAATCATTCAATATTAGAAAACTGTGTGTTGGACAAAAGGAAGAAGTGTATCTTAGTGTCGCGCCGCCATATAGTGTTGTCTCTCTGGAAACAGGTTGCCGAGCATTGTCTGATCTATTGGAATTACCCATTTATTTTGAAGAGCGCACAGAATATTCAGTAGCCCGCGAAACTCGAATAACTACACCTCCTAAAAATTTCAAAATGCAGGACATGACTATCTGGAAACCTATTCTTGATAAGGGTTTTAAATTGGAAATTGACATAGAAAAATTAGGACCTGTTGATGATAAATCTATAGAAGACTTGGTAGACCAATTAGATAATATTAAGTATATAGACACTTCCTATGTTCCGTATATCGTTATAGCTGTCATAATTGTTGTAATATTGATTATAATAGCCATATTATGCTGTAAAAGACAATGCCTGTTAAGAATGTTGGTAAATAGGATACAAGGGCGACTCAACAACAAACCTGAGGGTCAACAAGGAAGGGCTGATTATGTGGAACTGGGTTGTCTACAGTCACCAGTGCCGAGGCCCAGAGACACTCAATCAATGGCCTCTGTGTATAATGAACATTCATCCTCCAGAGACCCTGAGGTATTGACGAGACAAGGAAGGAGTCTCCCTGTGCCTCCAGAAGTCACACCTCTCGTGATTGCAGAAGCTGAGGCACTCTACCAACCTAAATCTACAACTCCACAACCTCAACCCAAGCGTAGAACTACTCTTACCATGAGGAAGCAGTGACTTAACATTGTATGGCACTAATAACTTGTGTGAGCCTTGTGTTCTCTTTCACTTTATGGCACTGATAACTCTCATGTGTTTCCTCTCAGTGGCACTTATTAACAATAGTGATATTTTGGCACTAAATGACAATATGGCACTTTAATGTGAACTAATGAGTGTTGCAGGAGAAGAGTACTGGGTTACGTCACGGAAGTACAGCGCACTGTGGACAATGACGATAACAAGCTGCACCAGAGCATGAGTATGCTGTTGTGCGTATATCTGGCGACTATTGAAATATAGGACCCGAAACATGCATGGAAATGCATATCATATGGAACTTTTATTACAGACTATGAACTGAGTGCTATATAGAGAACTTTTATTGCAGAAGAGACATTGAGAGTGGTGTTGAAGATTATGATGATTGTTATAGTGAGAAGTTTATTTTATATGAAGTGGTGGATCCAATATATATTCCAGTATATGACATCTTATATATCTATTGCTTGACATACCGCTGATGATGTGTTATTCATATCCACTATTGGTAATGTGGACACATTTATATTATCAATGTATCAGCGACGATTTATTATCCACATATCAATCTATTCATTTATTGGTGACGATGATATGTAACGCAAGTTCTTCACATGAAGATATGATCAGGAGGTTTTGATATGATTTATCATTTTGATGACTGTATACATCGTTATGACAACAAATATTATTGTATATGGTTTGGTGTGGATATGGCTGAGTATAGACGTTTTTAACTGATGTTAAAAACTAGTGGGTAGGGAAGGGGTGTAGTATAGTCATGGTGTAGTATAAGTCATTGGGAGTAGAGGGCGCCACCGTGTGGGAGTGAGTTAGACGGATGGCTCTGTGGATTGCTGCGCGGCCCCTATAGGCCTGGGGTGCCTTGGCAGCACTTGGCAGATCCAGAGAGAACGAACACAGAGAGAGAGAGGGACGGACGTGCGGTGACAGTTCCCTGTCCACACCAGTCCAGTGAATATTGATTGACGAGTAAAACACGACCTACAAGAAAAGAACCTGAGTTGCTCTTTATTAATGGGGACATACCATCCGACAACCCCACATAGGGAGGGGGACGGCATACTCCCATAAGTGTGTTTATTACAGTGCTTACGACCTTATGGTCATATTGCTTGTGGGAAGAGAAAGGGGTAGAGAGCATCTGTACATGTATGTACATTGGTGTGTGCAACATTCCTCACCTTTGAACATTGTAGGGATTGCAATGCAAAAAGAGTATAGGGTTGTTTGGTACGGGGTGATGTGCTTCTGTTCGCAGTTACCGCTGGAATGACACTTTTTTGAAAAAGTGCCCTTTTATGTGCCTGTCATGTGACCACAGTTGACCAATCACAGCAAGGTTGTGTTGCTATGGTTTATGTTTGGAGGAACAGTTGTTAAGGTAGCAAATTTTGAATCCTCTGATTGGTTCCTTCTCCATGGGGAATAAATAGAGGAACCGGGCGGTTTCACCTAAGGGGATCTTCAGACTGCTTTGAAATAAAAATTATTTCTCCACTCTAGGCAGGCCTAAAATTTCGAAAATAATCTGGCGGTACCCTCATCGCATGGGATAGAGGGGGGGAATGTTATTACTTGAAAATAAGTTATTTTCTGGTGTAATAAAAATCCATTTTATTTACCAATAATTTTTAATTTTTGGCTGTAGATCTAGTCAAAAAATTGAGTTTGTGGTCTGGGTAAATTTACGCGGGTAAATTTGTGGGGTTGACAGGAGGGGTTATTCTACGAGAATTAGCCCCTACTATAAGGAAAAATTCTATTTGACTGTGAGAGCAGCTCCACTAGGGAGATTGGTTAACTCTACGTGGCAATCACTCACTTTCAAGTAGTAGGTGTCATCTAATGGATGCCTGGGTCACTCACATTAATGCCCCCGGGGGCATTTGTATGGAGTCGTTGGATCCAATTAAATTCAATCAAGTCCCTCAGCTTTTTGGGATTTGGAAAGGGCATAGATAAAGTCCACAACATGGATGGTCAGGTCCTTGTGTTTGTCATCTTTACCCCTTTTCGAGCAGGAATTCATGTGACGCGCTACTTCACTCTTGGAGAATTCTTTTCTGCTGATTTTGCCATAATGATCGCAAAATCTTGTTTTGATGGCGTTTTCAGTTTGACCTACATACTGGATGCCACAGATTTTGCATGTGATGCAGTACACCAAATTGGTGCTCGAGCAGCACACGTTGTATTTACTGGTATAGGTCTGGCCAGTGACAGTACAGGTGATTCTGCCACTCCTGTCTAGTTGTGGACAATATCTGCATTTTGGCCATGATAGACACCTATTTGAGTTCGGCTTGGGGGTTAATGGGCCCTCAGGTCAGAGTTTGGCATGGACTAGCAGGTCTCTCAGGCCTTTGGGTTTCCTGAAGGTATTAGCACAGATCTTCTGTTGCGCTGACAAGCACGGTAGAAACTCTATGCTACAAAGGCCGGGGGATATCCTCTCAGGACAAAATGTTTGCCCCGTTGGATACAATGATAGAGGAATTTCTTGTCATCTGAGCATATATGTCGTATACATAGGAATTGACCATAGGGAATTCCTCGATGCTGTGACGTGTGTGTGCAGATCTGAAGTGCAAATATGAGAAGCTGTCTGTGGGTTTTGTGTACAGATCAGTTTCTATTTTGCCTTCACCATTTATAGAGACAGTCATAGCCAAAAAGTCCACTTTTGTGGTCGAAGTGACTACAGTGAATTTTATGGTTTGTTTAGATATATGGTGAATTTATCTAGTTCTTCTTGACCATGTGGCCATATGAAGATATCATCTATAAATCTGACCCACATGAGTGGTTGAAGTTTATAGGTATATACTTTAGATTCCTCATCTAAAGTGCCAAGAATACAGGCCTTGGGTATAGGGCCTAAATCCTGTAATTTATTGAGGAAGTCAGTGGTGTCCCTCAAGTAGGACCGAGTTTTGGACAAAAATGGTCTCAGATAGTAGTCTACTAGGCAAGAGATTTTCTCTGTGGGGCAGCCATTAGCAGATACTAAACAAAAAGAGTATAGGGGGTGAACACTATTTAATTAAACCAAAACCTCACCAATAATCACTACAATGTCAAAGACCTAGACAATCTGATCACTAAGATAAATGTTTTATCCTGCGATATTAAGATTTTATCATATTACTCTGCGGTTTGAAAAAAGGTAGGCAATGAACAAGAAGGTGTTTTATCCATTCAAGGCCAATGAAGTTAAACATGAGATCAACTTTGTCTCAGGCAATACTATACTAGTAGGTATATTGAGATTTGACCAAATTTCTGGGTGAAATTTTCACACACATCTTTTCAACGGATTTAAATATGTGCATGAAATATGCGAAATATTATGTACTGAGATCACCAACTAAATGATAGTTTTCTTATGCTTTTTATTTTCAATTAGAATGGTACTGATAGATGTATTTAGGAATATTGCCAATGCCATGAGATGAGGGAAACAGTAGTAATCTCTTATAGTGAAATGAGGTTTCTGGTTTGAGCCCACCTGGGCCCCATCTAGATTAGGGACAATTTCAGAAATTCCATCACCTAGAGGCATTTTTAAGTACAAGGCGGCAACAGCACTATTCTGGGTAATTTGGGTATGCTGAACAAGAAAATTCCTGTAGCCAAGCCCAAAAATGGCCGCTTCTGGGTCAAAATGCCAAAAACAAAATGGCTGTCATTTAGCTTTGAAAATATCAGAAAACACACTACATGTATATTCATCATTCATAGCCTTGTTATGCCTCAAAATGAAGGGAATGAAGAGACCAGACTACATCAAAGACTTTTCAGGCTGTTGGTTCAATTCCCATCATCAAAAGTTCCGAAAACAAGATGGCCACCTTGAATTTTTGAGAAAAATCCATAAACCACACAATGCTCAGGATTACCCATAATGTGATACCTCAAAATGAAGGGATTTAAGAGCCTAGACCAATTGTGGTCATTATCAAGGTACCCAACCATTTGGTGATGTCCGAATGTTAATGCTAAAAGCAAAATGGCTGCCAGGCAGTTTTGAGAAATATCAGAAAACACTGCATCAATTATTACTGATCTTGTTATACCTCAAAATGAAGGGAATAAAGAGACCAGGTAATTTCAAGGAATTTCCAGGCTGTTGATTCAATTTCAAAAGTCTTAAAAACAAAATGGCTGCCTTGACTTTAAGAGAAAATCAAGAAACTGGCCAATGCTTAGCACAACCCATCATGTGATACCTCAAAACGAAGGGATTTAAGAGCCTGGTCAAGTCCTGGCTATTAGCAAGGTAGTAAGCCATTTCAAAGCAATCAAAATTTAAATGTTAAAGGAAAATGGCTGCTGGTCAGTTTTGAAATATATGATATTATCATGAAGCACTCAATATCCATCTTGCTATATCTCCACATATAGGGGATGATTTAAGAAAATCTAGACAATATACAATGCTCAAAATAATCTGAAAATGAAGGAATGTATGGGCCTATACTACTGACCATAATCAAAATGTAAACAGACTGATCTTTACCCCAGACTTTGCTAAGTCAAAGAAAACAAAGCTGGTTACAAAGGCCTCACTGCTAAGAGAAATTACACCAACAAAATCCAAACAGGATTGGAACATGTTTAAGTACCCTCCCTATCACACAAGGAAAAAAGACTGAACAAGAATTTGGTCTGTTAAAGGTTCTATTTAGCTTATGCTTTGTACATTTCTTTTGGGGAGCTGGGTTTTTGTGTAAATAATACTTGGCCGTTTCAATAGCAACGAACCACTACATATCCCTGTATTCTAGGGTTCCAAAAAGTACCAAGCTTTATCCTACTACATCTAATCATTCAAGTGTGTGGCTGATAGCTAAGTCAAAGAATATCATCATGGTGTAATACAGCTGTAGCCATATTTACCTGCATATCTATGAGACTTCCCATGCAAAGAAAATTTGTCTCACAATATGCACATCAAATTTAAACCCCCTAACTTGGCCTGATCCTATAAACAACCTCTTGAGTCATATTTTGAGCACTCAAATACTGTTCAATACACCAGCCAGAAGTCCCATCTAAAACTGAGCCTGATTCTCCAGGGGTCCTTTCTCATATAGAAGCTATACCTTATCCCTGATCTGCAAAATGTACTGTTATGACCATTTGCACTCATGTTCATTAGTTTCAATATCCTATATGAGTGTACATTTTAGAGTATGCAGCCTTTTGGTTTATCTGTTTCTGGCAAGCACTCAAGTCTATTTCAATGGGCTAGGAACCAGCGACGAAGCAACTCCTTTTTATATATAGGGTAAATAACATTTGCATACACCCCCATATCAATTATTCTTTTTTTCTAGAGAGTCCGCTCTCACTGGAGCATAGGGAAAAGAGCATAGGGAATACCCTAAAGCCATTTTGTTTTACCATGGACCAACAGCTAATTGATGACTAGTTAATATCTCTCCAACTGATCCTTTCCCAGGAGCCATGTATTCCATGACGCACTCCTCCTTCTCTGCCAAAACCATACTAACCATCTTCTAAAAAAATCAACTAACCACCTAACCAAGATCCCATCTTCTATGAATAACATATGATGTATTGTAAGGAATATCATAGAAACCTATGGGTAACAAGTGATAATTTTCCACAGAACCAGATAACAATCCTGCCCTAAGGCAATTAAATCACTAATCCCAATTCTTAAGAATCTGCAGCAGAACTGTTAAAAATTCCTTCATTTACAGGTATAATTTGAAAATGAATGAATAGGAATTAAACCTCCATATTTCCAGAATAAACCAAAAAAGGCCAGTTCATTTTTTTCTATTTCATCAACATTACAAATAGCTCTACTCGCATTACTTATTGTTACCAAAATCCTTTCATTTTAAGGTACATGTATAACATGATGGGTAATGATGCGCACACCAGAATTTCCTGATCTTCAGAAACTTCAGAAGTGGCTGGGGGGGGGGTGGTAACACTTCAAAAGAAAGACCAGAATGGTAAATGTCTGAAATAGCCCTGGACATCTCTCTGTCTAATTCATTTTGAAGTATAATAATGCGAGGAATGATAGGGATTGTGCTTTTTATGCATATGGTTTGTCTCAAAACCGACTGGCAGGCAACTTGTTCTTGACAATTTGAATTTTGATTTTGATGACATAAACAAATGGCTTGGCACCTTGATAATGACCAGAACTGGTCCAGGCTCTTAAATCTCTTTATTTTGAGGTAACACATGATTGCTAATGCTGAGCATTGTGCAGTTTTTGGATTTTCTCAAAAAAAAAAAACGATTCAGAGAAAAGGTGACTTAATGTTACAATTTTAGGGAGCATATTTAAAGGTTTATTTTGGGGAGATTGTAGATGCAAAGATTTTGAAGAGCCCCCGAACCCCCAATCAAATTTTTGCATCTACAATCTCCCCAAAATAAACCTGTAAATATGCTCCCTAAAATTGTAACATTAAGTCACCTTTTCTCTGAATCTTCAAAGGACCCGGCATGTGGGCAGACGTAGTAAGAGATACAAGTTAGCAACCTAACGCACCCTTCATGACCTACTTTCGCAGGTGGTCCCCTGTCATTTACCATTTAGCTTTTAGCATAAAAATGATAATGTGATTCATAAAGATCTCATGTCACAATAATTCTATATCTAAACCAAAAAATGTATATCACTGCTTGAAAATTGTCCTGTAAATAGTGTCGTAGACACCCTTATTGTAGCATAATGATTTGTATAAGTCATTCCCTTTTTGCCTTTCTTGTATGAATCAATAGACTGCTCCTCTATCACGTGAGGTACATGATCCCATTGCAAAATGGGACTCATGTAGTATAGCAGCATCAAGAGATGAGGGGAAATGAATCTTATTCAACGAAATATATAGGAAAAAGTGAAAAAAGTAAAACCCTATGCCAAAGTCATTTTAATGCATATTTCCATGAAAATACTTGTGTTAAATCAATGTTGATTTGAGTCCACGAAATGGAGTTAAGCTGAACCATCTTTGAACGTTTCTTCTACTAGGAAATGACGTTAATTTAACGTTGAAATAACCTTATTGTGTTACCTGGGGGGTAATAGGTGTGCCTCAAAGTGGGCTGCCCACTTAGAACCCATTCCTTGGATAGATATCATAGAAAATCTAATTACTCCACTTTTTCCAAAATTTTGAACCTTGAAAATGTGCTGCTTACCCCCCCTGCCCTCTGCCCCCGTTGTTGAAGGAGACTCCCATAATACTCTCCATATCTTCATAATATGGGAGAATCGTCACTTTGAAGTTAGTTGCCATGGCAGGGCAACCTGGCCTAGCATAGTACCATGCTGGCCTTCAGCTTCATAGATCCTCCCAATGGGATGCATATTTCAATTCAACATACCTGAATTTTTTAAAAATTGAATTTCGTTTATTTATACTGTACAAGTATAGGACCATGTCCTGTCTTGCAATCATACAGTGCAATGAAAATTTAAAAAGAATAGTGCAATATATCAAACGAGACATAAGGCAACAAAATTATGATAACTATAAATCAAGGACTGATCAAGATGTCTATGACCAGTCCAGTTGCCAAATATAGACAACAACAACCATAGAGCTAGATATTTATGGCTTAAAGCCCAATAAAAATTATGAAAAGAGACATAGAGAAGTCTCTTGTTTAAGTTATATTGATACATAGTACATATACAGAATTGGACCAGATGTTATTAGTCCTGCACAATGTTGGTGTGCAATGTTATGGGCAAGATCTTGATTGCCCAAGACACAATGTTGGTGTGTCTTATTGAGCATCTAATGAGAATGGGTACAAATGGTAATTTGGAGTAGGGGCATGGGGAAAGGGGAGGGTGGATAAACCATCGCCCAGTACCCGCAGCCAATGTGAGTCTAAACAGTAATTTGAAGTTGATTTATTCCACCTCTGGAATTGAGTTTTAGAGTCGCAATTCCTGTGAATTACTACCTGTGAGTTCCAGAGGATGGGTAGCCTATAAGCCAAGCTTTTCCTATATATGGGGTTTTTGGGCCATACTACAGTAAGTAGTTTACCATCATGTGACCTGGTCCTAATGTCTCTATGGTCAAGATTTTCTGGACATAAAGTGAGATCAAAAGCAGCACTTCTTTCATGGGTGAGCCTTCTATGGGACAGTGTATCAACCTTTCCATTTTCTTGCAATGTCACAAGAGGCAGCCTCTCCCTGTTATATACAGTTTTTAAGCCTCTATCTATCGCACCTTGTACATTGTCCAGTAAAGTTTTATTAGTACAGGCATAAATAATATTAGCATAATCAACCGTAGGTAGTATCATACATTTTAACACTTTAAGTGCAGATTCTTCTGTAATGAGGTTACGGGTTTTCCTAAATATATATGTTTTCTAATTGATATTTCTAGTGAGAGTTCTTGTATGTAATTTGATATACTAAAGGAAATCAAGCGTTTATTGGGGGAAAGCTCTATATAAGATATAGTTGGGCCATCTTGTTTTAAAGTTCAGGATTCCCAGCTGAGTAAGCAAGTGGTAACCATATACCAACCACTTTGCCAACAGCGCGGTGTCATCCGTTCACCAATCACAGCTGCAGTAAACGTGGAACATTGTAGTTGTTGGCGAATCAATTGTCTCAATTCAGTTTGCCCTGTTAGGACAGCCCAATGTGGTATGTTTCGAGATGGTACCTATGGGAACGTTCAACAATCACGTCACTGCTTTGGGGGTGGGGGTCCTTGGGTTCCTCTATATATATTTCATACAAAAACAGTGACAAAGGGTTGGGTGGGTCCTGAAAAATAGCTAAATAACAGTGACATAATTGTTGAACGTTCCCTATCGAGTCACAGACAGACATATCTGGGGCCATTCAAACCATGATAACATCCTTCAAGATCTACAAGAATTTGGAAAAAAAAAACCTAAAGATACTGTCCCTGTGCCATATAATCATGAAAAGGGCAATGTCCAACTTTATTATCATTGGAGAATTTGGTCCATTATAATTCTGGGATGCTCCGACTTTCAGGATACTACATGCTGTGCTGCCACTGTTTCAATGCATCAATATTGCATTAATGATCCAGATTTTACTGCAGTTGCAGGTGGTGAACGGACCGACAACGCACTGTGTAGGCCATGTGCCATCCCAATCGTTAGCCCAAACTGGGCTATCATCTTGGGAAAGGATCCATGCCAGATATGGGGTTCCTACTTTCAAATCTATATGTGCCAAAAGCGTTTGCCCATTTTGAAGAGATGTTTGCCGAAATCGCTGTGGCCCATGTATCTTCCTGAGGAAAAAACTGCCTGGAGCCCAACAGTCTCAATTACGTTTGCCCTGTTAGGACAGCCCAATGTGGCCCTGACTGGAAACCTACCCTTCGCTTAACCTAAAGCTATGAATATTCTGCCCACCTTGAACTTGCTACATGGAAAAAAGGGTGTATGTGTTGTGAGTGGAGCAAGGAACACTGACAATCTATTCATTGCATCTTCTTTCTTTCAGTTATAACGTGAAAGTGGTGGTGAAGGAATATGACCGAACTCCTGGAGGAAGATTTGGATACAACTTTTCTGACCTGGGTATGCAGGTACCAGGGCTCTGGGATGAAAATCCAGTACCCAACCTTGTCCACTACATTATGTTTGGTGAAAACATACACATTAGCTTTGTCAATTACCTCAGTGTGACAAGTGCCTATAAGGTACAAAAACCTGCTCTTATCATGCTCCACTGTAACAACCTCCCTGTGGGTAAGTGGTGGGAGAAGCTGTGGAGGGAGGTACCACTTAGGGTAATGCATATGGACCCACCCCTCACCATCCATGGTCAGACCTTACAACATGTTTACCACCAAGGGGATATAGCCAAGATGCAAGTCTTACAAAAATATGGTGGCATCTATATGGATTTCGATGTCATTGTCATAAATTCCCTAGACCCTTTGAGGAAATACAAAGTCACCATGGGAAGAGAAAAACCTCCGAAACTCATTGCAGGAATTATTGTCGCTGAGCCAAATGCGCTCTTCCTTTGGCATCTGTATGAGTCATATAGGAATAACTACTGGAGATTGAAATGGGATTTTAACTGTGCTGCAGTAGCATATCGGCTCTCTCAGAAAATGCCTCATTTGATTCACATTGAAGATTTCAAGTTGACTACTCCTGACTGGACAGAAAGGGAATTGCTCTTCCAGAATACGATAAACTGGAGGGAACTCTATGTTCTCCATCTCATGTGGCATACTACTGCAGATAGAACTAGCCCAGAGAAGATAAAAAGCATGGAAGGCATCCTTGGAGAAGTCCTTCGACAGGCTTATTATTGAGATTCCAGGATGATCACATAGTGAAGAAGAATTTGAGATGTGTAGGAAATACAAAATACTCCTCAGGGACAAGATATCAGCCTATACTGCTGCACATCAGCAAACAATGATCGCTAGTGATCGATATTATCACAATTCATTGTCAAAAAAGCATGGACATGATGAAAATGTAGATGAATGCTATTACCCTGATCAATTCAATGTCAAACTTTTCCTTGGTGTACAATTCAATGCAGTGAGGACTCCACTATGGGGGCCATTACATGAATTTGCAGAAAGTCTCACAAAAGGAGGTACAGAAATGTTTGAATGCTTGACTGACTCCACATGCTTTAGAGAATGTATGTATTATACTGTCCTTGAGACTAGCTGCAATTCTCAGTGATAATCATGCACTGGAGCCCAAACTATCACTTGCTGATTGTTTCCTATAGACAAATTGATCCTGGTGGCTACAGCTTTGTAGAGTGGCACATTGCAATTGTTTTAAAATCAGGGGCCTTTTGTTGGCTTGAAGCACTTCAGGCAACTCATTATGCCATGATGGAGACAAGAAAACACCATTATTGTCTGACTACTATAATAGGACAAAAAGGGATTGTCCATCATTTTACAATGCAAAATCAGCCAAACTTCCAGTGTTGATGCATATCTGTGGGCTTTGCATGCTGCTCCAATTGAATGCCTTTTGGTTTCGGCTCAGTAGTAGCCCTACAACTGGATTTCTATGTGAGCATAGCAGAGTAGAATGGGTTGCCTATCCCCCACTGGGGGAACATGAAGCTTTCCAATCCATTTCTATTCACAGTTTCATTTCCCAGCAGGGTGATTCATGAAACTTATGACCTTTCTAGAGGTTTGAATATTGAATATGTAGAACTAGAACAAAAGCTATTTCATTTTAAATTTCCCTAGTAGATCCATAAAGTCAGGGCGTCTTATATGTGGGGTAACTGACATTTAATTGTATGGTTTGAAATAAATCATAAAGTTAATTTTCAGAATAGTGTACATTTTATTTAAGTACTCATTATGTTATATCAGCATTGGGTAATAATCAATGAAATGCATTAGTCCCAAATTGTCTGCCTCTGCAACTATTTGTTAAAGTTGACTGGTAAAGTGTACTTTATAGCATGGGATGTTCTTAAATTGATAGCTAATGTCAATTATCCTTCCAGCTGTATCCAATCAGCTTTTTGATTATATAATTAATAGTTGAATAGACAATGACTTCCATTTCCATGAAGTACTTTCGATTTTAACCAAGCAAAATGCCTAAGTTTGGTAGAATTGATATATGAATCCTTATTCTATTGCGGTATCCGGGTGTCCCCTAGTAACGGGCTCATGGGAATTCAGGGACGTCATCTATGTTCATGATATCAAAGTATCGCCATTAGTGAATTAGTGAATATCGTATCGACATTACTGTTATATTAATATATACTAGTGTTTGATTTGAAAAGAAAACATGAAAAATGTTCGCTAAAATCTCTGATATCTTGTTCTATCTATCTTGTTCTATCTATCTATGTACCAATGGTTCAATCAAGGCAGGCCTATAATAAAAGGCAGGGGATATCATAGTCCCACAGGCCTGCATCATTAAGGCACTTTTTCCTATCTACAGAACTTCTACTTGACTGAGGACCTCTATGCAGTCCATAAGACAAGGGCATGGAGGTGCATGGTAATGCCATTTGTCTCCCTGTACTGTAGATACTGAGATTATAGATTGTGGGTTAGAATACAGTCCTTTGGTATTTTCACTGACCCAGGATTACTGTGTGCTACAATTGTCATGGTGACATATGTGCACATGTCCCAATGACGTGTGCTCTCTGTGTCAAATCAAGTTGACATGGGTATACATGTCACTTTGTCAGGAAGACTTTTTTCAGTGTAGATTATGCATAGTAAAGATGATTTATTGTGGCATCTGTTATCTTGGATGATGATGTATCTTTTCCAGAAAGTCAACTGAAGTAAATAAAGTTATTTAACATGGCCACAATAAAGTAGTTGACCCAGCTCCATTGTGATACATTTATGTGGGACTATTATAGCTACCAGATAACATATAATATACTGATTTAGGACCCTATCAAAGGAAGGTATTGGCTATGAAAGTCTCAATTGATAGCTACCAGAAATCGCCAAGATCTAGCAACTTTTGCTGAGTAATAGTGGCATAGAATTATATGCGCCACATCGGATCATTCCTCTTATTGCAGTATTCAGATGAGCTAATTCTACCTTGACTATCTGATTCCTTGTTTCATAAGCTTCTTTTAGCATTAATATCTGATGGTTGATGCAAAAATTTAATGTACAGGGAATGGAAATATCCAGCACATAATTATGGTTCCTTGCTATGTGGTTCCCTGCTATGTGAACCCCTTTTCGTGTGACTTGCCCATAAATATAAACATATATAGTGTTATACCACGATTTCTGGGTTACTCAGTGCTTTTTGCTGGATATACCCATGCACATACCTGTCGATATTGCACACCCTGTAGGCTGTAACATCAATTTTGTAAGGCGTGCGGTTATCCATGGATAACCCGCACCCAGTGCAGTTATCTATGGATAACCCGCACGCCTCTCTCAGTCCCTCCATGTCCTATGTTACATGTTAAAAACCCATAAAATCTTATGACCTAGGCAGGGCTTGAACCTGCAGTCTCAGATCCCTAGTCCAACTCCCTATGCATTGTGCCACAGGGACTGGCTGGTAGTGGCTGGCTATTACCAGGTGTGGATATGATACAAAGCCCGGGCAGGCGACGACTGCGGGCTGACCGCTACCATAACCGCGGGAGGCATTCAAACATAACCAAGCCGAGAAGGGAGGAGACGCGGTGGTCTAGTGGGTAGCACATTGCGCTCAGCCGTTAGAGGTAGGCGGGTCGAATTCCGGCCTGGCTGGTCTTTTTTTCGCCGTGTGCGCTGTATTATACACAAACATAACCGCGAGACGCATTCAAAGCTTTAGCTGTCCGCTGCCAAGTTCCGAGGTGTATTATACACAAATATAACAGCAAGACGCATCTTTTTTTCGCTGTGTGCGCTGTCGCTGTCCGCTGCAGGGCGACGTGGTGTATTATACACAAACATAACCGCGCGACGCATTCAAACAAAGCCAAGCCGAGACGGGGTCTGTCGCTGTCCGCTGCCGGGCGATGAGGTGTATGTACATGTACACACACCATGGCTGGCTTCGAGTCCTGGGGAGGGGGATTAATTTTTGTTTTCAACTTGAATTTATTGGTATTCTATTGATTATTTATTGGTTTCGTGGTATAAAATAAGTAGTCAATAGATAATTCATGACTGGTGTGTGTAAGCAAAGGCTAATGACACTCGGCCTACGGCCTCGTGTCATTATCCTTCACTAACACACACTCATCATGAATTATCCATTGATTACTTGTTCAATATCATCGATGTTCACGAGATCGAAGTATCCTGATTAGTGAAATAGTGAATGTCGTATAGACATTACTGCTATATTGATATATACTAGTTTTTGATTTGAAAAAAAAAACACATGAAAAATATTCCCTTAAAAGTCCTGAAATATATCAAATTAAAGCTCACAGTAATGCAATGAGCTATATTTCATTAGCATTTTCACAACACACTGGGCCAGTCAACCCATGAACACTAAAATAGATTTTTATCCTGACAGCTTTATACTGTAGGCTCTTAATGGCTACTTTGAATGAATAAGTGAGTCTTGTGATGTCCAGTTGGATGAAGATGGCGTTTATTATTAGTAGTATGCCTGGAGTCTAAGTGTCTGGTCAGCGTGGCTTGTTACATGTTAAATCATGCTCTTGCATATGCTGGCCACCCACATGATCCAGGTAATTAACACATCAGTACAATGGTTGGTCATTACATGGGCCAATAGGCCATGTTTGCATAATAAGTGGTCTAATGCACAGTGCCACCACCTGGTGGACGTTTCGTGTACTATTATGTATGCGACATATGGAGTTCGCTTGACAATATGAGAAATAATATAATATCATGTTAATGAAACATTAATAATCATACCAATATGAATTATGGATTTATAATTAATAATTATAGCATTATATGTCGTAATGTGATGTAACATTACGTAATCCAAGATGGCGGCTAAGACGCCATTGAAAAAGGTGGATCTGGGGCTAACAATACCTTCAACCTCATAAGGCCCCTAAAGTGTCACTAGGGTGGGGAAGGGGGGTCTATAAGCTGTATTTCTTTTTAGATCAAACAACCAAATAAGCAATAGAGCATTGAGTGATGCTTGTCCATGCTTGGCCCAATATAAGGCGACATTGACCCAATATAAGCCAACATTGGCCCAATGTATCCTTGCTACCTGGGAAAGTAATGTTGACATTAGGCCAAAAGTTCTTTCTGGGCAACAATGGGTGGAGGTATCATATACCATTTTATTATTCCAATGATCTTAACATTTTACTGTATTAATCAAAGAATATATAAGAAATTAATACAGTGAATGACTAGAAGAGCGCTCATACATTCTAGAAGAGCGTTCATGCTCCACTGAACACCAGCTATGTCAAATATACAGAGGTTACAACATCAAAGAGTCCGACCTCATGGTCCACTGCACAATGTAATGCTTTTAAGAGTCTAAGAGAGCGACCTCATGGTTCAGTGAACAATATAATAACTTGTAAGTGAATGCAAAGAGCCGTCACGGGTGCCTGGGCACCACTGACGCCGTCATGGGTGTCTGAGCATCCCAAGACTGAACAATAGGTTACATAAGTAACAACGCCATAACCTTCCAGTCGCTCTAGCGTCGCTCCTGAGCAACCCAGGTCAAATATGAGAGCATTTATGAAATGGCCATAATTAGACGGTCAAAATGAGCTCAAGATCAAGGCTGAACTCTCATTATTAAGGACGTTATGCCACCAAGACTGTTTTAACCTCCGAATGCGCTACAGACAAACCAGCATAAGTTACGTGCCCGGAAAGTGGGAGGTGGTAACTTGACATATTCAAGTCCGCGCACCCAGTGACACATGAAAGACTCCACTCAAACAATCACAGAGTTAGGCAGATGCCACTGGCTCCAGTCAGTCTTAGGGGCCAAGCCAGGAAATGGTACTTATACCCCTGGCTGCTCCCTCTAGAAGGCAGAATCACCAGAACCACCCTTGAGGTAACATCTCCAGTCAACTCTCCTGCTACCTGCTATAGCTCTACACTATGCTGGGTTAGACTATGCCAGACAGGCATAGGACTATACCACTAGTGGCCAGAGGCTATCCCCTACAAGACACCTACCAGAGGGTAAAGTTACACATTTATATATTATCCCTCTAAGCAGCAGGTCAGGAGCTAGGTGTGGGAATCCACCTAGGACCATACTGGACAGTGTATTATTATTATTATTATTATTATTATTATTATTATTATTATTATTATTATTATTATTATTATTATTATTATTACCTCACAGGTGGAGTGGAACTGAACATTATACTTTACAAACAATTGTATATTTACTGTGTGTGGAAATTACCTGCATATTAACATGTGTATGATTGATATTCTTACATGTCTGCCTAAAGCTGAATAAACCAGTGATAACTGGAATAGCACTAATAAGAGCTTGATATTCTTACTCACTATATACCACTAGTCATATGATATTTCTCATATGACAACTTGATCATGCACAATTACTACTATGACAGAGGTCATTTCTTAAGGTACAATGGCTACCCTCAGCCACTATGACTTGAAAGCCTAAAAATTGGTGGCAGTGATCTTCTAGGTAATGCCCTGCTATGTACGATTAGCACTTGTGCAGTAATTGCATAAGATTTAGTAGGTCAGTTGTAATGCTGCAAGCATAACGTTTCCCCTACTACAAGGTTGTAATGTCACTAGGTTAATGATCCTCACTACAATCTGGATGTGAGTAGTTTGTTAAGAAATGGCCTACAGAGCAGCTGAAAAAAGTGTGGGGGATGACCTGTGTTAAGTTTGGAGATTTTCACTATAATCCATAGGCCCAATGTGATAAGTGTGGGGGTATACATTCCCTCCATCTCCTATGGCTCAGCTGCCACTGCTTGGTAAAATATTATGTCATATTTCAAGTATTTTGTGCACTATGGGGATCATATCAACATGCTGTGTTTTTAGTGAAATCGTTTGGTTTCAAAAGGAAATAATGGTTATACCCATTTTCCTGAATAGGTGAAGAAAACAAGAGCTGTCATTATTATCCCTATTATCAGTGACCAAAGGCCAAAGTGAATTTCAGTGTTGTTTTTTTTTCTAGCTGCTTTTTGGCCTTTCCTCAGTGAATTGCTATGTATTAACAATCATAAAAACCTCTGTCAAAAATGACCACTAGATTATTTTTCTGACGTAATTAAGGCAGTAGTAACAGTCTTTTCATTGAATCTTCTTTCTTTCAGTTATAGCGTGAAAGTGGTGGTGAAGGACTACGACTCAACCCCTGGAGGAAGATTTGCAAACAACCTTTCTGACCCTGTTATGCAGCTACCAGGGCTCTGGGATGAAAACCCAGTACCCAATGTTATCCACTACATCATGTTTGGTGAACATTTAAACCTTACCTTTGTCAATTACCTCAGTGTGACAAGTGCCTACAAGATGCAAAAACCTGCTCTTATCATGCTCCACTGTAACAACCTCCCTGTGGGTAAATGGTGGGAGAAGCTGTGGAGGGAGGTACCACTAAGGGTAATGCATATGGACCCACCCCTCACCATCCATGGTCAGACCTTACAACATGTTTACCACCAAGGGGATATAGCCAAGATGCAGCTATTACTAAAATATGGTGGCATCTACATGGATTTTGATGTCATTGTCATAAACTCCCTAGACCCTTTACGGAAATACAAAGTCACCATGGGAAGAGAAAAACCTCCAAAACTTATTGCAGGAATTATTGTTGCTGAGCCAAATGCGCTCTTCCTTCGGCTTCTGTATGAGTCATATAGGAATAACTACTGGAGATTGGAATGGGATTATAACTGTGCTACGGTAGCATATCAGCTTTATCGGAAAATGCCTCATTTGGTTCACATTGAAGATTTCAAGCTGACTACTCCTGACTGGACAGAGAGGGAACTACTCTACCAGGACACCATTAACTGGAGGGAACTCTATATTCTCCATCTAATGTGGCATGATACCATAGATAAAACTAGCCCTGAGAAGATAAAAACCATGGAAGGCATCCTTGGAGAAGTCCTTCGACGGGCTTATTATGGAGATTCCAGGATAATCACATAGCGAAGAAGAATGTAAGATGTGTACAAAATACTGAATACTCCTTAGGTGCAATGTATCAACCTATAATGTTCCTAATCACATTGCTGGTGATCAACATGGTACCAATTCTTTGACCATAAATGCTATAACAAATCAAAAATAAGTAACATGGACATGATGAATATGTGGATCAACACGGTAAAAGGTATGCCCATGCATGAGGGGGTGTGTGGGCATACCTTTGACCGTGTTGATCCACATATATAGATAAATGCTATTCCTTTGATCAATTCAATGTCAAACTTTTCCTGGGGTGTACAATTCAATACAGTGCAGACTACACTTTGGGATTATCATGTGAAGTTGCAGCAAGTTTTACAAAAGGAGGTACAGATAAACTCAAATTCTGGACCGACTCCACATGATTTCTATGTACCGTAGTGGCCCATATAAGCATCCGGGTGCTCTTTAATTTCAGTCCCACTGTAGCCCCTGGCGCTTATATGAGACTGCTGCTTATTTGAATACTGTTTTAGTGGTTAAGATCAATTTCAGTACCCCTATACCCCTGGCGCTTAGTCGAGACCGGCGCTTATTTGAGACCCCGGTGCTTAATTTATTGCTTGCTCATTGTTTCCCATATAAAAAAAAATATTTTGATAGCTTTTGCTTGATTGAGTGGCATATTGCCACTGTTTAAATGTCATGGGCCTCTTGTTGGCTTGAATCACTTCAGACAACTTTAGGTCATTATGCCATACTGGGGACTCGAAAACTTCACTTTTGTCTGACCTCTAGATTTAGATATGAGGGGATTCTGTGTCATTTTTCAGTTCACAATCGGCCAACCATCCAGGGTTGATGCCTTTCCAACCCGTTTCGCATAAGTGGTTTTATATGATAGTTTTACAGAGTATCGGACTTAAGTTAAAAAAAGAGAGAAAATCATTCATTTACTTTTTCGGCAATTCATAAGAAAATTTGGTTAAAATAATGGTGTTTCCCATCAGGGTTCTAATATCCAATACGGCATAGAAATAGAAACCCACTGTGACAAAGAATGGTGAGTAGTAATGTCCAGTGAAATAAAGGCATTGGAGTAGGTCAAACTTTGTTTTATCTGCATCTCATGTGAGTATACAGTTATTAATGCACAGTTTAAACAATTCTGTGGCCAACTGATCTTGTGGATTTCTAGTTGTGTTTACTTTACAAGTGCAGCTATATCTCTAGATAAGTGTTATTAGGACTTCCATCCAATTTTTCTGGTTCATAGTTTAGAATATAGTTTCCTTGGTCTTCTTAGTGGTAGAGATTCCGTGTTAAATCCATGTAGGGATTCTTTTAGAAAAATAACATAGTTTTATTATATAATTCGCACAATATATGTGGGCCTACTGGTTTGGTCACTTTTTTAGGTATAGATATGAAGAGAAGGTGATTTACAGTATTATGCCTTTTCTATTGTCCTGTAATACTGATCAATACCTTGTGTATAAGGCACACTCTGCATATAAGGCACACCCTTGTAAATACCTTCTAAATAATATGAACACGTATCTGTAATTGTCAGAAACGGTTCTGCTTGGACAGTTTGATATAATTTTATCCATATTACATGTATATAATGCAAAAACCAGTCAATGTAATTATGTAACTCTAAGGATTCATCTACACTCTCAGCCCCAATTGTAAATAGGCAGTATCTTGCCCTGAAGGAGGTATACAGGTAAGCTACTGTAGAGTTCATGCAGCTCAAAAGAAAAAAAGGGGGGGGGGGAGGATTGGTCATTGCTTGTTGTCAGGATTGGAATAAAGGAACCCCTGCAGAGGTTATGTGCATATACCAGTATTTATATAAGACCAAGTATGCTATACAAGGAACGATTATTCGTAGTTCCTGGTTTGTGCCAATTAAGAGAGGGTCATATGATGAACCACCTTTGCATAATGGTATAGTTTTTACAATTCTATAATTATAACCGATCAATTGCATAATAAGAATAAACAATCTATAGAGTAGTTTCTTTATTTCTTATGATATAAACTAGACAATTAACTACAAAATCCAGAGAATATCTGCTATACTTAACTATGAAAACTTACAATTGGATATTTACTTTCTGATAGAATATTTTTACTGTGTAACGAGGATGCAATGTCCAAATATCTAAAATGGTACATCGATAGTATCTCTTGTATCTGCTATATAATTTCATTGGAGTCTAGATGTTTAGAATTTTGTGAATAAAAAGATTAATATATTGGATGATTTATACTCTATTCTGTTATAAGTAGAGGTGATACACCACGAAACGTGATTTATTTTTTCCTCTTTACTTAATGACTACTTACGAGTAATTCATTTATACAGGAGATGCTAGGAATCCCCCCTGTGAAATTCTCCCGTCCCTCTTGAAATTTCACCCATTTTACCTCGGGAATACCTCGGGTATTTCCGGAACCGATGAGATACGAATGAGGGCGGTCACGTGACGACAGTTTGGATCGAGCGTCCGTGTTTGGCAGACGGTTTCAAACTTCCAGGTGAGTTTTTGATCATTTTTACCCATTTTACTGCCCTTTTCTGGGCAGTTTTTGCCCTATTTTTAGGGTATTTGTTCTTGTTCTACATCTAGCCAAGGTTACGCCGCTGGGGTACCTTTTTAGCGCTAGAAAAATAAAGTTTTTCTCTCAAAGACAGCCGTCGTGTCGGCGGGCTGTAGAGAGATCTTACATTTTACAAATTCCTGGAGGAATTCCGCTGGAATTCTCTCATTACAGGGATCTTACAGTTCCTCCAATACCCCGTATTCCCTCGGTAAAATAAGAAGTTTTACTTCAACTTCCCTCCGGTACCCTACGGTAAGTTTCCCAAAATTCCAAAATTACCCCTAACCCCACCCTATAACCTGTCACTATCCCTATCACTAACCTAACCCTATGCCTAGCCCTAGCCACATTCCTTACTAAATCCCTAACCCTAACTCTATCCCCAACCCTATCCCTATCCCTACCCCTACCCCTAACCCTAACCCTAGATCTTAACCCTGACTGTGTGTGAATCTAACGTATAGATAACAAAGAGAAAATGTACACAAGGTAAGTATGATGCATTTTATTGATAATTGAGGAGGGGAATCCGAGGGGAGCTTTCCTGAGGGGACACAGGTGGATACGTATCTGGTGATATGCCATCATACAATCAAAACTGTCGAATTCACAGAATTTATGCTTTATCTATGTGCTTTGAAGTGCGGCGTACATAGCCTATGAGGACCTCTATCTAGATCAGAAAGCCTAAGGCATTTTTCTTTATATAGAACAGACTAACATGAATTCTAGCGAAAAAATATAAAACCCCCCCTGGGGTCTGTTCCACAAAGGCTGGATGTCTGACAGCAAACTGTCACCATAAATGTCAAAGGCATTGTACTGGCAACCAAAACCCTTGAAGCCATGGCACGAGAGAATTAAGATATATCGTTTTCCCCTCTCCTTAAAGCCATGTTTTCTTCCAACCTGAACATGTCCATTCCATATACATACCTTCTACTCCTAAAAACTTGTTATGTAATTAACTCAACTGGAGGGCGATTCATAAAAACTGACGACCAATAAAGGTTTAAACGATGGATTTAGAAACGATCATAGATGAGGAGAAAGGGTCCTCCAAGGTTAAACATGAAATTTAAAATTGATGTTATCAGCTTTAAAATAAGGTAGAACACTTGTAGATAGCCCTTCTAGTCCTGGAGATATTGCCTCACGAAAATGGAATGACATGACTCTATCAATACAGCCAATAAGCTCTATCATTCATTGTTTTAATCAAATCAGGCATCTTATTAGCATAATGATTTAAATAATCGATCAAAAATGACCATCCCTTTCCATACATTTGGGCATAAATTTGGAGCTAGAAGTGGTATCTTTATGCTTTTTTCAGTTCATGAATCCCCATGAATCATTCTATCGGTTGACATTATTTTTTTTTCTATTTGGAATATAACTCTGGTTGCCATGGCAACACATTTCCCTGAAAACCCTTATTTAGGCCTTCTTTTGAATTCAAAACATTCCATTAACATTCCAAATAGACCAGAAGTTCCAGAAAATAGAACGTTTTTGAGAAAACTACATTTTTCTGTGTAAAAAAGTACATAAAAGCTATTTTTGGTCTATTTTTCACATTCCTAGCTTTTGTAGCTCCCCTAGTGGCCAAATCCAGTATTAAAAATCTCGCAGGGAGGGCCCTTTCCCCTCATCTTCCCATAAATTTGCACATTATATAGATATTCCAACCCTATCAAGCCTTTAAAAGACTTTTGGTTAAATGAGTATAAAGGGTGATTGATCACAGTATGCATAAGAATGTTAATTCCACCATTTTCAGCAATTATTATGTATTGACGAAAATCACAATTCTCAGGTCGTCTGTCCTTGCTGACTTCGTGAGTTTTTATGAATGGCCCTCCAGGAGGGCATACGCTTTAGTATTATTTTTAACAAGAAAGTCGACCACCCTCCTTTTATAGATAATTACTTAAGACCCGATTCTGGTACATCTGTATAAAACTATCATTGTATGTCAGTATCGACACATTGGGACATCTATATCAGAAAATAACTTCATTAAGTGAGACGTTATATGTTTCATTTGGTTTGCCTTATGACCATCCGCATCACCCTGTGTTCCAGAGAATGTAAACATGTTCTTCATGTCATTTACTTAAATGCAAAGAATTGTTTAAACTAGCAAACATGAAGAATGACATCGATTTTGAGTACTGGATACTTAATTGTCAAAATATCAACACATATCATCTTTTTTTTATTTGTTTTCTTTCATAGCACAAGGCAAAACACGCAGGACATACAAGAAGCGAAGTTTTGGCCAAGGAATAGCTTATTTCTTGCAACATCAACTCGTTAGTGGTAAAAAGAATATAGGCTGTAGAATAACAACATGACTCATTAAGTTTGTTTTATAGCGTACGTTTCAGTGCACATCTATTCAATATAGTTTAACACACACATCCACTTTTCATGTGAAATAAAATATGTTAACATGACTGTGACCAGAAGAGGGAAACCATGCCTCCAGGGGGGAAATAGCTTTATATGGTTTAAGTCACAGGCTTTAAAATGAGATAACTTGAGCTAAAATACCCCCATTACTTTTGTTGTAATTGCTTGTCAAACCTAGGTTGATGTGTGCAACTCAAAATGGCAAATAAGCTCTAAATGCATTAGGCCCCCTATATCCTATAATAAATACTACTTATTAATGCAAAACATACAGTTTTTTTGGAAACATAATCTAAGAAATGTCATGTTTTATAATAAAATTGGTTCTTTAGCTTTGTCTTCAGTTCTGACTGATATTTGTAGAAAGAATTCCCATTTGGAATAGTGGACAAGTTTCCATGGTAACTAGAAATATATATATATATATATATATATATATATATATATATATATATATATATATATATATGCCAATTTTCTATGTTTCCATGGCCACAAACATACTGATTCCATTCCAAAAATAGAACATTTTTTGTGGAGATGGAATAATTCTGAGCATACAACTGGAATCCTCATCAAAGATTGGTCTAAAGCATTTTTTGGTATATTGATACTGAAAATGCCATGTCCTAAACAATAGCAGAATCAATTTTTTTTTCTAAATGGAAGAACTTGTATTGTGGTTGGATAGGCCTTCCCCTGGTTTATAGATGTAGCTATTAACCTGCTAACATATGTTAAATAGCACTCCCTGAGAGAAGAGGTTTTGTACAGCATTTTTCTGTAGGTCTGTCCAGCTTGTAGCTTGTAACCTTGTAGCCCTGGAGCTTAATTCAAAAGATCCTGGGATCACGACCCCAGCGATCTTAGGAATAAATCAGCCTTATCCTATTAATCGATCTTAAGAGTTGACTGGGTTCACATATCCTAGCCAGCACTAAGATCGCATCGATCTTAGCCTCAGCCCTCCTACACTATTCCAAGAAGTACTGACTAGGCACAGGGGTAAGAGTCCCCAAATAAAGGAATAGCTGTGGAGTCACTCTTCCTCACAAGAGTGCTTATACCATCGTTCCCCGTCCCCATATGGGCTAACAAAAGAGCACAGGGTGCAGTTGACCCCCATACAGTATTCAAGAGTTGTTCCCATGAATGTATGATTTATGCTTGCCTATTAGAAGCATTGTGCCCTCCCCCAGGACAAAGAGAGAGAAGGGAAGAATTACCTTACAGTGCACTTAACGCATGAGTAGCCCTAAGAGCCCTCAAGGACACTCAGCAAACGTCCTCCCTCCCCTCTTTATGTATGCAGCAGGCTATTCACTCTTTCAATCAGGAGTGTTCCCTGTAAGTGCTCTTGTACCCTGGTGAAACCACTATGCATTTCTTTCACTAAGATCGCAGTGATCTTAGTGGTGGAAATGAAATAGTGAAGTGATTCCAGGACTAGCTATTCTGGACAGGCCTGCAACCACTGCATTACATAGGGTAGACCAGCCAGGTCTTATGATATGTGCCTACACTAAGATCGCTGGGGTTGGGATCCCAGGATCTTTTGAATTAAGCTCCTGGAAAGTTCCTCTGCACCCCCCCATGCATTGAGTGGTTCTAATGCCACTTTAAAAGGAGCTACTTCATCTGGTATCTTATGCTCCAACCAGCCATGCACATTTCCCTTTAGGGTAGATTAACCTAAAGACGACCATATACCTAGAGTCAACCACCTGTCAGCTAGATTTTCTGTCTCTCACATGTACTGCATTGGTCTTGAACCCTAATATTATTGAAATAGAGGTGTTATAGTACCCCATAGAATGATGTCCTGGAATGTATAAAGTAATTGTCATTGCATGATAATACACTAAAGTTCCCATGTTTGAATGATTTTTACCATGACCAACTGGCCATTTCATCAGAATTCTCCAACTTTGGTTCCATAATTTGATGATGACAAGTGCTCACATATACAACATTTTGACTCTAGGAATTGATAAATGTGAGCCAGCAAGCAGAAATGGGGGTTCCTGCGGGATTCAGTACCTGTTTTAGCCACCAGGGGGCAGCACTATGGGCTAGAATAGGAAAAATATGCCTAAAACTCTTATAGGGTACTTTTTTATGGAGAGTTCAATGATTTTAGATAAAACGTTCTATTTTGGGCGGAAAGGTTCCAAATTAGGCATGTAAAAAGAATGTTTTTGGGCCTAAATAGGCATTTTTGTTGATGCCTGTTGCCATGGAAACATGATTTTCAGTCTAAATAGGAAAATCAATGATCCCATTTGAAAGAATCTTTCACTAGGTTTACTATGGTGAAAACAGAATGAAAATACCATTTCTAGATCAAAAGTTATAGGCAAAAGAATAAAAAATTATGCTAATTCAGCTAATTAGCAGAAAGTATGCTAATTATAGATGTATCTCATGATCAATTAGGCATAGAGCCTATTGCCATTCAGGAAATGGCCACACCTACCTACTTTTAGCAAGCCATTCCTCTAAAACTAACAGGAGTATCTTCGCTTGCAATATATCACTGAAAAGCTAGTGATCTGAATTTTAAAGTTGACTTTTAGCACGGAGCCCCCTTTCTCCTTGCCTCTACACAAATATCTTTGCTAAATGATAGCATAAGGAAAAGTGCAGAAATGTTAAATACTTTCTGTATAGGACTTATTTCGCGCAAGTAATCGGCTGCTGACTCCTTAACGTTTTTCGAACCTCCTATGTCGAATACTGAAACGTTCAGGGCATCTAAGGATCATTGGGGATCAGCAGTTTGGGTTTCTGCCTGGGCCAAAGCTGTTCATTGAGCGTCTACAGTCATCATCATGATTGGTGTCAATTCTTCTGTGGAATATGTACTTATTCTATATGTAGAATTCGTGACTGGAGCGGGCATCTCTTCAGACCTGAGGTTTCGAATTACCCTCTCTACTTTTGCTCTGCTTATTGAGGTATCAAATTCTATATGTAGAATTTGTGACTGGAGCGGGCATCTCTTCAGACCTGAGGTTTCGAAATACCCTCTCTACGTTGTGGATCCCGAGGTACTCAAACTTCTTTCTCGGGATCCATTGTGCGCATGTTCGGCCTACAGGGCCGCGCACTAACACCAAGAACTAGTCACGGCACCAGCGTAGTGGTTCGAATGTATGACTCGAATGGTTCGAAGTGAAAACCAGACAAGGGATCTCGGGTTAGTGCAACTGGCACGTGTTTATTTCGGTGTATGGTTTACATCTACCTCGCCTAATGAAATGTTAAGCTCGATGAGAAGTGGTCCAACTCCGTTGACAGGCAGAGCCAGACTAACGCCTTCCCAGGCGCCAGGTAGGAGCTGGAGCGAGGCGAACAGTGCTGCCACCACCCCGCAGCGACCAGGGGTCATAAGGACCTCTAGTGACTACCGGTGATGGGTGCACCGCTCGAAACGCCCTCTCGAGGAAGACGCTCACACTATATCACGATCTACGAGCCCCTACAAAGTTAAGGAATGGATTATTATAGTCCATATTGAAGGTCTATAAAAGAACATTACAAACAATGCCTCTATAATGCAGGGTTGGAAATACCACTTATATTTTGATGAGATTTACAATATCCATGGCCATGAAATTGCCTCCAATTTCCATTCTTATTGAGTCGCTGTAAAAACATACATTTTATTATGATGCAATAGTCTTAATTACACCATTTTACTGCATATCTATAGAAGACACTTATTCTTTTTCCAAATAAGAGTTTAATGATCATAGCGCCATTGAAAAGGGTAGTTATCACGTGGTCCACTAAAGGTGCAAGGTGATCATCTCAAGGTGAAAATAGACTAACTAAGATGGTCTTAGAAATGATGAAAAACAATAGATATACTTTACACATGGATTTGTTAAAGGTAATTGGTCAAAAAGCCCAAATAATTGTCTTTCACTTAGTACCATGGGGAACCCTAAGGACCTATTAGACTCAAAGATATTAGCTACTGCATTTCCCTTATTGAAAACTTGTACAGGAACGGTCATCTTTAGGTTAATCTACCCTATTGGAGGACTCCCCTAAACGCTAATGCGAAATAGGTTAGATTAAATGTGTTGTACATCTCCACAGGCCTAAAAACTATTAACTACTTTATTATATTTGTGCCTACATCAATTGGATATAATTATATGCATGCATTACAAATGATTCAGGCGACTACATGTAGATGTATTTAAATGCGATGTTCCCGGCGCCGGAGACTACAAAGGACTGATGGCCTGTTATTTTTGTACTGTTAGTTGAAAGTACGATTCCTGCTGATATAACACCTAGGCCATAAACATAAAATGGTTATAAAATGTTTGATTCAGATAACCAACCTAGTAGGCCGGCAAATGTTAGGCTCTTTACATGGGGTAAAAGGAATTTTGAAAGGAAAACCTCTCTCATTAGGAGATATATTATATAGGTATATTTCGCAAGGAACTTGTAAGCTTTTTGAACATGTTGAAAATCATCTACTTTAATACCCCTCATGTAAGGTGCACCGCATGTATAGTGTGTACCTAAGTTTTGGGGATGGGAGAGAAAATATTAGAAGTGGCATAACTAATCAATAGTTTTTAAAAACTTAAAGACATATATAGCCTCCCTCACACCCTTTACTCCTGGATCGGGATGGGGGAATGGAGTGAAGATTTTGGAACCCCCTCCCCAACTATTGCTGCTTCTATAAGGTGTACCAGGATCCATCCTCGCGTATAAGACACGCCTTATAATGCAGAGTAGTATGATAACTGCATGGACATGGGTTTGTCAATTTTATTATGCGGTCGTCGAATATGCATGACTATTTAAGCTGTAAATAGAGCACACTTGACGTCGTGTGAAACCTGTGCTCTCCCAGTGCAGCCTTACAATATAGTATTAGCAAATTTTAATCCCTGGTGGACCACAACATAGATTATCTAATTGGATTAAATCATAATGTCCATAGCCTTCCACTCATTTAAGAACACATTGATCTGGGTCAGTCACACCATATACATTCAAAACTATTGTTTTAGACATCTTGATAAGGGTTTATAGGACTAGGATGAAGAACCTGAGGAGTTTTATCAACAGGAACAGGAGGCCTTTCTTTGTGCTCTACATAGGAATTTGTATGCTGCTGATTCCTTATTTATTGTATCTAAGTCTGTTCTACAAGTATGTGCTGGTAAGTCTATGCTTAGTCTATATCTTTACACTCCTGCACATATGCTTTGTATGCCCTATATACGCATTGGTCCATATATTGAATATATCTACCTTGTCTTAGATCACCTTCGCCATTTTTCTAAAATTATTTGCACTATTTCAAATAAATTCATTCACAGAGCACATTTTCTCACTTCATATTAGTATCATTTATATTCCCTGACCTCCCACTTTACACACTGTTTCTTATTTGTATGCATACCTCTGCTGCAGCCATAATAATGTATTATGTTCCCTTTTCAGCCACCACCTATTGAATTGGACGTTAATCCAGTAAGTGTGACCTTTTTCACCTAATGACAAAAAAATCAGAATCATGAATTTATCTTTGCATTTCTTTTACACTTGTAAACATTTGTAGAAACCTTTTCATATGATAACTCCAACCTTTTTCTTTCCATAATGATTTGGCTCAAGTTTGGAAGTGGTTGGCAGCAACAAGTGATTTACCTGGCCCATTTGTGTTATTTATGTGTGTGTACATTGTTTCTGTTTGCTATTGTTCTCACACTACAGGAACAGCTGGAGGCGGAATCCACCCTAGTCACGGTCAGTAGAGGTTATTTAGACCTAGGAGATGTTGTTTTTGTAAGCATAGGTATGACCATGAACTGATGAAATATGAGTAAAGCCCCCCCCCCCGAGGTACTATGTAAAATTAGATTTATGGTATATAGGAGCTATGGAGGAATTTTACAAGAAAAGGCTTCAAACTTCGCAGTTCTATGTATTTTGGCAAAACACGATGTTCATATTTTTATCAAGTGCATTCGAAATTTCCCTAATTCCTGCTAAAATCTATGTACATTGATATGTTATCGTATCTAGGGTATGGTTGATAGCAAAATTTAACGATATCTACCCAAGTAGCAAGGATACATTGGTCCAATGTCGGCTTATATTGGACCAATGTCGGTTTATATTAGGCCAAGCATGGACAATTAAGCATGGCCCAATGCTCCATTGATGATTGGGTATGAGCAGAAAGGGTTCAAAGAAGATGCTCCTATCTTTGGCCTCTGCTAGTCTATTTCAAATAGGGACACCTTAATGGATGTCTTAAAAGCGTAAGCCCTTCAGCATAAGTTTAATCTTCACAGTAAATAATCACAAGCCACCGGGTTAAAGAAACGGAGCAGATTGTATAGCCAGCAAGGAAAGAAGGATCCTAGTAATCTCCCTGGCCACTCCTCCCCTCTCACACGTAGGCCACTAAGGTGTGTCCAGGAAGCTAATTCAGAAAGTTTGGTGAATATTTTTGATTTTAAGTGAAGTGGTGAATTTTCAGGCAAGTATCCTGAGTGTAAAAATGTGGTGTAATTCTAAAATAATACTTGTCACACTTGACTCCTGGCAAACATTCTATCTGGCAAGTTTTCTAAGGGATATAGATAGATAGTAAATTTGACATCCTTTGAGTTTTGTGAATTACAACATCTTTTCTAAAGAGAAAATTTGAAGGGAGTATTCTCAGGCATGTATGTCTTGACTCAAAGGGAGAGTAAATCTTGGTGAGAACAGCAATTTTCACTCTCTTCGTGAGTTTTGACTCCGTTTGATTTTGTGAATTACCATCCTGAGCCTGCAAATCTGCACATCCTCAAGACTGGAGAACTAAGGCCTGCCTCTGTAAATTTAGAAAATCTCTTCCTTATGAGGTTGTGGAGAGACTGGACCTCACACATGATCCATCCTTCATCAACCCCTACCGTCTGATATATTTTCATTCCCTACAAAAGTACTATCTTTTTACGTTGGCATTTAAATGATTGTCACCAAAATGTATTACGGCGAAGAATCGTTCATGTTACAGATTTTACATGGAGTGCCCATGCCCTTGGTCAAAGGACTGGCTCAACGTTTTCACCCTGCAGTCAAACTGGATAATATGAAGCCGTTTAATTCTATGGCTTGGACACAATTCCAGAAGTGAGTAGGCCTATAGTTAAGCCGGGGTCCACCAGGGCGCTGCATGGTGTAAGATGCACAGAGGTGGTTCCAACAATTTGTTCTGCCTGTTTCAAATTATTTCAGACCTATTTCGCACATGACTCACAGGGTATACTTTAAAGAAATCAAATAATATCAGTAACAAATGATTTGAATGAATGGTTGATTTTCTTGCTGCCAGATAAGCCTGAGGTTCACACACCCAATTTATGTCATGGAAAAATAATATCAATGAATGTCACCTCTATTTTGTATACATTTCATGCTGCTTTTTCTTCGTGAGAAATGTCTGGAAAATTACGTTTCGCAGTAATTCCGTGTGTGTGTGGACCTATGGCTGTGATGATATCCTTGCATATTGTGTATGAGATGGCATCACAGTGGATCCACCTTGGGAAAGGGAGATGAACTGAACCTCTTTTCGATCACTGTCATTAATTCTACCATATTGGCCTGTATTTAAGCGCCTGGTTTGAAAGAGTGCCGGTCTTGAATAAGCGCCAGGGGTAAAGGGGTACTGAAATTTTGAAATACTCTACATTTTAAGTCTTGAATAAGCACAGGTGGTATAGCCTAGTTGAAATTAATGAGCTTATACAGGCCAATAAGGTAATGGTCATTCAAGGATTCATATATATATATATATATATATATATATATATATATATATATATATATATGTGTGTGTGTGTGTGTGTGTGTGTGTGTGTGTGTGTGTGTGTGTGTGTGTGTGTGTGTGTGTGTGTGTGAGTTGGTGCAACCAGCAAATTGGGGACATTCATGGGAACACACACCTACAAACTGGGGACATCTTGCGATCCGGGGAGGTCTCACTTCGCATGACCTTGAGAAAAGGGAGGCTATGGGCTTGGGCATCAGTGATGACCTTGAAAAATGGTTATGAATAGGATTTCTAGTGTGTCAACAAAATGTCCCCAATTCAACCTTAAGAGACTTGTGCTGTGTGTGAAAAATCAGCGCAAAATATTTAATATTTTAACCTGTGTGTAAAAGTCCCCAATTTGTTTTACACACTGAGAGGTCTGTGTGTCTCCAGTTCATCCAGTAATCTGGGTGTATTCCCTGATTTCCATAATTGCTATTTTTGATCTCTTAAGGACTAATCAAGTGTATTTGTAATAAAAATGTGTCACAAATTGGAACGAGACATTGAATCTGTGTGCAGGCAAACTGAGGACTTTCCTTAACCAAACCTCCCACTTGGCAAAAAACTTATTTTCAACATTTGCAACGTTTTAGGTTTTGTTAAAAAGAACTTTTTTTTTTCGACCAATTTTCAAGATGTTTGTTTCATCAACCAAATAAAAATGTTTATTAGTTTAGTTTCTTTTATGTTAAGAAATGTTTTTTTACCTAGAAATATAAATGTTTTTATAGAATGTTAAAGTAGCATCTTTATCTGTACATGTTTTGACATTACTTTGATATTTAAAAACAAACATTTGGCAAACTTAGGAACGAAATAAAAACTTCTTTTTTAATGTAAAAAAAATTTTTTTACATCAAGTAGGCTGTGTGTTTACAAAGTGGGGACTTGCCCACACAGTGTGTGTATGCAAAATGAGGGCTAGATGACTTTGTCTATGGTATAGACAATTGCAAAAAGTGTAGTTGAACTGGGGGCTTGGAATTAGGTATGGGTGTGTAGGCAAATAGAGGACTTTGTCTTAGATACACTCTACACAATGTGAGTAGGCAAACTGAGGACATGGCCATGTAGTGCATGTCTGCAAGTAGAGAACTTGGTCTGAGATATATGGGTCAGGTCCCCAGAAACCATCAGATTTCTGATTTTATAGTCAGAGTTTCTTTATACAACCTTATTACATTTTGTAAAGGGGTATCTCACCTACTTAGAAACCCCTTTTATACAGACTTCTTCCTATCGAAGGACATGGCCACACAGTGTGTGTATGCAAAAAGAGGACATGGTCTTAAATATACTGTACACAATGTGTATAGACAAAGTGAGGACATGACCACACAGTGTGTGTATGTGAATAGAGGACTTGGTCTTAGATATACTCCACACAGTGTGTGTAGGCAAACTGAGGACATTTGCTTTTGCTGACAAAATTGCTCCCGGACCAACCGAAATCATCACTGTCAGACCGAATGTCTGGCTGTATTTATGGGACCTTAGGCTACATTTTGTTTTTTACGGCATGCAAATCGGACCATTTTTGAGGTTTTTACCGTCTAAAACAAAAGCAGTTACTTTAAGTTACATTTTGAAGAGTTAAATGGTTAAAATAGTTATTTAATTCTGTTTTTTATTATTCATTTCTCATCAAAAATAATCTTGAGGTATTCAGTCCTGCCAAAATCAATCCTGGCCTGCGGAATGATGAGATCTGCAGGACCTTATGGCCTGCAAGGGGAAAATCTTTTCTTATAGACTGCACTCCACACAGTATGTGTATGCAAACTGAGGACATGGCCACATAGTGTATGCCAATAGAGGACGTGGTATTAGTTAAGGTCCACACAGTGTGTGTAGACAAATTGGGGACATGGCCCCACAGTGTGTCTATGCAAAAAGAGGACTTGGTCTGAGACACAGCATGTGTACAGGCAAACTGGGGATTTAGTCTAATATATACTCCATGCAGTATGTGTAGGCAAACTGAGGACAAAGCCATACAATGTCGTCTTATATATCCTCCACACAGGCAAACTGAAGACATGGCCACACCTCCTCCTCCCATGCAGCAGAATTTATACAGTCAACTTTATTTTATCATTTGACATATCACTGCTGAAATACATGTCAACTATTGATCTGATGTTAAAATGGTGATGGTTGACAAAATTGATTTGGAATGATTGAAAAAGTGTTGAAGACAGGTTGATCAAAACTATCAACACAATATCAACCAGTTGGTAATGTTGATGAAATTGTTAATGAGAGCGACTGATTCCTGACAACTCAAGGGACATCCCACTCAGAAGGCCATGTTCTGTTCCAGCTCAAGATTACACCATCCTGGTCCAGCCAGGGGGTCCAGGCCCATTGAATCTGGACCTTCACCAGGACTTTTTCCATCAAAGACTGCTGTGCAACAACTGACCTGCCAGCTTCTAGTGGTTCACCTCTAACCCTAACTTATCAGCAGCCTCCTTAGTATTCCTCCTGCAGTTTTCGCAAACTTCTCTGAATGCTTCTCGTTTGTCTGTTCTGTGGCTCCCTGCTGGGGTAGTGTGCTTTTCAGTTGACTCTTTGAATTATCGCTCACTACTGGTTGCTATACAACTATTCCCTCCTAGGATAGATCAACTAAGCTGGCTCTTCTGCCCCCACCTAATATATCTTTGAGCCTTTGTCTATCCTCAAATTCTCTCCCTCTGTTTACTGGCATGCCTTACCAACTTAGGAAGTCGGAGGTATACACTTGCCTGGGCACACTCTCATAGGGCCCTCCCCAGAATGGGTGAATGGCATCAGGTTAATAGTTGGACACATCTGATGCACATCTTCCTTGGGATAGCCTTCTAGATGCCTGCCCCTCATTTCTGGGCTTAAGTGGACAATATGTTAAAGACTGGGACCATACAGCCAGCCAAATGCCATGGTGCATGGAGCTCTTTTGGACACCCCCTTAAAATGCCATAGCAGTATAGGGTGAGCTTCTAGAACATAGTTTAGTTAAGGGCAAATTTTGGAGGAAAGGGACTACGAGGGGGGGAGAAGACTCATGGGCCTTCCCTCAGAGCATCTCAACTGAAGATGCTGCCCCTGGTGTTTTACATTACAGTTGCATAATTTAGTGGCCCATGATAATAGCAAGGTCAAACGAATCTAGCAATCTCCAAGCAGATCCTTTCGGAGGTACATTTTTAAAGTTTCTCTGAAACTACCAGTCAGATCTTAACATATGACCTGAAGCCCATGGGGAGTACCTTTTAGATCTGCAGTCGTAGTGAGATTTCCCTTATCAATAACCACAGGAAGTGTGCCGATATCTCTGAACCGAGATCCAATATGGCGACCATTGCAGATTCACTGGCGACTTTTGAGGTTATAAAACGATTTACCAAGCAAGTAAACAAACAACACCTCAAAAGTAAAGTATCAGGAACTAATCAAGTTTGTGAAACACCCCCAAAGAATTAGAATATTTTTGTTTAAATGTCAGCATATCATGTCGAATTAGCTGGCACTTCCCTCACTTCTTCACAGCCTGAAAATTTTGCTTCATCTGGTACCCCAAGGGTACCCCACTCTGAAGCAGTCACAAATTGAACATTTCTAACTAGCAATCTAGCAACCCATTTTCATATATGTGACATGTATTTGGAGAAGGGGGCTTAGAACCCCCTGCACTAAGCCCCATTTTCGCAGATCGTGTCACATATAGTGTAACCAAAATGGCAGGACCCCACACTCCAGGGTGGTGACTGAACATGGATCCCACATCCCAGGAGCAGAAGGTGTATGAACCAGGAAGGTGTCTGTATTGTCTAATTCTCATGATCCTGATGGGACAGGTCTTATTTAGTTCTGTGTGCATAATTGCGCACATGATATCCCAGCATGTATAAGGGTCCCTGCTATAATAGAAATTGTGCCAGTCAAAAGACTTAAGTGCTTGCTGAAAATCATTGTTGACATAGTACCTGTATGATCTCATTTATCTTATGATATACATGATGGTCTTACTGAATTTGCTAACCTTTCTTTCACATTTCCCATTAAAAAAAGAATCCCTGGTATTTGGAAATGTTTGAATGATTCTTCGTTGCTGGTTTTTAGACATTTTGACACCCCCTTACTATCTACCATTTATTAGTTGTTTTATCTCCTAGAACTATGCTGAAAACATTTCCCCCCTTTCTTTCCAGTTTCCTTGCTAGGAGGGACTTGGAGTGTGAGGGAAACGAAGCAGACAGGATAGGGACCTCAGGTGGAGCTTGGCCTATCTGCTTGGCCGGACCCTACAGACCCACCAGAGGTCGTTGTACTGTTCTTACTATGGGGTAGGCCTCTCTTATACATAATTCTCTAACATAATTGTAGTCTATATAAACCCTTGAAAAGGCATAACATAATTCTACCATGATACAATATTACTAATGTGAGAGCCTCTTGTAAAAATTGAAAACAGGGGCGGCTTACATTTAATCTCACAGTAGATTGAGTACATCCCTAGTTCTGTGGCTAATTACTAAACTTGGGGCTGTTAAACCCCAAACATAACATTTGGCAAAGTGCAAGTCTGACTAATCTACCTTTCCATCTACTTTATCTTACAGGGCACTAGCAGACAGCGTGTTTCAGATGGCAATTTGGAGAAAATACAGATGTAATATCATCAACAGTGAGACAGACAAAGACACGGTCACTTTGCTGAACAATAACTCTGTGGCGAGTATAACTATATCCCAGATACCTCATGTGGGCATGTCTGTAATTGAAATATTGAATCTTGTGGTCACTGGTTTTAAGGTCATTAATCATGTGGCTGGGGACTATACGGGAGTGATAATCTTTAACTACAGGGGGAGGGCTGGTGGGTTTGAAGGGGGGGGGGGTCAGAATTTTTTCGACCCCTTGACCAAGGGGTCAAAATAATTTCACCTGTTTTCAGCACAAAAGCCTCTGCATTACTATAGGTTAAAAAGGCACGTTCGCACGATTTTCTGCCCTCCTAGGGTAAAAAAATTTGACCCATCTTTTTTTTGCGCAAACCCACCAGCCCCCCCCCCTGTTGTTTAAATATGATCACTCCCTAATCTACTTACCATCCCAGTACAGATACACCACGTTGTCCTTAAAGGGTTCGAAATGCCCACTTTGACTAAGTGCTACATATGGCCACCTCTCTTAATTGGTCATCTCACCCATGTAGTCACTTCCTGTTTCAAAAAGCAAATTATCGTACTCATTCCTCTGATGTAAAGAACTCATCCTGAGATGGTAACCTTTCTTATGTGGTTAGCTCTCCTTATGGTCACTAATTTACAGTCATAAAGTGATTTTTATTCTCTCTACTGTGGTCACCCCAAATGTAGTAGTGGAGAAGAAAGGCTGTACAATGTGGTGGGTGCCTCTCCTTGAATTATCCCAGCCATTAATCGATTATTACTATAGGTCCACTGCTTCTCACCCCGATACAGGTGATAGATTATGCTGTTATAGACACTGAACGTAGTTGTGGGCCCCAAATGAAGCTTCTCAATACCACTGGTGCCCTCTCACGGATTAAGCAGTTGGCTCTCCACCTTCATGTGCCCAATTTCCAGGATGTTGATCTGCAGGGAGTGGCCCTCACACATCTCCAGGGCTGCCTCCAGGGCCTACGCCGAGCAGGTAGTGTAGTGCATGAAAGACATAATCAAACTTGCGTATACACAACGTTTTTCATGTGCTATACATGTCTGGGGAACCCAGATAGTGTAGCTAGACATCTAAATTGCCCAGCTTTGCTAACGAATCCTGAATGGTGAACAGCACCATTAGCAAAAATGCTATGAAAAGTACTGGCATTAGTGCAAATATCACACAGGTGGCAGGAACATTCAGGTAGGCCACCACGTAATTGTGAATGATTACTATATTATGTCTAATTCAATTATGTCCCCAAGTGATGTTAAGCTGGAAAACCCAAAAAGTGATTTAGGTTCCCCAAACATTAGTCCAAACATCAGTTCAGGCTTACTATGCAAGATTGGTTCTCAGGACCTATAAATCTCTCAATTGTTCTCAGTCTTCCACCCCACCCCCTCCGCCCCAAAAGAAATTCCCAAGGAGGTTCTATGTCTGTGCCCTCTCTGCCAAGATCCCTTCTCTTGTTCCCTTGTACTTAAGACACAGATCCCAAGTGTCAATGGCCCAATATAAGTCAGTAGAACGGCCCAATGTTAACTTTTATTTTGGCATAGAAAAGGCTTGACCACTTCCCCTCAATCGGTCCAAGCTTGAAATAATGATACATGTATTGACTTTATGGTGGCATAATATTGGCCCATCATTCTGATGTTCTAACATTGGTCCAATATTATCACAATATCTGATTTTCAAATGATGGCTCAATACAACAGTTAATGATAAGGGCCCAACGCAGCTTTATCAGTTGCCATTTAGTTAATACACTGTAACATACATAGTTTGTATATATATATATATATATATATATATATATATATATATATATATATATATATATATATATATATCTATATATATATATATATATATATATATATATATATATATATAGAGAGAGAGAGAGAGAGAGAGAGAGAGAGAGAGAGAGAGAGAGAGAGAGAGAGAGAGAGTGGTTCTTGGTGACATCTTTGTAGGAGCTGCTTATCAGCAGCCTACATGGTTCTCAAGCAGAGGACTGTCAAGTATTACATGTACATGTATACATATTATCAGTTTAGAAATAGCCATTTCTACCTTTGAAGTTCAATCTCAAACTTAGCCCCAGAGGGGTAAGGGATAATACAACAGTTATACAAGGCTTTAAGATTTGACCATATATATTTCAATTATCACAAATGAGGTGTCTTTCTGCTATTAGGGAAGTTTTCTTGGCTAATTCATGTAAACGCTAGCACTTTTTTGGGTCATGTTTGTCCTTAATGAAGTCTTTTTCTAACATTTTGGGTCATGTTTGTCCTTAATGATGTCCTTTTTTTAACTTTATAGCATGTAACATATTGCATTTTTAACAAACTGAGAAGACAATGTATGAGTCCTCTTGTCAGAAACTCGTCATACTATATTAAACCCCCATCATGGAGATCATAATTATAAGCAATATTGGGCTAATATTGGTCCAGTGGCCAAGCCAGAATTGGCCGAATATTAGAGTAAATAAGTTGGTCCAGTGTTCTATTTCCTGTCATTTTCCCTCGAGTGGGGCAATGTTGGAATTTATATAATGTACTGGTGCCTACATTCCCTTGTTGGGCAAGGTCAAGATAATGATTGTGATGGTATTGATGATAGCTGATATTGACCCAATGTTTCCTTCTACCTGGGAGATGGATGGTCCTTTACACAGAATAATTCAACAGCTGAGCATTAATTGTGAATTGCTTTACAAATCTCTGGTAAAAAGGCATTGCCTTTTAATACATTGTTTCATACACATTTTCCTTCTTTGCATAGGTCATTTCCGGTGGTATGACTTCAAAAGCAAAGACAACTGGTTCAAGCGTCTAGCAGGCTATACTTCCCCTAAAAACCGCCAGGAGCGCCACCAAGTGTTTGTCAATGTGAAATTTCTGATAGGGGCTTGGTCAGTGCAGCAGCCTGCATGGATAATTGAGAAAATGGGTACGGATCAGGAATTTATACCCCCATTTCCAAAGAAGTCACCAAAAACATCTAAGCCGCCATGTGGTGGCGACGCATCTAAGTTTCCTCAGGGGATGTGCTAGGAATAAATACAATGGGGGATTTAGTTTGATCCTGGGGAGAACTTTATGTGAACACGCTCGGTGTAGACGTGGACCTTAGTCAGTGTTTTGAATTGTGCATGTATCTGAAGCTGGTCAATGCTAATGGGACAACAATGATCATTACTCATCTACCTACTGGAAAATGTTTTTTTAATTACTCTGGCGTTCGTCCTTAGTATTTCGCACTGTAATTGTTTATAAATGAGCAATACGTGGGTCTACACATTTCAAGATAATAGGTACAGAGAGAAAAGGGAAGACACACTTTTTAACTTTATCATTATGATCTAACAGAACAATCTAAAAATGTGGGTAACCTAAACACATTCTACCTAAACACTTTAAATCCTAAACACATTTACGTAATCTAAACACTTTTTTCCTAAACTCTTTCACACTCTTCCTGCAAGAGACTAAGTGGCCAGGGTTAGACAAGTGTTTTAATGTTTTGTTCTAATCCAACTCACTGGCAGGGGTAGGTAAGAATAGTACTACCCTAACATACATATGAACACAGATGTCTGAATAAAATTGTAGATAATGGTGACACAAAACAGCCTGATAGAGCATAACATTGATAATTCTTCTTAGAATGATGCGCAATGTTAATTCTAGATGACAGCAAAGGTCATTACAAGTAGGCCCCTTAGATTGAAAATGTGCAGTATCACTCATAAAATTGATATTATTATTATAACCACATCGCATGTTTTACAAAATCTCTATTAAACTTTTGCCAAAACCGAGGTTTTATGTCTTTGATCAAGTATTGCATTACATCATCTAATTAAATAACACGGTTGATAATAACCATCCCCTTCGATATATAAGGAGGATAACAATTATTGATAATTTCATTTTCTTCCACCTGTCCATGTAGTAGAGCTTCAGGAGAGAATTTACCATTTCTATCAATATTCCAATCAAAAGTTAGATTGGAATCACAATCCCAAAGACAAAAATTTGATACTCAATTAAGTTGTGGTAACATATGTGGTGATGAAGATTCGTTTGTATAGTGCAACATTTTCGGATTGTCCTAAGCCATCTTCATAAGGCTGTGATGATTGTTGATTAATATGTCACTTGGTAGCTTTGTACATAATAATGATTTACACTGTTAACCAATATAATCGTATTGCAGTGAATAAGTGTAGTTTCTACAATAAAGCCACGAATAGAAGTACAGTAAAGTGATACAAGGATCTCCATGAAAATAGCAGTGGAATCCTTCTCCCAAAGTTGACAGAGATCGTTCGTTCTCTTGACCACAGACCTGAAAGACAATTTGGTACAATGATCTCCATGAGAATAACAATGAAATCCTTGTCCCAAAGTTGACAGAGATCATTTGTTATCTTGACAACTTGGTACAAGGATCTCCATGAAAATAGCAGTGAAATCCTTGTCCCAAAGTTGACAGAGATCATTTGTTATCTTGACAACTTGGTACAAGGATCTCCATGAAAATAGCAGTGAAATCCTTGTCCCAAAGTTGACAGAGATCATTTGTTATCTTGACAACTTGGTACAAGGATCTCCATGAAAATAGCAGTGAAATCCTTGTACCAAAGTTGACAGAGATCGTTTGTTATCTTGACAACTTGGTACAAGGATCTCCATGAAAATAGCAGTGAAATCCTTGTCCCAAAGTTGACAGAGATCGTTCGTTATCTTGACAACTTGGTACAAGGATCTCCATGAAAATAGCAGTGAAATCCTTGTACCAAAGTTGACAGAGATCGTTCGTTATCTTGACAACTTGGTACAAGGATCTCCATGAAAATAGCAGTGAAATCCTTGTACCAAAGTTGACAGAGATCGTTCGTTATCTTGACAACTTGGTACAAGGATCTCCATGAAAAAAGCAGTGAAATCCTTGTACCAAAGTTGACAGAGATCGTTTGTTATCTTGACAACTTCTTTTTCTGCCAGTCTGATACTTTTGGTATATCCTATATCTCATGATGTGAGATATTCCTTTGGTTAATAAATTCATCTAATATATCCAGCCTTTTTGGTTTTCATCATGAAGCATATCATATAAGCGCTTATCTAACTATTTGGGCTTGGACAGTGCCTTTTTCTTATAACTCACGGTGCATTATCCAGCCATAACACACTCTGAGACCTTTTGTTCGTCTTCAAGAAGGCGCTAGTTTGAACCTGGGCATAGTAATAAATTGGAGGAGTATACAAAGTCAACTCCTCCATACATTTCCAGTTAAAACCGATTAGGGTTTAATGGGGAATCGATCCCCGATGGTTCAATATTCCACTCCCTGCTGCGCGGGTCGTGGAATATTGAACCATAGACCCACGCGTGCTGTCTCATAACATTGATTAAACACTACATAGTTACTTTGGTGGAAAAGGTGTATATATTATATTTATATAGAATGGTAGACCAAGTTAAAAGATCATTGATCACAGTCAAGTGGTCCATTATCCAGGCATAGAACAATGGCATTGGGTTTAATCTAACTTAATCCTACTTAATCCTTTACAGCTATGTACATACAGTACACTGAGGGATCAGATTATCTCTCACTACATGCATGCACTAAATCCCTAAAGTGTACCTGGTAATAAGTTTGGGTAGAATTGATCTCATGAGGATATACACAGATGGCTACACTGCAAAAAGATCCTAAACACAATACTAAACATTTTCTTGTCACGTTTTTCTAATCACTTAAAGTTTGTAAGCATGGTTAGCCAAAAAAAATGTGTTTAGCTCAAATGTTTAGAAATCTAGGTGTTTAGATATCTATTTATGTTTAGGTGTTTATGAAATTTTATGTTTAGATATCTAAATGATTTGATGGAAATTTAGGGGTAGCAGATGTTTGCATTAAGAAAATTAAGGATTATCTTTTATTTGTTGTCTCATTTATCTTGCGGCGCACAACAGGTGTTTAGAAGTCTCTCTAAAGATGTCAGCCACAGGTATATACTTCCATGTATACACTTATGTACATACTGCATTAGAATAAGAGACTTGAGAAAGTTCAACAGTTTGGCAGGAAGGACATTGCTTTGGTCTTTACAAAATAACATCAAATAAGTGTCAGTCATGAAACCTATTGATCATTGTAGGTTGATACCAAACGCAGATCTTAAACTCATCCTGAATGGGCTAACGATTTTGGGTCGCTCCTTTAGTACAGGCTCCACTAAGCGATCTTTTTTACCATTCTCATGGAAAGTTACACAGACAGTGCCTAAGGTATAGGCTGTTTATAGTTCTAAATTGTAAACATGAGATTTTAAATAATAAAAATGAGATTTGAGGGGTCACTTGTAACAGCAATAAGTGTGTTACCTATAGTTAGTTCTGTTTATATCTACTCCACACCTGAGACTGAGATGTCACACTGATCAAGTAAGGGTTGGTGACCCTGTTCTGCTATATAAACAACATCACTGTACAATGTAAATAACAACACAGCAGTCTGACAACAACTGCAGGGTCTTGTCCTGGAAAAATCAAACCTGTTTGATATTGAATTGCAAAAACTCCTTAGTGTGAAAGCCTGCAATTTTTTACATAACATCAGCTTGATCTAGTAAACAAAAACATCTTTTAACAACACAAGCATGCCTGATATTGCACAAGATGACATCCCCAGATAAACAAATAACTCCCTCAACATACAATTTCTACCTTGCAGTGATAACAAATACCAAATTCTAGTCTGTGTTTGTGTCCCATTTTGTGAGAATAGCTGAGATTCTCTGCAAAAATCGCTTATTGGAGCTTCACCTATTAATGCTTTACATCTCCACAGGAATATCTACTCGAAATCAGTTAAAGGTTCATGCAGTTGTGCAGCGCTTAGTTAATCAGTTAATCTAGCACAGCAGGAGCAATTGTTTGCAAATACAATTGGTCAGGTATGAACACCAACAGTCCCTGAGTAATTACCTTAACGTATAAGAGATTATAAAAGCACCTTCTTAGGACAAAGGCTATAGGAAAGGGTGTGTTTCAAGTGTCATGGTAAAAAAAAGATTCCAATGGGATTATTATTATTCATGTTGGGAAATGGTGTAAATGTTATTGCTTTACTCACATGGGCCCTTGTTGTAAACGAAAATTTAAAATAAAACAAGACAGATTTCTTTAGAAAAGGGCAAGAAGAGCCAGGGAAATATTGAGAATGATTCATTATTTCACCCAGAATGTGATGCAAGTCTAAACAAGGTATTTAGTAAAAAATAAATAAAAGCCCCCATAAAGGTGGCCTTATATGTTGTGTTACTTGAGTGAGTCTGTGTGCATAACCAGCATGCCATGCTACCCATGCTAACATGATAATCATTGGCTTCTGGCATTAAGCGCCATTTAAGCACACAGGCCTACCAGGCCTTAGTCATACCAACACTCTCTTAACTATACTTATACGCTCCTCAGCTATACCTACACACTTCTCCTGGATGTATTTAAACCAATATGTGTTACCTCGACTGAAGAAAACCAACATTTATAAAACAGGACTGGTTCTTTACAAAGTGGCAGCACTGGTGAGCCAAGCAGTCTTAGCACCCTGGAGTATGTCCAATCTCTGTGTGTACATGTAGACCACATGGAGGTAGGCTGGAAGTGTACCCTGTACATTGTGGTGTGTACTGCTTAAAGTCTGCTCCAACATTTACATTGGATCATGCAGTGTTTGCTGAGACCAGCTCCCGGAGGAGGGATCACCCTCTCACCTGTGAACTCTGCTAGGATTGGATCCCTCTCACCCTAACACTGGATGCCCTACCACCTGATGGATGCCTTACCCACTAATATTGGATCCCAAACCCTGATCTGGATTCCTCACACATTACTAAGGGATCCCCACTCCTCCTGGACCCAACCAATATTAACATCAGATCTGGCATGGAGCAGCTAAAAGAAGCAATCATTTATGGGGTGGTCAATGATTCCATTAGGATCACGAAAATTGAGAATTTTAGCCTGAGGCCAAATGCAATTTGCGTTTCAAATGTATGCTTCAGTTGCTACTAGCCAAGACTTCAATTCTCATTCCACTACTTAAACATTGCTGGCAATGAGAGAATGGAGCAGTGGCCTAGGATGGCAGAGCTGCCAATGTTGTAGAAGGAGTCAGTATTAAAGTATACACACACAATCTGTAGCTGGTAAGTATAACATAAATCTTTAGTTAATTTTTATTTATAACCTACTACATTGTAACAGGTTTGCAGTACTAGTCATAGCTCTTCTGCTTCACTGCCTGCCGAGCCTCTTATTGTAGAGTATTTTCCACATGGCCAATTTTACCTTTGTAGTCTCATTAAAGGGTATTATAATGGTGAAGTGGCTATAAACATCGAGGGCATGTTTCCATTGTCGTGTGTGGTGTTTACTAAACTTCTTTTAATTTTGCAATTACTTGACCCCAATGCAAATGATCCTGTAATTAGATTATATGTAAAGCGTTCACACAATTAGGCCTACTACATCAGCAGTTTTGCCTGAACCTTGCTTTTGAAAGGCTTGCCTGATGATGAGCTTATCTTTACAGTGGCCATATTCTACTAAAGGTTTTTGGTATTTTCACATCAAACATTGAAAAGAAAACTCAAACCCAACTGCCCTTCACTGTAGCCTGTGGGCTTATACCCCTACCATTGTTATGCATTCTGATTGGCTAGTTAAGTACCCATTGTGAACCTCTCTATACACTTAGGCTAGTGAGGGTGAATAGGTTAGCAGCCATTTGTAAAGTATTTCCACCTTATGCTTGGAGGCCAATGCATAACAATAACCCTTGAGTTTATTGCCATGCATATTCCCTTATGCAATATTTAATTCATGGGAGGTCCAATCTGTTCTAGTGTAGTTTTAATTGCATTTCTGTGATATGCATGTCTTTCACCTCACGTCCATGACTTCAGAAATATAGATTAGGGTGTCCAGTCCACGCTCACAGGGCACAGACATTCAGCTATTTTCCTCTCTCCTCAGACTAGTCTTCCATTTATGGGCATTTGCCTTCACTATGCAACATGAAGATGTATACTATAAAATGGAAAGCTATGGTTCCATACTACACATACATGTCATTGTCTTAAAGGTTATAATAGTAAAATCATGATTTTATATGAATGAGTAAGTTAGAAGTGACCACTTTGAGCTGCCTGGGGAGGCATGCATTTTGGTAGTGGAAATTAGAGGCTCTCCAGACATGGCTATAATGCTGGGCTAAACTGGGTGAATCAACCAACAGTGATTCAATTGAAATACTATGATATAGGGCTACATTATCATCTGTGTTGCATTTCGATCACAGCATGAACAGTAAAACTACAGCAGAATCTGTCATAAGGAGTGCCACAAACACCAATACCACACCATACCACACCAATACCACACCATACCACACCAATACCACACCATACCACACCAATACCACACCATACCACACAAATACCACACCATACCACACCATACCACACACCATACCACACCATACCACACCAATACCACACCATACCACACCTATACAACACCAATACCACACCATACCATACCATACCACACCTATACCACACCAATACCACACCTATACCACACACCAATACCACACCATACCACACCAATACCACACCATACCACACCTGTACGACACCTATACCACACCATACCACACCAATACCACACCATACCACACCAATACCACACCATACCACACAAATACCACACCATACCACACCAATACCACACCAATACCACACCATACCACACCAATACCACACCATACCACACCAATACCACACCATACCACACCTATACCACACCAATACCACACCATACCACACACCAATACCACACCATACCACACCAATACCACACCATACCACACCTGTATGACACCTATACCACACCATACCACACCAATACCACACCATACCACACCAATACCACACCATACCACACCAATACCACACCATACCACACCAATACCACACCAATACCACACCATACCACACCAATACCACACCATACCACACAAATACTACACCATACCACACACCATACCACACCATACCTCACGAATACCACACCATACCACACCAATACCGCACCATACCACACAATACCACACCATACCACACAATACCACACCATACCACACCATACCACACAATACATAGACAAATGTTCACGAGGGGGAGAATTTTTTAGGGTTATCTCACGTGCAGTTCAGCTGCCGTATCGCACGACACCCGTAGGAGTGCGATGCGGCAGCTGAACTGGTATAGGGGTCATATGGTGTGGTATGGGGTCGTATGGTGTGGTATGGGGTCGTATGGTGTGGTATGGGGGTCGTATGGCGTGGTATAGGGGTCGTATGGTGTGGTATGGGGTCGTATGGTGTGGTATGGTGGTCGTATGGTGTGGTATGGGGTCGTATGGTGTGGTATGGGGTCGTATGGTGTGGTATGGGGTCGTATGGTGTGGTATGGGGTCGTATGGTGTGGTATGGGGTCGTATGGTGTGGTATGGGGTCGTATGGTGTGGTATGGGGTCGTATGGTGTGGTATGGGGTCGTATGGTGTGGTATGGGGTCGTATGGTGTGGTATGGGGTCGTATGGTGTGGTATGGGGTCGTATGGTGTGGTATGGGGGTCGTATGGTGTGGTATGGGGTCGTATGGTGTGGTATGGGGGTCGTATGGTGTGGTATAGGGGTCGTATGGTGTGGTATGGGGTCGTATGGTGTGGTATGGGGGTCGTATGGTGTGGTATGGGGTCGTATGGTGTGGTATGGGGGTCGTATGGTGTGGTATGGGGTCGTATGGTGTGGTATGGGGGTCGTATGGTGTGGTATGGGGTCGTATGGTGTGGTATGGGGGTCGTATCCCATGTAGCAAGCCCGCTCGGGGCCAAATTGGTTTTACCCGGGATAAGGTGGTTCAAAGCGGGCAGTATTCAGTACATGGGTTTTAGGTTCGGCAGATGCTGGGTTTCCAGTCAGGGCCACACAGGGCAGCCCAAATCGGGCAAACCCACTTGAGCCCGTTGGGCTCCCAACGGGTTTTGTCCTCAGCATACGGTCTGGGCCACATTGGGCCGCCCGATTTGGGCACTGGTCAGCTTTAAAATGGGCAACCACATTGGGCCCAGGATGGTTTCAAAATGGGCATCCCAAGATGGGTACTTAGCTGCATAAAGTCTTCCCAGTCTGGGGTGAGAGTGGGTTTGGACAGGGCAGCCTCATCTTCTGAACTGTTCTAAACTCTGTGATGAGTGTTCCCCCTCCCTCTCTCTTTTTTGTTCGTCCCTCCCCTATCCATCCCCTACCCCTTCCATCTCCTCCTCATTCCACTCAACCTGCCCTGCCCTTTCCCCCTCTCACCCTGCTCTGCCCTGCCCTTCTGTCACCCTGCCCTCCCTGGGCCTCCCTAGCCCACTTAAAAGGGTCTATTTCTCCTCTTTCCTATCTCCTCAGGATGTGTGTGGTGCACATATGCGCAGGCACTGACACATTCCTCTGTGAATTTGTGTAATGAGGATCTCACCATGAATATGACCTTAGCTGTCGAAATGGTGTTAAACATCTATTACTCACTCACTCTCACTCCCAGCCCTCACCCTGCCTTGCCCTGCCCTGCTCTCACCCTGCCCTGCCCTGCTCTCGCCCTGCCCTGCCCTGCTCTTGCCCTGCCCTGCCCTACTCTCATCCTGCCCTGCCCTCCTCTCACTCTGCCCTGCCCTGCTCTCACCCTTGCCCTGCCCTGCTCTCACCCTGCCCTGACCTGCTCTCGCCCTGCCATGCCCAGCTCTCACCCTGCCATGCCCTACTCTCACCCTGCACTGCCCTGGCATCTCCTTCGCTCACATGCCCTGCCCTGCCCTGCCCTGCTCTCACCCTGCCCTGCCCTCTCACCCTGCCCTGTCCTACTCTCACCCTGCACTGCCCTGGCATCTCCTTTGCTCACATGCCCTGCCCTGCTCTCACCCTGCCCTGCCCTGCCCTCATCTCACCCTGCCTTGCCCTCCTCTCACCCTGCCCTACCCTCCTCTCACCCTGCCCTGCCCTCCCCCCTCCCTTCCCTCCACCACTGCTGTAGGACACTTTCCCTATACCATTAATACACAGGTCCGTTCATAGTAGGGATCCAGATATTTCATGTAAAAGGCAACACTGACTAGTCCTGGAAAGAACAGCTTCATGTCTTTCTTTGTACTAGTAGGCTTGCAAGGTGTATTTGTGGTGTGGGGGCAAACAGGTCCCACACTTGGCCAGGTATAAGAGGACTATATATATATAGAGGCAATTGAGAAACCAAAAATATCCCCTGCCCCTGTAGGCCAGTCCATGGCAGACTCACTACAAAGTGGTTTCACAGCACTCCAGACAGAATTCTACTACCCATACCAAACTTATTTCTTTTAGACATAGGACAACTGGAATAGACTACTAAATCAGATATGAAGTAATAATGTGCAGACTTTCTCATAGTCTGGAAATACTTAGATGTTTCTAGTCAAAAGTACAAATCAAGGTCATCTGAGTAGTAGTGGAATGGCAACACCATTTCTATTGCACTGAACTTGGAACAAGAGCAGATATGCAGAGGTACAGTCATTATGAATTTGAAGGCTCTCTTCTCTACTCCTACATAGGGAATTAGTAGGGGAAGATTGAGGCCAGAATGTCACTTTAATGAATCAAAGTGCCTTGTGTTGGCTGAATGAGTTTGATTCAAATGAATGGTACTGCTCTGCCTTTCCACTTGGGTAGATATTGCATTTACTGCTTTGGTGATGGGGGGGGGGGGGTTAGATTAGCTCAAGGATTTGTTGCTTATTGACCTTTAAAAAAAAGAAAAGGTTTTGGATAAATTTCTCAAAAAGAATTTTTAACATGTCACCACTAATTTTTCATCAAATCGGGCAGTCCACTTTAGGCCACACCAAAAACCCATGTTAAACTCACTTTGAGCCCAAATTGGTGAGCCCAGTTTCAAACAGATCTGTGCCCGAATCGGTTAGCCCAGTGTGGCCCAGACCCTTTGCTGAGGACAAAACCCATCGGGCGCCCACTGTGTTAACCCAGTGTGGCCCACATCAGGAGCCCGCTCTGGCCCAGACTCGGGCCACACCATTTTTGCTACCTGGGATATGGTGTGGTATGGGGTCGTATGGTGTGGTATGGGGTCATATGGTGTGGTATGGGGTCGTATGGTGTGGTATGGGGGTCGTATGGTGTGGTATGGGGGTCGTATGGTGTGGTATGGGGGTCGTATGGTGTGGTATGGGGTTGTATGGTGTGGTATGGGGGTTGTATGGTGTGGTATGGGGTCGTATGGTGTGGTATGGGGTCGTATGGTGTGGTATGGGGTCGTATGGTGTGGTATGGGGTCGTATGGTGTGGTATGGGAGTCATATGGTGTAGTATGGGGGTCGTATGGTGTGGTATGGTGTGGTATGGGGGTTGTATGGTGTGGTATGGGGGTCTTATGGTACAGATACAAGACAAAAAAGAAATTTCGGCCATCTGTCTTTTCGGCCATCTGTCTTTTCGGCCACTTTTTTTTCGGCCATATGACGTGGGGCTATAAGACTTAAGGCCATTTGTCTTATAGGCCATGTGCCTGGATACCGTGCCACAACACCTTTATTGTCTAGGAAAATGGAAATACAGCAGGGCACATATGAACACATGAATGTAATGTGTCTCAAGACTCTCCTGTCCAAAAATCTCAAAAAGATTGGACCAGAAAAACTGAGCATTTTATAGTAAGATTGATACCCCCCTGTGTTCCCAAATACTGCACTGTGTGTACCTTTACTATAGTGCACGTAGGCCTCACCCACTGAGGGGCCTGCTCAGGGCCTGCTTACATAAATCTCAACAAAGATTATTCTTTGTAGGCTGAACAACGATTTTCACAAAGACAAATATTTAAATCTCTTACAATTATCTTTAGTTTTGTCATTAGTTTTCATCTTTATTTCTTCTTTGTTTGTTTTTCAATTAAAGACAGAAATTCTTTGTCACAAACAAAGATGAAAAAGTAGTTAGGTACATGGTACGTCAGCTGTGATTGGTCAGTTTTAGGGGTCAAACTGGGGTCACACCCACAAACAAAGATGAAAAATTGACTCAAAGTCCAGAGACTTCATGATGAAAATGTGACAATATGCTGTTCCTTTTTTATAGTAGGCCTATGTTTATGTTCTGAGATGTTATGTAATCCAGTCAATAAGTCACTTAAAACATCTAAGGAATGCATCCAATATTTTGATTCCATGTAAGTAAAGGAATCTGTAGATCTCCCTCAGAGACTGCCTTGTTTGCCATCGAGTTTTATTACCTTGTTATGGTAGGTCCAAAGTCTATGGGAATGGGAAAATCAATCTGTCTGTCTTAAGACTGGTTTTCCCATTGGCTATCTGTGACAATCAATAGCCAAGAAGAGATGCTTTTGTTGTGCATAAATGACCATGAATGGCCCATACTTAGTCAAAGTTGCAATAGATACTCTGTGCTCATAGGGACTTCCCTGGAAAATAATATCCTAACGTAGAGTCTCCAACACAACTGGTAATAAATGGATTTTCTTTCTTTGTACTAAGATTTTCTAATTATCAGTGGTATCTTTTATGTTGTTTTAAATGAAAGTAGCGTTCCATTCCAAGTGATGTAGGTAGTTAGTTTTCTATCTTAGGCATTGAGTAAGAACCTTTGTTTACAGCAATGGATGTGCTGTAGGCTCCCCTCCCCTTTCCTAGTTTTGACACTAACTTATATTAGTGTCTTTGATGTAACAAAGATGAAAAAATCTCTAAAAACCAAGGTTCAGACATGGCCTTACTTATACTAGTCCAATTGCAATATGAATCTACTGTTAGACTATTTGGGCCTAAAAGAGGAGATATTAAGCCTTCATCTGGACATTGTGGATGCTCCCTAGATTGCATAATAACATCTCATAATGACATCTCCAGAATAAGTGTTTTCAGATATTGCTATTAGAGGTTGGACCTTTTTTGACTTTCGTTGTCTTTATGTAAAACCTCCCCTAATTCACAAATATTTGACTGGCAGTCTAGACCACTCTCTATGGTGAGTTTGTCTGTCCCAAAACCCTTTTCTTTGTATTAGTCAGGATCCCCTTCATCCATTCCGGTTGAAAATAAAAGTTTTTCTCCGTTTTCTAAAAACACCCTATACAGATCAGAGGAATATTGTTCAAGAAGGGCTAGCAAGGATACTCTTGGTCAATATTTGCAATTGCCAGCACTGTCACAAGCACAATAAGTAGCGCCTATATTGTGTTATGGGGTTTTGACCATATTATAAGATGTGCATGTGTCCAAATTCAGGAGCATGTTGCTCCTATGGTAAAAAGAGCTGTCAGTAGGTACCCTCTTTTCAAAAGAAGTCACACTCTGCTTCACCATTCAACTTGCACTCACCACATTAGTCTGAAAAGTCACCTGCCTTGTATAAAACAGAGAGAGCTGCACTATCAGGTACCTACTCATGTCACACACTCTATAGTATATTTTATACCATGATTTCTTGGTTACTAAGTGCTTTTTGGTGTCTATTCCCATCCACATATCTGTCGCTATTGCACAGCCTGTATACTTTAGCATCAATTTTCTAAGGCGTGCGGTTATCCATGAATAACCCGCACCCCGTGCAGTTATCCATGGATAACCGCATGCCTCTCATGTCCCTCCATGTCATATGTTACATGTTAAAACCCATGATAGACTTGACCAGGGCAGGGCTCGAACCTGCAGCCTCAGATCCCTAGTCCAACCCCCTATGCAGTGCGCCACAGGGACTGACGAGAGAAGCTTGGGTAGAACCAGGTCTTGCTATGATACGAAGCCCGGAAAGGCGACGACTGCGGGCTGTCCGCTACCATAACCGTGGGAATCATTCATACATAACCAAGCCGAGAAGGTAGGAGACCCGGTGGCCTAGCGGTTAGCACCTTGCGCTCAGCCGTGAGAGGTCCGCGGATCGTGTCCCGGTCTGGGCGCATCTTTTTTCGCCGTGTGCGCTGTCGCTGTCCGCTGTCGGGTGAGGAGGTGTATGTACACTATTTTTCGCCGTGTGCCACTGCCAAGGCTAGCCGAGACGGGCGCTGTCGCTGTCCGCTGCCAGGCGAGGAGGTGTATGTACCTGTGTCACACACTATGGCTGGCTTTGAGTCCCGGGGAGGGGGAATAATTTTTGTTTTCAACTTGAATTTATTGGTATTCTATTGATTATTTATTGGTTTCGTGGTATAAAATAAGTAGTCAATGGATAATTCATGACGAGTGTGTGTTAGCAAAGGCTAATAACACTCGGCCTACGGCCTCGTGTCATTATCCTTCACTAACACACACTCGTCATGAATTATCCATTGGTTACTTGTTCAATACTGGCTGACTTCTCCCAACTAGGTACCTACTCAAATCCCCTTTTTGAGCACCATACTTGAATGTCCACTTGTGAGCAACAAAAGGGACAAGTTATAGCTACATGAAAAGAAAGGACTGGAAACAAGGGCATTTTTAGCCAGCTCTTCCTTTTACTATAGGAGCAACACCCTCCCGATGACACATCATATGCTTCTCAAGAAGTTGGCCACCTGTATAACCCGTTCTATATTACATTAAACATATTGGCATGTGTAAATGCCTGGTCTCTTATCACTTTTAACTCAAATCGTTGCATCCCTGTACCTTTAGATGACCGGTGGTTTTTCAATGCATTGTGCATCTTCTAACTTTGATAGCACTGTACCCATAGCACTTATTCAAGGCCAATGCTTATTCAAAGGATTTTTAGGTGCTTATATTGGGTTCAAGCAGGACTGGAGCTAGTTTGCTGGTGACACGCACCGATAAGAGCTTATAAGATGGAACCAACTTAATTGTCCCTGGTAGTGGTTAATATCCATGAACAAGACACCCATCATACCATGTCTTATCAGTGTGTTTTGCCACTATTAGAAGAACCAGCAAATTTCAAAATGGTGGATCCACTGGATATGGGCCTAGACTTCTATATAGGTCTATACAGTACTCAGTGTACATAGGCCGTGTGAAACCTGCTTCAAGACACCTTAATTAGCGTGAGACCTGGACCCTACGACCCTCCTTGATAAATCTATGAGGCCCTCTCCACTCCTTTGGTAACAAACTCCTTAATGCTCTGTAGTAATACTCATAACAATCCCTCCAGGGGAAGGCCCGGGTGTTGGTCTGAATGGAGAGATTATGATACTCACAATGTGGATATTGGGGTCTGGTCCTGTGCAAATATTAGTTAGTGAGTCGTGAATGGAGCACAGGCAATCATGTATGGGAGCTTTTCGTAAGTATACACGGAGAAATGGGTTTCACTGCTAATATCATTTGCACAGACGAGGGAAACTAATTTTACCCCAGTGAATCATTTCCAATCAAAATCAATCAATCGATCAATAGATTAAGACAAGCAGTTGGATAATCTCAACAGATATACACTGTAGTGATATGGATCTATTAGGGTTATCATTGATTGAGTCTTACCTTTTGGGTCCTAGGACTAGGGGTTGTTTTCCTTTAATCAATATCCTTTCCTTTCTTTTTAAGCAATTCATTCAAACAGCTAAAACGCTATCTTGTTGTAAAGGAAACATACATTGCATGCCAACTAAGTACTTCCTAGTTCTATACAACTGAACTTCGTCAATGATTCAGATAACCATTATGATAAAGTGAATTACAATAGTGGAGTTTCCATGCTTTATAATATTGATTGTTTAGAGATCGACAGGGAATTTGCCAAGTACGCTTGGCTATATCAAGAACATGTCGGTGATAACATGAGTTATAATTGATTTCTATTATCATTCTATTGACCAATGATACTCTGAACCAAATCTAAGCAGCTTAGGTTCTATCAAGCTAGATGGAACCAATAAACTACAAAGAAGATATATCTGTTCATTTGAATTGTTTCACAACCTACTTTCCTTCATTCATTTTGTGGATCCAAAGATTAATCTTTATTTTGTTGAATATATATACAAATGTTATCTCTAAGTGGATTCCTAATCCATCATATACAAATTAGCAATGTATACAGTTTAATCTTGAAGCCAGAATAGATACCATTTACCCTCATCAGAGCTTATCTATATATACCAACTCTAGCCATGCAATGGTAAATTGGATATTTAATTTGCACAAAAGGTTAATCTGACTACCCTTGCCACCCACACCCTACCCAGACACACCCCATCTGCTCTCTCATTGACTCTAAACACTTCAGAAGACATTTAAAACCCCTCTCAACCTCCCTAGCAACCGGAACTGCATCCAGAGGCGCCCTTAGATACCGGTCAATGATGGAAAGAGCTTAAAGTAGTCTAGTACATTCAGTACAACACTGCACCCTATGAGAAACACCAATCACTACCAGTGTGAATAGTGTCAGTCATCAATGTCAATTGAAGGATGGGAGTTTGTATATGGAATGGACTGATCTATGTAGCCACAACTGTTGGCGTGACCACAGTTATACCAGTAGGCAGTGCAATTCTTCTCAATGGAGCTTTCGGAAAGCATGCTTATAAATATCGGTTACACATTTCCAGATAAATATTTAATGAATTCATGTGTATGCCACCTGGAATCCTAATGTAAAGAATTAGAGACTGTAAATTAAGGAAGAATGACTGAATGCCTGGAGACCTTTTTGGACATAGGAGAGTTGGAGACAGATTAAGTGTGGTCACATCTTCTATAGTCATGTTTGACAACCTCCCAAAGCCTCCATATGAAGGAAAACGTGGTCATTCGTATATGACCAGAGAGTCAACAGAACTTAGGTAGGTTTTGTTAGCCTTAATAGGATTCTTATAAAAGGTTACTGCAGCTGTATTCTGACGACTAGATAGCATGCATGTTACAATTATTGTAATTAGTGAAAGGAATGGGGATATTTCAGGTAGGACGAGGAAAAATGTTTGTTTACCTTTTTTCATTCAATCGATAGCCACATTGAGTCGGTCATAGACTAATGCAATGGGTAAAGTTGGAAATGAACAGAGGATATGACAGGCAACTGGGTCATAAGGGATACATTTTTCGTGAGGAAACAAGGGGGCAAAATGGGAAACTAGGTTTGGGAAGAAGATAGACAGCTATAGTCAGCAAGAAATGCGCATGTGAAACCATGCCCCATCTCATTTCTGAAAGAATATCACAGAATGAAGTATCGATAGTTACAAAGGCAATCAAGGTCTAGAAATATTGATAAAACCTAACACTCTTGGATACTGCCACCTAGTGTTGTATGTAGGACAAAGGCAACCAAAGCCTAGAAATATGGATAAAGGTCAAAACTAGTACTGGGGCCCAGTCAGTAGTACCTACAGACAGGTTTATACCACGATTTCGGGACTTCTGGTGGGTTTATATGCAGTTTAGCCGTGCATTATTCTGCATATACCACCCTTGTGCATTTTTGAAATTTTTGGTATATACTTTTTCGGGGTCAAGTTGGACTTAGAATATTTTTGGAGATGCTGGCAGACATAGAAATTTAGCCTTGCCATTGTTTCAATGTGAAAAATCGTCCATACTCGTATGAGGATTGAACCCAGGCCGCAGTGGTGGTAGGCGAAGGCCTTAGCCATAGCGCCACACTGAACGGTGATGAAACCCAATGCGAAGGTAAATAAGTTCTAACCTGGAGTCCTAGTCATATGTTTTCAATCAGTTTTCGTCCTGAATCCAAGCTTTTCATGTTATAATATCGAAATCCCAAGAAGTTTTCGATCCATAGACGAGGAATGCGTGCTAATTTTCTCCATTTTGTTCAATATAAATAAGAATCCAATGATTTTTCTATCGTAAGCGAGTCGCGGTGCAGCCATTCCCACCTGCCTCCTTGTCCGATGAAAGTGTGTCAGTGGCCCGGATGTGGATATAGGTCATCCGCTCGCTGACACACTTTCGCCGAACAAGGAGGCGGGTGGGAATGGCTGCACCGCGACTCGCGTACGTTGGGAAAATCAATGGATTCTCCTTTATTTTGAATATATTGGACATAATACGTATGGAGGGATCATCTAGACTATCTAAGGATGTATATGTTTTAATTTGAAAACGTGTCATGGTTGGATTCCATACGAAAAGTGACTGTAAACACGGCGGTACCTGTCCCGGCAAGGAACAAAAACAATGGCTTCACGCAGAGCGGTGACCCGGGCCGTATCGCTTGCTTTTACAAAATGTCTTCTCCTGGCTATATTCTTTGGATTTCAGGTAAGAAATTGATACAAAATGGAGGAAATGGTGGTATAAACCTATTAGGTGATGCATATCGGGGCCCCACGGTCTGTATATGCTGTATATACAGCCCTAGGGCCCCGATATGCATCATCTATTAGCTTAGTAACCAACCATATTGTAGTGACATCCGGGCAGCAGTGAACTAGGGACCTGCACCAGTTAGATAATTATTACACATTACATAATGCCACTACAGCCCCATACCTTGGCCAGTCCTCCTAATTTACTGGACTTTTGACAATGACACTTGCATGTGAAACAAGAGGGCCAGTATCTGATAGAAATAAAATCAGTGATCTGGTTCACTGTTGCCCAGCTTGGTGACCTGACAGCTGGAGTAGACTTTGGCTACAGGTAGACTAATAGTCCCATAGCATAAGGTGGGAGTGATCTGATGGTGGTTAGGTTGACCATGGATAGCTAGCCTGGTTACCTCAGATGGTAGTGCACAGCACTTTGGATCTGGGGATGGCTAGATTGAATCCCTCACTGGTAAGGTATATTAAAGAAATTTTTGCTTCACATCTTGTTGCTTTTTTAAACAGGTAATCAAAATGTTTTACATAACTATATGTGATATATGTTGTTGTGTTTAACCTATCTTATAAAGGCTTCCATATTTAACAATAGGCCTAAGATAATGATAAGAAAATAATGTAAAGTTCCCTTGGACAAAAGACTGAGTCCCGAAACATAATGCTGCATAGTGCCAAAGACTGTTAGTTGGTCCTGATAGTCAAGTGGATATGTTCTTTGACTTTAACTTCATAGGCCCGGGTTCAATTCCCCATGCCAGTGTAGGATTTTCACAATTGTTATGTTAGCTGCATTTTACTTGGATATCATTAGCTATTGGTCACATGACTATGAACGGAGTAAAAGTATATGCAAATGAGCAGTAAAACAGTTGCAACTGGGGTTCATCAGGCAGAGACTTCTTATTCAATGGATCTTTAAATCCAAGTCTTATTTAGGGGGTTCGAAGCAAAATCTGAAATTCACAGCACCCAGTTCTAGGCCCAAAGTCCAAAGTCCTACACGTTTCACCGGGCACATGTTCCACTGTAATGCTGGTTCAGAGCATCTGAAGGGGTGGGTGCATATGGTTCTGTTGACCAGCTCACTTTGCCTTTCTTATGAAGGTTTTTATTGCTTCTTTCATTTTTGTCTTCTTTGACAGAGCACCTTTTCCGTGAATATTATACAAGATATAGGTATGTGTATATACCTGATGAATACTTATCAATGTCATCCCTAACCTCATCCTAAAGTCAGCTTAGGGTAGTCAGTAGCAACGTGTGCGTCAGTGGTAGATTTGGGGTATTACATCTGCTTATCCAGCATTCGAGGGGATTATTAACCAGGTCTTCAAAGCCTGGGAAGTTTGTTCAAATGTTATCTTTTCAAAGGTATGGAACCCTCCCGGCCAACACTTAACAATACTCCTGCTCATCTGAATCATGGATTTGAAGAGAAAAGCTACAATGCAGGCATCCATTCTCAAAGTTATGCTGTTTTGGAAATTAGCCTCGTTTGCTTAATCCTCAGTGTAATCAGAAAAGTATTAACTGCATTTCCATCTCATTATAACCAGTTCTATCTCAGCCCCATGGTGAGCCCTGTCAATCAATAGTTACCCCCTGAAGTCATACAAATATACAGAACAGAGACCTGGTTCCCTTAGTCCATGATCTCAGCTTGGTTTGTAGACTCACTGTGTAGTCCACTCAAACAGGAGCATGATATAAGATCAATGTACAAGTACTGGGGGCACTGCTTCATATTTGCAGCTACCGTATGGTCCTGTACCTATTTCACACTGGATTTATTAGACTACAAGCAGATGCGTCTCATTTCAACTTTGTAGAGAATGTGAGCTAAATGTATGGGAGAAAATGCTGCATAATTGGACACATGCCTTACAGCTGATGGGATTTCAATTCATAAGTTGACAGGTTAGCAGTAAGGCATAGGTAGGTGATATTCTGTTGATATAATCTAAATGGTGTCATTTGATCTGATAATTGGATTAGCTATTGATATAGATCCGATGAACCTATCTTTCAATCTGTGCAACAGAATTTGGTAGAACACCTAACCTGCAGCATTTTCTTATTGAATAAAATTTAGCAAATTGTTAATAACTAGGTTCGTTTACTACATGTTTTAAGATATCAGGTTGATAGTTACCAGAGTCAAGTTATTAGGCTATATTAATGTTATGTGAACACAGACAAAACAAGTGTGTTGATAATCCAGCAGTGGCCATTATAATGATATGGGCAAACCTATCAGAGATTAGGGGACAGGGGCTACAGTTATCTTCATCTGACAAGTAGTTATTAATACCTTGTCCAGTTGGCCGCATATGGTTAGCAGGTCTACAAGTGCAGTTATAGATAAGGGACCCACACAGTTATTATTGGCCCATGATAATGTACACTGATATCTAATAATGGCTCTGGGTACTGCATGCTTGGGTCTGTGCAAGCACCAGGTTATAAATCTGGCCAGGCTAGATGACATTACCTTTGTTTAAATTTCGTTTTTTGGGGTCTTAATAAAGAATGCAGTACACTGCAAAAATTGTGTTTAAACACAATTCTAAACATATTCTTGTCACGTTTTTCTAATCACTTTAAGTACCTGAACATGTTAAGCCAAACAATGTGTTTAGGTAAAGTGTTTAGAAATCTAGGTGTTTAGGTTTAAATTTTGTGCTTAGATATCTGTGAAATATTGTGTTTGGGTGTTTATGAAATTTTATGTTTAGATGTCTAGATGATTTGATGGAAATTTAGGGGTTGCAGACATTTCCATTAAGAAAATAAAAGATAATCTTTTGTTTGTTTTCTCATTTATCTTGTGGGGGACATCAGGTATTTAGAAGTCTCCAAAGTTGTCAGCCATGGGTATGTACATTCATGTATACACTTATGTACATACCGCATTAGACTGAGAGACTTTAGAAAGTACAACAGTTATGTAGGAGGGACATTGCTTTGGCCTTTACAAATAATTTGAAATAGGTGTCAGTCATGAAACCTTTTGATTATTTTATGCCAATGATGATGGTGTAAGGTAAATTCAGTCATTTCTTTATTGCCATTTCTATTTTCTTGACATTTTATGAAATGAAACCAAGATCAATACGGGATTTGGGGACATTTGTCACAACAATTGATTGTGATTGTGCGATTATACTCCATTCACAGGTAGTGCTGCTACCTGGTGTGTATCTGACATACAAGTGTCTAAACATATTGATGTTTAAATCTAAATACCTAGTATTTAATGTGTTTAAACTCTAAACATCTAAATATGTTTAGCAAAAATGTTTATGTATTTAGAATAAAGGTGTTTATTTCCTAAATGTGTAGTTGCCGAGGCACCTAACTGAGCTATATGTTTAGATTTTAAATATGTTTAAACCTAAACATTCAGGGATTCAGAAGGTCTTAGTCCGTTATATGAAAAAGCTACCAGAAAAAGAATCTCTCAGAATTGGACTATAAGTTTCAGAGACCAGAATTTGTTGATTGAGCAGACCAATTATTTTCTACAAATCCCTGTCAAGCAGCTCCTATCCTTTATGTCAAAAGGAAAGCCAGTGAATATGTCAGTCAATAGAGCTGACTTTGTTATCAGACCCATGTCACTGATAACTGACTCAAAGTTTGTCTGGTGTGGGTCAGGACCTTTCTAATCCTCTAGTGTCGACTGTCAAAGTCTATCTAGACAGCTACATAAATTATATCTTATCTTAAGAGCTTAACTACTTATGATGTTGGGATAAGGCCTTTCACAAATTCATTCCATTCCAATCAAAGAAGAATATCTTAGTATCTAATGACATGAGATCCTATAGATTCATAAAAGGGTCTAAGCCCAGGGTCTGACATAAACATACAGTGCATCTAGGTATAGCCTACCTCCATCATATCCAATCTAAGCTCATCGACAAGAGGATTATCTATAGATGCACCCCCTGCTAAGCTTATACCATATATCCTACTCTACATTTGCAATATATAGATCTAGTTGCTGCTAGGGAGATTGAGGCTGTAGTATAGCTCTTTGATGGACCCTCAAATGAACGTTACAATATTCTGTCTTGATTCTGGAATGTTCTTTGAAGGGGATAGGGCAGTAATAAGATAAATTCAGTCATGCCTCGCTTACGAAGGACAGGAATGGTAAGGTGGGTGTATTGTTTTGTCGGCTCTTTACTTTTATGGCAGGATATCATATCAATCTCTATGGACCTTTTTACTCCCTTTCATGCATCAGGACATGATACAGTATCCTTTTCCATTGCATTAATCATTGTTTTCATTTTACCTGTGAAGCTTCTTTCAACAGAGAGCCACCGCCCTGCCAAGGAATTCTCTAAAACCTCATATTTTTTAGTGATACTCATGTCTTAACAAAATATGGTAAAAAACATATTCAATTTCAATTTATCTCCTTCCACAGAAAGTGGCGGCAATCCACAATGGAGCAAGATGTGGTTGCGCGAGCATCTGACTTCCTCTCAGAGCACTTTCGGGATAGGCTCACCGAGACTGACCGATTGGCTCTTGAACACTGGATGACCTCAAGAATTGAGGCAGAGCGAAAGGGTTGGAAGAACACCCTGCAGCGGTCCCTCCAGGAGGTGGAGAGGGAGAGGAAGCTGGCCCTGGAGGTCCATGGAGCAATACAGGGATTGAACGAGCGTGTTGAGGCCAGGATGGGAGAGATTCTGCTGTCAAGGGAGCCTTCCATGTACCATGGGTCAGACTTGGATACCCGGGTTTACACTACCAGCCTGCTGGAGAAGAACATAGAGGCAGTACTAAAGTGAGTACCAGTGCTGTTGTCTCATTGATTTTAACAACTTTTTTTTTTCATTTTGTTATGATGGTCTGAAAGGCATTTCTCAAGGTATGACTGGACCCCTTTAAACCGTAGAGGGATCCCTCAATTTAAGACAGTAATGCATCTAGTGGTCAGTAATGCTTGTACTGGTAAGACTTCTCTACCAAACTCTATGTAATTGTTAAGTACTGATTGTACAGGACAGTCATAGGGCACTACCTACGATCACCCACTCTAATTTTGAGGGTTTAAAATAGTGGTGGCGGTGTGCAGTCGTACCATCTTGATAAATGTCCTCCTGGCCATGACTCTAACCTTTTCAGCTCAAGATGATGATACTTATATGATGATCAAACCATGTAATGCTAATTTCCATGAAAAGGAAAACCTTATTCCTAGAATCCTGGTCCAGGAGAGGCTGAGGGTTTGTTCGGGAATGTTAACTATTAATGTGCTAAACTATTTAAGATGCCTGTGACAATGTGGAGTGTCAGTAAGTGTGTAATCAACCACTCACTTGTCAGTCTGAGAAATATTGGGGCATGGTATTACCAAAGGACATGTTGTCCAGTTCATTACTTTCACATATGAAAATGTAATAGATTGAGATTTATTATATTGTAGATTGATTATTCTAAAATCTATGACATCTCAAAGGATATTTGTCGCTCCACCCCATTCATTTAACTGACGACACCTAACATCTTATGCCATTTAATTCAAGTAGAAAATGCTAACATTGTTTTTGATTCTTTTCAGTTGTTTGAGTATGCTGCTGGATGAACGTGACAAGTGTTTTGCATGCTTGGCAACTGACCATACCACAAGCAGTTTACATATTGCCTTATCCAACCGCCTCGTCGAACTCAACTCGCTAATGGAAAGGGCTGAGAAAAAACAGCAAGCTGAGATTAGTGAATTGAATCAGGAGCTTGAGGAGATGAGAGGCAGGTTGGAGGAAAAGCAGGGATCTGATAAGAACAGAGAGGTGCAGCACTTCAAGGAAATGGATGCTCTTAGTGAGATTATAGCCAGGCAGAGAGCCCAAATTGAATCGATCAATCAGTGGAAAAGCTCAGAAGTAGCCACACAAACTGGCATAAGTGCCCGCGATATAGCAATACAAGTGGATTCGGATACTGATCGGAGTGAAAGTGGCTCTGTCATTGAGTCACAAATAAAAGTCCCACTCCCTATTAGATCTGTTACCATCTCTCGCCCAGTGGATAATAATAGTAGTAGGCGTGAGTGGAAAACAGACACATTAGACTTTGAACGTGCTTATAATTCTACTCTGAGTACACCAATTAGACACTCTGAAGATTTCCGTGAGACAAAATCTAATCGTTCTCCAGGTCGTAGCTCAGCCAGGTCCTTGGACACATCTGACTTCGACCGGAGACAAACTATTAACACCCTTCGAGGCCAAGTGATTGAATTTGCAGAAAGGCTTGAACGTGCAAAGGATGAGGTTGAACGATATCAAAGACAATTGGCATGGATGAAGACAACTCCACATGCCACTCTTCTCAATAATGAGCTAAATCACATGCGAAATATGAAAGGCGATGTGAAATACCAAGATGGCTTCCTGAGTGGGGCGCGTAAAGATCTGCTTCCCGCAGTGCATAGAAGTCAAGATACCCTTGTACTAAAGACTCATTTACGAAAGAGGCAGATTAACCCTGTGGGGGCTTCTAATAGCACATCAAGGTGTTTGAGATGTCACAAACTATATAAACTCAGAGATAATCACAGAAAAGCCTGCAGATACCACCCCAGGGGTAAGAAAAAGATAGAAAAGTATGATGACAATGGGAAACTTGTAACTGTGACCTACTTGTGGGAATGTTGCCTCCAAGCAGCAGATGCTCAAGGATGCTCAGGAGGCGAACATATCTGAAATAAACCTGTATATATCTCAGGCTACTGTCTACAACATCATGGAAATCATGAAATATGAATCACCATAATGAAAAGCATCTATTGGCATATTCTTTGTCAGTTTGTTACATAAACTTCTGCATTCTGAATAAACATTTAAAGCCTTTATATTGTGATTCCATCTTCCACTAATTGAACATTCTATGTACAGATATAACTGCATCGACAATAAAGGTGGTATGATATCTTTTACCTGTTTTGAATTTTACATCATCACTTTTGAATATAGATGTTAAGCACAGAACTTCAAGGCAGAACAATATGCTTTCAAAATTGTGGTTCTTTAACTTCTATATTGGAGTGGTGATATTGTCTAAGGAAGGCCTAGAATGGCTAAGGAGCCTAGCCAAAGGATTGCATTTTGTGCAGTGGTACACATCAAAACGTTCAGATATTTTTGTTACATACATTTGAAGTAGACAGGTAGAAAAACTTGACCAAGTCCTATATTTCTATGATTCCTTGGTCAAACTGTGTACTTCATAGAGATTAACTACCCATAAATGACAAAGGATCAAATTCATAAAAAAATCAGTGTCAAATATAGTTGCAATAGAATCAAAATCACAAAGATCTACTGTCCAATATCAGCAAGAGGATCAAATCCCAGATGTATTGCCCCATATTGGCTACCAGTAGGATTTGGGTATGGTAGGCTAACCTTATGCTTTACAATAATGGCTAAACCTTAGGTTTGCTGATATTTCAATTCAGAATTGGATTGTGATTTTGGATTCATTATTTGTGCAGTGAGATTTAGTATTTATGTATAGGCTTAGGTGGGCATCAATAAAACTTTGTAAAAAATGTAGTTATTGCTATGTAATAAACAGATAAATCAATTATTACAAAGGAAGCCTTTGTATTGGTCAGATATCCATATCAGCTTATCATTGCATTGTAGTTGGCTAGCGGTCTAAAACAAATGGTCGATATCATTTGCAATTAACCAGGGAAAATTGCAGAGATTGTCCATAGCAGCTATATTTTGCCTGAAAAGGAAGATACAATGTCCAAATCGACAAGGGTATTGCCCCATTATCTCATCGATTGTGAGTATGAACAGCCTATGTGCCCTAGACCATCTTTAGTAGTGGGCCTATAAGTATACTAGTGAGCAGTAATTTTTCCAAGTAGAAAACCAGATACTTGTATGAATCACGAGTATACCTATGTCCTGAGGCATGGTTTCACATGTTTGTACACATAGATTTACATGCACTCAATGAATTCCTGTTTTAGCTGCCCAGAAGGCCATATTAATTGAGCAATTCACAGAGCTTTCAAGGGTATGTGACAAAAAAAAATATCTAAACACTTTGATTTTGTACCACTGCACAAAACCCAACCCCTTGGCTAGGCTCCTTAGCCATAAAGGCCTTCCTTAGAAAATCAGGTACCACTCCAATATCAGCTAAAGAGCCAAAATTGCTAATTATAAGGACTTTCTTACCAAATTCGCATAGTGGGATTTGGCCTATACAACCTTTGATAAATGCGGAATGGCTTTCAATCTTTGATAACCGACCAGTGCTCTCTCTGATAGAGGGTTAGCAAAAGGAAAAGGTGTTGGGCACATTTTTTTAAAAGACCCAAGGAACCAATAAACAATTACAACGATTGATAACGATAGGCATGATATTCATGAAATACATATAGAAGAAGATGCAATGAAGTAAATGGATTTCTGTAATTCTTTTCCTTTGCCATATAGAAAGTGTTAGTGTTCATGTGATTCTTCTGTAGCTTGATTGCGAATTATTTCATACAAATCTAGTCCACTGGTTCACTGGAGATGAAATGTTATTATTATGACAATTGTAGTCATAGCATCAGCTATATCCGTATTATAGTACCACAAGTATCCACCGTAATCTTGCTGGCATGGGTAGGTGAATAATAGCAACTTCGTTTGTTAGAGATTCAATATTATTCAATGGCAATAAACATTTCGAGAGAGAGAGAGAGAGAGAGAGAGAGAGAGAGAGAGAGAGAGAGAGAGAGAGCCTGAGAGGGGATGGAGGTAAAAAGGCGGGGAACCCCCTTTTAAGAGCATAAAGAAAAACAAATAAAAATCTTTGTTTTTGAAAAGGGATATGGGTTACTACATTTCCCCCATTCCCCATTTAGATGCAGATTTGCTTGAATGAGGCACTAATTAACCAAGCACCTCCAGAGAGACCGCAAACACTGCCAACTGAGGCTAGCCTGGACACCATGCCTCATCCATAGCTACCTACTGAAGCCAGGCTCTACTCCTCATCTGGCTGACCCACTAAGCTACCTACCACACATCCCACCCATCCTCTTTATGACCTATCCAATGAGGCAGTGGTGGAACAGCTGGAATAGAGTGGGAGATGAGTAGTGTAAATTCTCATCAATTCCATTGTAATCTATGCTTTTAACCTGTAATTGTGTAGGAATTTATCCCTGTCCCGACGCCAGTGCAATTCATCCCTATGCCTATATTGGTTATAGCCCCCACAGATGCCTAGGCTACCCAAGTCACCCCTTACTCCACCTTTGTTCATCCTTATATCTATCTTCTACTTAATTAAAAACCTGCCCCTACCTTAGTCTACCCTCACAGCTAATGACTCAAGTCACCTGCTGCTACCCTCCTGATATCATACAGTCTCTAACCTCTACACGTATAGCTCAGGTAACACTCCACTAAGATTATTGATTCACATGAAGTTTAAAATCCTGTGGCAGATCAGAAAGTGTCTAATAGTGTCATATCAAAGTCAATATATCTGGATGGTACCGAAATCTCCCGCATAGAAGACGCACTGCGCGTATAAGACGCACCCCAAACTCAGCACATGCATTTTCGCGTATAAGACGCACATTTTAAGGCTGAAATTTGTAAGATAAGTACATTTCTATAGTAAAATTACCTCTCGTATAAGACGCACCCCAAACTTGAGGAAATCCTATAAGACCCAGTAGGGATTTGTTTGGCGTAGAGGATGCGTCTTATACGCGAGAGATTACGGTAATTCACAAAACCAAAGAGAGTCAAAATAGACATACATGACAGAGAATACTCCCTTCAAGTTTTCTCTTCAGAAAAGATGTTGTAAGGAGTCAAGTATATTTGTTTTAGAATTGGACCACATTTTTACACGCAGGATACTTCCCCCATCATGTTTCACTGGGACTGCCACCTACACATGTATGCTGGCTGGAATACTTGAATGCAGCAAGGATCCCAGGCTAACCAACAAGCTTCTAGATCAGATAAGCTTACAGTAGCTGCCACCAGGTGGCACTGGTTGTCTCACCTGACGTCCGACAGGTGGCAGCACCTTTCCTGATGGGTAAACTCTGTCTAGAGATTAGAGGGATAAGGTGATAAGGGAGAAGGTGCCTTATCTTATTTATGGTGTGTCTCCTACCGCACAAGGAGTTAGCAAGGCTTGCCACTTTCATGCAGGTGTGAAGCAATTGAGAGGCTTTCTAATAAAAGTTAAACTAACAGCTCTGCACTTCATATCAATGCAAGACTCTGTACAAATGAATTATAACAGCATAGAATAAATCATATTAGATAGATGCTTTTTGATCTGCCAGAGAGCCACCGGATTTGGACCAATCCACTGAAATTGAAAAGAGAGAAAAGCTGAATCGTTGGACAAAAATGAGGTCATTCAAGTATGCTCTGCACACATACATGTATGAAATCAAATATGATAGCTAAGAGTTTTTGGAAACGTGCACATCCCTTTGCCCTTTTTGACGCAGGGGTTTGCATACTGACAAAATAGTGTCCCTGGTCACTGGGTGCTGGGTACCGTGGTCCCTGGTACACCTCTACACATACATACTAGTGGGGTCAGTATAACTGGGTCCTGGGGCAGGACTCGCTCGTTGAGTACTACTCACAGTCACGAGCCGCTCCTCTTGGTGCTGAGCTACTCTTAACGACTCATAGAGGAGAAATCAGAACTTGTATAGGCGCTATAACCCCCGAAATGGGATCAACGCCTTACACAGAATAGAGATTTACCAGAACTATAGAGGTAGAAACCTGAAACCTAAAATACCGACATCTACACATTTTAACACATCAACGCAGGTGGATTTGGATATATAGGAAACCATAATTCCTAGACATTGTGCAAAACTCATCAAAAAGGACTCCTCTGGAAAGTTTTCCCCAAATTATATTCTGAGGATATCATCTTTTGTGTTAGTGCTTTTTTCATCGGAAAATGTGGATACTATAGTATACTCATTTGGTCAACGATGGTATAATTAGAATGCATGACAAAGTCACAAACCTTTTCCATTTTCATCCAACTAAGTTGATAATCGTTTTTGTCGCACCGACAAGGGGACATACAAGGCTCCGACTGGATTTTATTTCGTATCAAATAAACATAGTCTTTATTCCCTACGAGGCTGACTGCAACTCACATAACACAGGTATATATAGAGATTGTGAAGATGGCACCCCCGCAGTAGATAACCAGCTGAGCAGGTCGCACCTCGGTTGGCAGACCCGTGGGAAGAGGCAAAACTTATCATAATTTGCAGGAGAATATTGAGGTATATTCACCATGGAGGAGGTCCTGAGGAAGGTCCTACAACGGAAAAGGGCATTTCTCCGGAAGTACTTGGTATTGACGCGCAGCCAGGTCACGCATCTACGAGACTTGGGGCTCATTACACATGCATCGTATGAATTATTAACGGTATGTGAAGATTTATAGCTTGTATACTAAATGAAAACTTTTTTTTTAAATATCACTTTTGACATTTCTCGCGCTCATTTTGAGGACCGAAATATCAATGCTATATGCTGCCCTACTAATAAAGTGTACCTGCATGGTAGTCAAATCATTGAACAGTTGTTAGAGAAAAGAACACACTTGGTCATCTTACGTCACGGCCGATAGGTCAATTTTGACAGGAGTGAATTAGAAAATGGCTGATTTCTCTTTCTGAATTCAGGAAACTTTTCAATATTTCTAACATCAACATCAAGGGCATTCAACATTATAGGTGTATGTATGTGCTGGTTCCCAAATTTCGGGGGAGGGGCCATCGTGACCCTGCCACTCCTATTATAAGAGCGAGAAAATGACAGGAATGAACTTCAATTGAAACTACTGCTTTTGCTGTGAAGGTTGGCCAAATGCATAATTAGGCATGACACATGATAATCACTATGTTACTCAATACCGCACATTGTCCAGGCTTATTAGTAGTGGATAGTACCAAGGCTACTATGTTACATTTATGAACTTGTATAACTTTATCTTGTATACACAGACGGATGAAAGTTCAACACATAATCTTGTTATGGACCACGTTATGTTAAGTGAACATGGTCAGCCAGAACGCTTCCTGCACTTTTTAAAGGTGAGACATTAATAACTAGTCCCACACAAAGAAAATGTATAACAACTTGGTGTTTATTACTTTAAATGGAAAGTAAGGAAGATATAAACAAAGAATGGGAAATGTCTATTAGACAGCTTGTGCCCATATTGATATAAGCAAAGGTTGACGAAGTTTTAGGGGTATAGTATTATTAAAAGGTAAACTTACCATTCTCCTATAAAAATCCTTTGGTGTCTTAACCTGTTCACATAGCTAGTGTAGACAATGTAAAATTAATGACCATGTCAAAAATTTCTTTTTTTTTCTTTGGTTCTCTGAAATTTAGGACTATCATAAAACAAAAATAAGACAAATTAAAACAATGAGTTATAAAATTAGTCTTTTGATCTGTACCTGCAGGATGAGATGAGGTGGATACACGAGGAGGTGACGTCAGAACTGAAGGCTGAGACGCTGGAGTTGACAATTGATGATCACGTGATGGAGGAGGCTGCGTCCGTCATCCACCGACACTTTGGCAGGAGTCGGAGGTTCTCAGAGCGTGATAAGAAACTAATGACGTCATTGGTAGCCACACGTTCACAGGTAGATAAATATTACAGCAAAGTCAGACCTTCAAGAGTTGTATTCTGTGGGTTGGGTTATAACATGATAAAAGATGATGTAACTACTACTTTATCGTTTCTTGAATAATCATTGTCTATAGTGAAGTCCACTGAAGGTAGACTTAGATTGCCTTTCACTTTTCTTCTTTTTTTTTAGGATCATCGCTTTATAGCTGAATAACCATGATTAAGAGCTCGTCCTTATAGCCTTTTGAACCAGTAGCCTGATACTTAGGTATATTTTTGTACTACTCTCTATTCCTCACCCGTTCATTATTGTTTAAACTTGGTGCTCATGTGATTTTGTGTTTACTATTTGGTTGTAATAGTCCGTAATAATAATCCATTTAATTACGTTGCATCTTTGCCGATATTGACCGTCATGAAAAAAGAGCTACATCGTATGACAGATTTGAGAAAGTTTAGTGTTTCAAGAGGGTTTGTTAGGCTTATTTCGGAAGCCAATATAATTCCATCTATCCCCAATCAGCAATGGACCATTGGGCCATGCTTGTCCATGATTGGCCCAATATAAGCCGACATTGGCCCAATATAAGCCGACATTGGCCCAATGTATCCTTGCTACCTGGGTCATCTTGACGAAAACTGTATTGAACCACAAATCTGTAACCTTTGCAGGTTGCCAAGGAAGTTTGGAGACGGCGTCTAACAGAGGTCACCAAGGCTCTTGATAAGGTCAAGAGTAATCTGAAGGTGAGAGAAGACTCGATTCGGGCCATTTCTGATGTCATGGAAACCTTCTTGCGACAGAACCAAGTCGAGGTATTCGACTTCAGCCGTGATATGAAGTCAACGAGTCAGATTCTTTTGGAAACTGGCTATGGCCAAGTTGGTGATGTAATCGGGGACTTCCTCACCAAAGTCACCTCAATGCTTGATCGCTTTCGAAGAGTTCTTTTTGAGAAGGAAAGCCTGGTTCGGCAGAAGAGGCTCTGCATGAAGGTCCTGGAAAGAAACGACTTTGAAAGTCCTTTGGACCGGCTGGTTCAGTATAAGATGGAGGAGTTGAAAGCAGAGCAGCAAATGAGTGAAGACATGCAAGAGGCTCTGAAAACGAGGCTAGCCACGCTGGAACTTGAGGTCAGACAGAGGGACAAGGTGATTGGCAAACTGCGACAGGAAGTGGTAGATTTGAAACTAGAGCTGGGGGATAACGGTAGATGGCAGCCCAATCGAGAGACTGAGACCAAGGAGCAACAACAAGATGAACAGCAGCAACAGCAACAACAGAAGCAACAACGTATGAAAAAGCAGATGGCTCGTTTGCCAGCAGTGAGAGACATACAGTCAGAAAGAATGGAATCACTGTCTCCGCCAAAGGCACGCGTGAAGCTGCCTCGAACCCCTCCTGCAGTTAGAACTGTTACTACGAACCAGCCTTTAATGAAGTCTAAATCTGCCCATGGTAATTCCACTTCAAGACAATTAATTCTAAATGTAAAGTGAATCTCACCGCAAGTTATTATATAAAGGCATGATGACTTGGCCTATAGATGCCATGCTATCTTGTGTAGGCCCTAACCCATGTAGCAAGCCCACTTGGGGCCAAATTGGTTTTACCAGGGATAAGGTGGTTTAAAGCGGGCAGTATTCAGTACATGGGTTTTAGGTTCGGCAGATGCTGGGTTTCCAGTCAGGGCCACACAGGGCAGCCCAAATCGGGCAAACCCACTTGAGCCCGTTGGGCTTCCAACGGGTTTTGTCCTCAGCATATGGTCTGGGCCACATTGGGCTGGCCGATTTGGGCACTGGTCAGCTTTAAAATGGGCAACCACATTAGGCCCAGGATGGTTTCAAAATGGGCATCCCAAGATGGGTGCATAGCTGCAAAAAGTCTTCTCAATCTGGGGTGAGAGTGGGTTTGGACAGGGCAGCCTCATATTCTGGACTGTTCTGAACTCTGTGATGAGTGTTCCCCCTCCCTCTCCCTCTTTTCTTTGCCCTCCCCTATCCATCCCCTACCCCTTCCATCTCCTCCTCATTCCCCTCAAGCTGCCCTACCCTTTCCCCCTCACCTTCTCTCACCCTGCCCTCCCCTGCCCTGTCCTCTCCTCCCCTGCCCTCCCCCACCCTGCCCTGCCCTCCCTTGCCCTCCTCTCACCCTGCCCTGCCCTCCCTTGCCCTCCTTTCACCCTGTCCTGCCCTGCCCTGCCATCCCCTGCCCTCCTCTCACCCTGCCCTGCCCTCCCTTACCCTCCTCTCACCCTGCCCTGCCATCCCCTGCACTCACCTGCCCTGTCCTGCTCTTACCCCATCCTGCCCTGTCCTGCCCTGCCCTCACCCTGTGCTGCCCTGCCCTGGCCTCCTCTCACCCTACCCTGCCCTGCCCTCCCTTGCCCTCCTCTCACCCTGCCCTGCCATCCCCTGCCATCCCCTGCCCTCACCTGCCCTGTCCTGCTCTCACCCCCCTGCCCTGTCCTGCCCTGCCCTCACCCTGCCCTGCCCTGCCCTCACCCTACCCTGCCCTGGCCTCCTCTCACCCTCCCCTCCCCTGCCCTCCCCCCCTGCCCTCCCTCCACCACTGCTGTAGGAGATAGGTAGTCACACTTTCCCTATATCATTAATACACAGGTAGGTTCATAGTAGGGATCCAGATATTTCATGTAAAATGCAACACTGACTAGTCCTGGAAATAACAGCTTCATGTCTTTCTCTATATTAGTAGGCTTGCAAGGTGTATTTGTGGTGTGGGGGCAAACAGGTCCCACACCTGGCTGGGTATAAGAGGACTATATATAGAGGCAATTGAGAAACCAAAAATATCCCCTGCCCCTGTAGGCCAGTCCATGGCAGACTCACTACAAAGTGGTTTCCCAGCACTCCAGGCAGAATTCTACTACCCATACAAAACTTATTTCTTTTAGACATAGGACAACTGGAATAAACTACTAAATCAGATATGAAGTAATAATGTGCAGACTTTCTAATAGTCTGGAATTACTTAGATGTTTCTAGTCAAAAGTGCAAATCAAGGTCATCTGAGTAGTAGTGGAATGGCAACACCATTTCTATTGCACTGAACTAGGAACAAGAGCAGATATGCAGAGGTACAGTCATTATGAACTTGAAGGCTCTCTTCTCTACTCCTACATAGGGAATTAGTGGGGGAAGATTGAGGCCAGAATGTCGCTTTAATGAATTAAAGTGCCTTGTGTTGGCTGAATGAGTTTGATCCAAATGGATGGTTCTGCTCTGCCTTTCCACTCAGGTAGATATTGCATTTACTGCTCTGGTGATTGGGGGGGGGGGTGAGATTAGCTCAAGGATTTGTTGTTCATTGACTTTTGGAAAAAAGAATAAATATTGGATAAATTTCTCAAAAAGAATTATTAACATGTCACCACTAATATTTCGTCAAATCTGGCAGCCCTCTTTGGGCCACACCAAAAACACATGTTAAACTCACTTTGAGCCCAAATCAGTGAGCCCACTTTCAAACAGATCTGTTCCCAAATCGGTAAGCCCAGTGTGGCCCAGACCCTTTGCTGAGGACAAAACCCATCGGGCGCCCACTGTGTTAACCCAGTGTGGCCCACATCAGGAGCCCACTATGGCCCAGACTTGGGCCACACCATGTTTGCTACCTGGGAAGCGCTGGGGTCGCAATGGTCTCAAATAGCCTAAGCACATGAACATTAACAATGTGAAAGTCAACATTTGTGGACATATTAACTTTAAGTTTGATAATATTATATTGTTAATACCCTTGAATCAGAGGAAAGAAGATTGGATTCCATGCGCTAAAGATAGAAGGGTTCACAAAGTATGTAGAATCCTTTGCTTTGCATTTACCCTCTATATCATGTTAGCAGTTTTATCATAACACACATGGAAATGTACATGGTATAAAATGATATCATACAAAGATAAAAATTAAAAAGCTACTCGTTTCCAGCTCTCTGGGGTAATGTATTTTACAGAGGAAGTCAAAGCTGTTTTTTTTGTGTTTGGTGTCAGCATGTATACGGTTCAATCACACTAAAAATACTAGGAGGAACAGACTGACCTGGATATTGATTACTTGTCTTAATTGTGTTTCCCTCTATATGAGAGGGCATTGCATCTATATATAGATACAATCTACATCAGATTCTGGATCTACATATACCCTATATACATACTCCCATAGAACACCGCATCTGTATCTTGAATAAAAACTGTCAATCACACCTTTAGGCCACACCAAAATAATAAGTTGGTCTACGGATTTTGGTTTTGAAAAAATTGGTGCGAGCAAGCAAAATTTTCTTCTTTTTTTTTAAGAAATTTTTGGCGTCCAATGGATTCCTTGCTGAAAAAAACTGAGGTGAGTGAAAAGTTTTATTTTAAAAAGAAAATTGCCAAACATCACAAAGAGAAAACTTGTAGAAAGTGAAGCGAGTGAAATCTGCAGACAAGATTTTTTTCAAAGAAAAAGAAATTGTATTTCCGAAAATATGGAGAGGAAAATCCGTAGACCAGCTTATTTTTTGGTGTGGCCTTATATTCATGATTACTCTCAGGCTTTGAACACCATGTGTTTGTATTTATCCATTTAACATTTAGGGGCCTGTATCAGGAGCAGCAGAGGTCAATGTATGTTACAAGCAGGCAAATATGAATCTCTTCATTGATTGCAACCGAAAGCGTGTAGCCTGTATACCTTGACATTCCTCAACATAGTCTGTTGTCCATCTTTCGCCATTACATCGACACTGTGTAGCCAAACTTGTGCTTTTAGTCATGAAATTATATACAAAATAAAAACGCCTTCTGAATTCCTGAATCCATCTAGTAGCCATGACATATTTATGTGTTAATAATTTCGAATACCATGATACAGGAAGAACATGACGTGGACCTTACGATAAAATAATGGACAATGAAATATACATATGGCTCCCGTAGGACCCTCGAAAGTTCCCACCATTCCCAGTGAATAATTTGAGGATATAACCTGCGGTATAATAACCCTGTATTGTGAGGTGAATATCAATCAATCAAGTGGCCATATTTTCAGTTTATTCTGCATTTGAATGGGGTGACATGCTTATATAGTGCGACGTAGGCCATTTCCATTTCCTTTTTTTTTTGTCACATTTTGTTAGAGGTAATAAGGTTATATGTTCCATGATTGGAGTAGACTGATGCCTACTCCGATTGTAATTTGCTATCATCTCTAAGGGTTCAACTGATTATGAAGACTCTGATAATAGATAGGTACTAATAGATGAGTCTTTTGCTCTTTTTGTTATATAAGGTCACACGGTAAAAATGTGTTGTCGAAATAATGGCAGAATTCCTGGTCTAAATTGTCTGAGATCTGATTATTTTTAAGAGTGTAGGCTACAACTTTTGCCTTGGGTAGGTCTTTAAAACTGACCTCTCCTTCAGTCTAACATCTGTGTGGGTATGCTACGAACTCCTCCTCTCATGACAATCCATCATCTTGCACCAAGTAAAATTCATTATGTATTCAAGATGTAAGAACAAAACTTTCAGATAGCCATCCCACAGAGATTGGGGTAAAAAAAAACAAAGAAAAATAGAACAATTAGCATGCAAAAGCAGTCAGCAGTTGGCGTATATATAGGAGAAATACTTATACAAGAAAATAGTCATCGTTTTAAACTTTTAATACACAGACATAGACAAGAGTCTCACAGCCATGATTCGCCTTTTCCTCCTGTTTGTCTTAGGCATCTGTCTAGTAGGTTCCAGTGGGTACTACCCACGTGCCGCACCACACAAGTAAGTCTTGTATCTAATTTCCTTGAAGAAGATTTGATGGTGATAAATCTCTTGTAGGAATATATGGAAAACTCAAAACCTAGAGGTTTTTAATCTTGTCTTATAACTCTATGAGGAGGCAACAAGATACTACATTAGTAGGACGAGAGGTTTCCCTTTCATGCACATTGGTGTGCCAATCAGTGAGTGGATGACTTTCTATGGTGGCCCCATGAGGACAACATATTCAGGGTCTTTTTGTTCTCTCGATGCGTATTACTAAGTTGATAAAATAAGGTATCTACACCTTACACATGTTTGGCTCCTTCTTAACATTGTCCGTGGAGTCATTTCTTAATACTACGAGGACACTGTTCGAGACATTCCCATAGGAGTACCATTTACAATTATATAGGGCAGTGTGTAATCTTTTAAAGAACTGACATCCAGAACCTTTCACCTTCATTATCTGTTCACCTCCTGAGACAAATTGCATCTTGAAATAGAATATTCCCTGTAGTCCAACTGCATGGTTAAAACCACTGCAAGTGCCTGGGGTAGATGTCGACTGAATGTGTAAAATTGTCATTCGTATTTATAAAAACTACTTTCACCATATTTTTAACAGTGGTTACGAGGCTGAAGTGAACAGGAACAATGCACTCAGACAGCTCCAGGTCAATGCAATCGCACGAAATGTCGGCAGCGGAACCGGAACTGCACGCTTGGACGGTGTCCCCGGGACTCCCCTGGGTAGGACTGGACGTGATAAATATTCCTATGGCTACCACAGGAGTGGACATGGTTATGGCAGATATGCCTATGCTGGACGTGGTTATGGTGGACACGTTTATCGCGGTCATGGTCATGGCAGACACAGTTATGGCGGACAAAGTTATAGCAGACACAGTCATGGCAGACATGGCTATGGAGGATATGGACTGCGGGGACGCAGTGGATATGGGCACAGAGGATTCGGTAGTGGGAATTATGGACACGGAGGACATGGAAATGGAAGATATGGTTATAATCGACACAGCTATGGCTATTTCAGCTTCCAATTCAATAGAAAATATTAAAATGTGCACGGTTTTAATATATTATTTCTTTGTGTTGTTTGTTGATTCACAAATGCCCGAGCTCCACTACCTGACACCGGCAGCAGCGAAACGCTGCGTTCCCTATAATACTTTGTTCTACTTTTGTTTATTTACATTTGGTGTTGATCTGGCAAGCAGAAAGAGTACCCCATGCATTCTATGATGCAATTAACATCAAATAGAACAAAGAAAAGCAATGCTGCATGTAACGCTGCCACGGTCGTGCCGCCAGTGAAGTATTCGCTATACATGATCCTATCGGGCAGAACACTCTGTTAACAGTTTAAATTGGTAAGAATGTATATTTTCAATGTGCATATTGATATATTCCAATCTAATTCAGGGGACCAAAGTGTAAGGGAGCATTTCCAGAAAATTCCCTTCGCAGTAGAAGTCAATAATAGGCTACTTCAAGCGTGGAAATAACATAAGGCTGAATTAATGTTGATGATCCAAGCCAGGTGGCCACACTGCTCCCCGTAGTAACAGTTCAAACCTGAAACACCAGGGGGCGGATATGTATCACTGACCCTGGACCATTGAACAATGCACTCAAATTGCACTCCCATTTTGCAGGTTTTGTAGTCTCGAGTTTTCAGTAGTGGAAAGATATGGAGCATGGTCTTTTGTTAAAATTTACAGTGGGACCCCCCCCCCGACCTGTGCAGATTAGAAACTTTTAGCAGAGAGATCAGCTTGAACCCTCTGTATGTGTGGCCACCTGGTGCTAGTTGTGGAACTACTGCAGCGAATTGATGTAGGTCGCGTGAAACTACATACATGTACTTTCCTCCATCCATGTCTCATGGGCTTGGGGAGTAGAGACATGCCTGCGTGCCCTCACGTATAATCGGCCCTATAAAAGAAGGAGATCTAAACCCAGAAATTCTTCCCATACCCCTGACTACCTGTAAAACAGAAAAAACAGCTGCCCAGAGTGTAAATTAACCATGTTTTCAACCTTGACACAATTGAACCCCGATATCTCTAACCCCGAAGATCTTGACTACATTAATGCTATGTGCAGTTAGTGCCATTCTTGCCTGCTTTGAGCCTGCAAATGATCTTTGACATATATGTTATAGTGAGGAATACAGAGTACCTGTGTATGCAGACATGGGCCAGTCAGTCTCATAGTTGGGCACCGCTTTGGCTGGTTACGGAGATTGGCATGTGCATTTCAGCGACAGATTCAGCGACAGACTGGCACCAACTTTCGAACGCATCATAACCAGGTAGAATGATATACCGACTTAGCGGATTGTCGTATGGGCGCCGCCATTGCTGAAGCTGGTTCACAGCTCTTATCACTGATAACAGCTATCTGATGGGTACTATTGCCCCCCGAGAGGACCGCATTGAATAGCTGGTGTTATTTCATTGGCTGATAATTAAACCAGCTAAGTCGGTATACATACAGACCCCAAACCTTCACTTTATTGTCACCTGTAGAGACTCTACAGAAAAATGGTGCCTGTCAAATAATTGATGAATAGGCATATACTATGCATTAAAGAAGTAACACGTAATTGTAAGAAATGTATTCAATGTTCAATGATATATCAAAAGTGTGTAAATATATAGCATGGCATCTTTTTATATTCAGTCAAATACTTTGGAAGTTTAACACAGATATGTTGTATATAGCAGAATATATTAAAGATTAGAGCCTTATCATCTGGCTATTTTGTTGAATAAAATCTGTCTTTGGATTCGAAAAAGCTTCTTTGCTTCTTTATAAATTCTGATATCGGCTTCAAGGACCTTTTGTACTGCATAGTCATATTGGAGATACTGCGGGTCGTTGTCCATGTCATCTTCACTATATCTCCGCTTTTTTCGATTTGACCGATTATCAAATATTTCAGCATTTTTATGTGCTGTGTTTGCTCCCTTAAAGTTGCCACATTGTGTAAATGGAAGACCATAGACATGCTCAAACATTGCAAGGGAAGGGCCTAGTTCATCATAGAGACCGATCACTGCAAACCACCGTCCTAGGTTGTTTATTATATACTCAAGAACATGGCGTTGGGTGTCTGGTGTTATGCTAGCATCTAGAAATTGCCTGTGTTTGTGCCAACAAGGGACATGGTCTGGATCAGCCATAGATTTCCTATGTGCCTCATGGTTACTCATGGTAGAATCAGACATATTGATTGCATTAGTATCATTGCCATCCATTGATTGACATTTCTGTGCTTGAAAAAGGAGTTGGTGAAAAAGGACACTTCCCTGATGAATAATCCATTCTCTTAGAGTGAGTTTGTTTGCATTTGCCACACGACACATCTCATCCCCATATGCAGTTTGGCAATATCGGTAGCTGGAGACTGCTCGTGACATTGGCTCACGCAGCAATGTGAAATGCGAACACTTCCTGTTTAGATCATTACAAATACCGAATGCATATTGGCCTCGATGCAACTCAAACCGATCTCTGTTTGCTTGTTTTGTCATGTCAGTCCTTATATCACCGTTATTCTCAGTCATCCACAGGAGACGAGCATCACTATCCATAATGGGGGATGCTGCGAGTGATTTCTCATGAGCAATATCATCCAGACAGGATATAATGGCACTACCAGCTGCTCGTGGGTGATGAAGGAACACTAGCGCCCCCTGTCTGTACTTAGAGCTATCTTCCACTTCCTGTTTGTGCAGGAAGTAGTTAGGGAGAGAGTTGTTCTGAGCAATTGCTGACATCTGATGGAGAACTATGTCTTCGATTTGCTTTCGATGTCGCTGCTGGGCTTCCTCTCTGCGACCATTAGCTTTATCCAAGGAGCGAATTACTCTCCGCAGCTGCTCGTCAAGCCTGTAAATGAAATGAAAAAAGGTGGTTAATGACTGTACAACAACTCTGTATATTCTGGAGAGAGATTGCCTGTATTTTGTATTATAGTTTCCTCATATAATTTTTCTTTTTTCATGATTTATAGTAGTAGGAACGTAGTCATAGAGTGAATATATGGTTGTTGTTCGGGTATTCTATTCCAGATAACTGTTCAGTAGGAGCATTTTGATGAAGAAATCATAGCAATAAACTATATAATCCTATCAAAGGAAAGTAAAGTAGCATCAATTGGAAGTATTTACTTAGGTGAAAGAATCTAAGTGCTGAAAATGACTGAATGTGATATAAAAGCTCATAGATGTACATCAACCCTTAAAACAAAATGGCAAAAACATCCATGGTTGACCTAGGTGCATCGATACTTCGTTGCCAAGGGGTGGCAATAATCTTTGACCTTAAAGGTTAGACAGGAATGACCTATGACCTAATGGGCCACTGTGATTTCCAGCCATGTTACCACAAGTACAGATTAATCACCTTAGGATGGCCACCAGCCAGCAATGGCTGTTTACAGGGAGGGCTTGGCAGAGGGCTTGGCAGAGGGACCTAGTCTATGAATCAAGAGTTCGGTATCAGTAAATCTAGGCCTATGTTTTAATAACAGGCTTGCTCATTCTCTCTCTCTCTCTCTCTCTCTCTCTCTCTCTCTATCTATCTCTCTCTCTCTCTCTCTCTCTCTCTCTCTCTCTCTCTCTCTCTCGTACATTAAGGTACAAACCCAGTTGTTTCTATCGATGAAATGAGGCACATATTCATCAGTTCCCTAGTATGACTGTTAAAAACAGATTTGGCAGTCGTTCAGGCAGATATATATTGGATGAGTGACAAACTGGACCACAGCCTGAGTCAGGGATGGCAAATAATGTCAGGCTTTGCCACTAGACGGCAACACTGAATCTACTGGGCACCCTGGGCACTCATGAGTGCATTTTTCTTTTTTTTTTGTACTTTGAAAGACTACAGGGTTATATGGATAAGTACCAGATATTGATGGGTGTGTAGGTGTCTAATTGGTTTAGTATATGCATATTAAATTATCCATCATAAATTATGTTCAATATCTATATTATAAATGACATGTACTGGGAATAGGGCCATTAATACACCCTGCGCTAATATTAAAAACATTCTGATATAAGGTCGATGCAAGAAAATGTTATCTAAAGTTTATAATAACCCCACACGTGTCTCAAACTTCGCGGCATTTTACCACGCTTACATGTAAATCTAAACAGACGCTGAAAAGAAATGTTGTGGTTTCCGGTATAGGTTTGCCACATGCTTACATGTAGCGGCGTTGTTGGGTGGAAATGTACCAATCTGGACATACGGTGTGAATGAACTGATGGGTACCAGGTACAACTAACAGCCTCAGACCCCCTACCCCACATCAACTGTAAAATAATAACATTCGAACTGAATCAAGGTCTCAGGTAGGGAGTCCCGGGAGGAGTCTCTCTCTCTCTCTCTCTCTAAATCTAAACCAAGATTATGGGGACATGTTCAAGGATGGGATGGGCCTGTATAGAAGTGCATAGAAATAAAAGCGAATACTTTTTATGGGATAATGAATTATCTATAATGGAGAATTGAAATTGGGATAATCATATCCCCTACCCTTCTATACAGATAATGCTACTTGATAACTGATAATTAATGCTTCTTTCAATTATCTGTTACATTATTTTTGTATTGGCGATGATCATGCATGATGGAGAGGCATGCAGAGGGTAATCGAAGATTCAAAGTTTTCACTTGTCAATCCTCACATGAAATATTGGAATTTTAAAATCCCGAGATTGAAGTATATGAGTTTCCAAATGGAGAATGCAAATCATATATTGCTTCTATCTACAGGAACAGCCTTTGTCAACAGACTTCTAAATACCAGGCTGAAAAACCAGAGATGCTTGGAGAGTGTATGGCAGCCCAGGACAGGTCTGTACAAAAAGTGTGTGTTTTGCTGCTGAGTGGGAACTGAATGCTAACAAGACGGCCATGTTGACTCAGCTCTCTCCGTCTGTTTGACTGCCGGATTCGCACATACTTGTGACATGTGGATTTCATATTTCGGCTGTGGGTGTCATCTAGCTTAGTCTTGGTGCATGGCAGGGGGTTGGTGAGTTATTCAAAAAGAAAAGGAGACAGGAAAAGGATGAGCGTGAGGGATTGGAAGAAGTCTAAAATGAGGTGGGGGTAACTAACTTCATGTACCAAGGCTTTCGCCAATTTTAATACACCACCACCAGACATATAGGATAACAATAGATATTGCACAGCTAAAGGAGGTGTTCTATTTGGCTGACTGACTCATGGTGATTGAACAGGTTATATACCGTATTACCCTTGTATAAGGCGCATCCCCAACCTAGTCCCATCTTAAAGGCGCACCCAGAGTAATTCTGGTCATTCAGTGATTCTAGTTCTGCTCTATGTTCTTATCCTAACATATAAGGCTCACGCCAAAACTGACTCTATATTAAAGGCCCAACACAGGGTCATCCTCACGTATATAAGACGTATAATCATAATAATGGTCGATCCTGCTGATTCCTGACTGACCAAGCAGGTCCGTTGGGTTTTAACATAGTAAGATTTGTTGGGTGAGTAGGAAATTGTAAAATTGTCCAAATTGAAGCTCCCTTAAGTGCTACAGATAAAGATGCAGCAGTAAGGGAGTGATCATTTTTTAACAACGGGTGGGGGGGGGCTGGTGGGTTTGAAGGGGGGTCAGAATTTTTTCAACCCCTTGACTAGGGGGGTCAAAATAATTTCACCTGTTTTCAGCAAAAAAAGCCAGTACGTTACTATAGGTTATAAGGGCGCGTTTGCACATGCTTTTTCGCCTCCCAAGGGGGGTCGAAAAATTTTTTGACCTGTCTAGAGGGAGGGCTGAAATTTTCTTTTGCGCATCTGCGCGTAAACTCACCAGCCCCCCCACCCCGATCACTCCCTAAATACGTTTTGACCCATATAGAAGTCCCTCTAATCAGGAGCGCTTAAAATGTTGCCCAAGGCCTACTACTTCCACCTACAACACTCCTACATTCCATATAAGTCTAACATTTTAGTATATAATATACAAAGATAGCATATTCCCTATTATAAGGTATAAAATGGATGACCTGACTGATGCGTCCCAAGCGGGACGCACCTGCGGCGACATGGAGACGCTCATGGACGTCACTCCCACGTCACTTGTCATCAATCACCATGGCAACGAGGACACTGTCCCCAGGCGACGAAGGTCAGAGTTAAAGCTGATAGAACTATGGAAAAATTTATCTGAATGTATGTATATATGTAGCTGAGCTTACCTAGCCTTGACTCAATAATTGACATCTATAATTTGATGCAAAAAGGACATTTTTGACAAGAATTTTCAATAATTTTCTATTTACCCGGTATGTATAGTTTCACCAATATTAACACAACACCTGAGAAGTGTGAAAAAAGAACAGGAAAACACTGCACATAGCCACAATTATCCATAGAAACTATCAATCTAAATGGGACCAATTATCTAGAAACCAGAATTACACCTTAAAGAGCCAATAGATTATAGATGTGTATGCAACTCTTTCTCCCAGTGACAACTCTGAAGTGAGGTCCTGACCTGGTTGTCATTGTAATCCATCATTGTGGTAATAAGCCCCGGATGATGAGAAAATTGTCGTCTGCTTTTCCAGTCATTTCGTCATGCTGTTTGGCCAACAAGTCAGCTCTGCCTGACACCCCCTGTCTCTATGTCAATACATTAACCTGCTTTTGTTAGTATTTTGGTATGTCTGTAAAGAAAAGCCCCCAATAGATCATATGAAAGTTAATTTCTACAACGACAGTACGCCATAGATGCTGCAGGGAATGTGTATAGTGTAGACTTGGGTAGACTTTCATCTGCTTGAGTATGATTTACTTGTCACGCTTTAGTCCTCTGGGTGTCTTATTTCAAACTCAGTTTAGTTTTCAAAATTAACCCTGTAAGGGCCGCATGATGCCTCCGGGTTGATGCATCTTAGTTGTCATGATACACCAGTGCAGTGCTGGTGAATCTGCTCACCACCTCTGATGGTACTAACCGTGAGGGGCAGCCTGGTGCATCAATACATTGTACAATACACTGTAAAAAAATGTAGACGAAATAACGAAAAAATATCCGGGTGAAATCCTTGTCCCAAAGTTGCCATTCATCGTTATTTTCACAGAAATTCCTTTGTACTACAGCGCGTACAGTGCAGCTTCATTGTAGAAACTACACTGCTACACTGTAATGCAATAACAGTGGTTCATAGTTCAGGTTTATGAGGATCCCTGGTTGATTCAGCAGTTACTTCTTAGAGTGTATAATGCAGCTCTTGAAAGAGATGTCGATTGCAGATGAGGTGATTACCCTAGTGGCTTTTTTTAGGAGAGAAGGACTGAAGATGTATGGGTGAAATTACATGAGGAAGTCATTGAGCTTACATTCCATCGTGAAGACGGCCACCCAAGAACGAATGCAGGGTCCACCTTTTTCAGGTGCAAAACATAGACTAATATCTAATGACATGACGATTTATGTCCTTTTGCCCTACTATGACTACATTGTATATTATGTTTATAATCACCAACCCCGTTAATATTCAAATTACTGCAATGGTAAATGTTCAAGATGAGTCTATATACACAACAGACATTCACTGGTCTAATGAATTGCAGGACTTCTAGCTGACAGATGTATTTCACCTAACTGCTGAATTGCAGGACTTCTAGCTGACAGATGTATTTCACCTTCCCAGCAAATTGTCGTCATCTGTCGCCATGATTGGTCATCAATGGTGACTCCTTTTTGAGTGATAACTCATTCCGTCATCTTTTGCCACTGTGTGTTAGACTCACGTGGCATAGCAATTGCTATTCCTGGTGATCTTGTGCTATAACGACGTCGTGTTCTATCTAGCGACATAGGTGAGCCACTTCACACAGGTTGACGAGGACTCACGACAATTTGCTGGGTTACTACTGAATTGCAGGACTTCTAGCTTACACAGATGTATTTCACCTTACTACTGAATTGCAGGACTTCTAGCTTACACAGATGTATTTCACCTAACTACTGAATTGCAGGACTTCTAGCTTACACAGATGTATTTCACCTAACTACTGAATTGCAGGACTTCTAGCTTACCTATTTATTTCACCTAACATGGCTTTTCCCAGTTTGAATTTCCCTTTAGAGGTGCTGAGGACGTGAGAATGTTCACCTTATATCTCCATGCCGGCCATGTCTGGATATATGTGATCAGCCAAACAGAAAGGACCATCATGTATCTCAGCATGGATGTCCCTGTCTGCTTGACTGCTCATATATACAGAAGGATGAGCCAGTGTCATGTTCTCTCTTTACCTTAAAGATCCTCACCTAGACGTGGAGTGGTCGGCCAACACTCACCCACAACCCAGGGGTCAACACGGGGCCACCAAGACTCCTCCCACCTAGTTAAACTTTAGTCCCTTTCCCAGGTATACATCACGAATTTTCTGCGCCTTGGAATAAGCAGGTTTATTGTTGGCTGGTATATTCCTTGACATGAGTGAAAGGGCAGTCTTCACTCTATTACAAGTATTAATAACCAGCAGTGCAGCATGCATCAATTTATATTGTATTAACGCCTGTCTTTCTGTGATATATCTGTTGTGAATCTTCCTGTATTATAATTATAGATATTTTTCATTTGGAAATCGGGGAAATGGGTTAGTGAGTGATTGTTACCAATTTATAGGTGTTTGTAGAAAGAGATGGGGAATAGTCCCCTTGTTCTGTAAGCTATGTGACAATATTCAAAGATTATTGATATACCATCCCGTAGATGGTACCCTCAATCATACCACAGACTCCATGCACACTGCAAAAGGTCTTTTATTTTTCATTTCACTTATCTGAGGGCAGTTAAGCTATACGGGACTAGCACATTGCTAGTGATAAGAAAATCAGCCAGGTGGCTCATGTAGTCGGAGGCTAAACCTACAGTTAGCCTCTTTGTATAGTTTACTTTGATGGCCTCTTCCTCATTTACTATGTATAGCTATTCTGTATGATTTATATCTATGGATAGCAAATACTGTCAACTTTAACCAGATAAGTTTAGTAAAAGTCTAATACTTTAAATACAAGAGAAATATATCTTTTAGATTTCAATAAGAGGTCACATGTCACCCACACTGAGTACACCCAGCCCATTGTCTCACTATCAAGCTAATCCACTCTCCTCACAACTGAAACAATGGAGAGGTACGTAGCGAGATTAAGATGAAGTGAGGGCACAGCTTATCTCCCCTATCAGTCTTATCAATGGTCATTGTTCTGTGGTAGATGAGAGTGGAGATAAGAGATGACCCAGAATTCTCTGACAAAATCCAAGATGGCATCGGGGGCTAATAACAAAGATGGCGACCTCCTGACAGGGATAGTTATGTGCCCTATAGACTGCATGTCGTATTCTTGATGCAGGTGTGTGTCAGTTTTGCCTCCAGAGCGGTGGGCTGGAGCAGGCTTATATACTACACATGTACCACAGGCCTCAACAGGGGATGATCCTGGGAGGTTATATTATCATCTTGAGTGTTATGCTGCATTTTAGCCACACAGCACAAAGGATCCATATAGCAAACTTCTAAAGAAACCCCTCTCACATAGTAACCACAAAGGGTGCTACAAAATATCCACTGAGCACACTCTGTCTGCAAAGCCCCTCACATATTGTCCATGTGAATATCTTGTGCCCTGTGGCTAAAATGTAGCATTTAATACAATTAGTGCTGTGCTTGTTAATCTAGAAATTGTGCCTCTCAAATCGTCCAGTCATTTCTGAACATCACATGATTTAACTATCCAAAGGCTTTTAGCAAAATTGTTGGAGACATGAAGAATATGTTGAATTTACGCCCTGAAAATGGACCCTTGATCTGCATTAGATCACTGTCTTTTCTAGGAACCATGGACAGTTGGGCATCCACTGTGTAAAGATGGCCTACTACTGCAAAAACAGTCCCCAGACCAGAAAGCTGTCCTGTTGAGGCCTGTGCCTACTATCCTGCTGTCTGACACCCTGGGGTCTGACACCTTTACAGTATGATTGACAGTTGTTGTGGCAGACCAGTTCATGCCCCACCATTTCTCCTGTTGTCAGTCTACATGTTTTCCCTACACCATTTTGCGGGAGCTGCCCCAGAGCTGCTCACTGGGAGGGTGAGCTGCTACAGTAAACTGATCTCCAGCAGCTCAGCTGCCCCTCTGAGAGTTGTCCCCATTTCACAGCGCCCCCTACATCCATGAGCAACTTAGGAAGCCCCTGGTGATGGAGGGGAAAACTAGGACCTGTCAGTCAAATGTGTTCATCTACAAGCAGAGTTGTACTACTGATATATGTGTACTGGTGGTGCAGGTGTATTGGAACAGGGGAAAGAGGGGACAACGACCTCTCCCTTATTCATATGTGGGCTACAAGTGTCTTGTATTTCTCCACTTTACCCAGTTTAGATAAAAAAAAACAACTTAACTCTTTGGGCAAATTACATTAGAATACACCGAACAACACTCAGATCTTCAGGAATTTTCCAGCCAAGTCGCAGTTTCTGAAAAAGACATTCAGAGCTGCCCCACAAAATCCCATTTATTGCTTTGTCAGAATCTAGAAATCAGGATTCGATTGTGGTTTAGATTTGGCCCTCCAGAATCAAGTTGCTTCTGAAGTAGTAACATTGATTCGGGGAAGAGATCTATATCTAGATCTAAAATGCAATGTTTTGGATGCTTATGCATTTTATCATGATGTCTTGGCAATGTCTTTTTTGGGGACCCAGATATACTCAGGCACACCCCCCCCCCTTTCCTACGCCCCTGGATACGACAGGAGGTTTTAAGTAAACAAATTAGCATTACAATTCACTTTGCTTCTCCTAGGAGCTTCCATAATTCATCCCTTTTGCTAATACATACTTGATTCTGTGCTTAGCATAGTACCTAACTCACACTTTTTCCCGTTGCCTAAATCTTCCCACCTTCCAGATACCTTGTGTCGTCTTTACTTTCTCTTCCCTCTGATAATCATGGATATCTAATATTACTGGTTAAAATAAACCATCACTTAGTTTCTAACGATCAATTAGTTCCAATATTGGTGAAAACAATTTTCATAGATCACCTATATGTAGGTCATAATGGCGTTTGGGTTACCATGGTAACCTGGGGCCGACCCTGGTGACCTCTGTCGGTAAGCAAACCGAGGCAGTCTCCTTGGATACCAAAGTCAATATTGGACGTGGGAGGTCAGTAGGCATTTGTGCACAGCCCCTCTCTCAGGCCACCGCCAAAACTCAGATCTAGATTCTGTACAGTCTAGCTATAGAACTGCATTCCACATGTTCTCAACCCAGGCAGGAGAATGAGGTGTAGGAGGCTAACCTGAAGTACTGGTAATAGGTCAATCTGAGTGACTAATCCCCCAGTAATATACAGGTAATAGTGCCGCTTCTCTCTGAAAACATGCCATTAATCTAGGGGGCCTTTAATTATTTCTCCTCTGAATCAAGATATTTCGAAATACAAAATATAGACAATGTGAATCAGTGATTCATGTAGCGTTATCTCTTTTTCTGTTATTAAGAGAATAAATAGAATAATGAAAACAGAATTTGCATGAATACTTGTATGTCATGCACATAGATTAGGAAGTCAATGCATTAATTATGTCTTTACAACATGTGGCATGTTATCCTTAATAGTGTTAAGCAGTAAGAAGCATCAGAGTATAAGATCAACAATGCAGCATTTGCGCAATCCTCAAGCACAAATAAGAAACAATAGAAGACTTCCCCTCTTTAGGTTGAATTGGGGAGGCATGTGAGTTGGTGTTTTGAAAGTGGAATCCGTCCCATTTTTCTGGCATGGTAACTCACTGAAAAGGTGTCAGTCTGTTGTTTGGGGTGTGTTGCACTATTAAAGATGTGTCACTGACACTGCTTTTGGCAGCCCTCATGCACATATGTGTAGCGGCAAGGAGAAAGGGTGCTCCGTGCTAAAAGTCAACTTTTCATATTCTAGTCTATAGTGGTGTCCCCTGGTGGCTAAATCTGGTACTAAATCCCGCAGTAACTGTCCTTTCTGCTTGCTGGCTCACATATAAGTTGGTGAAGGGATAGGGTGGGGGGAAATACTTAACAAAAGGCTTCCAGGAGGCCATTTCTTGACAGCCTACGACTACACCCTTCAAGTCGTACCAGAATCCCCATAGGAATAGCATTGGCATTTTGTAGTCGTAGGGCTGTGAGGGATCGTAGTACCTTAAGCAATGGCCTCCTAACATTCAATATCGATATGTATACAGATTTTTCTTTGATAATTCTAGGTATTAGATAGGGTTATGCAACAGAATGGACATATATAATATATATAATATATATAATATTATATATATATATATATATATATATATATATATATATATATATATATATATATATATATATATATATATATAAACACATTTTAATCATACCTAGATTTTGCAGGGATGTAAGTCAGGAATAGGCAAAAATCAGGAACCATAAATTTACTTTATATAAAAGCCTTCTATTTTTCACAAACAGCCCTCCTTACCACTCATGTAAGGAAAATAAATGTCATTCAGAAATTTCAGAAATCAGGAAATCCTGATAAATCCTGAAGACTTACATCCCTGATTTTGAATGTCCCACCTCAAGCCACATAGCCTGAGAGTGAACCCAATAGAACCCTTCAAATGAATGGCATGGTGAAGATATTACAAGCCAGTTCCCAAAATAAGATGTGGTCCTTAGATAGCTCACTTAGGACATGGTGCAACATAGCCTGCCTGGCTCTTTCGCCCCTTGGTGTGCCTTATGGTAAAGACGTCGTCAGCCCGACGGTAAGACAAGAAGCCAGCTCCAGGGACCCCCTGTCACCCCAACCCATACAGTTTACCATGGGCACCCACTCCTGCTATCACTTATTTACGTACAGGGTCTTCATTTCACGGCCAGCCTTGCCTCGGGGAACAGATGCCAGAAACATAAGAGCATCCGTGTGGAGGAGGCCACAGCGACCTCTGGCGGACTAACGGCAAGGTTTTCTTGCCTCGGGCGCAGTCGCCGTGGGAGACACTTTGCACTAAGCACAAAAGTGTTAGCAGGGTAAATCAAGGGCATAATAATGGGCCTAGCACCTCCTGCGTTTGAGTGGGTAAAGGGTGTGTGAAACTGAAAGAGGATCAGAAGGAGAAATTGTGACCACAAGAAATGTTGGCTATCATTGTGTAACTGCAATAGGGATGTCAATGACATTCTTAACAGGAAGGCATCTTGTGGTGCAAAGGGAACCTTAATTGCACATGTACCTCGTAATTCCCCTATCTATCTGCAGGTTTCCTGGATGTAGGCTACTGTGAGCTACTACAACTTGTCTACCTGATGGGTTATGGATACTAAAGGTTTTCTACTTTCTTGTGCATGGTTTGGGGAAGGGGATAAAGTCTTAAAGGATATGTATCAACAGATGGTGAGACATTTCAAAACCACACAGTATAAGTAGTATAGGACCCTTTTGCAGTGACAACACCATAAAAAGATAATATGCTTACTTAATGGCACTAACGTCAAAACCTGAGGAAACCTCAAAAAGATACACATTAAAAGAGTGACAGTGAAGTTAGAAAAGCTCAACCAATCTACCAACCTCAAAGAAGGGGTGCATGGTCGGCATAATAGAGACTTCCCTGTCCCTTCCCTGTGGTACACCCATAGCCATGCATCGCAAGCTTCTCATAACGACACCAATTACAGAAAATGACGACACAATGACTTGAATGGGCCCCCAGTGGCTACAGCCTACTTATAGAAACATACGAATGGACCTGTCACATCACCTCTGATTGGTTGACAGACGAGAAGACCTCTGACCTGGATCTGAAAGGCTGCTATTGCTAAAAGCCTTTGGATAGTTTCCGGTGGTGTTGCCAGAGGGTTTTAGCCATATTGGCCTAAGGGGAGAGGGCGGGCACTATTGACTTGGTATAAGCATACAGTGTGAATAAGGATAATTCTTATGTATCAGATTGGACAGAAAACTGTTCCATACATCATTTCAACATAAAATGTCAATTGTTCAACACCTGGACTTACCTTTCTATAAAATCAAATGGGACAATTATGCTCTAGGCTAGTGCAGGGGGTTGCAGTCCTCCATCTGTAGCCACCGATCTACACCTGGGATCTACATGTATGCAATTGATATCATAAGCATAGATCTACTTGAAGCAGTGAATTCAGGTTGTTCACTGCTTTTTTGGAGTTGCAAGCCGCGTAAGCAGCCGGGAGCGTAGCGACGTGCAACTCCATTATGTTTTCGGTTTGCCTATGACGTCACTAATAATGTCATGCAGCCGCTGTGACGTCATCCATGGCAACTCCTATCCGTGGTCCTTGCAACATTTTTCTTGTTTATTCTTTTTACCATCCATATGTTAAGGTCTTACCATGAGCATTATAGATACTATATAGGCCTTCTCCAGGAGCCCTTCACTCCATCCTCTATCCTCCAGTACCAACCCCACACAGCCACCCTTGCCAAAACAAATCATAGAGGCAGGGTGATAGGAAATGTGTCTTGCATGGCAGACAGGTTAGAAAAACAGACAAAATAATGTTTGCCTTGGGAGAGAAAGGGAACAGGAATGATGTTCATACAGTCAGGTGGTTGCTATGTATGTTTTGGTGATTGAAAGCAAATGTGTATCTAGGGCCCCACTGGGCTCTGCTGGTTGAATCTACTAAAAGTGGAGACTGGAAAAACTAGGCAGTGTTATGGGTGTGTTCCAAGTTAAAATTCCTCAGTCATGTTGTTTATTTGACAGAGTAGGGTGGGTGTGGGTAAGGACTATGGGGATAAGGGGGGGGGTGACTGTGTTAGGCATTAAGCCAAAGTAACAAAGGAAGTAGACTGGCTGCAGTCCCTCAGCTCTCCTCCCAACACCACTATACCCCCATGCCTCTCCTCCTCCGGCTGCTGGGTTCAGGCACTAGTGGTCGGGGGTCTTCTTAATTTTTCTGTTTAAAACTTTAATTCATTTCAATTTTTATTTCAAATCTCTTGCATTACAACTGAGAGACTTGAGCAAGTCTACAAAGGAAGAGGCTAAATACAAAGACTTGCAGGACCTACGACCTATTGGTGATCATTTTCTCATCAAGGCCTTGCTATGCTTTTTTTTCTTTTTATTTCCTAGCATTTCACTTACTAGTACATGTATAGGCTATATATTTATTGCCACTATTTAAGTAGACTTCAGCTTTTTCAAGGCACTATCTGTATTGTATTTCATTGGGGTGCCTATAAGAGGGAAACGATTATAATTTAGGAGAGTGTCCTATAACTACCTTCAATTTTCTACTCACAAGTTGTGTTCAATGGGAACTATAGGTGATGTTGTCTCACAAAAGCCTTCTTAGAAACCAGGCGTTGTCTGGTACAAATCGTACCTCTGAATGCCATACATTATCATACCTGTACATCAGCAATTAGACTGGGGAAACCTCCCCCTCCGCCCTTTCTCTAAAAAGTGACATTTTGTGAGTCTACCTGCGTAGGCTTACCTAAGTATATCTACAATTATGGATAGCATATACTCATGCAACTGTATGAGCAACCTATTTTTGTATATCTATACCCAAGCTCTAATATTACATGCCTTTAAAAGTATGAATCTTATGGAGTTTCGAATGATTAAAACTTCCATTCTGCGAAAATAAAATGGTGCCTAGATCTGCTGATCAAGTGCTGTGTGACATTATCAGTGGCCTGGCAGGGGACAAGGCTGAGGCCTATTGAGCTTTGACACCGTGTGGAGACCTAGGATATGGAGCTGTCAAGGCCAAGGACTCGGGTGTCAACACCAGCTGTCAACGGGGTTGACAGCTTAATTGATGGGGAGGGTGGTGTGTTGGGGCGGCCTCCTTCGTCCCTGGTTAGCCGAGGTTGGTTTCAGAGACACAGAGCAAGGGATGACTCTGCCACTGGTGAGGGCATGTCCAGGGGGGCTTGTAAGGGAACCTTGTGTGGTATTTGCTAAGAATCTGGCTTACACAATAATGGAGAAACCGCGTTAGAGTTAAAAAAATATATATCCTCAGGCCAAATCCAATCTTATTATTTTCTTCAGCTTTGGGAATGCAATGTGCTGCACGGTTTAATTGGGCTTTGAGAGCCCTCTTTTTGGCTTAGTAGCACTCTAGTCATTAAAGGTGTGAAGTTGACTACCTCCCAATCATCCTCTCTGCTTTGTAAAAATCTTAATGGCTATTAATGGTAAGAACACTATATTATATAACATGCCTGAATGTCCATGAGAGAGACTGTACAGGAGGAAGGAAGATCTGTGAATTGCTGAAAAGGACTATCACTTTACTAACTAACTAACTGAATTTCTGTTGTTTTTATTGTTTTTGTTATTGGAGTTGTCTCAATATTTGTTCCCATAATTTCGAAATTCAGTTTTTACTTACGTTTGGAAGGTCATATCAAACAATGCAACCAATATACTTGTATCACATCCGCCTATGCGTGCGCTAGCCTAGTGCAGCAATGGAATTATGTCCAACTATAATGTAAAACGCTACTTTCATTAAAGATTAAATTCATTCCATACTGCTGCTGCTCCAAGTGCGCAGATGGTGGGGAGGACAAGCTTTTTATATAATTCACCAGGAGTTCGACCCAGACTACATTGTTAGTAGTAGCCAGGGTTATTTCACAGCAAAAACCCTTGGCAACTTTGGTTCCAATACATTTTGCTGTAAATTTACAGGAGGTGAGTTGCTGTAATTCTACACAATCCACAGTAATCATACAGTAACAACAATTGTAACCATACTGCAAGATCATTCAGATCTACAGAAACATATGTTGTAAATTAAGAGCAAAATATGTTGTAGAATTACATAAAGATGTCTTGTAAAATAACAGCAACATTTCCTGTAAATGAACAGCAGAATATAGTGTGAATTTACAGAAACTTTTGCTGGCAACTGAGGTTCCAGCAACTATTGCTGTAAATTAACAGAAACGAGGAGTGTAGCCTGATGAAGACAAGAATGTCTCCAATCCCAGTGAAGTGCCATCACTGAGAGTGAGAGAAGTAGACAACCATCTCTCCCAAACCATTTCATGGTCAGTCAGTTTTAACACTGGACTAACCTAAAGGCAGGTAGGGCTATATTAGTTTCAAGTTCAGAGTCCAGGCACTTGTATATACAATTTAGACAGAGATATGGTGTCTTTGGTGTATATTACTGGTTTTCCTTGTTTCTTCTCAGATAACCTTATACATTATTTATTGTGCACAATGTTAGATTGAACCCATTGAAGTTATTATTGTATTACAATTAATCGATAAGCTCTGGGGACATTGTTCAATTGAGGTGGCACTATAAGGATGTAATTCTTAACAGATGGTGGATACTGCTGCCCCCCAGTAGCAGAACCTACAGGTAAGGCTATTTTAGTAAAGCCTTTGTGGGTTACTCTGGTGCATAGTGACTGGCTAGCCTTAGCTAGGGTATATGACAGTAATTATACATGTGTCTACAGGTTGAAGCGTGTCACTAAACAGTGACACTCAGTGTATTTGAGAATACTGCTCTTTCCCCTGTTGATTTACATAGAACCATCCTGTTATATAACCCCAACTCGTTACAGTGAAGCTGTAGAGAGGGTGAGGTATACAGAGTTTGAATCTGAGTCCTATGTATGAATATGAGAGATTCCTCCCACTTCAATGTGTCATGTCTTAACTCATCCACTTAAAGAGTGCAATATAAAAGTAAAAGCCGTTCTATTTTTCTATGGGAGCTATGGGACTACGTAACGGTTTATACTGTCGTGAACCACACATCTGCCTACACAATATAGATAATGATTATACATGTATGTTGATCTATCTCTGTACACAAAAAGCATTATCAACACTTTGGCCCTTTAGGTACCATGTACGATGCTGCACATACGTCACAATCCATATTAACTACTGCATTAGTGTATCATGCCAATCAACCAGGGTTGATGCATCCCTAAAAGGATCGTCACGATGCTCCAATGCAGTCCTTGTGAGCAGATTGGTTGCCTTGATGCACCAGGAAGAAAAAGAAACAGCATCACCCAGCACTGCACGCCCCTCCTTTTTCTATGCAGTTAACAGTTGACTTGGCCCTTTTAAATCAGATGTTGTCAAAATTAGGGGCTAAATAACGGGTACGCCGCTCCTTTCCTTTCAAAATCCTGGATCCACCACTGCCCTATGGGCATGTTGCAGCTCTTTCTTGAAAGGGTATGTCAAGAAATAAAAAATAAAAAATCAAGGTCGAGATGATGCATGACATGGCTTCAGTAATCTTTCCACTTGTATGCAGCATTGAAACAATTTACTCACACCAATTACTCCTTGGTTACCTGTATCTCTGCCCCATCCTGATTGTTCCAACAAAAAGAACAGTTCCTGTCCTCTAAAGGTCTACTTGCTGGTTAAAGTATGTTATTTACGCAATAACTGTCTATATGGCAAATAATGACATTGTCCTACTCAAGAAATATTCCCAAATTGGTGATTTACATCTTGAAAGGAAAATAAGAGAAACCTCTCACTTGAATGGCCTCGTGAAGATCCATTGGTACAGAGTTACCACATGAAGTTGGACTGAGTTAGGGATGGTGTTGGAGAGTGGCCCCGATGGTGGTTAGATGTGTACACCAACAGCTGCCCCCTACTGTGACCATTGTAGGGGAAAGCTGTCAATTTCACACACTACCACCCTCAATTATCACCCATAGAAAAAGCCTGTGAATCCAGTCTTTAGTGCTTTCCATCTTACATCCACCTACTGATTGTGTAAGAAGGGGCTGATTGAATTCACCATTGATGGGATCTACTTTATTAGAGGAAGAGGTGTGAAGGGTTGAATCTAGCTGAATGGGTGAATCACATTGAAGGACATTTTCACTTATATTTCCATTTATTTCCCCCCACAGGTGGTAGTGGCTAATGACACAGGTTTCTGATCTTACATGCATGTTGCAGCCAATGGCTTGAAAGATGTGCAATGAAGAGCATAATTCATTCATGCAATGTAAAGATGATTATTTGGTCATATATGGGTATGTTTCTTTTAACGTATTTGTAAGATATTCAGAAGCTTCCAGAATATCTATCTAAACGATTGTATTGCATGATATTGGTCATCTTGAAATTTTGAAATGTTCTCTGATGACCTCTTCATATAATATTTTGAGGGTTGCTCTAAGTGAGATATGCCCTACTTCCGCTAGTCGCAACACTAACACCCCCTGGTGTGGGAACAGACTACAGACGTCTGTATAGTTAAAGGTACCTCACCAGGGAGCCCTCAATGTTAGACACCGGCCTGGGAATCAGCGCTGGGCATGTGATATCACAGTGTATGGGATGGAATAAACATATATGCAGGCTAGGAAAATGTCAGGGGAAAAAAAGACCTGAACTGGGAAACTGAAGGCTTCATTGTTGGGTCTGAGTCTGTAGCGCCTCAAAAGTGTACACTGAGTTCTGAAATATCTGTTTGCCCAGACAAGAAAAGTGTATAAACTTTCTAAACTTGTTAGGAATATCTCACTTGTTCTTCGCGCCCATGAGAATCCATCAATAGCTTAAAACGTCGACGATGCTTCCAATAAGGGCTTCTGTTAGACATATCAATGCGACTATGATCTAATCACAAATGAAGCTGGCTTGATGAACCTGGGAAGTGAGGTTCTTTTTAAATTATAGAAGATTGTTTCAGATATTGTAGCTCAAAAGCATCAAGACCATTATCACCTGTCGACCAATGCCATGAACAATGAGATCAAAATCTTCAGTTATTAATTCAATGACTTGCTCAGACTGCAAATGGACGCACTCTCTACAGCTGCTCCAATCTGCTCGGCATCGCCTCATCGAAAACAGTGCTCTGTATCAATACAGCATTCAACACTGACACTCCCTGATTTATCCCAAACAGCAGGGTGAACACACCACTTACACCCTAGGGATGTACTCCAAGCAGCAATCTACACACACCACTTACATCCACTGATGTACCCCAAGCAGCAGTCTGCACACACCACTTACACCCTACTGATGTACCCCAAACAGCAGTCTGTACACACCACTTACATCCACTGATGTACCCCAAACAGCAGTCTGCACACACCACTTACACCCTACTGAAGTGCCCCAAACAGCAGTCTGCACACACCACTTACATCCACTGATGTACCCCAAACAGCAGTCTGCACACACCACTTACACCCTACTGATGTACCCCAAGCAGCAATCTACACACACCACTTACACCCTACTGATGTACCCTAAGCAGCAGTCTGCACACACCACTTACACCCTATTGATGTACCCCAAGCAGCAATCTACACACACCACTTACATCCACTGATGTACCCCAAGCAGCAATCAGTACACACCACTTACATCCACTGATGTACCCCAAACAGCAGTCTGCACACACCACTTACACCCTACTGATGTACCCCAAACAGCAGTCTGCACACACCACTTACACCCTACTGATGTACCCCAAACAGCAGTCTGTACACACCACTTACATCCACTGATGTACCCCAAACAGCAGTCTGCACACACCACTTACACCCTACTGAAGTGCCCCAAACAGCAGTCTGCACACACCACTTACATCCACTGATGTACCCCAAACAGCAGTCTGCACACACCACTTACACCCTACTGATGTACCCCAAGCAGCAATCTACACACACCACTTACACCCTACTGATGTACCCTAAGCAGCAGTCTGCACACACCACTTACACCCTACTGATGTACCCCAAGCAGCAATCTACACACACCACTTACATCCACTGATGTACCCCAAGCAGCAATCAGTACACACCACTTACATCCACTGATGTACCCCAAACAGCAGTCTGCACACACCACTTACACCCTACTGATGTACCCCAAACAGCAGTCTGTACACACCACTTACATCCACTGATGTACCCCAAACAGCAGTCTGCACACACCACTTACACCCTACTGAAGTGCCCCAAACAGCAGACTGCACACACCACTTACATCCACTGATGTACCCCAAACAGCAGTCTGCACACACCACTTACACCCTACTGATGTACCCCAAGCAGCAATCTACACACACCACTTACACCCTACTGATGTACCCTAAGCAGCAGTCTGCACACACCACTTACACCCTACTGATGTACCCCAAGCAGCAATCTACACACACCACTTACATCCACTGATGTACCCCAAACAGCAGTCTGCACACACTACTTACACCCTACTGATGTACCCCAAACAGCAGTCTGCACACACCACTTACACCCTACTGATGTACCCCAAGCAGCAATCTACACACACCACTTACACCCTACTGATGTACCCTAAGCAGCAGTCTGCACACACCACTTACACCCTACTGATGTACCCCAAGCAGCAATCTACACACACCACTTACATCCACTGATGTACCCCAAACAGCAGTCTGCACACACTACTTACACCCTACTGATGTACCCTAAGCAGCAGTCTGCACACAGCGCTTACACCCTACTAATGTACCCCAAACAGCAGTCTGCACACACCACTTACACCCTACTGATGTACCCCAAACAGCAGTCTGCACACACCACTTACACCCTACTGATGTACCCCAAACAGCAGTCTGCACACACCACTTACATCCACTGATGTACCCCAAGCAGCAATCAGTACACACCACTTACATCCACTGAAGTACCCTAAGCAGCAGTCTGCACACAGCACTTACACCCTACTGATGTACCCCAAACAGCAGTCAGTACACACCACTTACACCCTACTGATGTCCCCCAAGCAGCAATCAGTACACACCACTTACATCCACTGATGTACCCTAAGCAGCAGTCTGCACACACCACTTACACCCTACTGATGTACCCCAAACAGCAGTCTGTACACACCACTTACACCCTACTGATGTCCCCCAAGCAGCAATCAGTACACACCACTTACACCCTACTGATGTACCCCAAGCAGCAGTCTGCACACATCACTTACACCCTACTGATGTACCCCAAACAGCAGTCTGCACACACCACTTACACCCTACTGATGTACCCCAGCAGCAATCAGTACACACCACTTACACCCTACTGATGTACCCGAAGCAGCAGTCTGCACACACCACTTACATCTACTGATGTACCCCAAACAGCAGTCTGCACACACCACTTACACCCTACTGATGTACCCCAAACAGCAGTCTGTACACACCACTTACACCCTACTGATGTCCCCCAAGCAGCAATCAGTACACACCACTTACATCCACTGATGTACCCTAAGCAGCTGTCTGCACACAGCACTTACACCCTACTGATGTACCCCAAACAGCAGTCTGCACACAGCACTTACACCCTACTGATGTACCCCAAACAGCAGTCTGTACACACCACTTACACCCTACTGATGTCCCCCAAGCAGCAATCAGTACACACCACTTACATCCACTGATGTACCCCAAACAGCAGTCTGCACACAACACTTACACCCTACTGATGTACCCCAAACAGCAGTCTGTACACACCACTTACATCCACTGATGTACCCCAAACAGCAGTCTGCACACACCACTTACACCCTACTGAAGTGCCCCAAGCAGCAATCAGTACACACCACTTACATCCACTGATGTACCCCAAACAGCAGTCTGTACACATCACTTACACCCTACTGATGTACCCTAAACAGCAGTCTGCACACACCACTTACACCCTACTGAAGTGCCCCAAGCAGCAATCAGTACACACCACTTACATCCACTGAAGTACCCCAAGCAGCAGTCTGAACACACCACTTACACCCTACTGATGTACCCCAAACAGCAGTCTGTACACACCACTTACACCCTACTGATGTACCCCAAACAGCAGTCTGTACACACTACTTACACCCTACTGATGTACCCCAAGCAGCAGTCTGAACACACCACTTACACCCTACTTATGCACATCTAGATATACACCACTTACAGCCTAATCCTTTCTAGTCCTTCCAATCTGAGAGAGAAAAGAATAACCTGAAATAACTTATAGTTATAAACCGTCTTTGTTTCGGATAATGTTTGGATATGAATGTACTTACTCATTCTGATTGTGTTCCGTATGCTCTGATCGTAACTTGTGTCCTGTGATTGGCATCACCATAGGAACAGTGAGCATAATGAAGGTGAAGGTTAGCAACAATTGGGTTGCCATGGTAACCAGGATCCTCCTAGTCCGCCATTAACAGGAAGTGATTGGTAATCCACAGTGAGGCTGGTCACAGGTCATTCAGTCTGAAAATAAAAACACCAAACTTTTGATTGTAATACATTTCAACATTGGTATCGGTTCAAAGGTCGTTAATAAATTCACGGGACCCAGCGGGAAATTTGCGACGTCCTGATTGGTCAAGGGGTGGTCACGTGACTTTTTTTATGCGGGCGTGCATTAGGATGCTAGGCGCCATTTAAGTCACATTTGAATTCAGGCAATTGGAAAATCTATATACATAATAGTAAAGATAGTAGAGGAGTTTGGGAATTCAAACTGATTTTATCATTTAATAAATGACTTCCTAAAGGAACCATGTTGGGCCTACAACTATAAAGGGGCACCTAGTGCAAGAACATCCATATTCCATTGAGAAACTCTGAAGGGTTTAAGTTAGGGCTCCTGGCCCCCTAATTTTTAAATTCAATACCAACTGGAAAATTTGAGATTTTGAAACCGAACTACAGTGTTTACTACAGTCACCGTATACAGTGTCAATTCGGTTTATCTCATAGGATAACGAAAACAGATCAAGTAGACCTCCTATATCCCAAGAAATATATGTAGTAGACCAAGAGGTAAACCATTCTATACATCACATATCAGAACACATATATTTACACTTGATACACCAAAAGGTGTTGGTCCATCTAATATTTTGTCATTGGGAAATGAGCAGAAAAGAACTGACTTTTCCACATATTGGGTACTTTACACTATATAGGTCTATCTGCTGGCTGTATATGTAAGGAATGGGTGCTGTCACTGGGTCCTCCATTACGTTAACGAGACAGGTGACATGACCAGCTTAGGGAGTGGTCATTATTTATCAACAGCGGGGGGTGGTGAGTTTGCTTGTATTAGCGCGAAAAGTTTTTACGGCCCGTCGACGGCAGTCAAAATTTTTTGTGCCTCCCCCACGCCGGAGGTGCGGAGAATTTTCTCACCCCTCTTTGATCTATAGTAGTGCGCTGGCTTTTTTACTAAAAAGAGGGTAAATATTTTAGCCCCCCCTTGGGAGGGGTTTGAATTTTTTACGCCCCCCTCAAACCCACCATCCCCCCTGTTGATAAATAATGACCACTCCCTTAGCTTAACATACCTGCCTCTCACCTGTAGCTGGGGCCTCCACACCTCGTTAACACACCTACATCACTAGGCACTCCTTTAACGAGGTCTTTCTACCTACCTATTATACAGATTGTAGTTTGGTAACTTTAGGGAATTATTGTGTGCACTAGTATGGCAGAACGTATGTGTATACACAACCATATCTCTCACTGCTAGTCAAGGAGAAATAGCGTTCATGCTCTTACATGAAATTAATCTATGATAATTTATAAACGCTGGAATCTCACTTTTGAATTTAAAGCAATCATAGTTCCATATAGTAGGCTTTTTGGTAGATCTGTCTTGAAGTCGGCAAGTTTTCCAGTGGGTTGCATGTTTCATTGCCCTTTGCATGAACAAGCAGTGTCTGAAGACAGACTGCCCGTATCCGGGGCCTGTATAGGGTATAGCTACAAGCTAATGGACTAATGAGCTGGGGCCCTTAGAAACCAGGGTCCCTTGGGACATATATCTTAATGATAATAGGTGATAAACTGATAAAAAGTAGAGAAGCTCATGAAGTAAGAGAAGCAAGAGTTAGATGCTCAATTATTAATGGACAATGGCTGTGGTGATTGTCTATGTTGGATTAGGGTGATACAGGGAGATGCCTCTAACATAACATAACCCAATGTTACATAGAAAAACGTTGGCCAGAGCAAGGTGGCTTGGGGCAAGTGACCCATGATGGAATATCAACAGTAACAAACTCTAACACAAAACATCTACAAATATATGCAGAGAGATTGCAGAATGCGAATGATCAGATATGTAGGGGTATTTACACAAGGGCAAAATTCGTAGGGGTCAACCTTTCTTTTGAATTTGAACGTAGAGTAAGAGCTATATCAGTCTCCACAGTCCTCTCTCTCTCTCTCTCTCTCTCTCTCTCTCTCTCTCTCTCTCTCTCTCTCTCTCTCTCTCTCATATATATATATATATATATATATATATATATATATATATATATATCACTCGTTCTTCCCTTTTGCTATCTTATGTGTCCCTAGTCTTATTACAACTCCCATTATACTTGTATTGGCCTAAACCTCTGTGCAGGCTCCCTTAATTAAGTAGCAACAAGTACACTCATACTTAAACGCTCTTCACCCCAGAGAGCATACTTGCTCTACTCCTTTCCGTACCTCACTCTTCTCCTCTACACCTCTCAACCTTACTCAGAGTAATTGCTCCTCAGTATGGCATACTGGTGCCCCGACTGGTACATGGCCAGCATGTATCAGCCAACACCAACCAAGCACAGTAGATCCTCTCTATTCTATAGTACTCACTGTTACTTGCTGTATAAAAGCAGCCCTCCTGGCCTCCACCTACAGCATGGGGATACAGCACAACGTATATACTCCAGGATTCCTATTATATTGATAGTATCCAGGTGCCCATGGCTACCATTGGCAGTGGATCTTGTAGAGCCAACTGTTGGTTGGAGATGGGGAGGTGGTAGAAGCAGTGGGTAGGGTCCGTTTCCACTGGGGTCTGTATGTTAACTGAGAATGGTAGCGACACGCCGGTCACAGACCGCCGAGTGTGAAACGAGCGTCCCGCCTCTGCTCCGTTAACCACCAACTAGAGGGCGCCACCCAAGACCATAAGGCACTGTGATAGACCAATCAGGAAAAAAATGATTATTCCAAGCGCTTGGACCAGAAGAATGGTCATTTAGTTCAAATATACAGCATATTTCCCACCAACAGTCGTTAACTACAAGGGTTAAACTATGACATTCATTTAGAATTCGTTCCTAAATGGTGTCACCTGGAGGAGCTATCGTCTATCCCTGTTCCTAAATTCGTTAACAAAATCCTTTACACAACTGTCAGTAAGCATTATTTTCCCTTCAGTAACGATTCTTTCATGTAGACATGGCGTAAATCATTATCAAGCAAGTGGCATATTAAAATATTGCATTATAATAATAATAGCTTCTATTGACAACAAAAAGTGAGGTCATTGCTGACCTACGGTATGTGTCATACAATAAGTCCACTACAATAATGTATATGCTCTATGTTCTACAAACTGCATGCATAGTATACAGTACTACAGAACTAAATCTATGAAAACAGATACTTCTGTATAACACAGATCACTCACACGATCACTCACACGTACACTTATAAGATATCTAGCACCTTTAACCCATACTTGTCATACTTACATGGCAATAAGGGCATTGTGAGAAACGCTGGTGATTAAGAAATAAACTAACTGGTTTTGGGTCAACCATCAAGGGGATAGGAAAGCTTGGTGTGGTCAAAGTGAATCGAGAATTAGTCCTGATGACGAAACAGGATTGATAAATCGTTGCAGACCTTCTATAGATCAATACGGCAAGAAAGGGTGAATTTTCAGAGAAGTTGCTGATAAAGTTTGTGGACATTTCTTACGGAAATCTATTGAGAATGTAAATTTTCCTTGTCAGGCTTGCCATGTAATACCCATTATTTGAAAGATAATTGTCTTGTGAATCAGCGGTGTAAGTCATTTGCACTTGTGGTCACTACAAACAAAGTTACGTGCACTCTATATTAACTTTACTCAAGAAATAGTCACCCTTTCTTGCCGCATTGTAACATTGACTGTTCTATAGGATTGAGACTATCCAAAGGGTCAGGATAATGCATCAATTCTAGTGACCTTTGAACTATCATCACCTCACCAAAGTCAAAGGATTAAAGGTGGCCTTTGTGTTTCAAAATATCGTGCATGGGAATGTTTGCTAGCTGAGAACTCCATTTTCCTTTTTAAGATCATGAACGATCTGATGCCAAGATGACGGTCCATAGGCTGCAGGTCAGGTCACTTCCTGTGAGCATGCGCCGTGGCATATGGATATCAGGCAAGGGGCGACAGACAGACACTCTCCAACCATACCTCAGGAAGTCAACTCAGTTCTGTGTTTCAGCATGGTAGAAGTTGATGTGAGGAAAGTGAGGTTGTGGATGGAGTAGGCGGAGTATCTGGCGAGGGTGGTGTTGTGTGTGTATACAGCAAGGTTAGGCTGCTGAGCTAGGGGTGCTGATAGTATGCAAATGTGCCACTCCTCCACCAGGCTATCCTGCTGATATCTAAGGTCTAGACTAACCCATGTCTATTTTGTAGAAGATTTCCAATGAGGATAAATTAGGGAAATACCATTTTATTTGTGTGCCTAATGAATGGTATTTGGCCAATTGAAATCCCATTATACTTAATGTTAGAATCTGGCAGGAAATGCCAGCCCTAAATATATGACCTTTACCTAGATGTAAAAGGGTCTGGGCAGCACTAGGGTGATGAGGGAGTGGTGAATGGTAAGGGAGGGTACTAGTAGGGGATGAACAATAAGGTACCTTATGTTGATAACGGTTCCATATGGCACAACACCATTCTAGTACAATCTCTCAATTCAGAGCTCCCTTTCAGAGAAATGTTAACAATACACACTGCAATCTAATCTACCCCAGATGGATCATCGTATAGACATAATAGTGCACAGCTTGTGATAGTCTTTCTTTCACACATAAAGCCTATTGTACAGCATGGGGTTTACAATTGTTTTCGAAAATCAGCACATTGATAATTATGTGGGGAAAAGAGCATCAGATTCTTGGAAAAACAAATAGCTAGTGCATGAATTACGTGTGTGCTTAAATCTGAAGTCAACTCTTGACATGATTTGGATATGTGCAAGTTGCTTCAAATGATAAATTGAACATGTGAAATACACATTCTATTCCAGTAAGATAATGACATGTTTTTAGGTTTACATCTGGTCAACATATAGTATCTCACTGCACTGAAAACATGGAAGATCCGAAACTAGTCAGTGGTGACCATGTTAGGTCCTCAAGTTGACGATACCTAAAACTACAACTTAAGGTCATCAAAATGACGACTCAGGTTGTCCTCCTGATGACCTAAGTCGTCAATATGAAGACTCTGTACTGTCAGTATTGTCATTTTGACTACCTAAAGTTGTAGTTTTAGGTATCGTCAACTTGAGGACCTAAAGTGGTCACCACTGACAGTTTCAGATCTTCCAAGTTTTCAGTGTGGGCTTGCTGCAAAGCAGGGAGTTTGCCTGTTTGGATATATAGGTTCACTGGTCCATAAATACTAGTCTACCCATGACCCTAACGCTTAAATCGATTTTAGCCGTGTAGATTGAATTAATGACCTCTTTCTAAACAAAAGTAGAAGCTTTACTGCAGCATTAAGCCATCACTAAGGCACTTATCTGGTAGTAAACGATAGACAGGAGAGGCCACATGGTTCTACTCAAAACCACCCCCAGCTTCTGTAAGATACCAAAAACTGGAGAAGAAAAATAGTGCAAATTTAATGGGAATATTTGTGTTTGGGGGTGAATTAAATGTCTGTGGGCGGCAGTGTGGCGGATGTGGTGCTTGTGTAGCCTATTTAAGCACATGCCTCCAGGGCCTTTACCCTGGAGGGGTTAAAGTATGTCTCTGTGCCCCTGCTTAGGCAAGAAGGAGCTGCTGTCTGTGACAGGAGGCCATTTCTTAACATGCTACGACTGCTCACATTCAAATTGAAGTAAGCACCCTTTATCTAGTGACATAACAGCCCAATATCAGTAGTCATGCTGTGCCTGCAGTACTATGACTGCCCTAGTAAAAGTCTATATAATACATGTAACTACACAGTCTTGCACAGAGCAGTCGTAGGGCATTGAGGACACTAAATGGTTTGCTTCATGTTATCCCAAACAACAAATTAGCTAGCCAGTTACTCAGAGAGGAGTAGATGGAGGGCCGGGAACAGAGAGAATAGAGGAGACAGAGGGTGTAGGTTGGGGCCAGTTCCTCAGGGACACACTATAGAGGGATAGATGGGGAGCTGGGAGTACAGAGGAGACACTCAGAGGAGCCAGTTCTTCAGATATTAGAGGAGGCAGAATTCCATGGGAATGGTGTAGGTTGGAGCCAGTTCCTCAGAGACCCACCATAGAGAAGATGGAGGGCTGGGAGTATAGAGGATACAGAGGGTTTAGGTTGGAGCCAGTTCCTCAGCGACCCTATATAGAGAAGATGGAGGGCTGGGAGTATAGAGGATACAGAGGGTATTGGTTAGAGCTAGTTCCTCAGGAACACACTATAGAGGAATAGATGGAGGCTGGAGGCAGGCGGTAATATAGAAGAGGCGGTGGATGTAGGTTGGAGCCGGTTCCTCAGGGACACACTATAGAGGAGTAGATGGAGGGCTGGGAGCAGGGAGTATAGAGGAGGCAGAGGGTGTAGGTTTGAGCCAGTTTCTAAGAAACACACTATATAGGAATAGATGGAGTCTGGGAGCAGTGAGTATGGAGGAGGCAGAGGGTGTAGGTTGGCAGTGATCCGTAGTTGTCAGTATGTCTGTTCACATTCAGTGAATTCCTCCAGTGTTGAACCCCCATCCCGGCCTCGTTAGACCCTGGAGGAGCGGCAGATTGACAGCACAGGTCTGCAGGCCATATGCTACTGGAGGAATGATGTGTTATTTTATGTGTTAAACCAAACCTGGTGAAATTGATGGAAAATGATGTTTCTGATCTAAAGAAAAGCTTGTCTCATATTGATGATGATTGTTATATTGAAATTCAACTTTGGGTCATGAGATGTTTCAGGGGAAGGATGATGCCCTACCGTCTCTTCGGAAGCACCCTTTTTCCCTAATTGGAATGCTATCAATTGTGAGCATAACAGTCCATAGGGCGAGAGGATTATCATTGAATTAGAAGGCTCATTTGGTTGTATCTGGAAGTCGAGATTTAGAGCATTGCTACTCCTAGGGGATATCCAGGCCAATGAAGCCATTTCCCCATTTGAAAATAAAATTTATGTGTAATTTGAATTTTGTTAAGTGATTTCGCTGTTAATTGGAACCCTCCACCCCCACCCCACCCCTACCCCCACCCCCACCCCTCCTGCTCTATACCTGTTCCTTGGTCCAGCCATGGAAAAACACCAAAGGCTGGGAGACATAAGAATTGGAGAGAATCCTATAATACCATACAGTCAAATTGATATAGCACACTTTACAGTGCAAATATTTCCTTAAAGGACACCACCCTTTCCCATCCATATTGCATCTACAAAGTACACTGTGTTAGATTAGCACATAATACCTCAGCCCTCAACCCATCTCTCTCACACAAGCCACACCTGAAAGCAACCAGCCAACCGAGAAATTGACTGGGACGAACCAATAGTAACGCCACATAGTTGTTACCCTGACAAAGTGCTTTGCTTTTTGCTATCAGGAGGAGTGTGGGACAAAGTCTGGTGTGTTTAGGGGGGGGGGGCAGTTTAACCACTTAAATACCACATTTGTCGTGATGATACATTCATGTATCATGTTGACCATACAGGTTTCATAATAATAGTCAAACTTGACTTTTGATCTACTCCTGATGGTGGTCTCTTCCCACTTCGAAACTACCAAGCCCCTAAATCCAAGTGATAGACCACTCCCTGATTCCTGAAGTAATCTACTGCCCCCTAATTTTAAAGGGAGTAGACACGATCTACTCAAACGGCACCTGGTGGCAAAAAATGAAACTGCCAAATTTGACAATATTTGCTCATATTCCTAATTTATATGACATAACCCTTCTTTATCAACCCTTTAGGTGTGAAACATTGGCATTCTACACATTCTTATCACTGGATTTCATATTGCCTGTACCCATAGACTCCTATACTAAAGGAATTAGATTTTTTTTAGGTTATTCAGGAAAACTTCAATTTGCTTGTGACCCCCTACTTTTTGCTTCCAAAATAATTCTAATGATCTCAGATATAAATACATGAGGTTTGGTTAAGAAATTGATAGAAGATTTTTTTCTATGGAATTAAATGTGGGAAAACACAAATTCTCCTAGGCGGCCATAGTTAAGACCACCAAACTTTAATACCTTCCAGTGGAAAAAAGGACACCGTGACCTATGGTTTTTATGCCTTCTTTATGTTACCTAACCCAGCAAATTGTCGTTATCTGTGGCCATGATTGGTCATCAATGGTGACTCCTTTCTGAGTGATAACTCACTGCGTCATCTTTCGCCACTGTGTGTCAGTCTCACATGTCATGGCGATTTATCACAACAGTCGCCAACATGATCTCACTCACTGTGTGAGTATGTGCCACCTCTTGTCATCCCTCACAAAGCATGGTGACTTATCACCACCATCGCCAACATGGATCTAACTCACTGCGTGAGTATGTGCCAATGCCTGTCAACTCTCAGTCAGAATGGCAACTTTTCACCTGCATTGCCACATAGCTCTCACTCACTGCGTGAGTGTGTATCACTCCTAGTTAATCTTCTCTCAAAATGGCGACTTATCACCACCATTGCCAACATTGGTCTCACTCAATACGTGAACTTGTGTCACTCCAAGTCAATGCTCTCTGAGGATTGCATCATCTGTCACTCACTCTCACTCACAGTGGCAACTTATCACCATCATTGCCAAAGTTGTTGAGACAGCACCACTGTTCAACATGTAGCCTATCTAGGAAGTGTAGGCATGAAGTATAAGTCGCATACGTATCAAATGTGCTTTGTTTCACACTGATTTCCATGTAATACTTCAGAGTTGAATCAAACAAGATTATATAGAGAGAATATCAATTGAATTTAGATAGAGGTATCCCTAAAATGAAAGCAACTATCCATAAACACCTTTTCTCTGGTTACAGGAAAAATACATAGGGAAATATCTACATGAACACCTTGTCTGTGGTTAGAGGGAAGATACATATGGCAATACCTTCTCTGGCAAAACATACTTTGATCTGGCAGATGTGAGGCTGCATGATTAGCAATGTCGGTGATCATGAGCTTTTCATCTAACAAGGTGAGTGATCACCAGCGTCGCCATCACTGGTGAGTCTGAGTGATCACCACTCTTGCCATCCATGGTGAACCTGCGCCATGACATGGTGTGCGTTTCATCTAGCGAGGTGAGTGATCACTCATATCGCCATCCCTGGTGAGTGTGGGTGATCAAGATCCTCACCCTCTGTGGTGTAATGTGCTATCATGAGGTACGCGTTTTATCTAGCGAGGTGACTGATCACAATCCTTGCCATCCGTGGTGAATGTGTATTATGACGTGGTGTGCGTCTCATCTAGCGAAGTGAGTGATCACTCATGTCGCCATCCCTGGTGAGGATGAGTGATCACTCATGTCGCCATCCCTGGTGAGGATGAGTGATCACGATCCTCGCCATCCCTCGTGAACATGTGCTATGACGAGGTGCGTGTTTCATCTAGCGAGGTGAGTGATCACCCGCGTCGCCATCCCTGGTGAGTCTGAGTGATCACCATCCTCGCCATCTGAGGTGAGGCCATGTGATCACCACCATTGCTATTCCTGGTGATCTTGTGCTATAGCGACGTCGTGTTCCATCTAGCGACATGCGTGAGCCACTTCACACAGGTTGACGAGGAGTCACGACAATTTGCTGGGAAGCATCAATCTAACATCCCTAAAAGTTTCTCACAGAAATTGTTGGTAAATGTTGAACCAGCTGAATCGTGCCTACTCTCTTTAAGGTATTTGAAGTTACTGCCTCCGGGCCTTTGAAGGGACTGTAGGTCTGAGATTTGCAGAAATATGTGCAGCATGGACCTTAATATACATATAGTGATTGTTTCTGGTGCAGAGAAAATATTTACAGCCCCCTATTTTTGAGTTGCACGCAGAGGTACTGGCCGCTATTTTTGAGGTGCACAAAACACCATCCACTAAATTCCCATCTCACCACCTCCGCTTCTGGTGCCTGTTTGGCATTTGACAGCCTATTTCGACCTGAGTACCCCTCCCCGGGCTTTTGCTACATTATACGGCCCTTAAAGATTTAAAGTGAAGTAGAGGGGACCTAGTAGGAGTGTTGGGAGGATAGGGGATGGTCTGCAGGATGTCACCTGAGTAGCAGGTGTGTCATTGACACTGGTGAAAGTTGGATTTTTTGGACATAGCCTGTCAGGTTGGGATCTAGTTTGTTATAGTGAATAATAGGCTATACCTGTCCACTGATGAATCTATGGTAGTTAATCACATAAAAGTGGGGTTGTTTCCGGTCACAATTCCATGCTTAGTAATACAATGACCATGCTCTTTTAAGCACTGTTTTAGAATATCTTGCCCACACTATTCATATTAAAATTAAAAAAAAAGATTCCTTTCTTCCATTTCTGTTCACCTATCTCATTTTGCTTATATCCTTGCCTAGTATACTTAAGGATTTCATGTTGTATCTTTAAGAAATCCTGGTTCCAAAACGTAAAGGCATGGCTATATTTGTTAATTTGTTATAGCTAGTGAACAAAAATCGGGGTATAAAACACTCCGGAGAGCACTGGGCCAACTTTATAGACATGAAAATATAGATAATAAGGTGTAGATTTATCAGGGTGCCAATTGAGTCTCCTCTCTCTCTCTCTCACTCTCTCTCACTCCTTCTCTCTCTCCCCTCACATCATCATCTATCACCTTCCCTTCTAGCCATCCACCCATATATCATTACACCCACCAGCTAAGACGTACTTAGTGTAGAGATTCAGCTTTATTAACAGGCGGCAGGTAAGCTGGGATCAACACCTGGATCCCTGGAGTGACCACTAAGCCACCTGGTCTCTAATAGCATTAGCACCTCCAGGTGAAGGGGTCCTTTATCAACATAACACATCAAGGTGTTCAGGATTTACTATTAAAGGTGTGCCAGTATACCACATTCTCCTAGATCCTCAAAGAAAGAAGTGGAGTGAATCACATTGCCAGTTCTATATATGCTTTATTTTCATTTTGAATTACTTTGACGTTCTCTGGCACGACCGACAGACATTAATTATGCTGATCAAGTACAATATCTATACAGAAACGAAATATATAATATAGGACTAAGTGACTGCATGACCACGATGTGACACACATCTGCAATACTCATATATGCAATCATATAGATATATCTGATAGGGAAATGGCACCATTAATGCACTGGCCTTTAACACAAAACAACACACCTTTAACATATATACAAACTACCATGTTCACTAGCTGGCTGTAGCTGGGGCTGTGGACCTATCAAGTTGAATCCACCCCCCCCCCCAATGCCCACTTACCTATGAGTGGAGAACAGGTTAGAGGTGATGAAAAGCTGAAGTGAAGATCTGAGTAATCCTTCCTTGCTCTGGGATGATAAGCTTAACTTTGTAGGTATAAATAGATATTCAATGTAGAGTCCTACTTTGAAGTTCAGAGAGGCCTTTTGGAGTGTGAACTTCCTACCTTATTGTATAGTACACTCTTTACAGGAGTTGGTTCCAACTGAGGCCTTCTCAGAAGGAACCTACTTCTCACAGCAGATTTTAGCCTCAGTCATTGACTGAGAAAAGAACCTCTCCTTTACAAAAATGGTGGAAAATTATATTCAAACTCTCAAATTGGATAGATACATTTGAAAGAAGAAATGTTAGATGTTCTTCCCATGTGCCACACTCTTTAGATGCAAATACATTGTGTAGTAATAGAATTACAATATACATCATAATGTCCTAAAGCATAGTCTATGCCAGGAGAGTGAAGTTTACACTAGGTAAAAGCCCTGGTCGTCGTCTATACACGCAGTACCCGTTGCAACGTGAGCAGAAGGCATTTGCCTTCAGGTTTACCTAGAGTGTGTACACAGTAAATAGACTGGCAGTCAGCCTGACCAAGAACACCCAATTCTAACATGTTTATTAAGTATTAATATTTATATGTGAACTCCTGGGTAGGTCTCCTCTTTAAAGTCTAGCACATGCTTGTGGCATGACATGTATTCTCTAACAAAGGGAGGGGGGTAAACTTGAGAATAAGCCCAGGGGTATATTTCAGAACAGCATTAACTTTCATTGTTCTGTAACCACTGGTAACAGACCCCAGAAGCCAAAACTCGTTAATTTCTGTTACCTTCTGAAACATTATGTATTTTGAATGACTTATGTATATATGCTTAGGGCTCATACCGATTGGGGCTAAATGAAGCATCTTGGATTAGCTCTTCCGTCATATCTTGGAGTTTTATCTAATTAGTTCAGTCCCAGGAATAATATCTCCTTTGACTTTAGGTTGATGTCTTTAGTGAACCCCTTTGTGGTTTCTGATGAATCATATGATAATATTTTTACTAGACGTAACCATTATCGTAGCTATAGATCTTATAATGATTATATCTATGAGGATGTTTTCCTGTCCCTTGTACAAAAAGGGTCTCATTTCAGCCTATCTCTCTGAATGCACAATGGCGTATACAAATAGAACATCAGGACTACTACCATACTGCAAAGGGAAAGAGAGAGGCTTGAAAAAAACTGCATTTCTAAGGAATACAGCTGTAAGGGACTGGACGAAAAAGCTCCCCAACTTCAAAGGCTAAAATGGTAGTATCGGTACTTTGAAGGAGGATAGGGTTCAAGGAGCCCTATCTCTGTTCAGGGTAAGGTCCTTGATAGGGTAAGGTAATAGTGTTGTGGGGTTAGGACTGGGGCCGACTCAATGGTAAACTTAGGGTCAGGGAGGTGAGGGAGGGGATGCCCCAGGAGATCAGCACCCCAATCATCAGCACCCCCTCTAAATGGTTTCACATGTTGTAGATGACGAAGGTGTGTGTGGGTGGGTGGGGGTTCTCTATCCCTCCCCCATCCCCAGCCTCATCCCCAACAAATCAATTATCAGAACACATGCATGTCTTGGAGACTGTACATGTACCATCACTGATGCTTGCTTCTGTAGACTGTCAATCCCATTTCTAATGTCTCTACCCCTATACTCTTCTCCCCTCTATAGAGGGTTTCCCTAGACGATCTCCTCTTTTCTGTCCCCCCATTCATGTGTCTGGGACAACATGTGGACAGATTATTGTGTTCATCTATTGGACTGATTATTATTCAATGATTGTAGTTGTCCCACCTCATCTCGGCACCCCATGGACGACAGAGACTGACCCTTAGGAAAGCTGACGTGACTGCTGTCCTTTTCCTTATTCAAATCTACTATAGTAGGCCTACTTCATTCAGATTTTGAGTGAGATGAGTGCACAGAAAACATGCCGCCGCCTAAAACTCGTCAATACAGAGGAGTTTAGGGTAGTCAAGGTCAAATGACCACCTAAACTCGTCATACTGACAATAGAAAGTCGTCATACTGATGACATAGGTGGTCAGGATGACAACCTAAAGTCGTCACTTTGACGACCTAAAGCTGTAGTTTTAGGTATCGTCAACCTGAGGACTTAAAGTCGTCTGCACTGACTAGTTTCATGCCTCTCAGTTTTTCAGTGTGATTAATTGGGGGGGGGGGGAGATTCATTTAGGACATTCAAATGTAACGTTTAAGCAATGAAAACGACTCACCTTTTCCCCAAGACTTGCAGAATCGGACAGAGTAGAGTTATAGAAAGGCCCATTGAGTATTTACCTTATCCCAACAGCTGGTATGTTTCACTATCTTCTATTTATCATGCTGGAGAGTGCCTAAGTGGAGAATCTACTTCCGTTCTTACTCTCCAAGCAGAACATTGGCCGTCATTTAAAGATAGAATCTATCGGTGAATGTGTTAGGAGAATGGTTTATGCAATTTGTCTCCTAGAGTATTGATATAGGCCTCGTAGAGATGTCAGGTCAATTCTCTTTTTTTTCCACTAATGATTATCTAAAAGTGACACATTTAGATGATCTATAGAGAGTGTGGGCATATACACTACTTTCCTTTCTGACAAAAACATAGCTTGGACCTACCACTGATAATTAATGTCAGAGCCTGACATGCTTCAACATTAAGATAAGATGTAGCCTTGTCACTTTCATGACGTGCACTGAAAACATGGAAGATCCGAAACTAGTCAGCGGTGACCACTTTAGGTCCTCAAGTTGACGATACCTAAAACTACAGCTTTAGGTAGTCAAAATGATGACTTTAGGTCGTCATCCTGATGACCTGAGTTATCAGGATGACAATACTGACAGTACAGAGTCGTCATATTGATGACTCAGGTCGTCAGGATGATGACTTAAAGTCATCATTTTGACTACCTAAAGCTGTAGTTTTAGGTATCGTCAACTTGAGGACCTAAAGTCGTCACCGCTGACTAGTTTCAGAACTTCTAGGTTTTCAGTGATGTATAAATGTCTGGCCTTCGAATAAGCACCATGAAGGGAGCTATCACTCGCCTACATCTGTACCAAGTTTCACATAGAAAAACACACTAACAAATTATAAAATGCTCGTTTCCTCCACTGCACTACCAGGCACTATCAGCTACCTTGTAGCCAATGCCAATGATTTTGTGTGTATATAATCTGATGAGTTTTCATGTTTGCATGAGTTCTGCCCATGCACTGCTTGGTAACTGTTGAGGTATCAAAGGATGGACGATGTGAGGACAAATTGTATAAAGAATGGGTTCTAATCCTTGGAAATACATTGTACAATCATCAAGCACCTGCATTGTGCTGTCATAAGAGGGTCTTACCAAACAAAAAACACACTAATGACAGAACGTGGAAAGCTGTAGGAAGGAGGAGGGTACTGCTTTCACAAATCCATCTCTTGTTTTTGCAAGACCCTTCTGTAATTCTGTAATTTTCAAGATTTTTCTGGGGCACAATTTACCCAGACCCCCTTACTTTGATAACCACGACCTTAGACACAAATGCACTTCATATTTGACCCCCCCCCCATGGGCCAATATCTAACCTTTGTCTCCCGCCCCCAACTTGTACATGGTCCCCCTACCCCTGGCTCCTTTAAAACTCTGGCTGTGGATTACATGCAGATGCGGTTTATATGATACATGGTATTTCCCCTTGTACATTTTTCTAAAAAAAAATTGGATATACCCTGGCCTTTGGCTACAGCACTTCTAGCATTGGCTCCAGGATTTTCAGATATGCCCAGCCCTGTGAAATAATGCAGTGCTATGTACCATTGTCCACTGCAGATAACAAATAGGTGTTACTCTTACTTATCTAGCATCAGCAGATCAGTCCAAACATCATCACCAGCCTATTATCACCCACACTCTAACCCACCTGACACATAGTCCTTAATCTGACAAATGCTCGATCACAACTTGTATAGAAAACAGGGAGAGTATCCAGTGCATTGAACACAACTATGTAAAATATGTATTGTATATAATGAGCAGAATATTATCGGGGAAACATAAATGGGCCGGGTGATATATTTAAAAGGACAAAATTCACCCTCAAGAGATGTGATTTAAATCATTCCAATAACTGTTGTTTGCTAACATTTTAGGCAATGTGTTTGAAGGGGAATGGTCCAAGTAAACGTGACCAGCGCAACAGAACAATATCACTCTACCCCAGACCCACAGGCACCCAGCAGGCCTACTTTGCAAAGGATTATGGGATACTAAGTGGTATCTTGTGTAAGAGTGCAGTTATCCTGGTTTAACAGCCTCCAGGACAAACATGGCATTATTCTCAATAAGGCCAATATCAAAAGTTTTTTGTATAATTTTCTGGTAATTCCCGCTTTCTAATTATCATTAAAAAACAAAGAAAGAAAAGGGACTTAATGGAAAACTATGTGGGTTGTGGTTAAATGTTATGTACGGATAGGCCTTCATATGAAATACAACAAAAGTTGGGGGAACTTGGGAAATGATTGCTACTTACAGTACTGTATTTCTTTCTATGTTACCTGAAACACACGTTCCTATACCTAACAATAAGTATAGGTAAAGGTGGGTCAACACTCTAGTTGGCTTTAAGATAACATTGACTTATCTGACTTATTGGGTATTTATGAGTTTGTCTTTGGGACCATGAGGGCCGGCTCTAAGCTTAAAGTAACCTATTAGCATGGGTTCTACATTAGGGGCACCTGGTAGGTAAGTATGGAAGGTGTGTGTGTGGGGGGGAGGGGTAACACTCATAGTCATGGTAATAAGGTCATGGTAATAACTACGTTAGCAGTATTCAGATAGATGCAATTCATCGTAGAATTAATTAAATGATCTCTCAATTCCTCCTCAGGATGGTGACATTGGGAAGTGCGAGCAATTTAATATAGGCTTTGTAAAGCATACAATGTTCTATCCCTGTTCTATACAAGTGACAAATGCAGGGTATACCAGACAGGTTATTGCTCCCCCAGTGGCAAGGAGGATTGGGCCATTTTTTACCTTTGTAATTACCTTCAGTCTTAATGTAGCTATGAGTAAAGATGTGATGCCCCTTCGCCTCCTTCCTTCAAATATTAGTCCATTAATCACAAATGTATATATGGGTTATGTAGCCTTCTATGGTTAGTAGGAGGAACCTGAAATCCCCGCGCTATGCTAGATGTTGTAACACATCCAGTCTGTGTCCCCTGACTGAAAATGGCTGGTCGTGGTGATACATGTATGTTATACCGACTTAGCAGGATTTATTATCAGCCAATGAGATAATCCCAACTATTCACTGCGGCCCTCTCGGGGGCCAAACTGGATGCACTCCATAGTAGAACTCGCTGGTAACAAGCTCCAGCAGGACAACTAACTCGGTATACTGATCCAACTTTCACCTTTTAACCCTTTCCTGTGAAATCTTTACAGTCATACATTTTAACCAAAATAGTTTTCATTGTGAGAAAAAGAAAAGGCAGAAACTAAGAAAAGAAATTGAACATGATGTAGCTTTTCCCAGGAGGTCCTCTGTGCAATGGAGTGCAATGCATTGCCTATTGGTCTTAATGCTCTTTTTATAATATAAAGGAGACATGTTCGACAATATGGCTGTTGGTTAAGGGTTAACGGTTTAGATAAGTGATAGAGGGGGTCAGACTGGGAGGTGGCACCTGTCACTTATCAGATAAGATCTGTCTAGATGAGTAATCAAACCACAGTCAAGTATTGGCTAAATGACAACTAGTGTGCTTAGAGACAAGGTGCCTAGACGAAGTAGCAGTCAATCAGTATATATTACTATACAGGGATCTGTTAATTGGCCACCGATTAGTGGATAGGCTACGTGAGGCAGGTCAGGTACCTTGAGCTTATCATCACTTGAACCAGGTCTCTCATTGGAGATGGATGTCTCGACGAGAGCACGCTGGGCTTATCAAGATGCCGGGGCGGGGGCATGCTGGCAGGACCAGATGCTGATGCTCCCGGCAAGGGGGCCGGGGACATCCGGCCACGCAACGCCTGAGCAACACATGGGGAACCATAAAGCAACTCGGCTGCCCCCACAAGGGGGGATGCAGCATGACCTGCCATCAGGTGGCAGCGCACGACATGTCTGATTCTTAAGACAGATAGTGTCACAGTGTCACACTTAGGACATCTGGTGACAAGTGAAAGCGTCCCTACGCGATGAGGTAAGTAGGTGTCTATTAATCGACACACCACATGGGGGATGCTCACACCGACCTGTCAATCACAGAAGGGCCTACTGTTTGACCATGCCCTAATTGAGTCTCATCAGCATGCTAATTGGCTGAATCCACTCCATATCACGCCTGAGGCTTGACCCCAGGGGGCTACTTAAGTAGCAACAGGTGTCTGTTGTCAACAAACAGGTGTTCCAGAATGCTCAACAGGCTCCAAGGTGAGCAGCTCACCACATGTTGACAAGCCAATATAGTGATCATAGTGCTATGAGTCAAAGCACCATGATTTATTCTCAGGAATCTGCTAGTTCAGGATGGTACTCTGACAACCACAGATCCGAGTCAGACAGAACCAGGACCAGACCCTCAGTCAGACAAGAGGATGGACCCCCCACCAGGGGAGACCACACTCCCACAAATTTTGGACGCACCATGCAGCCAACGCCCACTGAGCGTTTGGGTGGCCGCAGATCCCGCGCATATTGACGCGTGCTCTGTAGCGACCCACAGTGCAAACACAGAACCACAACATGGACAGCGCAAACCAGAGGTGATGATACCAAACCAGTATGACTACCCAGCACTCACAGAACTACAGGATAATCAACAGCAGATGAACCCATTACCTGTATATGGGCCACAGCCATTTGACTGCCCTCTAGCTGCAGTACAGCTTCCCTTCACAGAGCCAAAAGATGCTGAGACCACTAACTCACCAGAGAAAGTGAAAGTGAAAACCTTAGTGGACACCATATATATGAACCCCTCCACTAAGGATCAGCTGAAAGACCTCTACAAAACCTACCCTACACCCTCCAACCTGGAGGTCTTACACAAAATGAGGCTTAATGAGGATGTGTCTAGGCAGCTGGTAAAAAGAAATAGGGAAGCAGTGGTACAGAGAGACGACACCTTCAGATCATTAAAGTGGTGCCTCCAGTTTGCAGCCAGACCACTAGTGCAGGTGCTTGACCACCTAGGCAGTGGAGAAACACTCAACTCTAAGAAACTGGTCACATCTATGTCAGATTCACTAAAGCTAATAGTAAAATCCTCATGGAAAACAAATGACATTAGAGGCAATAATGTCTATGCAGGTCTGAAAGGTGTCGGCCTGGAAGTAGCACAGAAGCCGGAAAACCACAAAAGCTTTAAATATCTGCTGGGAGAAGACACCAGAGAGCAGATTGTGGTTAGGCAGAAAGAGGAAGAAGCCCTAAGAGATGTGGTATTTGTTCCTAGTAACCACCGCCAGGGAAACTACAAGTGCAGCCAGACCCGCAGCCACCATATCAAGAGTGGGTCCAACTGAAAATACTCAGTGGGGCTCTCCAGATCCAGTCAGGACCACCACCGTCACCAGGGGGTGTCAAACTGCCAAAAACACTACCAGCCCAACAACACCTCCAGGGGTGGCAAGATGGGCAAGTCAACCAGGCCGAACCAGTACAAGGGTGGCAACAACAACAACAAGGACAACAACAAATAAATGTAAGATACCCATCATCCCCTCTTGGTCGACTGCTCAAAACACCTGTAAAATACATAAAAAATTTGGAGGTACTTTTAGCAGGTGGGTTGGGCAGACAGGCTGGAAAATGGCCAAAATTCACCACTGATAAATGGGGATTAGATATGGTGAAAGGGTTAACCATAGACCTACACTCTATCCCGATACAATCAGACATTCCTGACTCAGCATCCATTAACCTAGTTAAGGATGTCCAGCTGGACATGCAAATACAGGACATGCTGAACAAGGGCACCATAGAGCCAGCAATGCACAGTAAAAGGGCCTTTGTGTCACACATGTTCCTTAGACCAAAAACAGATGGCACCTTTAGACCTATTTTGAACCTCTCAGGACTAAATGAATTTACAATATATAAACATTTCAAAATGGACCATCTAGCAGTAATGCGTATTCTACCTCAACAGTCCTTCATGAGTTCTGTAGACATCACATCAGCCTACTTCACCCTTCCCATCAAAGAAAGAGACAGAGATTTCTTACAATTTCAGTTTCATGGTGAACGCTACAGGTACACCTGTCTGCCAAATGGTTATTCACCAGGGCCAAGACTTTTCACATGTATCATGAAGGTGCTGCTGTCATACTTGAGGGTGCATTATGGAATGCATCTTGTGTTTTACATCGACAACACACTAATCTTTGGAGAGACTCCAGAGTCTGTGGCACAGTCTGTAAAACACACCCTCAGGATCCTACAGGAAGCTGGCTTCACGATCAATTTTAAAAAATCAGTCTTGACCCCAGCACAATCCACTGATTACCTAGGGTTCACCATTGATTCTACCAAACTAACACTGCACATTCCTCCTAAAAAAGTTGGGAAACTGATGAGCTTGGCACATGACCTTCTGAAGGTCAGGAGATTGTCAGTCAGACAGTTTGCAGGTGTCATAGGGAAACTGGCAGCTACTGAACCCGGCAATGACAGGGCCAAGGTCCATATTAAACTGCTTAAAAGAGTTAAATACTGGGCGCTTGCCAAGTCATCGGGTAACTATGATGCAACGATGTACTTGAGTGATGCAGTACATGATTGTATCAAACAGTGGCTGTCACACCTCCCTATGCAGAAATCCGCCCACAAGTGTCAATCTACACAGATTTATCCAAAACAGGATGGGGTTGCTATTGGCAACAGGGTGATTTTGAGTATAGTGAGGAATGGCCCATTGATGTCCAAGAGCTGCCCTAAGTTGTATCAAAAAAGGTGGTTCTCTGGGATCCACACCTTGTGATGACATCACACAGAGCATGTACTTTTATGCATGGAAACATGGAATCACCTTCAAGCTATCCTACTGCCCTACAAAACTTAATGTAGAAGCAGATAGGGCATCAAAGGCATTTGCATCATCAGCAGAGTGGTCACTATCCCCCACAACACAAAATTACATTTTCTCGGCCTTTCACAAACCCCAGGTGGACTTGTTCGCATCATAGCAGAATACACTCTGCCCAAAATATGTGTCGCTACTTTATGATGCCAATGCTATGGCAACTGATGCATTCACATGTACATGGAATGATGAGTCACTAATCTTCCCACCTTTCTCTCTTGTTGGCAGGGTACTGAGAAGGATAAAACAAGACAGGACAGGCTTGCTAGTGGTACCCAACTGGCCCACCAAACTGTGGTTTGCCAGCCTGACCAAGCTCAAGAGGTACGATGAACACTTAACCATCCCCATCACGCCTACGACCCTATTGTGGCCAGGGGTTATGACCATGGCTTGGAGCCCTAACACTGCAGCAGCCTATGAGGGCTGTGCCAAACGATGGACGGCATTCACAAGCCTACGAGTTGTTCACCAAACACAGCCCTCCGTCAAAGACTGTACACAGTTTCTCAGTGAGTACCTGGACACAGGAGTAGGCCACGGCTCCATAAATACCTCTAAGTCTTTCTTGTCCTGTTTTATTGATTTCAACGGGAAACCAGCAGGTGAAGAGCCAACCATCTCAAGGTTTGTTCGAGGAACTAAAATCAAGAAGACCCAATCAAAATCGATGGATTTGTATGGGACCCACAACCTGTTCTACAGACTCTACAGGAGTGGGATTACATACATGAACTAGACTGAGAAACTTACCAGAAGAACCATGTTACTCATCGTATTAGCAATAGGCCAAGGGCTGCAGGCCCTACACCTAATGTTGAGAGGTGACTGTGAGTGGACAGAGTATTCAGTGAAAATCACATACTCTCTCCGTATTAAAACCAACAACCCCATAGACATACCACTCATCATGTTCTTCCAGAGACAACCAGATGAAAGGCTCTGTGTCTACTCACACCTGAGGGCCTACATAGCAGACCATAGGTCACAATCGGCAGTGCCTTTTGTATTTGCAACAGTAAAACTCCCCACATCCAGGGCTAGTGCCAAGACTATATCACGACAAGTCAAATCGGCACTAACCGATGCTGGGGTAGATGCACAGTACACTGCATATTATTCCATTTTTAATGAACCTATAAACTCATGTAAAAACAAGATGAACTTGCCTTGTATGCAGCTTACCATATGCCTTACTCATATCTATCCCAGAACTAGTGATTAGATACTAATTTATCAGTATATACTCTATATGTTATATACTTGGTGACTTACAGCCTCTTAAGTCTGATTCAGGCACGATGAGTGCTGAGGCTATTACAGCAATAAATGTAACACGATGTAAAACTATTTTCCATCAAGGAAAAATGGGGGGGGGGGTACATTACCCCTACAATCATTGAAATAACTATTGTTATATCATACTTCAGTCTATGCATTGTATAGCAGCAGACCGGGAGGTGTCGACGCGCTCCCCGGGATAAGGCCCACCATGCGCCGATGACAGTTTGAACTCATATAGCCAGCAGCGCGGCAGCCCGGTCGGTGTAGATTTGCTCGGCGGGTTTGACGCCGACCGTGTACCGATGACAGCTTGAACTCATAGCGCCAGCACCGCGGCAGACCGGGAGGTGTCGACGCGCTTGGCGGGTTCAAGCCGACCGTGTGCCGATGACAGCTTGAACTCATATAGCCAGCAGCGCGGCAGCCCGGTCGCTGTAGATTTGCTCGGCGGGTTTGACGCCAACCGTGTACCGATGACAGCTTGAACTCATAGAGCCAGCACCGCGGCAGACCGGGAGGTGTCGACGGGCGCTCGGCGGCTTCAAGCGACCGTGTGCCGATGACAGCTTGAACTCATAGAGCCAGCACCGTGGCAGACCGGGAGGTGTACAATAGTGGGGGGGTGGGGAGGGGGCGCCTTCTACGCAAAACAGCCCCCCTGTGAGTTGGGGGGGGGCGCCTTATACGCGGGTTTTTCCAGAAATCAATCCAGAAGAGGTACGTGCACCTTCTACGTGAAAAGGCCTTCTCTGAGTTGGGGGGGCGCCTTATACGCGGGTTTTTCCAGAAATCGATCCAGAAGAGGTACGTGCGCCTTCTACGTGAAAAGGCCTTCTCTGAGTTGGGGGGGCGGCTTCTACGCGGGAGATTACGGTATATTGAATGAAATTTTCATCCAGGTACTTCTACTGGTCCATTCTGCAAAATTAGACCCTCTTTGGAATGCTCATGACTTCCCAATTACGATACAACCATTCATCTGGCTCTATCTTCAATATACCAGGCACGGGGAGTCAAAACTTGAAAATGAGCTGTCATTTTATGTGGTGCATTAAAGGGGAACCCTCCATGGAGCTAAAGTCTGACATGGTACCAAAATGATGATGGATCATACACACAGTTTCCATCACTCTGATTAGATTTTACAACAACTCTTCATATCCATAAAGATACGCTATACATTGCTATTCACTCTTTATGTTTCCTAAGTGGCACTACATATACAGACAGAATCAGCTTTGAAGGTTCTGTAAGGTCCCAGGATTACAGGGATTATGGCTATTATAATTATATAGCACCTTAGAGACCAAATACTACTAAATGACAACAAATAGAATATTTTGGTAACTATGGTTACCATACCTGGACAGAATTACCATGCCCTTAACGGAAAGTCTTCATTGAGTTATGTGTATTGAGAAAATGAAATGCAGAGCCCATATTAAAGGAGAAGAACAAAATAACACATGGCCTTATCAACAAAGTGATACAATTGTGAAATAATGTAAAATCTTCAAATAATTCTGGGCACGAAAAGGTTAATGGATCCCTGTATAGTAATTCATGTTATTTTAATGAAATTTAAAATAACTGTAATTACTGTCAGGGTATCCTATTGACCGCCGAAGTGGATTGGCCCACCCTCATGCTCAAAAGCACTCATTTCCCACCACTTGTCACCTGCGAAATTATAACTCGAATTATGTTAAAGTATGACGATCAGCTCAACATACCTGACCTGCCTCACATAGCCAATCCACTTCGGTGGTCAATAGGATACCCTGACAGTAATTACAGTCATTTACATTTCATTAAAATAACTGATCAATTAATGGCCTACATGCTCGGGGGGAGGGGGGGGGGTTACTTACATTATGGGTGAACTTACCCACTGCCAAACATCTCCTGAGGAAGGGAAGGGGTGGGTTTTTGCCCGAACATGTGCATAAGGTGTGATCATAAAATTCGAATTTTTCCTGATACAATTACCTATTTTTTTGACACAATTGGGCATGATCCCAAAATTTCTATGATAGAAAAGTATTCAGTTTTATAATTTTCTGTGACTTTCTCCGATGCATGATGAAATTTCCTTAAAGGGGGTCTAGCACGGCAAATTTCAACATGGGTACCGATTCAAAGATCGTGTTACAAATTTGCGGGTATCAGCTAAAAAATTGCTGCACCCTGATTGGTCAAGGGGTGGTCACGTGACTTGCTAACGCGGGTACATCTTATCCGTGCTAGCCACCCTTTAAGTAAACTCCATGACATCTCCTGACAACTTTTTATACCATGACACGTGGGAACCCTGTTTGAGTGTACAAAGCTTAGGGTATGGTCATTTTTTAACAAAAGAGTTTGGGGGGGGGGAACAACAAAATTCTAGACCCCTCGGTGGGGGGGGGGGGGGCAAAAACAATTTCATCCCTTTTACGCAAATAAGCATGCACGCTACTAAAGGATAAAGGAGACCCTGGGGGAGACGCAAATATTTCAGACCCCTCCGTGGGGGGGAAGGAATGTTTGTCGCATGCTCAAGATTTAACCCACCCCCTTCATGTTGCTAAAAGAATGACCACTACCTTTAAATCATAAGACACCTTTGCCTTTGGATTAACACCGTGGCAGTTTGGAGGCAGTGTAATAGTGCCATCTAGTGTGAAACAGGGCAACTGCAGATTCTGGCTGGTCCTAATATAGATTCTACCTTTGTTTTCTTTCTGTTTCTTACTAAAATAACTATTCTTACTAAAATCTCTAATCACCTGACTTCTCTTGATTTTTACGCCATACCTTTTAAAAATGGTGGAGACTGAGAAATACTTGACGAATACTGTGATTTTATGGCCGATTTTATTTCGTGGTTCTCCAATGCAATCACAGTCACAAAGTAAGCACCCACGTATGTTTCAGATAAGTTGTGTTATATACATAAATAATAAGAACAGTGGAGACCCGCTCCAGGGTGATCAATTAAATATCTATTCGGGCCATTGGGCAATATTCGGAAAGTTCTTATTCATATTATAAAGTTGTTATACAGAATTTAGTCTAGATTCTAGATACATCACTCCTGCCTGGATTGTAGTCGGTGTATGAATTCTTAACATTGTACCTTGCATATAAGGCGCGGCTTATACACGAAACAAAGCCATACTGTACATTATAGAAAGAACCTAGACCCAGCCTCAGGGTGCGTCTTAATGGCTGACTTGATATATGTTAAATTTAAGTACTAAACTGTTTAGGATGAAAGCCCCAGGTGCTACTTATTGTATTTCCCTCAGCGCAGGGTGCGGCTTATACAATTGGGCTTATACGTTGGTTCGCCTTATACCTAGGGTATTCCGGCATGTACAATACTGAGTATTATGCCAATCTTAAAACAAATATTTACGGCAGAAAATAGGCAGTGAATGATGAGATATATGAACAATATATGTACATGAGATGATAATGGATTACATTAGTAATATTAGCAGTCGTCATTGAATGATCTTGTCCCTCGTAAACCGTAAAACAGAGAGTCTCTCAGGTCCTGACCTTCGTTCAAGTACAGTCTTTGTACTGAATCCATGTGTGGCCATGACTTGTGCCAGATCATCTGTCAAATGAACATTGAGATATAAAGAGATTGTTAGATTTGATTTTATCTATATTTTTTTTTTCAGAAGATTTGATTCCTTTAAGTGTAAGCATGGGCCTGAACAAATTTCGCCTGCGCTCTAGGGGCCAGGTAAGGTTCACGGAGTTTTTGGGTTTCTTATTTATCATTCTTTGTCTTCATTTCTTTTTTATGGGTTGGGGGAGGGGGGTGTCATATAATTATTGCATCATGTATGTATACACTCAATAATGCAGCAGTTGTCATTGTGGGAAACTTTGTCCCTTTTCCCCCACCCAAAGGTCCGAAAGACCTGATCTATTGTACTTTTTGAAGAGTAAGACTGTTACAGTTATCTATTCAATGTCTACACCTGTAAACACACATGGCTTCTATAGATATTTTTCATTGAACAGAAGCAAGAGTTATTAACACGGTTTAATTGTATTGATATTGCATCTTACCTGCTTTATTTTCCTTTATAATGACCATATAGAAGATGCCTCTCTCTGACAGGAGCCGCGGTACAAGGGGCAAGAACCGGTCAATCACCTCTCGCCCGTCCACACCGCCCGCCCAGGATGCCTCGATACCCTGACTGCCAACCTGTATGGGACAAAAAAATTTAAATTGAACTTCTTAGTTCTGTGTTTTAAACCTCTATGGGGCACATAGTGTTTAGATGAATCATGCATGGTGGTTGTTGATACAAAATACCACTGCCTTTGTGAGTAACTCGCCAGTAATGCATTCATGCATCATGCTGAGAAACTGACTGATACTTTCCTGATGTACTCCTAGCCCGATTTGTAGGCCTTATTATATGACACCACACTCTCCTCCAATTTTTGAGCAGAAAAAAATGAAGCTCAGAATAGCTCCGTGCTGATGCCTGTATCATTGTGCAATGCACTATTGCTAGGGGATGTCTTATGCTATCGCTTTATCAGCATATATTTCAAAGTAACTGCTTTCCCAATGCCCCTGACGCACATTTTTGCTTTATAGAACCATTTTGCGGTCAAAAAAAGAGAAAATTACTGCTTGTGTGACCCTGGTCCTCACCAATTTAACTATTGATAACATCAAAGTAAATCCTTGTAAAATTTAATTACCTCTTCTGATGGAGTGACTACATAGGGTGGGTTAAAGAGTAGAATATCCACACAACCCTCAAGACGTGGTAACAAACTTGTCACCTGGAAAATGTAAATTCAGTAATGATTAATTATGATGCAATTTAAGGTGATATGGATTGAATATAATGATATTCACTTTGCAGGTATTTCAAATTAATAGGCAGGCCTTAGCCCTGTAGAAAGAAACTGTAAAATACCGCGTATATGCCGCACCCTGAGTTTGTGAGGAACCTATAAGTCCCCATTCCTTACTTAAGTATATATATATATATATATATATATATATATATATATATATATATATATATATATATATATATATATGTACAACCCCTCGTATAAGCCTCACCCTTAGCTCAGGCTGATCCTATAAGCCGCATGAATGGACTAAAAAGGTCTATTAACGACGGTTTATATGCGGGGTTCTACGGTATTGAAATAATCCCATATTGTAAACCCAGATCTAGAGGGGAGAGAAAGATGAGATAAGAGGAAGAAGTTATCACAAATAGAAATATAAGATAAGACTTACCAGGTTGGTGATAACCACCTGTACGTCCACTCTATTCTGTGCAGCAGTCCTACATGTCACGTTGGCAGCCCTAGGGTTAATATCTGTACCTCTGAAATCAAATCAAAATATCTGTGTATGAAAATAGAGAAGTCAAAAGAAGTATCTGTATAACAAGAAAGCCATCCATCGTCGCCCTAGTGCAGAAAGGGGTGTAACTGACATTGTACTAACTACAGTTACAACTAGCAGCAGGGGGTGCCATAATGGACAACAAATCTGAAATCAGTCTTTTTTCTAACACATACAGGTTTATAGGCACACTATTCACATATAATTACTAAGCATTTTACCTCTGTGCGTATGATAACTAACAGAAATGAATCAATGATTTTTTTTGCTTGTCCAAAATCCCTAACTTAATATATATGCCAACTCCCTAGAGTAGTAGGCGGGTAGGAAAAATGACTTACATGAATAAGTTGTGTGGTCCAAGCATCTTGGCCAGAAATGTACTGACGACCCCTGATCCGCAACCGACTTCTAAACAGGTACATGGGCTGCAATGTACGATTATAAATACATCGAAATACTCATGCATGGAATAATTCTAATAAGATCGATCAACTCAGAGAAGTGCTTAAACCCAGAAGTCACTGTTTTTACTTTGCAAATTCACAAGGAACGTGCCCGAATGGTTTAGTGATAAAAAGAGTTTTGAAATACCTTGCAGTCTCTATGCTTCAAGAAAAGTTTTATAATAAAGATCAATACAATTGTACTGGACATATTTAATGGTATTTCTAATTGTTATTGGCTTACCAGAGTTCTTTAAGTCGGTCTTGTTCTGATTCCAGGGTGTCTAGGAAGAGGAATGAGTCTTCTGCTGGTTCGTACACATGATCGTAATCAGATGACAACAGGTGGGAGAGGTCCGGTGTTGGTAGCATGGTCGATTACAACTTAACACGGCTGAAATTCAGAGAATTTATGTGATATCATTTTCCAGGTACATGCTGGCTGTTTATATCAGTGCTTATCTCCCCAGGTAGCAGATAATGCAATGGCACCCCTAGTACCCTAGTAAGCACCCCCGCTACCCAGAAATAGACCGTAGGTTGTGTGACTTTACTGCTAAACCCAAGAATACCCACCCACTCCAACAGAGCCTGTTATACCGTAATCTCCAGCGTATAAGGCACATCCCGCGTATAAGGCGCACCCAGAGTTTCAGAATATGGTCAAAAAAATAAAAAAATCATAACTTTTGTTCTAATGAATGGATTTTCAAAATTCAAAAACCTATGTGCTGTTTGGACCCCAGTGACCCTCCTGGACCCCAAATGCAGCAGATGAGCTTATATGGTAGTGTAACATATCAAAAGAAAGGTCTTGGTGTCCCCCTTGTGGATCCAATTAGAACTAAAAACCCCCGTATAAGACGCGCCTTATACGCGGGAGATTACGGTAAGCAGTGGATACCCCTTAGCCCTTGAAAGCTAAATTATAGGGGTGGTGGGTACGACTTAGTTGACTGTGCAAGAATAGTTAACCCTTTCATGATTACATCAACAAGATGCCTGCCTTCGTTGGTAATATGGTGCACTTTAATTAACGACTAAAAAAAACTTTACCAAATGCTAGCAGTTTACCAACAAGTTAGGGACGAGTCTTTTATTGCCAGGTGAGGGATTTTGGCGTATCGGCAGAATTTTGTCCGACCCCCCCCCACAACTATGACAAAAATGATTGCAAACCCCCCCCCCCCCCCCCTCTAAGAACTGATTTTGCAAAATGACCCCCAAAAAAATTGGATACATGCATGTATTGATGTGTTATGATGGGTATTTAAATTGCCCATATATAGTTTTGACCCCCCTCCCCAGTATGAAGGTTTATTGAGTTTTGCCCCCCCCCCCCCCACCAAGGAACTCTTTTTCAAAATGACCTCCCTCCCTATACCCGGCACCAGTATCAAACAAGCCCCCCCCCCCACCTGGCAATAAATGGCTCGTCCCTTACAAGAGTGCGTAATGACATCAAAGGATCAGCATGGACACTCAGACATTTTACCAAATATTTTGGATCCACCCAGCCCTAAACTTTCGGCCCTTCACTTCTCCAGCAGTGGGCTACAGCTGCTCCTGCTTTGTCTCCATGATCTTTAGATTTGCCCAGCTCTGACACTAACTGGCTGATCATGTGCCTGTGGCATCATGATGATCAATGACCATACAGTGCACTATCAATCATACAGTGGCGAAGCCAATGGGAAAATCCCCGATTATCGCTCATGTCACATTTTCATGCAGAGAATGAGATCTTTCTGATACTGTTACTTCGGTTTTAGTAACACATCATAACATAGGTATTCTAGGGGGAGGCTTCATAGTATATACTACGAGTCTAGATACTGACACTCACCTAAAGCTTCAGAAATTATGAAATTGTGAAATGTAAAGTTGTGGGCTCCCGGGAGACGTTGCGCATGTATAACACAAGGTGGCGCTCTTGGTGGTCTAACTTCAGAGATTGACCCCAGGTGGCGGCTGTGTTATTGTACACAGAGACTGATGACGTAGTGAACAGCACGTGCTAAATAGGAGCAGTGTTTTGACCAACATTTTGACAGTTTTTCCTTAGTCTTGAGGTAAATTTCAATATATATGTGTTCAAAACGATCAAAATAATTCAGTTATGTGTATTTCAATCAGAAGCTGATCCACCATAGCTTGACATGAGGTTATTTTTGCAACATGAATTGAGATTCAAGATTCAAGATGACTAAATGTACAGGAACGCTTATGTCAGCACCAGCGGGGTATTCATTAGCCGCACGCCAGCCACGCGAGCACGTTCAGGTGCGGGTGCGCGCCAATTGCTGGGCGTGCGGCCTATTGAATGCCCCTCAGGTTTTCATTTACAATGTTGTAGACAGATTTTATATATGAGTATATACAGTTCACAGCCCCTGGCCTTTTATAATAGATGATTTGCAATATGGGGCCACTGCTAGTATTTGAGAAAGTTTCCTAGTGTCATCGTGTCTTTTATAGTAATCAACGAACTTGAGGTATTTTGTTTCAAACACTGACCTTGCGTTTCTCATCTCGGGCATGTTACAATGTAAGAAGACATGATTGACATCTTGCACAGCATTACAGAATGTGCACTTAGAATTGACAGGTTTCTTTCCTCTATATCTTCTTGACAGGTGTATTCACCAGTTGCCTGAGTTGGGTACACATGATGATGGCACATGCCATTTATAAATTATTGGCAGGTGGGGGGGGGGGGCTTGTTAGATATAGGGAGGGGGGCATTTTGAAAAAGAGTCCCTTGGCGGGGGGAGGGGCATAACCCAATAAACCATCACATTGGTGCGGGGGTCAAAATTCAAGTACCAGTACCAATCACAAGTTAACGCATCATTCCATGTGCGTAGCTACCGGTAGTCTAGATCTGATTTTTTCTTTTTTTTTGGGGGGGGGGGCATTTTGCAAAATCAGTTCTTAGTGGGGGATCACAATCATTTTTGTCATAGTGGTGGGGAGGGGTCGGAAAAAAATGTAGAATATCTCATCAAATGTCATCTTAAGACACTGCATACGTGTACCGGAGGTATATATGCTTTACCCTGACTTTGTTGAATACGGAATATAAGACGCACCTGGGATTACAGTACTGGTAGGCCTATGTTGATTGTGGCTTGTGGAGGAAAATAATAGGCCTATGGTATTATGTTAGCACTTACATGAATTTTTTTAAATGGTATAAAATCTATAGGATTAACTTAGCCAGAGAGAAGTGTCCAACTTTCTACAACTCACATTATTTCATTATATATCCTGTGACGTGAGTGATCATACCATCAAGAAATGAATACCGGGTAGTTCCTATCTCTCCTCACGTATGATTATATTCAGATTGACCACCATTCTCTTGTGGTGAAAATGACCCCAACCACCCCTTTAGCTTAAATATTAAGGACAGGAGGGCCCTCAGAGTGAGATAAAATCCCTGGAGGCTCTGAGAGAGTGCATAACAAAACCGGGACCTACATACGATAGCGGCACTTAGTTATGCAAGTGCCTAATTATGTTGATTGATTTGTCTTATTCTACAAAGGTTAATGTTGTATTCACATCTTGACAGGACAATGTCGGTGTTGCTTGGTCTTCCTGATGTTAAGGTGGAGGAAGGACATGTCACCGATTGGAGCACTAACAAAATTGGAGGCACACCGGTACGTCAATACATTTTATGATACTGGGTATACATTCCCACTTGGCAAAAAACGTTTTTAAACGTTTTTAACCAATTTTCAACCACATAACCAATAGGGAAACCAATAAAAACGTTTTTTAATGTAAAAAAAAAGTTTTTATGCCAAGTGGGTTCTACTTTAATGTTCTCTGAGAGATTAGTTCTGTGAGTGCGTTGGGTTATTTTGCTATGGAACTAGTATTGTAGCACGAGCAGTTTAGGAATTACAGGTCCTCGACTTTTTTTTTCCTGATCTATCTAAGTCATTATCATACAATTTGTTTCAATTCTTTTGGTATTGAGTACTATGGTGGTATAGCTAAGTGGATGCAGAGAACTACAATTATAGACGGATATTTTCATGGTTTCTTTGGCCAATTTTGTTTAAATTTTTCTTACTTGCACCCATTATCGCCATACTTTTGCCATTCACTTCTATAGTTAAATCATGTCCGCTTTTTCTAACTGCTCTAGGGCTTTCAGTTCATGTTTTATGGTTTTCTTTTCTCAGTATGTGTTATTGCATTGAATGGTTCTGTAAGTTACAGTTCTAGGTTTATGGAAATTCTCAATTAAAATGTGCTTTTGGGGACTTAAAATGGACATCCTCGAGGTTTTGGTTTAGCAATGGGATATCCTTTCCCCCTAAACATGTGGCCCACCAGGTAATTGAAATGTCCAGACGTAATCCAAATGTCCCAGACCGACTGGCGGCTCGTGTTAGTGTAAGTAGGTTCAGTAAGTTCAAGTAGTGTGCAATCAACAATTGAGTAATTAGGTGACACAGTGCATTAGCATAAACACTCAACCATACAGCCAGGTACCTCTGTACTAGAAGGTTGATGGATAATGTACAGCCTCAGTGGTCAAATATATGTAAAGGTGAGGTATAGGAACGATTCCCTGTGCTTTTAGATCTATAGAAGACTTCTAGCTGTAATAGTTCATGAGAAATGGGCATTTAACTGATTAAATGACTCCTGATGCCAGCTAGAATGATCACGAAATCTGGATCACAATTAAACTCGTAACTATGGTTAATTGTGGCAGAACGATAGACAGAATTTCAGATCTTTGAATGGCCATAACTTTGCTTCAAATTAACATAAAGACTTCATTCAAAAAGCAAAATCAATCAGTTTTGTGAGATCTATCCATAGATCATTAGCTAGAGTACATAGAACCAAGTCTTAAAAATTAGGTAAGTGCCTAAGAAGGTGATAAGATAAATAGAAATTAGGCTAGATGGCCACACACAAATATATATAGCAACGATTCCCTGTGCTTTTAGATCCATAGAAGTTAACTAGATAGAAATTACACTGGGTGACCACGCATAGTTATATGAGGTATAGGAACGATTCCCTGTCCTTTTAGATCCATAGAAGTTGACTAGATAGGTAGAAATTATGCTATTTGTCAGCAGTTCTCAAAGTAGATCAATTGTTCTATGGTTCTATTATTTTATGTTATAGCTCTGTAGCTACAGGTCTATAGTTTCAATGTTATAGTTCTAAAGTTTTGGGCTTCCCTAGCCCACTTAAAAGGGTCTATTTCTCCTTTTTCCTATCCACTCAGATGTGTGTGGTGCACATATGCGCGGGCACTGACACTTTCCTCTGTGAAATTGTGTAATGTAGTTCTCACCATGAATATGACCTTAGCTGTCGAAATGGCGTTAAACATCTATTACTCACTCACTCACTCTAAAGTTGTAGTTCTATCTTTATAGTCCAATATGTGTGAGCAGACGAGTAGAAAGGGGTATTTGTGTGGTATTAATCTATGATCCTAACCGTTAGTTTTACTTTAGCTTATAATAATGGACATACGCACTCACAGATTTTGATATATACACATATAGTAGCATGGACTGCTATAGAATTGGACTGCTCTATATTTAAATATATATCCTATGTAAGTTGTCATGTGTAGTTCTAGAAAATTATATCTATGTTTAAAAAATGTACCAGGGGGCCATCCATGAATGACATCACATGATCAGGGAAAGGGCGTGTCCATGGCTCCCACACATTTAATATTTAGGCCTGCCAAATTCGGCTAGCATCTACGCAAGGTAAGGCTAACCGTAAGGGGAAAAGCCACTATCAAAATTAATATTTAACAAATTTGTATGACTCCTAAGCAAATTCAACATTAAGTATATCAATACTTTTTTTCTGAATTCAGAACTGGCTGTGTGATACTGCAGTGGCCACCCCAAGATGCGGTCTGTGTAATCAGTTGTCTGTTCTAGTGGTGCAGGTATACTGTCCGCTAAGCGGGTCACCCTACCATCGAACACTCTATATTTTTGCCTGCACCAACAAACTTTGCTGGAACAAACAAGAGAGGTAAGTCACAAAAGAACAAATGGTCCACAGAACAGTGTGCAATGTTATAGTAATAAGAATGTAGGTTTTAGTAATATGGAATGGAAAATGAATAAATGATTGGTAAAACATGGATCATTTCAAAATTAATAGCAACTATTTTAATAATGGCGTAGTGGACTTCAACCAATTGAATCTGAGTTCTGACGCTATGTCCTCTGACCTTATTTTATGTAATATTCAATTTCTCATCGTTCTTGTTTCCAGCTGGACTGCATTGAGATGTCAAATATTAGACACCCAATCAACGAAGCAACAAACTCCCACAGATAAAAAAGACAATATAGACTGGGGTGGGGGTGATGCAGATGACTGGGGTGATGTTGATTCAGAGACTGGCACCAATGCTGCCATGGCCACAACAGACTGGTGTGAAGATGCTGATAACTGGGATGATGATGATGATGATGGAAATGTCTCCACTTTATCGACTCCCAAAGGCAACTTAGAGAATACCAAAACTCTATCTGATAACACTCAAGTAGATGACCTAGTCATGCAGACAGAGAGATTACAGCAGATGGATATCAGTGATAAGACAGGCAGTGTGGATGGTGCACAGGGTGCGGAATGTGAGGCGGAATGCGAGTCGGTCGCAGACTGTACACCAGAGGGAGTGTCCACCGTGCCTGTCTCTGATGACATCCAGAGTGTGTTGAATGTTCCTGGAAGGGAAGAAAGCCATGAGGTAGCAGCAATAGGAGATGCAGGTAGCGTTAGCTCATGTAAACTATTGTAAAGTATTGAATCAGCTAGTAAAGTACATAGATACACAGGTCGTTAACAAGACATGAACGTTGTTTCACTATCATGGAACGTATTACAAATTTTGAAGAAGGTTGTAGTTTAAAGAAAGACAATAAAATGTCTAATATGTGTGGTATTGTATACGGCCTTCAATTTTCTCTACAATAAACCGCTGTGTGTTTCATGTATTAGATAGAATGTACTGTATAATTTTAAGGATTGGTAAAGGTAGATGTGAGGATTTAGATTCAAAGTCAAGTTTCAGATATATTTTCTTTGATAACTTCCTTGTCCACTTCTGTAATAATGTGAATATAATCTTGGATAATAACAGTTTCAGAGACCTCTGAGTCTTTGATATCCCACTACATCAACGTCTTTGAAGAGCCATCTGGTGGAGAGGCTGCAAACTACAGCCATGAACAACGTCTTCTGGCAGCCTATGCCAAAGAAGAGGGAGTGAACTTGGATGATCTACTACACGGAGACCCGTGAGTACAACTTCATATTTTCAATATCTTCAATTTTAGTAAACCCACATGAATCCACAAACACATTGAATAAATAGTTAATGGGGTGTGAACAAAAATGGATATTTCTACTTATGAAATATTTTGAGTCATATATGTAGGGATAGGGGTACACAGGGAATGAGGCCTGTGTGCCCCTACACCCCTACAGTAAGTCTTCAGGTTTTATCAGGATTTCATGATTTCTGAAAATTTTGAATTACATGTATTTTTCTTACGCGAGTGGTAAGTAAGGCTGTTTGGAAAAATAGAAGGCTTTTATATCAAGTAAATGTATGGCTTCCTGATTTTTGTCCATGCCTGACTTACATCCATGGGTATTGAGTGCTCGTAGTTAAAGGCTTGTTTGAGCACTTATATCTGTCTGTATAGGAATCTGGACCCATAACCAAAGGATCCACCATCTATTGAATTTTGCTGGTTCCCCTTAAAGTTGCAAAACACGATGTTAGACATGGTATGATGGGAACTCTGTCCCTGGATAACAACCACTTCCACTCAGAAGTTCCAGAGACAAGCTGGTTCCATTTTATCAGCTGTTATCAGTGCCTATCGCTGGAAACCAGCTCCAGTCCTGCTTAGACCAAATAGGAACTTTGCCAACTGCAGTGCAGGTATCATCTCTAAGAAAATGGAAGATATATCTCTAGATCCAATAGAATGTTAGGCATTTAATGCAATTCTTTTATGACTGGTACTTCAGCTTGAGTGGCGGTAGTGGTGGAGGAAAGGAGGGGTATGAGAAAGCATCAGCTCGCCATGGGGACCGCATTTTTCACAAGTTCACCAAAAAACTCCAGAAATGTCCACGCCAAATAATAAGGTAAAGGATGCAATATTTTCTTTGATTGTATTCACAGTTTACATTTTCTTTTTGCTGTTAGAATTTTGAAGTATATGTTGTCAGTCTCAGACCATGAAGTGCCTAGCCATGTGGTGTCTGTATACATTATAATGCAAAATGAAGCTTATGTTACAGTCAACCAGTTGCCAAAGTGTATCAGGCCACTAGCAAGAATCGACGTGAGAGTAGTAAATTCTTGATTAAAATGACTATTTTCCTAACAAGAACTGAAACTACCAAGCGGTCTCATGAGCTATAACTTGTTGTCGGCTACTTACAGATATGAGTATGCGGGGCAGCCTGTCTACATACGCACACCCCCTAACAGTGCGGTCCCAGTATGTAGGAGCTGTGGTCAGTCCTGTGTATATGAACTCCAACTGATGCCTGCACTCGTGCCACTACTCAAAGTCTCCAACCAACAAGGTCAGTCAAGGGCACTGAAAAAGCCTATACGTTTGTATGATATACAAACTACATGTACATGTATGAGACTGACCCTATCATTATATAAATGATGTTTCATGCCATGTTTTGTATTTTTTTCTGTAGTTTTGATATACCGTAATCTCCCGCAAAGAAGGCGCAGCTTGCGTAGAAGGCGCACCCCCAACCCAGAGAAGGCTGTTTCACGTAGAAGGCGCAGAGGGCAGATTTTTGTCAGTTTAGTACTGTTCTATAGTAAAAATACCCCCCCCCCCTATAAGGCGCACCCCAAACTCAAGGAAATGTCCGCCCCCCCCCCCCCCCCGCGTATAAGACCCAGCAGCATTTTGTTTGGCGTATAAGACGCGCCTTATACACGGGAGAATGGTGGATTGCTGTATAGAGGTAGAAGAGAGCCTTTTTTTTTTAATTATATAGACTACAGTATAATACCATACTTAAATGACCTATAAGCTCTTTTCTCACAACCGTAAATTTTCTTGCACGCCCGACTTTTGGAGAAGCTACAAGCTAAAGCCAAGGCTTCAAAATTGGCAGTATGTTTTATAGTGTAAAATAACCTTGTATAAGCCGCACCCGACTTTGGGCCGTTCCTATAAGCCACATTTTTACTTGGGTTCTGGAAGTAGCCATGGCTTATATGGGAGAATCTACGGTAATACCTAACTTAGTAGTACATGACATGGTATGGTTCTGTTTGACCAGGTGAGGCGTTAGAGCTTGGTACGGTGCTCGTCTACACGTGTGGTAGGAGCTGCTGGGACGACACATCAAACGAGCCGCATATCGAACACATTGTATTCCAATCCGATCCTGACCAACATTTATTCAGATGACCATTGATACAATTATTTATAATAGTTAGTTTATATACATCCATTATGCCTGTAATGGTATTTTATAATTGTTATCATTTGTATTTTATAATGAATCTGGTTAGGAACTTATGTTAATTGCATGCTATCTGTATTGTATCATCAGCCTCCCAATATATATACAATAAAACCTCGCATTTAGCTTCATCTAGCATATAAGCAGCATCCCAACTTGTGACAACTCTAAAAGCCTCACATGCCATCTGACATTGTCAGAGATGCCACTTTTCATGGTTTACCAGGAATTCCTGGTTTTTGATTCCAAGATTTCTGTATCAAATTGTTAAATTCCTGGGAAAATGTGTCCAAAGTCCAGTTTTCCTGGTTTTCGTCGGCCAGTGAGTGGCATCTCTGCATTGTATACTTGTTCATGTTATACAGTAATACATGTAGCTCCATATAAGCTGCACCCTTACGTTTGTGATGGGCCATTAAGCCCCCCCCCCCCACAAGCCCCTATAGAATGTGGGGAATCCGGCGGGGAGCAGTAAATAGCTCTTTATGCGTGATAAGCTCGGTGATTACTAAGAAATTGTGTATAAGCCGCACAGTGACTTTGATATATAAAAAGGCATAAGCTACACATTAAACTTGAACATTGCTACTTTGATGCTGTTTGTTCAGCCCCACCTACCGGTATAAGCCGCAGGTAGCCTTTAAAGTATAAGCCTCGGCTCATATTTATTACCCATGAATCAATAACAAAACAATTGACCAGTTTCTTTATGTGACATTCAAGCATTTATCTTTATTTACTTCGGTTAGTGAAACACTATCGATGTACAATTTAACACAATAATGGTTGATGCGTTAGGTCAGCTTAATTTCAATTCCTTGACATGATTGTCAACCAGCTACTACAATTTGCGACCTATATAAATATGCTAAGCTGACAGCACATCTACTTGTTCCTAAAGATAAGAGGCTAAAATTGATACCAGGATAGAGTTGTACATGATTTTTGTTATCTAACGTAAACTGCCATCATTTTAATTCCGTTTTGTGCTACTGCCACAGACACAATGGCACATCCCCATACTTTTAATAATTACCGTTGTTTAATATTTATTCAAAGTGTACAAATTGTGTACAGTGCTTCTGTCCTAATAAACTAAACTAAACCACAAACTAATCATAATTTTATCTTACATGAAAATGACTGAAAATATCTCCTTTCCTACAGTATAGAAAGGCTGAAAAAAGGCTCTCATGACTCGGAAATATGTCAAGACAATGGATTAATTACATCATGGAAACCCAGGTTGCTAATAAGTGGAAAAGGAACGCTTCGAAACACCCGGCACATAGGAGTAGCAATGGCGATACGTCTTTATAGAACATAAAGTAGCGCCCAGTACATTTACAAATAGTTGTACTCCATTGAATAGTCAAAGACTTTACTTGAGTGTCATAAGGACAATGTCTGGTCATTTTCTATAGATTTCGCTATTGTTAAAGAGCAGCGCTTAATAGACAGACTGCTAATTGTATCAAAGATGTAGCCCACCGATGTGTTGTAAGAACATAATCTTTTACTCAGGGAATGGTCAGTACTGAACCGCTGATGAATTAATATATTATGCCCATTGACCGCCATGATGCATGAATGCAGCCCTGGCAAGTGACTTGCCAGCACTTCATTGGTCGTCATGATGACCAATGGGCATGATGCACTTCTGCATCAGTGGCCCTTAAAGGGTTAATAGCAGGACAGTGGCGCCCACAGACTATTTGATTCTGGATATTAAATTCTCTAGTGTTGGGCTGTATTTGATAACGTTGTATCCATTAGGATTCACTTAATATCATGAGTACCGAGTAAATGCCAAAAACTGTTTTGCAGTTTATAGCCATCCATCTGACGATCCTTTTCACTTATCACATAAAACCATACATCATTTCAACACACTATTTACTGAATGAAATTATAAATGTATGAAGTTATTCGCAAACAGCTAGCTCATATTTAATCTTAAAGTGAGCAAATACCTGAAAGATTTGAATAAAGATAAATGAAGAAAATACAAGTACTTAGTCTTTAATTGCTATTTATTGGCTTTCTATTTTCATTTCAAAGCTTACCTTTATAAGAGTGAAGAAAGCTGTGAAACTATTTGTTTCTACAATATACTAGATATAAAAAGCTATATTTATACACTTAGCTAATTTTTCTATATACAATGCTAATAAAAGCTTGGTACTGAACCTTTCTTCATAAATATTCATGTTAAGGTTTCTTAGATTGCATCTTCAGTTTCAGCGTACTGCAATGTATGGAAAATGTAACTATCTGAACCCAACTCATATCATTGATATCATTCACTTTATAACCCATTAAAGCAAACATAGTGTGTTCATACACTATGTCGCTGTAGATGCCTTGATACATGAATGCCACACTTGTATCAAGTAACTTGCCGGTGCTGCATTAATGCATCAAACTGACTACTTCCTGATACACTCCCAATGCATCCCCATGATGCACTAAAGCAGCGCTGATGAGTTACTCCCTAGTGCTGCAATGGTGCATCATTGAGTTTAATAATGAAAAAAAAACCTACCCCCAAAACACCCAAATATATCATAATTGCAGGATACCAATCGATTTGTGATTAATTTTTGATTAATACTAATTATCTGCTGTTCTAAGGAGGTGGAAATATAAGCTAGATTTCATTAGTTTTTAGAGAGTTGTGTATTTAGCTCTACTGTGCTACCAAGTATAACTAGAGTAAACTCTCTGCAGACAACTGACTTCCAGATTCAAACAGATCGCCTTCTCAAACTAACTAGGAACCGTAACCATTGACTAAGGCCGGGGCTCTTTTATAATTCAATATTCAAACACAATTAGAAGCCTGTCACTCTTCTTACTATATCATAGCTTAAATGTACAAATAATTATCAACCTTCGGCAAATAGCAGAGCTTGTTTTACTATAACAAGTTGTCATCCTGCATGCCGGTGACTAGCAATGTCTGTACGAAAAATTAAGCGGAACCCTACATAAACCGCATATGACGGGCCTTGACATTGTTAATCTCTTTACATCTTACATTAAGCAGCACAATCTATGACAGTCATGTGATATTCCAATTATTCAGGTATAGGTACATAAAGGGACAAGTTTACAATGGACAAGTATGGATAAGTCCAGCCAAATTATTGAGACACCACACGTGACAGAAGCATTGGCCTCTTTATATGGCCGAAAGGCTGGAATTTTACTTCCTATAGCGCTATGACACGGTCCCAAATCAAAGTGCGTCTGATTGGGCTTATACGATTAGCCCGGATGGGGCTTCATAAGGAACACTTTAGACGAAGACTCCTCTCTTAAAAATGATACTCGCACACACTCATTTATCAAACCCAGCTAACTCTTTAACACTCAACACCCTCTTCCCAACTCAGGGTTGGTGCCACATACTGAAATAATACTGAATTAAATAAGACTTATCTTCACCGAGTGGGAAGATAGGGGAGGTACTGGCTACCATACCAATTGATTTATCTTGTATACATTTTATGACTTTTATCATAGAAGGTACGAGCACATGTGAGAAATGTTACGACACATAGTTCGAAAAAGGCCTTGGACTCGACATATTCTATCGACTGAAGCATATGCCTACCTGGCCTTACATATACATTGATATCTACTCGAAGCAGATGGATAATATTAAGTTTGTTTCAGGTCCAACACTAATATATGTTTACAAGCACTATAACTCCCTTCATCAATGTAGCTTACCACTTGGTAGTTCATCACCCATACCAAAACATGAGACAAGTCAGCCGACACATCTTTGCCCTGTGAGGTGCTCATATGCTCATTTTTTAATTGCAGACCATTCATCTTACAGATCTCTCTCATTTTGATATTCCTCTCTTTGCTTTTAAACTTATTTCTACTAAAAGCACCATACAGTACACCAGCTAGAACCCCATGAGTGACTCCAGGCAGAATAGTTGTGATTGCTACTCCTTTTTCTTACAAAAACTCTCAAAACCTAGTTTGGATGAAAGAAAAATGCTAGCTATATGTAGTAGGTATCACTTAAGCCTTGATGCTACCAATAGAGTGAAAAGTACGGGTAACACAAAATAGCTTATCGTCGCAATCCTGGTCAACTCGCGTTACTGCCTTCATCATGGGAGTCTCATGTTAATTGGTCCCTTAGCGTAAATAAACTCTAATCGTATTGATTCATATAATCCTCATTAAACTTATTTAACTTTTTGCAATTTTTAATGAAGTAAATTTGCCTTAAATCTGAACTGCCTCTCTGCTGTCTCAATAAGTCTTCACTCAAAATAATGTCTCCACAACTCATGATTTTGGCTCTTGTGGGTTCAGTAAAAGCAGTTCTGTCAACAGTTGATATTAGTTGGCTGTTGTCTCAGATTTCTGGCAATATGTTGGTTTTCCCCCCTCTTATTTCTATCTAGGTATGATACTATCAAATGTACAAATAATTCCAAATTTAAAACGCAAACACTGCTTCCTTAATCTCCTTGACCGTTCCAACAAATTAAACTATTCATCCTTCTTCAATGAACCTCTATGCAGAAAACTGTTACAACACCATTACACGAAGACAATGACATTCAGATGAAAGCTGGCTATATCATTGAAGATACAAGTTCAATGACGTACAATGAACTTATGTAATAAATATTATGATTGTAACTACCATAACAGCTACATCAGCTCTTCGCGACATGGTCCAAACCTTCCCTCGGACGGGTGAAGGCAGACTCTAAGGCAAATTCCTGGGAACAGCAGGAAAGGATTATCATTGATAGTTCATATATACATGTTTTGTTTTTTTATAATGGCTGGTGGGTGCTGGTTGTGCTTAGCTTCAAGCTTACAGGATATGTGCGGCTCAATGTCGGTAACCCTGGAAGCGGTGCAGTATCGGAATGAGGGAGCTTTCTTTCTTAAATTATATACACATTTAGGGTACGGAGTTCTCCATATTTATTCCACGTCAAGGAACTCTACCCTGATAGCATGGACTGTATGCTTATCCTTTTTTCAATGGCAGATCTACGAAATGGGTGATCTATAAATGACCCGGTGGACACTTTACTGTTCTTATATATAGATACAATACAGAAATAGAAGAGAATTGACACACTTCTATATGTTTCTTTTCTTTTGTATACACAGAAACCCAAGTATTTCAACTGTGTTTGATGCAGCCTTGCTCTCAGAGCTCTATAGCACTAATCATGTGCAGAAATCTATTCATCTTGTGACAAGAAAATAGAAATGCACTTAAACTTGGCGCATACCGATGATGATGATGGCTTTTGTTGAAAAATATCAGTTTCATGCACTTTTTCTGTTATCTGATTTTTTTTTTTCCAATCGTGGACAAGATAACTTTCACATCGATATGATACACATCAGTCTGAATATGGGTTTATCTAAAATGTGTCCGTGACGCACTCTTCCATATAATATGCAGATGACTAAAACACTTCCCTGGCTGTGATATACGCATGCATGTGTAGATCTGTATGATAACCATGTGTTGAGAGAGTCCTTCTCAGTGCTTTTGTGCTGATAGTTGTTTGTACATACTTAATCGCTTCTCCTTTTCCTCCATCCTTTTGTCCTCTTCGGGATCGGGTAATGCAAGTACCTTCTCTAGCTCTTCTTCGAAGAAGTAGGGAATGCGTTCTTTCTCCTGTGAGTTGTCTAACTCATTATCTGAACCACCAGGTGTTATATTTCCATTCTCGTTCTCTGTCTTTGTCGCGCTGGACATAGTGCTTACTGATGTGTCTTCATCATCGTCATCATCATCCATCGCCTTTATGGAAGAGAGTGAGAGAAAAAAAATTAATTTAGCAGATCTTGATAAATATCAATACACTGGAAGATCTTAATAATTATCATGTTAGAATCAGGTCCTTTTCTTGTACAAGATACACATGTAGTAAAATATGACATTTTTTTAAACACTTTGATATAATTAGCAACCTCCTACACCGGATATCCTTATCAATCAACAAAGACCAATTTACTAGTGAAAGCTACCATTAAGTTGATAATGGAGCAAATTTCAAACAAAATCAACAAAAATAGGCATACCTTGATCTCATCATCATTATGATGTACTGTGTTTGCATCTTCCCCCTGTCGCATGATCTGCTTGCGTCTCTTATCCTGTCGGAACAGTAATTTCTTTTGTAGGTCTCTCCGCAGCATAATCTGCTCATTCTTCTGTGACTCGATGCGTGCTTCAGTGCTCTGGTTCTGGTTAATGTTGTCAGCGCGGACATTAGAGTCACCATTGGAGGTTCTTGATGGGAGCGGACGTGCCTTCTCTACTGGTTTGTAGATCTCCTTCTTTGTTGTCACCTTCCCCAATCGGTCCCGGATCTCATCATTCTTTGTAACATCCATGGCATACTCACCCCGCTGTAGCGAAATGGGTAGATATATGCACATTGTCAAACAAACTTATATCTAAAGCCACACCATTTTTAGACATCATTTTCTACTGTGATCTTTAAAAGTAGTAAAGTTTTAACATAACAAAATGCATTGAAGGGACCATGCACAGATTCTAAGATACACCTTACCTGTTAAAGTACACTTGAATACACACATATCATATTCTGTATTTATATCTTAAAGCCTTTCTCTACTCTTGCGATATGACCTTGCGAATAGACTTACATAGCCGGGTACGCTGGGGTCTAGTCCGGCCTCTAGTAGTGTCTCTATGATGTCTGCATGGTCTGTGTTAGCAGCCCAGTGTAATGCTGTCCACCCATTCTGTATAAAAACACCAGTATTTAGTACAGTTTGTAGTTTTCTACTACCATAATCTCCCGCGTATAAGGCGCGTCTTATAGGCCAAACAAAATGCTGCTGGGTCTTATACGTGGGAGGTGAATTGCCTTGAGTTTGGGGTGCGCCTTATAGGGGGGGGGGTATCTTTTACTATAGAACAGTACTAAATTAACAAAAATCTGCCCTCAAGAGGTGTGCCTTATACGTTATAACAGATCTCCCTGAGTTGGGGTGCGCCTTATAGGCGAGGTGCGCCTTATACGCGAGAGATTACGGTATTCATGTTATACTATCGAGCAAGAATAAGGTCACAGGTTAAACACTTTTCTCTGGTCAACTTTTCCTTTTACAATCTATTTTATTAATGCATTACAGCTTACATATAATAGGATAGTCAGGATGGTATACCAGGTATTGCGTGCGGAATCATGAAAGGGAAGTCTGTCATTGTCTTTGTCAAATGCACCTGTTAGTTATACCTATATTATGATCTAAGATAGGTAAATCTTGATATCAAACTTACCGAGCCCTGTGAGTTGATCTCACATGAGTGTTTGAGAAGCACCTTAGCCACCTCATGGTGCCCCCAGTATGACGCGAACATCAGTGGAGTAAAGTCAGCCTGAGATAAAACATGACACGTTATTAATCATTTATAAAAGAATTTCATTAATACAGGCAAGAATGTTACTTGTCCTATTATATAATCATTGTGAATATACAAAATGGTGCAATCTGTGCCCCAGCTCCCCTTAACTTAAGCTGATCCTGTCAGACCTCTGAGAAATCCATTTTAATTTTTCACTGGATGCATCCAGCTCTGTCACTTTTGTAATACGAAATGCGATGATGGGGCAACTATTGTTTTATGACGTACAGTAAATTCTCCCAACCAAGGCTTATACCAGAATCCAAATGAAAGTGTGGCTTATAGGATAGGCCCAAAGTCGGGGTGCGGCTTATATGAGGGGTTTTGACACCATGTAACAGTACTAAATTGTCAATTTTCATGCCCCAGGTGTGGCTTATAGCCCCCTCCCAAACTCAGGGTGCGGGTTATATGAGGGATGCGGCTTGTGCAAGAGAATTATTTGCGGTAGTATTGTAGATTCTCTCTTATATTAAACTGCTTCTTGGATATATAAGTTGGACCCAAAATTTAGGGGGAGTCCTGGTTCTGAATCCACCCCTTGACCTTGGCTTTTTGTAGATTTTACTACCGTAATCTCCCGCATATAAGACGCGTCCTCTACGCCAAACAAAATGCTGGGGCATCTTATAGCATTCTCCCAAGAAGGGGGTGCGTCTTATACGAGGGGTAATTTTACTATAGAACAGTACTCGATTTAAAAAATTGAGCCCTAAGAGGTGCGTCTTATACGCGAAAATGCTTCTCCCAAGAAGGGGGGGGCATCCTATACGCGCAACGCGTCTTCTACGGGGGAGATTACGGTACTTAGTGCCACCCCCTATCTTTGGGGAGGTCATAACATCTGCAATGATCCTGTGATCTGCAAATGTATAAATGACAATTCACAGTACATTACACTTAACTTTCTCATTTATGGTAAAAAGATTGATTGATTGATTTGTGTTTTACAGCACTTTAGCGGCACTAAGTGGTTATCCCGTGCTTCACAGGTTGATAATTTAACAGAGGAATGTGTCAGTGCCCGCACATATGTGCACCACACACATCCTGAGGGGATAGGAAAGAGGAGATATAGACCCTTTTAAGTGGGCTAGGGAAGCCCGTTATATGCTTTTGTTTGTTTGTTTGTTTGTTTAGTTTTACGTCTGGGGGCCATCAAGGAACTCAGACATTCAAGGTTTCTCGGACATTAAGTCCTTTCTTTTCTTTTTGGACAGGTATTTATATGCTGCTTGCCCGACACAGCAGTGACCGAATCTATGAATGACCGAATCTATGAGGAGGGTTGAGGGGGAAAACCGCTACCGGGGCTTCATTCCCCTACTCTTTTCGAAGGATAGCAAGTGTTCTTTTATTTGCCTGGTCCCATAGGCAGGGCCAGACAAACCACGGCCTTTGATCACTCAGACCGGGTTCACTGAGGGGGAATCCCATGGCAAAAGACAAGCATGTAAGCCCAGGCCCGCGCATATGGACACCAGCTGCCCACATGCTCACCCCAAGACACAAGAAACCCCAAGTTTGTCGCCTTTTACGAATCTGGTATGCCCACTGTTAGTATGGAAGGAGATTTCTCCTTGTGGACTCCCAATGAAGTTATTCTGCTCCTTCATGCCCTCACATGAAGGTCCCCACTCCACAGGGGGATTATAGTAAAAAGAAACTTACCCATCCCAGATCAGAGCTCTTAGCGTTAATGTCACACCCAGCCTCCAGCAGCTGCTCGGCTATCTCAGCGAGCTGCTCCTCATTTGTCGACTGACTGCGGCATGTCTCGTGGAGCGCTGTCCGGTCATCTTTGTTCTCAAGGTGTGGACATGCTCGGTTCTTGAGCAGCACGCGGACGGCCTCTGGTTGGCACCAGTAGGCAGCATTAATGAGTGCTGTCCAACCATTCTGTTCAAAGAAAGGGACAGAAATTACAAGGAAGGAAGACTGAGGAATGATTTCCAGATCAGAACAGTCATATGATAGCAGGAAGCTAAGGACTATTCTGAACTTTTTTGGACTGCCATTATTTCATGGTTCTAAAGAGTTCTGATAAAAGGTAACACGATTGATACCACTCGTCCCCATCAAAGATGTCTGCAGTAAATAGGAAAATACCTTATGGATTAGATATCTATTTAGCTACTGTCTTACACTAAACAGGGTGGACATATCCATGATTGTGAAGTGGTGGGGTTGGCAGCAAACCCGTAAAATGTCTACAAATTATTATAGCAAAAATACTTAACAATAATCTTTATAATTTGTGTTATTACCTTATCGGGTGTGTCGATCTGGGAGCCGGCAGTGATCAGCTGCTGCATGATCTCCGCCTCCCCCTTCATGGCCGCGTGGTGCAGCGCCAGGTTGCCGCGCTATGGGTTGGGAAACACGCAAAATCCAATATCAGTATTTAGCTTTAAAACAGAGAGGGGCATATAATATGAATTGCACTATTGCTATACTGCCATTCTGTAGAGGGAAAGGAGACGGAACACAAGGGATTTGACCTGGAATGGTGAGGTCCTTTAGGGTGATAAATTCATGCTGCCCTTTTAAACTGTCTTATTTGGAAATATGTATCAGTCCTAGGAAATTTATCAATGTGTCTTAAACCATAATTGTAAGGATGTATCATTCACTGAGATTTTTATTCAATGATCAGAATATGTGATATATGTAATTTCTTTTCTATGAATACCTTTTCTGGTTTATTAAGAGATGCTATGTTTGACTTACGTCGTCTTTAGCGTTGACGTTACAGTTGGCCTCCAATAGGAGAGATACAATGGCTGGTTTGCCCTGGGAGGCCACGTGGATCGCACAGCAGTTATGCTGAAAAAGATAAAATATCGTATTAGTTAATAATATGCATATTGCATGTACAGTACAGTATAGTATGCAGTCAAGCATGATCACCAATACAATTCCTCTTCTGAATAATTTACACTTTGATCTTTTCATTCCTTTTTATATCACACCAAAATGCTTAAAGTATTCAACGAATTTAAGTAGGCGGTCATTTGTTATCCTATAACACACTAATAGCTCAATTTATGGGCGTTGCCATATTGTTAAAGCTTTAGGCAGCCATCTTGTTATCATAGAGAGCACTCGGAGTACCTCAGTGAGACTAACTATGCTAGAGTAGCTCCTGGAGTTGCTCAGCTTCAACTCTTAGTGAGAATGACTGTACTGAAGAAGCTCCCAGAGTTGCTCGGCTTTAACTCTCAATGAGACTGTAGTAGAGGAGCTCCCGGAGTCGCTCAGCTTTAATTCTCGGTGAGACTGTACTAAAGAAGCTCATGGAGTTGCTCAGCTTTAACTCTCAGTGAGACTGACTGTACTAAAGCAGCTCATGTAGGTGCTCAGCTTTAACTCTCAGTGTGACTGACTATATTAGAGCAGTGACTGACTGTACTAGAGCAGTTCATAGAGTTGTTCAGCTTTAACTCTCAGTGTGACTGTCTGTACTAGAGCAGTTCGTGGAGTTCAGCTTTAACTCTCAGTGTGACTGACTGTACTAGAGCAGTTCGTGGAGTTGCTCAGCTTTAACTCTCAGTGTGACTGACTGTACTAGAGCAGTTCATAGAGTTCAGCTTTAACTCTCAGTGTGACTGACTGTACTAGAGCAGTTTGTGGAGTTCAGCTTTAAGTCTCAGTGTGACTGACTGTACTAGAGCAGTTTGTGGAGTTCAGCTTTAACTCTCAGTGTGACTGACTGTACTAGAGCAGTTTGTGGAGTTCAGCTTTAACTCTCAGTGTGACTGACTGTACTAGAGCAGTTTGTGGAGTTCAGCTTTAACTCTCAGTGTGACTGACTGTACTAAAGCAGCTCATGTAGTTGCTCAGCTTTAACTCTCAGTGTGACTGACTGTACTAAAGCAGCTCATGTAGTTGCTCAGCTTTAACTCTCAGTGTGACTGACTGTACTAGAGCAGTTCGTGGAGTTGCTCAGCTTTAACTCTCAGTGTGACTGACTGTACTAGAGCAGTTCGTGGAGTTGCTCAGCTTTAACTCTCAGTGAGACTGACTGTACTAAAGCAGCTCATGTAGTTGCTCAGCTTTAACTCTCAGTGTGACTGACTGTACTAGAGCAGTTCATGGAGTTGCTCAGCTTTAACTCTCAGTATGACTGACTGTACTAGAGCAGTTCGTGGAGTTGCTCAGCTTTAACTCTCAGTGTGACTGACTATACTAGAGCAATTTGTGGAGTTGCTCAGCTTTAACTCTCAGTGTGACTGACTGTACTACAGCAGTATAGCTCGTGAAGTTGCTCAGCTTTAAATCTCAGTGGGACTGTCTATACTAGAGTAGCTCCTGGGGTTGCTCAGCTGTAACTCTCACTGTACTAGAGGAGCTCTGTCTGACCCTTACGTTCTGGAGAGACGTAAGGGTCAGACAGTACACATCTCACCCAGACAGTGGAGAACATCGATCTGTGTAAAGTGAAGACACTGACCGCGTCTAGTGCTGAGTGAGGCAGGCTACAGGTGAAACCATGCACACTGATACCCTTCTAAGGCCCATAATACACAAATGCATCATGCCCATTGGTCACCATATGCACGAATGCAGCCTTGGAGGGCTTGGTGAGTTCATTGATGCATCATGCCGATCCTACACTCTAGAAGGCTCAACACGATGCACCAATGAAGTGCTGGCAGGCATGATTCAATCCTGCATTTATAGCGGATACTAATCTGAAGGACTATCTCCCTATATATGGGTACCCACACTAATTAAATGTGTACCGAGTATTTGTTATAAATTATAATATAGTAAGGTTTTAGATGAGATCAGAGGTAACCTGTATGATAAGTTATGAAGATTCTAAAGTACTTTTGTTAGATATTGGCAATGCTTTCTACAGGATTAGCACCAGACCACTTTTTTTACTGCTCACACGATTGCCGCACAGGCCCTACTCAGAATAATCAGACCCGTGTGTGTTGATTCAATTTCCCCTTATGTGACCTCCCACCCCACATCACGTTTAAACCCACAACCATCTACATATAAACCTCTGGTATACACACATGGGGGTTTGATTATCTTCATTGCACCTTATGGATAGAACGATACCTTTTGGTTTTATTAAATTGATGCACCAATACTGGTCCCTGAACAGTGGATCAACCTATACTTTCTACATGAGTCATGAATTCAACCTTGCCTACTAAATAACCTAGTATAATGAAGGAGTATGGTGCCCGAAAAAAATCCTCTGTGCTCATGATTGTACTCAATTGTACTGTAATGCCTCACGTATGGGCCGCTGCTCATGCACGGGGTGCACTTACTCTACAGGTGTGCCTATACTATCAGCCCAAAGTCTAAGTGCATTTTATAAGCGAGGTATTTATCAAGCAGTTGTGTTAAGTAATAAATCTTCAAAAGTCACCACGATGTGATTCTCAAATGGTCTAGGTGCGTCTTATAGGCAAGGTGTTAAGGGATATCAATGCTTTACGGGATATCTACATAATCAAGTCCATGTGTGCTACTACAATACCCATGTGGTTACCCCCACACCTTAAGTCACCGCCCCCTACCTCCACACCACCCCACAGAGCAGGTAATCGATAACTGACCGATAAGTGCGTCCTACAAATCAATTCTACATGGACTGGGTAAGGGCAATGAACTCTGGTTTATCAGTTTATTCCCTGGGCGGAACAAATTCCCCATTGAGGTAACACAGGGGTATTTCTCCATCCATACAGGTCAGACTAAGCCAAAGGGACCAATCCCCGTCTCTTTGCTTGTAATACATCACTCAGCTCAGTCCCTTCTAATATGACACACAGTTAGAAAATCACTGACCATTGTATATTTTCAAGAGTTATGTATACCTTAAAATGAAGGGGAACCTCCGAGGTTTGACCAAAATAAAAACGATGCAGACTCGGAAAATTATTGAGAAAAATCCTGTTTCTAGGTGTTGAAGCATGAAGGTTATTATCAAATCATACCATTACACACTGTGCCCTGGGTCAATCGGTATAATTGAGGGAAGGGCTTGTGTCTCCCCACACCGGGAGGTGCCGGTATGGAATGGTGTAGAGGCGAGGAGGGGGGGGGGTGACCCCTATGACCCCTCCGCACTGCTTCATGGGATCGATTAATCACCATTACCTGACTTGGAGCCAAGTTCTAGGGCGAGTTCAATCTCCTAGCTGACTTCTGGGGTTATCTATACTTGGATACAATATTATGGCCTCAACCTGGAGATGCCTAAGAACATTTCCCTAAATATATCAAGGAGCCAATAGAAATTCTGCGGCCAGTTGGGTTTAATTTCCTTAATAATTACCTACGATACAGTCTATACGAAAACTTTTTCCCCCCTCTCAGGACATTCGGTCCCGCAAATTTTATCATTCTGCAGGCCCGGATTGATTTTGACAGGAACGACCACCTCAAGATATATCATTGTTAGGAGTGAAAACAAGAACTCCTTATTTTGATTATTCAACTCTTTAAATCTAAACAAACAATAAGGCCGTTTATCTTAGGCTGTAAAAATCCTAATATTCAATGATGCGATTTGCGAGCCATAAAAAGAAGATGTAGCCGAAGGTTCCAAGAATACAGCAAGACATTCGGTCCTGTAGTCTGGCCATGTCCGCCAGCCCAGCAGCAAAAGCCTCTGTCCCGCGAGTTTTTGTATTGACTGCTTATGGCATGAATTACAATTTGCTGTATTGGGGCTACTGTAGTTTTCCTGTTACAGGTGATTGGCCATCAATGGAATATTTTATCACGTTGTTTTCATATGTATGACATGAAGGCAGAAGGAAGGGAAATCCCCTTATGTCTTCTTCTAATATAAACAAAAAAGAACCTTAGGCAGACCACACAATTTTGGCAGTTACCCAGCCTCCAGGAGATGTACTACAGTAGGACTCATTGGTACGGTCAAATGGTGAGAATAGCTTGTTTCTGACATCCCGCAGTGCTACACTGTTATACAGGTGATGATAGACTGAGTGATAGATTAAATACACAATCACCAGAAATATTATATTTTGATGTGATGATGGGTGTGTTACATTGACTAATGTTACAAATTGGAAGGTTTGATTAGTAAAGTTCAAAACATGTACATACGTACCCATGTCTCGTTGATACTTGTGTTTTGTTTTTGTTTCCCTTAACAAATTTATCCCATTGTCTAGTTTACATCTAAAATCCATAACCATGTGTCAGAGTCCTTTATATACGGTGGTTGTATATGGCTCTGACTAAGCCTGAGTCCCCGGGCCTGAGTCACTTCATTTCAACTTCAATAGCTCCAATAAAAGCGCTCCAATAAAAGTAGTCTACTTTAGAGTAGGATAGAAACCGACTGGCATTTGATATCCTCAATACACCTGTGTTCTAGCAACGTAGTTTGAATCTATAAGCACTTTTATACGTGTACTTGTTTTGTATGAGCGCGGGAAATAAGGTTTTTTTTAAACATCTCTCAACCACTGAAAGTATACCTAGAATGTGTTCCTCTTTTACAAATGGACCGTAGGTGGCCATCCCTCCAAATGTATAATAAGTGTCAATGGGTCAAAATATAACTGTGCGGTGTATTGGGTTTTACATATTGTTTTTTTTTTAATGTTGAGACCCCTAGACTGGAGCCAGTCTACTCGTGTACCAATGTTATCAATGACTCAGGGTTGTACAACCTAATACCCCTGTAGTACTCATCCCTTCACACTGTACACATGCCCCCCTGACACACATTCAATATTCACCCTTTGTCTCACTCATTGTCACACGGTAATACCATACTGGACAAGGTGTGTGTGTTTTTTCTTTTCTTTTCTGAGAGTTCTCAAATGTCAATTGCTTATGTAAACTGCAGAAGTTTTCTTTTAAAAGAAATGCAGAAGTGAACGGAATATGAGATCAATAAAATTCAATGGTTCAATCTTGAGCAAATAAAAACAGTATTCAAATAAGCGCCTGTCTCTCTTTTTAAAATCTAAATTTATGAAAATGATAGGACATGTTATTTGACATACCAGGTATACAAATATTCATAGTGTCAAGTACAATTCCTGTGTTTCTTCGCACCACCAGTAGTTAGTTGTAAGACATGTTCGCACCACCAGTAGTTAGTTGTAAGACATGTTCGCACCACCAGTAGTTAGTTGTAAGACATGTTCGCACCACCAGTAGTTAGTTGTAAGACATGTTCGCACCACCAGTAGTTAGTTGTAAGACATGTTCGCACCACCAGTAGTTAGTTGTAAGACATGTTCGCACCACCAGTAGTTAGTTGTAAGACATGTTCGCACCACCAGTAGTTAGTTGTAAGACATGTTCGCACCACCAGTAGTTAGTTGTAAGACATGTTCGCACCACAAGTAGTTAGTTGTAAGACATGTTCGCACCACCAGTAGTTAGTTGTAAGACATGTTGCAAGAGCAAGCCAGCGCGATCTAGTACTTCGATGGATTATCAAAAGATTTGCGTTGTTATAAAGACTACAAACATCAACAATGTCTATAGTCTATATGTAGACCATGAAAGAAATGGGACAAAGGGTGAGTGCTGTTTGTCCTAATGCATAATGTATTTGAATGTACACGACTGCAAACAATGGCACAAAAAATACAAATAAGCACAAAGAACAGAGTCCACAATCCAGCCACTGCCCTATATCTACCCCTCTGTCCCCAGTAGGGAAAGGGGTCAAGCTGCTATGTGGGCCTGGAATGCCTGTCACGGCACTAAAGGGCTGACATGATTATTTGTCAAAATAATGGGCAGTATCAAGCATTAATTCATTTATATATCCGTATGCAAATGTACATGCATAGGCTAGAGTGATAGCACTCTATTATGTATGCATCACTGACAAAAGTAAAATACCCCAAACCCACAATCATAATGCTTATGAATATGTCATTGAAATCACCCAATTCCCAGGTAAGGGAATGCTCAGACATATAGCATAGCGCTTCAGCCATCTATTTTAGACAGCAACTGAATGTTGACTACTTGTTAGAGTGCATTTTGTCTATTTCCTCCACTATTATTGTTATCATTTTTGTCTGTATTCATATGGATTCTTTTTGTCTCATTAGCTATAGACCAAGTGGAGCCTATGGACATGATGAGTCTAGTGCTGGGACATGGCATTATGTATCACAATGTATATACATAATACAGTCCAACCCTCACCATCACTCTCTGACTCTGCTCTGGAAGTTTGAGGAAATTAGCCTCTGTAGTTGTCCCATTCGTTTTCTTTTTCCTGACAAGTTCCAAGCACTGGAGAGGCATTGGTATTTATGGAATCAACTGCTTGCAGAGTCGTAGCACACGACCTCAGACAGCTGCCAGGTTAGACAGAGGAGGCACTGGTGAGCAGTTTATGTGTACATGAGGCAATTATAGCATTCTCTATCTAAATTATAGGGATAGGTGCGACCAGAAGTATTGGCTATAGAACAGCATTGGGAAAAACTGAGGGGTCAGGCATATATATATGGAACTATATACTCGTGTATATTTATATAATTAGCCGCGGACGGTTAGGGACTATTTGCAGCTCTTAAGGATACCAATGATGTCATAGTGTGACGTCATGGTCAACAACTCCACTGGTATAAAAGGAGGCGGGTTCAAGCTAACCGTCAATTGGCTCGTTTTCACCTGTACAGGATACACCACGCTGGGTGTTCCCTGGAATTTTAAATGATTTTCGTGGTTAATATTTGATTATTTGAATCAAGATGGGGAGAAAATCAACTAGAAGTGCTAAAGCGGCTACTGCTTCTAAAAAATCGGCCAAATCGGCGAAGAAAACGGTAGAATCGGCCAATTTAGGACTTGCGAGTGAGTTGGATTCGTCTTGTGTAGATCGGAAATCTGCATCGCCCCACCATGCTAAGGGGTTAGGAGACGACCAATTCATTGACCAGACGGACAGGATGGACCTATTGGAATGCGAGTTGGGCACCATCAAGAATCTACTACAGGATTTGGTTGCTGGAAAGGACAGTAAAGACGAGACGAAATATACCGAGGGGGCGTGGCAGCATGCACGTGCGAATGTTTGTCAACGGCCGATGACGTCATATCACCAAGGACGCAGCCGCGTATCCAGGCAGCGGTCTCCGAGCGTCCCTGGTAACGACACGAAGTGGGATGAGGTCGGGCATCGTGGTCGTCACCGGAGATCGAAATCATCCTTTTCCACTCGTCACACACCTCGGTCGTCTTCAGGAGGGTCGTCAGTAGATTCTACTACATCCAAGCTTCACACCAGTACCAAATATGGTGAGTTTGACCACGAAATGTATGTAAAAAAACGGGAAAAGATCGATACCGTTGAGAAATTGATGCTAGTCAACTTGAATTTTATCTTAGATTATTACAAAGACAACAGTGATGTAGAAGGCATGTTAAAACATCTCCAAGTTCTGGTTGAAAAGGCTGGTACAAGAATGTATACAGTAGCAGCCCTATTGGCATACGACAAATCAGTTAGGACCAGGGCAAATAAGGATGGGATAGAGGCCTTTGGGATTATAGACAACTCTGACATTCTGAGACACTTATCATATGATGGTACTGTTCAAGCACAGAAGGCATACGCCACCAAGACTAGGAATGGTATCAAACAAAAAATCTCAAATAATTCTTGCTATGCTTTTAATAGAGCAGAAGGTTGTGTAAGGGACCCCTGCAAGTATAGACATGTTTGCAGTGCTTGCAGTTCCTCTGGACATAGTAAAACTGAATGCCAAAAATCCAGGAATGAATAGGAAACTGTAGGTGGTCGATGTCCCATAGCTTGTTATGATTTTTGTTTGGTGCCTGACCAAGTTATGGTAGGTGTGGTAGATGTCGACTTGCCTTCACCAACTCCAGTACAGGAGGTAAATCATACGGAGGTTGTTAAAGATTGTATTCTTTCAACTGAATCCGTAACAGAACAAAGTATTTTCCAAGAATTTAATTCGTTAGAAAATAATACAAATGTTACCTGTGATAGTCTAATACAGGTTGGTAATGAACCGCTTTTTACTGTTAGTGTCAGAGATTTGCCTAGCATCAGGGTATATGACGACTGTATAAAAGGTGTATGTACGTGTGTTCATTACATTGGTGGTGAGAGAGCTCAAATTTTGCCGTGTAGGGTAGCTTCTCTCCTTCAACAAAAAGGCCTCATTGATATTAGTGGTAAAGAGGCTGATTTTCTATGGCATGGTTTTGTTCAAGGATTTAAGATTGTGGATCCAGACTGTCAAACTACGTATGATTGTAAAAATTATAAGTCAATCCTTGAGGGAAAATTCTATAATGAATATTGTGGTATATTATTAGACGAGCTGGAGGCTGGTCTAGTCTCGAAGAGTGATAGTAAACCTCGTTGTATCCATGCTCTAGGTGGGGTAGAGAAGTCAAATGGCAAGTTAAGACCCATAACCGACTGCAGCATGCCTGATAAAATTTCTATTAATAATTTTATGGATACCACTAGCTCAACTTTTTCTTATAATAATATTAGCACTGTGACTGCTCAGTTAGAGAAGGACGAGTTCATGAGCGTGGTGGATTTGAAGTCAGCGTATAGGTCTATAAATGTGTATGCACCTCACACTACCATGCAAGGTTTCAGATGGGATTTTGGGCATGGTGAGGAATATTATGTGAGCAACAGGTTAACCTTTGGTCTGAAATGTGCTCCATTTATTTTTAACAGGATCTCCGATTTTATTGTGGAGGTGGCTAAATTCTACGGTGTAGAAAAAATTGTAAATTATCTAGATGACTTTATAGTTATGGCAGATTCCTATGCTGAATGTCTTAGGCAGAGGAATTTATTGATGGAATGTATGGCCTACATGGGCTTTGTAGTATCCAAAGAAAAGGTGACCGATCCATCTCAAGTTTGTAAATTCTTAGGCATTAATATAGATTCAGTTAAGTTAGAACTGTCTTTGCCTATTGAAAAGGTTGAAAAAATGAAAAATCTCTTATTAGATAACGTTAATAAGAAATTTATTTCTAAAAAGAACCTAGAGAGGATCGGTGGTTTAATGTCTTTCTGCTCGCAGGTGGTTAAGGGTGGTAGGACATTTAGCAGACGAATTTTTGACCTCTGTGCTCGGGCTAGACCCGGAGGTTATATCAAGGTATCAGCCTGCACTCGCCAGGATATGCAGTGGTGGCTTGACTTTTGTAAAGTTTTCAACTGTAAGAGATTAATTCTAAACGATATGATTGATACACCTATGTACTCCGATTCATCTGTTAAGGGCTTTGGAGCCTGGATGGGTAAAGATTATTTATATGGTGACTGGACATCTCATGATAGGTTCAACTTGGGTTCAGGCCATTTTTCTCTCCCGCCTATATTGGATAACTTAGAGAGTCACCATAGAAATATAAATGTGTATGAGCTATATCCTGTCATGGTTGGTCTGAAACGTTGGATTTCAGGTTGTAAAAATAAAAGAATACATTGTATAACAGATAATATGCAAGTGCTGGCTATGATTAATACGGGCAGGTCCAGAAACAAACTTTGTATGGAATGGCTAAGAGAAATTTTTTGGCTTTGTTTCATCAATAACGTTGAGGTGTATGCAACTTATATTAAGTCAGAAGATAATATCCTGGCCGACCAACTATCCAGACTTGCTTATAAAGGGGTTCCAAGCAAATGTATGAAGTCTCTCTGTGAAAATGATATGTGTTGCTTTGGTTCCAGAATGGAAAAGGTTACAAAAGAGAAAAAGGTGTCTTTTGACGAAGGGTGTATCGGAAAATACAAGGAGAACGAGAGAGCTACAATTTAACAGGTATAGAAAATTTTGTAAAAAATTTAATCTATCAATTTTTCCTTGTTCTCCCTCACAGGCTGCTACATATGCAGTATATTTATCTGAATTTATGAAACCCTCTTCTGTAAGAAATTATTTATCGTCTATTTGGTATCATCAGAAGCTTAGGGGTGGCTTAGACCACAGCGGTAATTTCATGCTAAAAAAGGTGTTGGATGGTATTGGTAGAGACTATGCTGTTCCTACTAGGGTTATTCATCCTTTGAGTCCAAAAGAAATGTTATGTATTAGATCGTACTTGGATCTCTCCAGCAGGGCTGACTTGAAATTTTGGTTAGCTATTCTTGTATGTTATAGAGGTGTCCTCAGGATAGGACATGTTGTATCGTCTCCCCATACACTAAGGGTAGGTGATGTTAAGATATTTAGGAGTTATGCTAGTCTGCATATTAATACTTCAAAAACTGACCAGCTTGGTGCCCATTCTTTTAACATATATTTATGTAGGGATGATACCTCACCGTTATGTCCGTGTAAAAACCTAGAAAAGTTGTGCAAAGGTAGGGGTGTGAGTGATTTGTTATTTAAAATTAATGGTGTTCCTCTACAGTACCAATATATTAATTCGAGATTGAAATCTTTATCTCTACGTGCTGGTATCAAGGGTTCAGTCTCCACCCACTCACTTAGGCATGGTGGTGCTACTATGTTAAAGGATGCAGGACTTAGTATAGATTCTATTAAAAAGAAGGTAAACTGGAAATCTGATTCTGTTTTTACATATTTACACGACCATAAGAAGGAACTCTTGGAATTAGATAGACTTTGCCAATCTCAATTGCATTGCTGATTGGTATGTGTTTTTCACATGTGTTTGGCGTGTTTTTTATGTGTTTTTGGCATGTATGGTGCTGATAGCCCCAAGGTCAGTAACCCACCAAACTCATGTGTTCTGTCATAGATCATTTCTCACATGTTATATCTATTAATACCTATTTATTACCGGTTACCCTATACTTATCTATTATCTTCTTATCCATTTATTACCGGTATATTTATTCCCTGGTAGCGAGATAACTTATGGAACTATATACACTCGTGTATATTTATATAATTAGCCGCGGACGGTTAGGGACTATTTGCAGCTCGTAAGGATACCAATGATGTCATAGTGTGACGTCATGGTCAACAACTCCACTGGTATAAAAGGAGGCGGGTTCAAGCTAACCGTCAATTGGCTCGTTTTCACCTGTACAGGTAACACCACGCTGGGTGTTCCCTGGAATTTTAAATTTTTACTATTGTTAGTACTATTGTTATTAATATTGTTATTACTATACTATTGTTATTATATTATGCATTTTACTGACTATCCTTTGTCAACTAATTATTATAGTTGTTTTTAATAAAGGCATGTATGGTGCTGATAGCCCCAAGGTCAGTAACCCACCAAACTCATGTGTTCTGTCATAGATCATTTCTCACATGTTATATCTATTAATACCTATTTATTACCGGTTACCCTATACTTATCTATTATCTTCTTATCCATTTATTTCCGGTATATTTATTCCCTGGTAGCGAGATAACTTATATATATATATATATATATATATATATATATATATATAAAGAGGAAAGATGTGACGGAGATAATGCAGATATACAAAAGAAGAAGAATGTAGTGTGTCATTAAAAGGCATTAGAGGGACAAGCAAAGAGGTCTCAGCCAGACCGACATTTGTATCAAAAATTAAGAGGTAAAGGCAACGTTGAACGAGTAGACAAGAATACAGAGGGAAGTTAGTGTAGGTAGAAAGGTAGTTTGAAAATGAGGAAGAATGTTAGAAAGGTAAAGGGAGAAAAGGAAAGAGTGGGTTTATTAGACAGGTAGGAAGTGAGCCATTCTGAAGGAGCAGACAGAAATAAGGCAGTCAGACATAGATGGAGTTGTACCTGGTAGACACCTCATACAGGGGTGTACCCCATACATTGCTGCTAACCACCCATCCCCACCTGCCTCCAGTAGGTTTGAGCAGTACCAGGTGACCCTCCAGTCTCATCATTACCTGTCTGCTCCTGCACTCTCTGACAGCTTAACCCTCTAAAGGCTACTGATGATGCATTAATGCATCATGCCGACCCTACGGAGTTGATACATAAACTCGAGGAGGGTCGGCATGATGCTTCAATGAAGTGCTGACGAGCAGTCTCGCCAGCACTTCATTGGTGCATCATGGCGACCATTGGGCGTGATGCATTGATGCATCAGCAGTCCCTTAAGGGTTAACTCATGTTTTATCACTACCACCAACCTCTGTAATTTAACACCTGAACATTCATCCTTTGCATATAATCACTTAAATGTCTCTAAATGTGAAATGGTAGCTCTACTTGACTACAAACAGGTGGGATGAAGATCTGTTAGTCTCTCTCACAGTATAAAATCCCCAGGACTTTTTTGACTAGAATTATCGAAATACCATGAACAATATTGGGCATTGTTCTGAATGGGGGTTTCCTTCTATGATTTATGTTTACAAATATTTCCCATGGTGAGACCTAAAGAGAAAAGATATCGAAATAACAGGCCTCCTCCAATGTCTAGGTACAACTTTCGATACCTTTCCACCTGGCCTTATCCACTTCTCTCACTTTTCATTTTAATGTACAGATCTGTCATCTTAATTCCGAAATAACAGGAGAACACACATGGTCTCCATGAACCAAACTTTCTGGTATACCAAATGTTGGTTGCTATAGTAACTGTGAGTAGCATCAGCCATATGGGGTGCAGATTCATGTTGGTTTGGGCACAGGCTATCATGTGACATGCATCATGTGACCTTGGTACCCTAAGATATCAAGGTGGATGCATTGAGACTCAGAGCAGTTGTCAACATGATAACAGAATGACCAGCTCTCCCAGTGCAACACATGCTGCAGCTATTGGCCACTAGCTGGTCTGGAGCTGGTTCCAGCGACACACACTGATAAGAACTGATAACATGGGACCAGCATGGGGTCCCTGGAATTGGGTGTTAACCAGGGACAAGGTACCCAACATGGTATGCCTATCAGTGGGCTTTACCTCAACCAGCGAAATTCAACATGACGGCTCCACTAGGCCTCCATACTGAGTCCTATAGCGAGGAATCAGGCTACGTGGGGTACGAAAGTAGGTGCCCGTCTGTTGGCTGAGATGTACATGCCAATGTCCGTGACCAGCCAAAGCGGTGCCAAAGTCTCATTGTGCTGCTAGTTCCCCAAATGTACAAAGGATCACAATATATAAGGCTGGCCACTTTCTAGAAGAAAAGGCGAGAAGGCTGGCGCATGTCTGTGTGCACAGGTCCTCTGTATTCCTCACTATAGACAACAATATAATAGTCCATGTTTGATTAAATTCCTACCTTAGCCACAGTAATGTGTCAACTGACAACAACCACATAGTATACAAATGTCAAGAATGTGAAGAATGCTACTGAAGGTCATCATTATTTTCAGAAATGTGTGTACATGATGTTGACACATAATAACATGTGAATGTATAGCGAGGAATCGGGTTATGTAGCGCATGGAAGTTGTGCCTTTCTGGCATTGAAATCTACATGCCAATCACCGTTCCCAGCCAAAGCGGTGCTAAAGCTTGACTTACCTGACTCTTGAGTCTCACCATACCACACTGGTTCCCCTCACTGGTTCCCCTCACGGTTTTCCCCTCCCCCCCCGTCCTATTTGCATCCTACTGTATTATATTGCTCAGTATACCACTTGCAGAACATGCGAGTTGATATTCGAAACACTCTCTCTCTCTCTCTGTCTGCTGACTATTGCCGCATATAGATGGTAAATTTATCTTACCTCATTTATCACACTGTATCACCAGTAGAATTGCTCAGCAGTACCTGGCAAACACTGCCATTTGCATGAATTATCATTTATGGTATATTTGGCAAATAATAAGCGTAGTATACATATTTATGTGTAATGACCATGTTTGATTTCTAAGGTCAATTCCAAATTCATATCTTTACATCTAAACACAGCTTAGCCACAGTGAATATCTAATGCGGGAACGTAATGTAACTAATATCATGAAAATGAATGTTATATTATTTGCAAAAAAAAAAAGCCTTGCCCAGATCATGGCCACCGCTAGCATTATCAATGAAGATACTACATCAAGTTAGCAACCTTCGCATGGGAAACTATGAGATGGAAGGCGTCATGTCGTCTGCACCCCTACATCTTCCAGATTGTTCGCTATACATAAATGGAGTGAGTGAGTAATAGATTTTGAACGCCATTTCAACAGTTAAGGTCATATTCATGGCGAGAACTACATTACACAATTTCACAGGGGAATGTGTCGGTGTCCGCGCATATGTGCACCACACACATCCGAGGGGATAGGAAAGAGGAGAAATAGACCCTTTCAAGTGAGTTATGGAAGCCCGATACATAAATGGTGTCGCAGAGAACCTAACAAAATCAGAAATGCCACCTGCTAGCCAAGTAAACTTATGATTTCCCCTTTCCAGAAACTTATATACAGTCAGCTCTTGCTTCCTCAGATAAAGAAAATGCAAGGAAAAATGTCCAAGGAAGCAAATTATCTGAGGAGTTAAGTCAAAATATAATAGAAAACATAGGGGTAGTTCCAGATTTTCTGTCTGAGGTAATGAGGGATCTGAGGAATCAAAGGAATCAAAGTCAAGGAATTGAGTGAGTCGACTGTGTTTAATGCAGACATCCCAGCTAAGGCTAGGAATCCCTGGTAAACCAGGAAAAGTGGCACCTCTGCTTGAATTTGCTTCATTCATCTCTGGAAGCACTCAGGGGCCCTGAGAGGAGATGTACAGGAGTATCACTTGCTATCACTATCTGTAGTTGCTACAATCTATACCACCATACCCCCAGTTGCTGACAGTAGTTTGGCAGCAGTACCATTATCTTGTTAGTTTAGGGCTTGTGAATGCAGCACCCTAAGCCTACAGAGTACTGTGTGTAATGGCTCTTAGCACACACTGTTTGTAGTAGGAGGGTATATAGTAACTCTAACATACACAACATGAGGTAGACTCCTGGTTTACCCTTGTGTAAAGGGGGTGAACATGGGTAAATATATCTCACAGAAGGACAAGATGCTCCACATTCTGGGTATTCTGTCACGAACAGAGCTGAAGTCAAGTACATGAGTACTACAGTAACCCACTGTGGCAGTCCTATAGCCACTACCGTAAATCCTTGCGTATAGGACGCTGTTCGCATATAGGACGAACACGGAGTTAGGCTAAATTCTATAGGATGGACCTGGGGTCAAATTTTGGTAATTTTAGTACTGTTCTATAAGACGCACCCCCAAGTTTTGCTAAATCCTATAGGACACAGATGATGTAATTCTGGTGTCTAAGCTGCGTCTTATACTGCGTCTTATACGTGAGGATTTACAGTACATGCTCATGGCAGCAAACTCATATGGCCAAGTTAAAATCCAATGAAAAAAATATCATATTGAGACATACTGGGCCTTGATTTTGAGCAATTTATTACTAATCTTGTCCGCCAGCTATAAGGCGCATTCCAAACTGTGCCAATCGGCACAGGTGAGTCCATCCTTGTTGCACCATATATATGTGCAGTGGGTAGGTACTATGGTAAACATCCTACGACATATGTCTAAACTGCAAGTTCTATTTAACTCTATAATTACCCATGGATACCAGTAGTGATGGCTATGGGTATCACAAAGTAGGGAGCTCAATTCAGTCTCGTCTAGTGCACATCGCTTTGGCAACCAATGCCTTCTTAATTTGTTTTCTTTTGCTGCTATAGATTTGGCAGCTGTGTAGTTTGGCTCCAGAATCCATACCTTGCTATGCCTACCCCTCCCCCTTGCCTTGTCTACCTTTGTGGGATGTGTACTTGGGTGAGGTACATACATAGGTCTCTCTAGACACAAAGTCTGTGCTACAGACACAGAATGATGGTTGTATATGCTGCTCTGAATTCTGTAAGGATGAATTAGTCATTATGCTTAGAAAAAACTTCATATGCTACGCTTATATGATTTTCGGAGGCCGAACGAGGCTCATGTAGCACCAAACTCAGGGTGCGGCTTATACAAGAGAAGTGCACCATGGCAGAAAAATTCACAGTTAGCTTCTTTGATTCCTCTTGGTTTCACGGGCTTGGCTCAAAACTTTGGCCTGGGTGTGATCTAGAGGCTAGACTAACATCTAGTCTGCCTAGTTTGTTGGTATGTATGATACTACCCCACCCACTGCCCCACCTCCTCCAGGGTGACCTCCTCCAGTTGCAGGGTTAACTCTGGCATGTACCTGACTGCCTACCACTTTACCAGTACCTTACTCTGGACCAGCTTAGATAAGAAGCCCAGTGTGATTCAGGTATAGGATTGAAACTACCTGTTGTTCTAAGACTAAGCAATAAAGATACTAGGAAATGGCTGATATCTCAATAAAAAAAATTGAAATAGATATCTAAAACTAAAATGTGATTTTGTTTTTACCAAAAGAGAGGATAGGCTGTGACATTTCAAATTCTGGACCCAACAACCTCCGGCATGCACCAACCTTCGCACCCAGAATCATAGAGTTACTCGGTAAATGGGTGACATAAGATGAACTTAGATAGATAATCCCATACACTTAGCATGTTCACATCTCTATACCTCAATTCATAGACGTACCCAAGTTCTTTCATTAGATCCAGCCTAGCCTAATTTCCATACAAACTATAAGTCCCAGGAGACTTCAGGTGGATGGTCAGGATGAACTTGTAGCTCACCTGTGTAACTGTAAGTGATATCTAGTTAACTCTAACATCCCTGTGGGGGTGTATTCACATGATATAGCCTTTTAAATAGTCCAACTTGCTTGTTTCCATGGTTACCTCATGCTAAGCTGAAGAGAACATGTATGCGACATATATCCCCATGCAGAATCAGACCTCCACATCCCACAGTTCCAGATCGGTTTCACTACAGTAGTTGTGCCACCAATTTTACATGCCCTCTGTTTTGTGTATTGCAATCTTTCCAGGAGAGATAAATTAGTATAGATAATGAGACCTATTTCCTTGTAGGTTTCAAATATTTTGAATAGTCTCTTTTTCTCTTGTAAATTCCATAATCGCAGAGCGATCTCTATGTAGTTGGAAAAGGTATTGTTGTTGGACGTCTCTCGCCAAATTCCAATTTATGCAACATGATATCAACAGGTAATTGTTATACCTGTATTAAACATGTTTCTATCTGTCTTTCTTCTTCTTCTTTTTCTATACTATACAATGCCTTCTAGTAATATTAAGTAACATAACAAAGTAGAACATAAATATACATTCACCTTTCAATGTAGGTAATAGGTTTGCTATATATCTATGTATCTGAACCACCTTAGCTAATAGCAAACAATATCATATTGACATATCGGCAGGGATGCATCATCCCACCAGTACTACTGCTACCACCCACAAATGGCACACCTACCTTTGTGCTCGTACAGTCCTCCTGGGTATTTGTATAATATTGTGAGACCTGGGGCTGGGTTATGTTGTCACTGTACAAATGACCAGACCCTGGGAAATACCAAGTCTATCTCATATACAGCCCTGATATTCCAAGTAGAAGTACTTGACTGAGGTATGAGCTCTGGCAGTATTTCACTGCAGTTATAAGTCTTTGTGTACTGCTTCCAGGTCTGAGATGTGGTGTTTTATTCCAGGGTCTGGTGATGTGAAAAGAGGAGGAGGAGCAGCAGCAGCAGGGCAGTGACTACCTACTGGAGGAACTGGAGGTGTCTGCACTGGAGGCTGAGTGGTGGGTGACTGGTGCCTATCCAGACCCCTCACTAGTCACTACCCCCCCCCCCCACACACACACACACACACCCGGCCGTCCACACAACACTCACCCATCACCAGTCTGCCCCGCCCCTACACAGGCTATAGTACATCTCACACCTGTTGGCTGGGGTATTATAGTCTGGCTGGATCTATGGCCCGTTCAAGCACCAGGGTCTCAAATAAACGCAGGTCTCAAATAAGCACTGGAGGTGGAAGGGTATTGAAATCAACCTTGAACACTGAAAACAGTATTCTAATAAGCACCTGTCTCGTAAAAAGGGCTTGGAATACAGAGGTATTGAAATTAATGAGCGCCCGGGCGCTTAAACGGACCACTATGGCATGCACATTTAGCCGCCAAAGTCTTCATATTCATTTGTCGTCATGATACACAAGCAGTGCCAGCAAGTAACTCCATGATACTACCGTAATCTCCCGCGTAGAAGACGCATTGCGCGTATAGGACGCACCCCAAACTCAGCAGGAGCATTTTTGCATATAAGACGCACATTTTAATGCTGATATTTGTAAATTCAATACATTTCTATAGTAAAATTACCCCTCGTATAAGACGCACCCCCAATTTCAGTACATCCTATAAGACGCACAAAGCATTTGTTTGGCGTATAGGACGCGTCTTATACGCGGGAGTTTACGGTAGATTAGTGCATCATGCTGAGGGGTCGACATGATGCTTGAATTGTGGCCTCGTGAGTAAATTCCTCAACAGATCAGTTTTTTGGTGTTTTAATGTTGATAATGACATAGACATATATTTTAAAGGAATTAAAGCACTTTGAATTATGAGAAACTCATCATAGCTGCGCTTTACAAGTGACAAAAAAAAGGTAGTACCGTAAACTCCCGCGTATAAGACGCGTCCTCTACGCCAAACAAAATGCTGGGGGGTCTTATAGGATGTACTGAAATTGGGGGTGCGTCTTATACGAGGGGTAATTTTACTATAGAAATGTACTGAATTTACAAAATTGAGCCCTAAGAGGTGCGTCTTATACGTGAAAATGCTTCTGCTGAGTTTGGGGTGTGTCCTATACGCGCAGCGCGTCTTCTACGCAGGAGAATACGGTAGTAGCCATATCCTGGAAGATGTACTTTACCACCAGCATTGATGTGCAGTCACACCCCCAGCAGCACCAACAGCATCTATGGCAAGCCTTTCAAACTTATCTATTAATTGAAATTCTGAAAATATCACAAACCTGAATGTACCTATGATAAATCCTCTGCTATGGACCTCTGGCACCCTACATTAGATACTTCTGATCATGGTGATCATATTACAGAATTGTCCATGCCCCAGGAGGATCAGAGCTGGCGCATGCCATTTGACCCATGAGCAATCAAAATTAAAAAACAACTTCGCTACCATTAATTACCAGATGCAATTTTGAACATTGCTCTTTGTATATTCGGATACTCACATGTCAAATCGTTTATTGGGATAGAAGCGGCTTGCCATAAAACAACTCGACCCATACCCAGACACTGTACCCCAAATATTTCCGTACCCTTCCCATCTAGATGTTTTCTAGGTCTGAGCAATGGGGATAGAAATGTCTACTGCATTGATGGTCATTGGTCTAAATTAACACAGATTCCTTTCCTTTCAAACGTATCTACATGTACTTTTTGATATATCTCATTTTATGTTTGGTCAGATCAAATTTCGGTGAGTAAGTTTTTAGAAATTCTTGTAATAAATTAGCAAGGTTTGGTTGTAAATGTATAGACCTATCTGTGGGTTACAACGCTATGATATAGACAGCATGTCACAAGTGGCACAGGTCACCAATAAATAGGCCAAGCTACATTATACCTGGGAGGGGGTGGGAGTGGGGGGGGGGGGGGTGGCACTAGATCAGAGGTCAAAGGTCAGGGAGCAGCTCACCCTATGGTACTCCATAGCTATAAGTTCATACAGACTGAGCCACACGATGGCCAGGTCTCTGTATATTAAACCCATAGAAACCAGTCCTAAACCACGTATACTACCATGGTCATATTCTTCCTCTTTTTTTTTCTTTTTTTTTCTCTCACTAAATACTGAAGTTTAAGGGCCACATTATACATTCAAACTCAAGTTTCTGATGCACTTAAGCTGTGCTAGTCAGTTAAATTGGGGAAACTAACAACTAACATTATTCAAACCCTTTCGTAGTATATCAACCTTGTATGAACGACATGATGCATGTGTGGATGATGGTGAAAAAGAGGCTTAATTAGGGCATTAACCTGAGAGATTAAACATTGTGCACCCCCCTTAAACGCCAAAAAGCGAGTACCCATGTATTTTTCCCCAGTTGGGAATTTCTGCATCAACCAGTAGAGCATCATGGTGAAAAGGGATTTGGAATTTAGAAAACTTCTAAAGATATCTCTACAAAACTGAAGGAAAAAAACAAACTTTTCGGGTACTATCAGCAGTACAAACTCACCACAGCTCTCAGCTGCTCAGACAAATGGCTTCTGCATCCCGGGGGTGGGGGTCAAGTTGAGGAATTCAGGCCAAGTTGTCCCCCCCCCCCCCAGTCACCCACAAAGTCTGAGAATTCCTTATGACCTTGTTTGCAGATTACTGCAGAGCAGATTCATACCTTCTCTTAGTCAATTATACCAAAAAGCTCAATATGATTTAACAATGCCAGAAAGGTCGAGAAGTCTTTCACCTCTTTGCGATTTCTCCCAATATCTTCCTTGCTGGCAAAGCTACTGCAATCTTCAGAATCCCCTCCTGATATCCAGTGTGGACATAGCCTTTGACCTCGAGCTAATCCACTCTCAAAATAGCCAACCTTCTGGGTGTATTACTGACTTGACCCATCTCCTACCTACCCCCTCATATACCACACTAACATGTGAGGTAGATGGCTAACATATAGAGTAGAGCATGGGGTACATATGATCCCAGCCAAGGTCACATCAGGGGGCCATGTGGGGTCATGTAAGGTCACATTGGGGTGCCCTAAGGTCAGGTCATATCTGGCTGCAAATAGCCGTAATATATTGTTATAGCCTGTGGGCTAGAGGCAGTACAGTCTGTTCAGAATCAAAGTTGTAAATCTAGGAAAACATGTTTTTTTTATTAGAACCGGAGTATGAGTTTAGCTTCAGTTCCCAATAGTAGACTAAGGTATGTTCCAAAATATCTAAATCCAGCCAATGCAAAAACACTGAGTCCTTTGCAGTGTGAATAGAGTTTAGCTCGATTTATTATATTTTATCCCACAACGATGTGCCCTCTGAGCCAATATCTAATTTGTATTTTGCCTCTTTCTCCTGCTGGGATTAACATTTTCTCCTACCCCTCCCAGAGACCATACCCTCTGATACACTGTAAACCTGTACCTGGGTGCTGGATGATATCCCTTAATCTCACTACGATAATGACACAGCGTCCCAAGAGAGGGTGTCATGAAAACCAAAATGGCCGCTACGAGCAGGATGTCCAAGATGGATGGTGATGAAAGTGACACTGTAGTCATGGTAACCAACCAATAAGGTGATAAAAAGGTCGTATAAATGTCATATAAAGGACCAAATGCTTTATGTGTACTGTGGCTTCAAAACACAGTCAGAATGGACAGATAGGTTATGGACAATTTCAGTCTGCCATGGTCAACATGTACAGACAATATCGCTAGACCTAATGATACATATCATGTTGTTTTTTATGTGGGCCTGTAAAAATGAAAAATCAATTCTATATGACTGGTGTCATTTATTTCATGTGTTAATATTGATCTATTGATTTATTTGCTAATGGGTTTTGCTCACTTGTGCATTCTCAATGCAATATTGATGTTGTTTCTTTTGTTGTTCTTTTTGAGGGGGGGGGGGGGTGTTGCTCCAAACCATACAATATCTTCCTCAACAGATTACTTAGGTGATGCAGCTTTTCAATTAATGGTTTTGGTCAGCACTTTAAGACAAATGAACATGATACATGGAAGCACGTGTATCAAGAATTGTATCTATAGGTTCCCTATACAATTCTTGTATAGTGAACCTATACAATTCTTGTATAGTGAACCTATACAATTCTTGTATAGTGAACCTGTACAATTCTTGTATAGTGAACCTATACAATTCTTGTATAGTGAACCTGTACAATTCTTGTATAGTGAACCTATACAATTCTTGTATAGTGAACCTATACAATTCTTGTATAGTGAACCTATACAATTCTTGTATAGTGAACCTGTACAATTCTTGTATAGTGAACCTATACAATTCTTGTATAGTGAACCTATACAATTCTTGTATAGTGAACCTATACAATTCTTGCTAGTATTACTATCACAGAGAACAAACATGACTTACTGTGTATGAGATCCAGTTGACGTCGACACCTTCCTCAATGAACGCCTTAACACGGTCAGTGTGCCCGTACCCACACGCCTCCCAGAATGCCTCCTGTTTGGTCACCGCCAGACCCATCCTGTACGAAGACAGAAAAACTATGATGTTATCACATGGAATCAGAGAAAACAGTGATATTATCACAGAAAACAGTGACATTATCACAGAAAACAGTGATTTTATCACATGTGACCACAGAAATAGTGATATCATCACAAGTAGTAGTAACCACAGAAAACTGTGATATTATCACATAATTATATCTACACAAAAACAGGGACATTGCCACAGAAAACAAGAACAAGGAACGGTAACATAATCATATATTACTAGATATCAATGACATCGCCGAATGTAATATCATAAAACAAACCTATGATATCATCATCACCAACACTGGAATATACCACACATTAGGCTATGGTTGTTATAGAAAACAGTATTATCGCATACCACCACGGAATCTAGTGATATTACCGTGCCCCATATCATTATAGAGCACTGTGATTTTCACAAAACACCACAAAAGGCACTATTTTCACAGATCATGTCAGAAAACTTTATTGTTATCCCACATGACCACAGAAATTGCAGTTTTATTCCACATCACAAAGAGTTATGGAATGTTACTGAACTGTAAAAAGATCTCTATTTCTGTATGCTCATATTTTGTTTCCACTCTAACATGTTCACATTCCAATTAAGATCCTATAGGGGCCCGGGTCATATTACAAAACGACAGCTGCATGAAGAAAAGGTTACTCTGAACATGCTACAAAGGAGTGTTGCTATCCCATTTCTTTCAAAAACTGGAGAACCTGGGGCCTTCACTTCAGAACAAAAAGAGTCTCCTCCAATCCTCTCAAGTTTGTAAACATCTACGACAAGTGAGACCATGGCCTGTTAAAGATGCTATAAATTGAATTTCACACTACTAGCTTTTCTTAGTATTTTATAATTTAAATCTAAGTTGACTGGACTATCCATCTGATATAACTGGGGGAAAAGATAATTATTTCATCGTGTGAATTGTCCACTAATCATAATGTCACCTGGAGTTCCATTTTACATAATTATTTTTTTCTTATTATGTCCCATGATTGTGTAGTCTGTCTTAGTATAATATTATATAGATAAAACAACCCTTAAAATGTCTTTATTGCCTACCGTAGAGTAGATGAACTTTTTGGTGTCCGCGCAACAGTTTCTTGACACATGCTTGTAAACAATTTTTCCCACTGATAAAACAACTCCAAACACTAACTCCTCGACACCTTTTTGAGTATACGTCTCTAAACCGCCAGCTTCCAAGACTCTGTATAATGTATCCTAACTGCCTCCTAGTAGTAAACAAAGTCTCCAAAAGTAAAAGTCCAGAATTGTCCCACGTATCCAATACCCATGTGTCTTCACTCACTATACAGATACAAAGCAGTACTTTCCACTCACTGACTGAATCCTTCCTGAGATCCACTTCCCCTATATAAGCTGTCCTTATCTGCAGGTGATCTATAGACATGTCATATAGCCCCACCCACACGGGTACCTCGCCATTATCTTTAATCCACTGAACCAGTCATGTCCTGGAGGGTAATCCTGGCTACATATGGCTTAACAAAGTAAGGTTTGTTTCAGGTAACAAAACAAGTATTTTGATTTTCTTTGTTATAATAATTGTGAGAGGAAAATCCTTTCTTTTTTTATTCCTCTCATTCTATTTTTTTTTTCAGAATTCTTAACTGTTCTATATGTGAAGGAAAGGGCAATGGTGAAATTTCCATTGTCCTTCCAACGACAACGCATTTCTCTATTCAGCTATATTCAGCTTACCTGAGATTTTACAGATGTCCTCTGAAACACGCCATTTTTGGCCTAGAGAAACCTCAACCACTTAGCTTGGTTTAGACTCCTAGATACGGGTATGAATGATGGGATTAAACCAGTTAGGGCGTACTTTGTTAGGTTCCACCTGGCAGAGCAGATGTTTTGGGTCTGATTAGAGCTGCTACAATGTGTTTTGTTTGTAATGGGTCCATCCTTTTAACTTAATCACCCTTATTTACACTTCAGAACAATTATGATTCTAAAAATGGAAAAAGGAACCTCCGATAAAATCTGGATAAATGTACAAACACTTATAAGAGTAATGAATGGGCTGCAATAGCTCTCTACATTTTGCCCTTGTTGTAGGGATTTCTGCTAAACTTCAAATATGCATTTATCATAAATTTATGAAAATCCATGATTTATCAATTACTGTCATGCTATGTGTTGAACTACGCACCCATCTAACATATCGAAGATTGAGACTCAATTGGGCCTAAACATGATGTCATTAGTAGGGCACCTGTCTTCAAGTGTTTCCGGTCTGAGACAGTGGGACTTCCGGTCTGTCACTCTCCATGAATATACCCTTTGTTTGATAAGATCATACTTTACTATCTAAGGTTCTGTATGGAGAATGGTGTCATGGCTTAGGTCACTGGGTAAGTGTGATTAAGACTGACACCGTTATCAGGTAGGAGATCTTTGTTAGTAAACAAAGCAGAGTTATAAATGATTTTAGTCACCTGTGTAGGTGGATGGAAATATGTTAATATTACAATACTTTTATTGCATGTGATATGATATTGACTGGTATTATTTGTAGAAGATATGAGGTCATTCTAACATCAAAACTAGGTGATATCAGTCTACAAGGCTTGTACCAAGTCAAGCCATTGGAAATGCCAGCGTTAATGATTCCTTTACCATGCACTTATTAACTCTGTTTTATTGGTACCAATGTTTGATTCTACATGCTTGCTAGAACAATATCACGAGTGAACACACCTGAAAAGCTCCCATACATTTTCAGGATGACTATTGTTCTATCTTTGATATAGGGTGCGCGCTGCAATACGGCTGATAAGCCTATGCACAGAACCCCTCTAGGTTCTATCTCCAATAGGATCCGGGAATAGGATTGTAGATCCATACCCTGTGGATCCATCATTTTGAATTTTTCTGGATCTTCTCAAGATGGCAAAACACACTGATAAGACATGGTATGATGGGTACCTTGTGCCTGGATAACAACCACTTCCAGGGACAAGTTGGTTCCACCTCATCAGCTCCTATCGGTGCATATCGCCAGAAAACAGCTCCAACCCCGCTTAGACCTAATAATCAGCTGTCCAGAATACCAACCAACTGGGTAAAATGCCTATAGAGTTTCATCAATTAGTGGTCCCTCTGACCTTTTCCTGCCTCGCCAACTCATCAAGTATGGCTGTAAACCAGGTAGCCTTGCAAGTACCAGGTGGCTGCCCTAAAACTTAACCCTATAGTGACCATATAGCTATTTAATGCACTATGTCCATTGGTCGTCATGATGCATGAATGCAGCCCCAGCGAGATGACCCTGAATTCATCAACATGCACACTCTGGACTTTGAATTAACTCTCAAAGGGTCGGTTTGTTGCTCCAATACAGTGCTGAGAAGTAGACTCCCTAGTAATAAGTGTACATTATAAAGACAAAGGGTCATGAATCCTAAGGCATTATGCGCCCTTAAAGGACTATCAAGAGGCTACAGGAGGGGGGAAGTATTAGTATTAATGCCTACTCCAGGGTGACTCACCTCCCCCTGTCTGGGTGACTAATACACCTAGCCCTAACAACCACAGCATCTGGTGCATTGGGAGCACTTACACTGTCATGTTGACCTTTATCATTGAACAAATCAAAATGGAAATAAATGATTCCTTTTGAATTTAGGGAACAGGGAATTTACATTTAAATCTAAAATAGTTTCATGAAGGTTAAATTTTAAATCTGAACCAAATGATTTATCTTGGATTTGGAATGATGCCCCCCTCTTACCTCCCCTACCAGAAACACAAACTTGGCACCTCTATTTTCATCAATCTAGTTTCTGGAGGCAAAACGTACCTATAGTCTAACCAGATTAAGTAATGTCTGCATGTGCCTGTCCTGTGGTAGGCTTTTAGGCACCAACCGAAGCACTATACACCAATAATGCCTTCAATCTATGATAGGAGCTGCTCGGCGGCAGGAGCTGCTCGGCGGCAGACAACACTGAGCTGCTCATGGCTCACCTGTCTAACACCAGGTAGTAGCACTGAGTGAGGACGTCAACCTTAGGTAAAGCTCCTGTGGTCCTGCACAAAATTCTCTGTCTGGACTGTGGGTCTCCTACCGTCCGATAATGTTCTTTTCTGATATTGTTATGAGGGTTTGTTTATAAATAATTGGGTGGGGTGAGCTTTTGTATTTTCCAACCGTGAACAAAAGTGTTTTTTTCCCCCCAAATGTAAACAAAAGTTTCCACCAAAGCACTGAGCCCTGTCATTGCACACAACCTATTTATTCTTCAAGTCCTGATATTGCACGCAGCCTATTCAATCATCAAAAGCTGATATCGTACACAGCTTATTTATTCACCAAGTACTGATATTGTACACAGCCTTTTCATGCTGGACTGTCTATAGGGAGCTCTATATAAGTGTCGCTAGGTGGCGTGTGGTGAATGCGGAAGAAGGAAGTTTATTATCAGGATAAAGAGGTGTGAGACCTATAGGACTCAGTATGGAGGCCTAGTGGAGCCACCATCTTAAATTTCGCTGGTTGATGGTTGAGGTAAAACCCGCTGATAAAACATACCATGATGGGTACCTTGTCCCTGGTTAACACCCACTTCCAGGGACATGCTGGTCCCATCTTATCAGTTCTTATCAGTGTGTGCCGCCAGAACCAGCTCCAGACCAGCTAGTGGCCAATACATCAATGTCATCTCCTATTGGTCCCCATCTACATGAAGGGTATGGCATTCTCTATGTTATATATTACCCTCTCCCTACCCTTCCATCTCAGTTATATATCATATAGAATGGTATACCCGCCACTTAATATGTGTCTAGAGTAGGTCTAAATATCCCCATCCATGAATAGAGTATTTTATTAATGACATAAAAGAGGCACAACCATGATACCTATGTCCAACATACTGCTTCTATTATTGGAACTGGTGGAGCAAAGATGCCACAACGATTTGTCTATGCAACACATGGCTTCTAGGAATGCCAGTGGTGAAGCCAAATCTTATCAATTCTCCCACAAAATGACTGACAAATATGTCTAACACATGGCTTATGGTCAGGTGGTTTGGGAAGCCATGACAACATTATATTGAAAAAAGCCTTCTAGTATGTCGACTGTGTATGGCCTAAACACCTCCAACACAGTATGGTCACTACCGTAATCTCCCGCGTATAAGGCGCAGTTCGCGTATAAGGCGCATCCCCAACTAAGAGAATGCAATTCCACGTATAAGGCGCACCTCTAAGGGCAGATTTTTGTTAATTTAGTACTGTTCTATAGTAAAATTACCCCCCCCCCTATAAGGCGCACCCCAAACTCAAGGCAATGTCCCTCCCACATATAAGACTCAGCAGCATTTTGTTTGGTGTATAAGACGCGCCTTATACGCGGGAGATTACGTTAGGAAAGTCATGTTTTTGCCCCTTTTTGCCGAATACATGGTTTCGTATATGGTCACTGGGTAAACCTTACCATAGCATTTTGCCTTACATATGGTTTCTATTAAGGCTGACTGGGAAAACCATGCCCTACTAATGCCTGTATTAATTTCTAACAAAACTGAAGAAGCTTTGCCTATTGACAATATGCATAATACATGTCCTCACTAAATGTAACAAGGGAGGGCCTATCAATGGACAATATGTTCAGCACATGGTTTCTATATACATGTATAGATATAATTCAATAAGTAGGTGGTCAGGTCTATAGAATCTAATATTCCTCAGAAAAATCTTATTCTAGAGAGCTAACTAGTGAAAGGCAAAGACATGTCAATAGGGTACTGACTGTTTCTATTAGTATGATTAGATTATTCAAACATTTCTTTTCAACTGTTGAGTGTAAACTGGGCTTAACCAGCGCAACCAGAATTGTGTTATTTATGTTTCATTTCTCAGAACTGTAAGTTTATTAGATAATTTCACTGATAAAACATATTTTTTGTAAGTGGCTGAATAGACTGGTTTGTGTTTTAAGACGACAAGCTACTTAATTACCTATGTGAGATTGCCAGGGGAATTGCTGATCTTGCAGATTTACTTTGACAATCGAAATGTTTCCACGAAATGAAATTACCAATAGTTATACCCCACCCCAACCTTTTAGCGTTGCTACTTTCAGACAAAGATCTAATGCTTAATGCTAGCCTATTATGACACCACTCTGTAGGTTTTGCCTCTAACAAAACCACAAAATGGCAAAGTTTCCAGTCTGTCTATGTGTAGACTGGAGAGGCCAGCCTGCATTGAAGACAGGTGTAAGCAACCATATTGGAGTGACGTCCAGGCAGCAGTGAAACAGATAGCTGCACTAGTTTGACAATAATTACAGATTACATAATGCCACTTCAGACTCTTACCTTTGTCAGTGCTTCTAATTTACTGAACCAAGGTCAATGATACTTGGGTGGGATACAAAAGGGACAGTATTTGATAGAATTAAAATCAGTGATCTGGATCACTGTTGCCCACATTGGTGACCAGACAGTTGGGAGACACCTAGAGTACATGTAGGCCCAGAGCATGAGGTGGGAGTGATCTGATGGTGATCAGGCTGGCCTTTGACAGCTGGCCTGGTTAGCTCAGGTGGTAGAGCACTGGACTTCAGATCTCAGGGTGACCAGTTAGAATCCCTCACTGCCAAGGTATCTTTATAGAAAAATTCTCCTTCTAATTCTGTTTCTCAGTTTTGGATGTATGTAATGTGTGTTAATTTAATGTTTTTGGATACAAAATAAAGTCTGTAAATGATTAAAATAGGCCTACTAATAATGGAAAAATATGTTCACTGGGACAAGAAACTCTGAGGTGCATAGGGGGTATTAAAGTAACATGCTGCTTATGACTCTTGATGATAGCCACCCCTGGTAGTCAAGTGGATATGCTCTGTGCCTTTAACTTCAAAGGCCAGGGTTCAATTCCCCATGCCGGGAGCATTTTACTGAGCCAACTTAATTATCATTAGTTCTTTAAATCTAGGGAGGGTCACATGACCATTCAAAGAGTAAAATATATGCAAATGAGCAGTAAACCAAGGCTTCAAGGTCGGGTCAAATTGGGCTACCCCTGTCTCTATGTTATAGAAACAGGCCAGTCTAGTCTACGTGTGATGGATGTTGCCTATCAGTAGGACGCAGCAGGTGAGTTCTCCTACATGTCATCAGACGGCGCTGCACACAGTCACCACTAGGGGGCACCACCAACTGAAGCTCTAGGGGGCGCCACTGGAACTCATTACACACTCTCCATGTACAGTCTAGTCTGAGTACCTGCTTGAAGAGAGGGTTACTTAATACAAGAGCCAAATATGTGGTGACTTTGTGGAATTATGGATATCATCCCCAGAAGCTTTTGTCTGGTTATGTGCATGTTTTACCAAACAATTGTTTCCTTTCATTAAATAAAAGAGCACATATCTCTTTTCACTACAATGATCATCCATCTTTGTCTATTATGATCTTCCATCTATTTCTCTCTAACTTAAATGATTTTTTTTTTTAGATTTTATTGAGAGATCATCAGAACGACAAGTGTCCCTTCATGTCACAGAAATAAATTATTATGTAACGGTGTCATACAGACTCGTTCCATAGATATATTACAGTCCCATAGATAGATATTATACAGTCAACATTGTGGTTATTTTACACGAACCTATTGCCATCAACAGGGGGTAATATTACTTGAGACATCTGAGGTTGACCACAACCTAGTTCTGCTATGTTATAGAGCGCTCATGCCACTAGTTTTCTGGTGACTCGGGTCTCAACATCCAATACCAGTATATATAGATATGTTGGGCCTTACCAGACTAAAGTAAGTCACCACTGACCGATCTACTCACTAGCATATCTATCAACAGTTTTACGAAAAGGGCAGAGGAATCTTTGCAAAATATTATAGATTTCTACTACGATAAGAACAAATTGATGGCCATGGCTTGATATCAAAGCATAGATTGTACTTGTAGAAACCAGCACAGACTGAGAGCCTTAGGGATCGGACAAGACAAGGGTTCCCCCTCTCCAGTAGCCATAGATACCAATGCAGACATACCCCTTGTATAGGACTCAGTATGGAGGCCTAGTGGAGCCACCATCTTGAATTTCGCTGGTTGAGCTAAAACCCACTGATAAGACATACCATGATGGGTACTTTGTCCCTGGTTAACACCCACTTCCAGGGACATGCTGGTCCCACCTTATCAGTGTGGGTCGCAGGAACCAGCTCCAGACCAGCTAGTGGCCAATACTGCTCTGAGCAAAGTGGGAGGGGCAGTGATTAAGGACGGCCCTTTATTGTGTTTGTAAACACACGGGGTGAATCTTACCCCTCCACATTGAATGTGCACCGTATGCTAGAATGGTAGGCCTACTGAGTGCTACAGTGCATTCTGCAATACACAGGCAGACAGGCCGAAAGGATCCCCCGTGTGGGGAGCATGGAGCATACTTTCTATGTAACTTCTCATCCTCCTCAGGTGGATCCCTTGTTTCTAGGGTGAACAGCCAGAAAGAAAAGATGATCATGCAAAAGCTTTTTTCAATAAAAAGCTAGGATGGGCCTGTTTTAGTATATAAGGTATTATAAGGACCGTGTTACCTGAAACACATCTGTGTTTTAGGCCTCATAGTGTACGTATACATGTCCCAGGTGGCACCATAATATAGACATATACATATGTAATGGTGTTAGTGCATGGACATGTATAAACCACACGTGTACACAGAGACAACACAACTCTACACACACACTCTGATCGATAAATCTAATCAACCATGTTTACTGTGTCAGGTTACGGGACTGTACTTTCATGGGTGTACTTAGTGAATTGGTTCAAAATAGAGATCTAAAACCTTTCTGATTTCCTTTAATCCCCTGCCTTATGGGTAGGAATCTTTCAGGTGTACATGTATGCACATTCAAATTTGGTATTCCTATTTGAAAAGTACAAGATTATTTTTTTCAATACAGCCTCTTTCATGTAACTTGATTTGACGTTGCAATTTTAAGCAATGGGTATCCTCTTTTTAGATATAGGATAGCATTTTGCAATGCAAGTAACCCGAAAGGGCACTTATTCTCTTCTTTTAGGCCCCTTCTGATACTAACCTCATGTTTTCTTCGAGCGTTATCACTGTCAATAGTAAAGCCTATGGAGACTGCATCCATTATCAGCCATATATTTCATTGGCGAATAACTCCCTCTTGGCAAGTTAAGCATTGCAAAACAGCACCAGGTCTTGAATAAGGATCCATATTAACCATAAAAAGGCATGAGACACTGTAATTCTCCTCCATTTTGATATAATCCAGCAGTTATAGCCCCACAACTTGATCGTCTCGCTGTCTGCCATTTTGGATTTTGGTTATGTTTGCGCATGCCCGACCCAATTTCCATGGGTATTTGGGTCAATTTGCACCACCCTGGACTTTGGGATGCGAATTAACGTCAGGGCGAACACATAATTTGTCATCAACCTTCATCAATTATTTGCACCACTCCAGACCAAAACGTGGGAAAATTTGGTTTTTCGCACCTCCTATGGGATTTAACATAGGGCTCAAAGCGTCTTAGTTTTCCCCACTGTTAGTAGTCATCTTGAAGTTGCATTTTCAACCCGGCTCTTATAACCCCTTTCGGGTTAATGACATTTCTTTCTGAAACACATATGCGCAGGCACCCGTACATTCCTCTGTGAAATTGTGTAATGTAGTTCTTGCCATGCTGTCGAAATGGCGTTAAAGATCTATTACTCACTCACTTACTCTGAAACACACATTTTAACAAACATATTATGCTACTTTTTGATGTTATGATTCTATATCAATAATATGACTTAATTATCCAGAAGAAAACTGTTTTGTGGCTAGCGCTGCATCAGTCTATACTAAATGCACTGTGTCCAATTTCCAACTGGTCTAACTAGTGTTTACCATATGGAAACATTGCTTTTCAGTTTATAAATAGTTCAGTATCATATTTGATGACTGGAAATTATACCTGTAGGTAAACATGTACTGAGGGACGGTTGCACGCGATACCATTATGTCTACCCTATTCAGAATAGGCACAATGGATTTTAATTTTTTTCTTTTGCAGGGGTGGACTAATTTTCGACTGTTCGCGAACTCCTCTCATGTGAATTAGACCTTTACTGGGTTAGTATACAAAACATACACCAGAACTTATTCCCATTGTGTATGTTTTTCTGGGGTTTCTTTGTTCTCCTTTTTTTCAAAGTACCTAGTTTGGTCATACAACTGCCCATTTCGCATAATGTATGGTACACGTACAATGGTCCAATATATGTTTCACTGAAAACATATTACTGTCCACTGAGCATGACTAAACATACAATTATCGCAATATGCAACTATGGACCTTCTAGAAACCAATGTTACTCTTCATCCCAGAAAATAAAATCCACTTTCCTTGGAGTGGAATATGGGTGGGGTACAGTGTTGAAACCCCCAGGTGGACACATCGCTCACGTGGGACTGGGTACACCCATGGCCGCGTCCTTACAACTAACTAGGGTGCTACATGTGGTTTCTGTTATAACTGTTTATTTTTCTATTTGAAATGGTTTTAGGGTTTGTATAATACGCCTAAAATACATCATCTCACCACATGACGTTCTGTCTGTACTATTTAAATACATCTATTCTATGGGGTTGAGGAAGGGTTGCAAGAGCAGAAATAGTGGTACGTACATTTTACCCTAAGGCTACGCTGAATAGTCTGTTTGATATATCTATTCTTTGAATTTGACAAAATTATAACTGCAATTATCCTTGTTGTATTCCATCCTGAATTTCTTTTTTGTATTTGTTACATTTCCTGTTTGAATTTGGTTTCTAAATCATGGCAGTCGGCTTAAGCAGAAGATCATTTGACAATTATGGTTTTCATCCTATCCTATTTTGTCTGTATTTGTCATATCTACTGTACGGTTGGTGAAAGACAGTTGAGACATGTCAATCATGTTTTTTTTTATCATATTTTCTACAGTCTGTATTTGTTATCAGTTCACCCACATGTTCTGTGCTGAGCTGCATTATACTGATCTACCTTCGGGCAATATCAGAAATAGTCAGGAGATAGCAATCGATTCAATAAATCGGCTTTAGGCTTGATCACCTGCCAACAACAGCTATAGCAGTCAGCAATCTATATATGTGAAGTGTCACATAATATAAAGGGTAGACTATTTAGCAACTAGTTGAAGTTTACATAAAGGACTGGTTATACAATCCTTTTACATGTTTGAGTAAAATTCTTCATGACTGGTGGTCAGTGCCTAATCACAATCAACCAGGTAAAATTCTCACCAGTTTAGATCACGAACTGCTTTATTAAATATCCTACGCCATATTGCCATAATAATGGATGAATTGTGACAGAAAGATACTATTAGGTCCTTTCAGGAAATGACAAGCAGACTGCAGTTCATGTCTTTTTTGTGCCATATGGGTGCTTCATACTGCCAAGTCACAAGTAGTAAGGTTGCTAAAAGACTCCCCATGTCAGCCCAGACTTGACTGGTTCTATATAACCTTGGGTGGCTTGGGGTACAGCACTCACCCCACTCTCCTCCAGTACAGGGGCGTGTACCAGGGTGTAGTGCTTGCACCCAGTCCACCTACCTACCCTAGGGTCCCACCCCCAGGGTACAGTTCACAACTCCTGTTTTTAGAAAGTTGATGTTTTGTACACCGTTGTAGACTCTCATCATAACCTGTTCAAGTGTGTTGGAAAGAAAAAGAACCCTGGTGATTGCAATGCATTTTAAGGGATGAATATTTCCTGTAATCAGCTTCCTCATCATTGCCCTTCATACTTTATAATTTAGGCTGAGCAGTCAGTGGTCAGAAGCCAGGACTTAGACATATATTATTGATTGATGCTCGCTATTCAGCAACATGTCCTTGAAACAAATACCACCCACCTCACCTTTCTCCCAGGGTATCTACCTGGCTACCACCTGTGAGGCTGTAAAAAAAGAATGCCTGCCCATCTACCAATAAATGGCTTGTCCCTGCCACCAGTCATACTGGCTCACCCTTGTCGAGCCAGTCGTGAGTTGTTTGCCAACATGAGAGCTGGCTGGCTGCAGGTAGCACAATTGCTCATATGGTTGAGCTGCTCTTCTGTGCCTTATGGGCTGATTCTCTATGGTAGAGGTGGTGGGGAGGGTGATTTAATCTATAATGTAAGGGAGAATTTATTTTCTGGAAAGGGACAAGGTACACCATCAATTCCACCATATCTCATTCTACTTTGGTAATGTTAAATCATAAATTCAGAATCTATGTAGAAGACCGCTTATAAGAATCCTGGTCCTTAATCATTAACAAGTAAGCTGTCGCATTGGTATGTCAGAAACCCATAGAAATGCCATTTGTCCATCTTAAGGCATCTAAATCATGGGATATAGTGTTTATTTTCCACTTGTCTACCACATGTAAGTTATAAGTAACTTCCTCCAGGGCTATAGTCTCAGTGTCTGGCCTCTATTTACTTGTCTCCCTCTCTGCTATTATGCCATCATGTAGGTCCATCAGGTCTGTATTTACATTTTCTGCTGTCCCACTTTTTTTTTTCTTTTTTGCTTTTGACTGTAAGCTTAAGGGACATTGGCGGATCCAGGTGGGGGCAGCCCCCCCCCCCCCAAAAAAAAAAAAATGAGAAAAAAAGAGAAAAATCTGGTTCTGGGCTATGGTGGAGTGGGCCTTGGGGGAGGGGAGGGGCCCCTTGGTATATTTGGTGGGGGGGGGGTGGTCTTGGTATATTTTGAACTGAGGGTATTTATCACCAGAATGCACCATTTGCCCTCAAAGATTTCAAAGTTTTCCTGTGGGATACCCCACAGACCACCACCTTAAATGACAATTGCACCTCAGACACATCTGAACAAAATAATAATGATTTTAATGGCAAAGTTCAGTAGGTACTATGATTGTAAAAATGCGACCAGAATACATGTACTGTTTCAAGTACTGAATTTCATAATTTTCTTTGGGGGCTGGGATGAAAAAGGTGTGCCAGAATGCACCATTTCCAGTGTAAACCCTCAAAATTTTCTTTGGGGGTCATGCCCCCAAACCCCTCTAGTATGACTGCTGTGGTTCGCTTGCAGTGCTTGGGCACATGTAGTATCTCACCAGCTTTCACCAGTCTTGCCCCCCTCCCTCTGGATAATCCTGGATCCGCCACTGCAGGGATATATGCAATGTTTATCAGCATGGACAGTTCTAAACACATGGTCAAGCCAATACATGTATATAGGCGGCTTTCATAAAATTGGAGACCAGGATTAGCTTCCGCAGCATCAATAATTAGCACAAATTAATAACTATATAATTTTCTCAAGTTTGTTTTTAGTTGTATTTGGATATATTGATACAGAAATCTTACAATCAATAAGCAACAAGTAATAAAGATTCACTTGTTTGTTTGAAAGTGGAGCTTCTTGGTCCATGTCAAATATCAGATTGGAAGGGGAGAGAGGGTTTTTATCATCTTCCTAAGCTAACAACAGTGATGCTATTAGCGGAGAGAACCAGGTAAAACGTCCGTACAGGATTACAACGAGGAGTCGTGTATTTGATGGGTTAATGATAATTCAAGGAAATTTGCTCAGCGTAGCTGAGATGAATTGTATTGCCATGGTTAATGTCAAGGAGGCATAAATTTGAGGAATCTGAGGTGTGTGGAGGCTGTGTGCACTGCCTGGTCACGGCTGAGCACTCCCATTATGCTATCCAGTTGAATTACATGCTTGTAGTACGTTTCAGGTGCTTGGAGGTAGTGTGCACTGCCTGGTCACGGCTGATCACTCCCAATATGCTATCAATTTGAATTATATGCTTGTAGTATGTCTCAGGTGCGTGGAGGCTGTGTGCACTGCCTGGTCACGGCTGAGCACTCCCAATAAGCTATTAAGTTGAATTATAGGTGCATGTAGGCCTTGAGGTCACTCAGGACGATTTGGACAAAATTCTAGCGTGGACTGTTAGATGTGAATGAATTGTATTCCAGGGAATACAATTCAATAACACACCGTAATCTCCCGCATATAAGGCACACCTAGAGTTTTGGAAAATTCTCAAAAAAATGAAAAATTCATAACTTTGGTTCTATTGAATGAATTTTCAAAATTCAAAAATCTATGTGTAATTTGGGCCACCCCGGACCATCCTGAGCCCCTTATGTCCTATTATGACCAAGGGGGCATGTAAGATATCAAAAGAAAGGTCTTGGTGTCCCCCTTGTGGATCCAATGAGAACTAAAAACCCCCGTATACGACACACCTTATACGCGGGAGATTACGGTAGCATAGTTCCCCTCTTTCTGTACAATAGTATTGAATGCCTCTACCCCAGTCCAGCCTCAAATCCAATTGGGACTTCTGTCTATTCCCTCGTTCCTCACAGAAACATCTCCAGACCTCTGCTCTCTCACAACTTCCACCCTCCACGCACTACCTTACCACTGCCCCATACACAATGAGCACTACACCAGATATCAGCTGGGAGAGGTGATGTCAGTAGGGAATGTGCCCATCGAGGTTATGTGTCTGTGATTGGTTTGTGTCTACGCAGTACCAAAGCACTGGTGCACACTCGCCCTATCAATCATGGCCAAATATACTCTGAAATATGGTTTGCACCATGGGGACCGCCATCTTCTTTCTCGAACAAGTCGCTGGCTCAATGTGGAATAGCCCTTCCAGTTCATCTACCTCTATTAGAGTAAGAAAAAAGAACCGCATATCTCAAGCCAGGAATTAAGATGTATGATCAGAAAAAAATCCCTGCAAAAATCTCAATTAGAACCCCTTAGTGTTGTATGGGAAAATCCCTGAAATCAGGGACACCCTAACGATTTTCATTACTGTAACAAGCATTAGAAATAGACTTTGAATCAATCCTTGAGGTATCATACCTCAAAACCATATATCAGGGCGCTTATGATGTATATATTCAGATAATATCAGCCTCGGCCAGTGGCTATTGATACCAGTGGCTAATAAAGCGTTGGCTGCACAGATGTATAATCTGTCGAAATAGCCCTGATCCGACAATTATAATATTGCAAAAGTGTCGGAAAAATCAGTCGGATTAGCAAAAATTCACCCAACCGACAGCAGTGGAAACAACGCTTAATACCAGTTTAATACTCTCGAGCTGGAGGGGAAAGCCTGAGATGCATTTGAATCCATGAATACCTCAGGCCAAAATGTTAACTCATTAAGTTAAAGTGAGTGAGTAATACATGTTTAACACCAGTTGGACAGCTAAGGTCATATTCATGGCGAGAACTATATTACAAAACTTCACAGAGGAATTTGTCAGTGGCCGCACATAAACCACACACATCCGAGGGATTAGGAAAGAGGAGATATAGACCCCTTTTAGTGGGCTAGGGAAACCCTATTCAGTTAAAAATACTGCTATTAGAGCAGTGTAACCACCCTGTTACTACCTTGTAGTAACTATAGGTATGACTTTTGACCTTGAGGATTGTAGGGGTCACGTGCCCTCGCTGCCATGTTGGGGGTGCTAAGTGAGTTAACCATTTAGGGGTCATATAGTTCTATGAAGCAATATGCCCTTTGTGAAAATGACACATTAATACATTGCTCTCAAGGACCCCACCAGAGCTGTATCAATGCATCATGAGATTGATGCACCCCCAAAATGTTGACATGTGGTGCTGCAGATGGTAGACTCGTGCATCATTGTGAAGATAAAACTTTGGGGGATTATCCATTCCTTAAAGGCTTACGTACACCTCAGTAAAGAAGTGTGAAACTGAAACATTATATGGAAGTGATGTGTGTGTGGTTTGGGGAAGGGGGATGTAACTTTGTACCGTTGTTTCCAGGTTACCTGTGGAAAATGGCTACCTTTGGATTTCAAGCTAAGGATTGGGGAGGAACAAGGATTGATATTTTATTTCAGGCGTTCATATTAATATCAATGTATATGTACCGTAATATCCCGCATATAAGTCACGTCTTATATGCAAGGATACCCCCCTGCTGCGCATTATAGAAACATTCGAAGTTAGGGTTGCGCATAATACGTGAGGTTTTAGTATTATAGAACAAAACTTCAGTGACCAAAATCGATTCTTTTTGAACTTGGGGTGCTTCTTATACGTAGAGTGCGCCTTATACGTTGGGTATTACGGTAGTTTCCTTCATTTCAAGTCACCTTGACTAAAGAGAAACGAGTGCAGGCGGATAACTAAAAGAGTTTAAGAAGTGAGTTTTGCTCCCTCATATATTAATTGTCTTGATGTTTTAAACACCACTATGCTTCTTCGTGGCCTGGTCTTCAGGGTGGTCTGATCATTGGGGTGCTTTTTCCATTGGCACGAAATACTGATAGAATTTTACCAGGTTTATCAGCAGTTTAAAATTTAGAATCTGAGTGACATTAACCAAGGGAAAAAACAACTTTTAAACCTAGGATACGTTTCCCAAGAACCTTCCTAAGTGTTATAGATGGAAGAGAAACAAGATGAGTCAAAGAAGCAGCCATCCTGTCAGCTATAGATCACAATGCTGAGGGTATCCATGGCTTTACTTAGTTTTAGGTTGATAGGTTGGTGGGTTTGTTCTGCCAATCATAATGATATCTTATCATAGACTGACTCACAAAGAAGGTTTTTATCTGGTAGTAAATCTACACCCAGATATAATGATTCTAAGAAGGGCAATAGTAAACTGTTTCTTCGTGGCTACATCTTTTTTCATATGACGCTAATTTCCATAGGATTTTCAATGTTTAATTTTATTTCATTTCTGTTGTATTCTTGAATTTTGTCACTGGCTTCTAATAGAAACCAACATTTTCATTTATTTTATTTGCACGAATTGTCAGTGAAACTGTTTCAAATGACGGTAAGCAACACAGTCGATATACCCTGTTTGACAAAAGGAAATATATGGACAATTTTATCGGGAATTACCATAAATCCTCGCGTATAGGATGCGGACTGTACACAAAAATATCCTCAGGTGCGTCCTATATAAGTCCTATCTGCACCTTATAGCATTCTCTTCAACTCAGGGTGCGTCTTATATGCTAGGTGCGTCCTATATGCGAGGATTTACGGTAATGGCATTCAATGGGAGAACAATGTGAAAAAGCAAGAATTCATAGAAAGAAAAGTGACTAAAAGCAATATTTATAGCAGCATCTCTGTGCACCAGCATCTTTTCAGATACATGTAGCATTGTACAGCCTCCAGCTGGCTTTCAGTAGTTCCACAGCACACCTGACACCAGGATGGGAAGCTCACTGTGCACACCAGTCTAATGTTACCCCCCCCCCACACACACACACACCAACCCCTACATATGACTCAGATACAGGTAGGCTGACAGCACCCCAGTCTACTGTGTCAGCGATGTGAGAGGTGAAGGAGAGCAGAGGAGAATAGGATGGAGAGCGGGGGAGGGGGATTTCTTCTGGCAGCTACTTTTTTATGAGTGCTTTGTGAGAGACTCTATTATCCAGGTTTGTCATCTATCATAGGATAGAAATAACCTAAAAACGTCCACTTACCTTGAGGCGTCCACCCCACAAAATGACCATGTACATGGCTTTGCTGCCTGAGTCAACATTGCTACATTGTTGATGAGCAGTGGATCACCAGCTAGTAAGGCCACACCAAAAAAATAAGTTGGTCTACAGATTTTGGTTTTGAAAAAATGGTACGAGCGAGGGAATTTTTTTTCTTTTTTTAAATAATTTTTTAGTGTCCAATGGATTCCTTGCTGGGAAATTGAGGCGAGCGAACAATTTTTTTTTTTTAATTTTGCCAAACATCACAAAGAGAAAACTCGTAGAAACTGAAGCGAGTGAAATCCGTAGACAAGATTTTTTTTCAGAGAAAAAAAAATTGTATTTCCGAAAATATGGAGAGAGCGATCTGTAGACCAACTTGGTCCAGCAGCAAAAACCAAATTCCTGGCGATTTTGTTAGGTGGACGTCTCAAGGTATGTAGACGTCTTTAGGTTAACTCACCCTAGCAGGGGCTGGTAGCAAACAAGGAAGGCCGACCACGCCAATGAAGTGCTGGTGAGACTGCTCACCAGCACTTCATTGGCGCATCAGGCCACCCTTAAAAATATGTTCGTTTCCTGTCCAGAGGCCTGGTGGAATTCTTTTTGAGAATGGGAAAAATTTTTTCTTGAGTTCTAAAAAAAAAATTTTTTTTTTGTCTATTAGCACAAGAATCTAGGTTTTCAATCACTGAATCCTAGAACGCGATGACAAATTCACGACATCCCAACTTGCAATGTTCATGAGAAATAAAAATCTTTTCCTAAAAAAAAATGTTCCCCTCCCTCCCTCATGGGTCTGAAAAATCCCACCCTCTGGACAGGAAACGAACATATTTTTTAAGGGTGGCCTCATGCCGACCAATGGGCATGATGCATTAATACAGGCCATGGCTGTGGAGATGGGCTACTTAGCATATACATTGCACACGTGCTGTTACACCCTGATTATACCCTGGTATCTTTTCTCAGCACTCATAATTAAACTGGATAACTGCCGTGCGTAAGCACTGACTAACACGTGCCTATGAAGTCCTAACTTAAAGACAAAATGTCCTTGTACTGGTTTTTTTGCTGTGTATTATTCCCTTAGTAATTTTCAGCTTTTCGGCTCCAAGCTGGACTTGGGCTGGTTTTAGTGATGTGCACTGATAAGAAGTGATAACATGGGCACCAGCTTGTCCATGGAAGTGGTTGTTATCTAAGGACAAGGTGCCCACCATGTTTTGCGACTATTGGCAGAACCAGAGAAATTCAAAATGGTGGACCCACTGGGTATTATCTCGACTCCTATACGCTCACAGCTTACATAGTAGGTTTCAAAAGTTAGGGTGCTTCTCATAAATGCATGAGATACATATACAATGTAGTACATACTGGGCATTTCTTAAGAAACCCTTGAAGAAGCCATATTGGACCCCATTGTTAAGTACAGGAGAGGGCACTAGGTGGCAGGCTAACAGGTAAGGCCTCTATATTTTGTGCACAGAGGAGTTTCCACACACACCCTAATTTTGGTCTAACAGTGACATTAACTTACTAGATTACAGAGTGTTATCTGGCTCATTTGAAGGACAGTGAACTGGATGCCAAAAACAAACTATCTGTAAAAAGATCAAGCTGAGCTATCCAGTCTATTGAATGTTATTTATCAATTGGTATACCTTTCATGGTGCATACTGAACCCAATATTCACCATCCAATATTATTCGCATAACAGGGGTGTACCTTAGTATGACCTACAACACACATCTTATGGAGAAGTTATTTGATGCAAGCCCCTACAAGCTACCGTAAACTCCCGCGTATAAGACGCGTCCTCTACGCCAAACAAAATGGTGGGGGGTCTTATAGGATGTACTGAAATTGGGGGTGCGTCTTATACGGGGGGTAATTTTACTATAGAAATGTACTTATCTTACAAATATCAGCCTTAAAATGTGCGTCTTATACGCGAAAATGCATGTGCTGAGTTTGGGGTGCGTCTTATACGCGCAGCGCGTCTTCTACGCGGGACTTTACGGTAATGAGGATTTAATGTGCATATGTGGATCAACACAGGAAAAGGGACCTCTGTGAGTGGCCTCCCGGGGGTCCCCTTCTATGGTTTATTTTGGTACAGGCAAACTCAAACATGTGTCTTAATTGGTGCTATTTACAGTGTGACCAGACAACCCTCTGCACCTGTACGGACTGCTCAGTGTGACCAGACAACCCTGTACGGACTGCTCTTTCAGGACATGATCTATTTACAGACCCTAGTGTGCTAACAACCCTGCCTACTCTTAGCTGGAGTGTGCAGACCCAGTTGTTATTCAGCCTGAACTGGCCTTGTCAGACTGCCTGCAGACACCAACTTCCAGATCACAGTTTCAGACACCATTCACACTACAAACTGGTGTTCCCAAAACACCCATATCCAATATTTCCAATTTGTTTTTCTCAGCTTCTAGGTAACTTGAGACCAAAACAAAAACTGATTTGGACCATGGCTGGCATGGACAAACAGATATTCTGACATCGGAATTATTAGATAGATTCTAAACCATTGTTATAGAAATCAAAATGTTGGTAGAGCTTTGTGAATCTACTATTTATATTTGTTTTCAACCCAGGAGTTTCTATTTCAAACAGGATGAGGTTGCTTTGAAAAACGATCCAGGGAATCCAGAATAGGCTAAAGGATGAAAAACTGCCAGATACCAAACAGTCTAACCTACGTGCCTCGCAGGTAGACTGGGCTCATGTCTATGTGAGAGTGAAAGGGACAGGATGGGTTCATCCAAATTTGGGGTGCTGTATGATTCCTATGAATTCCATGAAAACCTTGTGTATTACCGTACATCATCGGGTGGGCTAAATATCTAGAAACCTGCTGAGGAGTTGGAGGGCGGGTGGAGCACCTTTTGCAAGCGCAGACCTATGGCCACTCCAAATAAAAAAATTGGTCTATTGATTTTCTGTTTTAGAAAAAGAGGCGGGAGGGCGAAATTTTTATTTTATTTTTCTAGGAAAATTTATATGTCTATGGATTTTGCATGGCCAAAATATTGAGAGGGCTAATTTTTTTTTTTGTGGCGGGGGGGTTCCCTTGCTGAAAATGTTAATTTTTTCCCAAGTGCAGAATAGGCCTATATAATGAAACCGGTGACATCTTTACCTATCCAATGAGTGGTCTGCCATTTCTGTACTTTTATTGATTGATCCAGTAAGCTCATTGGTAAAAAAAAAGTCTGCAATTTACCAGAAAATGAAGCGGGCGGAATCCATAGACCAATAAATTTTCTTAAAAAAATAAAATTTGTATTTTGGAAACTAAGGTGTGGGAAATCCATAGACCAATATTTTGATTTGGTGTGGCCTATATATGAGTATTTTATATCCAGGTCACAGGGAAATTCTTTCTGCAAATATATATATATATATATATATATATATATATATATATATATATATATATATATATATATATATATATATATATATATATCCATAAGTTTCACTTCACCTTTTCTCTCATGCTATTCTTATGAATCATTGAATGGGAAGGGTATCCAGCCTAGTCCCAAACCTCACCTGCCTGCCTCTGGTCACGTGACCCCAGGGTGAGGTTAGAGGTCACGTGACCTCTGTAGCCCTGCTAACAGTGGTGACGCATACCAAGGAGCAATACCTTCTGCTAATACTCTCCTACTCTGTATACTAGTGCCATGGGTTCCACTCAGTAGACCGCCATTGTGTCCCCTACCATCGGTGTCTTTTGGTTACCTGTTTACTACTACCTAGGGGAATTCCTGATGTATTATCAGGACATCTCTCAGTACCGGTAGTCAATACCATCGGAAATGAATATGGCCTGTACCCCAAAGTTTCAGGTCACCCAGTGCGTCCGCCATTTATTGATCTGTTTCCCTGAGATATAAGAACTGATAACAGCCAGCATTATGGGTACCAGGTTTTATGCATAAATGCACCCCCAAAAAATCCGCAGTTAATGATGTATCTCATTAGTCAACAATAATGCATCCCGCTACCTCCTAATAGAGATCAGGGATGTAAGTGAGGCATGGACGAAAATCAGGAAACCATACATTTACTTGATATAAAAGGCTTCTATTTATCCAAACAACCCTCCTTACCACTGGTATAAGGAAAACACATGTAATTCAAGATTTTCACAAATCAGGAAATCCTGATAAACCTGAAGACTTACATCCCTGAGAGATTATGAGCAATGTAAGAAAGACATCATTCCTTTACCCCCTTGAGGGTTTCAGTTTATATTTTCTGCCATCCCTATCCCTACCGTCACCAATGTACTGTAGACAGCCTGTTACATCCCTGTACTTGTACATGCTTCTCTATCAAACATTGTTGGTGTACAAGCTATCGTTCCGCGTCCTTCCTTGCATGAACAGAATGACAATTTCACCCTATAATAAACTTGACAGAGTGCTCATCCACCCACTTCAATGCAATCAGCTACATGACCTGTTTTTAACACTTGGGTCTTGACCCTCACCCTCTGTCATATTATGCCTGCTATCTATACATTTTAGCTACACAAACATCCCTCTTTGACTCAGATACATGGAAAATTTGATTTGGATCGATCATCCAACTTGGCTTTTTAAAAACCTACTTTGCCCAGCCACTCATAATATAAAAGATTTAATCTGTGGGAAAAAAGTTGATTTCTAAAGCTGTTAAAATCATACCTGGGTTTACCTGTAAATATACTCAACCTTCACCTGTGGTAAATGGCCAGACAGGTGTTCTGGTATCTTTCTAGTGATAACCTCATGACAGCTAGAAGTATCTGTTAATCTCAACATATAGCCTGCTACATATTCTGTGTTCTTCCCGTGCCAGCGGGAGCTGAGCACTGGCTAATAATGACAAAGGATTTATGTGGTCATTTTGCAAGAAATTCCCTTGATATGAAGAACAATTCTGCATGTGCCTATACCCTGACACACCCACAAAAAAAAACAACATGAAATTCCCTATAAGATATTATTGATCTGTATTGTCCCTTTCGCATATTGTTTTGTATTACTTTTAGAAGCCTATACCATCGTTAGATTGCTACCAGAATTAAAGTGGGAGAGTCGATTATGGACCTTTTCCTATTTGTTTATAGCGACTGTGAGCTAAAAAAAACTATGCAAACTAGGTTAGCCTAACTTCCTCTCGAGTTCTGCCATAGTTCCTGAGACAAAACATTTCATATCACTAATAAGTAGGAATTCATGATATTTATAGACCTGCAGAAATTACCAATAAGGTAACTTGTACGTCATTTGACTATGACGTCATAAGGAGGTTCTAACCTAGTGATAACAAGGTATCTATGGTAACACAGCCTCTCGGGCTTCCCTAGCCCACTTAAAAGGGTCTATATCTCCTCTTTCCTATCCCCTCAGGATGTGTGTGGTGCACATATGCGCGGGCACTGACACATTCCTCTGTTAAATTATCAACCTGTGAAGCACGGGATAGCCACTTAGTGCCGCTAGAGTGCTGTAAAACACAAATCAATCAATCAATCAATAACACAGCCTCTCATTCATCATCTGATAACCAGGATGCTGCAGCAGCAGGAAACATGCATGCTATGTCCGAATTGTGTACCACGTGAAATTAATATCTCATTTTTCTTTTGTTTTCTAGTTTGTGATGTTGGTGTTGTTTTTTTTGTTTTTTTTTTAATCATCCGTTAGGGACATAAAGGAGTTTATATGAACCACTAAATCTTTCTCATTCTCCCATAGAATTTGTCAGAGATTACTAAGCAGACCACCCGTAATATTTCTGGGATCGACCAAGAGAAAAGCAATCTGGACTCATTTAGTATGGCTGTCATACCAAAGAGTGCATTAGATGGATACCAAAAAGTTGCTGCTCTACCAACTCAAGCACAGAAAGTTGCTTTAAATCAAAATCACACTGGCAACGGAGTTAAGAGCGACGCTACACAATGTCCCATCTTGCCTGAAGATTCCCAATAAAAATATAATCTTTCTGTAATTATGACTGAATCATAGAATGAATTTCTACACTGGATATTGCAATCCTTGATTAAATTGTCTTAAACTTAACTGAAGTCGCTAACACTTCATTGGTGCAGTATGTGGCATGGTGCCCCCTGCATTTATAACGGCCCTCAAAGGGTTAAATCTTTCGCTTCAGATATATATATATATATATATATATATATATATATATATATATATATATATATATATATATATATATATATATATATATATATTGGGCGAAACAAGACCACATCCGTGAAAAAGACGTTGAGGCAGAGATACAAGTGACTGGCCACAACAAAGGTATACAAACGATCCTGGGAGGAGAGTGGGTCCGCTGGTCGTTGGTATGTGTGAAGAGGAAACAGACGCCCTACAGGGAGAAGAAACTTCAACCAGACCTGAGTTTCTTATGTCAGACTCTCAGCAGACTTAACATACACACTGCAGCTTCCCTGGGGCTGTCAGAGGCATACCACTGAGTCAGGTGAAATGAAGGTGGTCTCTCATATACATAATATAAAACACTATTTCCACTGTCTTAAATTGTATCTCGCCCCCAATAGGAGGAGTGGTACATCTCCTAATTATTTGAATCATTATGATTTTATTTTCTTTTAATTTTCTTCCACCCTACCCTTTTTTGTGAGCCTATTTCTGTCGTGGTCTCTACTACAAATGTTCTGTTCCTGTGTTTAGTGTACCTTGGCATCAACTGGAGCAGCAACTTAATGCGATTACAGATAAGCCCTTCCATTGGTCTAGTGGCTTAATGTAATTGGATTGTTTGTATTTAGAATCAGCTGCTCCTAAGATGAGTTGGTGTGGGGCTTCAGATGCACTCAATTAAGTTACCCTTTTACATTTGCAGAATACATTAATTCATTAGGCCGCCATGATGCATGAATGTAGCACTGCTTCATAACTCACTAGCGCTGCTTTCATGCATCATGACAACTGTGACTCGTGAACATACTCCCAAAGGCTCAGCATGATGCACCATGACGAGAAAGGCACATAACCCTTGAGGCTGGCATCACCCGGACCTTAAAGTGCTATAGGGAGTGGGGGAGGGTACCGTATATGGCATTTGTGTGGGATGCGGATAGGGGTGATAGACTAACAATTGTGGTTCTATCTCCCACAGTTCATTCATAACAATTGTGGTTCTATCTCCCACAGTTTATTCATACCAATTGTGGTTCTATCTCCCACAGTTTATTCATACCAATTGTGGTTCTATCTCCCACAGTTCATTCATACCAATTGTGGTTCTATCTCCCACAGTTCATTCATACCAATTGTGGTTCTATCTCTCACAGTTCATTCTAAAAGCTGCACAACAACATGCAAGTTAATTTAACCTCTCGTTGATTTATTTGGAATTATCTATTATGTCAATTTCTAGACCAATTGATTTCTATATATTCTAATATGATCAAAGGATATACTGTTATAATTAGGGAGGTATCAATATTTTCATTCCTTGTTGGAACAGGATGAACCCTGATAATGGTAACAGTATGTTTAGTAGTTCATACCCACAATTAATAGGTGCCATTATTCTACATTTGTAAACATCCTTGCAACTTTGTAGCTTTGCTCCTATACTTAAACTTGAAGTTAGTTCTATTAGATCCTCAGGCCAAGGACCTACATGCACGTATATATAGGTCCGTGCCCAGGCATTGTTTAATGTTAAAGTTAAAGTTACAAGCCTGGTACTGAATAAAGAAACAATGTGATAGCTATTGTCTTGTGACATATAGCTATAGCTTTAATAGAGTCCAGACTCTTTACCGCAGGCCATGCTAGCACCACACGGTGTAGGTGATCTGGTCTGTTTCTACCTCAGGGTGTCTGTACAGTTTAACATGTACATCAGTAAGACCACCATCTCCCGTGCTATGTATCATGTGAACCATTCTTGGCCTGCATTTGTGCCATAAGGCAGAGGTGTTAGAGATAGGGCTTTAACATTGAAATGTTAACTGGTCAGAGGTGTTAGAGATAGGGCTTTAACATTGAAATGTTAACTGGTCAGAGGTGTTAGAGATAGGGCTTTAACATTGAAATGTTACCTGGTCAGAGGTGTTAGAGATAGGGCTTTAACATTGAAATGTTACCTGGTCAGAGGTGTTAGAGATAGGGCTTTAACATTGAAATGTTACCTGGTCAGAGGTGTTAGAGATAGGGCTTTAACATTGAAATGTTAACTGGTCAGAGGTGTTAGAGATAGGGCTTTAACATTGAAATGTTAACTGGTCAGAGGTGTTAGAGATAGGGCTTTAACATTGAAATGTTAACTGGTCATACCTGCAAACTTCGGACGCGAAAAAGAAAAACTGAGTTCCTTAAAATTTTCCACCCCCCCCCCCCTTATTAATGATAAGATGAGATCTTATATTATATGGACGAATCACAAGATTGACCCAGATGGATCTTCACAAAAAAAAGAGAAAACTGCGGAAACACGCACCGAGGATCTCTCTAAAAAACTGAAGAATTCCATCCATGGAGAAGGGTTCAAACAAAGCCTACCTGTGAGAGACCAGAGTCCAGGCACCTCAGTCCACTGTGTACAAACAGTAGCCAACAAAGTGTGCTGTATTGCACACTGAGGGTACAGAGACCTCCACGTGCCTCATCCTCACCTACCGGTACCCACACACACCGACTACACTCCCGTGGCATGGGTGGAGGAAGGGAGGGTAGGTAGTGGTAGGAAAAGCACCGAGGATGGAGTCAGGTAGGGGAAAAGGGTTGGGGGAGAAAACCAGGGATGTAGTCAGGGAGTGGGCAGAGATCCAGGGATGGAGTCAAGGAGGGGCAGAGAACCAGGGATGGAGTCAGGGAGGGGACAAAGAAAGGGCAAAGAGTCAGAGAGGGGCAGAGAACCAGGGATGGAGTCAAGGAGGGGCAGAGAACCAGGGATGGAGTCAGGGAGGGGACAAAGAAAGGGCAAAGAGTCAGAGAGGGGCAGAGAACCAGGGATGGAGTCAAGGAGGGGCAGAGAACCAGGGATGGAGTCAGGGCAGGGCAGAGAACCAGGGATGGAGTCAGGGAGGGGCAGAGAACCAGGGATGGAGTCAGGGAGGTGCAGAATATCATGGATGGAGTCGGGGAGGGGCAGAGAACTAGGGATGGAGTCAGAGAACCAGGGATGGAGTCAGAGAGGGGACAGAGAACCAGGGATGGAGTCAAGGAGGGGCAGAGAACCAGGGATGGAGTCAGGGAGGGGAGAGAGAAAGGGCAAAGAGTCAGAGAGGGGCAGAGACCCAGGGATGGAGTCAGAGAGGGGACAGAAAACCAGGGATGGAGTCAAGAAGGGGCAGAGAACCAGGGATGGAGTCAGGGAGGGGACACAGAAAGTGCAAAGAGTCAGAGAGGGGCAGAGACCCAGGGATGGAGTCATGGAGGGGCAGAGAATCAGGGATGGAGCCAGGGAGAGGCAGAGAACCAGGGATGGCTTCCATATATAAGCCTCTGTAAAAGTATAGCAGGCCCGCCAACCGAGATCCCTGCTTTTCCTGTCCCATATTAGATGAAAGGCTGTTTTTTGTGTGTGTCATCATCTTGTGCTTATCACTCATTCTTAACATATCAAGTTCATGTTACTTCTATTTACATTTTCCCTGCGTGTCAAATTTTCATGATCCGTGTATTTTGGAAACTGTTTCAAATGGCCTTGTCGGACTTCGCACTTTTCCTGTTTCCAAATTTACTATGTGCGATGGGAACACTGACTGACTAAAGCAGGTCGGAAAATCCCAGGGGATGATGTAAAAAAATAATCCCTTTTTTTCTCCTTTCATGAAGAAGACTGGAAGCTTAGATCGGAGATGCATGCAGGCATGGCAGGAGGGGATACACAAATGGAGCAATTAATGGAAAGACACCTATGCACTAAAATGAATCAAAAATTTAGATAGAAGTACTTAGTTTAGTTTTTCATCAACATATGTGTAATGGATTCAAGCTGCTCTATGAATCGACAGTTTGAACAAAGAATCCATGGGGTGTGTGAGAGTCTTGCCGCTTGCGATCAGAGAAATAGCTTCTAGTAAAGGATGAAGGAAGGGGCAGGAGGACTGGCCTAGAACTGTCTCTTATAGCCAGTCACAGTAAGAGTTGCCAGGTGTGGTCGTCACTGTAGTACATAGAGCCTTGCCTACCCCCCTCAGTGTAAAGGTTGGGGGAGACTCACCTCAACCAGGTAATACTGACAGTCCTCTTTCACCTGTCTACCTGCACATGTTGGTAATACAGACAGACCCGTTTCACCTGTCTACCTGAACATACTATGGTAATACATACAGGCCTCTTTCACCTGTCTACCTGTATATACTATGGTAATACATACAGGCCTCTTTCACCTGTCTACCTGTATATACTATGGTAATACAGACAGGCCTCTTTCACCTGTCTACCTGTATATACTATGGTAATACAGACACGGCCACTCTCACTTGTCTACCTGTACATACTATGTTCATACAGACCTCTTTCACCTGTCTTCCTGTACACCTGGTACTATGGTATCACAGACAGACCTCTTTCAACTGTCTACCTGTTCATACTATGATATCACAGACAGACCTCTTTCAACTGTCTACCTGTTCATACTATGATATCACAGACAGACCTCTTTCACCTGTCTACCTGTACATACTATGATATCACAGACAGACCTCTTTCAACTGTCTACCTGTTCATACTATGATATCACAGACAGACCTCTTTCAACTGTCTACCTGTTCATACTATGATATCACAGACAGACCTCTTTCAACTGTCTACCTGTTCATACTATGATATCACAGACAGACCTCTTTCACCTGTCTACCTGTACATACTATGATATCACAGACAGACCTCTTTCACCTGTCTACCTGTACATAATATGGTAATACAGACATCTATGTATGTTATATGGCTCCCTGCTTCAAATCCCTTCCTTCCCTGCCAACAATCTGTCTTGGCCTCCCTGAAGTACTCCCACTCATGTTTATCCTTTTATACTTTTTTCATCAAATTGCCAGCTTAGTCCAATTCACTAAGTGAAATCCCCTGGAAACACCTCCCCTATCCCCTGCTCCGACCCTGACCCTGGTGGCATTCTCTACTGGAGTAATCCTCTGGGACTGGAACCATTTCCACACATTTTTATTCCTCGCCCCATCATTCCAGTGATTCATGGAATGTTTGCAACATTGCTGGTGATATCATATAACTAGCCCGGTTTGAGTTTACACTTGTAATAACAACTATATCAAATTCCATGAGTTTACGGAAGGAAAGGCAGTTTTACTTTTTTTCCGTTTATTTATGTCATTCTTGATATCATTTTTCACTTTTCTTTCTAAATAAAACTAACAGGTCCTTTCAATGCTACATATTCTACTCCAAGTTACAAATCAACAAGGATTGTAAACTGGTTACACCTCTCCAATAAATGGCTTCTGTACATGGCAGACCATTTTGTATGCAAGAGAAGTTTTATCACTTGTTCTTCACGCAAGTGGAAAATATGATATTCATATTGAAAGTACCGGAATATTTTAGAAAAACAACACTTTATACTACAAGAAATTAGTATTTTAAAGATAAATGCACAGATGGCACCTGATTTCACTATAGATGAAGCTATAGGCTAATAAAATACATGTACTGCCTTGCCGATTTTATAGATAATACCCTATTGAATGACAACCCCTCACTCTCTATTGACATATTGAAACTGGTCCACCACTCATCTCATGCCATGCGCATGTAAACAGACTATTATGGAAGGAGATCAAGATGGTGGGTCATTTTGACAACACTAAAATATGCTCGTCTATATGTCTGGTGGACTGCGGCAGTGAGTATTTAACACCCACTAGTAATTTCAGTTCATTTTACTCATTATTAATTTCAGGTTTATTTCTTTCTTTTTTTTGGGGGGGGGGGGCATTTTCAATCAATATATCTAATGAAATTGTAAAGATCTAATAAAAAAAAAACACGTTATCGTGGACACTAATTCATGCTAATCTGCAGGGAACAATATGGTGGCTAATGGGGGTAAAGCATAACAGTATGGGCTTTATAGGCTTACAGATACTGTCACATGCCCTAATTGATTTTTCTGAAAAGCCCTTACCCGTCATGGGTAGCTCGCTCACGCATGGATCAATTATCCGCGGAAAGGGGGAAAATAAATAAACAGCCGCGTACGGAGGGAAAATGAAAATGGCAAATAGATCAATAATGGTGTTGATAAACCAGCTCACCAATGGGTCGCCTGGTGTCGGTATACCGTAAACTGGTTTGTTTAAGCGCCTGGGTCTCACATAAGGGCAAAGGTTACAGAAGTATTGAAATAAGCGCCCAGGCACTTAAACAAGCCACTACATTATACGGTTTACCGTAAAACCTCTCATGTATAAACTCAGAGTGTGGCTTATATGCGAAGCTTATTATATATATAGATTACAATAAGAAATTGCATAATTTCTAACCCCAGGTTTTAGCAAAGCCATGAAGTAGGGGTTCAGCTTACAGATAAAGTGCAGCTTATAATAGGCAGTCTTTTGGTCTAGGATGGATAGCTAGTAGGAACATATGATGTATGGTACTACAGAGCATATTTTGTATCATAACAGCTGAACCAAAAATTTAAAAACACTAGGTAGTGTATTATTTCATGAGTTGCTCCAAAATATTCTAGTTGAAGGTGTGGTGTACAGCTGTTTGGGCAGCATTACTGCCATTACTTATTGATTAAGGTTGTGCTCAGCAGCTGGCAAGTGAAATGTGGTGTAAAGGCCAGTAAGATATGCCAGCAGGTGAACGGTTCTATGTGTGTGGGGACCAGTGCCTACTGTAGGGCAGTAGTGTATAAATGTGTGTTTTTGGAGTGGACAGGGGAGGGCTATTGGGTCTATATCTGATGTATATAATTTTAAGTAAAATATCATGATATCAAAATTTTTTTCTAATAAGTCATGTATTGAATTAAACACGTGATTATCATTTCCTTTTGAATATGTGCTTTGGCAGAGAAGAAGGTGCTATGCCATTAGTTTCTTAAATTTGATTTTTTTTTCGGCTTCTTTCTTAGTGGGAGAGATATCTACGTTGGGGGGCTATGATTGAAACCTTATCTGATAGCCTACTGGCAGTAAATGACATGTTTATTAGAGACATCCCCTAGATGCCTATTGTATATTCCGTATGGTGATCTATCTGCTCTCAGTTTACATGGGTGATAGGGACAGACTGTGTGTACTTAGAGCGTTAACGCGTAACACTATCCGCCCCTTGTGGAATTGTCCCCTACCGTAATCTCCCGCGTATAAGGCGCGTCTTATAGGCCAAACAAAAGGCTGCTGGGTCTTATATGTGGGAGGAAAATTGCCTTGAGTTTGGGGTGCGCCTTATAGGGGGGGTATTTTTACTATAGAACAGTACTAAATTAACAAAAATCTGCTCTTAGAGGTGCGCCTTATATGTGGACTTGCATTCTCTGAGTTGGGGGTGCGCCTTATACATGAGTGAGTGAGTAATGGTTGTTTAACGCCAAGCCGACAGCTAAGGTCATATTCATGGCGGAAAAAGTACATTAGACATCACGTCACAAAGGAATACATGTGCCTGTGCCCGTGCATATGGACACCAGACACATGTAAAAAAGAGGGGACAGGAAAGAGGAGATTCAAGGAACGAATATGTGCCAGTGCCCGCGCATATGGACACCACCCACACTCAGAGAGGATAGAAAAGCAAGACATAGACCCCTTTTAAAGATGGCCTGGGGCTGGGGAGGCCCGCGCCTTATACGTGAGCTGCGCCTTATACGCGGGAGATTACGGTACCTATCCTCACCACTACCTCCCTCTTTGTTTGTTAATAGCTTCTATGTTACTCTCCGAGGCTCTTACTGTCTTAGTTATTCACCCTTCCCTTCCTCATCAACTCTTGTTTGTAGGTTTTACCTCTGTTCTATAAATACCTATTAAAGTAACAAGTTATGTCCATTGTACTTCCCAAGCCTGGAGATGCTCGTTTGTATGTCAATTTTATATCCAATGGATCATTTTTTACCATAACTGTGTCTGAAACTATACGTGACCCTTTCCACTTAGGGACCAAACAACAATTCTATCGTTAGGGTCGATGTAGGAGGTCGGGAAGAAGGAACCTACCAAACAGTGTACACGGATAGTTTGCCATTATTAAGGACTAATGCATACACTAGTCCCTGTAGACCTTCATTTAGAAAACCAGCGGTGGTGGTGAAATTTTGATTGACCCCCCCCCCCCCACTCCAACTTCTATATCACTACCACTAATAACTTTTACACGCCTTTCTGACATAATCCTTTCATGCTTATAACAGTAGCCATGGTTTGCTTTTGTCTATCATCGGTCCTCATCAATTACCCCAGTTTTCGGCCTCCACCCAGCCCCAAACCACCGTCAGACATTATTGATTAATCTATCACTCATCTCCACCAGCAGCCACACACCCGCTACTCGTCCTCTTAATAATGTATGCATTTTCTCATTTCCCCACTTCTACGTCTTACACTAGAACACATGTTTTCGTTGTTTTTTTATTGTTTTTTTTTTTATTATTATTGGTCACCATAGAGTTACAAGGTGGTCTACCTGACCACTTTTTATGTCCAACCTTAAATAATACATTCCAAGTTACACGATAAAACCAGTGTTTGTCATATATTTAAAAGCCATTGTGACCATAAGCCCATAGCATAAAAACAGTTGGGATCGGAAGCTAGGGAAGGTGGGCTCCTTTGGCTGTCAAGTGACAGGCTCCAATCATATTTTCCTTATGGTCTACTTCTAGAAGTGAAACTGAAAAACAATGTCTTGATTTCGCTTGTCTGGTTTTGCTTTTTGCCTAGTAATTAAAATTGCTATATTTTTACACTGCCTTAACCTCCTTCGATTCCTGTACTAAGGCAAGCACAACATTTTAGACTTTGAAGTTGACCGCCGTTTGCTATAACCGGTAGCTTATTTATCAGATAATTGGAAATATGCAGACTCATCGGTCAATTCACGATTTCAAAAATAAATTCATACTCACTTATATCTTTGCTTACAAAAAAAAATCCATCGCATTCTTCATTTGAAAGATCCATAGGCAACATGTGTAAACGTTTACTAAGGCATGACGTATACAAAGCAATACATCCGGGATTACCTTTAAGCTTTACAGTAATTTCCATTGTGTCTTGTTATTTTTTTCTTAATTCCAACTTTAAATCCGGCCTTGCACAATCATGCATAAATGTACTACCTTGGGATAATCTCCCCCCGCCACTCCCCGATTTTGATCCATATCCTTGAGGAACAATTTAATCCATATCCTTTAGGAACAGTAGGTGAACTGTTTAGAGGATAGAAAAGTACCTTGGACGTTGGCCAATGTCGGGGGTGGGTGTAGGATTGTATTGTGTATTCTATTCCTACCTAGCGGACTACATTATTGACCAATGAGAAAATTCCTTTCATTCAGTGCAGACTTTTCAGGGTGCATTATTTACATAACACCTGGTACCCATCAGCTGGTTGTTTCCAGTCCTTATCTCGCAAGATACCAGCTTTAGCAGGGGTCAGCCCACTAAGGCACACGCGAACCCGGAATATACCTGTATGTGGGGTGAAGATGGGGGCGTAGAATGTGGCTTCAGCCAACTAAGAAAAAATAGTGTATGTTAAATAAGCAATACACAAAAAGCTTAATAAGAGTAAAATAACTAAATATTCATTGTGCCTGCTTCCTCCAGACACCACCTTGTCTTTGTTAAACCTTTGAATGTCGCATGACGCAATATTAATTGTAGCAGGTCAAGCCTGCAGTGTTAGCGAGTTTTCAATGCAATGTTATTTCAGACTCAGTTGTGGTACCATAGGTCCGTCCATATCCATTACACAAAGAAACAGAAACTATGAAACATTCTTTCTTAATGCAGAGTACGATTATGGAATACTTGTAAGGTGAATGTACAGATCTGGATGCCAGCTTCTGCATACCGTATATAGCAGATGTGTACTGGAGATCACTTGTAGTGGGATCCAAAAAGTTTGTTTATTTATCAACTCAATTTCTGATGTTTTCATCCTACAAAACAAGCCGTACACTAGACTAGTCTCATAATCTCCTATATCTAGGAAGACCCGACTATGCTACAGCGAAGCTTCACATAAAGGTCCTTTTGTATTTTGACCATAACTGGGCTCACAAACACTGTGTTGGTGCATCAGAACGACCATGGAACCCTAACCTAGAGGCATTATACTGCCCTTAATGAGTTAAGTCCTGATGAGCAGGCTAATGGTGGTGGAGGGAGTGGCATATTTTTAACAGCTTCCCTATCCCTTCTACCAGCTGAGGGCATACCAAGGTACACTAGAACGATGTATGTCAGTGGTGGCGACTGGCTGCAGTCCCATCCACTTTGACTGATACTAATTTGGGTGTAGGGGTAGAGTCGATTCACCCATTCATGATGGTACATCATTCTGGCTACAATTTTCTGACATTATATCATTATGGCTGATAATGCTAAAAAAAGCTCCAACATGTTTTGAATGATTGTTGGCCAATAAACATTTTTGAAAACTCAAACTCAATAGAAAATCATCAGAGACTCAATCAAGTCTAGTGGGGACCTGGGAGTTCTGGATGTCTAAGTAGGATACATAGGACACTGGCTACAATCTGAGTGATGCATTCACACTCTAGATGAACATTAATTCCTTGGGCTTTGTGGTGCACCAATGGTGAATCTACTCACCAACAATGCATTCGAGTATTGATCCACCAGGAGTTTATCAACCTTGTAGGCTCTCAAAAATGCATCATGTTGACGAACAGGAATAATGCCTTAATGGCCCCCAGAATTAGGAGATGCTTATACCCTAGGCTGTAAACTGAAGCTCGGGACTGTTTCATGTACACATTGTATAGAAAGACGTGGTGAAAACGCCAATTTTTTTCCATTTCCCATATTCGTATTAGTACTTGGTAGTTAATCATAACAAACCTTAGAAGACTAGCATTCAATACCATAAACCCATATGTATGGTACTTAGGCCACACCAAATTAAAAGATTGGTCTATGGATTTCCCGCACCTTTTTTTCAGAAATAAAAATTTTATTTTTATTTGAAAAATTATATGCCTATTGAACCTGCCCGCCTCATTTTCTGGGATTTTCATAATATATATTTTTTTTCAAGCAATAAGTATATGGTTCATCATTAAGATACAGGAACAGCAGACCCCTCATTGGATAGACATAACTATGCAGATTTTCATAATGCCAAGCACTGTTTCCCAAGCATGGCTATCACAGAAGGAACATATTGTACTGAAGCCTAAATCACTTATAGCAAAAAAAAAAAAAAAAAAAAAAAAAAAAAAAAAAACTGCCCTCGCCATATGTTAGATTTTTAGAATCCATAGACAATGATTATTTTCTAGAAAATAAAAATTTCGCCCTCCTGCACCATATTTTCAAAATGAAAATCCATAGACCAACTTTTTTATTTGGTGTGGCCTTATCCACATGCATGTTAATGTCTAATTCTATATCTATAATTAAAACCTACCTCAGGCCTTGGAGTTGAAGACAGTTGGATCTCTATGTAGCCTGTTTAAATTAAAGGTACAATACCGAACACATTAACACACATAGAGGAATAAACTTATCAAAATATACAAAACTCAATTAAAATCTTGCCAGAAGTGAGTGTTCTAGTCTGTATCAGTGTATGTGACTGGAAGGAGACAACGAAATTTGTTGTAAAAAAAAGTGAAGGCTGGGGAAAATCTAATAACAATTTTTTTAAGGGATGAATCTGAAGACATGGAGTGTACAGACACAGAAAATGGGAAGGCGATGTAGTACCGTTAAGCCTACCTATCTAATCTTAAACATTCAAAAGACAGGGATGCCACACACTGATCCCAAAAATTTCGGAAATCCTCCTGACTTTCTCAATTTACCATAGGAAATAGCTCTAGGAATGAAAATAAAAAATTCGGAATTCCTAAAAAGTTAGGAAGAGTGGCATCTCTGAAAGATAGACTAGCACATGGGCCACTCACATGTATGATAAAATCTACACAAGGCTCAGAAACATGTAGATCTACATGTATGCACTAACACAGTGGTGGTGAATCCAAAAATCCAGTCATAATCATATATACCGGTAGTCCCGAGTCGAGACTGGACTCTAGAAGTTAGAACCGTCCGGTATTACTAATAGACTGAACATGTATTGTGTATCACAAACAGGGCCAACCGGTAGGGTTTATCTGGCTTGATCTAAATTCTAATCTGTAGGCAATCAATCGATATTGATGTAAATGGTGATGAAGGGATGAGGGTGTTGGGTGAGGGGTGGTGGCTAGGGCACTGTGACTGGGACATTTCAGAGACAGAGTCAGAGTAGGCTAGTCAGAGTGGTCTACCTTGGCCTGAGGAGGACCGAGTGAGGGGGCGGGGGGGGGGGGGGGGTCATTCATAACAAAGCAAAGTTGGGCAAGAAAATCAAATGAGATGAGTATTGCGTCATTGAACACACAAACCTTACCAACTCAGATAACCCTTTAGATTCTTAACGCAGTATTACATAAACATCGATGCTATCAAGATGCTGAACCCCCAAACACGACCACTCTATCTCTGAGTCGGCCTGTCATTTCTCCCATTCCAATTTCAGTGGAGTGAGCCCGTGAGGGAGTAAACCACCGCAGTGGTGGTGCCAAAATCAACATAATTTTTAGTAAAAGTGGAGGGCATTAAATCATGATATGGCGGACAAAGAGAAAGCACATGACGAATGCCACTTACTTTGTCAGTCTTGACCCTTTGTAGTATCTGGGCACTCGATAAAGTATTCCATGCACTGCAAGTGAATACAGTTTGGAGTATTTTTGACAAGCGACTGGGGCCTGTCTGCATTCGCCGGAAGTTGAGCTGTACGCGTACTCCAACGAAGCAAATAATATCGAGCATGTCGTTGGACGATAAGATTCTTTAATACTCCTTTATTACACTACAATATCGCTTTGAAAAAATAAGCAGCCATTTCTTGTCATAAAAAAATATTGCATTATAGACTGTTTGGAGTTGATGACTTTGAAACTATTTTTCAAACTAATATTGACTTTGGTGGTCCCGCACTTCAGAGCATTAACAAAATGGCGGACGGTGCACAAGAACAACTTGTGGGGTACAAATCACAACTTCAACAGGTATTTTCACAGCAATTCTGACTCTATATACGTAGCCATAATAGTGCAAGCAAGAAGTGAACTATAAGGACTATTAAGATATAGTTTCTCTAAGTTATCTCAGTAGTATTCCCTGTTAATCATAAACGAAATGTTAGTTGTTACAACCCGTCACTCCCAAGCTCTGCCTCTGGCTCTGGACTGTCTCAGACTCAGTGTCTCAGTGTCTGGAGTAGGCCGAAATACCTGCCTGCCCACAGGCAGGATCCAAAGTACCCAGCTAACTGGGCCCTGATATGGTGTCACCACCCCAAATGCCTTGTGACCATCCGAAAAATCACAGGTCTTCCAACGTTGACCTGATATTAAATATACTTAAAATTATCACAGTGCTTAAGCCTTAGCAACCTACACCATATTTTAGCTTATGAAATGGAGAAAAAAAATAAGATAGGTCCACATAAACAAAGTCAGGCTAGATTTTGCGCAAACTGCCATGGTAACCAGGTAGTGATTTTTGCATGGTGAGGCCTGATTAGCGCATGAATACACATCAGGACCCCTTCACCCCATAAACTTCCACTGAATTTATGTTTTGAACAAAAAATATTCTGGGCCTATTGAAACACTCCTACTCATCATTCTTATACCAAATAACAATGGGTTTGGCCCCTCTTTCCCTTCCCTTGGGGCCAAATTCCTCAAAATAACTAAGTTCAGAAGGGACTATTTGGCCAGTAAACCCGGAAGTGGTCCGATTTAGGGTGGTGACACCATATGTTCATTCAGAGGCCCAGCAATTGATGTCCACTGGGTCTGCAGAGGGCTCAGCCTAGTCTTCCTGGGCCCCAGATATCACGTTACAAAAAGCAAAGGCTTGGCATATGATTTTACATTTCAAAACAATACACAACAAGTAGGTAGGTCCTAGAGTTGAGATATCAAACTTCAAAGACCAACCCCAGTTAAGACTAGGGACCCAATTTTCATTGGGGGCTTGGGAAACTACTCTGAAAGTTCCACCACCACAACACCAGTGCCACCGCTTACCATCGCTCCTTTAGCGATGGTTCCATCTAGATCCAAAGGTGTCTGTCGGTAGTCTATCTACTCTGCCAGATTGGCAGAGAGCCCAGTTCTCACAGAAGTACTTACTGTCAGGTCCAATGCTTCCACTGACACTTCCCTCAATGAATATCCAAAGATTCACAATACACAAAGCACTTGATATACTTGTGATAATTAATAATCCAGGTGATTTTCAAATCTGCCTCCCTAACTCCAAATCATTGTCGGCCATCTTGAAGCCAGGTGTAGCCACCTAGTGCCAAAAAGACTACACTATTCTTGGTTGGTTAGCCCTATGTTTCAAGAGCAGGTTAACACCAGGTAGCACCCCAGCATGTTGACAATGGAGGCCATTGAGGTACCTGGGTAGTGATATCTAAGCTCAAGATAAACATGTCAGATTTATTGGATATATCTCATGTTTCAGTTGATATAAGCTGATGTATATGAAAACTACATGTTTGTGAATAGGAGCGACAATTTCCAGGAACTGACAGTGAGTACATAGTTCAGACTAGCAATGTGTTTGTGCCACTATAGACTTGTATACATCGTAGATCCTGCCTGTGAGCAGGCAGGTATTTCGGCCTAGTCTGGAGTAGTTCCAATCGTAACTCTATCCTTTGCTAAGCTGAGTGAGGATAGAGTTACAACGACTGCCCATTCAAGATTCTCAGGCTTTTACCAAGTTTTAGAAGGTCGTTTCCCTCACCACCTTTTTCTAGGCCGAAATACCTGCCTGCTTACAGGCAGGATCCAACATGTATACAAGTCTATATAGTGGCACAAACACATGGCTATTCTGAACTAAGACTAAATACACCCTGTCAGTTCCTGGAAATTGTCCCTCCTATTCACAAACATGTAGTTTTCATATGCATCAGCTTATAATGACTGAAGCATGAGATATATCCAATATATCTGACATGTTTATCTTGAGCTTAGATACCACTACCTCAATGGCCTCCATTGTCAACATGCTTGGGGTGCTACCTGGTGTTATCTTCCTTTTGAAACAGAGGACTAACCAACCAAGAATAGTGTAGTCTCTTTGGCACTAGGTGGCTACATCTGGCTTCAAGATGGCCGACAATGTTTTGCAGCAAGGGAGGGAGATTTGAAAATCACCTGGATTATTAATTATCACAAGTATTTAAGTGCTTTATGTATTGTAAATCTTTGGATTTACACTGAGGGAAGTGTTGGTGAAAGCATTGTACCTGACAGTACGTACTTCTGTGAGAACTGGGCACTCTGCCAATCTGGCAGAGTAGATACACTACCAACAGACACCTTTGAATCCTGCCTGTAAGCAGGCAGGTATTTTGGCCTATGAATGACAATGCCCCACTTTTCTGAGAAAAATAACATGATACTAGTAGTCGATAGTCAGTACCTTTTACGGGTAAGAAAAACTGAATACCGTTACGTGAGCTATATTTGTTTTTTTTTTGTTTTTTTTTAAATTTAACTTCATGTTATTTGAGCCTTAACCTAAGGCTTAATGCCTAAAAATGGTTAAAATACTTCTACCCCGTATCTATTTCAGGTTGAGGCTGCTCTCACAGTTGATCCAGACAATGAAGACCTCAACAAGTTGAAAGGAGATCTCTTGGTATGTATACTAAGTCATTTTGAGTCGTAAAAGGATATAGCCTAGTTAACTTACCATTTAAATTCATTTCATTTTCCCTATATATGGAATGAGGCAGGTAAGTGCTTACAGCCCCAACACTTCTTAGTACTACACTTTAAATTCATTTGATTTTCTCTTGGAAATGGTTCTCTTTGGCTCAGTTACCTCCTGTTGTAAAAATAATTCGACAAAATCATTAACTGTGCTTCCCTAGTCTGACTTCATCTCATATAATCACATGCCTACCCTAAGATTTTACCAGAAACTTGTAGCTATGCTGAACTGGTTCTGTTTTGTCCAAGGAACATAGAAAATGTGAGTTAAAATATTCTGAATCCCGTGTTTCAGAATGTTACAGAACACCAAATTGAGAAAGCTATTTTCCTTGCATTGTGAATTATTATCCTGGATAAATTCAATCTTCCTGAACTGAGACAAGTGCTGAGTTCTTGTTAGTGAGTTTATACTTTATAAATCTCACTGGTAGATCTACATGAAACCTGGTTTCAAAAGTATTTACCAACATAACACCTGACCCCTAGGGCCTGGGACCACTAACAATTTAAATTGTCACAATCTAAGCACAAACAGATGCCTGATGAGTCCCCATAGGATGAAACTACTCCATAGTGTTGTCAAAGCTACTGAGACAACAATAGCACTGTAGTATCTTTTACCATAGTAACTGTTGTCACTGTCACCTAGTGACAGTAGCAGCTGTGGCTATTGCCACGCAATGGTGTTCTGAATGACATCACAGCCTTTAGGCCCAACTGTCCTTCTGAGTGGTAGCGTCGCGCTGAACGGTCGTCCTTCCTCCTTAGCCTGGTCAGAAGTTGAACAAGGTTTAGCTCTGATTGTTGAAGTCAATTGAAATGAGTAAAATCAAACTGCAGATATTTCTGATGCAATACTGAATGGTCTGTAACAGTAAAAATAAATGAAAATATATGAAAACTAAACAAATATTTCAAAACTGCCCTTATAGGAGGTGATTCAGCTAACAGAGGACCTCGTTAGCGTTCAGACGCTTACAGAACATCAGGATGAGACACCAGGAACCAGCGCTGCACCAGCTATGGCCGCTAGCTCCAGTACAGCAGCAACATCTGAGGCGTGGGTCGTCGGTGACCGCTGTATGAGTGTCTACAGCAAAGACGGACAGTAAGGGGCATTACCCCATATTTGTACTCTTAAGTGCCAGTTTAAAGGGTGCAAGGAAATTAACCTCAGGCTGTCAAGCGATTTCCATTTTTCCCCATATTTTGGCACAAGTTCCTATTATTCCTATTTTTCAAGTTGTCTTTTACTTTTTGGGCTTAACACCTCTAAGATTCCTATATTTGAATATTTGTAACATTTTTGTCATTTTTCATACATAAAGATGGTACTCTGAATGTTTTAAGACCAGCACAATAGGTTTAACTAAAGTGCCACACATAAAAAATTCTTAAGACATGGGAGAAAAAAAAAATGCCTTCCAAAAATACTTTTTAACATAGCCTTTCCTCTCTTTCTTCCTGATAGGTTCTACCCAGCAACAGTGGATGAGGTTCTACCTGACGGGTCGTGTACGGTGACGTTTGACGACTATGGCAACACAGAGGTTACAAAGGTAGGAGACCGGGCATCTCCAGGTGACCTCAACATTGTCAAGTCAGGGCCTAGTGTACTCCCTCAGGGCGGGGATAGATAGCACTTCATGGGATGGACTAGGGCATAAGCAACTACCATGTTAAGTGGCTTTTAGAGACAAGAAATCTGGTCACGAAAGTTCTAAAATTGTCTGGTGAATATGACCATGTCAATTAATTGTGCTAGATAATTCTGAAATGAGAAAAGGGATTAACGCGATTAAGTTTGCTGGTATGTCAATTGTGGAAATGTTTGCCTAAAAGTTTCGAATCTATGTTTTAAATGGAAAATGGTTCAGACTTATCTAGCATTGTATGCTGCATATTTCAACATTGTATCTTACTGTAGTTTTCTCTAGGAATTTTTAATAATGAAGGGGAAAAAATGTTTAAAAGATATTTATCAATTACTAGGGATGCATGGACCTATCCCAGCTTCTTTGGAAAATGTTAAAGACTTATTTACCTTATTCAAATGATTGTCAAATTTCTTTATGCGGTGTTAAAAGCCTCCCAATAAAGTGAGATGCAACGTTTCAAGCATACACCAAATACAAAAGATGTCCCACCAGACGATGAGCTCTCTATAGTTAAGCTATTTTGTGGATACTATGTTAACTATTGTACCAAATGGAAGCCAAGCAAGAAAGAGGGAGTACTAGAGTAGGTCACTATATGCGGGAACAGAGTAAAGGCTCTATGGTCTTGTTTTCAGGCATATGTTGTTGAGATGCTGCCGTGGCGACTGAAGAATATCGTCACGTGAAAGTCGCTCCGGTCAACCACACCTCACACGCTTATTGTAAAAAATATACCCAAAACTTTACAGTTCTCAGTGGGTGTGATGAATACGCTCGCCCCATCATCAAACTAGATGTATGTCTCTTTGCACTTAGAAATACACCAACCTTTCCTCTATATAGATCATTAGTGTAGACTAAATGGATTGGGGGGAGGAAGGGATAAGGGGGGGGTGAGTGTCGTGTTTCTAAAGGTCTTCATAGTTTACAGGTTATATGGAGGGTAAATTTCTAGATGGGTTGATGCAGTATTTAACGATTTAAAGGTGTGTGTTTTCAGATATTCCCTACAATATCGAACAATAAGAAGAACATTAAACCTTCAGCCCAAAATTCTGAAGCACATCTTGGGAGTTGGAAGTGGGATAGACATTCATCAATGGCATTATATTAAATTTAATACCAACAGTTGTTTTAGAAAAAAAAAAAAAGATGGATGACAATTTAATGAGTGCATTATAACTAAAGCGAAAGTGATAGAAGTCAACAAACCTCCAAATAGATATAGTAGAACATGTTGTAAGTGACACTTTTTGCTCATTACCTCATCTTGACTGCGGTGAGCTTAGTTCAAGTCTGGAAAGGTCTGTGTTTTTAGGGCGTGCCATGGGCTCCACTCTGAGTGACTAAAGCTAGCGTGAACGAGACACTGGCACCACCTATGGTAAGACGTTCGCGCCCACTTGCGTCTACAAAAACAAGCGAATCCAGAGTTGACTCCCATTCATTGAGAATATAACTGTTGAGTGGGTTATGCAGTGAGAAAATGATTCAACATGATAATTTGTTTCCATTATGGGATGAAGTATCAGGGTGTAGCTCCACCTAGATATCTTCTATCTCAACAACAACTCATCAAATGCTGCTGAATTCCATTATCTCGTCACAAAATATCCATATATATTTACTAAAATTTTCACATTGAAATATTGCACATTGGTTATAATAACTAGATAGTAAGTGCCACTTTCTCAAAAGAAATGTAGGGCTTTAAGTACATTACTATCGGAAAATACTAACGTTTTTTTCTGTTTGTTGCAATGCTTATACATAAATGAGTAAAAAACAATGAGCCTTTTGCGCATGAAAAAGGCATACTTTTGTCTTTCCATCTGCTATTCCTAATTGTCAACTCCAAAATTTTACAGCTGTCGCTTCTAAAGCCGCTGGAGACTGACTACCCTGTGACTACGAAAAAGGATGGAACCGGGCGCAATGTTCCAATGACAAAGTAAGTTTTGACTAATAAACGGCCAATTAAAAAGATATCTTGAATAATTTACTGGATGAAAATGCTTTAATAACAGCGAGTGATGAGATTTCTCAAGACGATGAAATTCATTTTACAAGTCCCTGAAATATCCTTTTTTTTTTTATAACACCAAGAATTCTAAAAATGGGTATCAAACATTTTGCAGAAAAGACATCCTCCTAGCACAGAGGGAATACAAGCGTAAGAAGAGTCAGAAGAAGGCACAGCGACAACAGGCACTAGAGCAAGAGCGGGAAACAGAAAAATCAAAGTGGCTAGAATTTAACTCCAAGGTATGGATATTTATGAATCACTAGACATGTACAGCACACGTTGTCCCTCAGGAAAATGGATTATTCCATTTCTAAGGTCTTCTTGTGGATCATATCTGTCCCCTTTGTGTAGTCACACTGGTGTACATATGCCCATGTATTGTCATTCATCCATCAGTTGATGTCCTCTGTAGCTTTCTCGCAATCAATTTTTTTTTTCAGAACTGGATTCATTTGATAATTGGCAAATATTGGGCAAGTCTACTTTTTGTCTAAAAGTCGCAATGTAGTTCTGTAAGTATTTGGACCCAACTAACATGGCTGAGATGGACCTCAAACTCTTTGCTAATTGATTTCATTCAATATCTTCAGACATTCTCCAAGACCAACAAAGGCAAGGTAAAGCGGAGTATATTTGCCACACCAGATGCAGTCAACGGACGTGTCGGAGTGGGAACCTGTGGTGTTGGCGGAAAACCTATGACAGAGTACACACATCAAGAAAAATGGACGAAGAAATAGCCACCGTTCTGCGCCGCAAAGGCCTCCTTGTTGTACATAGATATACGTCATGTTTACTGTGGAAGAACCCCATTCTATCATCTTACAGAATTATGTGATTCACTTTCTTTCTTGTCCAAATTAAGGAATATATGTATGGCTTCATTAACGAACATGTCTTTTTTGTTAAAATTGGATTTTTCTTTAGAAAAAAAAAAAACGTGGAAAAATGTGAAATTTTACATTTACTTCCCACAGAAAGGAAGTTTTTATGCTATGAGTGAAAGGCTAAATATGAGATTTTATATAAGTATTGATTTCCATAACAATATTTTTCTTCTTTGCCCCTGTGACATCATAGCCTTTGAACGACTGGTGTCGTATAGTTGTGAAGGATATTTACTGCAGAAAAATGATCAGTCATGTCAATTCTTTTTATCATCTCAGAACAGTTTTATCAACAGAAATAGAATAAATTATGATAGAAATGCATGGGTATATACTTAGAGCCACTCACTCCTAAAAGCTGTTGAGTTCATACAATTTGGCAATTTTTAAAGTTAAGCAAGATCTCTAGATTGATTTTGTAGTTTTTTTCCACAGCATATGTATTTAATTCCAACTGCCCTTTGTATATTATTGATATCGCTGTATTTGATGCTGTAAATTAGAAGATGTGAGTATGGACAAGCTAGTCCTCACTTATTTTATTCTTTCACGTTGATTCCAACGAAGTATTTGTGTAATAAATATAACATTTTTCATTGTGTCTTTGTTATTTTTATATTAGGCATTTATCAATAAACAAGAACGCGTTCAAAGTTTAAAACAGTAGGGCTAAACATAATGTCTTGGAGAGACAAAGCCGAGGCAAAGGTACAGAGCCTAGGCTTTAGTTTTTCATGTATACATTGGGCCAGGTCACCAAGGTCAGTTGGGCCACGTGGGTCATTGGAGTCAGTTGGGTCATTGGGATCAGGTGGGTCACGTGGCAGTTTGGTCATGTGGACCAGTGTGGTCAGTTGGGATATGTGGGTCATTTAATTTTAGGTCATGTGGGACAGTTGGTTCACATGGTCACAGTCCATCCATCCATCCACCCCAGGTCACACTTCCTAGTCGCACACTTCACATCCTTCCAACTACCAGGTGTTTATGGGAAAGATCACTAGGACTATGCATTTCTCCATAGCAAAAAGACCCCCAATATTTACCATGTCACAGCCATCAAAGTACATCTTAAATATAATTTCTATCACATGGATAGCTTTGTCCTACTTTTTATCTCACTATATGACTAATTTTTGGGAGTTCAGTTGTACAGGAAATTTGGATAAATGACAGGTTTTGATGGTCTATGTGAAACCTTGGGTTCTCATTATCTGCAAAGCATACCCCATGAAATGTATTTTTCATCATTTATCAACAAATTTTCATTTAAAGAGAAATTTTACTTATGGGGTCTTTGAAAGGTGTGGTAAGGCATATGCTGTGTAATGGAATAGCTCTTTGGGTGATGCATGTGATCTGCTAGGGACTAAAATAGCAATTGAAACTTGGTGATCATAAGAAACTTGGCCAAGGGCTAGTAGCTAAGAGGTCAGAAAGGTAGGGTCATAGGTCCTTGCCTCGTTTAACAATTAAAAAAAAAACTATGTAGGAAAGACAGCCACTGGTGTACACCGCCCTCTTATGCGTCAGTTCTAAATGACCCAAGAATCCTCGCACTCAAAACTGTATAAGGCCCTCAGGAATGTCTAAAGCAACATGTCTTTGTTGGGGGGGGGGGGGGCAATGCTGGTTTGGCAGGGGGTCGTTGACAATTTTAAGCACAGCAACTGAATTTTTAGTCTAGGGGCATGCCCCAAACGAAAAAAATATACATTTCTCCTGCAATTGTGGTCAGTAAATGGCCAATTCCACGATATAGGTGTATACTGGTTTCAAAGTTTTAGGGAACAAAACAGTCTGGCCCTGAGTTCAGGGTAAGCTGTTTATGTAAAAGGGTGGGTATATAGGTCTCAGCGTCACACAAATCGGGGGCTTAGGGTCATCCTCAATTGAGGGTGAAGCTTATAATATATGTAAGGTACGGTACTTACTGCGAGTGGTCCGACCCCATGTGGCGCAATATACCACAAGTTGTTGTTTTTTTGTTGTTTTTTTTTGGGGGGGGGGGGCTTGTGTGTGGGAACTAGCTTACACAGTGTATCCTTGCAAACTGAGATTCTAATGATTGTTTAAAAATTAAAATGCACAACACGTTCCATTTAACGCTATTGTAATAGTTTATTCATAAATCGTTATTTCAGCCACTTGTTAAGAAGCACTCACTCTAAGTTAGACTAATCAATACAAAAAAAACAGAAAAGGCTAGACGGGCATGGAATGTAAGCACAAAAATTAGTAAAAAAAAGAAAAATGTCTCAAATACCGGCCACTGAGAATAACGACCAACAAAATAATGTAATTATATATTGAGGTTTTTTAACAAAAGAAAGTTATAATGCAATGTATTTAGGAATGTTTAGAGGACTTTGTTGCTGATGTCTATATAATGAATTTGACTGAAAGGATTATTACACACAGGTACAACCAACACTCACAACGCTGGACATGAATAAATGAAAAATGATCAAGACAGAACTGTAGTACCGGTACATGTTATTCGAATTTTACCAAATAAGATATCTCTTACATTTCAATTCCCATTCGTTGCATTACCAACTTGAAATCTTAGGTTCATTTCAAAGTGGAATTAAATAGGAAAGCTACACTAACATTAATTGTTTTAGGCCAATTGATACTGATATAACGTCAACTTCGGTTATCATTAGAAATATATTTTTGTTCATGTCAACACTTGTGTGTTAATAGCATTTGTTATTCAAAGTAACCTTATCATGGACACAGAAGACCAACATAGAACATTACTATGGCATTCACTCACGTATATTCTATCCCTGTGGGGATTTATTTAACACACGTCTATATAAAAATCATACAAATTCCGTCAAAACTATGGCCAATGCATTATTCTGGACGATATCTTTTTATCCTCCAATATTAATCGTGCATATGCACACAAGTGAATTCATGAAAATCTTTTAAATGTAAAAAGAAATATATTAACAATCACTTGGCGATTACAATTAACACTGTCAGCCACTTTTTCAGAAAACCATTCTCTGCAAATTGGCAGTACAAAGTTACAGATTCGTTGGGCTAGATTTTTAGAAATGATTGGGTAAAGGTCTCTCTTATGAACTGTATTTAGTAAATAAAGAAAACTGATAAGGGTCCTCTCGATAATCCATTTTGATATATGTGCATCAAACAAAATCCTATGCACATACTCTTCTAAGGATACAACTCTTGGTGTCATGGAATACAAGTTCTCTTCACTCCATACTTCTATATGTAAAATATATAATGTGTATTCATATGTCATGTTGCTAAGTTTTAAAGTCATGTAATAAAACATATTTAGTCATGGCATACTTTAAAGCAAATAGAGGCCGCTACATGGCGTAGCAAAAGTTTATAAAATGAAATAATGTCATGATAACGAACACGATTAAATCTATCTTAAAGAGATATGCAGGTAGCTATTGTACTTGAAGCGATGATGAGCAAAGACGCAATACATGTAATTACAGTTACTTGTACCATGGTAGCCTATACACATGGTGAGCGAGCATAAAGATTGAATACTGACTCTGAACCTCATAATGTGATGGGCATGCATACGCATTCACTTGGACAGATAAATATACTCCTATGTTAAAGCATAGTGATAGTACCAATGTGAATTGTCACCATTTGATTTTATTCTACACCACCTGGGCTATTATACGTCCACTAAATTTATAAGATATAAAATAATTCATTCCTACACCACATAATCTCTCTCACACAGAATATCCCCTTTGCAGTCATTGTGACACGTTATGTAAACTTCCTATGAAAATACCGTAATCTCCCGTGTAGAAGACGCGTTGCACGTATAAGACGCACCCCAAACCCAGCAAAGGCATTTTCGCATACAAGACGCACATTTTAAGGCTGAAATTTGTAAGATTAGTACATTTCTATAGTAAAATTACCCCTCGTATAAGACGCACCCCCAATTTCAGTAGATCCTATAAGACGCCCCAGCATTTTGTTTGGCGTAGAGGATGCGTCTTATACGCGGGAGATTACGGTAATTACATTGATTTTGTGACTCAATTAATTTGCTCCAAGACTAAAGATATATTCATATCTTGAGGACTAGTGCCCTATAAAGTCAAAACCTCAGGTAGACTAACAGCGACTCTAGTAAACGCCATAGGCTACCATCTATGTCAGTCGACATCATTATACCTTATAATTATTTAGGAATTCCAATTTGACCTGTCCTCAACAAAACCCAAGTTCCCCAGAGGATGTAGCCAATACATGTTAAGTTATTTCAGGTCAATGTGCAAAAGATTATATACCTAAGGTCTACCCCTGTAAAACTACCTAAGCATAGAAAAATAAATCCCCCCCCCCCTTCTTGCGCACAATGTATAAAATCTCAATCTACATCTCTTACAAACCAGTGCAATTAATAAACATTACGGCAGTCCTGCTTTCTATAACTAGCATAGAAAACCTCTGGAAGAATGCAAGACCTCAATAATGCTTAGAACTACCTATATCTTGAATTATTGATACAAAATTTTCTCCTTCATGTCCTGCACCATATTATCTGATACATGTATAAGTAGCCAGCAAGTAATACTGCGATTGTTGTAATATGTATAAATTTGACAACTTTTGGTACAACTATTAACCAGTGTTTTTAAATACAGCAGCAAAGCGGGGGTGAGTGTACCAAATATGATAGAACCCCTTCATCACAACCTTCAATCATAATGAAAGGAGACTGAAAAACTTGATAAACCAGACAAAATTAAGTCGCAAAGCTTGGCAAGATATTTTCAAAATGAAAGCTTCTTTTTCCCTCCAAAACATGCATGGATCAGAAATCAGAAAAATGAAAATACATGTGTATACTGCAGCTGGGATAATTCTGAATTCCATGACAGTGTGATAAACCAGTGAATGCCACATACTTTGTAGGGTAGGATATGTGCGATGGACATTTGATTGTGAAGACATGAATGGGACATCTATATCTTACATGTATGGAAGCTAATATATACATATTACATATAGGTGGGAATGTCCTTGTTAACAACATGTCGATTTTGTTGAGCTTCGCGGGTCTAATTGGTCATTGCCTAAGGTTAGTTTCTGCCCGTCCGCCCGTTCCTCTGTATAGCCCATCGTGCGGTCATTATCCAGAATCTGTAAAGTAGATCATTGCATATCATATATATTGTCGTAGCGGCAGAATATAGAGAGGGTCACAAGGATCCCCCCAAACTAGTGCTTCTTGTCTCATGCTATCTGTTTCTCTATCTAATACGTTTTGGAATTATTCAGAGGCTGAGAAAATCGAAGGTGAAATGTGGTATATAGATGGAGGAACTAGAACACTATTAAAGCCCAGTAGGGGCTATTAGGCGAGCTACCATGAACAAGAAAGCGTTCAAAGATTAAAACATTAGAGCTGAGAGTATGTCTTGGAGAGACAGAAAGAAAACGAGGGAAGGGTATAGATCCTAGGCTTGTTTTTTTCCCTCATGTATACAATGGGCGCAGTCCTATGTCCCCCTTGCTGATCAGTGTACTTCCCATGCCAGATGCGAGCCCAACCCATGCCATCATGCCATCCATCCATCCAATGTCTACCTCCCACCCCATGTCCCAATGTCTACCTCCCATCCCATGTCACACTTCCTGGTCACACACTTCGAATCCTTCCATCTGCCAGGTGTTTATGGGAAAGATGAGAAGGACTTTGAGCTTTCCCACAGTGCTATTTCTCTTAAAGGAACTGCTGATACTTGTGATTGATGTGTGAGCCTGCTACAGTATGTGTCTGTATGGGGCCTAATGCATAGTCTATGAGAGAATGTTTGAATTAAACCTATCAATAAACAAAATTGGAAGGCCTTCAAAATCAACTATATTGAAATATATTTTCCCAGATAACCACACCATGCACTGCCCACATACCTACTCTATGCCCTCCTCTTCTCATAAATCCGAATTCTGTTTATAAGTGGGGTTAAAGACAGTTTGATTACCCTTTTATATAGGGTAAAAAGATCCTTAAACCTTATGCATTTCTCCATAGGAAAAAACCCAACAGTTTTTAGCATGTCACAGCCATCAAACTTTCAAAGTACACCTTAGGCCACACCAAAAAAATAAGTTGTTCTACGGATTTTCATTTTGAAAAAAATGGTGCGAGTGAGCGATTTCTTTTTTTTTTTTTTTAAAGAATTTTTTGGCGTCCAATGGATTCCTTGCTAGAAAACAGGCGAGCGAAAAAATTTTATTTTAAAAAAAAATTGCCAAACATCACAAAGAGAAAACTTGTAGAAAGTGAAGCGAGCGAAATCCGTAGAAAAAATTTTTTTCAAAGAAAAAAAAAATTGTATTTCCGGAAATATGGAGAGGGAAATCTGTAGACAAACTTATTTTTTTGGTGTGGCCTTAAATGTAAATTCTATTACATGGATAGCTTTGTCCTACTTTTTGTCTCACTATATGACTAATTTTTGGGAGTTCAGTTGTAACGGAAATAGGGCTAAATGACAGGTTTTGATGGTCTATGTGAAATCTTGCAATCTCAATATTAGCAAAGCATGCCCCATGAAATGTTTTTTTCATCATTTTTCAAAAGATTTTCAGGTAAATAGAAATATGACTCATGAGGTCTTTGAAGGGTGTGATAGGGCATATGCTGTGTAGTGGAATACTTTTTTGGTGGTGCATATAATCTGCTAGAGGCCAAAATAGCAATTGAAACTTGGTAATCATAAGAAACTCGGGCCAGGGCTAGTAGATAGGAGGTCAGAAAGGTTGTGCCACAGGCCCTTCCCTCGTTTAAAAATCGCAAAGATGCACCCCAACTGCGCCTTAAAGGTCAGCAAAAATTGGGATTGCCCCATATCGGCAAGGATTTTAGGATAGAATAATACTAAAATGATCAAAATTTTAGTCCAGGTGCACCTCATAGGATGGTCCTAATGGGAGTGTACCTTATACGCGAGATGTGTCTAAATGGTGAGGTATTACTAGGAGAGAAGGGGGATAAGAGAAGAGTATTAGATGGTGGGGGGGGGATTTATAAGGATTAGGACACTAGGAGATTAACCCAGTGATGGATATTACTGAGATAAAGGGGACCCTAAGAGAAAAGACAAATATAGGTGAAACTGTAAGAGATGTGTTTGATATTACCTTAGAAACAAGACAGCGAGCGGCCTCATCTATGTTAACATTTTCCTTGGCTGATGTCTCGAACCACGATGTGAATCCCTTGTCACGGCAGTACTCGTCCATCTGAGATTTGTTGTTAACCAGACCCTCCTTGGCTTGATCACACTGTGAGAGAAAATGAGCAGACCGCTGTAAATATCAAGTACACAAATCAGGACTGAAAATGAGGATAAAAAAATATATATAATGCAGCAATTAAAATTGCTGATAACCCGAAAAGTGAAAAGCCTGTGATTGGCTCCCATGAGTTGTGCACTCATCCTGTTGCATCAGCACTCCCTTTGACTGTCACACCGCCCTTTACAGGGGACGCCATGGAGTCAAGCACTCCCTAACCCAGGTTATTCGCACCACCAAGCCACTATTCGCATAACTCGCGCCAAAACTGCGCTATTCGCACATTGCCAAAAAAGGCGGGAAAGTTGATACATGGATCAACATCATATACCTTCACCATTGGAGGCAAAAAGCGTCTTATGGCTGCCAACTAACTGAGTGTACAGGTACAATATTGACAATTTCTCAAAATTTACAAAACTTGGTAATGAAATACCTTTTCCTGCAAGACCCCAACATCTCCTCCTTTAATGACACTACAAATTCATTAAGTAATTCTGCCTCTTAAATATAAAATTTCCATCTTTTTTAAAACCTATTCGCACCACCAAAATGACAAAGTGCGGGGCCCCAGGGTGTCTCCTTATAACTCGCTTTTCGAGTTAATGAAAATAAAGATATCGTAGCCTACTTCCTCGTCTATAAAACACACCTCAGTTTATAGGGCAATACATGTGGATGTTATCAATTGTGCGTCTCTCCTAACATGGGGTTTATTCTAGACATATAGGTGATGATTATGTTGATTTTTTTAAGCCCCCCCCCTCATGTGGAAAGATTGGCCCCAAATGTTCTGGTGGTACCGAACTGGAGAATATACAGGTACTCGCTCTGAACTTCAATCAAAATGTTTAAGGTTAGGGCTATTTCACAGCCCTAAGATGTTATTGGTTTCTATGTTCAAAGGGCTATGAAATTACATGTACATGCAAAAGTGGTATGCTACATTCAAATATAATACAACACTTCACATCCTGCATCATAGCTACAGTTATACATGTAGGTGGCCCTGAAGGGGTTAATGGTCACAGGTAAACAGTACAACCCACTAAACCCCTTGTGCAGCAAGCTGGAACCTCTCCTTCTTCCAATAAGCCAATGACATAATTACTACCTAATTAAGAGGATTATATCTGGTGCATCCAGATGTGTGAGCATGTACATGGCTATTTCTCTTAAGGCTAAACTCACCTTGAGAAAATCTGTGCATTTTACTTTTTCATCCCAATACATGTATAACTTCCATCTAACAAAGGAGTTTTGTCATTATAATGACTAATGACTTTACCACATCCTGATATTCTAAAATCCTCTTGTAACATGACAAATACCTCTTTCAGATTTGAAATATTAAACTGGGTTTTGTCCTTAAAACTTTTAACGAAGCTACCTCAACCCCTAGATCCAGGTACCTTAGACTTGTCCAAGCTACTTGTCTCAGTCTAAACCTATGTGAACACTAAGGACTTTTATGTGGGCAAGTCTACCCATTTGGCCACATTCCATTGCATCGACTGCCCTTACGTGACTATGTTATTGGCTAGCCAATAACATAATAACTAAATAAAAATTGGGACAGTCTCTACATAATGAGGTCCTGTCTACAAGTGTTCCTACCTACACGCTAAAATGTCCCTTTTCTTATCCGAGATAACTTTCAAGAAGGTAGAGACCCTTATTAACTGGGCAAATTCCCTTTCTTAGCAATTGACTCCACTTTGGTCTCAAAAAGAGAAAGCCAGAATAACTAAGCCGGCTCGGAGATAATGAAGAATTCAGAGGGTTGTGGGAAAGCGGGAGGGCCATGAATCTACCTTTACACATGGTAGGAGGGACATGTGTTTGTGTGTGAGGGTTTGGTGGTGTAAGGAGGGAAGCACTGACCTGATAACGTATCACCCCTTCCCTTATACCATATGTGGCTGTCACCATACTAGGCACTGTACCCGGCAGGTGGTGCTTCCCTCATGACACAATATTGGAAAACTCCATGCATGAAGTCACTGCTTATACCCCAATGTGGCTTAGCGTAGAACCTCATGTATATGGTGCACCTTGCATAAAACACCCATCCTGAGTTGAAGAAAATCCTATAAGGCGCACATGGGGCTAGATTTGGATCATCTTGTACTAAAAATGTAAATTTACCCCGCCTATATGGCATACCCCATCTTCTGGGAGGTTCCATCTCTCTAAGCCTCAGATTCGCGTATGAGGATCCAAGGAACTATGGTATATATTGTCTTTCTGAATGAACGGTGTAGCTTGTACGAGGGCTTTTTAGGTACTACTGTATGATATAGTAGTTAGGTATACTATAGTAGCATCTCCTTATGGCTCATGTATATAAGACAATGTTTCATAAATCACTATGACCTTTCAGGTCCATACTTAATATTTATCTTCTTACTTAACAGACTAAAATCTTCAAGACGATACCTTGTTGGCTAATAGTACACAGGGTACAGGGCTCCCGTCTGGAAGTTGAACCTTACTGTCGAGATCATTTTTCCATTTTTGTACTGCTTCGAATGTTGAAGCCCGCGTAACATCAAACACGATAAAGCACCCAACAGCCTCCTTGTAGTATACACGCGTCATATTTCCAAACCGCTCCTGACCTGTAAAAATAGGGGTACATTAAAACTTTTAATTGCAGTTATGAATTCATCAAGTACGGGTAGTTACTACCGTTATCCCTCGCCTATAGGACGCATCCCGCATATAAGGGGCCATGCACATATGACATCATCAATTTTCAGCCATTTTTCAAGACCCCCGCCCCCCTTGTCATCATTTTGTCATTGATTCCATCATACCCCCCTACATATTATGTCATTAACCTCTTGACCCCCCACCCCAAAAAAAAACAAAACAATAAATTGTCACACTGGATGGGTCAAAACTGAATATGGGCAATTCAAATACTCATAGCGAGTGGTTCAGAGCGGAGACCGGAGGTACCTTTTCTAGCCCTGTCAAAAACTAAATACTCATAGCGACGTATCATTCTACATGCATATCTGATTTTTATATTTCGTTTTGTTTATTTCTTTTGGGGGTGTTATTTTGCAAAATCAGTTCTTAATGGGGGGGGGGTCGTTATATATTGAAACCTCTATCTACATGTTAATCATCGTCACATAAATTTCACCAGTATATATATATATATATATATATATATATATATATATATATATATATATATATATATATATATATATCAAACATATAATATATATATATAGGCTGCACCCTAGTTACTTTTACTGATAGCAGGGGGTGTACCCTACACTCATTATATATAGGGCATTAGCACATTAGGCTATGGGGGCCGCCATTAGACCCCGACTGCACTATGACTAACACCTTCAGCCCCCGTCTCCGCAGTAAATGCCAGGGATGCTTCCCATTGGTCAATAATACAATAGCCATGTGCCGTATACACACTGCGTCCTATGTGTGGGGAGACCAGCATACACCGCACTACTTATATCATCTACAACTTAAGACTCTGTACAATATGCTGGAATAAATGTCTATATAAGTGATAATCATAGACTATCAAGATATGACAGTGTGATAATTTTTGTTGTAGTGGTGGGGATTGGAAAAAAATATGCCGATCTGCCAAAATCCATAAAGCCCCCCCCCCCTCCAGCTGGCAATAAATGACTCAGCCCTTAATTGCATTGATACCTGCTACTGGTTTTGGATCAGAGGGGATAAAGGCAGGAGGGTGTCCCACCTGGATACTAATGATGCAGGTGGGTGGGGGGACTAGGTAGGAGGCCCCCTCATATAATGATAGGATTCCAGATAAGCCTTAATTTGCTCCCTGCAAACTGGCACACTTGTCCCCCCCCCCCCAAAAAAAAAAAAAAAAAAAAAGATAGGAAAAAGAATATTGGTTCCCTGACCCTTTGTTATATGGGGGGCGACTGATTCCCAGTCCTTGAAATCGTAGGAAGCAAATTAGTTCAAGATGTGGGACTTTCAAGCAAAAAAAAACAAAACAACATGTCATCAACCCTCAGACAATTCTATTTTTTTAATCTGTCAAAAGCTTAACATCGCCGCACACCCTAGCGATGACGTCATATGTGCATGGCCCCCAATGTGCACCCTGAGTTGAAATAAAAGCTATAAAGTGCACCTAGGACCTGGATTTTGAAGATTCTAATAGTACCGTTCTATAGTAAAAGTAACACCCATAGGACGCACCCTGCGTTTAGGATAATTCTATAAGGCACAGGAGGCCTCAGGTTCGGATTTAAGACTTATTACATGAATACACGGGAGATTATGGTAGACTTAATTATGCCAGTACATTTGGAGATCTTTGTGTCAATAAAACCAAAATAGGAAGGTCTTAACTATGTGTACTGGGCTTCCACACAGTTTTCTTACTGTCCCTTTGTCTATTGAAGGACTTGCATACATATTCCATGGCCAATAGGAAGTTTGTCTATGATGAGTGTCCATCCATGGCTATGGGCCACTCTTCCTGTGCTAGACAGACTCTCTGTAGGTTCACCTTTATTTTCTATGATAAAACTTACCGTAAAACCTAACCTATAAGCCGTTTTTTTTGCCGAAATTTTCCCTTAAACTCTGAATCGGCTTATGGGTGAGGTTTTGATATAATAGAATAAAGAGGACATCAATTTTTAGTCATTTTCCTAGGGGCCGAATTTTTTGTCTCAAAGTCAGATTCGGTGAGGTAGGCTTATAGGTGAGTTTTTACGGTATATGCTGGCCCAAGCCAAGGTTTGGACCTTAGATCTCCATTCCATTAGGCCCCACCCACAGTTTCCCTGATACAATGTTAGCATGTGAAGAGGTAGCAATGGGAAATCTGCCAATGATACCTTGTCCTGAAGCACTACATCACCTCAGGAAGTCTGAATGGATATGGATGGTGGCCAGTGGTCAGCATGAAAGACATAAATTCAAAGTGACAAAATAACTTTTTGAATATCTGCCAGAGCTGGGGTGACCCATTCCTCTAGGCTAGTAGTTTTAGAAGTATAATTGAGTGTAGGATATCTATCATTTTGTTACCGGGTCTATAACCAGAGAGACAAGGCAGAGTCTATTTAACAGGGGCGGATTCAGAAGGGGTGGTCTAGGGGGGGGAGGGGGCGCTCATCCAAGAAAATTTGGTCGGGTCCAGCCAGGGTTCAGCCCCACATTTCCTATACCGTAAACTCCCGCATATAAGACGCATCCTCTAGGCCAAACAAAATGCTGGGGCGTCTTATAGCTTTCTCTCAAGTGGGGGTACGTCTTATACGAGGGGTAATTTTACTATAGAAATGTACTAATCTTACAAATTTCAGCCTTAAAATGTGCGTCTTATACGCGAAAATGCATGTGCTAAGTTTGGGGTGCGTCTTATACGCGCAGCGCGTCTTCTACGCGGGTGATTACGGTAGTTATGAATTTAACAAAGACCCATTTTCTGGGGGTCTAGGGGGGGGGGCTAGGTCACCCCTTGGATCCGCCACTGAGAGATATGGAGCTCAGGGGATTAACTACTGTATATACATATGTAGATGTAAAGCGTTCTGGCGGGGTATATTTCGTTAAAGTGAAATAATTCCCTTCATTGACTGCTGAATTCTTAGGGGTCAACTGACATCCAGAATAGTGGCTATTATCACTACTCATCTCCTCAGTTCTAACTTCAGTTATGTCTGTGCCCAATGGTCTAGATAGACGGCAAAGAAATAACAGAGCTAACAGAGGCAAGGGACAAGCTATATACATGTATATAGAGTGGAGTGAATGTACTATCTTTAGATCCAGCTCCATTGAGAAAGCTGTCCTCGCGGGGCATGAGACTCTCAATGATACTTGACACACTTCCAGCTATCAAGACTCACTACATTCTTGTAAATATAGTTGGTTTCTTTTTTTTAATAAAGGTATAAAATACCCTGAACAAGGCATACGGAATTGTATCATTATGGCTACTGGGCAAACTCCATCCTAATGTACATCATGGGACTTCAACTCTTTAGCAGTGCCAACTAGTCTGTATAGCATTCTCACTACTGTATTGGCGTATCACGAGGATAAGCATAGCCATAAAAAATGATATAATTTTTGGTATTAGATTTACAAGTTAAGTATGAGAGCACCTACCTGCTATGTCCCATAATTGTAGTCGTATCAACGTGTCTACGTCCCAATTAATGACTTTTAGTGCAAAGTCTACACCTATCTGAATGACGGGTTAAGGGACTGGTACAGGTAAGTTTCCACCATGGTAGTTGTATTTAATACTGGTATTTTTTCACATATGATATATCTCTGTTAGGAAGGGAGTTTGTGAGATAAGATAGCCTCTGTTGAGTTAGACATGCTATGTCCGCGCATATAGGTATAAGATGCACGCAGTAGGGGACAGAAAAGCAGAGATATAGACCGTATGAAAAGCCCCATGATTTAGGAACATGACAGGACTAGTCTAGGTATTCCAGCCTCATATAAAAGCATGGCAATATGTACCCCATGTATTAATATAGGGAATTGGATGGCAAAGGATAATATACCACATATGCAATACAGGGAATTGGATGGTAAAGGATACTACTAGTATATCACATATGTAATATAGGGAATTGGATGACAAAGGATACAGTTGCTCTGTAGTGTTGTGAGAAGAACTGATGAACATAACGCTTGATGATACTCGTCTTGCCTGTTCCAAGCTCGCCAATAACTAGCACCTTGTACAAATGTTCTCTCCGGTCCACCGCTGTCGCCTAGAAGAACAGAGATAAGAGATATTATGATTTATTTTCTTGTCAATCATATCTTCTTTTAGAATGTTAAGTGGGATAACCCGATTACACGTTTATTACCTAACAGTGAGTAAGCACCATCTAACATCTGAAAGAGAGAAACACATGTATCAGGAGTACGTCTTTGTGTACAGAGATGTCAGTTCGATATTTGGCGAAACTCTGAAAATTATTTTGGGGCACTTCAAAAGGAGGGTTATACCCTAATCAGAGTGACAAATACCTTCAAAATTAATCACTTAGGGTTGGGTGTGACTTTAAGAAATATCAGAATTACAAAATATTCATTTAAAAAAAAAAATCTTATTATTTCTGTAGTAAAATATCACCTCTGAACCTCTGAAATCAGAGAAAATCTGAAACTCTGACATCTCTGTGTGTACGCATTGCTATATTGTATCCAGCTTCCAGACAGCTTCCAGGCTATATGCTTTGGGGTATATATACCACCTGAGACAGAGTGTATAGAATTATTGTTATCTCTGATGCTCAACCTGATATAGTGGTGATAATCACATAGATAATGGAAAGGGCGCAGAATACGTCACGGTCAGGTATCATTAAAGAAAAATCATCAAACAATTGATTTAAGACCCCAGCACATAAGCACAGGGAGACAGCCTCATGTTTTATCGGACATTCAATCCTTTTTTTCTCATGTTCTGATCGGGTATTCAGAATAAAATGCTGCTTGTCCTTAACGCAGTGATCAGGTCAGTAGCAAAAATGGAACTTGGTGGTTTGGGCCCCTATGGAGTTTCAACGCTTAAGAAAGATAATTGCTACCTCTGGCGTGAAAATTGTCCTCGTTTGACCTTACAGCCACGGTGGACACGCTTGGGTTAGTGGAGCATTAGTACCCCTCTCCCACCTAAATTTGTCCTCGTCTGACCCCTGCAGTCCAGGCTGTCATGGGTCTATAAGGACACTATAGAGTTCAGGTGTCTGGACCCTATACATACACTGGATTATTATTGTTAATTAATCCATCAATATACAGGACCAGGTCACACACAGTTCAGCACTTGATATAGGGTAATAAACATGACAATAAAATGATAAGTTATCTATGCTATTTCATCTAAACATCCTTCCACTTCATAAATAGGGTCGTATAGCGGTAAGCGGTGTATACTGTACACTACATAAAGACTGATTTTATAGTGATATTCACTCAGGGTATCAGCATCATAATGGAGATACTGAAGAGTCTAGGAATTCTCATTATTTTATGTATAGGAAGTCACAGCGATGTTAATGTGGAGACATGTGGAGTTCCTGACAACTGCCTCTGTTCTGATAATAGCTGGGTAGTTTTATGTGATGGACCTAATATCGAGTTTCTACCTATTTTCCAAACAGAATCCCGAGTCGCAAGACTACTCATTATTCAGAACACATCAATTAGGTCTTTGAACACTCTAGATCTTGATGTATGGACTGCTCTACATGAATTACACGTTTCTGGTAATATGAACATTCATTGTCATATGGAGAGAGCGCGACTCCTAGATAAATGTGATAGAATGAATATCACATTAATCATGAATTGTGGTGATACCACTTTATCAGCGTCTGCAGTAATAACCACTGAGAACCCAAGTGAAATCACAGTCAGCACTACAGAGTTAAAGGAGCGTGGCACAACAGGTACTAATGAAACTTTCACCCATGATAATGATACTACCCTGATGCCAACCACTCAGGACCCCATTCCACCCAGGCAGGGTGGTGTGTTTGTAGGTCTTATCATAGCCATTATATCTGCTTCCGCAGTCATAGTGATTATCGGTGCTTTGCTTGTGTTTGGATGTCTGGTCTACATGAGAAGGAGGAGAAGGCATACCCCGAATATCATTTATAATGATATATACCGTATGACTGAAACATCTTTTGCTTAGAAGTGAGTATCGCTGCTGCTACATGAGTGACATGACTTCTCTTGTGGATCATGAGGTTGTTCAAGCAGATCAGTTTCTACTTAGAAGATCATGCACTATGTGTATATCAGGACCTTCACGATCTGGAAAAACAACATTTATAAGGAATCTTCTCATGAATATTAAGGACATGTACGCTGACAATGATGTACCGACTTCTATATTATACTGTTATACGGTGGAGCAGCCTATGTATCTTGAAATCAAGGAAAAATTACCTAATGTTAATTTTCATAAAGGACTACCGACAAAGGAATCTATTCAGGGTCTAGGTAGTCAGGGACATAAAATGATTATTTTAGATGATATGATTACTCGTGTTCAAAAATCTGAAGACATGCTGGAACTGTTTTTAGTTGAATCACATCACCTAGATATCAGTGTTGTTTATTTAACTCAGAACATATTTCATAAAGGTGGGTATAACAGAACTATGAGTTTAAATACCCAGTATATGGTTCTGTTTAAAAATCCTAGAGATAGTAGTCAGATTGCCTATCTGGCACGTCAGGTATTCCCTCAAGCACACCAAACACTTCTAGAGGCATACAACGATGCTACAGGAAGTGTGAGATATGGGTATTTATTTATAGATCTTACTCAGGAATGTGAAGAGAATATGCGCCTACGTGCATGTGTCACACCTGATCTACACACCATAGTATACGCACCCTTAAGGTAAGCTTTCCTGTGGGTATAACTGATCATTTCAAAACAATTTGATTACGATATAATGTCCTCAGATAAAATAGAGAAAAACAAGTCATTTCTTAGATTTATAGCTAATTCTACTAAAAAACAGAGACAGAGTCTCTTAAGAATAGCTACTAAAGATCAGGTCATAGCTATATGTGAAATTATTTTAAACACTCTAGCCGGTAATATTAGTTTATCTCCTAGTGAGTTAAAAAGAGTAGCGGTGTACAAGAAAGATTTGAGACGTTTAGGGTGTAGATCAAGAACCTCATGGAAAATTAGACGTGCTTTGTTTGCTAAAGTAGGTAAAATAATATCTTTTCTCGTAGGAAAAGTTCTGAAACAATGAAACACACGGAAAAATTTGTTCTTGTACCTTTTTCTGAATATAATAAAAAAGAATCACTAGGTTCTGAAGGTGAAGTGACTCAGGAAGTACCCCAGGAGTCATCATGTAAAGAAAATGGACTTTCAGAACATGATAATCATGGAGAGGTCGTAGCTAATCAGAATAAGTCAAACCCTCAAGAACAGAGCAGCTCTGATGAGAATTTTACAATTGATGATTTTCTGTCTTATCTAAAAAGGTGTGAGGAGAGCTCCCCAAGTATTGAGGGTGGTGCATCTAATACAACATCGACTATTAATACATCATCCATAGATCCTGAGACTAAGAAGCTTAAAAGGTCCTGGCTTATGTTGTAGATGTCTCGATATAGGAAATCAGGACGGGGTAAAAAGAAAAAGGGGTGGGAGATACAGCAGGCTAAGACTGACTATTATAACCCTTCTAAACCCGGTAGTTTTAGCAGTGTGAAAAAAACAGTTTTTCATGATGGACCTAATTCTAAATCAAAAAAATCAAAAAAAGTTTTGAGAGAAAAGTTTAAAAAATGGTTAGAAGAGCAGGAGACTCATTTAAGATTTTCACCACCTAAAAAAGTCCAGATACATTCTAGGATTATTTCACCTAGAATAAATTATATGTGGGATGCTGATTTAATGGATATGCATTCATTGTATCGTTATAACAATGGTCAAAGATTTGTACTGCTTTGTATCGATATTTTCTCCCGTCAAATATATACAGAGAGCTTGAAGAGCAAGAACGCTGAGGACGTTAGCATAGGATTCACTAAAGTCTTTGCTAAAGCTGTTCCTCGGGTTTTACGTACAGATGCCGGTAAGGAGTTTACCGCTCACAAGGTTCAGGATTTATTCAAAAAACACGAGATAAAACATTACATAGCTTACAACGAGGGTAAAGCTTCATATGCTGAGCGCTGTATAAGAACTGTCAAGGGTAAGATAGCCAAGTATCTTTTCAGTAAGAAGACCTACAAGTGGATAGATGTACTTCCTAAAGTGACTGACTCTTATAACAATACTGTGCACTCTAGTATAGGTGTTGAACCAGCTAACGTGACGAACTCAAATACAAAACAGATATTTGATTACCAATACAATCGTGTTACTAGTAAGGATATAAGAGATAGTCTCAAGAAAGAAAAGATTAGAGTTCAGGGTAGAAGATTTAAAGTTGGTGAGCAGGTACGCCTTGCTGTCAAAAAAGAACCTTTCACTAAAGATTATGAACCTAAGTGGACTGAGGAGGTGTTTGAAGTCACACAGGCCTCTATAAGAGATGGTATACCGGTATATAATTTAAAAGATCTTAAAGGTGAGGAGTTGAAAGGGTCATTCTATGGTGTTGAGTTACAAGGAGCCACACATGATGTAAATAAACATTATGATGTAGATCAGGTGTTGAAAGAGAGAACCGTGAATGGTGTCAAGCAGTATTTTGTTAGCTTTAAAAATTATCCAGCCAAATTTAATGAGTGGATTCCTGCTAAGAATATAAAAGATTTAAAATGAAAGGGTTTTATCTACATCTCAATAAGAAAGATGACCAAATATTATATCCTGATAATAACGGAGGACTGTTCACTATAACACTACCCGAACGTATAACATTACAAAGAGGCAAGTGGTATTGTGGTCTGGTAGAATGCTGTATGGAAGTGTACACTGAGGAGAGTAAGTCGTATTATATATGTTCCGATATTGCTGCTCTGCAGAGTGTAGGGAGAGTGGGACTTCCTGTACTGAGAATGATTACCCCGTCATTTATTACATTCTCTTCAGGGGGGTCAGTACCTCCTCCAGGGTATAAATCATATCCTAAGGTGTGTGAGAAATGTCTAAAGTGTATCAATTGCTCTCATCCTATACCAACAGATACTGATGGAACTCACACATTCATAGAAAATTATGAATTCAAACACATTATCTATACTCCCGTTAGATTTGCTGAATTTGAGAAGATAACAATTTTCCTAAAAGAAGATAACAAAAACATAAAGGTAACTTCAGCAGGAATTGTCACATGTGTTCTCCATTTTATTCCAGATTTATGAGAAATGGCTATAAAAGATCATATTCATAGCATATTATCTAATAGAAAAGCTGCTGATAAATCACAAAATGGCGGTATTAAACGTAATTCTAGGAAAAATTCTGGTAAAATTATAATTTTAAGAGCAGCCAAAACTCATCAGGTTGAGGTACCACCTGTATCAAAACCACCACTTCTGACTGAGCATGAGGTCACAGTAAAACAGGTTAAATCAGAGTCAAAAGAAACCGACCCACCCAAACATGACCCGAGTAAGGGGTCAAATGAGTCAAACCCTGATCCACGTGACGCGGGGGTTGTCAGTACACCAAAGACTGAATACCCCCCAGTGCACAGAATTAGAAGAGAGAAGGCAACACCCCGGAAAAGACCTACACGTGAGGAGGGGACTGGCAGTCAAAGACCTAAAGTTCACAAGAGGAAAAAACATTCTGATATTTTTAGTTAGCTCTCTCATTACTTACATATATAGATATATTTACATACAACCATACAATATAATGGTATCCATCGCTGAACGTTTGAGGAGAATGTTACGGGGTCGTACCCAGGAGAAAAACATTAGACGTTGCAATAGTGATCCTATATGGCATGATTCTCAAGGCTATATGAGACCTTCCTCATGCTCTGTGAACCCTCCACCCTCACCTCCACTAATTCCACCACCCTCCCCTCCAGCAAGGGATTGTGAGAAGTTGAACATTGAGGGTGTTCATACAGGGGTGGGGGATGAGTCTACTGTGGAGAATGACTGTGCTACCTCATCATGTAAACCCCCCCGCCCCCAGGACACGTCTAAAACATCGAATGCACCTACCCAGACAACACCCACTAAGCATTGTTGTCACCAGGGTACTACATGCATACCATATATTGAGAGGACCAGAATCCATGTTGAGTTCTTCTCTGCAGAAACTGAGGACACCTGCGATGAGGCGCTTTTCCTAGAGATAGACACAGAACTTCAGGACTCCACAAGCACCACACACAGGGCATCTGATAATACACAGTCTACATCTCATCCAGACCCTAAGTACTCAGGCCGTGAATCACCACCACAATCCACTCCACATCCAGACCCTAAGTACTCTACTCTGAAATCACATCATCACGACCCTACCAGTAGCCCACCTCCAAGCGACCCCGACACCAGTCATACCAGTGGTGCCAGTGATACCAGTGCTGCATCTCAAGTCGATAGCTGTTATTATACATGCAGTTCATGTGACACTCATTCTGACGTCTCATCAGGGAGTTTTCACATGCATGAAGGAAGTCCAAAAACTAATGCTACATTTAATGTTAAAACTCGTTCTCATTCACCCGTAACCGCTGGGTTCTCATCAGTCATTCCAGACTATCTCACAGCTCTATCTGGACCTTAAACTCCACTGAGCGTTACTGGTGAGTGGTGAAGGTTGTGTATTTCCCATCTAGACATAGAGTTAAGGAAATTGAGGGTCATCATCAGCATCCCTTCAAATACAAGAACTTTACTAGAGGGTGTCAGCTGACCACAGACCCCCACAGCATTTCGATAATAAAGGACGTCCCTAAGTGTGGAAACCCAAGGTGTTGATTTAGATAAATTATAAATTGAAGAGACTCAGTTCAGACTGTTTTTGATTATTAATATACACAGATATTACCATGGCTTATGAAGTATCGAAAGTTGATGATCGCAGTAGTGTTGGTATAGGAGAGAGCATAGACTTATTCTCAATGCCCACAGTCGATGTGGGTGTAGGGAAAGTCAGGTATGTAGAGTATAAACCTTTAAATCAACTTAATCAGGATGTTGGATTGGAATTTGAAATACCTAACACGGGTAATAGATACATTGATTTCAGACGTACATATCTTGTTGTAAAATGTCGAATTAGAAAGTCTGATAACACTGATATACCAGCTGGAACTGGTGGTACTACTCTTGGTGATTTTGGTCCTGTTAATAATTTTCTTCATTCTATTTTCTCTCAAGTAGATATTTATCTTCAGAAGCAATTGCTGACTACATCTAATTCAAACTATCCTTACGAGGCATATTTAAATACTTTATTCAAATATGATACCCAATCTAAGAACACACATCTCCAGGCTCAGCTGTGGGCTAAGGATACAGGTACAATGGATGCCGCCAGAGCATCATTAGGTAATTCAGGCTTGACTGTGCGTGCTCTATATTGTGAGAAAAGTCAGACTTTTGAAATGATGGGTCCTATACTAAGTGATGTATGCTGGACTGATAGGTACATTTTGAATGGTGTGGAATTAAAAATGAGATTTTGGCCTACTCTACCTAATTTTCATCTCATGTCGGAGGCTACCAAGCCTGAATATAAAACAGAAATTACCGATGCATCCCTGTCTGTGTGTATGGTGACTCCCTCTCCAGATGCTTTACTAAAGCATCAGGAGATTATGGAAAAGAAAAACTGGGCTGCCGTGTACCCCTATCTGAAGACTGATGTTAAAAAATACTCTATTTCTAAGGGTCATTACTGTTTTACAGCCGATAACATTTACCTGGGAAATGTGCCGTCCAGGCTGATATGTGGCCTTGTTTCAGAACAGGCTACAGTCGGGGCTTATAAAAAAAATCCTTATAATTTTCAACATTTCAACTTGAAATATTTGAATCTCACTGTTGATGGTGAGAGTGTACCCCAGAAAGCACTGCAAATGACTTTTGATAGTAACCATCACAAGTCATCTTTCATTGAGGCCTACATAGCTATGTATGGACGAGAACGTTTCACAGATGGTCGTGATGAGGGGTTGTACATAACACGTAGTGAGTTTGCTAAAGGTTATACATTGTTTGCTTTTGATTTAGAACCTGATATTAGAGAGGAATCAGATGGTACTGTATGGCCTACTATGAAGAAGGGTAACTTAAGAATTCAGATGAATTTCTCAGAGTCTCTCCCTGAGAGTGTGTCACTGATTATCTATTCTACATTTCCTTCAATGTTTAAAATAGATATGAATAGAGCTGTGACCGTAATGAAATAAACCAAGAGTTGTATTTACTTACATTAATGTATTTAAACCTGTTTATTACAGAAACAACCATAATACTGATTTATTATGTTTCAACAAATTTCTTCATGTTTATCTATCAAGAATACTGTTTATTACACCATTTATATATATATATATATATATATATATATATATATATATATATATATATATATACTTATGCTACCAGAGGTAACGGGTAGAAAAATATACCTATGTATCAGGGTGATGGTTCGAATCAATCTATCAGATACCGTGTATTGATATCTTTGTACTAATATGTATGTCTTAATCCTCACGATTATTTTTCTATACCTTAATCATAAATAAACACGAACAAAGAAAATATATATCAACATACATGCTTCTGTGTTACTTTTATCAACATGTTTCTTTAGTTTATATACTCAGCATTTAACTATTCTGGTCATAAATGTAGTCTTTCATATAGATACAAATAATAGACATATAATACGTGTTTCTTTAGTTTATATACTCAGCATTAAACTATTCTGGTCATACATGTAGTCTATCATATAGATACAAATAATAGACGTATAATAGACTTATCTTATCATGTTGATCCATATATACTTATATAGTCCTGTGGATACTTATTATTCAGAAAGCCTTTTCTTACGGATGCAAGACCTTGTTGATTTAGCAACAGGTGAGAGTAGATCCCCCATGATGGATGATGTATCGATATCACTTCGACGCTTTCTACTGGCTCTTCTTGGATTGATATCGTTAACAGACCCCAATTCAGAGGCTGTAACACTGTATCTGATCCATGAGATAAATTCAGCTTAAAACGACTGAACACTAAGCTCTTCCCCTCCTGTACACTGTGTCCTGTATGGGTGTCAGGCTGTGCGGTGACATATTCCATATTACTATCAGGATTGGGGTTTTTAAAAATTGTATCACTATTGCGGGGACTCTGCATTTCCTCAGTATGCTCTTGAAAATTACCCCCACTGAGAGCATTGCTGGAGCTAGGGAGGTCTGCATGAGTCATGTTCATATTCTCCTTGAAACCACAGTCAGTTTCTGACATATCAACGCTGAGTGGATTAACACTGGACCCTTGCTGAGATCCTGGACCGCAGTCATCGGTGGGTGTCATGATATCGGGTTCAGTGCATGTAGCACGTGTACTGCATGATGCTACGTTACAGTTATCAACATCTCTATCGTTAGGGGGGCTGGCAGTCTCATCACAGCCGCCGCATGTAACACAGTGCATCATGTCACTGGGTGCAGTTTGAACGTTCTGGGTCACTGGACTACCACTGCCAATCCCATTGGTTTCCACATCTCTAGGTGTTGAGGTGCTAGGGTCATGGGGTTGTGTGTTAACAGTAACTTTATATTGGGGTGTTTCCTCCCCTGAATTTTTAGACATTTTTCGTGTGTACTGGACACATACCTTGTTAACCTCTACTGTGGGTACTTCAGGTCTATCTATTAGATCTGATTGATCGTTGACCGTCAGATTTAATGTCAGATTAAGATGAACCGTCTCATACACTTTATTAGAATCAGTCATGCACTCAGGCAATGGTGAACCTCCAACCCCGGGATCCCCATTATCCTTTGGTGCAGAGGGTGACGCTAGTCCTGAAGTGTCTGGGAGCCCCTCAAAGTCCTGAGATACATCATGCATAGTTGGGAGTTCCGGAGAGGTGACAGACCTTGGATGAACTTGTATTGGCGCTATGCTATATGGCGAGAGAGAGAGAGAGAGAGAGAAAGAGAGATTATTTAGTATACTGCTGTTAAACTGCTCACTCGGACTCAAGTTTTGTGAACACCCATATCTTATTATAAACCTATACGCCCTCTATTTAACATGACACCGGTACCCTGATCATACATCAAGTCTTGTATTGTTCATCGATTATAAAACAAAACGATAGGTTTAACAAATTGTTTTTATAGTACTCACCTTCCAAACAAACGTCTGAGCATATTTACACCTCTTCTGAGGAAATCCATGATGTTCTACCGATAGAATGAGACTTTCCTGTTCCGGAATTTTGAGAGATAACGTCGTTTTTTGTTTAGTCGAAGGTCAAACTAAACTACCGCATAGAGTTAGCTTAAAACCCTGTAGACGGCGCTCAAATCGTAGAGATGTAGTAGTTACCACATTAACCGCTAGATGTCCTCACTGCGCTATACTATCCCTGTTCCCGCCACAGTGGAGGGTTCTAGCTCCTGACCTGTCCGAATAACCAGGGCATCATTGCCTAATACCTGATGTCCTCTCTGACCCCTTTGACCTTGGTAGATAACTAGACCTGATTAGAATGCTTCCTTATGACACTGACCTCATTTGGGGATCAGAAGGCGCCAGGAAACAGGGCGGGGACCTACACGCTCAAGACTCTAGGCTCTCTAACTTTAGCCAGAATGCCGGCATTAAAATTCACAGCATATAACGATGTGCTCGTGTGGGATGCAAATGAGGAGGGCGATAAGTTTATGCAGGTTATTTATCGTGTGTCACCAACACTGAATCTGCGCCTGAATTATAATGATGTTAACTCTGAGGAGTGTGAGGCTGAGTTCTGTATAATGCCCAGCCCCGATGATGACACGGAGGAGTATACCATAGAAATAACTTTCAAGGAGTGGCGCGACATGGTTCAAAAGATTGAACTTATTAACGATCTAGCAACGGAACCCTGGCCTGTTTTCACTAAATGTGTGACGAAGGGGTTCATTTTCCAGAAGACCCCAGGTAAAGACAATTTCACCGTCTTTTCTGCACTAGGATCTTATGACTCGTTCACAATGAACAGTGTGGAATTGATTCGTCTGTTCTCAATGCTGGAGCATGCAAATGTCCAGAGCGTGGAATATTATAAATCACTCCTGCCGGGACATTTTTAAAGACTTATTGGATTAACTGATAATGCTGTTACGTAATACCATGGACCTTTCCTACCGTGTATCACCAAAGACTCTGTCCTAACGACAGACTAAAGACTGCGCAATGCATGCCATTCAAATGATACTAGAATGACTGCTTTTTTAGAGACCTGTATACTCTAGATTTAAATACTCCAGACTTGAATATTCCAGAATTGATACTACAGACTTGCTACTTGTCATGTATGTAGCATGTTTATATCACCCTACCGGGTATGATTATTGACTGCTTCATTTATTTTGATACTACTACTACCAAGCATGTGAAATTGTTGAGATTATCTATATATTCTGATAAAAACAAACACATCAGTGTGACATCAGTGTGAAATTTATTTTGTTTTATTGACACTAAATCAATGCACAGATTTGCTATAGGAGTAGCTTATAGAAGTTTGGGACAGAGTTTGTGACTTACTGGCACACATCAGTATCCAAAAGGTATAGTCTCACCATCGATTAAAACATAACGCTTTGCAAAGACGCATTGAAAACATTTAAGCTGTTCTATAGTGCGTATAACAGCAGAAGCTTTATCACGAGTAATAAAACTTCTGTTCTTTACCATCATTTTGAGAGGCTTGTACACCTCCTGACCAGCTCTAGCTCTCAGTTCAGTAAGTAGTAAGTCTTTCATGCTGGTAAAGTTTATGTTTTCTGATACACTCTGCGTCAGGTTTATACCTTTTATTTTACATATGACATCTTGCTTGTTACCCTCAAAATCACATGTTTTGTAAGCATAACTTTTAGGCCCTGTGGAAACAAATTCATAAATAAAATGACCTTCAGGTAGCTCATTAGTTAGGTCGCCTAAATAATCACCAGTAGGTGGTGTGTATTCGCTACAGTTATGTGGAGGGTTAATGTATGATCTGAATATTATACTATCAGTATCATAATACATGACACGTCTATCCAAACGTTTCAGGATAGAATACAGTTTCATTCGAGCATGAGCTGTAGTGTACGCTGCTATGACAACGTTTATTTTACTATTAGGTTGTACAAATTCCCTCTTTGATTTGTATTCCACGAATATAACATTTTCATTGACCAGTTGAATGTTGCATATTTCTTTTCTTTTATCAGTTATAAGTTTAAAATATTCAGCAGGTTCTGTAATGTAGACTGATTTCGTTTGATTTTGCTTCTGACCAAACTTACCCCAAAAACAATTCAGCATTAGCTTAGCAACCGCTCTCAACCCAGGGTTATATTCTATCTTATCAGGGTCTAAAAGTATTCCCTCCCTCTCGTAATAGTGGTTAATGTAGGTTTGCCGGTCTTCAGGTGTTTTAACCCAGCTAGGCCAGCCACTTTTCTCTTGCTTTATTTTCAGAAAAGCATTGATGTACTCAGTGAAAAGCCCTCCAGTTTTTGTCTTTTTATCATATACAGAAACGTTGTCATAGTGCCATGCCTCATATACTTTAACTATTTTATACCCAGCTCTTACAGCTTCTTTCAGTTCCATGGATACCCATGTACCGGTGATCATACGTTTACTATCAGAGTGATTACATGAGTAAGATTGCCCGTAAAAAAAACCATAAAATGCAGAGAAATAGTCATCTTTATCACTGGTGCTATTAAATATATTATCGGCTGATACAACACACGATTTACATAAGGTGAAATATAACCTATCTTTATACCTCATCGGTAGTACAGGGTGATACAATTTCCTTGGTGGTAAGACAGAACATTTTATCAGCCCTTCAATGTTTTCTATGTCAACATTCTCACTCCACTGTTCAGCAGGTATTACTCTATGCTCACCGCACGGGTATTTACAGTATTTGTTTACATAAGGATACAAACTAGTGAAGTCCATGTACTCTATTTTCTCATTCCTACCGCATTTATGATATGTTTTAGTTGTATCTACTCTACCGCCGTAAAAAGCATCTCTTGGCTGTAAGGGTTCGACAATTGAAACATCATTCATTACAGAGTTGTATTTTACAGTCTTTCGTAGCTCATCAAAATCACAACTCCAGATGGTCTCAATTGAGTACCCTAAATCCCTAATTTCTTCATCAAGTCTCATTGTATTCTGGTACAGGACGCCCATACTTTTACTCAAAAAAGTATTATACACTTGAGATGGGTAACATTTATCTTGACCATGAATAAAACAACTATGGAATTGGTAGACAGTGCGTGAACCTGAATGATACCCGTCTACTTTTCTACCACCTATTCTAAATTCACCTTTTTTAGACCTAGCATGTCTTAATTGAATACCTTTTGTTCTTTCTATATATATTAACCATAGCATACTATGTACTGAATGATTATCATAAGGTTTAAAATGAGCTACTACAGGGATAGTGTTTTCTTTAATGAACATAGTTCTGTACACAAGATTGCAGGCAGAAGCTATAGTTAGACATTTCTCAAAGGGATCAATTTTGTGTTTGCCCGAGATTTCCATAAAAATATTTCTAAATTCCAAGCAACCACGACGGAGGATATGTACATCACTTTTACAATAATCTATTAACTCCTTTTTAAAATTGAAATCACTTAAAAGGTTTGAATCATACCATTTAACAAATTCTTTATGTACACTAGGTTTCATGCTCTTCGGCATATAGAAATAAGTTGGAGGTAGAACTTGATCATGATGATTTTGATTAGATTTTTTATTGAATAAATGCGGAAAAAATCCTTTACATAATTCAGGAATGTTAAATGTCTTAGGTATCTTAGAGAGAGCCATTGGGAGAAAATTCAGGGAGTCTAAAAAACGGATATTGTATGGAGGGACTTTGAGACTCATTACCTTACCACCATTGTAAATAATACCTGGTTTCAGTATTTTAGAATAAATGTAGGTTAAAATGAAATAAGAGTCATACCCACGGAAATTATGACATATCATTTTACTGTTTTTGTGTTCTTTCACTAAAGCCCATTCACAGAACCTCTCTACGCACCCCTCACCATAAAAAACATGTTGATTTATACCACACGTGTCACAACTAGAAGCAGCGTCAAATTTTCTCTGAGCATGCCCTGATTTAATACAGTCATGACATGTGCGCTCTGCTATACATAGATTGGGTACATGCTTGCCTGTATCTTGAGTACATTCTATATCAAAAAATATATATCGCTGGACTGATAAGTCTTTAGTTTCTGACTCAGAAATAGACTTAACCTTTTGAATATAACAAATATGCTCATTCAAGGTATTATAATCAACATGACAGATACCACATTTTTTCATGAAGCATACATGGCGTTTAGATGCACCCTTATTAATCAAAAGCTTATTTTTTCTTCTTAAGAACATATTACAGGTTCTGCATTTATACCAGGTCTGACACACGGATTTTCTCATCTTTTTTTTTTTTACTAGTACCAGAACCACTACCACGATATGCAGGGTATTTTTTAGAGTGAAAATTGAAACAGTCCATACCCTTGAAACTACGGTTGCATTTCACACAGTAAAACCATTCGGCATCGTTCTCAGGTTTATGTTCATGTTTACACAATTTACATATGTCTTTACATGCATGCTGGTGGTGATTATTAGTACGTGCATAACATATAGTACAGAAATGACACCTACCGAAAAAGGAAGGGAGACTTGTAAGAACATCAAAATGACCATCTGAGTGATATAGGCTTATTATCCGGGGTGTTTTAACACGATTATCATAGATTATAGAATTTAAGTGATCTTTAGAAACTATCATGATGCGGTATCCTTTCAGGGCTTTAGACAATTTGTCAAACATAGGCAGTGTTATACGAGTGTTGTAGGGTATCTTAGAGAATTTATATAATTTTTTGACCATGCGTAACTGCAGCAATTTATTTTCACAGACTTTCCGTACTGCGCTGTTCAGACGGTTACCACTGCTGTCTGCTAGAACTTTACCCACAACCAAGGCTCGAATGGCACAGCAATTATCTCTATTCTTGATATATATTACACACCTTTTAATTTTGAGAAGATGAGTGATTGGTTCCCGCCCTGATCCTGAAGGAACTTTGACATGAGTCACTGTTATCGTGCAACCCTTGTTCAGGTTAAAAACACTGAAACTCTGTAAAACTCTGTCTATCTCGGTTAGAATATCTCTAGCACTGATGCTACTAACCGTATTGAAATGTATGAGTATAGGATAGTCTATATCTCTACTGTCTATGGTCATTCTAATCAGATCGTCAGAACCAAATTTCAAAGTTAGTTCTTCAACCAGTTTCTCAAAAACTTCAAAAAGCCTTGCCAAAACATCCTTCATAGATTTAAATTTTTCATTCATATTTAATCTAAAAGTGTATGTTGTATGTCTAACCTGGAATTTTCTTGAAAATTGCTCATTCACCTGACGCAATGAATATAACCCCCCTGATCCAAAACCCTGATCAGTAATGTCTGGGGAATTTTGATCAGTTGGTATAGGTTGAGAACCGGCATGGCTGCTATTCTGGTTATCATTATGATTATCATCATCGTTACCAATAGCATTAAGACCATGACGCCTGTCTAAATGCAGATTCAGGTTGCCACGTTTAGGGAATTCTTTCCCACAGACATGACAGATATGTTTGGTAACTGTGTGAGCTGCAGGGGAGGCACCATTTCCTTTTTTCTCAGGAAGGTGTGTTTTAATATGCTTATTGAGATAAAAAATCTTTTTATATGACTTACCACAAACAGGACAGTCAAACATGATTTCAGTCTTGTGAGAATCAGTCTATTATTCAGTTTATCATGAGATGACGCAGTGTTTTAAATCCAGGATCTACAATATCGTCTATTCTATCACAAATATTCTCTAGATCGGGGTCTGTTATATACAAGTCTCTGATAAATGCACTAGCATTAACCAACCAGAAAATATCCGATCTCAGATTATAAACATTATTTAAGAATGTATGCCTGGATGTTACTGAAGGACTGATATATTTTCTAATCTCTATTATCAATACGTCAAAGAAAAGCTCTTGAACTTTATATCAATATCTCTACCAATATGCGCTAAGTTAAAAAGAATAGGAATTTTGAAGTTCTCAAAGTGTTCAGAGTTACCAGAAAATTCCAGAAAAAAAGAAACAATTTCTCCAGAATCTACAACCTTTACACCACAGCTTGCCAGACCCCGACCTATTTTGAAACCTTCTCGCGATTGCATTACATAGTGAAGGTCTCTTTTTTCTGAATAAACCTTAAAGATAGTGAGAGTTACAATTAACTTTTTAAATATCAGAAGTAATTCATAAGATCTGCTATAACATTTGTTTTCTGAGAGAATTGAGCCTAAACGCCTGTATAAATTCGAGCCAATGTTGTTGTGGATATTATCTAAACTATCACACATATCAAAAAGCCTGTGATAGAGGGTTTTGAGACAATTCAATCTGTCAATAAAAACTTCTATATCAGACCAGTCATGAAGTGTAATAAAACGTCTCTTTATAAAGTATTTCCAGGTCTCTTTTAAAGAAAGAACACCCCGAGCTCTTTTTGAGGCTATAGCAAATCTGTGTAAGCTTTTTCTGTCATGTTCTAAGAATGTAATGACTAACCAAAAAATCTCCTGAGGGAGATCCGAGAGTGAAAAGCTAGAGCTAGAACTATCCATAACATGTGAAATGTTAGAATGTATATGATAACTGACAACAAACCACCTCAGGATATACCCTTTGATTGTAAGAAGTCTCCAAATTTTATAATTACTACAAATATAAATTATAAGACCTTACATAGATTAAAAGAATAATAATTCTTAATGAATACACTGTGAAAGTGTCTATATGACGACCCTACATAAACTACACAGTCAGATTATCTATACTCTTTCTATACGCTCTGACTGCCTCTACATTGAAAACTGAAATACACCCAAAAAAAGTTGAGGATTTCTTGCACGTAATACACGTCTCATTACTCACTGTCCTCCAACTCTTCAATCCTGCTGTCAACGGCCTCTATGTTGTCGCAAAGGGTCCGCCACTGATTCACAGTGAGGACAGCCCCACCCTTTTTAATTGGCTGCCACAGCACCGAGTCTGGGTCCTCAGGGTCCCCGGCCGTCTCTATCCTTAACACCGTGTAAATCGAGACCAATGGCTCTCCAGTCAGATCATCATCCACCAGAATGCACTTCCTGTAAAAGTCAGGAGTATAATGTTTTATTTATTTAGAATAAATCTCATATATCATATAATGAGAGTTATGATAATACTTATAGCATTTGCAATGTAATATAACTTTGTTATTAAACTATGTAATAATTCAGATTCCATGTCACTAGTGAGTAGATAGAGTGGAATTGAAATTTTAATGAGATTATATGAAATTAATTTGTGATAGTTATACAGATTCATGTCAGTAGTAGATTAACATAACAAACTTAAAATTATAAATATCAAGAATAACATAAATCAGTTAATCACAAATCATAACATACCTGAATGGTTTAGGAATTCCTCGGCGGATAAACTCAGGCTCAAGCCAGCACAGGACATCAGACTCTCTTTTTGGACCTCTCACGATGGACTCAGTTTGCTGTGGGGAGGCTGAGAATGACCCTCTGCTAACTCTAGGCTCGACAACCCCCCTCTTTGATGCTTTAGACCCGCTCGAGGCAGTCTTAGGTGAAGCTGGAGGGTGTAAAGGCGATGATGATGGGGAAGGTCGTGGTGTTGAAGCGCGTGGCGGCGCACCACCCTTAACCCTACTGGTCTTAGTTGGGGTTTTAAATGGTGTGGCCTGAGATGCCCCCTCGGAGTCTTCCACAGTATCTGCGTCACCCTCCTCATCAGCATCGGCATACGTTAAGGCTTTGACAACCTTTTTGGGCGGAGGTGTAAAAACATCATCATCGCTGGGTGCGTCCTGGACCCAAACGTCCTCGTCTTCAGGCTGCTCAACAGGTAGTTTAGAATTTGAGGGTTCAGGAGGGGGGATGTTCTCGGCTTGAGGTGCTACATGCACTGCACGGCGCGTCTGCTTCCTTTTCAAAGCTGGCTGAGGAAGAAAAGAAAAAAAAGTCTTAATAAAAATCATAAATGATTATATAAACATTATCTATAATAATCAAATGTAATATGTCATAAACAGGAACGCTGTGAGAACTTCATGTATAAACAGATGAATTATATTCCATGAAAAGATTTATGCATCCTTACATTACGTGTCCTTGCTATAATTCAATGAAAAGAGCAGAAGTTAATAGCGAATAACTCACCTTAGACATTTTGAGGAGTGTTGTCTGATTAGGTTGAAAACTGGGTAAATTTCCACTGAAAGTAGCTCAGGTGAGTCTACAGCAAGGTTCAATATCAGTGTAGCGTTCCCCGCACGCCACACCTTTTTTATACATCTCAGGTGGTCAGTGAGGGTGACCATGCGTCTACACCCCTAAGACCAATAACGGTGCTGCTACGTCATAGTAAACCCCGCCCCTCCTACAGCCAGGTACCGCTGAAGGACAACAGGCACCCTGTAGGACTGCTTTATCAACCCTCTGGGTGTCTCTCTCTCTCTCTCTCTCTCTCTCTCTCTCTCTCTCTCTCTCTCTCTCTTTCTTACTATGCATGCCCCTTGGTGGTGATGAAAAAGTTGCTTTTCATCACCATGACCCAACCCTAAATGGCACCCTTAAATTACACCTTTACAACCTGGCGTCTGTGTGAGGGTGGTGTAGGATGAGCCTGGGGAATCAATTACAACCTCCCACAGCCATAAAAGATTACTAACGGCGTACAGTATCCTGTTTTAACGAGGGTAAACACATCTACAGACTCCTGTCCTGTGATACTGTGATGTGTAAAGTTAGATTACTGATCTTGACCCTCAGGTCATGACTGTAGACGTGCATGAGCACCCTGTTATCCTTTGGGGATATGGTGTATACCCTATCATGAATGGGGTAAAGCAATGTTTCATTTATGAAAAAAAGGGTAAAGTCCCTATTCTTTAAAAGGTACTGTTGTATAGTAGTTGGGGTATAAAAGACTGTACAATACCCAGTTATGAAGTAGGGAGTGTAGGTTACAGGGTGAAACCTTTGAACACTTTGATGTACTGTGTGACTCACTTAACACGGCTTTAAAGCATATGGGGTAAAACCACATGCATTACAATGATCATACGGGGTAGAAAGAAAATAAAAAGGGGTAAAACTGATGACTGTCGTGAACATTATGTATACAGCACATAGAAAAATACGTTATGTGTAGGGTTAAATCAAGTCTATGTCAGACTGTTTAATTACTGAGTGTTCTCATCTGATATCCGCTCTAAGTTAAAGTGACGCCAGTCACACAGACAACAGTAGTTCTTAAGACACAGGCTGGGGAGATACAAGTACTTGGAAGCACCATGAATGTTATTAATTCATACATTTACATGATTTTATTCATGTACGGAATGTCGATTACTGATGGTATGCACCATTGTGGACCAGCATTGCGATGCCTCTGTGAGCCAAACACTCGATCGATTCTATGCAGCGGTCAAGGATTAACATCAGTTCCTGAGTTAGGCGTTGAATACAATTATTACAATAAACTGTTTTTACAGTATAATGACATAAGATATGTACGAATAACTAAGGTATACGACATCTTGGATGTACAAAATAACCCTATATCATGCAGAGAACATTTACCTAAATGGGTTCTACAAAATTCATGCTCACTGGAGATAAAAGGTTCTGAGGATATGGACCACAACAAGGACCTCATTAAAGAGTATGTAACAGGATATGACGGTGTTGGAACAATTGAGAATGGTCTAAGTGAATCAATTGAAACTACAACGCAGGGAATACATATGGAGACTACAGCACAGAACTCCGTAGAGAGTACAGCCCTGAACTCTGTCATACCCTTAGTGACTACGGGTGACGTGTATGCTCTAGTGAGCAGCACTCAGATCCCTAGTATTGATGACAGCTCTACTCCCACTATATCTAAATTACTCACTACGTATGATGTAATGAAGAATCCAGATTTAGTGAGTGTGTCATGGGGTCATGGTAGCGTGTCAACACATTACGTCAGCACCCCATCTCTATGGCTGTCAGGTGAGGCTCGTGGTGAACTGAGTGAAAAAGTCTCGCAAAGTGATATTATTATAACTCAGGCCAGCATAGAAACTATGACTGAAATTGAATCTACCTCTAGAGACGGGTCTAATGATTTAACTTCTACCACTCAAGGGTTGCGCCTAATATCTGATGAACCTTCTACCCCCTATCAACAGAATTTCATACCGTTAAAAGCACCTTATAACAATGATTCTAGCACCCCACACAATAACAATGGAATTAAACTAAAGACCTATGGTAGTGATGAGTCAAAGAGAAGTGGTATGAAACTAGAGCTGTCTAAAACGCTGAATAAGGGCAATATTACTGTCGGTATTGGAATAGATGGAAACAAGACTCATGTCATCCTGAAAGGGGAAATTGAGCTGTATGTTCCTATTTTATCAGTGCTAGGAGTCATAGTCGTTATCATTACACTGATCACAATGGTCATAGTTTGGCTTAAGCGATCTAGGTCTGGTACCTGGAGAAACATTTTAATGTGTGGAAACAGTGTAAACAACACCGGCACCAACAACACCGCGTTAGAACTGGTTCCCCATATGAATCAGGACTGGATGTAAGTATCAATCTCTATTGTTGTTATATTTACTCATAATGGTGGTTATAGATATAATAAATCATTACTATGGATATCTGTGTGGAGTCTCAATGTAATAACTCCATTGATGTATTCACTCTATTCTCTAATGAAATGAGTAATAAACGATGAAAATAGAATTAATATTTTTATTTCATGATATAAAAGTCCTCATACAATTTCAGGTCTCCAGCAGGTAGATCATGCAGGTCCCCTATGACAGCACAGGCCAGTGTTGAATATGTAAATGAGAATCATCAGAACAGGTGAATACCTATATAATATCATGCATACATATACTCATATATTCTCATATATTATATCAGATTCTTAAATGTGTTGTAAAACTCAAAGTTTAAGATTGATTTCTCGCAAGACATACATGAATACCATACAGGGTTCTCTCACGCTCCTCATGCTTCATTTATTGTACTTAAGGTTGACTGACCCTACATCCAGAGACAAAAATGCTGACTGTGGGAACGAGGATACCCGACCCTACTCAGAACCCTCTCAAAGTGCTGCTACCGTGCCTCCCAGTACCTCTAACGACCAATCAGTCTCATGGAAACCTACTCAACCAGGTGCCTGGGTTGGGGGTACACAAGATGTTGAACAGTGTGTTGAACAGTGTGGTGCCAAAAGTTCAGTGCCCGGAAATTTGAAAGAATCGCCTAACTCCTCAACGCTGCACAGAACAACCTCTACCCCTATGGTCTTAAGCATGGGAGAAAACAGGTTCACTACACCTACTGCGTCCCCTATCATTAAGTGTGAAGCAGGCGTCCTTAACAAATGGCTGTCATCGCCTGAACTGACATGTGATGTGCCAGTGACTTCAGAAACCCCCAAACGCCCTGAGTGCATGAGATTGAGATCTGGCCGTGATATTGAATTAAAAGAGCGTGTAAAAAAAATCTAATGAAACTAAGTAGACACGACCCTATGATGTATCCTGTATATTGAGTTACAGTATATCCGGTAATCCGGTGAAATCCTATATATATATATATATATATATATATATATATATATGTATATATATATATGTATTCAAGCGTGTTGCTGTTCTAGGACTATCTTTTATGTCGAATTAAGCTAATTAAGCTATATAGTGTTTACAGGATGTATATCTAGATACATATAACTGAAATATATAGGTGCAAATATATCTATACTACACTTTAGTATATTACTACATGTACTCAGCATAATGTATCCATATCATATAATAATGATTATTCAGCTATGTCGATGTTTAGAACTTCTAATTCATCTCTTTCAATATCATGTGATCTACAAATGGGTCTATACACGTATTTTACCAGTAGCATAAGCAGTCAGAGTTTTGTATAACAAACAATGAGAACTGGTAAAAATTTCACGACCTCTGAAAGGAGCAACAGTGCCCAAAACTCTGAACTTAACACGACGGGATACAATGGCAGGTAGCTGCTGATCAAGCTTATCAAGAATAGCTCTGACTTTAGTCATTCCAGGCATATCATCGTAGTACTCAGTGAAAAACACCCCTGAACCTACTGTATTCTTCACCCTCTCGACTATGACACCGCTTATCATGTCTATACATGTATTCAGTAGAGTAAATCCTTCAGAGAAATTGTATTTAGCAAGAGCACGTATTGCATTCCGGCAAACAATACTGCTCCGTTCATGCCATACCAGTCCTGCTGATTCAAGTATTCGCTGCATCTCTCTGTGATCATAAGAGTCCTTTCTAAAAAGCTGAGTCATTAGATTATGGGATGCCATATACTGATGTCGTGCCATTCTATTATATATGCTATACATTCTAGGCTCCAACCACGATTCCATGTGGGTATGCAATAAGACAAGTTCCATTTGTGCTGCATAATAATTAATTGGTATCTTACCATATCCACAAAAAACAGTCCTGCATTTATTTATGAACTCATCACGAGTGGTCTCATCAGTCTCATTAAATGAGAAATCATTAAAGGAATCTACTTCCTGAGGTGTTGTTTGACCGTACATAACTACTGAGACGTTAGATACTTTCCAAAAACAGTAATAGGCTAATGAAAAGTATCCTGCAGTGCTGAAAACGTTAGATAATTCCAAAACAATATTAGGGTGATAAGAAAATGTCTCCGTGTATAACATTCACTGTATAGCGTCTGATAGCGATATAACTGTATCTGATTAGTAGCTCCGACTGGTGTGTAGGAGGTGAACTAGAGAACACTGTAGAAATAGGCCATTAAACTCGTTAGATGGTATACACTGTTTCTGTCCTGTTATTTAAAGGTAATTACCACTAGCATATCTGTGTATAGTCTTATACACATTACATCTGGGACTTGTGAGAATTTCCCTCCCTCTGAAAGGGGTGACTGTCCCCACGATTCTCTGTCTAACTCGTTCGTACACTGTAGAGGGAAGCAGCCTACTGTATTCCTCCACTATAGCTTCAACCTGACCCATTCCAGGCATGTCGTGATAATACTCAGAATGGAAAATTGCCGGTCCAACAACTTTCTTAATCTTCTCCACTGTAACATAAACGACTAAGTCAATGCATGAGTTTTCTAGAGAAAACCCCTGTGAAAAATCATATTTCTTCACTACACGCTTAGCTTCATTGAAACATATCTAAGGTAGTACATCATGTGGCATTCCACTGCTAGTGAGGATGTTCAACATCGAGCGCACATCATACCATCCGTAGTGAATCAACTGAGGAATCAGTTCATGCGAATTGAGAAATTGATCTCGGGCTATCTCATGATACAGTCAGAACATTTTTCTGTGGTGAAATTCCGGTATAAAAGAGTGAAGTAGAACCAATTCCATCTGAGCTGCATAATAATGCACCGGTATTTTACCATACCCGCAGAAAATCTTTCTTAATCCGTCTTTATATTCTTCATATGTTGTTTCTTCTTTCTCCTTGAACTCACAGTTCAATACATCTTCACGTGTAGTACGTCCATACATGTTGATGTATGAAGCTGTGTAAAATCAAGTGTATATGTACGTATAGGAAAGTTTCACTGAGCTATCAGTAATGAATTAGCGTATGTAGGAATGAAAGGTTTATGACAAACCTCCCCTCAGTAGTACTACTACTGCCCGCTGGTGAGTAAAAAATCAACTACAGTTTGGCATGTAGGAAAAATGTATGAAATACCCACTAGGGGAAGAGGGGTGCTAACATTCCACCACTCCCAAGCGTAAACCACCCCTCAGTAGTACTACTACTGCCCTCTGGTGAGTAAAAAATCAACTACAGTCTGGCATATAGGAAAAATGTATGAAATACCCACTAGATGGCAGAGGGGTACTAATGCTCCACTACCCCAAGCGTGTCCACCATGGCTGTAAGGTCAAATGAGGACAAATTTCACGCCAGAGGTAGCAATTATCTTTCTTAAGCGTTGAAACTCCATAGGGGCCCAAACCACCAAGTTCCATTTTTGCTACTCAGGTCTATGGATGACCAGATCTATAAGATGAATCATCAAAACAATGGAGTGAGAGCGTAAATCCCTACTGGAGTACGGCCCCTGCATTTTTCCCAAACATAGCAACGGTCCTCTTACATTCCCTGGTCCATAAAGTTTTGAGGCAGTTGATATCATGGTGATGAAATGTAAAGGTCAAAAGCTGGTCATTTCACTGGTAGACTGAGTGAGTAATGGTTATGTGACCGCCACTTCAACTGCTATAAGGTTATATTCATGACGATAGAATTGCATTAGATTTGCTTTATTTCCCATGCTCCATCTAAAACTGCCTAGGTAGGGGCATAGAAAGCACATGCATATTAACGGGAACAGAAGTTATGGGGTTATGGGCCGACTGAGGACAACTTGTTTGTACACCATTTTAATGGAGGATTCAGATGGGGTTGCGGGTTTGCATCCATCCTTTCTGCCTATAGTTAAGAGTAATTTCTTTTTTGGGCCCCAAATCATCCCCCTAAATAGGCGCCACCACCCCCCCCCAACCAGATATCTGCCTGCACCCCTCCTTTTTCCAAACCTGGACCCACCCCTGACCTTGCCGACCTATGGACATGGTGCACTGTCTGCCCTCAAAGGGCTAAACCATATTATGATGTTAAGTAATACACATTTGTATACATACATTATATGCGCTTTTACCAACAGGCAATGCATAGCTCAGTGACGGATATAGGATAAAGCGTGGGGCGCCGCCCCCCCCCCCCCCGCCCCACCTCCGTTTTTGCAGGAATTTTTCATTTTTCTAATGAGAAATTTACATTGTGAGAAAAATTCTCCGCCCCCCCCCCATCTCCCCATTTTCAATTTTCTCGATCCGCCTCTGTAGCCCCATGTGGCACTGGTGAGTTACCCGTTCAGAATAATACACCATAGTAGCACTGGCGAGTTACTCGCAGACTGAGTATATATGTTGATTGGTGTCTCATGAAGACAAATGAAGATGAGGCTTGAGGCATCGTGTTTTCAGTAAAGGGTTAATTGGGTATAAACACACTTAACAAGCCATGTGATGTAGCTAGACTGGGGCAGGGCAGTCGTGCAGAACTATGCTCAAGACAGTGAGGTGAGTGGCCCGGAGTGGCCCCTGTCCCACTGTTACAGTGAGTGAATGAGTAATAGATGTTTAACGCCATTTCGACAGTTAATGTCATATTCATGCCAAGAACTACATTACACAATTTCACAGAGGAATGTGTCAGTGCCTGCACATATGTGCACCGCACACATCCGAGGGGATAGGAAAGAGGAGCCATAGACCCTTTTAACTAGGGAAGCCGTCCCACTATTACGTACACGCCGACAATAAGGGAGTGGTCATTATTTATCAACAAAGGGGTCCCAATTCATAGCAACCACTCTGCAATTTGATGGCATATAAGAGATTCTTTCCTTTCCCAGTGATCTTAAATTCCTGGGTGCAGTAGCTGTCTCTTATAACTCTGTCAGGGGTAATTATATGAAGCTCTGTGACTTGCATATGAAGGGTACCTTTATGGGGGGCAGTGGGGGAGAGGACATACCATAGCATCTAGGTAACAAGATGACCATCTCGCTCGTCGTCCCAGTGAAGAAGGTTGTAACTTACAAAAAGAAGTACCCCGTACTGCAGTTACAACCTTCTTGCGCGACACTCAGCATTTTCTTCTCTTTTCAATTAGACGCTTTCTCTCATTTTTTTAAAAAGATTTTCCTTCACCCCTGTATGCAGACAGTACATGTATGAGTACTTGTACGCCACTATGCTCCAGGATGGTATTTCACCAATATCCTTTTTAATGATATTCTAGCATATAGGTGGACGTAAAAGTCCTATTGCACAACCTGATCGGGCTCTTGTGTCACATTTCTCATAGAACCATGCCCGTCCCTTGTCTTAAAAGTCTAACATAGTTGTTGGGTATCTTTGATTACAAATCGTCAGGACATGTCGAGTCGGGATAGCGTGATCCCTCTAATAAATCATTGCTACCTCATTATCTCATCCCACTCTTATCCTAGATTCTAATCACATTCCATGTGCGGTACTCTAAGTATCTATTGGGGAATGTTCAACAGTTAAATCACTAATTTTTGGGCCCTTTTCAGGACCCTCCCATGTCACTGTTTTTCTATGCTACTTAAAGACCTTTTATCACCTGTTAACAAAAAACCACCCATTAATTAGCAGTGGCATAATTGTTAAAAGTTCCCTTATCATTTCTGCAATGAGTATAAATTTTGATAGGGCCAAGCATCACTCCTAAGACGGATAGGACCAATGAATTCAGTTTTTACAGCACAACTTTTGTTCTGGTTATATACTTTCATGTCAAGATCGATTCTTTTAAGTTAGCTTTTTGCATCTATCACTGTATTAGTGTATCAGGTTATATAAAACTGACACTTTATTGAAGTATCACTCTAGACCTGGTTTTATCTACTGATAAGGTGCTGTTATATTTCAAGTCTCTACTGTGCCTATACATGGGTGCTCAGGATCTCACGCCATCACTTATTAGGAAGGTTGGAGCATCACTCCGTCACTTTTAGGTATATGCCAATGTACTGGGAACCTTTGAAATTGTCTAAAACCCCTGCATCACGACCATAACTTTTTAAAACCACTCCTTCACAAGCGTCACTTTTTACCCATGTATAGGCACTCTACTGGCCGTTGATGACAAACTAACGTAAGGGATGCGGCCAGCCTGAGTAGCGGGGGCATACATCAGGGTGGGTTACCGAGCCTGGGGACTGATTGACAGACCCAGTCCGACAGAGACTCATTGACAGACTCAGACTGAAAAAAGACTCATTGACAGACTCAGACTGACAGGGACTCATTGACAGACCCAGACTGACAGGGACTCATTGACAGACCCAGACTGACAGAGACTCATTGACAGACACAGACTGACAGGGACTCATTGACAGACTCAGACTGATGGGGACTGACTGACAGACTCAGACTGACAAGGACTGAATGACAGACCCAGACTGAGAGAGACAGATTGACAGGCCCAGACTGATGGGGACTGATTGACAGACCCAGACTGACAGTGACAGATTGACACATCCAGACTGATGGGGACCCATTGATAGAAGCAGACTGACAAGGATTTATCGACAGACTCAAGTTGACAAGGACTGATTGACAGACCCAGACTGACAGAGACTGATTGATAGACTCAGACTGAGAGAGACTAATTGGCAGATTCAGATTGACAAGGACTGTTTGATAGATCCAGACTGATGAGCACTGATTGACAGACCCGCACTGACAGGAACTGATTGACAGATCCAGACGGTCAGTCCCAGCGACTAGAGAGTGATAATAACCAGATGATAGGGACTGACAGGCACTGTCAGACTAACAGTGCCTGACAGGCTTTGTCAGACTAACAGGGACTGACAGGCACTGTCACACTAACAGGCACTGTCAGACTAACAGGGAGTGACAGGCACTGTCAGACTAACAGGGGCTGACAGGCCCTGTCACACTAACAGGGACCGAGACACTGGCTGACTAACAGGGACTGACAGACACTGGCTGACTAACAGGGACTGACAGACACTGTCAACCTAACATGGATTGACAGAAACTGTCAGACTAACAGGGACTGACAACCACTGTCAGACTAACAGGGACTGACAGACACTGGCTGACTGACAGAGATTGGCAGAAGCTGACTGACAAGCACTAGCCATCAAAAACCTACTGCTAAACTGCCAGATACTGACTGACTGACTGACACAGACTGGCAGAAACTGCCAAAATGTCAGACACTGGCTGATAGGTACAGATGACTGACACTTACTGTCGGACAAAAACTGACTGACACATCTGACAGACACAGGTTGACTGACAAAAATTGGCAGAAACTGACTGACTGGCACTAGCCTTCAAAAACCTACTGTCAGATACTGACTGACAGAGTGGCATGAACTGCCAAACTGACAGACACTGCCTGACTGACTCAGTCCATAAGACACTGGTTGAGAGTCACACTTCCAGCCTCTGGCTGACTGACACAGATGGACAGATACAGATTGACTGACACTTACTGTCAGACACTGATTAAACATACTGACAGACACTGTCTGATTGACATAGGAATGGGCGTTGTTCATTTAAGCACACATGGCTTGGGGCTGGTTATCCATATGTATACATGTAACTCCATATATTTTCATGTACCTCCACATGTGTCCATATATCTCCACATGTGTCTACCCATGTACCTACCCATGTCCATTCATGTACCAGACCCCCAACCCTCATATAGGAATTTTCTCAGGGAATTGAGTTCTCAACCAAAAGCGTCATAATTTCAGACGGTTTGAGGTCAACCTGAAAGCTCGATAATTTCATACTTAAAATTGAGATTTACATTTTGAAGTCCTGGGACTTGAAACGGACGCTGCTTAATACCCAGCAGCCTAGTCTCAGAAAGTCCCTGTGCCAATTATGGTTTTAACACTACAATAGCACCCTCTTGACCCACATTCTCATTCTTTATCAGAAGATTGGACGTACAGATATATAGGGTCCAGACTAGGAGTGTCATCGATACCTACCAAATCGATACGTCGCGATTTACGAAATCGCGATTATCGCATCGATAAAACCATTATATCGATACAGTCATTTGTCTCATAAATGCACAGGATTTGGGCTTTCCAAATTTGAAAGAATTTTCCAGAAATTCCTATTAGAACCAAAGTTATGATCAAAAATGTATTGTGATTCAAATATATTTTGAATTACCCAATCCCAACAATTTTAAATTATAATTAATGCATTCATTTGAGTTTGTTATTGCATTTTGCCAATAGATCAAATAATTCTGTAAATTTTGTGTACAGGGCAATATAATAACTCTAATTTGCCTAGTGATTAGAGTATATGAAAAATTCTTTCCCTGTTAAAAGCTCATATCATGGCCATTTTGCCCTATTTAGCAATAATCGATATATTTGAAATATCAAGACCAAAATGATGATATTCATCATCGATATATATTGGATGTCAATGACACTCCTAGTCCAGACTCCTCTATCAGCTCTCTAGCTTTTCCCCACAGGCACAGGCTCATGATTGAAATCTCCAAAAGCGAACAAAGTAACTAAAACTGGCACAACTTGGGAGTACCCACCTACAACTGGCACAATGCCCTGTGTACTGACAGGTAGGCAGGTCATGGGTTAGCCTCCCCTCGGGCATCTGTAGTACGCCTTCCGTATAACCCCGCGTACAAGCCTTACCCGCATATAAAAGCCTCACTCGAAGTTCATGACTTTGCTATAAGCAGGACCAGTGGTCTGAAATCAAATTGTCTATAAATTGCAGCTTATACATGGGGTTTTACGATACTTAACTTTAGGGTATTAATATCAAATTACTGAAATATTCATGTATAGATCTGCAAACCACCTCAAAAACCTGTTAGTGGAATAAGAGAACATGGTTGTTGTCGCAGTAGTAGAAAAATCGATGATGAGGTATGTTTCCTTATAATAATAAGGATTATCAAAAGCAAATTATACTAATTACGTGTATGCAAACATGTCTTAGGCCACACCAAATTAAAAAAAAAAGGTCTATGGTTTTCCCGCACCTGTTTTTCAGAAATGAAAATTTTATTTTTATTTGATTATGTGTCTTTTGATCCCGCCCGCCTCATTTTCTGGGATTTTCATAATATATATTTTTTTTCAAGCAATAAGTATATGGTTCATCATTAAGGTACAGGAACAGCAGACTCCTCATTGGATAGACATAACTGTGCAGATTGTCATAATATCACTGTTGCCCAAGCATGGCTCACATCACAGAAGGAACATAATATGTACCGAAGTCTTAATCACTAATAGCAAAAAAAAAGTCATTTTAATGGCATGTGTATGTACTCATTATGTGTACTGTTAAATGTATTCCAGTATGATGTGTGTAATTCAAATGTGAACCCTACTGGGTATGTACATGTATGCCATGGGTCTGCATCTGCGTATGCCTGTATATATTTTTTCCTCGTCAACAAAGATCTGTTTAATATGTAGTGTATTTAGTATACATCTCATATTATAGGGCCATAATTAAATAGGGCCTATAGTTTTAGTGTTAAGCATTTTATGCATGACACATAAGACAGAAATGAAAGTGAACCTATTACACAATGTCCAGAAGTTGGAACACATACCAACCTTTGATAAACATAAGTTATCATTGTTTGTATGCGCTTTGGGTTTAACGTCTATCTATTGATCTGAGACTAATATCTACAGAATTACGACAGAGTGACAGTATATCACTGCCAATTTACAAATGATCATGGAAATTAACCTGACTAAGTCGACTTCTGGGCAATGACTTTAATCGACTTGTTAAATTGTATAACCTCGAATTCTGGCTGAGTTTTTCGCTTATGAAAATAAACAAATACAAATAGCATATCATATATGCAGAGGTGTCAGTTGGGTGTTGGTAAAGTGTTAGGGCCATTTAACACTTCACAGGTGCAGGTATTTCTCAATATATAAAACTGCACTGAACTCTAAATTTAAGGGGCCTCTGAGCCTCTGAAAATAAATGAACCTTTGAAGGTCTGACACCACTGTATATGGCACTGGGCTAAGCCTAATGCTTGCAGAGGTGTGAAATCCGACTTATTGGGGGATCACAATTTAATGGTTGAAATCGAGTGGTGATATGCAGATGATTTCTTTGTGCATAAGTGTGTGCATTTTAATATGCTAATACAAAACTAGAGTATGATGCTTATATCTACCCCCTGTTGTGGTGAGAATTAATTCCTACTGGACTTACTTTTTCCTTCAAAAGTTGTGAAAAGAACGCCTAAAATATAGGATATTCCCAAATGCATATCTTTGATAAGGCTGGTGAGGAGAAACCTTGCAGGCTCTGTCTGCATACTGATGTAGGCGTTGGGCCTGTTCAACTAGGGCAGTGCCCCTCTGGGCTGCGTGCAAGGCTTCGAATAAGAGGCCTATTACTCTTAAAAAGAAAGAGAAATAAGGCATAGGTCACTTGACAGCAGATGATAAGCTTTTAAAAGGTAGTGCCCCATTTAAGTGTGGTGATTCGATATAAAGGTAAACACTACTGAGGGATAGTGACTCTGGCATGAAAGGTTTAGCCTCATTCTTACTCAGCTCCATCTAGGCCCGAGAAGCCATTTCAGCCTAGAAGCCCTCCCATTGTGGCCCAACATATTTCAGCTCAGAGTGTAGTCAAGCCGGACAGCAAACCCTAACTGCGCAATAACCATGTTTCGGCCCACATTGTTGCCCTGAAACCCTTCCGCAACTAGGGTGTGCTATGGTCGGCAGGGAATCAGATAAATAGGGTCCACGCTAAGGGAGTGGTCATTATTTATCAACAGGGGGGGGGGGGTGGTGGGTTTGAGGGGGGGCGTAAAATTTTCAGACCCCTCCTGAGGGGGGGGCTAAAAAAATTTCGAACCCTCTTGAGGGGGGGGCTAAAAAAATTCACCCTCTTTTTAGCAAAAAAGCCTGCGTGCTACTATAGATCAAAGAGGGGCGCAAAAACTCTCTGCGCCTCCAGCGCGGGGGGGCACAAAGAATTTTGACTGCCGTCGAGGGGGGGGCGTAAAAAATTTCCACGAGTCCGCACTAAAACCCACCCCCCCCCTGTTGATAAATAATGACCACTCCCTAAGCCAAAGACAGGATAGTCAGCCTACTGGTGTCCCCATGGTCACTCCTGGAGTGAATAAAGCCAAGGTGCCCCATAGCTGTCTGCCTCACCCTTCTAGATAGAAGATATTGGAACCTCTCATAGGGAACTATGCTCCCGGAAAGTTCCCTATTGAATCCAGGTATCCTATACCATGGTAGCATTGCTGTATTCTTGAAGAAATGGGAAAGTGTTTGAGAATATTTAAGAATTTGACCTTGATATTCACACATTTTAGGGCATTTTGAGGCTTTATCTTCCTTTCTTTCCAAAAAATTGGGGGGATCCAAACATACTTTGGTCCCCTCAACTAGAAAGTAGAATGGGCGTCGCCCACCCCCCCCCCCCCGGCCCTCCCGGCACCTATGTGGAAAAGCCTTTATCAACTTGCTGTCCATACTGTGGCCATGATCAATATTTCTGCAAAGCCTGATCAATACAGCTATTTTTTATGACAACTAGTGCATTCCCACCTTCAGGCTTCGTGCCTGGATGTTACTGGTAGCTATGACAGGCAGGGTAATTAAACCGTGAGTTACTTGTGGCCGTATGCTTCATGGATCCATACATGTCAAAATATCACAAAAAGGGATAAACCTTGGCTGATCTGCATTGGGGCACAAGGGTCCATCCAATACCGATAGACCAATAAGATACAGACTTTTTGAGGGACGTAGATAATCAATGGATGACCTCCCGAGGGGAAGTATGGTGATGGGGTCCAGGGGGCGTTGCATAAGCAGTGAGAATTTTTCTGTCACAGCCATTTATGAGGATTTTTGGGGTTTTCTGTTGCATATGATTGTCTCACATCCATAAACACTTTTGTGAGGATTCTCAGTAAAACCATCACCAATGTGAGTAAAACTCTTCATTAATGTTAGGAAATTTCTTGACAAGGCCTTTTCCCCTTTGATATTATGAATGCATCGTTTAATCTAATTATTGTATAATCAAACAAGAAAAAATGTGGCAAGGACCACGGATAGGAGTTGCCACTCTGCGGCAGACGTGTGACGGCACGGCCAACGTATGACGTCACAAATTGCGTAACAAGGTGACGGTGACGTCACTGACAAACGGAAAACATAATGGAGTTGCTACGGTCGCTGTGCTCCCGGCCACTACGCGGCTAGCAACTCCAAAAAAATAAGCCATTCAATTTTTACCAGGATCACCCTGTTTAAAAATGTGAGACTCATTTGACCAAATTATCATCTGATCAACTTCATGCTAGTTTGACCTAATTTGCTTTTATCAATGGCCAAGTCCATCTATTGTTTACCGCGGAAAAGACCATTTAGTGAGAAAATCTTTGTCACACTTGTGCCAAGATGAAAAATTCTCACATGAAAAGTTCTCACATAAAACCTCAGAGCAGTGAGGGTTTTATGTGAGACATATTTTATTTCAGCTGTAGTTTGCTTACGGTCAGTTCAATCCCCTTAAAATTTCATAAAAGATAGCCCTTGGGTGTAGCAATGCAGTGTACATCTAAAAATTGCAGTGAACACCATATCCATAAAGATATACTGATGTTCATGTTAAGCTTTTGTTGGGGAGTGTCCCCCCGAAGTCAAAAACCCTTGCAAGAGTGAGGATTGGAATCTATGCAACAGGAACTTTGGTGCAAGAGAAAACCTTCACAAACAAAAACCTTCACTGACACACCAGTGAACAAATTTTCTCACTGTGTATGGGTATCCTGTTGCTGTTCACGAGGTGAGAGTTTTTGAAAACAAAGTGAGAGTGTCAGTGGTCCAGTGGGATGTAGTTAAATACTGAGACTGACCCAGCAAACACATCTTTACCGTGCCAGTACTGGCATCATACTGGCATGTAACAGCAGTACTGGGCCAGTACTGCCAGTACCAAGCCAGTACAGTGTCAGTTAATCGTGATTGTATTGGTATACTACTGGCATGCCACTACTGGCATGCCATTACTGGCCCACTACTGGGATACCTATACTGGGCCAGTATAGGTATGCCAATGATGGAATGCCTGTACTGGGCCAGTACCGGCTAAGAAGGCTATGCTGGTAATGGCATGCCAGTAATGGCCCAGTACTGGCTTGATTAATTTCCAACCACACCACAAGATGTCAGCAGTAGCTTGTATTACAATATTTAGGATCAAGGCTAATACCGTTTCTCTAGGATCATATGGTCAAAAACTTCTATGGTGAGGCCAAATTTGTTTAACATGAAACACCATTCATTGGAAACCTACTTGGGTTAAAGTTCCAAACCAAATATCATAAACATTGGGAGAATTGAAATCATGTTATGCAAAATGCCTTATATTTGTCTGAAACAAAACTTACAAACCTGCAGGCTGTGAGATGGATGGCTACATTTAATGCACACTGCCTCTGGGTTGTTACACCATCAGAGTGTGTGGGAGAGTCTTGATATGAGACCTTTTAATGTGTGAGGTGTAAACATGATGTTGATTTATATCAATTATACTTTCCATTTTAGACAGCATGTATTTTACCAACCTATTATTGGAATACAGAAATGGCCTAACACCGGGCCTGTGCTGGCATGCCAGCATAAAGCCAGTACTGACCCTGTACTGGTCCAGTATTGAAACACCAGTACAGGCCCAGTGTAGGCCCAGTACAGAACCGGTACTCAACCGGTACTGGCATACAGTACAGGCCCATTGCTGGTGCCTCTTGCATGCCTCTAAAGGCCCTTTACTGGGTTGCCTGTACTGGCCCGGTGCAGTTGCCATCATCGGGCCAGTAGTGGCTTGGTACAGTCGTGTTTGCTGGGGAGTTCTTATTAGCACCTTGAGGATGTGTGTATATCATCGGCCTCGCCCTACAGGTTTCAGTGTTAGGGAGTGGTCATTATTTATCAACGGGGGGGGGGGGGGGGGGGGTTGGTGGGTTTGGGGGGGGGCGTAAAAAATTCTGACCCCTCATGATAGGGGGGGGCTAAAAAAAATTTGACTCCTCTTGAGGGGGGGCTAAAAAAAATTACCCTCTTTTTAGCAAAAAAGCCTGCGCGCTACTATAGATCAAAGAGGACGCAAAAAATTCTCCGCGCACCTCCAGCGAGGGGGGGCGCAAAAAATTTTGACCGCCGTTGAGGGGGGGGCGTAAAAATTTTTCGTGCGTCCGCGCGAAAACCCACCACCCCCCCTGTTGATAAATAATGACCACTCCCTTATAACATTACATAGAATAGATCGAAACTGTAATCATACGCTAATACTGTCGCTAATCATACGTAACATTCAGAATGATTCACCAAGCCAAAGGCAAAGCAAGACAAATTCTTGGTTACACGTTGTTACACAGTTGTCACACTTTGTATTGGACAATGTCGGTAAGCTTAGTAGAACCGGTTTACTTTAGAAAGTGCTAAATCTTACCATGTTTGCTCGTGTTCCACTGTGTTCTACTGTCACTACCCCTATGGCCCAAGGATCCAAAGTCCGTCCTACTTCACTGCACACGGGGCCGCGCTGAGTGCATCACATGACGTGTGCTCCAGAATAGGGGGAATCCCATCACATGATCGGTGTACGTATACGCAAGTGTTCCAGTGAGTAAAGTGTACATAATATGCACTTTGCATTGCTAAAAACAGTGGAGGGCACCGTGGTGAGCTAATATGGATTCTGGTTATAATCTAGACGGCGTTTACATTAAGTATTTTACGTTTTGGGAAATAAATGTCACTAGATTCTAAAAATAGGTCACATAGGTATTCCCCGTGACGTCATTACTTAACCGGAAGTTTGCGAATGTTTTCAAACATTTCCACGTGTCAACTTCCAATGACAAGATCAACGAATTAACACTCTGCAAAAGCAAAGGTAGGAAGAGTATACTCCGTAGACGCTCTGAGGGAACCTCAGAGACCAAGTGTGTCTGTTGTAGTCTGTTTGGTAAGCCAGATTGGCTGAGTGCCCAGTTCTCACAGAAGTACTTACTGTCAGGTCCAATGCTTCCACCAACACTTCCCTCAATGTATATCCAAAGATTCACAATACACAAAGCACTTGAAATACTTGTAATAATTAATAATCCAGGTGATTTTCAAATCTCCCTCCCTAACTTTAAATCATTGTCGGCCATCTTGAAGCCAGGTGTAGCCACCTAGTGCCAAAAAGACTTCACTATTCTTGGTTGGTTAGCCCTATGTTTCAAGAGCAGTCTAACACCAGGTAGCACTGCAGCTTGTTGACAATGGAGGCCATTGAGGTAGTAATATCTAAGCTCAAGATAAACATGTCAGATTTATTGGATATATCTCATATTTCAGTCAATATAAGCTGATGTACATGAAAACTACATGTTTGTGAGTAGGAGGGACAATTTCCAGGAACTGACAGTGAGTACTTAGTTCAGACTAGCCATGTGTTTGTGCCACTATAGACTTGTATACATCTTGGATCCTGCCTGTGAGCAGGCAGGTATTTCGGCCTAGAAGAGTAAGGAAGAGCATCTATCTAAATTGTAATAGGTTAATGGATATTTAACATCTATAGCTTCGGAAAAGCGGAAGATCAGTTGAATTTGATGGGGGAATCAGCTGTTCTGTGAATCTCGAAATCTTAATCGCGGGTAGCGAAGTCAGTCCAAAATCTTGACTCCAACAGAAACACATAAGTCATGTACCAAATGAAAGAGCTTGGAAATTGCAATCCAAAGCTTTTTGAATCAAGTGGATATACCTACTAGAAGCATTTTTTAGCACCTCCCACGCCGCGTAGCGGCGGTACCATGAAGCGGTACGGGAGTGCGCTAAAGACGATTGCATTTGGTCTCAGAGAAGGAATTGGTTCCGCACTATAATTTAATGTAGCGCGAAATGCGATAGCACCCATTGGAACATGTTCATTTTCTAAAAATCACCCCAGAATTAATAGATACATCCTTCCTTCATAATATAGGCTGACTTAAAATATGAATTGACCACGAAAATTTTGAGCACTGGACTATAGCGTAAAAACACCCTGATTTTGCCTAAATCTGCACTGAATAAAATGTAGATTCACTTTTTCCAATTAAACCTTTGAAAAAAATAGGTAAGCACTTTGAGAAATGCCCTCCTGGTATTTTATTCAAAGCAGCAAATGTTCAACAACATGTGTAGTGGTTTTATATTTATTGGCATTATTTTCAACATGGTTATTGACCATTCAGTGTGCCTGCAGTATTCACTTCTGACCACAATCGTATATGACTTCCGGTTTTCTGCGGGATTTCCTTCACTGAGACCTACTATTAATGGGCTGTGTGCATGTCTTGTCTATAATTGAGATTTTTATAATCCAATAGATGTTTTTACACAGGCCCCTAGGTTTTATGCTCCTTGGACCGCTCTATCTCATGATATAGGGTGCCTTTCAGGCCAAGTAATACCCAAAATCAGCCTGATTTCTATGTCTCTGTCCGAGGACACTGCCCTCTTCATCTTTGAGTCATTTTCATGACAAGCAGTGCCTCTAGGATTATCAAATTTGGCATGGATATTCTTTTGATTTTTCTCTATATTGTGTAAGTGTCCTTGTTGCAGTTTACTGTGGATATAATTGACAAATTATGAAAAATTGTAGAAAAATACATAAAAATCACTGCAAAAAGTACACAATATTCACATGCCATGCCTGGGAAGATTTATGAGAGTATGTAACATGGATACTGGGTAATACAATCCTACATTTCTAGATGATTTGAAGGAAATGTCCCAAAATATTATACCCTGGATAGTTTTCTTGAAGCGGTAGATATACCATTTGCGGTGTCAGTGCCTAACTTAACTAATACAGATGATATGTCAAAGTGCAAAAATAACCCCTCTCTGTACTACCTAGACTAGCTGCAAGTGGCCAATACTACACAGATATGAAATGCCTACCCTGTTAAGAATAAGGTAAAAATAAATCGGGCCTATCAAAATAATCTGCACTATGCCAGTGGCCCTAGACTGAAATGAACCTGCAGCGCGGCCTGCGGACCACTCCGACATCAATATAAACATGATTTTTCCTTGATTTTGGACACATTTTAGAGACCTATGAACACATTTTCCATAGAATTTGGCAAAAATAATCCTTCTTTAAATAATTAATATAGAAAAAAACTGATTTGAGGGGTATTTTCCTTTTTCATGCTAATCCCCCATATGCTTTAGGTCTTAGAGAAGGAATTGGTTCCGCACTATAATTTAATGTAGCGCGAAATGCGATAGCACCCATTGGAACATTTTCATTTTCTAAAAATCACCCCAGAATTAATAGATACATCCTTCCTTCATAATATAGGCTGACTTAAAATATGAATTGACCACGAAAATTTTGAGCACTGGACTATAGCGTAAAAACACCCTGATTTTGCCTAAATCTGCACTGAATAAAATGTAGATTCACTTTTTCCAATTAAACCTTTGAAAAAATAGGTAAGCACTTTGAGAAATGCCCTCCTGGTATTTTATTCAAAGCAGCAAATGTTCAACAACATGTGTAGTGGTTTTATATTTATTGGCATTATTTTCAACATGGTTATTGACCATTCAGTGTGCCTGCAGTATTCACTTCTCACCACAATCGTATATGACTTCCGGTTTTCTGCGGGATTTCCTTCACTGAGACCATTTGCCCCATGTGATGAGGTCTCACAATACAAAATTACTGAATAGATAAATTGATAATTGTGAAATCTTCTTTATGTCTGCTTTTATGAGACATGTCATCAAACACTGGTATACCGACATTAACGGCGGGAGGCATTTTTTTACGCAGTCACAACCGCATTAGAGTTTTGGATGTGTAATGATCTTTCTGTCACTCCCCACCCTGTACATTTACCCTTAAATTCAGATAAGACTGGCCATTAAACATGTACTGGGCACAGGAGATTTAGGCATCATTTTACATAACTGCTGATAGATTTTGATTGGAAAGGTCAATCTGCTAACCAATTATACCATCTTGAAGCTTAAGATTAGCAGATTAATATATACTTTTGTGTAATTTGATTACTAGACATATAGGTATTCTAAATTTCAGGTTGAAGTCAAAACTTTAATGATTTATCATTGAACAAATTAATATTATGCATTCACTAGATTAAAAATCGCAGAAAATCGTAGCACTCTAGGTGTATAAACTGACTTTAATTAGATTAAATTGATGTTGTAGAATACCTTTGTTGGTTCAGTTAGCTTCCTTAAAAAATATTTTTTAATGAAAATTGATCCAAAGCTGTACAAGTTTGTGAGGCCACCCTGTGGTTAATAATTGCTGAATAAATGTCAAAATCCCATCAAGATTCAAGATTCAAGATTCAAGATGGCTTTATTGACTAATGTACAGGTACACTTATGTCAGCACCAGGTTTTCATTTACAATGTTGTAGACAGATTTTATATATGAGTATATACAGTTCACAGCCCCTGGCCTTTTAGATGATTTGCAATATGGGGCCACTGCTAGTATTTGAGAAAGTTTCCTAGTGTCATCGTGTCTTTTATAGTAATCAACGAACTTGAGGTATTTTGTTTCAAACACTGACCGTGCGTTTCTCATCTCGGGCATGTTACAATGTAAGAAGACATGATTGACATCTTGCACAGCATTACAGAATGTGCACTTAGAATTGACAGGTTTCTTTCCTCTATATCTTCTTGACAGGCTGTCAAGTGTACGGTTATTGTCAGTCCGGAGTTTAGCAATAATGGTTCTAATTTTAGGTGATTCTGTATGCGTTAGGTATTCACGCTCTTCATAAATGTCATTGAGATCATCTTTACACATCTTGATAATTCTACACTTGCTAGTATTCTCTGGGTTATCAATGTACTGGTTGTATTTCTGAATTCTCAAAATGTAGGTCAATATATTGGTAACATGTACATAATATTGCATTTGATGTAACTTTTACTATAAAGGGTAATATCCTTGTATTTCTGCAATAAGTGCATGGCCACTCATGTTACTCAAACATGGTGGTCTGACAGAAACACCAAAATCACTCAAATGTTCACTCTCTGAAGTGGTAAGAAAATATGAAATGCAGTTAAATAGTGTGCCAGTGAGATAGAGCTATGTTTTTCCTTTAATTTGATACTATATAGAAGTAAATCTGCCCAATAGAACCCCCAGAATCAATAAATTCCCAACACATGTTTACCACTGTGACAGATATGGGGAGCTGGTGGCCAAATTCGGCTGACTTCGCTATCCCGGGGGTCTTCGTTGAAATGACCATAGAAATAGTCCTCGAGGAATTTTGCGCCCCTCTTGGCTGTTTGATCTATACTAGTCTATAGAAGCGCGCAGGCTTTTTGGCTAAAAAGAGGGTAAAATTTCTTAGCCCCACCCTCAAGAGGGGTCAAAATATTTTTAGCCACCCCGTCAAGAGGGGTCTGAAATTTTTATGCCCCCCCCCCTCAAACCCACCAGCACCCCCCCTGTTGATAAATAATGACTACTCCCTAAATACTAGAATTTAGAAATGACCACTCTGACACTAGATTAGTCTAGTCACAGTGTCTGTCACTGTGTGTCAGTGAGTGAGTGACATGAGGGTTCAAAAACTACCATGAAATCGTCATAGTCATAGGTAAGGTTATATGTTACAATTCACTGTCGTGGACGTGGTTCAGATTAAGTCTTACCCTTATCTGGATACTATACGTGACCAGTTTCTCACCATGGAGGAGCAGGCTAAAAAAATTTAAGTAAGGTGAATCAACTCGCCTTTAAACTAGGTAAAATAAGGTATCTAGTTTCAGCTATTTTAGCAATTCTGATCTTCAAACAAACCATTCTGCCTAGGTTGGATTATTGCTCTGTTTTGCTGGATGTTACATGTCAAGAAACCCAAAGAATCATGCAAGTGGCACAAAACAGGATGTTAAGATGTTGTTTATTGAGAGGAGTAAGAGACGAGTCCACAGATATTATACATACTCTTTGTGAGGTCTCAAAACAAGAGGCAAGAAGACGAGAAATTCTATTGTTTGCGATGTATGCTCAAGTTCAGAAAGGTGTAATAAACATAGAAAATCCTAGGACACATGGGGATAATAAATTACAGCTTCCTGTAATAAGGCCTAAACAACAAGCCTACAGGAAGAGTCCATATTACAGAGGTGCAGGTATCTGGAATAGTTTTGACAAGGAGGTACAGGATATCTCGGAGAAAAGTGTTTTTAAAGTCAGAGTCAAGAAGTTACTAGGTTGTAAAGTTAAGGGGGACAGGAAGAGATTCTTAGATGTCAGGAGGAGACCCAAAAGAGGCAGGAAACCAAAAATCCAGCCTGACCTGTTTTTCAATATTTTTCCTCCTCCAAAAAGACAGAAGGATATTGCTGTTAATTAGATATTAAGGTAAATAGATACTTTATGTTAATGCATTGAAATATAACACTGAATATATTGGTGTTGTTATTCTTGTTGGCCAATGACTTGAATCTGTTCCACATGTATTGGAGATGTTTGTTCACTGTGCTATTCAGCTTAGAGAGACCAAAATGTACTCAGGTAACCCTTTTGGGTTGTGTGATTCTTTATCAGATAATCCTATATGCGGTGTGCTTCTTCTTCCTCACTGCCACTTGTATACTCCTGTTACTTACTTAGGTATGGACCACTTTCCTACTCAAGTAAGATAGACTCTCAAGTCTTGTTAATACATTCTATTTTCTGTTGGTACTGATCCATTTCATCTGTATAAACTCATCCCTGTTATTGTCTTGAATTAACAGTCTGCGCTTAGGCAGCCAAATACCAGGTGGACACCAGAAGTATCTTGTAGGGCTATTACACTTGTTGCACTGTTATGCTGTTATACGATATCTCTTATGGGTATATGCATATCTAAGTTGATTATCTGAAGGACCCTGTAGAAATCTTAATCGGGTAGACCATGGCAATTTGTCTCGTACTTGTTATGAACGATTAATTAAAAATTTTAAAAAAAGGCAGTAAAGGAGTAGACTGGCTTATCTCCCCACTGATAAGAATCCTCATGGAGGGTTATTTTATATAGGAAATTTACTAGAAAAAGGTGTCAAAACCCATATCAGAAAAGATCTAAACATCCCACAGCAAAATGCATTACAAAATCTGAAAGATACATGTATTAAGAATCTGCATCACATACTTGATGCACTTTTTTCTAAACACAATATTAGGAAAGAAAACCGGAAAAAGGTTACTTTTTCTAGTACATTGCCGATATAATTTGACCCTTTGTCAGGTCCCTACAGGGATGTAAGTCTTCAGGTTTTATCAGGATTTCCTAATTTAAAAAAAAAAATTGAATGCCATGTATTTCCCTGATACAAGTGGTAAGGAGGGCTGTTTGGAAAAATAGAAGGCTTTTATATCAAGTAAATGTATGGCTTCCTGATGTTTGCCCTTGCCTGACTTACATCCCTGTCCCTAGCAACCAGGGTTCTGTTCTCGAGAATCGTCTGTGTGACGGGAGATGAACAGGAGCCATAGTAGGGGGATGAAAGTGGCTAGTAAAGGAGTGGTCATGTCTCAACGGTAGTCAAAATTTGTTGCATCCCTCTTTGACCTATGGTAGCGCGCTGGCTTTTTTGGAGTTGCAAGCCACGTCAGCGGCCGGAGTGTAGCGACCATAGCATCTCCATAATGTTTTTCGGTTTTCTCCCTGTCACCTATGACGTTATTGGTGATGTCATGCTGCCTCAGTGAAGTCACCCGCAGTGGCTAGCGATGTTGCCATGATCTATAAGCGCCTGTGCGGTTTTTCATGACGATACGGTATGCCCCCCACCCCCCGAGAGCTTAAGAAAAATGTGGCTAGGACCATGGAGAGGAGTGGCAAATCCTATCCGTGGTCCTTGCCACATTTTTCAATAAAGGGGATAATTTTTTTAGCCCCCCCCCCCTCAAGAGGGGTCACAATTTTTTTAGCCCCCCCTCGGGAGGGGTCTGGAATTTTTACGCCCCCCCCCAAACCCACCACCTGATAAATAATGACAACTCACTAACAACGGAAGGGGGGAGGGGGGGTGTCCAATTTCAGACCTGGTCATTTGAGGGACAGAGCCTCAGAGGGTCATTTAATTGAAAAAACTTTGAGGGTCATTTAATTGAAATGACTTTGGGTCTTTGACTTTGTAGATAGACTATAAGTATAAGGGAGTAGTCATTATTTATCAACAGGGGGGTCGGGTTTGAGGGGGGGGGGCATATACATTTCAGACCCCTCCAGGGGGGGTCTAAAATAATTTTAACCCCTCTTGAGAGTGGGGGGGGGGGGCTAAAAGGATTCACCCTCCTTCTAGCGAAAAAGCCTGCGCACTACTATAGATCAAAGAGGCGCCTCCAGCGAAGGGGGATGGCACAAAAAATGTTGACTGCCGTCAAGGGGGGTGGTAGGTTATCGCACTGACAGGGGCGTAGGAAAAGGGGGGGCCAGGGGGGCCTGGGCCCCCCCAATCATGAAGGAGGTGGGGCCTGAGTATGTCTGGGCCCCCCCAATATTTTCCAAGAACTCATTAACACAATGGAAAAGAAGCTAAAACTTTACATCTCAATTTAGATTATTATGGTGATGTCATAGGGAGAATGGGGGTCTGAGCCTAAAGTCAGATCCAAAATTTACCAAAAATCACTTTTCTACGTGAATTCTAAATACGCATATATAGACGCCATCACGCATCAGCCGACAATTCAAGGTGGTCGCAATGGTGCCCTCGCCGGGCCCCCCCAATGAAGATTTGCTTCCTACGCCTCTGACTGATGCCCCCTTGATAAATAACAACCACTTCCTAAGTCTACCATGTAGATGTACACTTAGGCTAAGACTTATATACCACAGGGAGTGGTCATTTTTTTTTAACAACGGGAGAGGGATGGGGGGGGGGGAAACAAATTTCACCCCCCACCTTTGTTAAAAAGTGACCACTTTCTTAGGCTTAGGGTCTAATAGATCTAGCTCCCAGTAGTACCATAGTCCGATACTGAGCATGGGCATACAAAATGTACGTAGACTTGCCATTAATTTTGCAAAGAACATTTTGAATGTGTGACAATAATGCCCGAATCTGGCACCAAGAAAATGGTGGATATTTCATGAAAAATAGACTCTGCTGTCCATGCCCCAACCCATATGGCATAGCCATAGTCAAACTCGACTTCAATTTAATTTAGGAAAATGCTGAGTCATGACATGTTTTCCCTGTCCCCACATAGCATTTTCCAATATCTTACATAAGGAATATGGGTTCCACAATTGAAGGGAAATCAGTGAATATTGTAAGCCATTCTTGTACTCTTCTTACAAAAGCACGGTTGTATGCAATGAATTACAAAAACTATATATATATATATATATATATATATATATATATATATATATATATATATATATATATATATATATATACACACGGTATATATATATATATATATATATATATATATATATATATATATATATATATATATATATTTCAACTCACAGTCAGTAAACTTAAATACTGTACCGGGTATTCCCTTCATTGGGTTATTCCCTGGGCGTTATACAGATGATGCGGGTGACACAGTGGGCGAGGCCCTTGGACTCAGAGTTCTGCCTGAGCTGGATACCAGCAAGGATTTACTGACTAGAGCTATCAGAAGTGGGACCAGTTACACCCTACGATTTCCGAAGCAAACACAGGCGATTATCATGTTGGTTGATAATCCATCCCGAGAAACTCAGAGACAGGCCATATAAATAATGTCCCACCCCTTCGTGAAACACAATAGGTACCATTGTAAACGTCTCCATGAACAAGAAACAGTATATGGGACCAGCATCCCCCATTCACTCCCTGGTGACGTTACAGACATCACCATGTCATATACATCCACGTCATGGGTCAAAATGTGGCTCACTTCACTTGTGTATATCACTCTCAGTGACTGTGGTTGAGGTTTCAGTCAGTGTGTATGCTGTATGTGTGTATGCTGTATGCCTGTGTTACAGTGTGTATTAAGTGATAGGGATACAGTGGGAATATCGTTCATATTTCCCATCCTCTCTCAGTCCATGCAAAACCTCCACATCTATTCAAAGGTGAGTTATATTATATATATATATATATATATATATATATATATATATATATATATATATATATATATATGTATATATATATATATATATATATATATATATATATATATATATATATATATATATATTTATATTTATATTATAAATTATATTTATTGCAATCTATTTAGCTTATTTATGGTCATTGAGGAGGTGCATCCACTAATCTAGTGAGCCATTCATTTATGACCGGATACTTAACGTAATTAATCTTATGAATCAGCAGTTTACTGTGGTGAGTTAAGAATCTGATTTTTGTAACAATTATATCTGAATAGATCATATAGGACCGATTTATAGTTGTCTGAAGAGTTGAAGTAGACTAGCACTGTGCTACCTCACGTTATGATGTAATGCATATAGATCTACTGTCACTGATAGCCCAACTGTGTTAAGCACTGAGATAAGGCGTGCACCAGATATGCTACGCTGGTGCACTGCAGGTATTGTAGGCATATACATGTCCCCAAATATACAGGCAGGCAGCCAGCCAACAGATATGCACTCTGATCGCTCACTCTTATCAGCCCAAGGACGATTGGTAGATTGTGTGAGAGGGGGGCAACTGTTTAGTACTTTATGGACTCCTCCTCACTTATAAGGCGCACGTAGAATTTGTGAATTCGCCCTAAATAAGCAAAATGACCTACCCAAGTAAGTTCTGTTCTATGCAATGACAAAATTCTCAAGATAGAGGGATAGAAAGGATTACGGGGATACACCTTCCATGGGTCATTTGTGAAATTTTAGAAGGGAAGAACCCCCCCCCATACGTCGGCATGTCCATGAGTGACGGTTCATAGAAGTGATATCAGATCTGTTTCTGTGTACCTGTTGCACGTGAGGACGTTGATGCATTATAAAAAAATAACTTCCATAAGGCTACACCAAATAAAAAAATTGGTCTATGGATTTTCATTTTGAGAATATGGTGCGGGAGGGCAAAATTTTTATTTTTATTTTCTAGAAATTAATTATTGTCTATGGATTCTGAACATCATAAATATGGAGAGGGCGATTTTTTTTATTTATTTATTTTTTTTTTTTTTTGCCATTGCATATTTATGCCTATCCAATGAGCCTTATGAGGGGTCTGCCATTCCTGTACCTTTATTATTAATCATATATTTATTGCTTAATCAAAAAAAAAAATGAAAATCCCTGCAAATGAGGCGGGCGGGATCCATAGACATGTTATTTTTCAAATAAAAACAAAATTTAAATTTCTGAAAAACAGGGGCGGGAAATCCATAGATCAATCTTTTAATTTGGTGTGGCCTAAAAAGCATCGTTGCATAAAGCTTTTAATAATTTAATCGGTCTAAGATATATATTTTCAAAATATATGAAACAGAAATGATTGAAGCATTAGTAAAATACGCATAGGCCAAACCCAGGCATGTATAAGTTTCAAACTAAAATTAGAAGAATGCGATAAGTAGGTATATCAGATATTTTGCAGAAACCTAACACAGGTAGTTTTGGACTTTATTCATTAGAAAGCCTGATATGTTTGAAATTCAATGGTATAAGTCCCGTTAAAATCCATTGGGAACTTGTAACAAAGTGAACATTTTCATGAGTGAAGGTTTGCCCTCAAGTTGGCACCTTTTGCACATAGTCACTGTGGCATTTTCAGGATGCTCATACAGCACAAACAATATAACTATTTGACACTAAACATTTCATTCATACTCTCTGATAATTTATTTGCTCACAATTTGAAATGAGACACCTCTAAAAGTGCAAAATCATTCAATAATTTCAAAGTAACAACTCATACAGATAGCCACTCTTCTATATTCAGGCCCTATACTACTTGATAAATATCTAGCTCAGGGGTGTGATATTCAATGCATGACATCTCCTATATATAGAGGATAGCCTGATTTTTTTTTGGTCCAGTCTCACACAGTATGTGTCGAGTTGGTGATGGTTGAAATGGACAAAATATGTCATCTGCAGGCTTTGTCCATTGAACCAGTCAGGTTAACTACCGTAATCTCTTGCGTATAAGGCGTGTCTTATACGCCAACCATGTCATACATGTACCTGTGCCTAATTGGCTATAAGCGGGTCTGGAGCTGGATTTTGGCGAAGTGCACTGATAAGAACTGATTAGATGGGACCAGCATGTCCATGGAAGTGGGTGTTAACCAGGGACAAGGTACCCATCATGGTATGTCTTATCAGTGGGTTTTACCTCAACCAGCGAAATTCAAGATGGTGGATCCACTAGGCATCCATACTGAGTCCTATATCATTTCCCCAAGTTGGGGGGGGGGGTGCGCCTTATACGCGGGGTACTACTGATTTCCCATATGGAAGCAGGTTCACAAAGTCATGTATTTTCTTTAACCAAAGAAGAGGTGTAGTTGATAGCATGGTGCTCTATATACCCCTAAATTGCTGAATGAATATACCATTCTGCTAACCATAAAAGGGGTTGTAAAAATATGTACACAACACTAATCTGAGAGCTTTATCAATGTTAATACTCACCTTTTAAGCAAGAGAATCCATGCAGCATTACAAGCAATACTGCTGCCACATTCTGTGCTGCCATCTGGTGCTAATGCTGATACTATCAATGTAGGTGCCATGGCCTTTTTGCAAGGCCACCGTAAAGGATGCATTATAAATTTTCTATTAAGACAGCATGGGACAAAAAGTGGAACTATCTGAAAATAGACTCCTAGAAACCCTCCACTTGTGGTCATAAAGTGAAAGCCCATGATAGAATAATGACATTGGTTGGATAGAGAAAATGTGTAGGTTGCTGGTAAGGGAGCCATGGAAAGAAACAGATTTTTTTGCAGAGTATCGCGATTTTTCCGTGAGTATAACGCTCTATGCGGCATTGCTACTATAAGCGGCTTCCTAGGTTTGAAAAAACATAAGTTCTGTTTTAATTGATTTATTCTATATTTACAAACCCCTGTACAGCTTCTGATACAGTGCAGGGTAAATGGTGTGTGTGTGTGTGGGAAGGGGGGGGGGCAGGAAAATGGAATACCCCTGCTAGGAAAGCACTGCTCCAGTAAATACTCTCCAGATTTAAATGGTACAGACCCAATGGTATTAGGGCTGTTATGCTGAGATGTTGCCTAGCAATAGCATTATGCCATAAGTTTATGTATAGCCATATGCAGCAAAGCACCTGCACTGCATTGATGCATCACATCTACACATTGAGACCATCAGGCTTTTGGTTCACCATGATGTATGAATCACCTGTAAATAACTCACCAGTCTCATGCCGGGGGGGGGGGGGGTGAGGGGAACCGTGGCAGTAAGGCCACACTTTTTTTATTATTTGGGTTACGGGCACCCAAAATAAAAAGTCCACTATGGAGGACAAAATAAAAAATATATAAAATGAAATAAAATCCATCATTGCCATATTTTGATCCTTCACTGGCCTTGACGTACAGACAGATATGAGGCTTATTGCAGCTAGAAATAGGGAATTGATAATCAGGCCCTATCCCATGATCTAACTAAGCCTGCAATGCAACTGATACCATGTTGCATGTATTTCTGACATCACTAGCTTCAATTTGATACCAAATATGGTTATTTTCTTATGGCAAGTGTCAGAGATATGGTCGGGAATACCTGAGGAAATAAAAAAGAGTTGATTTTCCTACTTTTATTTTTATCTTGCTTTTTCCACTGTGGGCGGACCCGTAACCCAAAGAATAAAAAAAAAAGAGTGGCATTAAAGGACAATTTCATCTAGTACTCTTGAAGAGTTGGTAATTACTGTGTTTTCTCACTATATCATATACAAGTATACAAGCCTCTGATACTCTATGTTCCCTGTACATGGTAAATTTAGGGAGTCTACCAAGCTTCTTATCTACCATACTTCTTCTTTGCAGTTGCTTTAAGAGTGTAGCAATGGAGGCAGCAAAAGGTAATCATAGTGTGTGTTTAGATTAAGTCCCTTTACTCATAAGACACTGTCCCCACTGTTAGCCCACCAAACAGTAACTTGAGTGGTACTTTTATTCCACTCATGTACTAACTCGTGTATATCCTCAGTTGTTTTTTTGTGTTTTTTTTTCTTTTACTGCGGTGCCTCTCTGGATATTGTAAACTCACTTTTCTTGAAGGCAATCATGTTTTTTCCTGTGCCTGGTACTCAAGATTGAAACAAGTTACACCCAATGACTATTCTCAAGTTAGAAATGGTCTTTGTCACAGGATTGTCATAAGGTTATATCTGAGAGAAATAAGAGAGAGTGACTTGAATTCCTCTCATGTCCTTACTTGTGTGATTATTTTGAGCAAAGTTCTCCTCCAGGGCCGAGTCCCAGATTTGTTTAAAACAATTTTTACTTGTGTGATCTTAGGGATATGCACTCTGGTGCCGCTCTGGGAAAAGTAGACTCGCTTTCCGTCGAGGCACTCAAGTATTTTCCTGAGTCAAGCACTCAAGATTGAAGCAAGTTGCACTTGGTTATCAATCTGTAGTTCAAAGTGTTGTTTGTCACAAGATTGTCATGAGCCTATATCACAGAAAAATTAGAGCAAGATGTATTTAAGTTCCACTCATGTCTTTGAAAGTCTGAGTTCCTGAATGGCCCCCGGAAGTAAAACTAATGAAACAAATCCACTCATGTCTGTTAGTCTTTACATGTGTAATGCACATGTGTGCTTCTCTAGAGGATCTCAACTTATTCTAACATCCAGAACTAGAGATGTACATGTGCCTTGTCCTGAAAAGGACCATATGCCCCTTCATAAGGTGAATAATTCTGTTTCAACTGAAATAAGGCACGATCTCACCAACCCATCCCAACATCACAAGACTACATAATCAATAAGGAAACTTTCCCCAGGCCAGCTAGTCTAGTTATACATTATGCACCAGTGATCAAATCTAAGCATTATCTCGCCATCTCACTGAGCATTTTGACAGATTCCTTTCACCTTTTCCCTTTACTTCTATGACCTCTCACAGGCTGGCCATATTTAGTAAATATATATAGAGGAGTATATGATATGTATATGCATTGAGTTTAAAAAAAAAAAAAAAAAAGACGCAGAAAGTGAGCATTACAATGGTAAGAATGCAAAGAACTGAAACCTTACCAGTTACTTCAGGTTATATTTGGATGTTGTATTTCTAGATTTTATTTCTATTTCTTTATTTTTTCCAGGAATGAAGCTGCGGTCAGGTAACAGAACTTTAACCGATGCCGTGATGGCAGATGGTGATAGCAGTGAAACCATGGAACAAAAGAAACTGGACCGCACCATCAGTATATTTGGAAAGCGCATCAGCTACATCTTACTGATAATTCACATAAACATGGCCATTTACGCTGGATGTTTCTTCATTCAGGCAGGAACACTGCCAGTAAGTGAAACATTATACTGTAAATGTAACACACCGTATAATACAGGCTTGCATCATCAGAAGTGTTGACAGGACAAAATTATAGCAATATCTCATATATTATAGCAGAAATTTTGACAAAATAATGTCCACAAAACATAGGTTGTCTGCACCAACCATTATGCTGTGGTCTGTACCTAAAATATGACATATCAAGGGGACAGAAACCCGTACCCCTACCTTCTCTGCTATCCACTCCTGGTCAGTGTGCTGCATGGCAAATTGCTTTACCATCCTCCTCCATGCCTTCAGTTCATCTCAGATACCTATTCATTTCCAAAGATCTAGCATCACTTGCAAAAGCCATAATGGTTAACACTTAATACCTGCTTGACCTTGGTTTTCTTCATTCATTTCTAAAGTACCTCAGCAAGCGGTTGGGTGTCGATGTGACCATGTTCGGCTACCTACAGACTATGTTTGCTGTTGTACAACTATGCGGTGGCCCATTGTTTGGCCGGTTTGGTGACCTATTCGGTGGCCGGGCTGCTCTCACATTGGCCTTTGCGTCAGCTGGCCTTAGTTACGGCCTGATGGGGTTGGCCTACAGCTTCCCTATGCTACTACTGTCCCGCCTGCCCTCAATCTTCATGCATGCTATGCAGGGTGAGTTATAGCAACATGTGTGACCTGGACTGGGAAAAGGGACCTTATTCCCCTTGAAATAAGGTCCCTTTTCGCAGATCCTGTCACATGTTTTGATTTCTAATTAATCTGGGTGTGAGGTTAATAATACCTAATTGGGACACAGGTGTGTTTAGAAAGTGCGATTTCAGCCATAGGTTTTGCAGCACTCTCTTACTCTGTTTAATAGGTGGAGTAAACATTTTTGATACTATGTTGTTACTTGCATAAGAGGGGGGAGAGGACTTAGTTTCTCATTGTACCTCCTATTGTTAGCCTTTCTGTGATTATAGGATTTATTAAATGCTCTATTCTAGGTGGACAAATGGTCGTGACAGACATGACTGATTCTGAAAAACGGGCAGATGCACTAGGAAAGCTTGGCGTATCTTATGGCATTGGCATGGTCATTGGCCCTTTTATTGGAGGAATTGTAAACACTCATCTTGGGTAAGTAATAGATAAATAAGAGAGACAATAGTAAAGTTGTGTATACATAACATTGCCTGCTGAAATCTGCCCAAACAAGCAATATTCTTCACATTCAATGTGTATCATCAATGTAGTACTTGATCTCAAAAGGTCCATTTGTAATGCAATCATAGATGAAGCCTGCTTCCCCCCTCTTAAAAATTAGTGTCAGACTTAAGCTGGCTCTAATTTCTGATAGTTTGGTTGATATTCCAGTGAGAATGAGGCAGCGCTGGTTGCGTGTGGCGGGTCTATCGTCAGTATGCTGATGTGCTACCTGCTGTTACCCGTGAAAACAAAGAAGTCTCAGACAGAGGCACAAGCAACTCAAGAAAAACAAGTAGAAGGTGAGTATTCAACATGGTATAATGGACTCCATTGAGAGGCAGGTCTACTTTAAAAAGTAGTTAAGTTATTCTCTGTAATTTTACCCTGCCAGCAATGCACCCCTCTTTTGGCAGGTTCTATATGGGGCAGCAACCCTCAGACTCCCATATATTAACTATGGCTTATATGCGAGGCACTACAGTAGTAAATGTTCTAAAAAGTGTAAACATTCTGTTTCTAGTCCCAGTTGGCATATTCTATTGTGGTAAGAGCAAATGTATCTTGTTGGAAGCAGATGACAAGAACTTGAATCTTAAATTGATTATCATTTAGATGTGTCGTGTTCTTGTTCTGTGTTACAGCTATGTTTTCCTCCAATTTCATTCAGTGATCCTCAAATTGAATTCAAATTAGCCATGTTATATATAATCATTTTGCCCTTTTTGATGACTCAGAATGAATAAGGAACCTTTTTCTATTTGCATTCAGGTAAAGCGGAAGGGAGTGCTGTGTTCGACTTGAAAAAAATTATATCGTTATTGAAAGGTAACCCACGTGCCATGCAGCTCCTAGCAGTAAAAACAGTCACAGGTAGGATCATGTTCTGGAGATTCATTTGGTGTTCTCTTCAAAAAAATTAAATGAAGGGGGTAGGAGAGGTGTGCTTAATTTCTTTTTATAAATCATGCACCCTTTTTTCATGGGCAACTTATTCATATTGAGAAGCCTACCAGCAACATTGCAAAAGAAAGCCATGTTATTCTTTTAGACTAGATAAGTCTGAAGACATACTGTAATCTCCCGCGTATAAGGCGTATCCTACGTATAAGGCGCACCCTGAGTTTAAGATAAACCTGTATGGCTCACCTAGGGCCTGAAATTTTAAGATCTAGTACTGTTCTATAGTAAAACTACCCCGCCTATAAAACGCACCCTGACTTTGGGCTTATTCTGAGAGGCAAAGGAGGTCTCTGGTTCACGTATAAGATGCGCCTTATACGCAGGAGTTTACTGTATATTCTGTTGGTGTAATTCCTATATATTACACATATGTATTAATGAAAGTGACCTTGGTTTCTTGAACCTTTATCATGTCTTTGTAAATGCCAACATATAATAATGTATCATGTGAGAACACGCCGGAACATTTACAATGGTTATTGCATTCGTGCAGGCATCCCACTGGGCATATTCCAGAGTATGTTTGCAGTCTTTGCTATGGAGACTTTCAAACTTGCTGCTGACCAAAATGGTTATATTATGTCATACATTGGCATATTGTCCATGGTAAGTATTCCCCACACAGTGAAAGTTGGGTACATGCATGTTCCTAAGGAATAGCCATATTGTTGGTTGTTTCCGCTTTGTATTCAGATATCTTTATGTGCTGGATTTTGTCAAAATATTGGACCAGGCATATTGTAATACTTGTAGAAATAGCCATGGATTTCATCTCAGAAAAGCTTTAGACCAATTTTCATCTCCACCATATGTTCAAAGGTTCTCAGTTATTTGACTGGATCAATATTGTGACAAAATGCGCATTCAATGTTTTGGGCATTTGGAAAGTATTTTCATCCCTCTTTGCTTTTTGTATATTTATCTGTTTTGTAACAAAATGTAATAACTCAGATGAAATCCCCATCAACCTTTTACAAATTGCAAATATGATTTGATTTTCAAAGATACTGAGATAATAACGCATATGCATTTATCATAGAAATTTCAGCATTTATCTTTTTATTCGAAACTTGTTTGAATTGTAAGCAAGAAATTTGTGATTTTTACATGGCCGTTGATGTGGGTATCATATTTACCTAATTTTCACCTTATACATCCTGCACCTTGCTTTCTTTTTAATCAATAGCTTTTGTTGTTTTTTGCATTACCTTATTACAATTTTATTGTTGTGGTTGCTATGGTTACTTGTTGCTAGGGCTACCACTGGGCTTGTGGCAGAGCATCGCGGGTATGTTGATGATAGAAACATTCGGGCTGGAGCCACACCAAAATGGATACATCATGTCTTATGTTGGGGTCATAATCATGGTCAGTTTTTTTTTTTATTTGGAAACAAAAGATAAGGACATATATGTATATGCACTTATTTTATCCCTTATTACACAAAGAAATTGAAAGGCACTCTCATTTGAATGATATATTGAAAATATCAATATCTTAATCAAAGTGGAAACAGGTTTTTTGGGACGGGCAAGATGATCATACTACAAATCATCTTCCACACCTATTTGCTCGCTTCCATGCACAATCGTCGCACAAACTGATTTAAAGTACTTTACCCAAGTTAACTTTCCAACAAACATGGACTCACCCCCTGTGAATGTGTACTAGAAAAATTTAAAAAAATGTTTACTCCTCTAACTACTATATTACCTCACTCATAAGGTTACCTTGCGTATATGTGCAACTGAAGCCTATTGCACCTTTGGCCTAAAAAAAAGTGTTCAGGTAACGGGGTCGAAAAAAACAGGGTATGTAGGTCGGGAAATTGTTTTATTTTGGAGAATTCTTTTAAGCCCAGCTGTAAATTGTCGCACCTACGCGACGCAAATTTGTAGTGCGTGGTCGTATAAAAACTTCCATGTCTCGATAAGTGCCAAAAAATCAGATTTTTAAAAAAAACAACTTTAAAGGCCCATAAAAAAGTTAGGGTAGGGCCAAAAAATTAGGGTAGGTAGCGTTACCTGGACACAACAATTTTTTTTTATTTTAGGCCTTATAGGCAGGGTAGAATTATTTTTATCTAATCCATTAACATAAGTTAATCTAACCCATTAACATAAGTTAAATGTAAGAATTGAGGGTTCTTATTGGATTTCAAGCATTGTAATCACTTCTAAGTTTCAAATTCACATGTGTAAAAACAAGGTCCTACAATATAATTTAAGTCCATGAACAAGTATTGCCTCATTGAAAGTATAACTGATTAAAGTAGTTTTCTTTTGTGATATTTGGAGGAATAGATTTGACAAATGCTACTTTCATTGAATTTCAGTTAATTCAGGGTTTCGGTATTGGTATAATGACTAAACACTTCACAGAAAATACGCTGATTAAGTGGGCATCTTTTATCCTGATCTGGTCATGGCTATTAATGGTAGGTAAAAGATAAACTATAGATAAATATATAAGTCTTTGTAAATTAGGTTCTTTAATCTTATGTTTTCAAATGATAGGATACTGTTTTTGTAAGTTGATATATTTGACAGGAAGTAAGACACTGGACTTTAACCTCTTGTATGCAATGACATTCATAAGTATATTACCGGTAATAATTTACTCAAAGTGACAGAGCGAATGTATTGATATCTTAAACATGGTATCATTGTGTTGAAAACACTTTTAAGAATGAGTCTTTGACAAAAAAAATGCTCTTTTACAGTCCTTCGTGCAAAATGTATGGCAACTGATGGTAGTTATGGTCCCCAAGTGCTTCGGACTAGTCATTCTTAACGTTGTAGTAAGCAGCACACTCACAAAGACAGTAAGCGATGCAGACACAGGTATGTATTGACCCCTTTTACCCTCCACCACATTTGTTTATGAACTTTATCCTACTGCCTGAAAGTCAGTCCCGGTCCCCACACTCTCCATTGGAGAATGACACCATCCATGTCATGGGTTTTTGAAATGAACCCCTTTTTCCACAAATCTTGGCTCTAAAATACCCCCTTTTTCCATGAAAAGCACAAACTTTTAGGGTCGTAAAAATACCCCTTTTTCTGCTAAATCATGGAAATCTTATGCAGGGTTTCCCATATCTAGAATATAAGATATAGGCATACCCCGTATAATAGAATAATGTATGTGCATGAAGGTATTCATTGGAAAAAAGGCTTCTTCATAATCACATGAAACATCTGAGGTTGTGCAGTGGATGAACCAGGCCGATGGTGGACCCTTTTTTACAATAAATGCAAAGTCACTGCTAAAAATAGACCCCCTATTTTGACTTTTCACGGACTGAAAAAAAAACACCCCTTTTTCCAGTATTCACAAACATGTAAAGTTAGAGGAAATCGGCCCTTTCCTCTGCGTTTCCATAACATGGATCGTATCAATTCTACCATGGAAGTGCGGGGACCAGGAAGTCAGTAGTCACTTTATGCACACTGCCAAGTCTGAATTTAGTCACCTAGTAGCAAGCTTTTATATAGTCAACTCTATGAAGCGAACTAAGTATGCTTTCGTCATTAGAAGCTGATTTTGACCCAAAATAGCCAAAAAAAGATCGGCTTATGACTGGGGTTTTACAGAAAAAGTAGCTCATGATCTTTTTGTGTGGGTGTGCGTGCATACGTGTGTGCATGAATGTGTGGGAGTGGTACTTTTTAGAATATGCTGATATTTTCTGAAAGCATGCAATAATTATACCCCTCTTTCTGGGTAGATGTTTCATTCAATTTGTTTCAGTCTAGATTACTAAACACCTAAGGCACCCACAAGTGATTCCACCGACGAGGTCTACTTAAGCTTGTACAATACAGTATTTTGCCCTCAGTTTTGGTTTATACTGAGGAAGGCAGATTTTTTGAGGAATCTTTCGAATCTGTTTCAACAGAAGCACCATATTGAATTAATATATTACCATATTAGATCTGAGATTTGGGGATCCCAAAGTGAATTGCATTTGAGGTTATGCACTTCTATATCAATCATAAGCATAGATGACTAAATTCAATAATTATCAGAATTTGGAATTGATGAAGCACAAAAGCAAAAACATGGGGGAGGGGCTCTCAATTGTACTGTCTGAGAAGTCTTCCCCTTATAAATGCTTCAGTTTATAGGTTAGTTCTCATGCTTCTATTTTATTTTTTTTTATTATTATTTTTTTTATCGCTCATGTTTATTGCAATGGTTTTCAATAACAAATTAGGAACAACTGGGGTTGTTCGTTGGGATTTTCTGGGAACAATACGAGGGGTATTTACAGTGTGAAGGATGGAATATGTACATGAAGTATCTCACATTGAGGTGAGGTTTAAAATGTGTACAAGCCAGAATGAGCTGACCAAATAGAGTAGGACAAGGTAAATTGTGTGAGTGTGTATAAGTATATCAAATGTATATCAACGGTGGGTTTAACCAATAAGGATTTAAGCAGCAATGGACTATGTTTATGTTATGGTATCAAGGAAAAGTTATTGGCAAAATTCAGAAGTGGAGAAGTGTAGCCCAAATTTCAGATATCATTGTTTTTTGAGAACTAAATGCATCTGGACTTGCCAATTTTCAGGTACAATGCTGGGTCTCAACATGGCTGTGCATTCGCTGGTTGGGACCATATCACCAACAATAGGTGGAATTATCATGGCCAAATATGGTTTCAAGGCCATCAGCTACCTCGGAGTAGTTGCCAGCTCTCTTGTTTTTGTGGCACTCGCCTCACAATCAACAAGTGGGACTTCCCCATCCACTATAGGTGATTCTTTATCAAACACCAGGGAACCATCAGAGAAGTGTGAAATTGCAATGTGAAAAAAAAAAAAATACACACAGTAGATTACAGAATGGTTGCATTTTTTAGGGGTTAGTAAATAAAACGATGGTAATTCTAACACTCCATATGCCATGACAATGTAATCCATTTCACGTTCTTATTCATATATAAAACAGAACCGGGTAGTTGTTGGATGGTTAACCAGTGATTAACTGTAATTTAAGGATACTAGAGACCCTCATACTGATCCTTCACTTTATCCCATATAACTGCCATAATTGAGCTCAACATATACGGGTTGTTTATCATTCTGTTTTTATGCTTTTTTAAAAAAAATTTCATGAAAAATCATTTTTGATAGCTATGGAATGTAAATAGAATGAAAACATTTTATTTTACTTTTCTTTCTTTTTGACCATTCAAATCATTCTATTTTCATTTTTGACAATTGGAGAGTATCTGTAATATACCTTATTCCCCATGGAACTGTCTTTTGGATGAAGGATATTCCAATTATTTAGGTCTATAGAAAAAAAAAAATCATTGCTTAAGTGCAAGAAGGTTGTAACTGCATTTTTTGCAGCTGAGGCAAATGAAGTGTTCAACTATAGCACAAAGTGGAAACAGCAATGTTGCAGTGGGGCATCTAGCTTAAGTACTTTCATAATGGATATCCTAGATAAGGGTCAATAATTGTTTCCGAAATGTCAGTTACAACATTCTTGCAAAAAGGCGATGAAACAGTCCCAAGTATCCTTAAAGCCACCTGATCAGTACTTGTTGATTTGACAGTGTGTTGGTTGGTTGTTGTAGTAATCTCATATTTCTGAATATTAAATCAGAATCTGATAATTAGATCCTGTACTCCTTGTCCATGAAGAGATCACCTGTGTTATTGCTATATGTTGTTTTTGTTTTGTTTTGTTTTTTTAGTAACAGGTCTTCAGTGTGTCTAGATATCTTTTCACGGAATCTATTTGTGATCACATTTGCCTTTTCCCAGATTGTTATTTTGGACAGATTTCAAGAATAATTGGAGGCTTCCATCTCCCTCATACCTTAGCTTTTCTAGTGGCTAAAATCAAGTCCCTCTTAATTCATTACAGATACCATCTATGTTAATCAATAAGCTTAATCTCCTAATTCTGTACCATCCCCCCTCTCAGACATTCAACCATCTGCATTTGTTTTTCAGCATAACCCTTGTTTATTTGTAGGTTTTGATATATTTGACACATTTCTTCACTTTTGCAAATTTCCAGTAAAATGATTTGTTTGATTAATCCTAAGGCCACACAAAAATAAATGAAGAACATGAAGTTGGTCAACAGATTTAGGTTTTTGAAAAAGTGACACAAGCACTTTTTTCTCTTTAGTTTTTGAGTCCCAACAAATTCCTTGCTGGGAAAAATGATGTCCCAACATTTTTATTTGTTTTGATTTTCTAAAAAGTTCTGTCAAATATTTCAAAGAGAAAACTGAGGTTAGTGAAATGTGTAGATCCATAGATCAGCTCCTTTTTTTGGTGTGGCCTAATGGGGAAGGATCTCATGTTTGGTGCCATTAGGGCAGCATTTTGCCAATTTAAAAAATGGATGAAAATGTTATTCACTGGTGCTAATTATAAGTGTATCCTTCATATATGATAAACATGCTCTGTAACTGTATATATATTTATACTATCATCCTCTGAGAATGAATATATACACATTGATATTTGGATGGTATCACAGACCATCAAAGGGGGATTTGGATGAAATCTAAGTGTCATGAGGGTTAGATTTTATCTGTCCTGAGGGTTGTATCTTATATGTATGTTTGAAGGAGGAAAATACTAGTGTAATTAAATGTTTCATAACATATTTTCAATTATACTAGGTTTGCCACAATTCCCTAAGGATTTAGAAACTTCTGCATTGATGGCAGAATATAGATCCTAAACAATGTACAAATACATGGTATCAAGGGTGATGCTCAAAGGCTTAATTGTTTTAATACAATTATTGAACAACTAAGTTCCATTAGATTCAAATATTAGGGTACATTGCACAGGGATAAAGTCATTCATAAGTTGCTTTTATGTTTTGCTTTCTCTGGTCTGCAGGAACAATGCTTGGAATCAACATGGCGACCAACTCACTCATCAGGACCGTGTCTCCCACTATTGGCGGTTTAATGCTTCACCACTGGGGCTTTGCATCTTTTGGGTATCTTGGTTGTGTAACAAGCATTTGTGTATCAATCTACTTGTTCACAAAGATCAAACATTGATGTTGGCACCTCCAATAGGTAACAGTTATTTTACAGGTTAAATAAATCATGAGGTATTGTTTGTATATATAGTTCCTCCTGTATCAAATATAAAAACATCAAAGATGAAGTAACAGCTCTGTGATACAAATGACTTATTGAATCCTCCACCTCCATGTTTTATATCAATTTATCATTCTTTTGTTAGATGTCTAATCCATTGTCCCTTTAAATACGCACCCTATATATGCCTAAGCAGTTTGAAATGAAAAAAAAAGATGTTACCCACTTTGTATTTCTGGATATCACATCTGATTGCACATATGAGTGATTGATAGATATCTAAAGAGATAAGTATCTCATATCAACCTACAAACTGGTTTTTAAATCAATTGCAATATAGCAAAGATTGTATCAGGTTCCTGCACATAGGTGATTTTACACTATGGTGTAATTCATAAAGGTCCTGATTTTTATTTCTCAGGTAAAACGTATGTTAATCATTATGTTCATCATGTTTGCTACACTGACCTATACACATGCATCAAATGTTCTTTGTGTTATTAGCAACATCAATTAGCAGGTAGCACCTATCTTAAATGTGTAGCATACAATGTGCAACAACCCAAGCAATTAGTATCTGTACCTAAGAAAGCAACTATGTACTGTGACTCTGTTAGTTGTGAGGTTCCTTTCATATGTGCCACTTGAAGTGTGGTATTCTTTTATTATATTTTTTCTTCTATTTTGCAAATACTCAGCACATCTATCTGATGATGACCATTTGAACATACATCTTTGGGTAATTGGTAATCCATGGTTAGGTAATGTAGAACAGACTCTGGTTACAGTTGTCTTCAAGATAATTGAATCCACGGCAAATAAACATTTAAAGGTTTTGATACTAGTCTTTATAGCCAAGGTTTGTTGTGTATAGACATGATGGGGACCAACAGGTGAACATGATTAGGAAAATATTTTATTTTCACAATTACAGCATTTTTTATTGAATATACATTTGGTGAATATCAACTTGTTAAATTATTCAAAATGTTGTAAACTTACTTGGTATAGATAAGATAAACATATATGAATACCAATATTTTTATAGTTCTGTCTTGTTTAACATTGTAAAATTTTAAAAGTTTATTATATGTTGGATTTTACCACAGCATTAAGAACATGAGTGAGATCTTTTTCAATGAGGATTAATCAGTGCCTCAGCACATGTATAATTTCTTGCTTAAAAAAAGTTGAAAAATATGTATAAATTTTGTATAAAGAGATAATGGCTGTTATATATATATTAACTATACTGTATAAAAAGAAAAAACTTTATTGCAAGCATGAGAATATCACAAGCACCAATAACTTAGCTATAAGATCAGGTACTGAATGTCTTATTAAATAGACAGGGCATAAATGTTTTTATAGAATAGCAGGAAAACATGGGCCCAACAGGAGTATAAAGAATGCCATTAAGCAAAAGAAAATGGGGGCTTTATATTTCTCCTATCACTTCTTGGCTTGTATGTCCACTTGAATCAAGTCCTTGATGAACACTCAAAATTTCTTCTACATCACTTAGATTCAAGTATTTCATGATGCGCTGTGGTACTGGCAATGACTCAAGCTCCCCTAACTTATGTAACTTATGTAAATGTTTTCTGGTTCTTTCCCTGCACAGCTGCTGTAAAGCCTTTGGGTTGTTAAGCATATTGATAATCCATTCTCTTACATCAAGGTAAGAATCATAAAGTTTGTTGTTGAGGGGTTCATCTAACATCACTATCACCTCTGGTCCAAGTTTGCAGCCAGCTAGAACCAGCATCTGTGAACCCACATTTTTCCATATGATTAAATCATTCAAAGATGTGTCCATTCTTTTTATATGCACATTAAGGAAAGGGCAGATATGGGGGTTGGGGTTACAATAATAATACATATAGTTAAATTCTTAAATTGTCCTGTTTGCTGTGTATAATTGTACTAGCCACAATGAATGACACTGTTTGATAATACCTCTCACTGAATGAAGCAAATAACTGTAAAGTAAACTGACCTGTGTCATGTGTGGTGGGTGACGAAGAGATGCTTTAAATGGTGTAAACCCGCCTTTACTAGGCATGTTGACGTCACATCCTGAACGCACCAGGTGCAGTGCAATTTCAACCTTCCCACTAAAGATGGCAGAGAGTAGAGGACTGCAGCCCCAATGGTCTCTACATTAAAAGAAAAAATTTGGTTATAACTAAACATTCCAATGACTATAATAATGCATGAATTCTTGAAGTGTAAGAGGATGGCAACATATCAGCCTGCAAAACTGCATACTGGGTGTGGTTTGTGGTTCCTGTTTAGGCTACTGTTCCATGTTGTTCTTAGGTTCTGATGAAATATATTCAATTTTTTCAGTCTACTGCTGGTTCTATCGATTGATTTTTATTGTCATAGATTGGATATCTCTAAAACTGACTGCATACTACCGCAGTACCTGTGTAGTATATATGATGCAGCTGATACACAAAATTTAATATTCATCTATCCCTGGATCAACAAGGCATACACCAAGACATTGAATTTGATACATAACATTTATTCCTTACCCAAATAGCAGTCACTGTATAGTGGCTTCTGAGGGAGGGGGATCTAATCAACCGTAAATTCACGTGTAAAAGCTGCATCCACATATAAGCTAAGGCTTGAAGGTTTTAATACTCCCCCCACTTATAAGCCACACCCCTTGTTCCCATAAGCATCACCTTGGCTCTGGTTTACACAGGAAAATATAATGAATAAATTTGTTTACATACTGAAAATTTATATCAGCTCCAGCATTGATTAATGTTTCTACCATGGCTAAATGGCCCGCGTCAACTGCCTTCAGGAGGGGTGTCTTGTGTTCATCATTATCAGCAGATACTGGGTCCACTTTACAACCATAAGAGATGAGTAACTCAGCCATCTCCACTGCATTACGCCAAGCAGCAAAGTGCAGGGCAGTCCGGCCATTCGGTAGACATGCATTGACATTCGCTCCATTCTCAATCAGCAGCTGTATTCATATACCATGAAAAGGGACAACTAAATGTTTCCTGAATTCAGGCTACAAAGGCAGCAGCAACTTGTGTCATCACTTCTATGTAGAATGCAACACAGAAATGAAAGTAACTACATTGTGGAGATTTTGTCTCACATACAGGGAGGTAAGTTTTATTCAAATTTCCTTTCTCAGATCAAAGTTTTTGTAGCATATTACATTAAATGTAAATTTTTTATGTGGATCTTCAGAATTTTCCATACGCCCTGACTTACATCCCTGCAGATAAAATTTTACAATATCTTGATACTTTGGTTAATTATAGTATTCTGTAGAAGTGTAAAATGTTACCTTGGCAACTGCATAGTGGCACTGCTGGGCACCATAGACAGCCAGGTGGAGGGGTGTGTTACCATAGACCAGATCAGTTTTACCACCATCACTTTCATTCTCGGCAGAAGACGGTTGGGTTTGCTTCAGCTTACGTTCCCACCTCTTGCTGACGCTAGATACTCTGCCCATGTTAACATCCACGCCCGCATTCAGAAAGAGCTTGGAATATCCAATAAATCTATTTTAACCTTGGTTATAATGTCACACAAATATTTCAAACCTGTTTCTGGGCATTGATAAGAACTGATGGAATATATATACAGTTTACATAGATACTAGTAATCTGTCCTATCAAGAATGAGGTATCATTCCTCATTGCCAGTGTTACTAAACATTTTTATCTCAGGATAAAATTTCTTCCCAATCAGTACTAAGTATTTTGCATCACAATTTTTCCTATTCTTTAAGTGGTTGACTTCAAGATGCTTGAGACAAACTGAAAACTGGAGAGTCCATTCTGGTATATTAAAAGGATGAATCTTACCTGGACATGCTCTATGTTGCCTGTGATTGCTGCCAGGTGGAGTCCAGTCTCCCCTGCATTATTGGTGACATGTGGATCTGCCCCAGCCTCCAACAGGTATGGCACCATGGGACCATGACTCTTTGCCACTGCCTCCAGTAAAGGTGTGTTCCCTTATTGAGAAGATGATGGATAAGAAATTATTGAGAATTCTAAAATGCAATCTCTATGGTAATGTGAGGAAACTATGCAGATGTACTTTAGTACAACATGTATACCGTAAATCCCCGGTCATAAGCCGGCCCCGGTCATAAGCCGGGGGGTGAGTTCAGGGAAATCATAAAAGCCGGTTTTGGTGTCAAATTTTCCCCATTTTCTCTTTATTCTATAGTAAAAAAAACCCGGTCATAAGCCAGGGGGAGTTTGGGAAAAAATTAGAAGCCAGTTTGGGCCCAAAATAGAAAAAAAAAACCGGCTTATGACCGGGGATTTACGGTACTTAATACAATACAATGTTATCATGAATGGACGATGTGCTGTGTAGCACCCATGGCTCAGGGCCGCCTCATAGATGGGTCTTTGCGGTAATTTAAATAATAAATATAAAAATTATATATTTGTCAGATGTGCCTATTCATTAGCTTTAATTCAATACCAAGTTTGTGGCTGAGTGATGTATAATAAAGTTTCTACATGCATATATCTGGCACCACTCTGCAGCCCTATTGTAACAACACCCTACCTTTGTATGGGAGTTAACAGAGAAATTATTCTTTAACCAAAAGCGTCTTAATTTCAGATGGTTTGAGGTCTACCTGACAGCTCTATATAGGAAAGATTTAACATGTGCAATGCACGCCTGGCCCAGGTCGCCCACTACCTACTAGGGGACTGTCAATATAGTGACAGTGTTTCGGAGTCGTCAATGCTTATGGCTATGGAGGATGCACCCATTATCGCTCGTCATTTTCATTGGCGAATAACTCCTCTCCTGGCGAATTAACCATTGCACAATATCAGCAGGTGTTGAATAAGGATCCATATTAACCATAAAAAGGCATGAGACACTGTAATTCTCCTCCATTTTGTTATAATCAAGCAGGTTCGATGGCACCATGAGCCGATCGTCTCGCTGTCCGCCATTTTGGATTTTGATGTTCTGTGCGCATGCGCGACCCCTCCTTGCCGGAAGTAGCATTTTCGACGGAGAAATGATAGATTCTATCGATTTAACTTGAAATTAATGGCTTTTAGAATATAATCCATGCATGTTTGCAATATTAATCGAATTGAATTGAATACACCCCCTCAATTTATTGTTAAACAAAAAATAAAATCTGACTGCACGCGTGCGTCAAGTCTCCAGGCCGGAAGTGAGGCGGTCGACATAACAAAAATATGGTGGTCCGATTAACACACTCCTATATGAGCGGTCTTAACATCTTACCTGCTGAAAAAAAGCGTCTTAATTGCCCAATTCCCATAGGAGCCAATGTGTTATTTCGACCCCCTGTCGACCAGCAAAATTGACCGCCCAATGCTATCCTATGGAGCCTTGTTTTCATCAGAAAGTAGATCAAAGATGTCAGGTTTTTTCTTCAGCCTTTTTCATAGGTAAAAAAATGTCTTTTTTGGGAATTGTGCATACATGTACAATGAAAGACTAGATCCTAAAGAATATGTTTCCATGATTTTTTTGTTTAATTATCCCCCAATTTTGATGAGCAATTCCCATCTAAAGTTCCAATTCATGACCATCAGTCTTTGACTGAAAAGGCGCTGCCAATAGCCCAGGTGAACCTGGGCCAATTAAATGAGAATTGACTTAAGGGGGAATTGACTTAGATATAGGTTTCAATGGAGAACACAAAAGTTTTTGACACCCCTTTTTTGAACTTTATTTTTACATACAAGGATACCTTTTTTTCTGATGGAACTGCAAAGATACAAGTGTTTTCTATTCACTCAAGTGACCTAAGTGACAGAATGAGTATGATTTCTGATCTAAAAATGAGATTTAAGTTTTTGATGTTGTACAATTTGAAATGGACACTGCCAACTCGGCAGCCTTGCCTCAGGCAAACAACTAACTACATTATACATTTCAACTACTGGTGGCATTATGGAAAAAGGAATTAATGCATCTCATTAATAACAACTTTAGAAACACACCTGTCATATGCCTTATGTTGATATTTGCCCCACGTTCTACGAGATGTTCAACGATGTCCATATTTCCTCTACGTGCAGCTAAGTACAATGGAGCAAGGCCACTTCGACTGCCGAAATCCACATTTGCACCAGCATCCAATAAAGCTTGACAGATATCCTTACTTCCAAATCTTGCAGCAGTAGCTTCATCAAACATAATGTAAAAGAAAAGAGCTAAACTAAAGAGATAATAATTTATGTTTGAATCAAAGATATCAAAGATTTATATATATATAAAAAGGGAAAAGCATGCATTAGGAGTACTGAGAAAAGAAAATTATGTAACCAAACAGATTTAAAGTGGCTGATATTTTAGAGAAGGCCTACATCTGATTATGATGATAATGTGCCCCTTCATGGGTAAAATCCGACATGCCCAACACGTCAGAATGCATGAGATAAAAATCGTCTTGCGACATTTTGCTCAAATCTGACACTGACACAGCCCTTTTTCATGGCACGCATGTAGGGGTACAAAATTCCAAGAGAATACCCCAAGCTCACTATATACCTACTTACCAAACAATATCAACGGAGACAGTTCTTACCTAGAGTTGAGAGTTCTTGAAGTGGTGAGTAAATTGGTGCATTCAGATTTATTTCATGGTGGGCTAAAATGTCTAGCACTGCTTCATATTGCTGGTCCTTTATGGCTTGGTAGAGTTCATTTACCTCTGGTGGAGAATCCATCTTGTCTATTAGATCAAGTATAGAAAATCATGGTGAGTATTTATGGCAAGAAATATTTAGTTATTTTGGGCTTTCACTTCAGAATCAAATTTGACAAGGATCCAGAACTACTCTACACATGTAAAAGCCGGTACGGTAAGTCACATTCATGTATCAGCCACACCCGGGTCATTCCATGGTATTTCAACAAGTGGCCCCCGCATGACCCTTTCAGATTCAGACAATTTTCCTCCTAGATGAAGATGCATATAAGTTATGACCACATGCAAAATTGTAGATTCCAACTCCCATTGGTTCCTGAGATTTGCACCCCTATACTTGAGAGGGGTTGACCATTATTTTGAAAAATCTCAACTTCCAAATCCAACAAGAGAGCGTTTATTTTAAAACAGTTGAGTCGAGAGTATGTCTTGGAGAGACAGAAAGGAAACGAGGCAAGGGTACAGAGCCTAGGCTAGATGACTTGCCCATGAATTTCCCACTACGTCATTAAGGACACATTTAGCTGCTTGATTGTCTTCCTCCCCCTCCCAACACAACTACCAGCACAGCTCTGAGTATTGAGGCATGCCTGAGTACCCCCTAACCCACCTAGTGGCGTGCCTACCTAGGTAATTATAGCTTTGTCTAGACCAATCAAACATCAGTTATTGTTTTTAAATATTGAGTAAATCGTCCCGACATAAGTCCCGACATTAGTCCCGACATTAGTCCATCCATCCGTCCATCCATCCATCCGTCCGTCCGTCCGTCCATCCATCCATCCATAGACAGTCATTGTTGATGCTACAATTAACATCACAGACAGTGTAGCCAAGGTGATGTGACCTTGTTACAATTACTTGTTACATTTCCTTCCTTTCCCATGGGAAATGATTGGAAGCCAATCCTCTTAAAGGGCCCAGCTATCTCACTACTGATACTTACCATAGAGAAGCCTATTAGGCTCCTCTATGTACTGACCTAGATTCACCTCCAATGCAAGACTAATGTTTTGTCTATGAGAGAATCTTGGAATTAAACCTATCAATAAACCAAATTGGAAGGCCTTCAAAATCAACTATATCAAAAGATATTTGCCCAGATAACCATGGCACGCACTGCCCCCATACCTACCCTATGCCCTCCTCTTCTAAAAAATCTGAAATCTGTCTATAAGTGGGGTTAAAGACAGTTTGATTACCCTTTTATCTAGGGTAAAAAGAGCCCTAAATCCCATACATTTCTCCATAGGAAAAAACCCAACAGTAATTACCATGTCACAGCCATCAAAGTACACCTTAAATGTAAATTCTATTACAGGGATAGCTTTGTCTTACTTTTTGTAAGTACTTATATGACTAATTTTTGGGGGTTCAGTTGTAACAGAAATAGGGATAAATGACAGGTTTTGATGGTCTATGCAAATTCTTGGAATCTAAATATAAGAAAAGCATACCCCATGAAATGTTTTTTTTTCATCATTTATCAAAAGATTTTCATGTAAATAGAAATATGACTCATGGGGTCTTTGAAGGGTGTGATAGGGCATATGCTGTGTAATGGAATAGTTTTTTGGTGGTGCATGTAATCATAAGAAACTCGGCTAAGGGCTAGTAGACAAGAGGTCAGAAAAGTGGTGTCAAAAGCCCTTGCCTCATTTAATATTGTCAAGGCAGAATGAGCTAGAGGTCTTGCATTGCTTGTGTTATCACACACATTTATCTACTATCAGGAAATACTAAAATAGTGAAGTTGACATATAGGCCTATTTTGTTATATACCGTAATCTCCTGCGTAGAAGGCGCAGCTCGCGTAGAAGGCGCACCCCCAACTCAGAGAATGGCTTTTCACGTAGAAGGCGCACGTACCTCCTCTGGATCGATTTCTGGAAAAACCCGCGTATAAGGCGCCCCCCCCAACTCACAGGGGAGCTGTTTCGCGTAGAAGGCGCCCCCCCCTCCCCACCCCCCTATATGAGTTCAAGCTGTCATCGGTACACGGTCGGCGTAAAAAAACGGCGAGCAAATCTACAGCGACCGGTCTGCCGCGATGCTGGCTATATGAGTTCAAGCTGTCATCGGCACACGGTCGGCGTCAAACCCGCCGAGCGCCTGTCGACACCTCCCGGTCTGCCGCGCTGCTCGTGTTATGAGTTCAAGCTGTCATCGGCATATGGTGGGCCTTATCCCCGGCGAGCGCGTCGACACCTCCCGGTCTGCCGCGGCGCTAGCGCTATGAGTCGATGCTGTCATCGGCCCACGTGTTCCCTACACCCCGGCAAGCCACACCGCATTGTCAACCTGTTGAGTCTATGCTGTCATCGGCACACGGTCGGCGTCAAACCCGCCGAGCAAATCTACACCAACCGGTCTGCCGCGGTGCTGGCTATATGAGTTCAAGCTGTCATCGGTGCATTTTCCCAAATGAGATGTTGGAAAAACCCGCGTATAAGGCGCACCCCCAACTCAAGGCAGTTACCCTCCCGCGTATAAGACCCAGCAGCATTTTGTTTGGCGTAGAAGACGCGCCTTCTACGCGGGAGATTACGGTAAGGCCAAAGGGAGTCAGCTTTTCAGTTTTTGCTGATATCGGAGCAATATTTGAAAAATCATGGCATCAAAACCGTTACTTCAAACAACCTGGGAAGTGGCATACTCATTTATCTTGAAGTTCTTAACATGAACCATGAAGGTGAAGTCCCTCTGATAAGTTGCCAATCCAATATGGCCGCCTCAACATGGCAACAGCTATTTTTGGGCCTATGGGATAAATAGCACCAACTTATGCTAGGCATCACTAAAAAGTACTATCTTTACCCTAAAGAATGATGGCAGTTTTGTATTGGTGTTTTGTCTCCTTCTAGAGAAAACGGGCAATGACATATAAGAAAAGTTATTACCAATGGCATATATATCCTTCATATGGAGGTCATTTCAGCTGACTCAGCATGTCATATGTTAGATATGATACAGGACCCAACCTAAAATTCCAGAACAAAGTCACCTTGGTCCTGTTACACTAGCCATAAGTAGGTTAGTAATGTAGTGCATCATCTATAAGGCACATCCTGCATATAGATATATCCCTAACTTGAAAGAAGGCTAAAAGCGCATTGGGGGCTAGATTTTGAACAATTTAGTTTTATTTTATAGTATACTATTCTCACCTATAATGTGCATCCCCAACTTTGGCTGATGCTAGAAGGTGCACTAGGGTTAGCAATTCTGGCATGTGATTGATGCTTTGTGTGTGGGGGTATTATGGCACCCAGACTTTGTGGGTGTCCTGTAAGACACACAGAGGGTTAATTTTGTTAGAATATAACCTTATGATCGTCAATTCACAATATATGGGCGGGAAAATGGTACTGGTGCCACCCCCTGTGGTGAGAGACTGAACTAAAGTAAATAAAGAAGTGCATTCTGGGAGTAGAACCTTCGGATACTTCCGGTTTGGCCTCTGATGATAGCGGAAGTCGTGACACAGCAAGAAGAAGGATTTGTTGTTGAACATTTGCCTTTTTCTAAGTAATCCCCAAAGTAATCCTCCATCAAGGATGGCAGCTTCCACCCTGACAGGTAATGGGCACAGACACTCGATCTTTGATGGTGATGAGAGCCGATATCAACTTTGGGAGGTAAGATTCCTAGCCTTCATGAGAAAGCAGAAACGTTTGGAAGTTATTGCTGGCAATGGAATAGCAGCTGCAGACAAAATGTAGAAATTGTCCAGTTTTTGGATGACAGGACCTTATCCCTTATCATTAGAGATGCTAAGGATGATGGCAGAAAGGCTCTTAAAATCCTCAGAGACCACTACAAAGGCAAAAGTAAGCCCAGAGTTATCTCCCTATACACTGAACTCACATCACTGAGAAAAGGTACTGATGAGTGTATCACCGACTACGTCATACGTGCGGAGACCGCTTCAAATGCGCTGAAAGAAGCAGGGGAAGATGTGAGTGACAGTTTACTTATTGCTATGGTTCTGAAGGGTCTTCCAGCTGACTATAATACTTTTGGAACTGTTATCACCTAAAAGGATTACCATAGTTTCAGTGACTTTAAAGTGACACTTAGAAATTTTGAGGAGACGGAAAAGTGCCGCTCGAGTGACGCAGAGTCCAAACAGGACAACGTGATGAAAACCGTGTTGGATGCCGGGAAGAGCGACAGCCCCAGCAAACCCAGTTATACGTGTTATGCATGTGGAAAACCAGGACATAGATCCTTTGAGTGCAAAAATAAAAAGCAGGGTAACAAGTGCTGCAATAACTGTAAAACCAAAACTCACTACACAAATCAGTGTAGGAAGAAAGACTCGGCTAAGGTAGCTAGCGACGATAGTTCGAAACAAGGACAGTCATTTGCGTTCAAGGTTAGCGTAGATTGCAAATGTTTGTAATCCTACTAGCCTGTACAGTTTGTTGGTTGATTGTGGTGCAACTACTCATATTGTTACCGAAAAGTCCAAATTTGTACAATTTGATGAAAGTTTCATTCCAGAGAAGCACTACATAGAGTTGGCGGATGGCAGCCGTACTAACGGTGTTGTGGCAGGTAAAGGTACAGCCAGTGTATTATTTGAGGACAGTGAAGGTAGGCCACACAACATTCTTTTGGAGAATGCCCTCTATGTCCCATCCTATAAACAGGATATATTTTCAGTGCAAGCAGCGACTGAAAAAGGTGCGAGTGTTAAGTTCAGTCCTGACTCAGCTGAATTAAATGCTCCAGACGGTACTCAATTTGAAATAGAGAAACACGGTAGATTGTATTTTCTCAACAAAACTGGTAAATCTAGTTTTCGATCCCACACAGTAGAAGGAGAGTGTTATAAAATCCTAGGTCGCTGTAATGTAAAAGATTGCATTAATCTCGACTCAGTTGTTGATGGTATGAAAATCACCGATAAGAACAAGTTCGATTGTGATACCTGTGTTAAAGGTAAAATGTCTCAATTCAGAAATCATGACCCCGATAAACGGGCAAAAGCCCTGCTTGATGTTGTATATTGTGATCTCGCAGGCCCAATTGATCCTACAGAGATGGTTTCAAGTATGCCTTATCTTTTGTTGATGACTTTTCAGGGGTAAACATAGTCTATTTTCTGAAGCAGAAGAGCGACACCGTAACAGCGACAGAGAAGTTCCTTGCTGACTGTGCTCCATATGGTAAGGTGAAATGTATTCGTTCGGACAATGGGGGAGAATTTACTAGTGACAATTTCGAAAATCTATTGATCAAAAATCAGATTAAACATGAGAACACTGCCCCCTACTCACCTCACCAAAATGGTACAGTAGAAAGATCATGGCGCACAATATTTGAAATGGAAAGATGTTTGTTGTTAGAAGCCAAATTACCTAAAGAAATGTGGGCTTATGCTGTTATGTGTAGTGTATACATCAGAAATAGATGTTACAATGACAGGGTCAAGATGACCCCAATCGAAGCATTCACAGGTAAGAAACCAAACCTGAGCGGTATGCATGTATTTGGTACTGTATGTTATGTTTATGTACAGGATAAGAAGCTGGATGATGGCGGTGCGAAAGGTATTTTTGTTGGTTATGATAAATTTAGCCCAGCATATCTTGTGTATATCCCCAAGCGTAACACTGTACATAGAGTAAGATGTGTGAAGTTCTTTGACAAGTTTGAGGAGGTAACAGACAATAGTGATGAACTGGTGTGTGCCGAACCTCAGGTAGATCCTGAATATTACCCAGCTCCGGATGTAGCTGATGATGTTCCTCAAAATGTGGTAGATGGTGAACTTGGTCAAAACCTGCAGGACAATAGGGACAATGCCAGGTATACCCGCGGAGGACGTAACCCACCTGGTTATTTGCAGGATTATGTCATCACTGCTGTTGATTATTGCTACCACATGTCTCACATCCCAAATACATATACTGATGCTATGAACTCTGACAATGCACAAAAATGGCAGAATGCAATGGATATTGAGATGGATGCATTGAAGGACAATGAAACTTTTGAACTCACCACACTACCTGAGGGTAGATCTGCAGTGGGGGGTAGATGGGTGTATGCAATGAAAATGGGACAAAACGCCGACGAACAGTACAAGGCCCGGTTTGTGGCCAAAGGTTATTCTCAGGTCCCAAATATTGACTATCATGAGACTTTTTCACCCACTGCCCGTATCACATCGATTCGCATGCTTATGCAACTAGCCGTCCAAGAGGACATGGTTGTTCATCAGATGGATGTTAAGACAGCCTATCTGAATGCACCTATAGACTGTGAACTTTATATCGAACAACCAGAAGGCTATGAGGTGAAAGGTAAAAATGGTGAGAAATTGTATTTCAAACATAAGAAATCTCTGTATGGTTTAAAACAAAGTGGTAGGAACTGGAACAACATGTTGGACACCTACCTGAAGGAGGAAGGTTTCCAACAGTCTAAGACTGATTCTTGTGTTTACACTAAGTTTGAACAAAATTCCAAAACTATTGTAGTAGTTTGGGTTGATGATATTATTATTGCAGCAAGCAATGAGAAGACACTCAACACAGTGAAACAGTCACTGTCCACCAGATTCAAAATGAAAGAACTTGGTAAGTTATCATGGTTCCTAGGTATTGAATTCAAATGTGAAAATGGATCTATTGAAATGAACCAAACCAAATATGTAGAAAAGCTGTTGAAAAGGTTCAAGATGGAGGATTGTAAACCCAGATCAACTCCTTGTGATATAGGGTCCAATAGTACAAGGGATGAGGATTCTGAAGAGCTAGCTGATGCTAAGCTGTACCGAGAAATTATGGGAAGCCTCATCTATTGTATGTCAATCACAAGACCTGATCTCTGTTATGTTGTAACAAAGCTATCTCAACATATGGTAAATCCCACCAAAGCTGATCTTAGTAGAGCCAAGCAGGTACTGAGGTACATCAAAGGTACACTTGATTATGGATTAACATTCCAAAAATCTGATTCTGAGTTAGAACTTAGTAGCTTTGTGATGCCGATTGGGGAGCATCTGATGACAGAAAGAGCATAAATGGTTATGCATTCAGGTTGACCAACAATGGTCCACTCATTTCATACATAAGTAGAAAGCAACAGACGGTTGCATTATCCACTTGTGAAGCTGAATATAAGGCTCTGTCAGCTGCTACCCAAGAGGTAAAGTTTCTAAATCAACTTTTTACCGACATGGCTGGTATTAAGCAAACAAAGAGTGTTGTTTTGTATGGGGACAACCAGGGTGCACTGGCACTACCGTAATCTCCCTCGTAGAAGGCACGTCTTCTACGCCAAACAAAATGCTGCTGGGTCTTATACGCGGGAGGTAAATTGCCTTGAGTTTGGGGTGCGCCTTATACGCGGGTTTTTCCAACATCTCATTTGGGAAAATGCGCCGATGACAGCTTGAACTCATAGCGCCAGCACAGCGGCAGACCGGGAGGTGTCGACGCGCTCGCCGGGGATAAGGCCCACCATGCGCCGATGACAGCTTGAACTCATATAGCCAGCAGCGCGGCAGCGCGGCCGCCCGGTCGGTGTACAGGCGCTCAGCGGACAATAAGCCGACCGTGTACCGATGACAGCTTGAACTCATATAGCCAGCAGCGCGGCAGCCCGGTTGGTGTACAGGCACTCGGCGGGTTTGATGCCGACCGTCACACCGTGTGCCAATGACAGCTTGAACTCATATAGCCAGCAGCGCGGCAGCCCGGTTGCTGTAGATTTGCTCGGCGGGTTTGACGCCGACCGTGTGCCAATGACAGCTTGAACTCATAGCACCAGCAGCGCGGCAGCCTGGTCGCTGTAGATTTGCTCGGCGGTTTTGACGCCGACCGTGTGCCAATGACAGCTTGAACTCATATAGGGGGGTGGGGAAGGGGGGGTGGGGAGGGGGGGCGCCTTCTACGCAAAACAGGCCCCCTGTGAGTTGGGGGGGCGCCTTATACACAGGTTTTTCCGGAAATCGATCCAGAAGAGGTACGTGCGCCTTCTACGTGAAAAGGCCTTCTCTGAGTTGGGGGGCGCCTTCTACGTGAGCTGCGCCTTCTACGCGGGAGATTACGGTAGCTAAAAATCCAGTACACCACCAAAGGTCTAAACATATTGATATCAGATATCATTTTGTGAGAAATGAAGTCCACAATAATACTCTCAAACTAGAGTATGTACCTACAGCAGAAAACATTGCTGATGTTTTCACAAAGCCGGTTGCAAAACCTAGGCTTGTGAAATTCCTGAGTGTACTAATGGGTACATAAATGTAAACCATCATGTATTGATCATAAGTATGTTTTATAACCAAGTGTTATCATAAGTCTGTATTGATCATATCATAAATATTTTATTCAAAGTTGTGTATACATCAGTAATGTATCGATCATAAGTTTAAGTGGGGGTGTTAGAATATAACCTTACGATCGTCAATTCACGATGTACAGGCGGGAAAATGGTACTGGTGCCTCCCCCTGTGGTGAGAGACTGAACTAAAGTAAATAAAGAAGTGCATTCTGGGAGTAGAACCTTCGGATACTTCCGGTTTGGCCGGATGATAGCAGAAGTCGTGACACAGCAAGAAGAAGGATTTGTTGTTGAATATTTGCCTTTTTCTAAGTAATCCCCAAAGTAATCCTTCATCAAGGATGGCAGCTTCCACCTTGACAAATTTTACATATTTAGCTGTGCCTTATATGCAGGGCTTTCAAGCATAGGGAAATATCTTTTCATTGGTGCAGATAGAGCAAATGACCAACTTGGGAAATAACAGTGGGACCAGGGGACTCATTAGTGGCAAAGTTCCCTATGCAACAATATATAAGAGTATAATCCTGCACAGCAGCCCACCCCCAACTGAGACCCCTGGCCCCCAATAAAAATATTGCTACCTACATCTCTAAATAAATGTGTCTAATGGAGCATGTGGCTGTGGACTAAGAATACTTGGTGAAGCTAAATTTGCATTTTAATGAAATATCTCTGGTGATGTAGAGATGTATCTATATAATGTGTTGCGTTAATTGCAAAATGGCTAATCACATTGTGAAAAGCTATATTCCCCTTATAAATAGTGCCTGAAGTGATCAGAACAAAGCTATTTGAGGCCCTAGAGTCAGCTGAAATGACCTACATATGAAGGATATATTCCATCAGTAATAAAAAACTTTTCTCATATTTCATTGCCCATTTTCTCAGGAAGGAGACAAAACACCAATACAAAACTGCCATCATTCTTTAGGGTAAAGATAGTACTTTTTAGTGATGCCTAGCATAAGTTGGTGCTATTTATCCCACAGGCCTAAAATAGCTGTTGAAATGTGGCAAAATTCAATATTTTGCCATGTTTTTTTTTCTTCAAAAATTGCTCTGATATCAGTAAAGACTGAAAAACTGACTCCCTTTGGCCTTATGTAACAGAAATAGGCCTATATTGACCTCTCGCTCATTCTGCCTTGACAATATTGGATTTGGAAGTTTGTAAACCCTAAAAAGAGATTTTTCAAAATAATGGTCAACCCCTCTCGAGTATAGGGGTGCAAATCTCAGGAACTAATGGGAACTGGATGCTTTAATTTCACATATGTCATCTTATATTTTGACTTGTATGGTAACGAACAATCATTCACTTCTGAGAGTGTCATGCAGGGAAAGTTCAGAAAATCTGTCTATTTATGATGGAATGACCCACCCTGAGTTTCTGACTTTACTATATGCCACACCTTGGGCCTGAAAAGGTGGTATTGCTTACTATAGTTTATATGTGTACCTCCCTCCCCCACACACACAGATAAGCCTTGCCTTGAGTTCCTGGAAATCCTGTAAGCCATGACAACTTCGAAACGGCCGCGTCTTATATGTAGAATCTTACAGTAATTTCTTTTTTTGACAAAAATAGTTTGAAAATGAAAATATTTATTGGCCAAATAGAAAAATAAATCAATACCATGAATTCTTAGCTAGTCACATCACATACATAACCCGTCGAGAAACTTTGGTTGCGACGCAGTTGGCGATGGTGGACAACACCCTTGGTCAGTGATAGCCAGTTTAATGGCTACCAGTACCATAGCTAAGATTGAGAGCCCTCTCTACCCTCACATTATGCTCTGTCATGGTATAGGCCTTAGTATGGATGCCTAGTGGTTCCACCATTTTCAATTTGCGGGTTGAAGTCAAACCGGCTGATAGGACATTCCATGACGGGTGCCTTGGCCCTGGATATTAAACACCGATTTCCAGGGACATGCTTATCGGTACATATTGACAGAACCAGCTCCAGTCCTGCTTGTAGACAATTGATAAAATGTTCTAACACTCACGGCAGTGACACGCCCATAGCTAGCGAAGACAGTCAAAATGTTTTACTTCAACTTAGATACTTGAGTTATATATCAAATAACAGAGCTTAAAAATTGCAATTCATAGCTTCTTGAATCAGGTTGATACGCCTACTAGAGGCATTTTTATACCACTTTATAATTTGAAAATGAAAAAAACTTTCTGTCATATCTCAGCCCTGTATATTTACCCAAATATTAAGATAAGACTGCCCATTGAACATGCACTGTGCATGCAGTATTTAGGCATCACTGTACATAATCACTGATAGATTCGGATTGAATAAGCCCATCTACTAAACAATTACACCATCTTAAAGCTAAATATGAGCAGATTAATATATCTAAGTGGCATAATTTTACTACAAGTAGAAGTATTTTAAATTTCAGGCTAAAGTTAAAATTCAAATAAGTTTTTGTTGAATATTTTGAAATGATGCATTCAGGAGATTAAAAATCGCAGCTCTATTGTTGTACCAACTGACAATATTCTGAATAAAAAAATGTTGAAGAACCCTGTTGGTTCTGTTAGCTCCTGTAACAAACATTTATTTAGGAAAATTGGTCCAAAGTTGTAGAAGTTCCCAAGACCACCCCGCTCTGAATAATCAGTTGATATCATCCAAAATCCCCTCAAAATGTAGGTCTAAATGTTGGTCATAAGGTCATCATATTGTATTATGTTTAGCTATGTCTAAAATTGACAATACCTATGTATTTCTGCAATAATTGCATGGATATTGAAGTTACCCTTACAGTATGGCCTGACAGAATTTACAAAATCACACAATTGTTAGCTGTCACAATCAACAGAGAAGATTGTGAAAGAAGCAAAACATTATGCCTGTGAGATTGAGATATGTTTTCCCTTTAATATATTTGAAAAAAAGCCAGCGCGCTACTATACTATAATTCCTGTCCCTATTTGATCTATAGTCTATAGATCAAATAGGGGCAGGAAGATTCTCTGTGCCTCCGGCGTGGGGGGCGCAAAAAATTTTCGTGCATTCGCGCGAAAACCCACCACCCCCCTCTGTTGATAAATAATGACCACTCCCTAAGAATTAGATGGCCAGAAAACTTCTGAAAAGTGACACCAGCCAGGTCCGGACCAGGGCCAGGTTAACTTTTTACTGCCCTCGCCACTGTCAGTCGTAAACTACACAAAAACAGAGCTCTCAAGTTTTGATGAAGCCAAAGATAGGCACTGAAATACCTCCACTGTGTGAGTCTGCTGCAGGAGAAGTGTGAAACTGTGATAAAGCTGAAACGGGGTAGTGTTAAACTCTCCTTTCTTTGCAAGCTTATTCTGAAGCTATTTACTGGAGGATCTTTACAAACAAATGCTCATTTTAACAGGATTGGCTAGACCTTTAAAATGATTATTTTTTGTACAAGGTTGAATGCAGGGAATTTTGCCTTTGACCCCATCAAAGTTCAACTAAAAGTTTAGAACCATTTTATTATGAGAAGATCATTGAGCACCTAAAAATAAATGGTTCCCAATCATTCTATGGTTAAAAATGATCTAGAAAATGTATTCATTTTCTTTTTCTAAGGGGCTGCAGTATGTTTGACAGACCCTGCAAAATTTTTGGGCGAGATTATCTCTGGACACTTATCCCAACCTCCCCAATGTTGGGCACTTACCTATCAATTAAGACCTTATTGTATGTATTTTATATGGTGGGAAATTGATAGCTATGATAAAAATAAGTAGTTTTGCTTTTTAGATGAAGTTATTATGTCAATTTAAATGGAAGTTATGATCATTCAAACGTCCTGAGTCAAAGACGATATTCTGCCATGGTTCTGTCAGAGCGCACAGTTCAAGGGAAAAGATGACATCAAAAATTTGCTTTACATTGTTTGATTATGATAAAATGTATCATTTTTTACATTCTCGAGGGTATATCTTGCTTATCTGAAAAGAAAATTGCCCAAAATAATCATTTTAGTGATTTAGTATACCTTGGATTCATCTTGCTTGATCACAAAATTAGATCCAAATTAAACTCTTAACTATGGCAGAATTCTGGGTCTGATTTGGTACCTTTGACCGGTCGTAATTCCACTTAAAATTGACATAGAGACTTCATTTAAAAAGCAAATCCACTTCTTTTCTCAAGATCCATCCATTGATCATTAGATAGGTTTAATGAGATAAAGTCTTGAAATATTAGGTAAGTGCCTACCAAAGAGTGAGACTTTGCCCTAACGCTCAGAAATATCTAAACATTACGGGAAATATCACAATAAACCTAAAAGTGGGGGGTTTGGGGGCATGCCCCCCAATGCCCCCAAGAAAAACTGGTGTATAACACCAGTTTCATCAACCATGATACAGTAGGTGGCACAATTTTCGCTCTGCCCTTAAAGGGTTAATTGGCTTAATGGCCCCAAGGGACCTGTCTTGTGGTCTGTTATGACCACCAACATCATCCCCCTGCACCCCCTCCTGCCCACTTTTCTCAGCTCTAGAAATTATTAAGTCACTCATATTTATCTAAGTCTAACTAAATATTGACTGAAGATATTGCCATAATATCACAGGAATAGGTAGATAAACCATTTATCCCCATGTAGGTATGTGAATGAGAAATTAAATTTTGTTGCTTTAAGTTTGTCTCTACTTTAGCTGCATCAAGGAACTTGTTAGAAATGATGTGCTTTTGGAATTTTTAAAATCAGTTACTATTTAGGGACGTGAGAGGACTTTTAATGAGACAACTTTGGGGATATTTTGGTCATCATTTTAAACTCTACAAAGGGAGATTGTTTGTGACCCTACCCATTATTTTGCTCATTTTTTAACACATGTTTATCATACCAATCTATATATTTTCTGAAAGCCAATGATCTTGCGCACATTTTGCAGTTTTTCCCATGTCTTTCTGATGAGTAGAACAGAAATTATGATTTTTTTAATAAAAAAAAGTTAGAAAAAACCTTAGAAATTGACTGATGAATAAATCTGCGGAGCTCAGAAAGGCATGTGCGCATCATTCAATCTTCTTCAAACTTGACATACATCATTCTAAGTCTTTATATTAACTGCTAATGATATTTTAAAAGCTCCTTATACCATCCAAGGGGAAAAGATTATCCATAAAAGTTGATACCCAACTTAATCAGGCTGTAAGCAATCAACTACTAAGACTTTCTAGGAATTAAGATAATGACAGCGTAGAGAATCTTGTGTACATAATATTAGAATTTTAAAGTGAAAAGATCCATCAATTTAAACCATATTTTTGGCCTGATAACTGAGAGCTACCTGTGTCTGCCCCTAAAAAGTGATCACAACTTTATGTGACCGCATCCACGCTCAGTAGGCTGCCAACGTTCACATACCTACCCCATGTAGCTATAATTTCTAAGGTGAGGGAATATTCCTTCCACCAAATTAAGGCTCATCTCTGAGAGGTGTTTCTTTCTCCATAGCATGGACCTGAAACACTGGATATGAAAGAAAGGCCTTCTTTGGGAGAGCTGTGCCATGGGTGTGGTTTCACCATCTGCCACTAGATGGCAATGGAAATCCTTATGTGTCACTAGGTGGCAGCACAGAGCCAGCATGTTAAACATCTTATATTTTATTTATTCATAACTTATTCTTACAAATAATATGTAAATTTTGTAGCTATAACTATAATTAACCATTATGGTAATGCACAGATAGGTTATCTATGCAATGAAAACAGTATATCTGTAAAAGAGAGAGAAATGAGTGTGCTGCCCCCTGGTGGGTAACTATGGAAGTCTCCTACAAAATCTTGCAGTCACTGGCCCTTAGGAGATAATTTTCTTCTGTCCCTTAAAATTTCCATAGATCCATGATTCAAAAGGATTTGGATAGCTATTTTCTTCATCTAAGTGACCCAAGTGATTTCTGATGGAAATCACGAGAAAAAAATTTTCTAGGAGGGGGCAATTTTTGGCAATTTTTCTAAAAAAAATCTTCAAAAATGGAGCCTTTTCTCAAAAATAGTCACTTTTTATAACATGATGAAATAAGGTGAGTCAGAATCTACAAATCAACGGCTTTCTGATGCTTTTTAAATAAAAGAGCTGTGACATAACTAAGTTGGGAAAAGAAATTATCTCGGATTGGTCATTCTGATAGAAATATAAAGCTAATTCAGGCCCGAACTCATAAAGTGGCAGTCAGGAGATAATTTTCTTTTGTCACTCAGAAGTGTGATAGATCCATGATTCAAAAGGATTTGGATAGCTATGTTCTTCATCTAATTGACCCAAGTGATTTCCGATGGAAATCAGAAGAAGAAAAAATTTTAGGATGGGGGCAATTTTTGACAATTTTTCCAGAAAAATTTTCAAAATCGGAGACTTTTCTCAAAAATAACCACTTCTGATATCATGATGAAATAAGGTCAGTCAGAAACTAAAATCAAAGGCTTTCTGATGCTTTTTAAATCAAAGAGCTGTGATATAGCTAAGTTTGGGAAAAATATTATCTTGGATTGGTCATTCTGATAAAAATATAATGTTTATTCAGCCCCGAACTCATAAAGTGGCAGTCAGGAGATAATTTTCTTTTGTCACTTAGAATTGTGATAGATCCATAATTCAAAAGGATTTGGACAGCTATGTTCTTCATCTATGTGACCCAAGTGATTTCCAATAGAAATCATGAGAAGAAAATTTTCTAGGAGGGGGTCAATTTTTGGCAATTTTTCAAAAAAATCTTCATAATCGGAGCCTTTTCTTAAAAATATCCACTTTTGATATCATGATGAAATAGGGTCAGTCAGAAACTATAGATCAAGGGCTCTCTGATGCTTTTTGAATCAAAGAGCTGTGACAAAGCTAAGTGGGGCAAAAAAATTTTCTTCTGTAGGTCATGTTAAGGCCTACCATTAGTAGTTCCCATTTCTCCCACCAGGGACCCATGGCACAGTTGATAGACTGCAATGCTATACTGATTCAAATCCAGTCTTTCAGGTCCGTGTCCATAGGTATGGCATAGGTTTCAGGGGCTGGGTGAGTGCGATGGCCGATGCCCCTGTTACCCTGTAGCTGGCTATCCTACAAGTGCGCCCCCTTGTGATTGTGACTAGTGGAACTAGTGTATACAAGCCTATAGGGGAAAGTTGCCTAATTTGGACCCCCTAAGAACTTTTTCCTGTCCAGTGATTATTTCTATGAATTTGAATGTAAAATTTATACATTTTGTGATGGTACCTTATAGCTTTATGGTCATAGCATAGACATCTAGGAATTTGAATTTCTCTAGTTAGGGTGTGCAATTAAAAATGAAAGCCTAATGGTCCAATTTAGGCACCTGGTTGCCTAAATTGGACCAGTTAGTATCCTAATTTGGACCAATATGCACTATTGTTCTGTATTTCCTTATACTTTCATTATATTGAAAATTATATAAAACTAAGGAACTTTTGATATATGATATCAGATGTCCTCTTAGTGTTTCTATCAATATCCTATGAATTTGCTCTGTATTGGAGTAAGAAAAAGGTTACACGTTGATCCAATTTAGAAAACTAGGCATAGGCCCCACCGGGTGGTCCAATTTAGGCAACTAAATTGGATCCAATATCACAACTATGGTCCAATTTAGGCAACTCAAGCTGGTCCAATTTAGGCAACTTTTCATCTTTCTCATTGATAATTTGTTTTCTAAAACATGACAATGGTTTTTATCAAATTTCATTTTAGTCTAAAAGTATAATTTGACATATAAAAATAACACATTAATCATTAGAACCTGAAAGTGTTCCAGTATCTCTTGTTTTGTCACCGTCACGCTGACAAGTGCTTGCCTACTTTCCGGGTTGTTTGTAAATAATATTCAGGTGCCACAACGCAGAATATGGTATAAAATGATATATTTGTCTAAAAAGTACTAATATTATTCGTTATAAAAAACACTTGTCCTCTTTAAAATGCCTCAATTGCTTATGGTACAAAGACTATGCATACTACTTAGAGTTTCTAATTTTTAAATGCAATACTCTAAAAGTAGTTTTAGAGGCATGGTCCTTTCTCGCCCAACGTCACGCGAGATTTTGCGTTGAATTTTATATTTCCGGTGAAGAAGTTCGGAAACTAGAAAGACAAGGCAAGGCGAAAATTTATCTAAATCGCAGATAATATGCTCTCCCTATGACTGTGGCTTTATGGCGCCCATGAAGCTGCGTTACTTGTCCTTCTGATGTGCTAAATTTTAGGTGGAGTGCCTTCCCCAGGCACGACGAGTGACCGTCTGTTCACGTCTATAGACCGCGCCACTGCCCTGGCAGTGGCACTGCCACTGTGACAGTGACACACTGACTCAGTGTAGCGATGACAGCCTGAACACAGGACCTCTACTGTATATTTGTCAAAATGCTAAACACTTGTTTTTTTAATTAATGATTTCCTATCTACCTATCAGAATATCAATTGCGCGATATGTATGGAAAGTATAGAACCTCGTCTATCTATTGGTGTGCCATTTTCTCTACAATCTGTTAATTCTAGCATGATTACGCCCTTGGACCAAGCCTTGGATCTAGACTATGGGTATAATTTAGATTCTGTCAATTTTTCAAATTTGTACAACATAGACCCAAATTCACTGAAATATATTATTTTTGCCAAGCAGGACGAATATACAGAGAAATTCTCCTTGAACTTTTCATTAAGAATGATTTTGTGTTATAAAAATAGATTTTTGGCGATTTTTAACCAGCTAAAGGTATTATTCAACAGAAAGAAATTAATTTTTTTAATTTTTAGCTTGGGCCTTGGCATAAAAATATCTCTATTAGGAATATCATCTTAATTCAAAAAGCATTTCAGTGCAAATATTAAGCCCTTTCATTTTATATATAGTTTGTGGAGTTCAGTTGATGTCCTGATTTTTGGTTGTCATCGCTACTCAGTGACTGACACACACACAGTGCCAGTAGCAGTACACTACAAACAGTCTGCACTCTATCCAGCCATGTAGCATGCCAAGATACACAGTTACAGACTGAGTGGGTGTGCGCACGGCCCTTGCTAGCTCACCTTCTGGTGGCCCTAGACTAGTCTAGTATGTACGTTTCACTTTCACTAGTTTCAGTAATTAACAATTCTACAAATTTATAGTAATAGGGTACACAGGATATATAGTACTGCTGTAAGCAACTATATATTTGCTAGCTGTTATTATAAGCATGGCATATATTTGATTTTTATTGATAATGCATGTGGAAGTTAGGAACATATCTTGTTGATATGACCCTTACTCTCTTAGATTGCAGCTGGCAGTAAAGATTGTAAGGCCTATCCATTAGGGATCTTTTGATGTAATCCGACCTTGGACTGATATCGGTCGGTTTATTCATTTAGTATTCAGGTGAAAAGATAGTTTCCTTTTTGTTGTTAGCCTAGTAGGCCCTATCTGTAAGGGGACCTTTGATCCTTCACCTGTCCCAGCTAGTGCTGGTAGAACGGATAGGCGTGTAAGCTTACTGCCGGCACTAGGGTAAAAAAAATAAAGCAAATTAAAAAAAAAAGAAGTACATTTTGTATTATTCCCACCAGTGTCTGTCACCAGGTGGTTAGCCTTAGCCTAGGGAATGAACTTTTCTTTGGGGTTTTAGATCTATACCTAAGATCAGTGTTGCCAAAATCTTTTGTCAACACCGGCCGAAGTGGCCTAGCTGCGTCTTGGCACCTTATGCAGGCCATTGCATTTGCCTCTCATGTGGACCATATGAACATTGATATTCTAAGGTACCCATGTAAACTTTAATGTAACTAAAAAGAAAGAAAATGTTTAAATAAAAAACAAATTCACAAAAATTGCCATATATCCACTTCCAATAGTCAAATTTAAAAATATCTTCACCATGATTAGAAAGCTGATATGGCAGGTCATTTTGGCCTGCGTCCCAAGGCCCTATGGCTATGGCTATGCCAGACATTAAGATTCTACTCCAGCTTTTGCTGGTGTCATTTCGGCAACACTGATAGATAGTATAGTTAGGCCACTCAAGAAAAAATATGACAAGGGCGTTTTTTTCTTATCTATTTTTTTTTTTTTTTTTACGCTGGAAGAAGTAGATCTAGGTGGTAAGATAAAGACAGCGTCCTTAGTGAACAGGCCAAATTATCATTTTATGGTTTAATATAAGAGCTGATGGACTAGAATTAGTTTTGAGGGATACAAGTTATCTCTAGCAAACTGTCTTGCTGACAGCATTAGCTTTAATTTGATACCAAATAAGCCCATAAATGACAACATTTAATGTTTGCCATTGGGAAATTTAATTCACCATGCGAGCTTTTTCCATGTGGAAGGTTAAAAGGAAAAATTCTGTCTCTCTAAGACGGGTCTGACATTTTGTGGTCCTCCCATTTCTACCAACCTCCTTCCCCACCTGTCCCAATACCCGGTATATGATTTCTTAAAGTTTCACCTGAGTCTGAGAAAGCAGTTCTTCCTGCCCTCAGGCTCATCCCATCTGAACTGAAGTATTACACACATATATGGACCGCCTCATAGGTGAGAGGAGGTATTTCTCTAAAATTATCTACACAAAGCACCCCTTGAGTGGTCTCAGGGATATGGAGCTCTCCACAAAGCACCCCTTGAGTGGTATCAGGGATATGGAGCTCTCCACAAAGCTCCCCTTCAGTGGTATCAGGGATATGGAGCTCTCCACAAAGCTCCCCTTCAGTGGTATCAGGGATATGGAGCTCTCCACAAAGCTCCCCTTCAGTGGTATCAAAGATATGGAACTCCGGCTACCCGTAGATTATGAATTTTGAAAATCCATTGGCTATCCCTGGGTATCTGACTCCTGGGTCCGTAACATAAACATTGGGTTGATGGAAACGTGGATCGTGATTAAGGCAACTGGCCTATGTGAGCACTGTGTATACTGTTTACGCCTGTGTATACATGGATTTTATCTGTTTTTCAGGTTCTATCTTATGGTGACAAGATGGTAGACAAGTCGATGCAGATTCCACCGCGGTGGCTGCACTGCCCCCGCAAGGGTCAACCGATAATAGGTAAGCCATAACTTCATTAAGGCAATCTTGTATTACTCTGAAACTAAAGACACAAAGACATCTTTTTGAATTGCATTCAAAACTACGATAACCAAGTGAAACAGTGATTGTATCTATGTTATAGATAATAAAGATTTTTTCTATTCCATTACAGGGAAGTTTATTCCATTCAAAACCCCCTTGTCGAGCAAATACAACAGTCAAATCCCAGAAGATTGTCGGTTTGATGTCGATATGCTCTTCTTATCGTTAAAGGCCAAGAGGGTAAGTACTTCCTAACTTGTGTCATGACGGCCAAGTTATAATGTAAAATCCAATTCTTTTATTCTGAGAATAAGTCTATGAGCAATGCTACATTTCCCCACTACTAGAATTCCTATGTTTTGTGCAATCCTTTATCTATATATAGTTTGGGACTCGTAAGCAGTTTTTATAGACTTGAAGTCCAGTAAAATTCAGATGAAATTTCAGGCTTTGAATTTGTATGAGGTGAATATTCTTCATAAGTTGATATAGAGGTGTTTATAGCATACATAACCCTGCTCGCATTGTGTGCAATCACTAACTGGTTTTCCTCTTAAAATTCGGTCTTTCAGTTACGGATGGGGCTCTTGATAGACTTAACAAACACAACTCGGTTCTACGATCGTGCTGACGTTGAAGCTAACGACTGCAAGTACCTCAAGCTACAGTGTCGTGGGTATGTTTGGCTTTATACCATACATTTTTTCCGCAGTCACTGTACATTGTCTCCAATATTGAACCAACACCATGAGGAATAATAGGATGAAATAGATTCAATACAATATTGAAGAGAAATGCGCCCTGGTTGCTTACAGACGAGTCATTTATTACCAGCTGGGGGGGGGGGGGCTAGATGAATTTTGGCGGATCGGCAGATTTCTTTCCGACCCCCCCCCCCCCCACCACTCTGACAGAAATGATTGTGACCCCCTACTAAGAACTGGTTTTGCAAAATGACCCCCCCCCCAAAAAAAAAAAAAAATCAAAAAAAATCGGATACATGTGTGGTTCTTTTTCGAAGTGACCCCCAACCCTATATCTAACAAGCCCCCCCCCCCCCACCTGGCAATAAATGACTCGTCCCTTAACAAATGGTAACATCTCCTTCCTCAGTGTGTATGACATTAGCCAAAAGTGTTAGGCACTGGCCTTTGATTATGATGGATTGTGAATGTGGAGGAACAAGGGCGCATAGTTTAATTTAAGAACAATTTCTTGGGCGCATCTTGAGTCATATTTTGGCCACTTGTTCTCTTCTGTGGTTTTAAAATTGTCACCTATAAGGCGCACCCCTCACTTTGGCTGCTTCTATAAGGTGCAACAAGGGTCAATCCTATACACAAATTATTGCAGTAGTTATCTATAGGTTACTACTTCGTGTTTTCAGTCATGGTGAGACGCCGTCTGTGGAACAGGTGCAGCAGTTTGTCACTGTGGCGCATCACTTTATACAACAACACCCGCTCGAGGTGATCGGTGTCCACTGTACACATGGCTTCAACCGGACTGGCTTCCTCATTGTCTCCTATCTTGTTGATAAATTGGATTGGAGGTATGTCCTTAGTGGCGTCCCAGAACCTAATGCATACACCCCTAATTAATTTCAATCACATCAAAACATGGATCTGTATTCATGTTGTATGGAAACTTCTCAGATCTCTCACTTTTCTGAATCATCGAAATCTAATAAAATATCAATATGTCACTTACATATGGTGGGGTCTTGGTAAGACTTTGAACTGATGGTATGTATCAGTTTCAAAAAGCACCAAAATTTACCATCAACTTTTTTTCTATCATTTTAAAATACATATCTGGGATTTACTGACAAAGTAAGAAATAGATGGGCAGATTTTGGGAGGGGAAATGTGACCACTGTCTCGCCTCAGTTTTTTTCACAGATTCAGTTTTGATGTATATTTTTTCTTTTCATCCTCAGTGTGGATGCAGCTGTCAATAAGTATGCGGAAGCGCGTGCGCCAGGCATCTACAAAGAGGACTATATTGAGGAATTATTTAAGCGCTACGGAGATTTAGAGGACATGCCTGCCGCCCCTGCACTTCCTGACTGGTGCACAGGTAAGCGGCATACATGTTTAGTGACTATTTTCTGCTCTGGACAATTTGGGAAAGTCCCTTGACATAGGTGTTGTGGAATCTATCGATTGCTAATTCAGCCCATTTCTAGATACTGATATTACAGTAGAATAATTATGAAGATAGTATACATCGTCGCCTTAGTGCAAGAAGATTGTAACTGACATTTTGACAAAATTGAGTTTTCTTCTGTTTAACATTGACTGACCCTTCTTTACCGTCTATAAAAGTACTGCAGCTGTGTCTTCGATATGTGTGCCTACAGGTCACAGTGCAATAAGGCAGTGTCCACTTTGTGCTTAAGTAGTTGGAACCTTTCTTTCGCCTCCTGCAAAACTTGAAAAATGCAGTTACAACATTATTGCATTAAGGCTACGACATGTATTAATTGTTAGAGTTTCGACTCCTTCCACTTGACAGAGTCTGATGACAGAGATGATGACGGAAACCCTGTTTTTGGTGCTTCGGGGGCAATTCAAGGAAGAACAACTAAAGCAACGGTAAGTACACTGTTCCATAAAATCTTACTGAATCTGAGATAATAATCGCACCCTGACTTAAGGAGAAATCTATAAGCTGTACCTGAGGTTATGCTGTGCTTTTCACACCCCTAAACATCAAACTGCAGATAAGAAGTTATTCTGATTTTAGATTTTTCTCACTGGCATGCCTTTAGATTTACACAAATTTGATGCAGGTTTTGTCCTGTAAACCTGTTTTAGATGTTGACTTGACCTATATCATATGTAACCTGAAAAGAATCCTCTTTCAGATACTAACCACCCCCCACCCCCATTTATGAAAATACCATAATGTAAAGCCAAACTTAAACTCAAATCCCAAAATTTCTTTGGCTTTTGCAGGTTTTGCCCCAGACTCACCAATGAATCCTACATTTAGCCCTCACACTCTCCTTCCTTTTGCTGATTCTGTTTTGATAAACCTTATGAGTCATTTGCGATCACTGCTAGACGTATACTCTTGTCTGGCTGGCTGTCAACCCCTTAGTTGTCTGCAATCAGTGTAGGGATATAGAAATACCTTGTGTGCTATTTAATCTATCATTTCAGGAAGGAAAGTTCATGGATGGTCTGGTGGCTGGAGTTACATTAGTTACAACGCAACCTAAAATGTCACAGATACAACACCGAGCACAGAAAATGTGTAAATGGCAAAAGTAAGTGCTGGGGTTCCAGAAATATGGACAGTTCATATAGTATTGTAGGGGGGGGCAGTATGGTTGCCCTGCACCTCCTAGTGACTGATTTGTACAAGGTTCCCCAGTATGGAAAGTGGATGAGTCAGATTAGTGTAGTGGTTAGCATGCTGCCCTCCGGATAAAGGTAGCGCGGGTTCGAGTCCTGCATCTGGTGGAACACTTATCACTTGGTACTTTTACAATATCATCATAGTGTAATATCGTGAAATTAATCGAATCACCACTGAGCTTTAATTGAACCATGTCTGTTTTTAGTTAAATATCATTTAGTATATTTTATTTTTTCTTTCTTTTATTTTTTGTAACAGGAAAGGCTTCCCTGGATCACAACCAGTGTCCATGGACATGAACAATATGAACTTCCTGGCTGATCGGCCATACAAGGTTAGCTGGAAGGCAGATGGTATGCGGTAAGTTAAACTTGAAAGCTATGTCATTTTGACTGACAATTACAATCAATGATGTGTATCCAATGACCAAAGTCTGTGGTAATGTCAATAGGCTTTGCTCACTATGCAACAGAAAAACATGAAAACATAACCCAAGCTCTAATAAAACTCATTGAATGCAGTAAAATGGGCCACAGCAGATGCCAACTTCAACAGTCTGTGCCGGTTACGCTAGTGGTGCCACCTGGAGTAAACTATTAAAGACTGTGCGTCTACATACCAGCTGTACATACTTACAGGTACATGATGCTGATCGCTGGTAAAAACGAAATATACATGTTGGACCGAGACAACCGCGTCTTCCACGTACCCAACCTCACCTTCCCAAAGCGCAAAGATCTCAACGCTCACCTCATTGATACCTTAGTTGATGGTGTAAGTAAAAGACCTTCATATATATTCATCCATAAAGTAGAATGGCTTTTCTTCATCCTTTTGTAGTTTTTTTTAAAAACATAGATTGGAAAAGATGTATCGATTCTGATATTAACATCTTGACAGCCAGATGAATGTTCTTCCCTTTTCCAGGAAATGATCATTGATCAAGTGGATGATAAGCCGGTCCCGCGGTATCTCATCTACGACATTGTGGTCTTTGAGGTAGGTACTTACCCTTCCCATGTTTTGGTGTTGTAGAAAAATAACAGGACATGGCTTATGGACATCTGAGATGCCACTTTTCCTAGTTTAGCACCTCTGAGACATAGAACTGTAGCATGAAAGACATGAAGCCACACATAAGTTTTAGATCTTTCGCCATTGACTGTAGAACATGGCGACAGTCGTCCATGTTCTCAGATTAGTAAATGAAAATAAAATTCATGATATTGAATGAAAATTTCTAGCATTTATAAGTATTCCTGATTTACGGAACCATTGCAAAGTTATCCCAATATCCCATCAACTGTAATTTGTAAATGTTTTGTTCTTTTTACAGGGAATACCTGTAGGTGGGACAGACTTTGACAGAAGAGTGCTGTGTATTCAGAAAGAATTAATCGGAGCACGGCATACAAAGATTTCACAAGGCACACTCGATCGCACAACTGAACCCTTTAGTGTTAGAATCAAACCATTCTGGGACATTGCAAACACCAAGAAAGTAAGTGGTTTTGATTCTAGATTTATTTGCTTCTTTATTTCTGTGTTGTCAATGTCGCAGAGCTTGTACCATATCGATGATCTTCATTAACATTTTTATATAAGCTGCCCCAACTCAACAGTGGTTACAAATATTTCAATTATCCTATTCCAGCTATTAGAAGGATCCTTCATGAAGGAAGTTGCTCACGAGACAGACGGACTCATCTTCCAACCTGCCGATAAGGTAAAAAAACTGACTAATATTTTAAGATGACACTTGCTGTTTTTTAACATGAGAAATCGACACAGGGATGTAAGTCTTCAGGATTTCCTGATTTCTGAAAATTTTGAATGCCATTTACTTTCCTTATACGACTGGTAAGGAGGGATGTTTTAGAAAAATAGAAGGCTTTTATATCAAGTACCGTAATCTCCCGCGTAGAAGACGCACCCCCCCCACCCCCAGGCTCTATGAGTTCAAGCTGTCATCGGCACACGGTCGGCGTCAAACCCGCCGAGCAATCTATAGACTATACAGCGACCGGGCTGCCGTGCTTGGCGCTATGAGTTCAAGCTGTCATCGGCACATGGTCGGCATCAAACCCGCCGAGCAAATCTATACAGTGACCGGGCTGCCGCGCTTGGCGCTATGAGTTCAAGCTGTCATCGGCACATGGTCGGCATCAAACCCGCCGAGCAAATCTATACAGCGACCGGGCTGCCGCGCTTGGCGCTATGAGTTCAAGCTGTCATCGGCACACGGTCGGCGTCAAACCCGCCGAGCAAATCTATACAGCGACCGGGCTGCCGCGCTTGGCGCTATGAGTTCAAGCTGTCATCGGCACACGGTCGGCGTCAAACCCGCTGAGCGCCTGTACTCCGCTGCCGCGTTGCTGGCTATATGAGTTCAAGCTGTCATCGGCGCATGGTGGGCCTTATCCCCGGCGAGCGCGTCGACACCTCCCGGTCTGCCGCGGTGCTGATTTTTGTCCATGCCTGACTTACATCCCTGTCGACAACAATTCGGTCAAGAAAGCCATGCGTCTGCAAACTTTTAGAACTGAAAGAAATGGTGATAAAAGGAAACGAAATTTGCAGTTTAGGTACAAGTTAACAGGATTCTTAACATTGCAAATTCAACACTTGTATACTTTAGACTGAAAGTATTGGCCTGTGTTGAGTCTAATCCTGTTTTATTTCAGGGGTATGAATGTGGCCGGTGTGACGATGTACTGAAGTGGAAACCGCCAAGTCTCAACTCTGTAGACTTCAGACTGAAAATTGTGAAAGAACACAAGATTGGGTAGGTATCTGAAGTTAGAGCCAGTTAGAATGAATCTTGTCAGTCTGTCATGTACATATACGGTCTGTTTTTTAGTACGGGTATACATGCCTTTTTGGCATGATAAGAGTCACGATCAGACTAACAATATAGTATGTATGTACTTTGTTAAAAAAGGAAACTTTTAGACAAGTAGCCAAAAAGCCCCATCTTAATTCGCCTTCTATATCAATTGACCTATTTTTGGCAGCATAAAATAATGCAGAGTATAAAGGTTGTTCCTTTGTGGTCCTTCTTTTGGACCTTCCCATTGTGAAAAAATGAAATAATATTGTATTAAATAGTCTTGTGACTAGTCAATGGATTTTTTTTGTAGGATGTTGCCAGAGAAGAAAGGATATTTATTTGTTGGCGGCCTAGAACCGGCCTTCGCAGAGATGAAGGTTACAAAGGAGATCAGGGAGCTAGACAATAAAATTATAGAGTGTTACTTCCAAAACAACCAATGGAAATTCATGCGACAGCGAACAGACAAATCATTTCCCAATGCGTACGCAACTGCTATGGGTAGGTTGATTTTCTGTCATTATTCATATGGATCTCAACTTTTAAGATAATTTAAAGAATTCTGAAGATGAAGGAGTGCATTCACTTCCCTTGCAACCTTAATTTTAACTACAAAGTAATAGTTGGTTGGGCCCAAGAAAAAGTTGTATGGTTCAGGTTACGTGCTGAAAAATTAGGTATGGCAGGTCAAACCCTTTTTTTTTTTTTATTTTGCAAGTTTTTTGAACTGCTACAGTGACTCATGACAAGTCATTGAGTCGTGCCTGAGTTATCGCTACTCAGGAATGACTAAATTGACTGAATTATTTCAGAGATGTCAGACCTTCAGAGGTCCGTCTATTTTCAGATGTTCAAACTTTCCCAAAAGTCAGACATCTCAGAGGCTACTTCCATCCTGTGGTCATAATATAGATAGAGGGAATTACATTAATTATAGATACCCTTACAACATGCCCTTTCTACTTCTATGGAGCATAAGGCTGAGCATAGTTCAGGCTTCAGCAGGTGAAATTAAGTATACCTTGTGCTGCCCTCTAGCCTTTTCTAGACAAACCACCTTTCAGAGATCAGAGGATCTCTGAAATCTCATTTCAGAGGACATGAATCTAAGCTGGCTTCTGATTGGCTGAAATTCGAATGCAGTCTTTTAATTGTTTTTCTATCACCATCCAATCTAGAGATGGTTTTAAAAGTTTTTAATGAGGGGAACAGGTTGAAATGAAGATGAGATGGGTGCTTTTAGTATAATAAATTGAGGGAAATGGGTGCTTTGCTAACACCCAAAAATTTCAGAGGTTGAGCCCATACCCAACTGACATCTCTGATTATTTTCAAAACCTATAATTTCTTCAGAAATGGAGGGACAAAATTTTGGTCGGCCCTGTTTTGATAGGTAGGGTTGAGGTACCTGAAACAGTGTATTTTTTTTGGGCCCTAATGAAAAGAGAAGAGAGATGCCAACCATTGAGGCTATGAATAAATAAAACATTGGTTTTTGACAATGGCAATGCACTCTTATTTAAGGTGTTTGTGAGAGCATAAAGAATCCAGTCACGCAGGAAAGGCTACTTGACATGATCGATAGAAACGGCTGGCGGCCCGGAGGTTCCAACCCGCTTCCACCAGAGCACTTCAGACGGCCACATCCGCCAGGAGGCTCAAGGGACCGCCAACTCATGCCACCTCCAGCTAAAATTAGGAAGACGTGACAGACATAGATATCTCCTGGAGAAAAGGATGTATATAATGTATGCCAATGAATGTTTATATGATAACCCCTTTATACTGACACAAGGTGAGGAATTGTAGGGATTTGCTCAGAGTTGTCTCTAAATGAAATTGGCTGGGGGCTCGTGTAAATAGCATTAAGAAGTAAATGTTCACACTTCGTTATTTAAAGCTGCTCTATATCCCCTGTGTTTATAGAGCAACAGATATTATATGGCCGCAGTCAAGAATAGTTTGATACATTTCAAATCGAGAAAGGGGATTTGGAGTTATTTTCCCAATGTAATTTACACATGTATTAAGAAAAAAACAGCAAAACTACTGCTTTTCTATTTACCGACGCTGTGGTGCCACACCTGTTTGAGACTGGAAGAAACATGAAGGTTTGGTATCCTCCAATACCAGTAGTTGACACCTAAAAGAATGAAGATGAGGAAAACTACACTATTGAGAGAATAGGGCAATCGTGAGACCAGCGTTTTTTTTCATTTTTTGTTGTCGTTAGGATGGTTATAAATTATACGTATCAAAAATGATAAATAATTCAGTGTTAGAGCTGCTCCGTGTCCCTGGCCTCCACACACCCATTTCTGAAAACACCTAAAATCAGAGCTGAAGGGATGGCCGTATGACTTACGACAATGAAAACCTAGTTCTATCTTTTTGAAATAGTCCTGTGGAGATCAGTTGCTATGCTTAATTTATTGAGTCATATGTGTACATACAATAGAAAAATTGGCGATTGTACATATATTAAAACCAACAGAGTGTGCTTACTCCAGAAAATGTAAGGTTTGTAAGAGACCTTCTCTTTTAAGGTCCATTTGTCTTTGATGAAGCCAAATATCAATGTAGGCGAGGAATATGCAATGGGAAAATGTGAGTGGCAGCTTTTTTTTTTTCGTGCAAGTCAAACCGTATTGGAATCGTTTGACAGAGTCGGCCATACAATTAATTTGAACTTAAAACAGATTATTGCAAATCTGTAAAGTGAACTGCCTTTCCCAACCACTATTGTAGTTATGCTAGCAGAGGATTTAAATAGACGACAGGCAGCTCGAAACCCTCCTAGACAGAGCTAAATGTGCGTTTGCTGAAATATGCTTGGTATATTTGAATCATTAGATAGTGGCTTGTATTGAGCATTTGTATGTTAACTATAAATTCAGACGAGTGAGGTTGTTCTCATTGGTGGGAAGGGTTGCAGTATTTTGCCGTAATATTTCATACATTTAAATAAAATTTGAAGAAAAATAAATTATGGGACAGACTTAATTCAATAGCTTTTGTAGATAACTGGAAAGGGCTGATGTTATTTTCACATCGCCATCATTGAGAAACCTTCCAACTTTGTCACATTAAGAAGCGTTGATGAATGGTAGTAGCTTTTTGCCTACATTTGATCAATATAATTGCCAAATGTATCACAGTAGAAAACTCGTATCATGTATTAGGTTATACACCCATACCATAACCATGTGGTTTTTATATTTAGCACCAGAAAAGAGTGTTTATTCTACCCTGAGGCCTGGAACCCAAGAATGTATCATAATGTGAAATATCTACATGCTGTATCATTTATGTATTTATCTAGTTTTCCATCATAAAATCTGTGTCAGCTTTGAAGTGTATTCCATTCTGTTACACTTTAACCCTGTAACTCCCAATACTGCATGGCCGCATAATACCGTACATGTAGCTCAACGGCCATGTTCCTTCCATGATAAATACCAGTATATATCGATGATATATACCAGTATATATCGATGCAGTAGTCTATATTAGGGAGTCTAATGTATTAGAACATTATATCTTCTGCTGGAGTACTGTAGGTTTTGGCAGTGTTCTTTAATTCAGCCATGTTCTATCACATGACCATTGATCAGCATACTATGATGATCAATGGTCATGATGTATTATTCAGCCTTAAGTTTAAAGTGAATACTTTTACATTGTATATCGTGACATGTATCAGAACGGGGCAATGATGACAAGTAAGCAAATGATCTGGAATATTTTTGTACGATGCTAAATTTGAATAGAGTTAAAGTACTAAGTTTATTGTAGCCTAGATACTCTTACTTTATGGAAGGTCGCCATAACCAGATTAATCAATACTGCTGACAGAAGGGTCACGCAAGTGGGGAATACGCCGAACCCAGCCCTTAGGCGTATCCTATATATAAGTTAATGATAAACCTTCTTTTCATGAACCGTATTAACTGCTGCTCATGCCCGAGGTTTGATGGTAGCACAGCTAGTATATTAAACTAAAGAGCACCGCGATCAGCCCAAGAATGAGAGTCGGTTTGGTTGGATGACATAACAGGGTTCCCACGCGTCATGGAATTAAATGTTGTCAGGGAATGTCATGGAATTTCTCAAAATTTCATCATGAGGCCACACCAAAAAAATAAGTTGGTCTACGGATCGCCCTCTCCATATTTTTTTCGGAAATACAAATATTTTTTCTTTGAAAAGTCTTGTCTAAGGATTTCACTCACTTCACTTTCTACAAGTTTTCTCTTTGTGATGTTTAGCAAAAAAAAAAATTCGCTTGCCTCACTTTTCCTGCAAGGAATCCATTGGACGCCAACAAATTCTTAAAAAGAAACAAACATATATATATATATATATATATATATATATATATATATATATATATACTGAACATTCATTGCAAAATCCATTGGAACGTGCCATTTTTCCTCCTTAATTGTAGAAATTTTGTTGGGGGATCAAGCCTGATTATATCCAAGATTAGAAATATTTTAGAACATCTTGATTTTTTTTTCTTGGAAAGTCAGAGAAATCTCATGAAATTTGAGTCTGAGGAGTTTGTGGGAACCCTGCATATAACCTGCATTGGCTGCTTCACTAGCTTCACTACATCTAAGTAGAGTGAGTGACCCAGTTAAGGCAACATGGTCTGGGGCCCTCAATAAATGATATCAGGTGAGGGGGGCAAGAACCAGATTCTTTTAGTTCTTTTTGACTTAATAAGGTAATAGGGCGGGGATATAGTGTGACATTGTTTATACCTCTCTGAACAATACCGTAGTAGCTTGTGTATAAATCACTGGGATGCTGTCTTTGTACTTTTATCTTGCAGTTGGAACTTAAAAACTGCTTTCCTATGTCATGATAGTTCTGGGGAGTCTTTACTCCCAATTCAGAGAATGGTCCACACTGATTAGATTTAATTATGGAAATAAAGAACCTCGCATATGTAACTTTGTCTCTACTCTTCTGTTATAAATTCTAGTGTGAATCATTGAGGTAACATACTTGACCGGTAGATGGATTTGGCGTTAAAAGACCCCAGTATGGAGGTCACAGCCACTTATAATTTGTGGCTGACCAGCAAAGTGCCTATTCATGGGCGCTTGATTATTTTTTAGGCTGTCACTCCTTACCTTTTGGAAGGGTGGAGGATCCATCACTATCGGGTTCGTCACTTTTTATGCATGCAAGTTCAAGTCTTTTTAAGAACATTAATATAAAATTAATCGATACTTACATGTAAGTTGATGATTAATTGTTGTTCCAGGAGCAACGATAGATCGTTGCGGGGTACATAGGAGATGCGCATGCGCAGATCCGTAGATGTCAGACGTCCGCTGGCAGTGAATCAATCGCTGAAAGAAATTTCGTTTATGGTACATAGGAAATCAATATCTATACTATTCAATTGTCGTAGTTATATAGATGAATTCGTATCGTCGAATAAGATCTATATATAGATATTATATTCAAGAAAGCTTGAATATTGTAGATTAATGATTATGCCTGACTGTCACTAATCTATTCATCCTAGGGAGGATGGGTGGGCCTATGTACCCCGCAACGATCTATCGTTGCTCCTGGAACAACAATTAATCATCAACTTACATGTAAGTATTGATTAATTTCATATTCCAGAGCGCAACGATAGATGTCGTTGCGGTCTATCATAGGAGACTTTAAAGTTCAGCTGATTCACTGCCCATTTCCATAGTCCTATCTTATCTGTTTACTAATTCCCACAAAGGACTGTAACACAGGACTGTTTAGGAAAAGTGAATAAATTTATTCAACCTGACTCTAACAATAGTCAGGCGAAGAAAAGGAAAAAATGGTTGTTCTCAGCCAACCAAAAGAAAAGGCTAATTTTCTTTTACCCTTATCTGCAGGTTTCAAAAGGCAAAAAACAATGCCAAATCAAAAGACTAACTGATTTAATCAAGTGAAGCACCTAAAAATGGTGCTAACAATCTCGCATTGAGTATTTAGCAAAAATACTTATGGGAAAATTCTCCCCTTTTGAGGTGTAACCTCTTATGGGAGCATGAATCAATTTGTACAGTCACTCAATTGAGTCCTCCAATAAAAGTCTGGCAAGAGTTTTAGGAGGGTTGGGCTTCTCAATGGGTTTGTTGTAGTGCTTCGCCATGGTCTTGGCATTTTTCCAAGATCCATGGCGAAGCAAGACAGCAGTGGATACACCGAGTCTCCCTCCAGCAGAGGTGCTAGCACCCCTGGTGGAGTGAGCTCGGTATACCCTGGTGTCGATTCCAGCCGCAGTAAGTACCGCGAGGATCCACCTCTTTGAGGAGTCCTGCGTGATCTCCTTATGTGGCCTAATGTAGGACAAGAAGAGCGAATGCTTCATTCGCCCTTTCTTGTCCTTTCTGAAAGGCTTCGTGATCTGAACGTATCGTTTCAAAGCACAGACGACACACAGAGTCTCCTCCTCATGGAACGGTTCCAGGACCAGTTCCTTGAGTGGTTCCCCCGTACGTGCTGTTTTCATTAGATTCTTTAAAACAAAACGCACAGAACCCGAGGCCAAATAAGTCATATTTCGGAGATCAAGCGCTGGAATGACTTGACCCCGTTGGCCTGTGACTAGCATAATCAACATGACCAACTTGAGACCCAAAGACTGAAGGGACAGGGTCTCGTTGGCACCCCAACGCCGGAACATGCTGAAGACCAGCCTAACATCCCAGAACTGGGAATATCTGGGAGAAGGAGGATTCCTTCTGTAGGCGGTCTGGACGGCCCTGCGTACCCAATAATGGGTACCCATGGTCGCCCCGTTGTCAAGGTTTTGCACTAAAACCGACAACGCACATCTTGCAGCGTTAATGGTGCCGAAGGCCTTGCCCTTTTCCGAAAGAAGCCGTAAGAAACGGCACACCTCAAAAGGGGAGGGGGAGCGATAGGAGACATGGTGAATTATGCAGAAAGTGGCCCACTGACTCATGTATGTCTCGTACACTTTACGTGTACCAGCAGACCAGCTTTCTAGCAAGAATTCAGCGGTTTTCCTATCACACCCCTGGTTCTGAATAAGGTCAAGTTTCACAGTCTTAAAACCTGAAGGCCTATGCCTCTTACGAACCCCCCTCTTCCCTTCGATTCTAGATTTCCGGGACGAGGGTGGATTTTGATGCTGGGAAACTTGTGAATTAGAGGATACCAGGCCCTGCCCGGCCAGTCTGGCACTACTAAAACCAGCTTGTTAGGTTTCTCGCTTCTGGCCTTCCTCACGACTCGTGCGACCAAACTGAAAGGAGGGAAAGCATAAGCATTAATTCCCTCCTAAGACATGGTAAATGCATCAACATGGGATGCTCCTGGGTCTGGCATCCAAGAGCAGTAGAGGTCACATATGTGATTTAGCCTGGAGGCAAAAAGGTCCCACTCTGGTTTGCCCCAGATCCTGCATATTCTATTGAATATGCGATCATTGAGGCTCCACTCGAGATTGTCTTTAAAGACCCGGGATGCTCTGTCCGCTTTGATATTCAAGATACCAGGGACAAAGGATGCCGTGATCCAGGACCTTCTTGCCTCAGCCCAACCCCAAATGAGCCTAGCAATTTTGTCACATCCAGGAGATCTCACTCCACCCATCTTTGACACATAGTGCAAAGCGGTCATGTTATCCGTGCGTACGTGTACGTGGATATCCCTGACTCGCCCTAAGCTATGTAAGGCTAGGTTGATTGCACAGAGTTCAAGGACCATCGCCCACCTATAGTATGATCACCGAGATGGGCTCCCCAACCTTGCATGCTGGCATCTGTGTCAATGGTGATGTCTGGAGTGGAATTTCTTATTGAGCAGGGGTTTTGAGAGTTGTTTAGCCACCATCGGATATCTTTCTTAGCTTCTAGGTCTAATTTCATGGTGGCTTCATATTTCCCTTTATTTGCTTTCAAGGCTCCGTTTTTACAACGTTCTAGAGCCTTGTAGTGGCTCATGCCATACTCTACTCCCTTGGAATAAGCATTGAACATACCAACCAATCCAGCCACCTCTCTTATGGTTGGATTGCGGGCATGTAGGATTTCTGATGCTACTTGCTGGACTTTATCTAATTTCTTAGCAGGTAGCGACACTGTCATCTCTTCTGTATTAATCAGAAATCCTAGGAATTCCAAGCTGGTAGAGGGTGTCATGACTGATTTTTCTGGGTGCACTACAAAGCCCAGAGAATCGAACAGATGCGCCAATTTGGTTGTGGCTTCTTGACATTCAGAGAATGTCTCCCCTATAATGAAAGTATCGTCCATGTAGGGGAAGGCCATAAACCCTTGTTGGCGCAGAGTGCAAAAAATGGGGGATAATAACTTGGTGAAAATTCGAGGAGCACAAGATATGCCATTGGGGATCACTCGGTACTGAAAAAGCTCATTGTTCCATACGAACTTCAGATATTTCCGGTCTGATTCTCTGATCGGGAAAGTGTAGTACGCATCTTTCAAGTCAATGGATGCCATGTACACACCTTCACCTATCAGGTTAATAGCAGTGTCAAGATTATCCATCTTGAAATGTTCATATGGCACGAGGTTGTTCAGTTCCGTGAGATCCAGGATGATACGGGTATCTCCATCGGATTTCGCAACAGGGAAAATGCAAGAAATCCATTGGCCCTCCTCATCCTTTACCTTTTCTATAACACCTTGGGCAAGCATTCTGTCAATTTCTAGATCTATTTTACGCGGATCATAGTCTTTCAGATCATAAGGTCTAGGTACATGTTTTTGGTGTGGAAAAACATTAAACTGAATTTCAATTCCACCCACATTGCTCAGAACCCAGGGGTCACTTGTGACAGTTTTCCAATTGTCCAAGAAATGGACAGTTTGCCCACCAAAAAAGTTTTCAGGTGTATTGGAAAGGCAAAGGTTGTCCTTCACAGCACGCACCTTTACTTCTTTCCTCTTTTGGAGGAGCTGCCGCGACCTCCTCGACCACCCCGGTTGCTGCGACTGGATTGGCTGTTGCCGCCTCTCGCGTATCCGCGGTAGCTGCTGCGATAACTTGATCGCCCGCCGCCCTTCCTGTTTCGGTCGCCTTGGCGAAAATCCTTTGTGCGTCTGAACCCTTTTTTGGAGCCTCGCCTTCTAGGGGCTTGTCTGAGTTTCAGAATCTTCTTCGTAAACTCTCTTTCTTCCGCCGTTTCTGTTACGATGGACTTCGCTTCGGCGAACAGGGTAGCACCACCCATTGGGGCATCCATAATTTCTTGTTTTATGTCCTCTTGGATCTTGTGGCGCAAGTTCTCTCTTCGCCTACGTACAAGAATATTGTTAGCGTATCCCATGAGTTCGATACAGTCTATTGCACCTTTTGCACACTCATTTAGCTGATCGTCCAAATCGCCCCTATCTACCATCAGAGAGATGACGGGGATTACCGCAGTCATCGCGGCCATAATGGCGGACTGGGCCTTAGCCATGTACTCATCGGGGACGATCTCTCTTTTTTCCAGTCTTTTCTTTATGGAGGCTTCAAGTACCGGAACGACCATGGCAGCCACATTTTTGGGTGGAGGGTATTCATCGGTTACCTTTGGTTCACACTCTTTGGCGTTGGCATTCAACAAAAGTCTCTGGATAGTCGCAGCAAGTCCAGTCTGAATAGCGGAAGATTTCTTAGGTCCGCGCTCTTTGCTGAGAATCTCTCTAGCTTTATCAGTAAAGGCACCACTTCTCTGACCTTCGAAAGGGTCTTCAGCATTGTCAGAATCATCCTCGTGGGTATGATCATCTTCCTCTACAGACTGTTTTTTCTTTTTGGGTCGCTTTTCTGCCTCTTCACTCATCTCGCGAAGGCGTTTTTTGGTTTTTGGGAGGCGCTTGGATTTTTGCCCTCGTGACCTTGAGTAGGACCTGGACCTACATCCACGTGACCTGGAACGAGATCTGGACCTACGTCCATGTGATCTAGAACGAGATCTGGACCTACGTCCATGTGGCCTGGAACGAGATCTGGACCTACGTCCATGTGACCTTGAGCGGGACCTGGTTCTATGCCTGCGTCCACGTGATCTGGATCGGTTCCTAGATCTGTGTCTGCGTGAGTGTGAGCGAGAGCGAGATCTAGACCTTGTCCTATACCTGCCTCGTCTCGAGCGTGATCTGGATCTGGTCCGAGATCTGCGGTCATGAGAGCGTGATCTAGAGTATCTTGTGTGCTTTCGACGACCTCTGCTCTTCTCTCGAGATCTGTCGGGGCTAGATGATTCATATTCATCATCTTCTTCGTCATCGTTTCCTCGATGATCTGAGCTTTGCTATTCTTCTTCTTCCTCATCTGCCTCTTCCTCATCATCATCTTCTTCTGCTTCAGACAGTTCATGGTCTTTGACAGATGATTTAGGCTTTGGCGCATGTTTCGCCTTTTTATCAGGTACTTTGGCAGGAGGGGACTTCTTTTTGGGAGCCACTCTCTTTTTGCTTGGTTTGGGACTCTCAACTGACGAGTCCAATTCTTCGATCTCATCCCCAGTGTGGACTTGGGCTTTAGTGATAACTTTGCTGCCTTCCGCCTTCATGATGGCGTTGATTACTGCCGTCTGCTGTCTAAGCGACGTAACTTTTTTCAGGACTTGTGGAAGTTTAACCACCATCAGAGGCATCTGCAAAAATTCAACAGAATTTTTGTATTAGTTATTGGTTTTAGTTATAAGCATTTATAACTACTCAATAACATCACAAGCAAAGGATTTTTTGGGCATAAGGTATGGGTGTTTTTGAATTTACTATTCAAACCTTACCATTTTAACCCCAACTGTGACAATTTCTCCAATGAAGAAATTTTTCGGCATAAGGTGTAGGTGAAAATATTTTACAGTACAGTCACCTATAAACCTGGCTTGGACACAGTTTTGACTTGAACTCTCACCGAGGAAGTAAGTCAATAATTTCTCTAACTGAGAAATTTTTTCGGCATAAGGTATAGGTAAAATCATTTTTACGCTTCACAACCTATACAGCCTTATTTTGACACCGTTCTTAAGACTTCTGCCCTCCCCGGGGAGGCAGGTCAAAATTTCAAACGAAATCGAAAAAGTTGAATTTATCAACTTACCATAATTGTGCCGGGGGGCCACAATATATGGCGGTGTCAAGGTCACAGTACACCCAACTCCTCTGACAAGTCCTACCACAGGCCAGGACTGTTCAAACTGGAGTTACTGTTAAGAAATGTACCCAAATTTCAATAACAGTGGCTATCTGTACAGCGAGCACAGATTCAAGCGTCTTAGTTGGTGTAGGCAACCTCCCTGATACACAGCCATATCAATCACAAGTCAGTCTGTGAGAAAAAAGGATGGCTGAATGCCACTTCATTTCATCAGAAATTAATGTGGAGACCTGCAGCGGTCCGACTTTGAGTGTATCAGGCACAAAATAATTTTAATATACCATAGGTTAAGTCCACCAGCTCAGATCATAGCCAGGTGGGTCAACAGACTGAACTCCATCAAGAGGCATATCTGTGACAATATAACCAGTGCAATGGTCTACTAAAATTATTTCGTTTGATGATGTCAACTCAGGTTCCAGATCATGAACCTATGGGTAAATTGACAAACATCTAGTGTCAATCAAGGCTTCAGAACACAAGCCTAAAATTGACAACTTGGTTAGTTTTGGGGATAAAAGAGGTAAACTGACAGGTAAAAGGAAGCAGAAATCCTCCTAAGTTACCCTTAGCAGGAGTGTGGAGGTAGATAACCTCAACCACCACCCCAGCAGGCAGACTGACACTAGAGTGACAGTACAGGCCTTGGTCTATGGGAACTACCTCAATTATCGCCCAAAAACAAACCAACAAAAACATAACATACAAAGCAAACCAAGTAAAAATGGACAAGAAAAGGGTGAAAACGATGGAAAAACAGAGTAATCTCACAGTTTTTGGAAGAAAATCCGTCTTAATAGACCAAAATAACAATATAAACAAGAAAACGGCGGGCCGAGACGAAAAGTTCGGCGCCGACCGGAAATTGACGGAAAATACCGGAAATAGCCGAGGATTTTGCCGCCAACCGGTTCTACGTATTGTTGGTGTCGTAAAAGTATACGAAATCGTAATTTCGATCAAAATAAGACGGAAAATGCCCAAAAACAGTAGATATTAACAAAATATTAAAGAAAAGATCTTTAATAAAGGAATACGGGGTGAAAAACTCGCCTAAAGTAGAACGATCGGGATAAAACCCAACTGCTTCTCCGTACACGGCGGGAAAACAGGGATCGTTACAAATTGAGAAATTTTGCCTAAAGAGGCCTAATTTCAAACTTTTAAGGCGAATTAACCCCCTAAAACCAGAATAAAATCAGATATGAAAAATGGAAGTATAGCAAAATTGCTAAAACTCACTCGAATTGTAAGCCAAATTGCGAGACGTCCTCCTCCTATGAAAATACACAGCAGTCTGACATCTACGGATCTGCGCATGCGCATCTCCTATGATAGACCGCAACGACATCTATCGTTGCGCTCTGGAATATGCTGATGAATCTCACTCGATCGAAACTGTCACCCATATAAATTTTTAAAAACTCGTGTCATTTGTTATGAGGCTATGTATAGGGGCATGATTTTTTTCAACCTTTTCTCAGGAAAATTTATATAAGAAAACAAGAAAGTTCCTCGTTTGTTTTATTGTTTTTTTGCTGTTTTTTTTTCAGAAGAGAAATCAAAATTGGCATGTTTTGACGCCCCCACCCCCACAGAAAATGCCCCCTCCTAAAGAACCACCAAAACTGGTAAGGGCACCCCCCCCCCCCACAGACACACACTCCACAAGAACCACCGCCCCTTCCACCTGCAATACTGTAATAAATGGCTCGTCCCCAAATTGCCCAGGCGGAACCAGTTGGTCCCAGAGTGGGACTGCCTGACAGTACACAGTACTATAGTGACAGTACACACCCACGCCAAAAACATTAACCAAAAACACAGCCTCCGCTTCGACGTATTCATCTGCTTTTCCCGTCAATCATTAGCTGCAAGAAATTATACGCGTCTCATAAACATATCCTAGAGTCCTTCCTTAAGCAGTGTGGTTAAGAATAAATGACTGTCATTCGGTAGATTGTGTTATTTCAGTGAAATATTCGGGCCACCTATTTGCGGTCCACTGACCAAACTTTTGACGGATGTAAACAAAGGTCGCTGGAAAAGCCACGCTATACCACGCTCATTTCACGTCAGGCCGCGTACGGCCGCGTACGATTGGTGGATGCTGACCATGTGACTCGACCGCGACTTAGCATTGGTCAACAGGTTCTTCGTGCATAAAGAATTTAGATAGCACATAAGTATCCACAGAATACCACTTTTACTAGATACTGGAGAAATAATGCCTTTAAACAAAACAAAAACAATATAGTGTTAATTGAATACAGGTCATGTTGGGTTATGTATTAGATTAATATGCTTATTTTGCTGAGACATTTGTAAACAACTTCAGTATCCATGTTCTGGTCTTCATAACGCTATGAAATTGGGCGCGAAATACAAGTTCGCGCCAAATCCGGGGATTCATTGTTGTCCTCGGAGGATGGATTCATCCCTATCTGCCAACGACAACACTTAATTGTTATCGGTAATCATCTGCCATACTCATCCAAGATTGGATCCCGATCTCATCGGAAGGGGACACGGGAGATATTTTTCTTCCATCTGGACATTTTTACTGAGGATGCATTCGATTGGGATTGATTATTGAGACTTTGATTCTGGCCGATTTTGAAAAGGAGGGCGCTGCCCTCAAAGTGGGAAGAGGAAGATGCCTCGGGGACCATCTTCATGCGCAGGGGGCCGGGGCCGTGGGCAATTAATTGTCCAAAAACGCCCTGTCCCTACCTTGAGCGCAATGTCACCGTCGCAAATCATGTTTGTGCCATCTCTGCAAATGCCTATCAAACAAGAAGCATCCCCGACGACATATTTAGATGCATCTCTAGGACATACGCCGACGCCGGGGGAAGCGTTCTCACTCGCTGCGCTGTCAAGCCCGACACTGGCAAAACCGCAGGTTAGTCACTTAGTGTCAAGTTTGCAAATATCGCCCAACATAATTTCTGACGTGACAACTTTCAAGAAAATTTGCTTTCTTATAGTTAAGTTGGATGTCTCTGATCTTGTTCCAACCCTTGTACTCCATCGTTGTATCAGTTTGAAACTTTTTGTAAACATATGACAGGCGGTTCGCCACCATGTTTTCAGGTCCTTTTGTTGTTGCCCTTGTTGCAGCTTCTGAGTAACTTGTGGTGTTTGTGCCAAGGGTCAAGACTCCAAATTTCCTTGACCGCTTGACCTACATTTCATAGATGGGATCTTTTCAGACAGAAGAGGCCGATATGAAGGCCTTCATAATTTAGAGCCTAAACTAAAGGGCATCTGAACTTCAGTCACCAAGGTTAACCTCTAGAGTAGACTAACTTAAGCCTACTTTTTTAAGTAGACCTCCCTCTATGTAAACTGATTTTAAGTATGTGAAAAAAAAAAATGGGAAATGGTCGATTCGCTCTAAAACCTATTCGCTCTACATACACATTTGCTCTACTCCCTGGACCATTCGCACTAGTCCTACGGCATAGGGACAGTATCACTAGGGTTGTTGTTTTTTCAAATTCTATAAGAAGAGAGGGATATTATCATGGTTTTAACTAAAAGTCTAGTAGGGCGAATGGTCCAAGGGGGGTAGAGCGAATGGTCTTGCCTACTCTAGGGCGAACTGGCAGTAGAGCGAATGGTCTATAACTCCCCATGCAGTTTAAAGCACAGGATAGCTACTTAGTGCCGCTAAAGTGCTGTAAAACACAGATCAATCAAACCCATGCTGTTTATCTTTTAAGCAATGGATAGATCTCATCAAAAGAAATGGGTTTGCTCTTTAAATGAAGTCTTTATGTCAAGTATAAGGGAAGTTATGAATAAATGATCAAAGACCCCAAATAGAACTCAAAATTCTGCCAGTGTTAAGTCTTAAAGAGTTTAAAAAGGGTCCAGATTTGTGATCAAGCATATCTGATACAGGAGTGGCTACATTTCTTAAAACATTATTTTGGACTATTTTCTTTTCATGTATGGAAGAGTTCCCCATAAAAGATTGAAAATGAATGTATCATATCAAAATTTAACAATTTAAAGGGATTTTATCTTGACCTAATATCATCTGCGGTTTATCGATCTCACAGAATTGGCGCAAAATTATGGAGTTGATATGAGATCGTTAATCGGTCAGAATTTCCCTTTAAATTGACATTAAGACTTAATTTAAAAAGGAAATCCACTTATTTTTATCAGGTCTATCCATTGCTATATAAATAATATACATGATAGGATTGAATTCTAGCAAAGAGACAAGGACCTAACATGGAGAAGCTGGTGGAAAGGTGATAGCGAATGGCACGCTAACATTTTTGTGGGGTCTGGCAAACATCCTGTTGCCCTATGAAACGAAAAACCCTACACATTTTCTAAACCATTTGTTTCTGTAGAAAGTGTGGGAACTATTCTCTTTTATGTGAGATTTGACCTTTATACCAAAAAATGCTTTCAAAGTTATGGGGTAACTTCACTTGGGGAGAATGAGATGTTTACCTGAAACAATTATTTCTCAAATAGATTCTTATTAAACCACTAATCAATCCCTTTAAAATGAGCCCATGTTTGTTAAGATCCTCCAATAAATAGCTACACAGTGAGCTTGCAAAGAAAGGAGAGTTTAGCGCTCCCCAGTTTCAGCTTTATCACAGTTTCACACCTCCACTGCAGCAGAAGTATGCACTGGTGGTAGGTAAGTGCTAGGTCGAAATACCTACCTGCCTGCTTACAGGCAGGATCCAAGATGTATACAAGTCTATAGTGGCACAAACACATGGCTAGTTGGAACTAAGTACTCACTGTCAGTTCCTGGAAATTGTCCCTCCTATTCACAAACATGTAGTTTTCATGTACATCAGCTTATAATGACTGGAGCATGAGATATATCCAATAAATCTGACATGTTTATTTTGAGCTTAGATATCACTACCTCAATGGCCTCCATTGTCAACATGCTGGGGGTGCTACCTGGGATTAGCCACCTTTTAAAACAGGGCTAACCAACCAAGAATAGTGTAGTCTCCTTGGCACTAGGTGGCTACACCTGCGCTTCAAGATGGCCAACAATGTTTTGGAGTAAGGGATTATTAATTATCACAAGTATTTCAAGTGGTTTGTGTATTGTGGATCTTTGGATATACATTGAGGGAAGTGTTGGTGGAAGCATTGGACCTGACAGTAAGTTCTTCTGTGAGAACTGGGCACTCTGCCAATCTGGCAGAGTAGATAGACTACCAACAGACACCTTTGGATCCTGCCTGTAAGCAGGCAGGTATTTCGGCCTAGTAAGTGCCTACTCCAGAGTTAAACTTCATGTGAATTGATAGGCCTACTGGTGAGATATTATAATTATTATAAAGTTTTACCAATGTGAGAGCCTACATATAGCTTTCTCTTTCAGTGTGACATGTAGCCAAACATATTGCTGGTAATTATTTTATGTGTCACTTGGTATCTTTTTTCCTAGGCTAGGTAGCACCTACACAGATCGGAAAATAATAGTGACATAATTGTTGGATCCACTTCAGCAGATTTCTTGCGACTTGCACTTGTAGAATCATGGAATGACAAAACTCTGTTTTAAATGTTTACATAATTATTGAAATAGGTTATCTACAGATCTGTCGAATTGTCCTAAAAGTTTCCAACAGTTCTATCAAATTCTGTCAAACCGTTGATCTGGTGACCTGTCCGTTCCCCTTGGATCCGCCACTATTAAGGGAGTGTTTATGGTTATAGAAGGTTTGGATAACACCTGAAAATGAGTCCAGTGGTATTTTTCATTGCCAATTAAAGACAATGCTTAGTAGTGTGGGTCGGAAATGAGAAATGGGCCATGCCATGGCCTCCACGGTGAATGGGTCAGTGACCACCTTAAGCCACCTGATTAGAGATGGACCATCAGCTCGGGCCATTTCTACAACACTTCACCACTTTGGTGATATGTTAAAGATTTACTGATATAATAAAAGCCATAACATGTTGGTACCGGGAAGCACTTTAGCGGGAACTAGATGTCCAGGGGTGTGAAATCTCCGCGGAAACGCGGAAATCCGCGTTTTTGATGCTCAGAAGGACCATTCTTGAGATCCATGTAAATCCATTGAGAAAAGAATTTAACATTTGTAGGGGGGGGGGGGGTCTGACTTAAAATTTCTGCCAATATCATTCCAGATGGAAAAAAAGTTAGCATCCAGATGGTAGTCCCAAACATATCTGTACATCAGAGGGTGACATTCTGCCCAAATAACATTTATCCTTCTAAAAACATTAACTAACGAGACGGTGTAATGTGCTTCAGAGGAAATGGGTTTTGGGATTTCACACCCCTGATGTCGCAAGGTACCGTGGAAGGGCGCCAAACAAAAGTATTTTCAATCTTTCAAAGGGGAATGGGTTGTGAGAATATTCCCATAAACTCCACCTTGCTGAGCACCTTCTAGATAGTTAAATTTGTGTTGTTTGTGTTTAGTGTCAGGAATAACTACATCACATGCATGTCACAGAACTTCCATTTTTTCATGGAACATTCCTTGACCTTCAACCTCCACTCTCCTACCAATATAAATTACCCCCCCCCCCCCTACACAAATATCCCAAAGAAGGCTGGGTCGTTTCTGCTGTGCCCCTTTTCGCCCCACGACATAGGCGTTACTATGACTAAAATTTGCAGATTTTTCCAATGAGCGGTCTGCATGTTCTTACTGGCAGGGGATAACAGCCCGCAGAGTCAATACACATGCACCTTCACTATGATTCTTAAGTAGATCAAAGGCTCTTAGATGACATTGAGTAACGGGACTCACGGATGAGTAAATCAAATGAATCTTACCCAGAACACATACCCAGAGATGTCAGACCTTCAGAGGTCTGTCTATTTTCAGATGTTCAAACTTTCCCAAAAGTCAGACATCTCAGAGGCTTCTTCCATCTTGTAGTCATAATATAGATACCGTAATCTCTCGCGTATAAGGCGCACCTCGCGTATAAGGCGCACCTAGAGTTGAAGAATATTGTCAAAAAAATCAAAAAATCATAACTTTGGTTCTACTGAATGGATTTTCAAAATTCAAAAAGCTATGTGTAGCTAGGGCCCCCCACACCCCCTTGAATCCCCCTATGTTATTTTTTGAGTTAGGGGGAGTGTAACATATCAAAATAAAGCTCTTGGTGTCCCCCTTGTGGATCCAGAAAGAACTAAAACCCCTCGTATAAGACGCGCCTTATACGCGGGAGATTACGGTAGAGGGAATTACATTAATCATAGATACCCTTACAACATGCCCTTTCTACTTCTATGGAGCAAAAGGCTGAGATTATCCAGGCTTCAGCAGGTGAAATTAAGCATGCCTTGTGCTGCCCTCTAGCCTCTTCTAGACAAACCACCTTTCAGAGATCAGAGGATCTCTGAAATCTCATTTCAGAGGACATGAATCTAAGCTGGCTTCTGATTGGCTGAAATTCAAATGCAGTCTTTTAATTGTTTTTCTATCACCTTCCAATCTAGAGATGGTTTTAAAGGTTTTTAATGAGGGGAACAGGTTGAAATGAAGATGAGATGGGTGCTTTTAGTATAATAAATTGAGGGAAATGGGTGCTTTGCTAAGACCCAAAAATTTCAGAGGTTGAGCCCATACCCAACTGACATCTCTGCATACCAGTTTTGCAAAAATGATGCCGCCTTTTGTCGGCACAGAATATTAGTTGCGGGCGTATGGCCTTAATATGCATGCCAGAAACCAGCACTTAGCCAACCTAAGGACCGATGTTTGTGCTACCTGGGTTACTTGTTTATTGGGTCGTGTTATATATGGAGATTTATTTCACTGTTCCTCTGTTTGTGTATTTAGCTTATTTCCTTTTCTATTCAATTTTAATTTTTGCAAATAAATATACAAGTTGTAGCAGCTTCCTAAATCAGTTTATGAATCACCCCGACTCTAAAAACCATGCCACTGATATGATGACAAACCGCATGGAGTATTTGCATAGAACAGATTAGGCAACACGAGGAGACCTACTTTGTTCTCAGTATTCTGCCAAAAGGTATAGCTTCATGATAACATAATATGTGTCAGATGTATTAAACTAAAAGTATGCAAGTCAGTACTACAGTGATGCCACTTTTCCTGGTTTACCAGGAATTCCTGGTTGTCATTCTAAGATTCCTGTATTAAATTATATTAAATTCCTGGGAAAATGTGTCCAAAAGTCCAGCTTTCCTGTTTTTTGTCGGCCAATGAGTGGCATCTCTGGTACTAGCTAACAGCTGGAGATGATACATTGAAGGGCATACTACTAGGTCATACTGTCCTAGACATTGGAAAATTCCTTTGGACCATAAAAAAACTACACGCAGGGATGTAAGTCTTCAAGTTTTATCAGGATTTCCTGATTTCTGAAGATTTTGAATGACATGTATTTTCCTTATACAAGTGCTAAGGAGGGCTGTTTGGAAAAAAAAGAAGACTTTTATATCAAGTAAATCTATGGCTTCCTGATTTTTGCCCATGCCTGACTTACATCCCTGTACACGCATCAGGACAAGTCACCACCATGCATTAGTGAACGGCAGGTGCACATCCACTGAGTGAGACGCATCATGACCTTAGGTGGGTGGGGGTGGTGGTGGGGGGTGCGGTCCCTACCCCACCCGCCCACCCACCCACACAGTATTTAGGCTAGGCACAGCCTTCAAAGTCACTACAAAGACCTAGTCACTCCCCCGTCACCTGGGCTGGACTGTCACCCTCTCTCACCTGGCTCAGTCACAGGTGAATGGAGCTGCCACTTTCACTGTGTATACCCCCCTCCACCCCCAACATAACAATGGGTCGGAGTTCCCGCCACACCCTACACTCAGTTAAAGGCCGCCTACATAACTGAGAATAGGTAGCCTAATTCACGCCTAACTCGGCGTCAGTAGCTTCAGAATGACACGGCAATGAATAAGCTCCAATGCACTTTAGACTTATAAAGTGCACCTAACTGAACAGATCGGGGGGGGGGGGGGTTCCTTAACGGTTGAAATAATGCCTCTTTCAGGGTATGAACCTGTATGTGTCACAGACGTTGAAAAAATAGCTCCATACGATTTGTCTAAGTATAAGACTAACTTTAATGATAATCAGACAGACTAGTCTTGTCTCAGCTGCAGTTCACCTAAAAATAATGTCTCAAGATTTAGTGTCAAAACTCAAATGTGAATTAATTAAACTAGCATATGTGACCCATCCTTACAAAATGGTTCGGAAGTCGTACATGCAAAATGTTTAGTTATTCGCATATTCTTTTGCAGCTCATCAAGAGCTTTCATTTGGTATATAACACTTGCATATTTGAACCAGGTGGTCCTCTCTAGATCTTCTGTAGGAAAATTTAGTCGGATGGATTAAAAAATGATTTAACTGAGATAATTGACATATTAAACATTTAATAATCTATGAATCCTATATGATTCCTATGTTATTCTATATAACCATTAAAATTAGATCTATGTCTTTTGGGCATTTGTAACCTAAATTCAATCTAGTAAGCAAGGATTCTGAAAGATATCTACCCATACGTAAGAAAAATGCTAAAATATCAATTTTGAAAAATCTGATATTTTTGACACTATACCACTTGAGAAGCCTATATCTAGGCTTCTAAATGTGCGACTTCAGTACCACTTTGTTAGGATGTGTCACATATATAAAATACCTCGGCCCTCGAATGCTGGCCACCGGAACTGTCAAAACGGAAGTAGTATTGATGGCGTGATTAGTAAAAGCTTAAAGATAATTACCCATAATTTCGATTATTCCTTTAGTTCTACTATTCTTAGGTCTAAAAATAGCATTATTCTTTGCAAGAGAGTTTCAATGGTTTTGTTAACTTTTTGTCCATTATCACAGCGCCGTAGGCGCTAGTAGCCATTAAACCTAGAACTGTTCGTTTACTATACCCCCCCCCCCCCCAAAGAAAAAAAAAGTTTATATTATTAAACTCAAAAGAGTATTCACGCTAGCTCCTAAAGGCCAAACCGTGCTCTATCACTACGGTATATGCACAAACTTCAAGTGTGAAAAATAAAGACATGCTGTGCTACAACGGGGGCGGGGTGGGGCAGTTTTTGTTTTTCACACCTTACAATTTATAGCACTCACTCCCTCATACTAGAGTCGTAGCACCCATGGCCTGCCGTGCCTCACTGAGTACTCTACGAGTACCTAATGTCAAACTGACAACTCACTGCCTGCCTAGAAAGCCATGGCCCATACCCATAGCAGCTAACACTCAACTACTTGGCCTGACAACTCTTCAGGGTTTCTAGGGTTAGAAACATTTACCACTATTGCCGGTTAGAGGCTCCAGTACCTAGCACTAGTCTAACTGAAGACACTGACGTTACACTTAGCCTCACCGAGCTTACACAGTCAATGTTAGACCTCATACATGTACTATGTAGTGTGTTAGAAGATACTACACACATTCACAGACTCATTTGAGAAAGGTTTCCAGGCAGGTTAGAAATCCGTCAGTGTTTTGTACACTGACCAAAAAAACTGCCAAGGTTAGACATTTTTTCCCCCTTGTTAATCTTCCATCGTTACCTTTGACATCCTTCTCCTTTTTGTTTTCATTTTGTATTTCTACACTATATTACTATACTGCCTAGATAATATTTAATTTGGCCGTCATAAAATTGTCAGACAGCATGTTGTAACATCTACTTCGCCTTGCATTTTATAGGTGAAGCGGCGCCTGGAGTTGGACCCTATGGTGGAAAATGAGGGCTTCAAAACGCCGAAGTCCAAGAAGAAGATTCGTCCCCAACAGTCTTCCCCACAGGGTAAGTTAACGGCCATTAATACAGTGCTGGCGAGGGTATAATGCATTGGCATGCTGTGGAGGTGTATTAAGAATGAAAAGAAGGATGATTTCCAAATTTACATTACCATTCCTTAAATGTTAATCTTAACTGGTCCGTCACACCTGGAGATAGATTCAAATGTGGTTGACCAAGCTCAAAAAGGTGACTTCAAAGCATATAGGTGTGACGATGTAGTACCTCGCCAATAGTTTTAAGATGACCAAAAATGTTGCCTCATGTGCATCTGCCTTATATGGGAGTTGCGTCTTATAATATGGCATACGGTCTATTTACTGTTCGGTAGTATTCTGTTCAAGATAAGTAATTCTGGAATAATTTACATAAAATTCACCCTTCAATATCCTCTACAATAGTAAGCCGTTAAAGACTCTCCCTCAAAAAAGCCCAGACCACAAAGGGCCCACCATAACCTGCCCACCCCACCTTACCAGCCACTTAAGAAGCTGCAGAATAGAAATGTTGCTAATTTTAAATCCAGGAATTGGTACCTTTTAAAACAGTCCAAAGTAGTGGTTGACTCTTTGTATGTCTCCCTGGCCCTGTAGCAGCCACGGCCAAACTGATTGTATGTTTTAAATTAGACGAACTGAGTCTTAGTTCAGCCCAGACATGTTCAGACATGTAGTACCTAGGTGTGGGTATATAGGGTGTATATGGTCACCGTGTGTAGGTGGCCATGTTGGAGATCAAAGTGACATTACTGAGGTACATGTACAGGGGTTTCTCAACTCACCTAAGGATTAGGGAACGTTCAACAATTATGTCACTGTTATTGGCTCAGGGACCAACTTGAGTCTATACCGCCGGGTAGGTGGTGGCATTGGAAAAAAAAGTCAGTTATACAATTTTCAATCTCAATTTTCTACAAGAAACAAAGCATGTAAACAAATAAAAGTGCCATACATGAGTAGTCCATAAATCAGTCTTTAGTTACAGTAAAGAAAAAAAAAATCAAAAATCCATCCATGAGTTCATACAAAATTAAATAAAGAAAAAAGTCATTTAATAAAAATATCTTCTCCAATCCAGTCCTCCATAGGTTTACCTCCGGGCTGGACTTTTCTCTCTTTGTTTCTATTTGGTTCGAAAACAGTGTCTTAAAGTGAGACGCTTTGGAAGCCTTTAAAAAAACGCCGGAAAAGTCGCCCTGAGCCCTCCGTGCCAATGCACGTCTTTCAATTTTTTAGGCATTTTTCAGGACCCACTCACCCCCTTGTCACTGTTTTTGTATTGAACATATAGAGGAACCGAAAGACCCACCCCCTAAGCAGTGACGTAATTGTTGACCGTTCCCTTAGCCTAAACTTTATAAGGAGATAACCAATGGAGAGGGGGGGGGGAGGATAAGCACTAGTTACATGTTTCCCCCTCGTCTGAATCAACTGTAACACCCTTATACATCAAACGCCATAGTGTATACCGTAATTCTCCACGCGTCTTACATGATAATAGCTCTCCCTAGTCCTAGATCCACAAGTGGGGGGGGGGGGGGCACCAATACTTTTCATTTGAATACACTCCCTTTACCCCATAACCCCCCCCCCCCCCCAAGGTGTGTCTTATCCTTATACACTAACTGCAGGGATGTAAGTCTTCAGGTTTTATCAGGATTTCCTGATAATTTTGAATGACGTGTGTTTTCCTGATACGAGTGGTTATGAGGGCGGTTTGGAAAAATAGAAGGCTTTTATATCAAGTAAATGTGTGGCCTCATCCTGTACACGAGGTATTACGGTATAATATGAGCATAGACTTATAAACCTAGCCTTAGTGGTGAGTGGGTGTGGGCTAGGTCTGGACGTGCCCATGTTAGAAGTACAGCTTATCTCTGAGTGTTTGATCAGGGCTGGACACACACACAACTACTAGTACACCTACACCTATTACCACTACCACATTAACTAAGTTTGCTTTTTTATGAGTTTTTAATGTGATCGTGTCCACAAGATTGACCTCCCCCCAAGTTTTGAAACAAAAAGAAATAAAAATTATTATGAAGAAGAAATAAGCTTGGAAGTGGGGATTAAATTCTTGTGGGTAATACATGTATAACCACGGGTGCACCCACAAGGTGGGTTAGCATCTAGACCTTTTTAATACTTAGCAGTGCTGTAAAACTCAAGGAAGAAGCTGTACCTTGGCCTTAAATATTTTGCTATGTGCTTTACCCTAACTAAAATCTTGTTTGGAGTCCAATGCCTCTGGACAATTAAATGCACCAGGGTTGACTTGTTGAAGCTTTAGGACTAGTACTGCTATATTGATGAATAGCTCCCATATAGGCCGCCCCTGACTTAGTGAAAGTCATGAATGCTCCATTGTATGGACTCTTGCATATTGACAAGAATTTACGGCGGTGTGTGTCAGGCCATAAGTTCACCGTAAATGATAGGGCTGTGACGTCACGACTACCTGCTGGCATATAGTGCTCAGGCTTATAGTTGTACCATAGAACCTTCAATTTCATTGATTTGTATGTGATAACTATAAAATTCAGAATTTGGAAGGGAGTTTTGTCATATTCAATCATCAAGACCCAAATAAGATTTTCTCTGTGGGAAAGGAAATGTTTTGAAATAAACCTTAAAAGAAGAGGGGGAAAAAAGATCAATCTGAATGGTAAAAACTGGATGACCAGTGGTTGTGATTCCTAGAAGTACGGCCTAGAAAGGATAACCGTTATAAAGGTCTGGAAATAATTATATACCGGTAGCTGTAGCTGTTTAAAAAAAAAAAAAAAAAAGTTGTGGGTTTGTGGTAATCGCACCGTGGTCTGTATAGACTGACCTATGCTGAGTGTTTAATCTCCCCTTCCCTCCCCTCCTCACTGAGTCAAAGCACCCTCCCCTCTCTCAGTCATAGTGCCTCCCGCCTCCACCAACCAATCTAGCAGCTCGGTCTACTGCTATGCACATTCCTGAGGAGGTATTCAATGTCACGGGAGAACTTTAACCAAATTCTACCCATCGTGAATCAATCACCATAGCCCTTGGATTATAGACACCCTATATGCACATTTGATAGTGGTGCTGGAGACAAGAGGTCGATTTAACAGAAGAAATCATTGATATAAGTCTGTTTCTTGAGGATAAACATGGACCAACTTGTGTGTTGTGCTCTTTGGTGACCACAATATGACCACCCCCTAGGCACCCCGACCATCACCATAGGGGCCCTGAGGAACACCGAATTACTTAATCATTTGGAAAAAAGCAGGATGAAATAAGAATTATAGGGTCTACACCAGTGGATGGTATTGGCGTAGTGATAAAGCAGGGTGGATATTAAGTTTGTGCTCGATGGTGTACAATCATGTCACCCACCATGGATGACGATGATGATGGTAGGGCACCTCTTCAATTCACCTAAAGGCCAACATTTCAAATAATATAACTTTGATTGAAGAAATTGCCTCAGTGAATATCAAAGTAAATACAGCTGAAATATGCGTCTGTGAGGTATTTGCTAGTACCGGTAATCAGGGATGGAAGTCTTCAGGGATTTCCCTGATTTCAGGGATTTTGAAGTTCCTAAGACCTATATTTTTCTATACAGATTCTGCCTTATAGGGGTTCATATTGGGTATTTCAGGGATTTTTGTGCTTAGCCACTTCCATCTCTGGGTAATGCAAGATTAAAAAGAAAAGAATAACAGGGATAAAAGTGAGCATAGAAATCCATGAGATGCTCAATCTGAACCCATTATTAAACAGTAACATAGGTTTTGTATAGGAATGTATAGGTCTTTGGAAAATACTTGAAATTAGGGAAACTCCTGTAGACTTCCATTCATGGAATTAAAAATAAATGAATTTAAAAAGAATTGTAACAAGACGTTCCATTTTATTTCACAGTGAAGTCACCATTAGGAGAGAAGACGCGATATGACACATCACTAGGATTATTAACAAAGAAATTTGTTGGTCTTCTACGGTCTGCACCTGATGGGGTAAGTTGATCTTTTAATTCAAATTGATATTAGGTGTACACCATAGTGGATTTTGGAGAATCATCTCAAAATTTAAAAACCTCATCTGGAGCTAAAGGGCTCTAACCCCTAATGATTTTCCATAAACGCCCGCATATGAGTCGCAACTGGGACTTGAAAAATAAAATGTAGGTTTAATAATGTCCTGCTGTGCTAAATACCCGTCTATAAGCCACACCCTTGCACCCAGGGTAGGATACTCTGGTAATATTAGAACAGAATCTTAGTTTTCTTGATTTTCACGTGTACATATGTCACGAATTTCCGCCATAACACTTAGAAATTTGAACTTGGTGATGTAGAGAAATTAAAGACTGGTAGAAAGTACATCCATAGGAAAAATTTATAACGTTATCTCCCGCGTATAATACTGTTCTATAGTTAGAAAAACAACGAAAACCTTGCCTATAAGACGCACCCAGACTTGCTGATTCTTTAAGGCGCAGGGAGCCTCTGACTGACGTATAATACGCGTCTTATGCGCGGGAGATTACGGTAGTAGAACCTAGGGTTCTGTGTTTCGTATAATCAGGAGTAACCCAGATCTAAGGCTGCTGTCTACATAATACATATCACTAGCCATAATCCGGCTACATGAAGCAGACATGGCTGTGTGGTTATCACACATACTAATCCACACAGGTAAACACGCCTCACTAACCAGCTCCTCATGTAACACCAGATAAGGCCCATTGTTATCTAGCGGTAATCTGATTAACACCAGAAGGAGTTGGTTAATACCTAACTCTAAGCAGGGGTACATTCATTAAATCATAGCACGCCATGAATATGACCTTCGTTTTCAAAATTATTACTCGCGGCAGGGTTTATGGTCCCTTTGCTGGTTCCTGTAAATCTCTGTGGTGCAGACCTCATTGTATATACATGTATTGCTGGCAGCTGATATGCTACTTATTTTACATTTTACAGGTGCTTGACTTGAATAAAGCTGCCGAGCATTTAGATGTACAAAAGCGGAGAATTTACGATATCACTAATGTATTGGAGGGAATTAACCTCATCACCAAGAAATCTAAAAATAATATACAATGGAGGTAAGTACTTTCTACTCGTGTTGTTCAGCTTTTAAGATAATTTTGGGAATGGCTTTCGCATTCTGTTGTAGTGAGCCATGATATGACTTTGACGATTTTTTTTTCTGGCCTACCAATACAGGACTTCCGAGTTAGCTTTCCCGCGCTCACTTCGCTTATACCCAGCCTGTGAGTACACAGGAAGGAGGGGTTAGAGTAGATTTTCTATATAGGAAATGTACTAGCTCTGAAATTAAAACCCTCCTGCTGAAGGCATTAATGCAAATATCTGATAGGGAATCCATACAGGTATACACCATGCATGTATGGTCATGTACCTTGAATGGATAAGTTATATCTGGTTGGATATAATAGATAGGAGGACTTAAAAAATACACACAGTGACCTAGTTAGGTGAGACAGTGAGTGTACCCTCCTCCTGCCGCTGCCCCTGGCCTGCCTCCCGGTCACCCTACCCCTCACTCCCTGTGGTTATCTTCTAACCCCTCCTTCCGGTCATTTACAGCGCCACCAACCGTTGATATCCCCGGCTTTAGGGGCGTTCACGGCGAACTCAAATCTTGTGTATACAGTAGTTGGTACCTTTAATAAATCATACCGGTAATGCTTTCCCACCCCAAACTTATCAAAATGAAAACTCTACTGATACAATGTAAAAGTGCCAACGGCATAATCACTGTTATGTTGTATATGCCACACAGGGAAGCCACTTTTATAGTTCTTTTATATCATATCTGTATTAAATTTCCCGTCTATAGTGATAGTCTACAGTAGAAGAAAAAACCTGGGGGGGGGGATATGATTATGTTTTGTCAACTATGGAGTGGCATCCCTGAGTATTCGTAGATCCTTGCTCATTTTCCTTTAATATGGACAGAGAACTAACATACCCTTTTCATGCTGCAGGGGTTCAGGTGGGAGTTCCCAGCAGGCTGGTCTCCTCACTCCCAAGGAACAAAAGCTTCACAGGGAGATTGAACAACTCACTGCCAAGGAGACAGAGATTGATGACCTTATCCGGTCGTGCTCACTCCAACTCAAAATGCTTACCGAGGACCCAGTTAACTCACGGTCGGCCTACGTAACGTATCAGGACATACGGAAGGTGAAGTCCTTCGATGAACAAACTGTGATTGCTATCAAGGCACCCCCAGAGACGAGACTAGAAGTCCCCGACCCAGCCTCAAGCATACAGGTATGGCTGATTTTGACTCATCCATAGAAACAGATTTTCTATAAAAAAAAAAAAAAAAAATAGTGTGGTGTAAATAATGAAAACAAAAATACTAAAGGAAATAATGGAAAAGTAAGAGTGAAAGCTGCTACTGTTGGTATTGACAGTTAAAAATGAAAGAATTTAAGAAGAATATGAATAAATCTGGCTGAATTGTCTTGGGATATTCGAAATAAAAGGTTTAAATGACAAAAAGGAGAAATGCATTAAGGATATGTAGATGTCAAGAAAACATTAATCGATAAGTTTATAATTCCTTTCTTGATAAAAAGATTTTGTATCCCACTTATCGGTATACATGTATACTTCTAAAGTTAATCGATTACATTCTAATTAACATTGACTTACCATTAATTGCACAACATGGACAGGCGTAAGTGGTTTGTACTCTTGTACCCTGTGAATCTGAGCCCCTTACCAAGTATTTTGTACTCCTCTTTCCTCATTTCTATTTTAAAACTTGGGCCAGTGTTAGAAGCAGCCCCAACAAGTTTGGTTTAGCCTAACATCAGTTGACATTAGTTTTAGAAGTTACTGAAAGTACATGTTTTGAGGAATCAATGTCAGAATTGTTTTACAAAAGTGGTGATACAAATATAAATAACAGTAATATTTCTACCCACACAACACTTGACTTGTCTTCCAAGCAATTTTGCTTTCAAGTTTCAATCAATCAGAACGCTCATGTCAGCTCTTGTTTCATTTAGGTAAAACTGGATTGAAAAACAATATTTTTTTAGTGAGGGTATTTCATGAATTATTCATACTTTGTCCTTTTTTCCTGCTGAATATGTGTTTACCTTTCCCCAGTTACAAACTGCCTTCCGTGGTAATGTTTTTGCAAGTCTTGTCCGATACAATTGATCTATGTAAAGCTCAGTTTAGCATGTGCTTGTCAGGGGCATGTTAACACAGACTCAACTGGTGACTTATTTGAATATTAAATTATGGACCTGTGATGTGCCCCATTTTTACCATTTCTTTTACTTCTTCACAAGCATGTATTGAATTGAATGTGCATAAGAATGTGTTACAGGGGTTAGATATTTCTGCAGAAGCATTTAAAGTATGATTTCTTAAGGGTGGGGATGATTTAAATGAAATGAAACTTGTGTGAATTTCATATTGTAAACCACATTCCTCAAATAAACTGTGAATTGAATCATAGAATGGTAACAGAGTTGTTTTAAATCATGTAAATATAATTGTACGAAACTCACCCTGTAATGTGATGTAAAATTTCTGTTTACCGGGGGAGACAAAATTGGGGCTAATTCTTGTAATTCAACAGTGCGTTTAAAGGATTTCCAATATTTGGGAAATGAGATGAATTTAGAAATTCCTTTTCAAGTTAGTTATAATGATTAAGAATATCAATGGACATGCTCTTATAACATACTAATCAATACTATCTTGGTTTTCAGATTTGGTTGAAGAGTCAGAAAGGCCCCATCGAGGTTTTCCTATGTCCAGAGGAGGGTAGTGCCGCAGCTGGTGGTAGCCCTGCTTCAGGAACAGTTCCAAACTTTGGAGGACTTGCAGCAGCAGCATCAACACCGAGCCCAGCCAAGTCGTCCCTCTCGCTGTCCACACCGACAAAGTCAGTAGTACAGGACGAAGACACACAGAGTTCTTTCACCACAGTTGACGCTGAGGAGACTGACTCACAGGATAGCTTTGGAGGTAACAATTAATTGCTTTTCTTACCTTTATACCACATTAATAACAAAATGGGGGGGGGGGGGGGTAAGTTCGTAGACCAACTTATGCTTTTTGATGTGGCCTTAGAATGACTTAAGCTAGGGATGTAAGTCTTCAGGTTTTATCACCATTTTCTGATTTCTGAAATTTTCAATGACATTTATTTTTACGAGGAGGGGCAATGATGTCAAAAGTCTTTTAGCTGCCTTGCTTCTGAGCTAGAATCTGTCACTCCGAGTTTTATAGCCAGGTCCCACAGAGTACAGTGTCTGATTTTTTGACTTTCTAAATTGAAATACAGAAGACCACTGTACTCACTATGGCCAATACCACCTTGAATATGTGTGTGAAGTTTTGGGCATAAATATTGTTTATTTTAGGATTTATTGATACATTTCATTTTTCACAGTGAAAAGTGGTTACAGTCCATGTCTGGCTTCATGAAGCACTTTTTATATATAGAAGTACATGGAAGAGTCTTAAAAAGTATACTACTTATTAGAAAACATCCTTTGGGTCACGTTGGTATGTATTTTAGCCTTATGACTTTAGTCTACAAGCTATAATAAATACAGATTGTTTCTAGCTGTATTTTACATGTACATACTTGGACTATAGATGCTATCTTGGGGTGTATGGCATGAGGAGGGTGACTGCTTTAGAAATATGGGTCAGGGGTTGAATGTTGGGGGGGAGGTCAGAGTGTGGGATAGGTGCAGCATGTGGGGCCTGTCTCCTTGTTGTCGACACTTCCAGGGTCAGGGGTCAAACACCAGACACTGGATGTGTTAGATTGATATCACAGGACCAAAACATTGAGCTCTCAGCTCTTATATATTGTAGTGATCATATCACTTGTATAATAATTGTAATGTCGGGGCGATCGGTCCGGTGGTAGCCACTGGTACGGGAGCGCTAGTTAGGGTCCGTCTCACCTGGGGGCGACACGGTGGCGACCGGTGACGTCACGCTCGTGACGTCACATTTAGGGACGCCATATAAGGGCGGTCCGGTGGTCGCGAGGGGGAGGGCAATAAGAGACTTGCAGGTGGCAGAAGTGTGGTCGGTGACTTCGGGTTCGGTGGTTGCGATCGGTGGAGACCTGCAAGGGTGGTGCATCTCAATACAAGCAAGGATAATTGATGTCAATTAATGAGAACTGTTAGTGATAAGGCCGGAAAGAAATAAACCAAACACCTTCTACTGTTATCAAACTTTATTGGCTGCGTCTGGTCCTTTTTGTGTTTACTACATTGGTGACAGCGGTGTTGTTGCTTTTACGAACCCGCGCATTTACAAAGGATGGATAAGGCTGATAGTGACTATAGTGGAGGGGAGGAAGGAGGTCTAGGTCAGGGAAGGAAAGGATCTCTAGTGGAAATAGTGGACGAGGAGATATTATTTCGGAGACAGATGCAAAACGGCGGCCCGGTGGCGTCCGGTGGTTCCGCCGACTTGACCGGTGGTGGTAAAAGGTGGTATGGAGTGCGGAAAGATGCTACAAATTGGCAGGAGTGGAAGAGAGAGGAGGATAAATCGGGGGAGAAGGAGTTGGGGGAGCTCTTGGACGGAGCGGCTAAATCACAAGTTGGGGCTGGTGGAAGTTTCGCCAGGAGGGGTTATAATCCGTTCCGTGGGGCGTCCGGTGGTACACCCGGTGGTGCAAGCGATGGAGCCGGTGGTCCCACCGGAGGGGATACTTATTGGAAACAAGAGAGAACGGGGAGAACAACAGAAGGCGGTAACTCGGGAGTGGGTGACCAGTGGGAGGAGAGGAGAGAGCCGGAGCTATCTAGGGATCGGAGGAACACCCCCTCATTCGAGTACAGGGGAGAGGGTACATCGCCAGTGGGGGTGGGGGATCTCCCTACTCCTGGGGAGGAGGCCCCAGGGGCCGGGGGTGACAGCCCCGCCCGCAAGCCCATCGTGATGCCGGGAAAGTATGACGGGTCAGGTGACCTGGAGGAGTTCCTCTCGCATTTTGACCTCTGTGTCTTAGCCAACCGATGGTCGGAGAAAGAAGCAGGGACCTTCTTAGGGATCAGTTTGTCGGGGGTGGCGAGACGGTTGCTCGCAGCCGTGAAACCAGCATCAGAGAATGGGTACAAACTGTTGAGGGAGGCACTGATAAACCGGTTCCAACCTCAAAGCCAGGTAGAGTCGTACAAGGCCCTGCTCCGCACCCGAGTGAGGAAGCCGGGGGAAGAGCTCCAGACGTTATCCGAAGAGATATCCCGATTGGTCCGTCTGTCATACCCTAACGCAGACGCGACAACGGTGGACGTGATGGCCAAGGACAGGTTCGTGGAATGCTTAGATGATGGGGAACTCCGTAACTGGATATATCAGGGAGAAACAAAGAATTTGCTCCAGGCTGTGGAGAGGGGGGTACAAGCGGAGGCATACCTAAAACAGGAGCGGGAGAAAAGTAAGCAGGTCCGCGCCGCGTCACTGTCCATGGCCGAAGAGATGTCTGAGATCAAGGAAAGGCTGGCGGGTCTAACTACCGAAATTAGAGGGGGCCAGGTACCCAAGACCGGGACCTCACCGATGGGGCCGCGGAGGTCATGCTTTGAGTGTGGGGCTGAGGACCACTTTAAACGTAACTGCCCGGCCTGGAAGAAGCGAGTGGAAGCGGCAAAGAAAAGGGATGCTGAGGGCAAGCCGTCGGGAAACTAGACGGGGTCTCCCCCGCCAGCCGGGGGGAGGCCCAGGGGGTCGAAAGGCAGAGAGAATGGCTGGGACGGAAAGAAAAGAGCGGAAACGGCCTAGAGGTGGAGGGGGTGCTATGGGGACAATCCATCCATCTTGTGGTGGACACCGGGGCAACTAGCAACTTGTTGTCCACGGCATGGTGGAAGGGGGCGGGATCCCCTGGACAGGTGGCTCCGGTCACTTCGGCATTTCACACCGCCGATGGAAAACCACTCCAGGTGGAGGGCAAGGTTTCTACGGTCCTGCAATGCGGGTCAAGGAATGAACGCGCTTCATTTATTATCGCTGACATTGCGGCGTCAGGGCTCCTAGGCGCTGATTTTCTGCGGGAGACGCGGGCCACCATAAACCTAGCGGAAGGCAAGTTGTTATGGCCAAGGGAGGTCGTGGATGGCAGTTGCAGGATAGTGAGCGTTGCTACGGAGGTGGTGGGAGGCGCAACCGAGCGGGTGATTCTGGGCCGTGTCTCACCAGAGTTTGAAGGGGAGGAAGTGATGGTGGAAGGCTTACCTCGAGTGGAGGGCGCAAGGGGAATCCGGGTGGGACGCACAGTGTCCATGCCAAGAGGGGGCGAGGTGCCCATGTTGGTCTGTAACCCGGGGCCTAACCCTGTCACGGTCTACCGGGGTATGCACCTGGGTCAGGTGGAGTTAGTAGGCAAGCCCGTGTGCCGGCTGGTAACGGAGGATAACTCAGGGGGCTCCGGGGCCAGTCGGGACAGTACGGGCGACGACCTCATAACCGTCTTACTAGGGGGAACTAAGGTGGAGAAGGATCCTGTATGGATACGGTTGTTAGAGCGTAACAGGGCGGCATTTCAAGAGGGGGATGAGGACATGGGCCATACAGACGTGGTGACACACTCGATTAACACTGGGGAGGCGGCCCCCATAAAGATGGCGCCCCGCAGGCTAGCCCCACACAGGCGGGCGGTTGTCGATCAGGAGGTGGACAAGATGCTCCAACAGGGAGTGATCGAACCAGCTTCGGGCCCATGGGCGAGCCCAGTGGTCCTCGTGAAGAAGAAGGATGGCCGTGTCAGATTTTGCGTCGACTACCGACGATTGAACTCGGTCACAGTGAAAGACGCTTATCCTCTCCCCAGGATAGACGACTCTTTAGACTCAATGTCCGGAGCCTGTTGGTTTAGCACCATTGACTTGGCGTCAGGGTATTGGCAGGTCTCTATGGAGGAGGACGCTAAGCCCAAGACAGCTTTCGTGACCCACCGGGGGTTGTTTCAATTTCGCGTAATGCCCTTCGGGCTATGTAACGCCCCCGGGACATTCGAAAGGCTGATGGAAATTGTCATGAGGGGTCTCCAATGGACGGTGTGTTTGGTGTACTTGGACGACATCATTGTATTCTCCGAGACCTTGGAGGGGCATGCGGAGCGACTGGAGTTGGTCCTGGGACGCCTCCAGGAGGCCGGGTTGAAGATAAAGGCCACCAAATGCCAGCTAGTACGGGAACAGGTGAGCTTCCTGGGGCACAGAATCGACAGGAATGGGATTGGCACGGACCCTGAGAAGATAGCTGCCGTGTCGGAGTGGCCGGTGCCTACCTCAGTGACGGAAGTACGCTCCTTTCTAGGCCTGTGTGGCTACTATCGTAGCTTTGTGCCGGGGTTTGCTTCGATAGCTAGGCCGCTCTCGGAACTAACCGAGAAGGACAAGAAATTTTCCTGGAACCGAGACTGTGCGGAAGCTTTCCAGGCGCTCAAGGATAAGTTAGTGAGTGCCCCTATCCTAGCCTACCCGATGGCAGAGGGACGGCTCCTGGTGGACACCGACGCCAGCAACCTGGGGCTGGGGGCTGTTCTGACTCAAGTGCAGGATGGTCGGGAGCGGCCCTTAGCTTACGCCAGTCGCACATTGAGTAGATGTGAGAGGAATTACTGTGTCACCCGCCGCGAACTGTTGGCGGTGGTTTTTGCGGTGAAGAAGTTCCGCCACTACTTGGTAGGGCGCCCTGTGCGTATAAGGACTGACCATGCCGCCCTGAAGTGGTTGGCCAGTTTCAAGGAACCTGAGGGGCAGGTAGCCAGGTGGCTACAGTTATTGGAGACTTTCGATCATGTCATCGAGCACCGCCCAGGGAAGGATCATGGTAACGCGGATGGGCTGTCCCGGAGGCCGTGTAATCAATGCGGCATGGGGGAGCCCTCCGGGTCTCCGTTGTTCGAGGACTTCTCAAGCGAGGGGGCAATAGATGCCCTGGCCGAGTGTCGTGCGGTGACTCGTAGCGAAGCCGCCACCGATAGGGGAGCAGAGGAGAGGGTGGGCCTGGAAGTGACGGCCGAGGAGACGGACGGGATCTTTATGGACCAAAGGGAGGCCTGGAGAAAGGCCCAGGAGGGCGATCCCTTACTCACCAGGGTTCGGAAATGGATCGAGGAAGGCGAGGTCCCCTCGAGGGATGCCCTCTCGGGGGAGGCCTACGACGTGCGCGCCTTGGCGGCACAGGTTCCGCGGCTGAGGGTGGAGGGCGGTGTACTCTGTAGGGTTTGGTGGGAGCCGGGCGGCCGCACCTTCCTGCAAGTAGTGGTGCCGGATAGTAAGAAGGAGGAGGTGTTGGCCGGGGTGCATGGGGCCCCGTTGAGCTGCCATTTTGGTCGGGCCCGGAGCCTGAGGCGATTCCAGCAGGCCTACTATTGGCCCGACTATAGGAGGGATGTGGTGCAGTGGCTGGCCTCTTGCCCCCAGTGTCTGAGCCGTAAGGCAGCGCCCCATCCCCCTCGAGCCATGATGCGGCATGTACCGGTAGCGTTCCCAGTGGAACGCATGGCTATGGACCTTATGGGTCCTCTCCCGCGCACCCCGCGTAAGGACAAGCACATCCTTATCGTCATGGATTATTTTACGCGATGGGCGGAGGCAGTCCCCCTACCGGACCAAGAAGCGGAGACGGTGGCTCGGGCCTTCGTAACGGAGGTGGTGTGCCGGCTGGGGCCCCCGGGCACGATCCACACGGATCAAGGTCGAAACTTTCAGGCTCGGATGTTCCAGGAGGTGCACCGGTTGCTGGGAGTGGCGCAGACGCGCACTTGCCCCTATAATCCTAAATCCGATGGGTTAGTGGAGCGTTGCAATCGTACTGTGGAGTCGATGCTGGCCATGTCGGTGGCTGAGGACCAGACGGATTGGGATCTGCAACTGCCATACGTAATGGCTGCGTATAGGTCTTCGGTCCAAGCCTCCACTAACCAAACCCCCAACTTTCTGATGCTGGGAAGAGAAACTCTTTTGCCTGGTAACCTGTTGTACCCGCAACCAGACTTCGTGGGAGGGAAACCCGACGACTACGTCGACTACGCCGCGGAATTACAAGGAAGGATGGCCAGAGGGCATGCGTATGCCCTCCGGCAGATGGGGGGGGCGGTCCGTCGTCAGGAAAGGAATTACTCCACCCGGGTACGGGGGGAGCCGCTAGAGGTAGGGGACACGGTCTACTATATGGTTCCCCGGAAAGAAGTAGGCAAGTGCCCCAAGTTCATGTGCCCTTGGTCAGGGCCTTGGAAAATTCTCAGGAGCCTAGGGGGTCCTGTATGGGAGATCCAGATGGGACGGAAGAGGAGGATAGTGCATTATGACCTACTGAAGAAAGTGGAGAAGCCTCGGGAGGAGGGTGCTGGGGAGGCCCGGGCGGTCTGGGCCCCCGAGCGGTGGCTCAGCTCTCCGGTGGCGCCACCTGCCACCACCGCGGTGGGAGTGCCACCGGTGCGCCACCTAGAGGAGGAGAGCGGTTTCCCGCCACATCCGGGCCCTGGCGGGATTACCATGGCAACTGCCGCCGCGGTGGGAGAAGGGAAGAGGGAGGACCAACCTATGGCTCCACTAGAGCAAGAAAAAGGGCAAGAAGAGGCGTGGAAAGGAAGGGGAAGGCGCCTTTTACCTTCTTTCATAGTAAACTTACCTGAGAGGGGCCCCCCCGGCGGGGTAAAAAGGGAAACTTACCTGCAGGTGGCCGGAGGAGGGCGGTCGGCGGGCTCGGTGGAGGTAGTTCCCGGGGCAGCGGCGGGGCACGGCTCTCCTGCAAAAGAAAAGGGAGAGAGATTAGTAGGAAGGAGGGGATCAAAAGACGGGGAGATGAGTCGGGCAGTAAAAGCGGTTTTCACAGCTAAAAATAAAAGGTGGGAGGAGCAGAGGCGGGCAAGCGAAATGTGGGCCACCGAAGAGGACCACCGGGAGGAAGAGGCCACCTGGCGAAGGGGCCGGGAACTGCACCGTGACCTAGTTTCTGCCACCGACCACGCGGCACGAGAACGAGGCGGTAGCTGGGCCACCGAGCGGTCAGCAGAACTAGACAACAACACAATGAGGAAGTCGGAGACTCCACTGAATTGCCCGGAGTGTGGCCGCACTTTTTGGCGCAGGGATGTCCTAAATCGACATATCTCAGCGCTGCACAAGTCCTGCGGACCGGGGTGGAACTGTCCGGTCGAAGGATGTAAGTTTCAGGTCAAAGGAGGAAGGTGGGACGATCTCGTCAACCATCTGGTGGCGCTACACGCCGGCCATAGCTGGATAAAGCTCCCCCGAAGCCAGCGACCACCGAAGGCTGTGATTCAGTATCACACGAGGGAAGCCACCTCCACCGCAGGGTCACCGGCCACCGCGGCGTCACCGGCCACCGCGGCGTCACCGGCCACCGAGGGGTCGCCAGCCGGATCGGTGGAGACAAGGCAGAGAGGCGAGGAAGGAGAAGGTCAGGAGAGCCTTGACTCGTCACAAGGATCTCCTACCTCTCCAACCGTGCGACGTAGGAGCAGCAGGAGGGCCGCGCACTTGGCCACGGAACGGCTGCTGGAGAGCACAGGAACGGGGGAGGAGGAGGTCCGGACTCCTACGCCGGAGGGGAAGGAGGAGACGCCGAGGCGTTCACCCAGACGGCCCAAGCCTCGTAGCGTGGTGGGGAGGGTCATCTCCGGGGCGTCCCGGCAGCGCAGCCGCTCACCGGTAGGCCGGCCAGCTGCACCGACCTCCAGTATCGGCGGAGAGGTCAGCCGGAAGAGGAAAGGGGTACCGGAAACGGGTGGAGAGGAGGCTCCCTGGGACGCAGACCCACCGGCGATCGTGCTGGAGGAGGCACCAGGCGGCGAGGGAAGTCCGCCCTCCAAGGTCCCCAAGACGGCATCCGACCCGGTGGCGCTCACCTCGGCGGTGACAGACGGGGCCCAGGAGGGGACACTGGAGGAGGAGTGCAGCCCCCCGCCTAAGATGCCGAAAACCACACTGGAACCGGTGGCCTCCACGTCAGCAGCTGCGGAGGAGGATCTACTGAGCACCAGGTCCATGGAGGACTTCGAGGCCGCGCGGATATTAGCGCAACAATTGGGACAGGGGGAGCCGGAGAACCTGGCAGAGGAGGCGAGCCAGGTGCTGGAGCAGGTGGTGAGCGGCCCGGCGTCCAGTGGAGACGGGAACCCCATATTGTTGCAGTCCCTGATGATTGACAGCGACGGGACCCTGGTTCCTGCTGAGGTGGGAGAGGAGCTCCTGAAGGAGACGAACCGGAGGGCAGAGGAGATGGCGGAGGCTGCTAAGAAGCAGTTCCAGAAACACCTGATTGCGGAAGCACTGCGGAAAAAGGCGTGGCTGTCTCCTGCCGGCCACGAGGTCCGGATAGCGTCGTCCCCACTCTTCGAGGCAGTGGCACCGGAGACGGAGGGGCCGGCGGCCCTCAGAGATGCAGAGCAGGTGCGCCAGATATTGACGTCGTCACCGCCGACGGTCCCAACCCACACGTCGGATAACAATACACCCGTGGTGGGAGGGCGGTTGGAGCGTTTGATGGCTTCCCGAGTGGACTTGGGGGAGGAGCCGGAGGAGCTAGACTGGGAGGAGGAGGAGGAAGACCCGTTGATGCTCCCACCCAACCAAGTCTCATACAAGGCCGTCGCCTTAGACACCGAGTCGGAGGAGGGAGGCTCTTCGCCTGATAAAGGTGATGTCAGGAGAGTGGTGTGCAGGGGGGACCGCGTCCCCGAGAAGACCCCAGGGGCTGACACATCTCCGACGGGGGAGACAGATGGGGCTAAGGGGGTGTCGCTGCACGAGTCGGATGCGGAGGAAGAGACCGCGCCTCTTGCTAGGAGAACGGAGGGGGAGGATAAAAGCCAAAGGAAGGAGAGAGAAGATAGAGATCGGCGGCGCGACAAAGAGAGAGAGGGGAAAGAGGATAGGGAGCGCCGAGACAAGAGGGAGAGAGAGAACGAAGGGCACAAAGAAAAAGAGGGGAGAGATAAACACAAGGAAAAGGAGGATAAGGACAAAAGAGAAAGGGAGGAGAGGGAGACACGCAGGAAGGAGGATAAAGATAGGAGAGAGAGGGAAGAGAGAGAGAAACGCAAGGAGAAGGCGGATAGGGACAGAAGAGAGAGGGAAGAGAGGGAGAAACGCAAGGAGAAGGAGGACAAGGAGAGACGAGAAAGGGACGAAAGAGAGAAGCGTAAGGAGAAAGAGGAGAGGGACAGGAGAGAAAGGGAGGAGAAAGTGAAACAGAAGGAGAAGGAGGACAGGGACAAGAGGGAGGAGGAAGAGAGGGAGAAACGGAAAGAGAAGGAGGACCGAGAAAGGAAGGAGAGAGAGGAGGAAAGAGAAAGGAAAAGGAGGGAGAAGGAAGAACGAGAGAGGAGGGAGAAAGAGGACAGAGAAAGGAGGAAGGAGAGGAGTGAGAAAGACAAGAAGGACTGGGAGGAACTTAATGCGAAAGAGAAGAAGGAGAGGGACGATAGAGACCGAAGAGAGAGAGAGGAGAAACAAGCGGAGGTGCGAGAAAGGAGGGAAAGGGAGGAGAGACAGAGGAGAGAGACAGAGAGGGAGCAATCGGGGGAAGGAGCGAAGGAAAGCAGGAGAGAGGGAAGAAATAGGGGTCAGGAGGACCAAGATCTTAGGCGTGAAAGAGATAGCGAGAGGCGCGGACACAGGAGGCAGGAAGAGGTGGACTTTGGGAGACAGCGAGAGTATGAGGAATATGATCGACGACGGGATCAATACGAGTATGAGCAGGAAGTACAGAGAGGAAGCCGGGGCGGAGATTGGGGGGGTCCATGGCGACGTCACGAGAGGAGGGACGAATGGGCCGACGAATGGGGGGAGTACTTCCCTGAAAGGCCCCGGGAGCCGGGGTTCCCCCGCGTGGAGGGGACGGACCCTCTTGGGGGTCGGCCTGTTTGGTATGGCGAGCACCCTGAGCGTATACCCTGGAAGCGGGTAGAACAACCGGATCGCCTCCAGAAGTGGGCATCAGGCCTGGCCCCATCGCCGGACTTAGGGGAAGAGTATACACCTGTAGGGGGAAGAGCGCACGGTTGGGTGGAGTTGATTGGGCCGTCGACAGTGCAAACCCATTATTATGCTACGACCGTCCAGAAGTATACTCCAAGGGGGAACCAGGATATGGCACCTCCACCGCCTCCCCCTCCAGCAGCGCGGCCAGCAGGGGGCGCGACCGGGGTAACACCTGCAGGATATCCCGCACCACCAGCACCAGCCTTCAGCTCAACCCTCCGGGCGTCCGGAACACCAGGGCTAGCGCCCGCGGCAGCAAGATTTCCGGGCCCCGGGCCAGCTCACGCAGCAGCCAGGTTTCCGGGTCACAGGCCGGGCCACCTCGGAGGGGACCTGGAGGAGCGGATACGCCGCATGATACGGGAGGAGACGTCCCGCCCGCCCCAGTCCAAACCGCACCGGGACGGTTGAGAACAGGGGAGGTGGGGGGCAGTTCACGGAGTGACCGGGCGGCATCTTTGAAGAGGCTGAGGGGGTCCGGAGTAAGAGAGGCATTGGTGGTTGGGTATGGAAGAGCCGACGGGCCTCCACTTGTTGTCCAGCTTGGGCATGCAAGGGGGAGGAGGAGAGACCACCTGACTGGGTCATAAGCAAGGAAGGGGGAGAAGGGAGGGGTAGTCGGGGGCCTGCGGGGTGGGGGAGTACTGGTGGGGGATCGAGTACCTGCCGGGAAACCCCCCCCCGTGGGTCACCGAGACGCCTCGGTCCCGTCCCAACCAGGGTGGAGCGGAGGCGGCATAAGCAGACACCGACCAGAGGGCCAGGACAAGGGAGACAGCCGGACGAGGCCGGACAGGGGACGTCGACCAGTTAGCTTCGTGTAACAGCGCCCATCTAGACCGGATGTTGTATTATATGTTCTGGACTATTGTTATAGACTTTACCCAAGTTCACATATAAGAGTTTATAGTAATAAGAGGGGGGCCCATTGTAGGAATCCCCAGTTAAATGTATAAATGTTAAAATGTAGCGGTTACGACCGGCGTAAATGTTGTAACACCTTTGACCATTATGGCAAAGATTCACGGATATATTTTCTACAACCTAAGTTTGAAATGATAAGGGGAGAGTGTAGTGATCATATCACTTGTATAATAATTGTAATGTCGGGGCGATCGGTCCGGTGGTAGCCACTGGTACGGGAGCGCTAGTTAGGGTCCGTCTCACCTGGGGGCGACACGGTGGCGACCGGTGACGTCACGCTCGTGACGTCACATTTAGGGACGCCATATAAGGGCGGTCCGGTGGTCGCGAGGGGGAGGGCAATAAGAGACTTGCAGGTGGCAGAAGTGTGGTCGGTGACTTCGGGTTCGGTGGTTGCGATCGGTGGAGACCTGCAAGGGTGGTGCATCTCAATACAAGCAAGGATAATTGATGTCAATTAATGAGAACTGTTAGTGATAAGGCCGGAAAGAAATAAACCAAACACCTTCTACTGTTATCAAACTTTATTGGCTGCGTCTGGTCCTTTTTGTGTTTACTACAATATGTATCATACTGCAATGACATCTTTAATGTCTTAAATGAATAATTACACATAATTATGTCTGTATTTGAATGTGAAATTGGCATGCACATTTATGCCAGTTTCTTGACAGCCTTGGTCATGTCCCTACATCCACATGACGGACATGTACACTGTACACAGACATGTATGGCTCTGTCACTGAGTAACCAACCAATCAGAGTGTGTATACTCTCCTGGGACTATCATTCAATTCATCAAATGGTTTTCTTCAGAGATGGCAGAGTTTCAGATTTTCTCTGATTTCAGAGTTCAGAGGTGATATTTTACTACAGAAATAATAAGAAAAAAATTTTAAAATGAATATTTTATAATTCTGATATTTCTTAAAGATACACCCAACCCTAAGTGATACATTTTGAAGGTATTTGATTAGGGTATAACCCCCCTTTTGAAGTGCCCCAAAATAATTTTCAGAGTTTCGCCAAATATCGAACTGACATCTCTGTTTCTTGGTTGAAACATTTGAATTTACGACCCTTATTACTACAATATATAATGAGTATGTCAAATGAATGATGATCTAGATTTTGCTTTAGATTTGATTGTAGAGTTTTAGAATAACATAGCAATTCTTAGCTGTGTCCCTCAGCTCATGTAGAGCCCCTCCTTGTTATGTGTCATTGAGACTCACCATTTGCTCCTAAGTTTTACGACTTTGCTTCCTTGTCCTTATACGAGTGGTAACGAGGGCTGTTTGGGAAAAAAAATAGAAAGCTTTTGTATGAAGTAAATGTATGGCTTCCTGATTTCTGCACATTCCTGACTTAGACTAGTTACATCCCTGTAAAATACACCTGGTCTCACTCTCCCTAATGTCTTGTTGCAGGTGACCCCACGTTGAGGAATGCGCTACTCACAGAGCAGAACATCTCCCCCGACAGTCATGACCACTTGTTTCTCCATACGGATGACCAAAATGACTTCATCCAGTTTGAGCGCCTAGAGCCCCCACTCAGCGAGGAAGACTTCATGTTTTCTTTAACACAAGCTGAGGGAATCTCCGATCTGTTTGACATCGCGGATATTGACTTATAGCCTGTAATGGTAAAATGAACATTTGTTTATAGGGGCGGGTGCACGATAGCATCCATAATTGTTTGTCGGGCAACATTTGTTACTGCATTGCAATTGTCTCGATTGGGACTTACTTTAAATGTATCATGGAAATTCAGTCACTTACTCTATCGACTTCACTGAAACTGCATCCTCATTAGTCTTCATGATTATGGTGAAATTGACCACAACAATAGTAAAAGGGACCTGGGTATTTGAAAGTTTGTTGATGTGAAAGCCAGTAGTACATACATAGTTATAAAGGTGATCATATGACACATGTTAATTACATACAAAATGTATGTTTATACCTTTTCAGTATGGATATTAAGACTACATTACCTTTAATATCGTTGTTGAGCGTATCCCAATTAATGAACAATAGAACAAGAATGTTTCATACAGTTTGTGTGAAAGGCACTTATCATGACACTTGTTGCAACAACGTTTTGTGTCGTTGTTACATATTTGATTGTAATATATAAAAATAGATGAAATATGAAAGGAATAGTTATGTTTGCATCATTTTACTTTTTCACGATAATCTAAGTCTGTTAAAGTAAGTGATGCACATGTTAAATATTCATAACACAGGTTTGCCGGTTCACTCATTAGTAATATAAAATTGCAATATTAACAAAGTTTCAATTATTGAAAGAAATCAGATTGATGTGTGCTAATCATTCATACCACGAAATAAATTAATTCGCTGAAATTTGTTTCAATGAGAAAATGTGGCCTTCATGTCACATTCATACCGTGGTCTTCAGCGCACATCCAAAAGGTAAAATCTCACATATACAGGCTTGTGTATGAAATACAAAGCAATTATATAAAAGAAATGTAGTTTCTTCCTCACCATTGAGGGAATTAATTTATATAGGTAGACTATTTAAATTTGAAGAGAAAAGTCGCACTTCCATTAAACCAGAGCGCATGTTATCACGTGGGCCTCTTGATTGTACATTGAATAACATTAGTTACTAAAATTGCCACCACTATAGCGAAACGGGTGTATCAAAACGCGAACAAATTGCAGCTTTGTATTAAGCACCAATTTGCTTGCTGGTTCTATGTGTGTTGTGGTTTAGTTGTGAGTCATATGTGTACATGTACTATAGTAACAGTGGTTTGAATGTTGCCGCTTATAAAAGCTGCTGATGTGCCTGCGTTTACTTATCAACCCCAAATCCATTGTGAATATAATGTTTAATGGCTTAGCCCAGAATACTCAATATAGTAACCGTACACAGGTTAACAGATAACAGCCTAGCATGGTAATATGCATGTGTCACTATACAGAAACTTTGTCTAATGCTTGCGTGCAAATACCATAGTCATCATGATTAGGTACAGGGTTACATGACATTCATCATACTCCGGTACTCAAATTCCAATTACTTATGTAGGGATTCCTAACCTTTCCTAACTTGCCGTGTTTGACATAGACATATGTCCTTCAGAAATTATAAAAGGATAAATGGGATTTCTGTCGAGGAGAATGTGGAATATTTCATTTTAGAATTCTAATACCTCGCGAGCTGGGGACAGCATTTAGTGTCTCCTTTAAGAGCGAAATACAATTGCTTCTCTAAAGGGCGCTAATTTTGTTGAATATGGTGTTGGCTTATAGTTAGCTAACACCATATTCAAGCTCATCCTTGAATCCACACAAAAACGTCTTTTATGTGTATTAAATAGTAGAATTTCATCAATGATGTACAGAAGCCCTATGTTACCCTATATGTGACTGCGCCATATGTACAGAGCAGTGTATTGTATCATACTCAATAGTGGGTAGTACCCCCGGTACCCTTACTAACCCAGAGGCTAGCTATATTTGCTTCCCTCTTGTATATGGATTCTGGTTTGAGTAACATTTAGATGGAATGGATGCACAGCAGAATCCTAGCTCTCCCTAAGCCTTTCATTGCCAAAAAAAAGTGGAAATTTTGTTTACTGTAACTGTATAGGCAAGGCCGTATGGGGATGTAAAGCTCTCATGGTATTTTTTTAAAGATTCTAAATAAGTTTGAAAATTTAGAAAGTTAGATCTTCAGGCAGAAAAATGTTTCAGTCATGAGTTCATTAAAAGTATGGATGATTAGAATAAACAGGAATAGGTTAGGTGATGAACGGGTATTGTGGTAAGCCTGGATTTGAGCTGCGCCATTCCATACTAACACACGATATGTTCATGTTTATGTGCTGGTGCATTTAGCATGCAGGAAGTTATGTGAGTCATGAGGTAAGATTTGGATTCCGTTATCATTTAGCTTCTTGATATCAGGCAAAGATAAAATCAAAGTGCTTGATCCCAGTACTACATTATAATATAGCAAGTGATTAATTTGCTTTGGAAAAAATTAATCTGGTGGTGATGAGATGAATAAATTTACGGTGGATTTTCCCATCCTCCATATTTGTGGCTAAAATAACCGTTTCTGAAACGAGTAAAGTATTCCATGTACAGAGCTTCCACAGAAACTGCTGTATGTTTCGCTTCAATATTCTATTAAGAAGTTAACGCAGGACAAGGAATTGAATAGCATGGAGATCGGCAGCTGGTAATGGATTTACTTTATGCGGGATTGTACATTGGAAATATCTCCGATGAGTTCTCGCTGATTTGTGAAAGTACTATAGAAGTGTGCTGTTGTGTATTTAGTTAATGTTTCATTAGTATATACAGGGCTGTAATTTGGGAATGATGCAAAGCAAGAGGTACCAAGTAGGTTGATCTAGTATTTGGGGAAGTATACAGCATGTATTTGACTTTGTTGTATGTTGGGGTAAGAAATAATTCAGAGAAAGAGTACGTGGATCAGCTGGTTTTAGTAGCAATGAAGTATATGATAATATTTCAAAAATGTAGAAGAGGAAGTATTGTCCGGGTGTAATATTCCTGTACGAATTAACTCTGTAAGGATTGGATGTTATGATCGGTCCCTGGGGATAAATTGTCATAAAGAGTTTAGAGTACGAATGAATGGTGCCCATTTTAGCGAATGAATAACATATTGCATGTTTGCAGAATACTTCCCTGTCCAAGTATTGTTTGGTTTAAGTGTAGAGTCAATGTTAGTTTCATTATATTTATATTTAAACTCTCCTTTTTATATTTCACAACTGTGTTTGGAATGAGATTTGGAGAAATAAGGATATGGATAGCATGGCAAGGTTGCGATGGCAAGGTGTGTGTTTGAGCTTTGCAGCCCTTCGCGACATATTAATGATATAATTTAATATTTTGCGTATTAATGCAATTTTGTTTGCAACGTTTCAGTTTTATAATTGAATTCATACTTATCATGAAAGGGGGGAATAAGGCCCTTTAGATTCTAGGAAGATTCTGCAGTTGGATAAATCATGTCAATTTATTATATATGGATTTTATTTTGTTGAAATGTTTGGATTCGGTCAATGAGTTTCAAGTTGAGGTTTGCAGTGTCTAAATGTGAACGCTAAACATGAACATAAGAGTTTCTAACAAGGGCATTGAAAGTAATAGGCATATTTAACCAATATGTCGGACCTAACTGCCCCTATCACTGCCTGATGTTTGTATATAAACATTATTTATGCAAATGAAGCAAACTTGTCTCAACAAGTGGATTTTAGAGCCAATTGTCTCAATAAACAGCAAAAATATTTCGTATTTATAAAGAGTTTGTGTATCATTCAACCTCAAAATACTCAGTTGAATACTGATCAGATACTTTGCCATTGGACGAATTGGGGTATGATATAGTATTGTATTTGACGTAATAAGCACCCAGCCCCTGCTTGTGCTATTTCAGACTAGAAAAAGACTGATTTTTCACGATTTTATAATTAGTTAAACTGGGCTGCTATACACTATGACGTAACAAACACCCTGGGCGCATATTTCGCAAAGTAGTTTAGACACAGTTTCCGCACTATTTTCTGGGTTGAAACTGTATTTCGCTTTGTCAGGCATAAGGCCCATTTTTGCTTGTATTGCCCCCACAAAAATTGTTCTCACAAGTGCCTTTGACCTGTCTGACTTCATTTTTTGAGCAATTTGCCAAATTCAAAAATAAAAATATAAGGAGTCATACCAATGTCCATGATATGTAAATGTAGCCCTAGTGAGGTTCATACTCATGGATTGTTGTGACCTACCGTAAACTCCCGCGTATAAGACGCGTCCTCTACGCCAAACAAATGCCTTGTGCGTCTTATAGGATGTACTGAAATTGGGGGTGCGTCTTATACGAGGGGTAATTTTACTATAGAAATGTACTGAATTTACAAATTCCATCCTTAAAATGTGCGTCTTATACACGAAAATGCTTCTGCTGAGTTTGGGTTGCGTCCTATACGCGCAACGCGTCTTCTACGAGGGAGATTAAGGTACATCTTTTTGCATTGGCAGCACATGGTCTACTGTATTTGAAGAGCTATGCAGACAGTTATTAATCAATATCAAATTCGTTGTATGCATCTGGTGTGATATGTTACACTCGAGGCAAAATGTATTCATGAATGTGTACTTCGGTGAATGGCTTAGGACACAGCAAATGTGAGAGGAATTTGGACAGTTCTATTCATCCTTCCCCGATGCAGTCAACTGCAAAGTGACGTATTTACATGTTAAATTCATTGAAGTTAGGCAGCCGCTCAGGGTGGATAGAAGAACATGTATGTCATGGCTGATATGAGCGTCACTATAGAACAGGACTGGACATGCCATATTCAATGGGGGGATGGAATACAATGTGGCCATATTCAATTGGTGTCCGCCATCTTGGATTTTGAACAGATGTGAGCCATTTTTCTTATTAAAAAGCAAAATAACCCCTTAGGCCATGATTTATGCAAATGTCAACTCCCCATGGGATGTTTTAGCATCACATTCAACTCGGATGTATCCCACAGTTGTTCACTTCTCTCTATGTACTGTAATATGACCCTAGCTGTCGAATGGCGTTAAACATCCATTACTCACTCACTATGTACTGTAAATGTATATATTTTCGTGCAGCTAAATTTTAGCGCACCTGGCATAGAAGGACCTATTCGCACAATCACATTTTCGCGCAGGCACAGGTTGAGTGGACCAGTGAGTTTGTGTGTGATATTTTTGCGCACATCTTATTTTCGCGCAACTAGTATTCTCTGTCTAGAGTTCCTCTAGGTCAATAATTGATGTACAGGTGGTGGCCGAGTGCACTGGTATCAGGGGACAGCCTGAGAATGGTACAGAGAATGTCACATCAATGAAGGGACTAGTCACTGGTTGACAATATCAGGAGTTTGTTGGATTTTCAATAATTATCTCTGCCCTGCCTCCGGCCTGCCCCCCCCCCCCCTCCAGTCAGAGGAGTCTAATTTCTTTTAACCACTCTCGCTTTTGGTGAATTTTCTTTCCAGTTCCCCAGCCTCTATGCACCCCACCCCTCCCTCGTCAATTAAAAAAATGCCCACTAGAGGAATACCATGGAAACTGCACAGACTATCTTTTCAATCAAATTTGGTTTGATATTGCATGATGTTTAAAATGTGTTTATCGCTCTTTTTAAGCTTTTTTTTTCGACCAGACAAAAGAGGATAATGATCGTAAAGTCGATGACAACCATTTACATGTACGGTGACTCATCATAAAGGTTATTTTCACAGCCCTGGATGCCCGGAAACCACTCGTTGCCTCTCAGATAATGTGGAGAGAGAGACTGGAGTATTCTCTCTAGATTCTATGTGTGGATCGAATAGGCCTAGATAACCATTTACGACAGTTGCAGTACGGGATTCAGCAAGAAATCTTGGTGCAAGCCTCCAGAGAAGGTTTTTGCAGTTTAGTGTACATGAGAAACTTTCACCATCACCAAGGGGCAGATAACTTTAGACCATGACTGCACCTATCTATGCTTATGGTGGATCTAATGGTAATTATTCCAAAAGTATTGCTGGAATTCCACATCTGCAGATATATAACAGCCAAGGTCCGGTCGTCACTTTTCACCCAACAACCAATCAAGGACCAATGCCGTTCTTAGCTGAGGCAACATCCCATTCACAGGCCCAGGGACCACACTTGGCTGAGGCAATATCCCATTTACAGGTCCAGGGACCACACTTAGCTGAGGCAACATCCCATTCACATGTCCAGGGACCACACCTTGCTGAGGCAACATCCCATTCACAGGTCCAGGGACCACACATTGCTGACGCAACATCCCATTCACAGGTCCAGGGTCCACACTTTGTTGAGGCAACATTCCATTCACCGGTCCAGGGACCACACCTTGCTGAGGCAATATCCCATTCACAGGTCCATGGACCACACTTTGTTGAGGCAACATTTCATTCACAGGTCCAGGGACCACACTTTGCTGAAGCAACATTCCGTTCACAGGTCCAGGGACCAAACTTTGCTGAGGCAACATCCCATTCACAGGTCCAGGGACCACACCTTGCTGAGGCAACATCCCATTCACAGGTCCAGGGACCACACTTTGTTGAGGCAACATTCCATTCACAGGTCCAGGGACCACACTTTGCTGAAGCAACATTCCGTTCACAGGTCCAGGGACCACACTTGGCTGAGGCAGCATCCTATTCACAGGTCCAGGAATCAACATACTTTAAACCTTCCCAGGGCCTCAGAGATTCACAAATAACTGACATTGGTCAGAGCATAGATCGATTCAAATGGAAGCAACCACGATCGATTCAAATGGAAGCAATCATGAAAGAGGGAGAATTTGATCATGAAGCATTGCATAGAATGGACCTTTTAAGGATTCAGCATCAACTACAACAGAAAGGGAATGAACTACGGGAGCTTAGGAATTATTCAAAAAAGATTGGGAAGCGAATCGATGAGCTCAGGGCATTCCAGAGGGTAAGCACTGAGCTCAAAGAACAATTGTTACTGGAACAGATAAATACTAGAAGACATCAATTCCAGTCGGTTGAGGACCTGGGTATTTCTCAAGGTAAGGCGTTAAGAGCTGTAAACCATACATCTCACATTTATAGCAAAAACTATACATACCCGATAAAAACAGCCGAAGGTACTCTGTGTGGCTTTAGCTACCAAGGGAAAACAGACCTTGCCTGCTGCAGTGCCTACAACTGTCCACAGGGACCATACACATCTATTTCCAGTGGTCATACCTGGCCCAGCCAACCGGAATGAGCTAGGAGAGAGGGCTTCACATACCCAGAGAAAAGGGGCTGTGCACAAATGACGTCATGCTTTTTTGGGCCATTTTTGACCCCCCCTCCCCCCTTGTCATGTTTCGTCATACAATGCTTGACCCCCCCTTAACATGACGTCATGCAGAGATACCCCCCTCCCCCCCGGCCCAAAGTACATGAAGAGAGTATAGCAAATTGAGATGGTTCAAAGGGACATGTATATATTGAGTTAACTTAATGGTGCTGGAAACAGGTGGGGCTTTTTCCACCGTCCCTGGTCCAAAACCGTGCTGGGCTAATAATGGGTGTGAATTGGTAAGGCCTAAAAAACATTGTTGTGTTCAGGTAATCGGTCGAAAAAAAATTAGAAGTTCTAGAAGCGCCAACCTCAAAAAAAAAAAAAAACCTACCTACTACCTACCCTAATTTTATCAACCTTTATTATATCCATGGGGGTAAATGGTTTGGGCTAGATGTCTGGGGGTAAATGTCCATGGGGGTAAATGGTTTGGGGGTAGATGTCTGGGGGCAAATGTCCAGGGGGCAAAGGTCCTGTTACCTCACATCCTCATGAGAGGTAAAGGAAAGGAAATAAGAGAAGAAATCAGATCTAGCCGACAGTTACAGTGGCTTCACTGAATTACAAGTGAAACATTACAAGTGTGGTAATATGATTACACATATATAATTAAGATCACACTTACAAAACAATCATTTTATTGTAAGGCATAATATAAGGCATAACCCATAGAGTCCCATTCCGAAAAAGGAGGAGAATAAGCTGTTTGTTTCCAAGGGACAGTTTGTGATATATCAACAGGGGGAGCAGGATGCAGATTGAGGGGGGAGGGAGGAAAACAATTTTGACACCTCAAAGTGGGGAAGGGGGCAGAGAAAAATGTTATGCCTTTTCTGTGAACTACTGTAGAACAGGAGGGATGACCAGGGCAATCTGTCCGAGGGGGAGAGGGTCATAAAATTTTCAGATTTCTGCACGTCTGTATGGCAATCTACCCCACCCCTCAGGCCTGTTGATGAGTAATGAGCAATCCCTAAATTACAAATGGGTTTTTGAATTGTGAAATTTATCAAATAGAATAGAAGTTGGGTCATTTGAATCTTTCTACTGAATTCTCAATGACAGGGTACTTGCATAGATCAACCTATATATGGGGTCCTTTGGTTAAATGAGTCCAACTAAAAGGGCATTTCAAAGTGGTATGGGGCCTGGGTTAGAGGTAGGATAGAGTAGTGGACCAACACTGACACTGATGGCAGTGACAACCATTGAGTGGGGTGTCTGAGGAAAGCATGCCTGTATAGGTAATATATATTTCATAACAGATGAATGCATTAAACTTCCCTACCTTTACAAATCATTTTTTTCTTGCCAAAACTGAAGCAACTTGCAGTTTTTTTTATGACATGATGTCATGCAGCCCATGACCCCCCCTCCCCCCTTGTCATGCTTGGTCATGGGCAGTGGGACCCCCCCCCCTCCCCCCCTCCTGCATGACGTCATTTGTACACAGCTTTAACTCTTTCCAATGCCTATACCTACTCACCGAAAATGGCTCTAGCTGCCCCTAGTAACTGTACTGCTCCAAGGTGGACAGGACGAGTTGTTCCCAACAACCATATGTCTGCCCAGGGATAACAAATGTGACTGCTTCCAGTGACAACAGCTACCCAAGGGGAAGAGAACGGGTCGCTGCGAGTGGCTACCCCTGTCCAAGGGAAACAAAACTAGTTGCTGTTAGTGACTATACTGACGAAAAGAAAGCTACTCCTAATGATGATGCTTGTGTGAAGGGAGCACAGCTAAATGCTTCCAGTGGCTACAGCTACCCAAGGAGAACGGGTGTAGCTAATGCCAATAACTATACCTGGCCAATAACTATACCTGATGTCCCATGTGGTTCTTCCATAGGGCCTGCCAATAGCGAGAAAGAGTAAGGGACATTTAAATGAAATAGACCTACCTTTTCATAGTTCCTAGGTTCGGTCTGTTATACTGCTGTAATAATAGACGAGCCTATGTTTGATCTTTTGTTAATGACTTTTTACATAGACGTGTAATGGAAAGGAGTATAATCAACTTGGTAAATGGGAACAATATTGCCATTCACCCAATGATGTTTGACGGATAGTATCTGAAGTGCATGTTGATGTCTTTCTAGGGGCTCTGCTACAGGGGCTTCATCTAGGGTGTTGCCCTGGAATATTTCTCTTAATGACATAAACCTTTAATTTGATATGCACCAATTTTGATTCTCATAAAGGGAACAATTTTAGAGTGTAATTACACTCATGCTGAACTGCATAATGGAACCACTCAACAAAAACACGTCATTTAACGTAAAAAAAAACACGTTTTAAAACGTTTAGCCATGATAAGGAGCCATAGGGAAGCGTTATGCAACGTTTTTTGTTGACTGCATGGGGTTGCAACAACTAATGCTCACACATTTTACATATGAGGTGCCAGAGCTAGACACTGCACGTGCACGCCCCCTAGTGTATAGAAGTGGAAGCTACATGCACAGTCACCAGGTGAAAAAAAAAACAACTCTACAGACAGAGAAAAACACAAAAAAAAAAAAAAACAGAACACACAAATGTGCTTTCAGGTAATGGGCTGAAACACATAAGGCTAGGTATAGGGGTTGTCAATGTAGCTGATAGTGTATATCCCTAGTTGATAGAGTTTTTCTTTTTGGAAAGTGTGAGTAGTTATGAAAAGGTGTTTTATTGGGGATATGGGTATCTAGGGCAGATGATGATACAGGTACATGTAGAGTTTGCCTATATAGATTTATTAGGGTGAACTATTCAATCTCTTCTAAAATTAACTCTTAACTGGTCACTAAACTTTATGATGGTACATGGAAAAATATTTAAAAATAAATTTGAGAAAACTGTTGTCCTTCTTGATATCAAATATTTTATTGCATCACAAAGCAAACACGTTACCTGTACAATTGTACTTCTAGGTCCATGTAGTGTAGCCTATATTTATGTACAAGAATATGTATATACAACTAATATATGGTACAAGCATACACTTCAAAATATCACACAGTTTGATTTAGTCTACTGTAACACTCCAAATTTCAGGAAAGTAATCAATTCATTTCTTTTTGTATCATGTAAAAATAGCACAGCCTCGTGGATTCGAATCTAAAACATACAATTGAATTTATGTAAAGAAATGTTATATGCTTAGAAATGCAGTTGAAATGTATAAATCATTTTGGAACCTCGAGTAGTCAAAACGTATAAGGTATTGGTATTTCATGAATTATTTGTTGAAGAGTTAAATGTCAGTTAGTCATTGATATTGTTCATACAGTCATTATTTATGGTGAAGTTGACCTGGTTTTTACACTTTTTTGATATATTCCTTCAATAACTTCTACAAAACAAAAGAAATCTCAAATACCTTAAAATGTGATGCAATACATTAATAAGATGTAAAATGGCAAGTATTTATTATGATCACAAAAGCCTTTCATATCTGCACCCTGGCGAGGCATGAATTATGGATTTTTTGATGATTCAATGTGTATTTCATCTTCATATCTATACATTGGAAGTGTTCTTTTTGCCCGACATTAAACTATTAAGGGATAGCCTCCAGGCATTTTACTACATAACTCAGAATGCCTCATTGACATCATTGGTCAGTGAATATTATTATTCAAAATATTCTCTTCATATATATTCTATTCCTGAAGGCTTAAGCATGAGTATCAATGGTATTTGAATAGGAAAACATGTACACATCAATGTGTCTACAAATGTTGGATTATTTAGTCAATATGTTTACTACAAATATACTTGCATTTTTTTTCTCTCATGATTTTGCTGGCTGCATCACAGACACTTTGTACGGAAGTTGTCCCAAAGACAGTTTATTTTGTCCCAAAAGACAGTTCATTCTATCGACACTATCCACCACACAAATATAATATTCATGATATCAACCTCACTTCTAAAACGTGATATAACCTCATAAACTAAAATAAAATACAAATTTACATTTTACAAAAATACTCTATTTCTGCTCCAAAAACAGTTAATTTTCTCTTCAAATTGCTCCAAGTACATGGACATTCATCCCTTCTTTATTGTATAAAAGGTTCTCTTTGGGATGATCAAAATTTCGATTAGGGCCTACACCGGATTACAATCCTCAAAAATAACATCAACATTTGCCCCTGTATTTTTAAGATGGAAATCCTTACTCTGACATCTTCTTCTTTTTCTACAGGTTGATCCAAAATTATTTCAATGGGATTCGCTGGGCAATTAGACATGTATACATGTTTTTAGTCTCTTAGCCGATGGTCCTATTTCTACTTTGGACCTTGAGCCGAGATTTATAGTTCCTGAAAGGGAAATCTTGCATAGTAAACTTGACTTTGCTTTAGCTACATCCATATCTGAGAATGGATATCCCTTTACTAGACATCTTGGGCACCCAGTGTGGCAGAGTTATGAGGGGATATACGACCCTTTCACCAGCTTTGATACAGCAGATGGCGCTAGTGGCAGCCATGCCACATTGCTACTCTACAGGGGCATGGCTGGTTTTGACTCCAGCACCTATAATAGCCCCAAATGTTTGTAATGGTCTGCATTATGTCTGGCTCCATATTTCCTTTAGATATCTAGAATGAATATAACCAAACTATTTGTCTGCATGTAGGTTTGATTTCTAAGACCTGGAGCTCTATTTTACATTGCAAAATGGCATTCCAGTGAGTGGTGTCTGTGCAACAAGGGTAAACCTATGGAGCCCTGGGAGTAAATGATGGGCATGCCCATGTAAGCAGTGGGGCTACTGGAGCGCTACCTAGTGTATTAACCTGGTGAAACAAATGTATAGTAGAATTGTGTTGAATGTCTGGAACCTTTCACAAAATTGTTGGTGGCCTCTCTGTATGGTACTGGCATAGTGTGTGGGATATCCTCACAGGCACCAATTCCTAGCCGCCTCTGTTTTTACTAATGCCTTTGTACATCTTGCAGGATTTTGAAGCTCAGCTGGGTGACCCAAGGAGAAGAACTGGGTTCCCCACACACGGAGGAATCTTAAAATCATTGTCAGGTTAACTGTGCAAGATTGGCACCCAAACTATTTCTGGGCTCATGAGCTACCATAAAAGTCCCCCCCCCTAATATGGAAGTCCCCCCATTCTGTTAGCCTCTGGGTCATTTGAGTTATACTCTGTGATTCAAATCGAAACATTGTGTCGTTGTGACATATTAACCTGAGGTCACTCAAAAATGTATAAATGCCGTTTCTCATCTCGAATTCTTTTCCCCTTTCTTTAAATGCCCTAATATGCACATGATTGGGCATTACTAAAGTTCCCCCTGGCTTAGATTACTTGTCCCTTTGTAAGAGTTCTCCTGATTGGTTGGCTTACAAATGCTGCTGATAGATCTCTCTGGGTGGAGTCTGTCTGTGAGTTTGCCAGTGTTGTCCACCTCTGCCACCAGGTGACAGCAGGCGCTCCTCCACCACTTCCGGTGGGTATACACGACCAGGTGGAGGCTCCCTAAATGGCATTACATGTCCCTCCGGGTCTCTCATAATATGGTGCTGCCCTCTGGGAACCTCCCCAGGAAGGATAGCCTCCGGTGGCGGCGGTCTTCGAACCTCAGTGACTATTCGCCCCGGTGCAGGTCTTACTTGATGTTCATTGATATCTGGGTCTGGGTAAGGCATGCCTCTTTCTAAATAAGGAGGAGACCTCGTCTGACATCTAGGGTCTGATCTTGGGTTACCCCTAGGGTCCATGCGTCTATTAGCTATGGCATGGGGATTTCCATCTTCCATCGTTGGATATCTTGGATGACTTCTTTCTGGTGGATGACTTCTGCGGTCTATCATGTGACCTGGCCTATCTTCTATTATTTGATGACCTATGGGGTCTACCCTGGCATGGACTGATTCATAACTCCTCATATGTTCTCTATCAGCTGCCCCTGGAGGAATCCTATTGTATTCATTTGGGGGACCTTGAAAGGGATGATCAATTACTGGGTGGCCTCTATCATCTAACCTTTGATAGCTTCTGTCCTCTACCCTTGGAAGACCTCTATTTTCCATTCTTGGGAGACCTCTTTCAGCTTCCATTGGGTGACCTCTCTCATCTCCCCTTGGGTAACTTCTCTCGTCCATAACTCTCTCATTATTCCTCGGGTAATCTCTACTGTTCAATCTTTGATGACCTCTATCATCTATAGCTGGATAATTGCTGGGATCGAACTGAGAATGAATTCTGTCATCTATCATTGGAATGTTTCTGTCATCTAGTCTTTGATTTGTTCTGTTGTCTATCCTTGAATGCGGTCTCTCCCCATCCATTGGATGACTTCTTTCATCCATCGCCATGTGGTTTCGTTCATCAAGCCTTGTATGCTCTCTTCCATGGCCTCTGTTATCGACTCTATGGTGACCCCTTTCTGCACCTCGTGCATACCCACTATCGCCTGTCCTTGCATAGTGTCTACTCTCAACCATCGGGCAACTCCTATCATCAGTGCGTTGGTGACTCCTACCATCAGGATGATCTCTTGCATGATCTCTTTCATTTCCCCTTGAAGGGCCGCTATCATCTTGCCTTGCATGACTCCTTTTATCCCCTCTCTGCTGACGCCTATCATCTGTCCTCTCTCTAGCTTTCTCGTCTGATCGTAATTGACCTCTTTCACCAATTTGCTGACCAGTCCATCCATCTCGCTCGGGTTGGCCCCTGTTTGTACCTCGATCTTCAACCTTTGAATGGTCTCGAGACCCTGCTCTTGAATGACTTCTATTATCAGAAGAAAAAGAATCCCTACCTTCAGGACTCATCGGTTTCTCAACTTTACGTGGAGTTTCATACACAGGGGACACAACGTTTTTAGAAGGGGTTTTGCTACCCCGGTCTCCTTCTCCAGAAGTACTGTGCTCAGATGTTTCCTTGCTGCCTTTCTCTGTTGCACCCTCTTGTGGTTCCTTCTTGCCATCTTTCCGCTTTGTGTTCCCAGCCTTTTTACCCTGCTTACTGCTCTTCCCAGCTGCTTCAGCTTTTGCTGATGATCCCTTTTCTGAACTTGCCTTCTGGACAACTTTTCCGTTCTTTTGACTCGTTGCAACTCCTGAAGCAGACTTCGGGCAGCCATTTTCTTTACCTTTTGCTGACTGTTTTGCACTTGCCTTGTCTCCAGATGATGACGCACTGGTACTGCGTGACCCCTTGGAAGAAGCTTTGCTATCAGTGGGACCTGTGACGCTTGTTGAAGATGTTCTAGACCTATTAGCCGACTTGGGTTTGGTCTTTTTAGGTGGTTGTTTAGCAGGTGGAGCAGGAGGTGGGTCAGTTTTTGTAGGGTCAAATGGCCCCATCATACACTGCATCATCAGGGTAAACTCTGCAAAGATGAATCACATTTACTCTTGTTAATTTGTCAGCATACCACATAAATAATTGCATTTACAATTATTTCTCGAGTTAAACGCTTACTCTACAAGTAAAATCAATCTTTCAAATGCATTTCAAAGCTACTCCGCAAATCAGGTTTGTGTGGGGCAACTTTGCTATATCACCCAAATGGACCATTTATGTCAAATCAGACCACCGCACATTTCGTTGGCATAATTGTGTGTGACTTGGTGACACGCCTCTAGCACCTCTTCATCCGGGGAAAAAAACAACTATGTTTGCCGGCCAAACATGTGAAATCTTTAAATATGGATCAGGCCAAATAAAAAAAAAGGTTTGTTTCCAGTAACCCGACCGACCCTAGCAAAACAGGGGCAAAAAGATTTTTTTAGGTGATTTTGAAGAATTTTGTCTCATTTTTTTCATATTTTAAAGAATTTTTTCTTTACTTTTTGAGAATTTTTCCTGTATCCTTTTCGTGTTCTTCCCCTCTCTCACAGTTGTCACTTTCCCATCATTATTTTACAATTAAATCAAAGAATTTGACACATCCATTGATATGTGTTCTAACATTTCCTATATAAATGTAAAAAAAAAGAAGAAGAATTTAAAAGAAAGAAGAAAAATCCGACCTACCAACCCTAGCTCTTAAAGCTATGTTACTGGAAACACACCTTTTATTTTTCTTGGCCTCATCTAAATAAAGAAGAGAAAGAAATGAAGAGATGTGAACCACACTGTATACATACCGCGGTAATCAACTTTTCCATCCCCATCGATATCCACCTCGGCAATCATCTCGTCGACCTCCTGGTCAGTGAGCTTCTCACCCAAGTTAGTGAGCAGGTGCCTCAGCTCCCGTGCGTCTATATACCCATCACCATTGTTGTCAAACATACGGAATGCCTGGTCCAGCTCCTCAGGGCCCAGACACTGCTGTTTAGCCATCATCACTACAAACTCATTGAAGTCTATCGTCCCATTACCTATGGAGAGAGAAGGTGGGACGTTGCAGAGTCAACATAATCTATACTTAATAGGCTACTAAGTGCTGAAACTGATTCGGCTGCTCTACCAAATTCTGAACCACTGTAGAGGGTAATGTCTGCCGACAGCATGCTTCTCCACTAAGGTAGCCAAATCGTCAGTGATATTGAAATAAGTCCCAGATGTTAATTTAAGCAGTAAAGGTGAATGAACCATGAACCTAAGATGCAGGAATCATGCTAGTAGAAGAGTAAATGAACCTTGAACTCAGGAATAATGCAAGTAGTATAGGTAAATGAACCTATTACTCAGGAATGAAGTAAGTAGTATAGGTTAATGAACCTTTTACTCAGGAATGATGTAAGTAGTATAGGTAAATGAACCTATTACTCAGGAATGAAGTAAGTAGTATAGGTTAATGAACCTTTTACTCAGGAATGATGTAAGTAGTATAGGTTAATGAACCTATTACTCAGGAATGATGTAAGTAGTATAGGTAAATGAACCTTGTACTCAGGAATGATGTAAGTAGTATAGGTAAATAAACCTATTACTCAGGAATGATGTAAGTACCGTATAATAATCTTTCGCGTATAAGGCGCATCTCGCATGTAAGGCGCACATAGAGTTGAAGAATATTGTAAAAAAAATAAAAAAAATTCATAACTTTGGTTCTACTGAATGGATTTTCAAAATTCAAAAAGCTATGTGTAGCTAGGGCCCCCACACCCTGTTGAACCCCCCTATGTTATTTTTTGAGTTAGGGGGAGTGTAACATATCAAAATAAAGCTCTTTGTGTCCCCCTTGCGGATCCAGGAAGAACTAAAACCCCTCGTATAAAACGCACCTTATATGCGGGAGATTACGGTAGTATCTTTAGGTGAATGAACCTTGTACCGTAATCTCCCGCGTATAAGGCGCAGCCCGCATATAAGGCGCACCTAGAGTTTTGGAAAATTCTCAAAAAAATGAAAAATTCATAACTTTGGTTCTACTGAATGAATTTTCAAAATTCAAAAACCTATGAGTAGCTTGGGCCACCTTGGACCCTCCTGGACCCCATTTTGTCCTATTATGACCAAGGGGGCATGTAAGATATCAAAAGAAAGGTCTTCATGTCCCCCTTGTGGATCCAATGAGAACTAAAACCCCCCGTATAAGACGCGCCTTATACGCGGGAGATTACGGTACTCAGGAATTATGTAAGTAGTATGGTTAAGGTGGCTGGCGGGGATAAACTAAGAGTAATTAGATATTAGCAATGTTCCCTCCAGAATCCCAGCATGATATGTACTTTGCATATATGCAAAAACAATGTGGGGGTCCCATGCATATTTTTGAGATAGAGAAGATTCAACCCTATATAGGATCATATAGTGATTTGTCACATAAATCCCCAGATTCATATCCAAAAGTAATTAAATATTTCTAAAACTTCCCCAGCACTTAGATTGTAAGCATATCTTTCCAGTAGATACAATATTGATGAATGGTCCCAGGCATATTTCTAATGTTTTGGATGATTGAAATAACAAATGTGAGGACATGGGTAGAATAGTGACAGGTGGATCTTGTAGCTTTTGCTAGGTGGCCTTACACAGCAGTCTCCATAGCTCATTGGTAAGTTCCCTGCCTTACTCTCAGGAGACCCAGGGTTCAAATCCAGGCCAAGCCTTCCTTTATTTTGCATGTTTCGTTCACCTAAATGCCAATGTAACACAGAGACCCCTGGTGTCCAAATGGTGAACTAACAATCCCCGCCAGCCACCTTAAATGAATCTCATACTCAGGACTAGTGCAAGTAGTATAGGTAAATGAATCTCATACTCAGGCATAGTGCAAGTAGTATAAGTGAATGGACCTATTACTCAGGAAACTTGCAAGTACCGTAATCTCCCGCGTATAAGGCGCACCCCGCCTATAAGGTGCACCTAGAGTTTAGAGATTTGACCAGAAAAATAAAAAAAGAATTATAACTTTTGTTCTACTGAATGGATTTTGAAAATTCAAAAACCTATGTGTTGCATGGACCCCCCAGACCCCCCTGGACCCAATATTCAGCTGATGAGGTTATATGGGAGTGTAAGATATCAAAATGAAGGTCTTGATCTCCCCCATTGCGGATCAAGGAAGAACTAAAACCTCTTGTATAAGACGCGCCTTATACGCGGGAGATTACGGTAGTATAGGTGAATGAACCTAGAATTCAGGAGGTGTGCAAGTGATATAGATTGATTAATGAATATTGGACTGAGGAATCCTGGAGATAGTACAGCAAAAGTGACTTTAGAAGTGACGTTAGAAGTGGCGAAGAACTATAAACAGGTAATCCTAGCACTCAAGATGTTTTACGCGGACTCCTAAGGAGGGGTCAAAATTCTTCACGCCCACCTCAAACCCACCACCCCTTGTTGACCACTCCCTTAAGGACATAGCATTCGTAAATTGACCTGGACAACGTTATAGGTGGCTAAATAGAACGGGAACACACCTACCACTGCCCACTGCTTATCACTCCTAATTCTACACCACCTTCTAATATTACTACACTTACTAATGGTGATGATATCAATAATTGCGACATATGTCTGTCACTCACCGTCAGCGTCCACCTCGTTAATAATCTCCTGTAGTTCTGACTCTGTCGGGTTCTGTCCTAGGGACCTCATGACGATACCAAGCTCCTTAGTGGTAATTGAGCCGTCTCCATCTGTATCAAACAAGGCGAAGGCCTCCTTGTATTCTGGATTAAATAAAAAAAAGGTCAGTCAAGAGAATAAAAATCCCACATGATCTTAGCAATATCATAGCAGGTATGTTCACGGGCAAATACCAGTAGTGTACCTTTGGGAGACCAAGAACATTTTATTTTAATGATGAAATGATAAATAAGTGATGGTGTCTCTGGTGAAGTGGGTCATGGTGAAACTACACTTAGAGGTTTTAGTAACTATGACAACCAGTATATTATATGCTGACACTAATTATAGCAGGTGAGTGCCACAAAATAAGGCATATCGGGTTAACGGAGGCATATATGTTCAAGTGCAATTACTTAATTCTCATCTATATTTCTTGAATAAGAAACATTATTTAAAATCAGGTGAGCAGTCATGGAGAAGGAATGCATTGTAAAGATCTTGTATGCAATCTGTTTTGGTTACTGGTATGGCACGGGTAGTACTATAGTAGGCATTCTGAGGCATTCAACATCAATGACGCTGGAATTACTCGTAATGTGATCACAGGGAAAACACAGTCTCACAGGAGGAAACCACGCCCTCCTATCCTCCAGCTACCGTACCAACAGTTCTAAAACACAGGGACACCTTATTCTCTCTGGGCTCATCCTTGGCAACTAAGGATTCAGTTGTTCCAGTCTAGCTCAACTTTCTTGTTTGATAGCAGGTTTGTGTGGAGATTGATCTTATGTTGCCTCAGGCGTATAGCACAACTAATACAAATGACATCTTTTTGAACATAAATCTGATGACTTTTTACGCAAAAGAATGTAAATCGGACAAGTTGTGCTAAAAAGGAAGGCTCTACTGTTGGCTCAGTCGCGTCAGCTTTACCTGTGGCACACAGTTTACTTCGTTCTGAAGGCCTATGTTATTGTCTACATTTCAAGGTCAGGACACAAGCAGAAACGATATTCCATATTATATAGAATATAAACAATACTAAACCGAACAAAGGAAATCATGTGCCACAGGTAATGCTGCCGCGGCTAGCCGCTAGTGGATCCTGTTACAGGTGTATACCACCATGTGATCTTATATCCTAGGAGAGGTCCCCCCACCGTTTTAACCTTTCACACCTTTGAAGCTGGCCTACTACGGTCTCCACATAATAAAAGAGAAATGAAGAAAAATACTACACAGACCCCTAGCTGATTGGCCCCACACACCAACGCCCCTTGTCCCTTTTTGGTCAGCAAGAAAGGGGTGCCAACTTCCGGTGGCGCAAGGCATCACGGGATGAGGCGTCTCAGCTAACAACGCCCCATGGCATGTTTCCAATGAGGCATTGATCTTAGATGGCTAACCCGGCTACTGGGTGGGCGGGGAGGGGTGCAGTCAGGATTACACTCAGTCTCAAGAAACATGGTCTTGACACCAAGCCTTGGTGAGGTTGGTGACCCACCAGGACTGCATTAATATACACAATGCTGTGGTGAAGGGGTTAAGAATAGTAAACCCATAGAGTCTACACTGAATGAGGAATCAATTCAGCATCGACCCTTAAAGTGTTAAACTTCCTTCACCTCCAGCTGTGTCTTGGAAAGCCTTGATTTTATTATCACCCCCAGAGGACATGTCCTTATCCTGTTTGTCTGAGGATAGCCTAAGTCCTTTAAGTGTCACGGGCCCATTTGGAAGCATGATGTATGTATGGGTCACTAATAGATAAATGCATTATGTTTACCCTATGGGGTTATTTCACTCCCACCGGTCGGCATGATGCATCAATGCAGCGCTGGTGGTTTGACTCTACAGCACTAAATTATTGCATCATGCCGACCAAAGACCATGAACCTCAAAAACATGAAAACAGCATTCTCAGAAAGGGATCACTACTCAAATAGATATAGACAGATTAAACTCTTCTTGCTTCAAAAAGAGCAACTACATATATGTTTGTATGATTATGACATAATGTATATATACGTGTAATCCGATTATGTCTTCTTCTCTTGGTGGCTCGATCATATATAGCGCTAGAAGACCTTATATCAGATTAATAGCCCTATATTGTTTAATGTGTAAAGTATATCGTGCAACTATATTTTCTTGTTGTCATTTTTAGTAAATATCATCATCATGGATATCCTTATCAAATCAATATCATACTTTCAGATTCCTCCCAGTGTGCAAGAACCTGACGCCTCTCAATATAATACACATATGTGATATTAATTTGGTACACGTACTAGCAATCAAAATGCCTACATATATGAAGATCCACAACGCTATCTGTCGATAACAATAATCTTTGTGAACCCAAGATGATAGACCAAGGAACCCTAGATATCCTCCATGACATGTCACATATATCTAGTCTCCATCACCATGCATAATATACAGTGTAAATCATGGTTAATGCATGTATGTGCGAGGCCACAGGTGCTTTGCATTTTGCCGATATTTACTCACATTGTTATGGTAGCACTACATGCACTATACATACTCACTAGGTAAGTCGCCCCTAACTCGATCACTGGGTATGTTAGCATACCTTAAGTCGACCACCCATTTGTCATGGGCTATTTTCACAATTAATGAGTAATGTTTGGGGACATTTGCAAGGTCTACCTATCAAAATAAATGGGATATAATTAGTAAGTAATTCTGAAATTCTTGAAAGAAGTTAGTCCAGAGTGGTCGTCTTAAGGCACCGACATACATATGTACCTATAGAGTGGTCGACTCAGGGGCGACTTACCATACCCCTCTACCATGGGACTTACCACAATACCACAGGCTCTAATGGTCCCCCAGACCCCCATAATGTGCCACAGACACTGGTTCTATATGCACCTAGCCTGGGGACAATTGGATTACCTAATAGACTTACAGACAAAATTCGCTCATGGATTTTATATTCAGGTCCATGCAGCGTGGCCTGCAGCCTTTAGCACCAGGACATCGATTCATGAGATCCATCCAGTGAGGGTGTCACTAGTACAGGGGTACATATTATATTCATACGTTGGGAATACATTGGATGTTTAGCTATTCTCAGTGTCATATTGTGTGAATATGTGTGATGTTTGTTATATTTGGTCTTTGTATCATAGCACTCTTTGTGATATTGTGTTATGTGTGGCTCTGGAACAGACCATAGCTCAATTCAGATTTATTATTTTTTGTTTGACAAAATACAATAAAAGCTTTCAGGGGGGGGGGGCACTTCACAATTGGATATTATTCTAAATAGCAGTGTATAATCAATTAGTGGTCACACACCATCAATACACCAATGCACCACTATAACGCGTCTACAGAATCCTATATATGATTTCCACAGAGAGACTGATTATACTGTGCAGTCGGGGGTCACTACCAAAATAATGGGGGCAGCATCCTCAAGAATGCCTACCGTAAAACCTCGTGTATAAGGCGCACCCGCATATAAGGCACACCCTGGCTTTGAAATGATGATATATATGGCACACCTGAGGCCTGAAAAGGTTGCAATTCCTTTCTACAGTCTCTGATTGTAAAACCCATGGTATAAACCGCATCCTAACATCAGGAAAGCTTTATAAGCCATGTGGCTAGCCCTCTGAAAAGGTCTATAAGCTGTGGCAGTATTATGGTCGACATGTGGCCATTATATATCTATCACTTTATGTTATATGTTGCCTGTGCCGTATTGTCTTCTCTGGATATTCAACTTCTTTGATGATGTAATTCTGTCCCTATCTCTTTTTTATTTCTCCACCGTAGTAAGTTTGTCTTGTTGAATATCATAGTATCATTGATATTGGGGGCCACTGTTGGATTAAAAATACATAGCCAAGAACTTAGCTTTTGATATGCCTTCTCCCTCTTTAAGCAATAGGAGAATAACAAAATTGTTCAAAATGTTACTATCAATTTCGTTCCTGGTATGTGAACTGGACGAAATCCATGGAACGTATTCCTGCAGGATGAATGAAGGAAGTATCCATCTATATGCAGGGTTTACGGTAGGCATGCATACCCGGGTAACTCACCTTTCTGAACTCATCGGGCTTCCCTATAGCCCTCTTAAAAGGGTCTATATCTCCTCTTTACTAACCCATCGGATGTGTGTGGTGCACATATGCGTGGGCACTGACACATTCTTCTGTGAAATAGTAATGTAGTTCTGGCCATGAATATGACCTTAGTTGTCGAAATGGCGTTAAACATCTATTACTCACTCACTCTGAACTCATACATCGAGTCACTCACCACCCCCTCAGCCTACCCCCTTTCTCACCTCCACATCCCCCATATAGCCTCATGCACTATGACACCAATGGTGTTCATTGCATAACACATCTAACGTAACCCATTATCGTACAAGCATGCTATCAGAACTCCATATAGTACATTTGTAGAGCCAATCAGCGAGCTCCTACCAGCAGACCGAGCAGCCAATCAGTAGGTCTGTACTAACAGCTGGTTGGCAAACTAGATGGAGTGCCACTCTGTGGGCCCATTAGGTAACGCAATAATTGGCACACTATTAGGCCTATGCAGGTCCATTGGGACGTTTAGTTTTTATACTTTGGGACAAACAAGGGTTGTTAGTAAAGACTAACTGCTTAGTTAACAAATAACAGAGGGCATCAATATGGGCTTATAGAATTCTTATATTTAGCACAGGATGTAAGTAGTAGATCGTTAACCATTCTCTCCACCAGATAAAATTCCATCGAATACCATTGTGAATAACCACTTTTATGTCATACATTTGTTGAATATACAACTAGATATAAATTTAGATATATAAAAATGAGCCCTTGAGGATCTAGAAATAGCATGCACAATGCACCCTGTTGGCCAGACTAAATTACGGTTACCAAACTGAAAAGGTGTCATCATTATAGACTGGGGTATCATTACTACCTGTTCATTCAGGTCCATTTCACCTATTTAACAATAATGCACGAAATAGACATGATATTCAATGTGACAATGAGCTGACCGATCAGCTGACAAAAGGCCAATCGAGAAATGATATTCACACCTTATTCATTTGTGAGTTAATGATGCTTTCAATCTGCCTCTGTGGCATTATTTGTAAATCTGCCTCTCTCTCTCTCTCTCTCTCTCTCTCTCTCTCTCTCACACACACACACACACACATACACACACACACACACTTTCTTTTTAAATAGTCAATATATGACTACAACCCGTCAAAATAGTTCTATATGCAACAACCCAGTGGTCACAGATATTCATTCAGTGGTCAGCATTGACATGTAGCCAATCAATGTTGATCAAACACTTGCCAAATCCTGTTAGGAAAAATATCAACCTTGATCAAACACTTCTAAACATTGACTCAAAACTTAGGAGCATTTTCTCTGGTTACTGGAAATAGGAAATAACCCGTCAAACTGGCTCTGTATGCTAGAAAGATCCTTTACCAATCTCCCTCTGGAGGTTATTTCAATTTGGCCTAACATCACACCCTATGCAATGTTAGTGTTGGGTACATTTGTGGCACCAATGTTAGTGCAGTCTGTGGGTACCAATGTTAGAACTCTCCAAATGGCAACCACTGTTATCCCCATACTGCAGTGTTAGTATATTCATGTCTCTCTCAAACATCATTTAATGAATAGTGCAGGCTACTTGACTATGTGCAACCATGTACTCACATAGCATATGGTGATAGGGACTACTATACATCAGGCCAAAAAAAATAATTGTGTTTCCAGTAACATGACCTTAAAAGGGAGGGTCGGTAGGTCGGATTTTTTTCTTTTTCTTTTACATTTATATAGGGAATGTGAGGGCACATATCAAAGGATGTATCAAATTCTTTGATTTCTTTTGTAAAATAATGACGGGAAAGTGACAACTGTGAGAGAAGGGAAGAACACAAAAAGGGTACAGGAAATGGTGACAAATTGTAAAGAAAGATTTCTCTAAAATATGAAAAAGAGACAAAATTCTCAGTAATCCAAAAGAAAAATGTGTCCAGCCAAGGCAAAAGGGTCCCCCAAGGGTAAGAGTCAATTTCTAAATTCAAGTCATGAGCTTTTCAATGATGTATTACATAAGAAAATATCTCTCCTAGTTCTTGAGTTATGGGTCTATGAATTTGGGTGATCACTGACCTATCGCTATCCCAAATAAGCTCTAACTTGCATATTTCCCAAGATAACTCGAGATTAGTATAAGTATGCATAATAATATTATGCAAATAAGGAAAATTATCATATTCTTTAAAATCATTTTCTCATAGAATTTGACCTAGAAATAGGATTTTTACCATTTTTTAAGTACATTCATCCCTGTGAGTGGGGCTATCAATGTTTTATTTTTTATTTCTCTATTTTGAGTGGAAATCTTGTTTCCATGGCAACACATATCAACAAATACACTGATTTATGCCCTCAAAATTCCCTGAAAACGTTCTATTTGCATTCCAAATTCGGATGGTTTGGACTAAAAATGGAAATTTCCCTTTAGGACCATTGAAATCCTTATGAAAAACTAGTATATTAGAATTTTCGGTCTAGTTTTCCCCTTTTTAAGCCTTAGTGGTGTCCCCCTGGTGGTCAGAATTGGTACTTATCCCCCTTGGACGGTCCATTTAGCTTGCTGGCTCACAAATGTTCTTTTGCTAGGGTCGGTCGGGTAACTGGAAACAATCCTTTTTTTTATTTGGCCCCATGGGGGCAGAGTTGTTAGGCTTTAAAAGAAATTATCTTTAGTTTGTTGATCTACATACATTACACTCTAAACGTACCTCTGTGCATCAGGAAATATTCAAACAATTTTGTTAATCTAACAATGATTCTATCAGTGGTGGCACAGCCGTAGGGATGTGGGGGATGCATTCCCCACACGTTCTCAGGATGGCCCTATAGATAACATAGTTACTTCATGTAGACCATTAGTATCTTCACCACCTTGCCACAATGTTTCCATTAATACATCACACATAAAGCCTGGCACTAACGTCTCTACCTCTTTGCTAATCAGAGCTCTCAGGTAACACAAACACACGTGGACACACCTGACCACCTGATCTCTTGTGTCCACTGATCAATTTGTTTCTATACATGTCTCACCTTGTTGCTGACGTCCCTTTATTTTACACCATTAACGTTAACAAGGACCAGGGTCTGACTTCTGGTTCCACTGCCACCTCTCTACTGGCATCTAATGACTTCCTGCAAGCACTGAGATCGGGTGTTGACCTCCAGTACAGAAGGTCGATGGTTCGATTCCCAGGAAGGACAGGACAGAAAGGTCAGTATACAAAGAACTGCTAGCTTGGTTAATGTCTGATGAAAGGTCAATGGTGGGATAAGAAATTGCTGACTGGCTTATAACCGCCTGAAGTCCAACAATGGAAACAACCAATATGCGATCATTATCGAGATCCTAGCTTAAAAAATAATGCCTGGTTCATATAGTTGAAGTATAAAACCAGGCAGAAGTTATAAAAAGCTACACTACAGCATAATAGGCCTGCCCTATATATCAGTGTTCAACAATGTCGTATACTGATGTACTGTCACTGCTCATACCATGTAGAGACCAACATCAAAGACCCACAAATAGCAAAGGTGTACTTACACCTATAGAGGGAACACAGGTAGTAGATGTAGCATATAATAAATCAGATATAGCACGGACAGATAGGGCAGGCATCTTGTGTACATACCCTAGAGTATTTATAGCCATGTTGTTTTGTGTCGGAATGTAGACTTCATCAATAAGAGCAATACCCATATTAATGGTTACTGTATACACACACATACCAAGAGGCAGAGACTAAATAATCTTGTGTTTCCTTTTAGTATGCAGTGCACTTCCAGTATAGTGATTTATTATATCTCAGTTGGACATCTTGTACACTGGGTGTAGGTAGACTGATCATCTCAGAGATATAATGTTTTGGGGGTATGTAAGGCGCTATGTATGTATACTAGGGGCATGCAGGGCACCTCTAGTAGAATGACTACTTATATCAGTCAGAGATTATTTTACAATAGGTATGTAACTTGTAAGGTACCTCTAGTATTGTGACCTGGGAGGGGGGTGTAGGATATCTTCAGTATAGTGACTGATTATCTCAGTTAGAGATATTGTACACTAGGAATGTCACTGAGTAGGAGGGATAACACCTTTAGTAAAGATATATTGCATACTGAAGTGAAGAAGGCATGTTCTATAGATCTTACTAAAGTTAGACCATGTGACAGGGTGGTAAGTTAGATATAAACTTGAGTTATTGATCCCAGCTAATCCAGGCGTATACTACTTTGTGGTTGAGGAAGGAAACGCAGCATTATGGTCGATACAAGACCATGGTTGGAGGAAGTTAAGTCCCAAGCATACACAGGTATAGAATGATGTAACGAAGCTCACTGACTAACTCACCGTGATATTCTATGTTCCTAATAATACATATATTCCTTGTGCAAAAGGCTTGTATGGTTGTAGTCGGACATTAATGCCTCATTGAACTTCATTGACTGTAGGCGTTCAAAAGAGACATATCACATTCATGTGAAGTTATATTGAACGGTAATTGCCTATAATAGAAACACTCAGGACTAGGACTGGACATTAGTGTATTTACCATAAGGAGCCCTGTATTAGCTACAAGTAAGTCTAGGGCTGGTTCTGACGACATACACTGATAAGACCAGAATGTCTCTGGAAGTGGGTGTCAACCAGTGACAAGTACCTATTATGGTATGACTTATCAGAGGGTTTTACTTGTACCTGTACCAGTGGAATTAAAAATGGCGGATCATGGCGGATCCACTGGGCTTCCATATTGAGTCATATAGCTGGAGAACCTTGGTGATCTGTGTTTCTCTAGGAAAGTAAGCACCCGCCACCAGTGTTAAAGGGGCTAGCATGGCAAAATGCAATATGGGTACCGACCAAAAGCTTATTGATAAACTCGCAGAAACCAGCAGAGTACCCTGATTGGTCAACAGGTGGTCATGTGACCTTTTAATGCGGGCATACATTCGCCGTGCTAGCCCCTCTTTAAAGGGAGCATCCACTGCCGACGGATGGACCATCCGTCGGTTTCGTCCGTTACATTTATCATTGACTTCTATGGAGCAAACAACGGATGAAGGGAAACAGATGGTCCATCCGTCGCAGTGGATGCAGGTCTTAAGCCGCAGAGATTATTTCTTTGGCCGGTCACCATGTAGTGAGGGGAGTAGTTGGCTCCCTGACTCCTGAGCAGCTCACCCCTCCCTGAGCTGCTCTCCTGACCTGGGAGCTGCTCAATACAGCATCCATTCATCTCACACAGACAACACTAACAGGGGCATGTTGCACCAACTCACTCATAAGCTGCAGGAATACACTGGGCTTAACCCTTTAAAAGAAAAGACCATCCTCTTTTTATGATGGCCTCCTTTGATAGCTATTGTATCGAATATAAATATTTCGAGGGACACAGTAGCAAAAATGTTGATATGAGGGCAGGAAGCAGCCTTATCTGCTGCGTTTTATGACGTCGCAATTGGTCAAAATACACCATGTGTTACGTTGATTAAGCTTGGAGGCTGTTACACACTGGTTCATAATTACGATACTAAAGTATACATTATCACTATTTCATGGAAGGTAATTCAGTTGGACTATTTGATTCCTATTATCAAAAGAAATACAGAAGTTGTTTCAAGATATGTATGAGTAGCATTTTGTCTGCTGGTGATCAATGCTGTACAGTCAACACTATAATGTATTTGACCAATTGTGACGTCATACGAAGTATGTGGTGGGCCTGTTTCCTACTCTTATGATGGCAGATGTGTTACTCAGTATGTCAGAGCCGTTTTATTGCATACAAGACTTACCAAGATGTTTTCATGATAATAAGGTGGTATTTTCTCTCAGGACCACACGGTGTATTAATATAATTATTCCATCCTTTAGTTATGATGCAGTGTTGGTGTTAAGGTAACCAGTGTTGATGCGTCATGTCCACCTAACAGAACTAGCTTGATGTTCTAATGCTGCGCTATAATGACGACCCAGGGACATGAAACTTGACGCTTCACGCGGCCAATGCATTTCATATTTGATTAATCTAAGCGTAAGTGAATGTGAGGAAAAATTACTAAGGTTCAAAGCTAACTGATTTCTGTGATATGGTGATTATGGTAACATGAACAGGAGCATTATAGTTATTTTTGTTGTACTCATGACCTAGGGGGAACAATATGTACATTACAAGATCGGAACCCAGATATACCTCTGCATACTGATAGCCTTTATGCAGCACATTTTACATTCTGAAGTTTCCTCATACATGAATCTGAAACGATTTATCTGTACAAACCAGGAGTTCACCGAAGAACCGTGACAGTGGACCCTCTTCTTCACTTACAGCCTATTCTGAACCACCGCCCGACTGTGGGATATTCTTTAGTCTCATTATTTATTCAGTCATTGCTACAGATATATCTCTTGGCTTTCAACAGTCAGTAATCTGGGGTGAGTTGACCCTCCCCGATGGGGACGGAGGAGGGGGCTAGCGCTAAACCCTTCAATATAATAGAAAAGTAAAGAAAATATGATTTTGTTAAAAAAAACTACTGAAATTCAGGTGGTTATTAAAATCATTGAAAATCGGATCGGTAACCAAATGGCCAGCTGTATAGGGAGCTCCAATTGTACCCTTATCTTATCAGTTATTCGTAATCTTACCAGCAGCAGCTACGTCTGACCATAGACTGTCACGGCTTGTATCAATTCTCATCTTGTGGGGTGACAAATGTGTGCTAGGCTTACTGAAACATTTTCTATTTTCAAGATCATGATTGTTACTTTTCAGTGTGTAACACACCCCTTGTGTCTGAGGGCAATGAGGAACACAATATGGATTTTCTGTGGAAAACAAATCTTGACCTATGGTCTAAGATATGAATAAAATTTCTCCATCCTATCCCATTATTTCCCTTCTTGTAAAATGGAAGACTAGTATAATAATTGGTAAAGCCATAGGCACAAGATTACAGGCATCTACTGAGGTGCATCACGGAAGAAAAGATTAGATATAAGGCTGGGTCCTATTGGTGTAAAGTATAGGACCCATAAAGGTCATCAGCTGTTGGACCAACCTTTTCTAATTTGGAAATACAATTCAAATGGAAAAGGTAACAAACTCAACGATCTTCCACGTCTTAAACATTCAGGGAGCTTTCCTTTAATTGTGGTAAAAAAATCCTTGTCGTCATAACTACATGTGCTAACGGCAACATCATGAGGGTATGATAATGAAATCCGTTTTCACACGTGGTGGCCTTCAGAGTGCAAATATAATAAACACTGGTCTGGGGAGAACTTAAAATAGATCTTGTTAATAAGTAAGAGCCACAGTGTAGATTTATCATTAGAGAATTGAGATTTTACACGTGAGTATGTAGAAAGGTGGTACTGTGTCGTAATCATCAACATGGTATTGGTAAATAAGGGATTATGGCCCATAGAGCAGCCCTATAGGCTGATCATTACCCTCAGATGTGCAAACCAGTGTCCCCAAAAGAGTTCAATCAATGTTAGCATTGATTTCCAATAGCCTAATATGAAGGGATTATACATTGATGGATGGAGGTGGGCGTGGAAAAGTGGGTGTAAGAACAGTAGTGAAATGCACTCTTCTAACAGGGATATTGGGACTTCTTGTGTTAGTTATATGGATCACGGCATGATACTTGATGTATCAACACAGCATGCGACCCTTAAATAATAACAATGATGCACAAGAAGAATGCGATGTTCCTTTTTTCACATTGTCTTATTTCAACTTTGGTATCAATTTTTCTGAAATGCTTTACAAGAAGATTTTGATAGTGTTTCAAATGGGAGCAGTAAACCAGGATTTTAGAACACAGCTTGTTCTGTTAATCTATTAGTGCTTTATCCAGTTGAGAATTTAGTGTCTGTGATTGGCTGATTAGATTTCTGGGCATTGGTTCATTAAAAAAAAAGATGATTTTAAAACTTTCTTTTTGGTTATGACAAGATTTAACTATTTAGGCTACAGGTTCAGTGGAAGACTTTTGATAAAGATAAATATCTAATTAATTATGAAGCCCTGCGTGTGAGCCGCACCCATGTATCTATATAGGTTGCACACTGAGTTTGCAAGGAAGCTATAATCCGCAATAAGGATCACACACGGCCCCCAATTCATCATACTTAGTTTATATTAAAACCAGCATAAGCCACTCACTGAGCATAAAAGGGGCAATAAGTTGCAATAGACCCCTGAAATGATATAAAAGCCAGGGCTGGGCTTTTCTGAAAATCCTGCAGCCAATGCAGACACAGCCGTAGCCGGCTACCAGAGAAGCAGTGGTGGGTACAAGTTTAAAGTGGGTGGATCCAAAATAATTCATGATCAGGAGCCCGTCCATACCCCCCCCCTCCTCACTAATTCTTTGGCTTTAGGGAGTGGTCAGGGGGGTGATGGGTTTGCGCATGGATGGACGAAAACCTTTTATGGTATTTTAATCTATACAGTAGCACCCAGGCTAAAAAAGGGTAATCAAGAGGGGTCAAAGGTTTTTTTTGCGTCCCCCCCGTCAGGAGTGGTCTAAAGTGACTAAGATAAGTGGGGTCTGGGGGTGTCCCCCCAGGGAAATTTTGAATTCTAGAGGGTATTTGGGGCATTCTGATGCATTTATAGGTCCTAATTTATTGGCTTTTTTTACTTCTAATTGGATGTGGAGGACTACAATTTCATTTGGAAGGGTTGGACTGAAGGCGGGCTAATGATTGGACTGGGGTTGGGGAAGGAGACCCTCATTGCCACTCTCATTCTGCCCTAAACCTCAACCACAATATTGCCCTATTTGCATTGTCCTCCTATGGTCCATGCCCTAGAGGCCTCCCATTTCTCCAACCACAGCCTTATCTTATCATCTTTTCCACCTTCTACCTACCACACCCTTCCATCCTTTAATATCTACCTGTGAAGTCCTACCTATCTCCTACATATCAGGCACATCCTGCATATCATATTATATAAGGCATATCTTGAGTTGAACAGAAAGCTATAAGGTGCACCTAGGGCTGCAGGCTATGAGCAATGGGCCGGAGGAAATGTAAAGGAGGAGTCAGGAGTATAGGAATACTGGTAGGACTTGGAGAATGTCTTCATGGTCTGAGAAATTCTTTGAAAATGTCTATGTCCAAACATACATTCTGATGACTTATAGGAATAACTTTATAACTTTGGTTCTAGTAAGAATATTTGAAAAATTCTTTCATTGTTGGAAAGCCCAGAATCTGCACATAAACCTCAAGGTACCTGTCACCAAATTCAAGACCATTGTCGCCACTATTTGGCTACATGGCGACAGTTGCCCAGCCCTGATTTAAAGCCGCGGCTTATAACGTGGGGTTTTACGGTATCTATCAACAAATAAAAGCCTACCTGCAATCTCCTCATCGGTGAGTTGTTCCACCTGTAAAATATAAACAGAAAAGCATTTCAAAATCTCCTATTTCCTTTATTATTTATCATACCTTAAGTAGCCGCGAAATAAATCAGTGTGATGATTCAGGACATCGGTACATAACAAATTAATAAGAGTTAGATAATGCTGGGGATGGTATTCGTGGCTTTGTGTGTTATTAATTTTGTCATACTGGATAAAGGTAATGTGGGCGTGCCTCTCCCATTTTACAGTCCAATATTATTATCTAATCATCTGTAGGTACATATATTTAGGCATGATCAATTCATCTCCGTGCTATTAGTTTCGTTCTCAAATGATTCCCGTATTACGGAGCCCCTAATAGGACATACCAAAAAGATTTTTTTTCATGCAAAAAATATTCCTGCGGGTACAGGGACATTCTTGCGGGTACAGGGGTATTCTTGTGGGTACAGGGACATTCTTGCATGTACAGGAACATTCCTGTGGGTACACAAAGATTCTCACATGTGTGCAAAGAATTCTTGTAGACTCAGTCCATTCAGACCCCCAACTATAGCCATTCACCAAGGGGTTGCTGTGATATCTTTTGATTGGCATGTACTATAGAGTAACATGTGCTATATAGTGACCTACGTGTCTACCCTGTATTACATTGATAACACTATGTAGATCAGGGGCGTAGGAAAGGGGGGGGGGCAGGGGGGCCTACGCCCCTGTAGATCTATATTTAGATGAAAAGAATCAATGTCAACCAGAAATAGTAAATTGTTGACAATATAAGGGTGAGTTGCCATGGATAACAGGCTGGTTCTGAAACATTATATCAATCCCAGATTAGATTCTTTGACTATAATCTCAATGATACACTTGGGCATGTTTTAAAGTTACAACAATATGCAATTGGGGCATAATTAAGATAATCCAGGTGGAACTATGTCTCCCAGACCAGGTTCAATTTCTCCTAATACATGAGCACCCCCCTACGTAATTTTAATGATAAATGGTCACAGGTATGATAATCTCTGAACCATAAATGGGATTATAAAGGAACGCGTCATGACATCTGGCTTTGCAGTCATCTTGACCTTTGAGCACTGATTGACCATCTTCAGTCGTGAGACAGAACAGAAACTATTCTTATGCCTCGATATGTATACATCCAATTTGATATATATTTTCAGTTCCATTACTGGTTGACTTGATGTGATTAGCCTTCTTGTTGAGAACACCTATACATTACTGAGTATTTTGAGCACACTACATGCATACAGAAAAATTTCGTTAAAAAGAGCTCTTATATAAGGAGACCTTGCTTATAAGGAGCATATTCTTCTAGCAGCAATCATTCCCCATACATTACTTTAGTAATAAGAACCACTTAGAATGAGGGGATTTTTCTATAAACTCTGATATAAGGAGGTAATTTTAGCAGGCCCTGGCCTATCTTAGATGTTTACAGAGGTTCACAGGGACAGGGAGGTGAGAAGAGATGTCCTGTCACAGGCCCTGGCCTCTCTTACATGTCCACAGCCACACATAGCGGCAGGGAGGCGGGGATAGATGTCCTGTCACAGGCCCTGGCCTCTCTTACATGTCCACAGCCGCACATAGGGGCAGGGAGGCGGGGAGAGATGTCCTGTCACAGGCCCTGGCCTCTCTTACATGTCCACAGCCGCACATAGGGGCAGGGAGGCGGGGAGAGATGTCCTGTCACAGGCCCTGGCCTCTCTTACATGTCCACAGCCGCACATAGGGGCAGGGAGGCGGGGATAGATGTCCTGTCACAGGCCCTGGCCTCTCTTACATGTCCACAGCCGCACATAGGGGCAGGGAGGCGGGGAGAGATGTCCTGTCACAGGCCCTGGCGTCTCTTACATGTCCACAGCCGCACATAGCGGCAGGGAGGCGGGGATAGATGTCCTGTCACAGGCCCTGGCCTTTCTTACATGTCCACAGCCGCACATAGGGGCAGGGAGGCGGGGAGAGATGTCCTGTCACGTGCCTTGGCCTCTCTTACATGTCCACAGCCGCACATAGGGGCAGAAGGCGGGGGGTGGGGGGAGGGGTCCTGTCATTCCCTGGCCACCTATTCTCCTTGTCTACTGAATGAGATATCCTGGGGACAGGATGAGGACCAATAATGTTCTGATGACTCCCTTACCGTACAGCTAGTGCCCCCTATATAGTATAAGTAAAAGTTATATCATACTATAAAACAGTACTAACGTGCCCAAAATCTAGCCTCATATACACCATAATACTAGCTCTCTATCAAGTGGAGAGTGTGTCTTATATAATTGATGTGCCTAATATGCAAGGTATTACAGTATACCTCACTAAGTAGGCCGACCTTGCTTATGAGGAGACCTTGCTTATAAGGAGCAAATTCACTTTTATCAGGGTCCTCCTTCTAACGAAGTTTTACTGTAATTAGCATATAGTGCACTGACCTTAGGTACAATGGTGTGATGCTTTATTGGCCCAATACAAGTAGCTTTGTACATATTATAAAAACAAAGTTATTAAAGATACTTGGTGTTAGGCGACAAGGGGTGCTGTAGGCCACAGGTTATATTATGGAATTTGTCACACAGGATGTGCCTTAACTGAGGTTTAAGACCCATGGGGCTTATGGAAATGCAGAGTGTATTATATAGGTCCGTGAGCAACAAGTAGTACCAGTGGTACACAGGATTCATGTAATGGCAGATACGATCGTTAATATAGATTAGAACTACTCACATCGTATTCGATGGGATGGGGGTAGAATACAATGACTGCGTATTCAATGGCGCCATTTTGAATTTTGAGCAGAGCCAGCCAAAGGCTGTTAGTTTCGGTTCAGTTAGTGCCAGACTTTGTTCCTAGAAAATTTACGCTAAGAAAATGATTGAAGCAGTCAAATGATATTATGTCATGCATTGTTTGATGTAAATAGAAAATTAATATAACACCCTCTTTAAAAAAACGAAAACCGCTGTGTGTGACACTTAATTCAAAACTAAACTGCTTTGGCACCAACGGCTGGCTCTGTCTAAAAATGGAGGATGTAAACATGACAAGTTGTCACCAAATTCAAAGCGAAGTTGAAACTGAGTAATATCATTGTTAAACTTTATTTAAAAGCAAATTCATCCTGTAGGGCCATGACATAAATAAGGCGGAGTTGAATGCGGACAGGCCTCACCGAGGTGAATACGATGCAAATTTATTCCCTGGAATGGACATTTGCATTTATGCCATGGCTCTAAGGGATGAATTTGCTTTTAAATGAAGAAAAACAACGATATTTACTCATTTTGAAGAGGTCATGTCATTGTGGTTTGTTTTGATCCACCATGACACCTTGCTCGACGAAGTAGGTCATGTGATACGGAGCTAGCTGCTGCTTTTAGTTTCAAATTAAATGTTCCTTGCACAGAGCATTATTTTCTTATATGTTCGCAGGGCACAGGGTGTGCTATACATGTACTCTCAGACCCAGTCATATAAAAAAATATCAAGAGCACAGGATATAGGCAAATGTTCACGAGTGGGGAGAATTTTTGAGGGTTATCTCACGCGCCGATCAGGTGCCGTATCGCACGACGCCTGCAGGGCGGAGTGCAATGCTGCACCTGATCGGCGCGTGGTGATATTTGCATCAGACCCCAGTACTTTCACAAGTCACAAGGGTATGCTCTAGGCAGTAGTGTAGTCCAGTCAGTAGTGTAGTCCCACAATAGGGTGTACTCTGGGGCACCTGCGGTCTTTTTCACCAGGGGTGAAGGTATCGTCAAAGGGGAGTGATAGGTGAATGGCATTTCCAAATTTAACTGAAGATATCTTTGAATTATTGAAGATATCTTGAGAAATCCTATATCTAACCTGTCATTCTACTTATAGTTTTGCATTTCTAACACATGTCTTCAGCCTATAGATGAAGATTGCCTGAAGACCTGTCTTTAACCAAAAATATGTCATTTCACAAGGCCAGTCTATTGGGAGGATGTAGTCAGTCCTAGACTTCGAAAAGTCAATAATACATACCTTATGTAAGGCAATGAGTATTTGTACATATTCTGACAAGTGATTTTAATCATAATACAGAAAGCTATGCATAGTTTCTTCAGCAAAATCATTGATTGAAGAAAGCAAGTTATCTTCACTTATCTCTAAAAGTGAAGAGAGGGCCAACTGGTCTGATGACAGGGAGGGGGTAGATGACAGGGATGTATCAAAATAGAATAACACATAATCATTATGGTAATCAAATAAATCAAGTCAGTGAACTAATGCCTTCTTCGCCTTATATGATCTTCATAAAGTCAAGGTGTGGCTTATACTTGAGTTTTTGGAAATATCTATTGGGTTAGGGACCACCAGAAAACATCACACCCAAACCTAACTCCCTCTACTCCACACCCCAAATTTCCCAAATTTCCATGTGCAGTCCCGTTTCCCAATTCTCCATGTGTAGACTTGTTTCCCTAATTCACATGTCCTGTGAACTAGAAAATCTTATGAGAATGAGAGGCCTATCCATACGAGATGCCTGTGAAAATATCACTTCCCGCCACCGCCTTTGGGCTGATCCTATAAACCACATTTTTATTTGGGTGCTGGTATAATCGCAGCTTATACCAGAACCCAAATTCCTAGCCGTGGCTTATATGAGAGAATTTAGGGTAACAATTGATATGAAAGGGAGAAGTTTATCAGTCTTTTAAAGAAGCTCAGATTTGGCTATGCCCTCCACAGTGCAAACATGCACGGATGTAGGTCCTTGATTCAGTGTTCCTTTACATTTGCATGAAGAATGGGAAAACCCCCTACCACAGCTATTTATAGTTAGGAGACAGGCTCACATTGACATGAAAATGGTGAGTGGCCCCCCAGTTTTCATAAAAGATAACATGAAACAGAATAAAGGAAAGGGGGAATGATAGCCTGAAGATATGCTTATTTGAAGATAACATATGCCAAGATTGATGACAGGTGAGTTATCTTCTGGGTCCAAATCCATGACTAGTGAAGACAACTCATATAGAAATATAATTTTGAAGATATCCATGAACCTATCTTCAGCTTATCTTCATTTGTGCCTATTTTAGTAAAGATATCCCACCACCCGTGAAAAAGACCACTGTAGTATAGAGCAATGGTCCCATGAGGCAGGGTGTACTCTAGGGTGTACTCTGAGGCACCAGTAGTATAGGGAAATGGTCCCATGGTGCAGGGTGTACTCTAGGGTGTACTCTGAGGCACCAGTAGTATAGAGAAATGGTCCCATGACACAGGATGTACTCTGAGGCACCAATAGTGTAGGGAAATGGTCCCATGATGCAGGGTGTACTCTAGGGTGTACTCTGAGGCACCAGTAGTATAGGGAAATGGTCCCATGATGCAGGGTGTACTCTAGGGTGTACTCTGAGGCACCAGTAGTATAGAGAAATGGTCCCATGATGCAGGGTGTACTCTAGGGTGTACTTTGGGGCACCAGTAGTATAGGGAAATGGTCCCATGATGCAGGTGTACTCTGAGGCACCAGTAGTATAGGGAAATGGTCCCATGGTGCAGGGTGTACTCTGAGGCACCAGTAGTATAGAGAAATGGTCCCATGACACAGGATGTACTCTGAGGCACCAGAAGTATAGAGAAATGGTCCCATAAGGCAGGGTGTACTCTGAGGCACCAGTAGTATAGGGAAATGGTCTCATGGTGTGAAGTGTACTCCGAGGTACCAGTAGTAAAGGGAAATGGTCCCATGACTCAGTGTGTACTCTGGGGCACCAGTAGTATAGAGGAATGGTGCATGGTGTAGAGTGTACTCTGAGGTACCAGTGCTAAAGGGAAATGGTCCCATGAAAAAGGGTGTACTCTGGGGCACCAGTAGTATAGGGAAATAGTCCCGTGATGCAGGGTGAACTCTGAGGCACCAATAGTATAGAGAAATGGTGCAGTGTGTAGGATGTATTCTGAGGCACCAGTAGTATAGAGTAATGGTCCCATGGTGCAGGGTGTATTCTGAGGCACCAGTATTAGATAGAGGAATGGTGCTATGACACAGGGTGTATTCTACCCCTTTTGTCTGTAGGGTATTTCACTTGATTATCACAAAAACAACTAGGTATATATAAGAGAGCTAATAACAGCTTTCCTGCATGTGCATAGTATATGCCTCCTATGGAACCATGAGTCTGCCACATTCAACAACGGTTTGCAGATGAAATGCTATTAGCACATGTAACTTTAATACAAAGTCGCAGAGTTGGGCAGTCACACACTAAAACATTAATCTGTCGCATGGGGTTGCACACGTCCATATGCCGATCACAGGATCAATACCCAGCCCATGTGTGGTGGAACGCAGCTCGATGTCACCATTTTTGCTGTTGTTTATATTTTCTATTTTATTGCTGTTGTGCTTCCTGGACACTTAAAATTCCGATACAACACTGGTGGCACGTGAGTTAATAATTGATATGTAATAAGAGGATTGTTGGCTAGATAGCCTATATATGCCAATAAACAGGCATGGTGCAATAGGGGGAACACTACAGGGACAGATCCACGATTTGGAAATGTAGGGTGCACCAATAAAGGAAGGGGGCGTACTGCCCATCTTTCTAGACCTCCGTCTAAATCGACAATTATGAAGGGTTTGGGAAGAGATTCTTTTCTTTTCTAACCAAGGGATAATAACCTGTGTCCTCCCGATAATGAGAAGCTTCCCTATGTCAAAGTGCTGAAAATTTCTTATCGATTCAAAGTAGATTATATCTAAAGATATTTTGGAATACAACAGTAGTTGATCAGAAGGCTGAAACTTAAATTTCGCCACTACAGCTAGCCCAGTGAGCCCATCACTGAATTGAGAAACCCCGTGGCGGTGCACTATTAAGAACATGGCTAAACTATCCCATATATTGAAGAGGTTTTATCATGAGCTAAGGTGCAGCCTACCTACAATTTACATTGTCTCCTGTATATGTATCCAGGTGGAGAGATCTAAGATGCACCTCATTCAGCTTAATGTCAACTGGACTCAAAGTAGGAGGATTTATTGGACATGCAGCATACCCTGGTGTCTAGGAATGTATGATCGATCTATCGCCCCAAATATAGTCTTTGACAGACAGCGCTGTCTATGGACATTAAGTCAGCCGCTTAGCAACAGGTGCCTTCATAATGGTGGTGGATATAGCCAGGGTATTTACTACAGCAACACAGGCATTATGCGCCACATGAGAGAATGGTAAGTGTCTTGTTGCAAGCAAAATGAAAGGAACATTGATATGAAATGGCCTTCAATATGGACGCGGTATCTTGTTACTCATCAGTACTGTATTGAAACATCATGACGTCAGAGAAATATTAACCTGGATGCATCATGACGAGTAACACTCCTGCTAGAATAACCAGCAGCCAGGTGTGCTACCAGGCTGCATGTGACAGAAGGCTTCTACTAATTGACTGCACTGATGGTAGGTAATGTGGACATAAGGCACCTATATAGATGGCCTAATGGCCTACCTCTTCTAATATCTGAAGACATCCAATGTAAATTCAAACCAGTGGGTCCTCTGGGTTTTGACAGTATATTATGTGATTAACCAGATGTGTACAGAACAGTAATCCTGCACGACTCTACCGTTTCCAAATATGGCTTTTACATGTAGATGTCAGGCGCCTATTGTAAATCTTGGTTAATTTATGATATTGCTGCAAAATACTGGCATGATTGACAGTCTTGACCCCAGGTCATTCGAAGACCTGGGGTCAAGACTGATTATCAGCGCACCGTGCTCCTTTCCCAAGCAGATGCTGCAAAGTCTGTTTGCACCCTGGATATTTTGCAGGACCCCTGTCTTACCTAGCAACAGCAATCCCAAAATTTTCATGCCTAGCCACATATGCAATATAGTCAACGCCTAAGAATTTGGCGAGGCCGACAAAGGGGCCCCCCTGGAGACGTTTATAAAGTATAGGGAACTCACTCAGAGGGGTGAATCCACAAATGTCCTGTGGTCAGTTTTACTACCTTCAGGGTCTCATTTCCAGAACAAATGAGGACTGAAAGTCTGTGATCTTAAACTGTGGGAATCTCAACAGAGGAGGAGCTGCCCCTGGATTACCATTTAGTAGTATATTTAACTGGTGTTTGGTGACGGTATCTGATTTAAATAAGATATCACCCTTATTCGGGGATTACATCCCGACCAAATTCTCTGGTCTTGACTATTCGAGGGTATGTATAGAAATATAAATATTTGATCATAACTCCCCAGACACGAGGGATTCTGTTGATACTGTGGGTATTTTAGTATCCCTTTTCTACCTAGCAACAGCATGAACAAGCACCCCATGCCCAGCAATGCTCAACGGTATGACATTAAGTATTTGACCATACATATACCGAAAGCCTAATGGATTCTATTGGACCCTGTATTACCTAGCAACAGTTGTTCAAAACTTCACTGTGTAGCAATATGCACAATATGAAGATACAGTTGATATCTGAGCTGTAGTAAATGATTCTATAAGTACTGTTGACAATTTTGCAGGACCCTAAGCATATAGAAACAGCACAGAACATGTCTTACCTAACAACTGGCACTGTACATGCCTACATCTACAAATGGTTTTCTGAAAACAGTTTCTGAAAACATATGGGGTCACCTCACTTAATATTTCCCTGGGTCTAGACCTGTTGTCAGCTCTGGGGATGAGACTGGTGAATAAGGGCCGAGTATGGGATGCGAGGGGAAGCAGAGGCAATCCACTTACAACAGTTCGTGAGGTAATAAAGTACATTTGTGTTTGTACTGGCCTCTGAGCCCTTGTCTAACCTTTTGGCCGTCTATCAAAATTGGGCTCATAAGGGGTAGCAGTTATAACTTGCAGTCTTACCCGAAACCTAGAGAGTTAAGTAAAATGGTAAAAGGAAAAGAATGTTCTTGGTGGAAAGGAAATAGTAAAAAGAATTGAGGCCCTTTCGACTCCCTACACGAGCCTGAGCTTGAAGCCAGTGCATTCTTCTTTAGCTTTTCTTCATGTCCAGTTCTTGATACTCGCGACCTCTATTGTGCAGTTCCATTGCTTGATCTGGTACTGGAGGGATACGCACTGATAACAGCTGACATGCTGGGTACCAGTTGCACCTTCAATATTCTGCAGTGAATACAGGGATTCCTCTAATTTGTCAAAAGTCCATTCCTTCTGGCTGATAAAAGCCAATTTCCAAACTCTTGAGTCTATAGTGTCTATGATTCCATGTTACAAATAATTCTTTGATAAATATTCCATACGTTCTTTTTACATGGTACTACTAGGGAGGTTAAGATCACAACGTGTACGGCAATCTGTACGTCTAGAATGATTTGAAATGTAGGCCAGAAGTTGCAGTACACGTTACAAGTAGGCAAATCTTAACCTCTCTAGTTTTTCTGAATGCAATGTTGCATGATGAGAATTTGCTTGGAAGATAACCTAGATCTTCAGAGAAGTGCGCCGTTGTAACCTAATATGAAATTTTAATGAGAGTCCCATCTTACAGAACTAATTAGGGCAACCCTTAATGATATCTCCTTGTAGTGATGAAAGAGTAAACCCTCCCCATATAAACCTATATATACGCCTTTGAGGTAAAACTACAAAACTACTTATGCTTTTTATTGACACACAATCCATGATGAATCAATAACCTATGATGTAAAGAGGTTGAAGTGGTAACTTATATAGGGTTGAGGGTGTGCTACTCTACCCTAAACCTCCCCTCACCACTGTTATAATCCATATCGACATATACTAACGGTGCACTATATGATAAGCTAAACTCACCCCCACACCCTATGGATAACCCTATATAAGTAATAGCATAGTATGTAATAGGTGTAAACTTACGTAGCGTGCGGGGTTCTGCATGGTGGACTTAGTGATAGCCTCCTCCTCCTGTTCCTACTTCTCCCTCCCCATGCAGCCACCCAGGAGGGGCTCCCAGTGCACCAGTAGTGGTGGTAGTATAGGATAAGAACCCTGGAGGCAGTATGTAGGTAATAGTGAGGGGGAGAGTGGTAGCACACAACACCAGCAGTCACCTACTACCTGTGGACATGGCTGTGGTGCTGGTGTCTCTACCACTCCTAACACAGAGCACGACTGAGCAGATGTGAGTCTCTGTGAGCACGTTGACTCTGCTGTGGTATGTGACGCCAGGGGCATGGTGTTTGGTGGTGGTGGTGGTGGTGGTGTGTGTGTGTGTGAATGAATAGGATAAGTGAGAGGGGGCATGTTAGCGTAGGGGGGGGGGTTAGTATGGATGGAGGGGGCATGTGTTAAGGTAAGGACGAGGAGGGGTCGGAGTGAGGTTATGGAGGAGAATGGAAAGGAAACACACACACACACACACGCACACACACACACACACACACACACACACACACACACACACACCGAGAGACAGAGACAGACAGAGACAGAGACAGAGAGATTGAAATAATAGAGAGACAGCAAAGGGGGAAGCGGGGAAGAGAAACTAACGAGTTCCAAGGAACAAGCTATATTTATAGTGTAAACATAGAGGTGTGTGGGTGTGCGTTATAACTCCATGGAAGTATTCCTACTGTATTGATAACTACAAATGTCGACAACTCTCATATCATCATAGAAAAGGGACTTAAAAAGTTACAACCCATCTCCCATCAAAGGTGTGCCTTCCTTCCATACTCCTACTCAGCCTACTGATCGTACCAGATCACAGGTATTAATAGCTTTCTGGTATTACCATAATACCCCACGTATAAGGCGCACCCCACATGCAAGACGCACCCAGAGTTTATAAGGATATGTTGGAAAAGGTAAAAATGACATGTAACTTCTGTTCTGCTCAATGGCTTTTCAAAATTCAAAAACCTCCGGTATGGGTAGTCTGAAAGTCCCAAAACCCCCGTATACCACACTACATCAGTAAGGAACCCTTAAGATTTTATGAAAACTATCCACCGCTCCAATAACGAAACTACGGGACTGGATTTCTGGCTCTGGTCTTGCATCAGACTTCTTACTGGTTTGTCATATAGTTAGGAAATATGGTACCCATATGAACATGTTCTGAGATTGGTACTGTCATGTCCGCGCAGACACATCTGCGCCATATGGTGCGTCATAAGGTGCACCATTAGGTGCGTCATAAGGTGCACCATAAGGTGCGTCATAAGGTGCACCATTAGGTGCGTCATAAGGTGCACCATAAGGTGCGTCATAAGGTGCACCATTAGGTGCTTCATAAGGTGCACCATTAGGTGCGTCATAAGGTGCACCATAAGGTGCGTCATAAGGTGCACCAGAGCAGTGGCGGATTCAGAGGAAAGGCATAGGTGCATCCCCATTTTCCCCAGTACTTAAGAGTTTAATAACATATTTTGGACCCCGAAATTTGCTCAAAAATAGGGGGTGCACCCCCTCCTTTTGGGCCGCGCCCCCTCCTTTTTCCAGATCCTGGATCTCTTATAACATTGAATATAGAACTATAGAGCAGACCTATCCTCATCTCTCTCATCTAGGTACTATGTTTTTTAACAGAACAAGGCCCAGACTAATTAAAGTGTACATCTCCTTAAGATACATACCAATGGTATATCACTCTCCTGGTGTATGTCTGTAGAATATTCCTCTGTTACAACATGTTGTAATTGGTAGCATATGCCTCTCGTGCTGTACACTGAAGGGCCATCCCTCTCTTTGTACATTATAATGTATATCGCTCAGTGGTGAATTTAACTTCTATGGTATATACAATGTATATAGTTACGCTATAGTGCATAACCTATAAGTGACAACGTTGCATCCCACTCTCTGCCATTTTGCGATATCAAGATGCTCCTCTCATGGTCAATACTAATCACAGGATGACAGTCCGTCTTGACCAGGCAGGATTAATTCTCGATGTGTTCACATGTAAAATATCAGATCTCGCGCCACTGAAAAGCCAATGATGAGGCACAATTATATTTCTATTATATGGACACTGTATCCGCACAGTCCATGCACACATGTATGTTCAGATGCAAATTTCATCTGTACTATAGGAAGCAGCCATACAGAAAGGATGCCTTGTTTGCCTCCGTATGGGCACCTTTTCTGTGTAGCTGATCACAAAGATTGGACAGGTGACTGAACACGGTGTGAATCAATAGACTGTGTGCCTGGTGCATGGTGAGCTCACAACATTAATCCTACAGGATTATTCTGCCACACAGACTGAGCTCCCACTTGTCATGGATTAACATTGAATATCAATTCTGCACCAGGGATTCATGTCAATATTGCATGAAGGAAGCAGCATTAAGTTCAATTAAATATTGACTTGAATATAGCGCATGAAGCATGTAATATTGGTTTCAAGTAGAAGAATGCAGCAGAGAGGTATTTAAGGATGACCAGCTGGGCAAGCCTTTTGTGGGGATAGCCTATCAGATCAACTGCATTATACATTCTATGCCAGTTATGGCATATATTTCCTCCCTAGTGCTTAGTGGTGACATGTTCCTATCTTAGTGCATAGTGATGCCTTTTTCGGAAATAGTGATGGCATCTCTTTTTCTTAAACACATGGATCTATCTCTTTTGGGGTCATTGGGTCATAGTGATGTCATATCCCTCTTTTGGTGCATATTGATGATAATATAACTATCCTAGTACACATTGACATATTTCTACAGCCCTTTCCCACCTGCACAACTATTAATTAGTACCAGTCTACTACTCTTGTAACTAAACCTTGGTGACATAATGTGAATGTACCTCTGTGGGTGTCAACATTAGTATACATAGAGGGTGGTCTATAACAGCTACCACGATAACACACTGCATATATCCCACCAAAATGCAATATAGGCTGTACATTATGTTATAGACATGTCATCGACTTAGTGCAAGAAGGTTGTAACTGACATTTGGGCAAAATTGAGTTTTCCTCTATTTTAACATCTATTGGCCCTTATCTACCTATTGTGAAAGTACTGAAGCTCCGTCTATGATATCTCTGCTTAAAGACCACAGTTTGATACTATTGTATCCACTTTGTGCTAAGTACACTCGCAGTCCCAATTGTAAATGGGCTTTAAAGACCACTGTACTGGGTGCAGACATAGTGAGATCCTTGGAGCAGGACTGCATTTATGCATCGTGTTGGCTTTACAGGGTTGATTTGGTCTTAATGATACATCAATGCAGCGCTGGTATATCACCTGTGAGGTACTCATGGCTAAATGCAACCTTGGTGAGATCCATGAATGGGGCTGCATTCATCCACCATGTTGACTTTACATGGTATTCATGATACATCTATGCAGCACTGGTTGAGTAGACTCACTGTTAATCTACTCAATATGACTGCATTGGTGCATCATAACGACCAAGAGACATGAATCCAGTGGCCCTGAATGATTAAAATGGTCTACTTGGGTACTAATAATCATGATCAATTTGGTTTTCTTGGTGATAGAATTCCAGTATGTCCAACTAAACATAATGCAGTCATTAATTTAAGTGCTGTTATGGCATGGTTTCAAGTATTCACTAGTGGTTGGGGGCGATACTTTTGGTGTGGAATTACTAATCAATTAAGATAACATCCCTCAGATTAAAATGAATTTGAAAAGTGAATTTGCCCAGAATAGATTATTTAGCAGTCAGTGTTGGATACCACCTTAGGCAGAGGTAGTGAAGATGTGAGCTTTCACCCTGATATGTCCAGGGACAAAAAATATGGATTTATATCAACACTGGGACCTTATTCAGAACTTCTAAAGAATGTCTCTTGTTGACTTAATACTATCTTGGATAGAGAAGTCTAAAGTGAGAATAGCATCGTGATCAGTAGAAGCTACTTCGAAGATAAACACTTTTCAGTATATTATACATTCTAATGATAATTTGTGTTTGTGTAATCAGTTTTGCATACAAAGGCTTTATGGTCTGACCATGGAATACCTGTTTTGAATGGCACTTGAAAGGTTTATTCAAAAATGATCTTTTCATATTGATCTTTATGAATAAGAATAAACCTTTTCCTCAAAAGTTGTGAATAAGGCCCCTTACTGAACAAGTAATCAATGGCTAACGCATGACGAGTGGGTGTTATCGACGGATAATGACACGAGGCCGTAGGCCGAGTGTTATTATCGTCGATAACACCCACGAGTCATGTGTTAGCCATTGTCTACTTATTTTATACCACGAAACCAATAAATAATCAATATTATACCAATAAATTCAAGTTGAAAACAAAAATTATTCCCCCTCCCCGGGACTTGATCGAAGCCAGCCAGGCATAGTGTGTGTACACAGGTACATACACCTCCTTCCCCGGCAGCGGACAGCGACAGCGCACACGGCGAAAAAAGATGCGCCCAGGCCGGGGCGCGATCCATGTACCTCTGACGGCTGAGCGCGACGTGCTAACCGCTAGGCCACCGCGTCTCCTCCACCCAAGGCGTCTCGCTGTTATGTTTACTACTAAATACACCTCGTCGCCCGGCAGCGGACAGCGACAGCGCACACGGCTTTGTATCATAAGAAGACCTGGTTCTAACTGAGCGTATCTCGTCAGTCGCTGTGGCGCACTGCATAGGGGGTTGGACTAGGGATCTGAGAGTTTAGGTTCGAGCCCTGCCCTTGCCTTCAAAATTTCGTGGGTTTTAACATGTAATATATGATTTGGAAGGCGTGCTGTTATCCATGTAAGGCGTGCTGTTATCCATGTAAGGCATGCTGTTATCCATGTAAGGCGTGCTGTTATCCAGGATAACCGCACGCCTTCCAAAATTGAAGTTACAGCCTCTAGGGTGTGCAATATCGACAGATATGTGGATGGGAATAGACCCCAAAAAGCACTGTGTAAGCCAGAAATCGTGGTATAATGAACAAGTAATCAATGGCTAACGCATGACGAGTGGGTGTTATCGACGGATAATGACACGAGGCCGTAGGCCGAGTGTTATTATCGTCGATAACACCCACGAGTCATGTGTTAGCCATTGTCTACTTATTTTATACCACGAAACCAATAAATAATCAATATTATACCAATAAATTCAAGTTGAAAACAAAAATTATTCCCCCTCCCCGGGACTTGATCGAAGCCAGCCAGGCATAGTGTGTGTACACAGGTACATACACCTCCTTCCCCGGCAGCGGACAGCGACAGCGCACACGGCGAAAAAAGATGCGCCCAGGCCGGGGCGCGATCCATGTACCTCTGACGGCTGAGCGCGACGTGCTAACCGCTAGGCCACCGCGTCTCCTCCACCCAAGGCGTCTCGCTGTTATGTTTACTACTAAATACACCTCGTCGCCCGGCAGCGGACAGCGACAGCGCACACGGCTTTGTATCATAAGAAGACCTGGTTCTAACTGAGCGTATCTCGTCAGTCGCTGTGGCGCACTGCATAGGGGGTTGGACTAGGGATCTGAGAGTTTAGGTTCGAGCCCTGCCCTTGCCTTCAAAATTTCGTGGGTTTTAACATGTAATATATGATTTGGAAGGCGTGCTGTTATCCATGTAAGGCGTGCTGTTATCCATGTAAGGCATGCTGTTATCCATGTAAGGCGTGCTGTTATCCAGGATAACCGCACGCCTTCCAAAATTGAAGTTACAGCCTCTAGGGTGTGCAATATCGACAGATATGTGGATGGGAATAGACCCCAAAAAGCACTGTGTAAGCCAGAAATCGTGGTATAAAAACTGATATACATAGGGTTCATCCACACCAGTTTGGATTCACTCTTTAGATTGTTATCAACTATTAAATACGCTGCAATCTGAATTGGTTCTTTTTGCCAAAAACCTTTTGACTCCCAGTTTCCCCATTGCAATGCATGTGTAGAGTTTGCACTGGCTAACACCAACACAAATTACCCTATAACAATTAGGCCCTGGATACTATACTACATAGCAGTTTACACTGGCACAGGGTCCTGTATATATGTACACTGTATAATGATAGTCTGGCATTTCACCATCCTTTTACCTCACAATGGTGTACAGCTGCTGGAATGTAAGGCTTAGATTGGCCAACACCATCTGTGTGGGATACAGGGTATGGAAAGGAAGGGACACAGACCAATGGAAGAGGATGTAGCACCCAATGGCTACATGCGAGGGGCGGGGGCTTCAGGGACAGTGGAGATTCCTGAGAACCAATTAGGATGGTCTTTTCCAAAGAAATTCCCCATGCCCTGTAATCACTAGACCTATTTCATTAGTCAAAGGTACTAGTAATTTGACTGCTGTAAGACCCCCACGCCTTATATATTAGGATAAAAGGATGATCCCCAAGTCAACTTATCAATATTAGTTAATTCAGGGTGCGCCTTACAGATGGAATATTTTCTTATAGAATAGTACTAGACGATACAAAATCAAGCTCCAAATGCACCTCATAGAATCTCCCTGTACTAAGTGGGTGTGGGGTGCACCTTATACTTGAGGTCTTACGGTAGATCTATTATACCAGTTCTCGATAGTAACCCATACCACAAACATTAAATTCCTTGTGTATGCCCATATTATTGATGGGGATAAGCCTGACACAGGTCTATACATATATCCATCAGGCATCATGGCACCAACAAATATTGGCATGTTTGGCCTTTTTGTTCCTGCTTCCAGCAGTTAGTCAAATATTTAAAGGCGACATGAGTGTGACCATGATGAAATCGATATGCCAAAGCCTCTTGCATCGTGGCAAAGGGAGGGTAGTTGCCCGGGGCGGGCACTGACCCTTGGTTTGGGTACCAACTGTGGTACCGACCCTGTGGAGCGGTGGCTGTAGATGTGTCAATGCATGGAAAAAGGTGGGCTGTTGACTAAATTACATCTTGCGATTAGGGGGCTGTTAATACCTATTAGAACTTGTAAGGAAAGAAATTTACTTGAATATTCCATGTAATCACTCCAGGGCTGTTATATCCCTGAGTATTATTGTCAAAGAACCTAAATTTATATGGAAGAGGACCCAAAAAGGGAGGCTGTTATCAGACTTCTTCAAAAAATGGGGCTGTAAAAAATAAGCTTTATTTTAAGGTGCTGTAAAATGGCAAAAAAAAGGGGGGGGGCGGCTGTGGTTTCGCAGTTACCTGGTACTACTAATCAAACACTCAGTGCCCCCCCAGGGGAAGTCTAGTATTTTATCATGTTAAGGATGTTACCATGCATTTATAATATAATATGAAGGGTAGTATACCACGCCTCTGCATGTGCCAGGAAGAGACTATCTTTTGCAAAAAAGCAGTTAAGAGATTCTGAAAGGCATTGCACAAGTCCAGAAATAGTTACAAGGTAATATGTATGATATGTTGAAAGGTTGCCAGCATGTAAACTGTTCATTAGAACAATATTCATGAGATATTTTCTATGGGGAGGGAGAGGGGATACCAATCAGACCGATAAGTATTATCATTTATACATGTTAATACTTATCGGTCTGAATAGTACCCTCTCAAATCATCAATAACTGAAACTGTTTGAGATACACATTTTCTATTTTGTCCTAAGTGAACAGAGTAGGGTGTTTCAATCGTTCAAGATATGATTCCGATTAGCTGATACTGATCCGATGTTAATCCTAACATCCTAGATTACTTGATATTAAGGCTGAATTTAACATAAAAAATATTAAACTTTCGAAGCGAGCGACTTGCCGTGCATTTTCGCCATTCTGTCAACACTACAGGTGCCACCACCTGGTGTGTACAGAATGGATTATATTTTAGACTGGTGCAGCTCTGTCTCAACGTGTTCGCGGTAGTAGGCCTATGAGACTGGGAGTTGCAGGAGGTCGCCAGCTTAACCATACGTTAACATGAAACCAAGATGGCTGTCTTGTCGACTCGCAAAAGAAATGAATGTATTCTATATATTTTAAAGGTAAATACTAAGAATTAATAGTGGAAACCGTGTTATAAGGGCAATATATAATAAATAGACTTGCGCTCGTTGGCTTCAGGGGTTTCATATAAGCATTCGCCTATGGCTCATGCTTATATCACCCCCTGAAGCCAACTTGTGCAAGTCTATTCATCATATATTACTTCCCTAAAGTCCCCCTTGTTGGCTTTCTAAAGAGAATCGACTTGGCTTCTAAATCAAAACTTGGATTGGTTTGAGGGATGGGCCCCTTTTGTGGGATAGAGGTTTGAGTGGCCTCTTTACAACGTTTAAAACAAGTCATAATACCACAGCACCTCATGTCGCATATATGGCATGTCTAATATGCGATGGACATCTGATGAACCTGCAGGTGTTCCTTCATTTATAAAATACATGTAGTACTAAAAGATCCTTACTGTGACCCAAGGTACACTTTTAAAGTTATGACATGAACTCAGGATGTGCCTTTGACATGACCTCTTCCTTATAGACGAGGTATTCTGGTGTTTTATAAACATATTTCCACATTGAAGCGATTCAGAAATTCCTGGTCATTAGGCACCATTATTATTCTGAAAATGTACCAGAAATGACCCTAGAGGCTTTAATATAATATAATCACATGGATTGTACAGGAAGCTAAGCTAATTTCCCACTCTGCTGGGGGTGAATTGATATCCCTGACAAGACCACCACAGCAGTGTGGACAGGTAGGATTGTTATCTGATACCAACATACTCTATACATCCACCCAATAATACACTGCTTCTACTTACAGTGGCCCGCAGTGCACACCACAACTATCGTTGTATGGATAGGCTTCAAGTGTCTGAAAGCTGTGGAAGATACCAGTTTCTAGCTACTGCTGGGATTGATATACTAACGGTTAATTGCTTTGTAAATTGAAGGTCTTAATTATTTTGTAAATCATGGTGACTCAACGTAAGTTTTTTTATAGGGTTTCCATAATAAATAGTACTCAACATGTGACTGCATTGGAGCTTGGCAGCTGCCAAGTACTTCTTAAAGGTTAGAAGTTACTCAAAGGTAACTGGTAGACAGATGCAATATACAATGTATTGCTTATTGACACTTACTTTCCTAGGATTGCCAGTTGCATGTTCACCATTCAGGATTGCCAGTTGTCCTTAGGGTAGCCAGGTAAAGCTTGCTATGCTACGTATGCTACTTGCTATCCCCGTTTGAAGGTAAACCTAGTAAATGGTTTCAGCATTAAACTGTTTTATGCAATTTCTGAAGCTTTTTACCCACAACCAAATGACAAAATAACTTTGACAGCCATGAAGCTCCCTCTGGAAAGGCTAAAACGATGGTACATATCGAAAAGCACTGTGGGATGGCCATGTGATATGTATAATATGTGGGCCTCAGGGATCCAACTATCTCTCCCTCATTTCAATATTATAAATAAATCTGCACCTCCATACTAGAGGGGCATCCACAAATGAAGTCATGCTGGAGGGGGGGAGTCAAGCTAGGCCTGACAGAATTAATTTTCAGTCTAGGACTTCTTGATAAATTTAAAACTGAACTTGACAGCGTCTGGTTTTGTGTGATATAATTATTTCTAAGAATTAATTTTCCATATACCTTAAGCATTGCAAAATTGGCAAAAACACGAAGGGGTGGAGAGGCGGTCAAAAATGGTCAAATTTACATGACGTTATGGCCCCTAGGATTGTCGACCTGACTGTACCCAACAAAAAGGGACTGTATTTGGACCAAAATATTACATAATAATTGTCAGATGAGGACCCCTATACCCTGTGTCAACCCAGCTGTAGTTGCATTTACCTTTCCAAGAAATGAAGGCTAAGTACGCCTGCATCAAGTAAAAAAGAAAGTAATGTGGGTCTAACTAAAAACAAGAGAACGCACTAGAAGACCTGGAGGCTAATTCAGAAGGTTTGGTGAATATTCTTGATGTTTTTCATAAGGTGAATGAGTTTCCAGGCACGTTTCCTTGGTGTAAAGATGCGGTGCAATTCCTAAATAAATACTTGTGTATCCTGGTAAAGATTCTGTCTACTGGGTTTTTCAGAGAGTATAGGAGAATAGTGAAATCTGCCATCTTAGGATACCTCCAGGAGGTATCCTAAAGTGAGCTTTAATGAATTACAATCTTCGAAGAGAGGATTTGAAGGGAGTATTCTTAGACATGCAAGTCTATTTTTGAAGGGAGAGAAAATCTTGGTGAGAATTAAAATGTCCTTGAATTTTCACTCCCTCCCTTTGATATTGTGAATTACCATCGAGACTTTTCTTTGCTAATATACTTTGACTCTTCTTCACTATTCCTAATTGCACTCCACACAGGATACAAATGTAATATTCACACGAAATGGAGAATCACAAAGGGTCACCGAACAATTTACTTTGCTATGCTAGAGCTGTCTAGATACATAAAGACAATGCAGTACCTGAGGCAGACCACACAGATAGCATGAATGACACACATTAGGACGGAATAAGACAGACAGGATGGTAATTCGCGAAGTCAAAGAGAGTGAAAATTCATGAAGAAAGTGAAAATTGTGATTCTCACCAAGATTTACTCGCCTTTCAAGAATAAATATGCATACACTCTCAGCCCCGATTGTAAATATGCAGTACACTGCCCTGTATACTGTGGTACGGGGAAATCTACTGTAGAGTCATTAGATTTGTACTAACAGCAGGTCTTACTGTTTTCTAAAAATAAAAACAATGTCCTGTAAATAGCTTGGCGCAGTGTGACAGTGTACCTTATAATACTCTCTTCAAATTCTCTTTTGCGGAAAGATGTTATATTTCATAAACTCATTTTAGGATACCTCTTAGGATCTCAAGTTTTTTTCTTCTAATTGCGCTACCCCTATAAAAGTATCTATTTTTGAACTTCGCCACATCTCTAGACATAGGAAATTTGCCTGAAATTCCGTTCACTTCATCTAAAATTCTCCCCATACTATTTGAATTATAGCTTCCAGGGCCTACAGGCAGAGCACCAACCCATGCCCTTCTTATCATGTGTAATAAAATCTACTTGTGGCGTCATACAAGGGATATGCGATTACATTTCATTAATAAAATAAAACAAACCAATACAAACTTATTTATCATCACTGGCCACCTCAGTGAAGAGATCTCTAAAAAAGGGATTTCTGGCATGTATTGTCTGCTTGGTATCAAGAGCTCATGGTAGGATCACCTGCTAGCCTTTTCTCAAACACTACGATCCTACCCCTCTGAGTTCAACCACCTTATGAGCCAGTCCAATCGTAGTGATTGACCCTTGGTGATCATGTATTACCTACGATTGCCTATTCAGGTGCATGCCTTTTCCTTCTGTATCTGCTGTAATCATAGTGATTGACCCTGTACAATGAAGAATTCCCTTCCGGCCCTGGCCAGGTCAGCACGATTTCAGTGTGCCCAAAATCTAGTGTCTGAGAAATGACTTCCAGGGGTACATCTATGCATCATGCTGAACAATGGGCATCACGCATCAATTCACTGTTGGTCATTAAAGGGTTAAAACTGGCTGAGCCATGAGCTGAACCTTCGTTCTATCAACTATATTGACCATAAGTTCCAAGAGTTTTTATATAATTCTCTCTAAATATACCTCCACTATCCATCCTCAGCTTTAGCCTATATGGGGTACTCTATTTCTAATTTATATTGACAAGTGGTCATTATTTATTAAGGATAAAAACCTTTGACCCCTCCTGAAGTTGGGTGTAAAAACTTTCGACTCCTCTTGAGGGGAGAATGTAAAAGATTTAGCCACTAATACCTTGACCAGTGCCTGCGGCGCTGCTCCTACGGCACAGTTTGACTTTCACTTTTTAAAAAGAGAAAAACGTTTTCAAAGATTGATGCTCGGAAGTGACTTCCAGTTTCTCTTAGAGATTGAGAAACATGACGCAAGTGGCTCCACCACGCACCAAAAGCATTGCAACTCCTACTGTTGTAACTCTCTGCTTGTCACACAACTTCTACTGTTTTCTAATTCCGTGGGTCACTTTTGCTGGTTGCTGTCAGATAGAGTGTGAGTGGCCAACTATGCTAACATCCAACGTCAAAGCCGATGACTTCTGGGGTAGCCATTTTGGATAAGTAGTGCAAAAACCTTCCTCTGGCATGGGGGTCACAAAAAATTTTAGCTGCCACCAAGGGCCAAAGTTTAAGCGCATCCGTGCAATCAGCCCTAGGGCTCCCCCTGCTGATAAATGATAACCACTCCCTAGTGGGCAGGATTTATGAACAGGGGAAAGGGGGCGGGGAGATATTGAATAATAATGATATTGTGTGGATGCATGGGAGTCTTCAACAGTCTACTCCAAGAGCAGTCTGATTTGTCTTTTGCGTTATACTTATACTGAGCCGAAGGTGGGGAAAATTGTCACTCTCTCTTTTTGAGCTGTAATAGTACATGAACTCTTGACATTTTCAGAGCCTCTACTAGGGATCAAAATCCTGCCCAAACCTTCTAAGCTCCTCTCCCCCAGTTGCTACCCCCCCCCCCCCCGCCATCTTCTAATGATTTACTGCGTTTAGACTTTTACACAACGGGATTTTCTGACTACCCCGGGATTGCACTAGTACTGACTAGTTACTAGAGAGAGACAGCTTCCAAAGATCTGATAGGTCGATTACTGCCTGATCAATACGCCACATCCTGGTACTACATTCAGCCGCCATATTGATGTCAGAATGTCACCACAAAGGGCAGCACGAGGATGCTGGAGACGCCCAACAGACGCTGGGGACGATTAGTTCTCGTAACAGACCGCCGTGTTCGGTGTCGGAAGGCCTAGAGTCTGACATGGTGTTCCCAGTGCCATATGGGGATTGGACACTAGCGCAAGCTTGAGTGCATGGGTGTACATGGCCAAGTAATAGCACAATAGGCCTACGGGGTGCGTTCACTTACAAGGAATCCCACACTTGCACTAGTAACTAGATCGTGAATAAGTAGTGTCGATAGTGGCAGAGTGACAATGGCTTTAAGGGTGTTCAACTCTTACTTCCCATAAATAGCAGATCCTACAGTAGTATACCTCGCGATAATAAACCGTAGTCTATGCATCATATAAGAGCCTCCTTCTGGGGTTAGGGTGCGTCTTATAGGCATTGTCTTTACACAATAGAGCAGTTAGTTAATGTGCTTAAAATATCACCCAGGGGACTGTTACACCAATACTAACTATAGTATGTAAATGTGTTAACGCAACTTTATGGGTAAGATGCAAGCAGAATTCTAGAGTGTTGCACTTACCATACTTGTAAGTGGTAAGGTCGTGGTATAGAGGGTAATAGTGGAGGAAATTGTCAAAAAATGTAAGTAGTAGTAGAAGTTGTTGGTTTGATTCAGGCAACAAGTCCCTTACTAGCAAGTTGAATGTATACTTGCAGAAAAAATATGACTTGGGTGCTTGCAAGTGAGGCGTACTTGCAGTATTTCTAGGACATACTTGCAGCATTTCCAGGACACCTCATCAAGGTGTTCTAAGAATTTTATATTCATGATAACAGGGTATGAATGTTATTCAATTGCCAATCAACATTATGTTATTGGAAACATATGAAAGGACTGATTTCAATGGAAACATAATGAAAAGGACTGACTTGGAAATTGGACATTGGACATTTTTCAAAGGGATATTTTTTCAGCAAGCACATATTTGCTAGTAGCATGGATATGAGTAGTGGCTGGTATTATATGAAAATGGTAGGTGAGGTAGATAGGGTGGCACAGGGTGTGAGTGCGGGTGGTGATTGGTATATAAATTGTCTCTAAAGCCGTGTGTCCACATCGCGATAGAATTTGCAACAACAAAAGCTGTCTTTCATTTTTGACGATAAAACCACTTTTGTCGTTCATTTCTGCCGATAAAAATGTGTTAGATATTGTCACCCAAATAGGGTGACAAAATGACATTTGTCGGCCGACTTTTCAATTATCAGCGGACAAAAATTGTTTTATTGTCGGAAATAAACGACGGATTTTGTCGTTACATATTACGTCATCCTGTGGACACAAGGCTTAAGGTATATCCAAACCAAATGTTGGTTGTGGCCACGGGGGGGGGGGTGTGTGATTATACAGCCTACGGGGTCAACCGTATTGCCCAGTGGGCACAGACATGAAGCTGCTTTTATGAACTGATAGTCGTCATCAAACTGGGTAGCACCAAGGATTCAACAGGGGATTATTTGATAGGACCAAAACGTATCCTGCCAGAGTGCTATAGGCAAGAATGTAATAATCCATCAAAAATCAACCTTTGATGAGGGGTTTGTGGCTATTTCGAGAATATCACAGTAGAGAACGGAACTAGGAAGATTTATTAGTGCTTTTCAGACTACTTATGATTATTTAGAAAATGTGACAGAACACGGGAAAAGGTAACATTATGGGGATTTAGTGCTATTTACAGAATCTAGGTGGTAAAACCAAGTGAAATATGATGCCATTTTGTTTGTAATTTTTCAGAAACTTTGAGCAGGTATTTGGGACATGTACTAACAACAAGAACCAAAATAATAGGCACTGATTTAGGGATATCTGACTGACACCAGTAGCAGTTGCTCAAGGCAATACAGATGGACACATTAAAACAAATCCTTTTGAATTGGAATAAGGTCTTGGGGATCATTTTGGTATGTTGCTTATAAAAATCGGACAAGGAGAAGTTGACTAAACTCCCCTGATAATGTATGAGGATGCAGCATGTATTGCACTGATGGGCCACCTAGTGGCCAAAAATGACACTAATCCCCGTAATCTTACATTTCCCCAAGTTGTGTCACAAATGTAATTGTCACTATAAGCTCACTGTGGAATCTATCACCCACTGAGTGGAATAACAGCCAAATCATATTCTGCTGCTGACGTCAAAAGCCCACTCTTTATCAAACTTGATTATTTGCTGGTAGTATGAGAAATATCATGATCCTGTTTCCTCCCCATTTAAAATGCCAGTCATGCTGGACACAGCAATTCAATATCAATTCTGGAATGGCAAAAAAAAAGCCCATGTTTGATATGGACAATCGGAGAAGGATTGATTGAAATGCATTGTCTGGCATTTGTTTTATCCTCCCTGGGCAATCCATACATTCATGGTAAACCTGTGGACTTTCTGGGCTAGAGGTAAAAGGGGTAAAATGAATGAGTTCTCTGGTTGCAGAATGACCTTGTGACAAGAGACACAGGGGGCGGGGATCTTGTGATGGGGGAGATAGATGATGGTGGGTTGAAGGCGAAGCATTGGTAGTTGGCCTGTGAGTTAGGAGATGGGGTCTGAGGGGTGTGTGTTCAGAAGCCAACAGAAAAAGGCACTGTTTGCTGTCTATTGATCCTGTGCTATATGCAGGAAGGTACCTAATAGCCTCTTGCTACCCCCTAGACCTTTCATTTTGGGACTGACAAGACTGACTACTCAGCAAAGGCAGCTTTGGTCAACCATACATCTCTATATATACCAAGCACACTGGTAGAGTGAGCATGTGTGATGTGTGGGAAATGTCTTCTTGTGCTATATTATTCTGTGTAAAGTTGTGTTTTAGGCCTATTACGTCACTTTGGAGAATGGTATTTCCTGGAGGATTGTGGCAGTTTGGAGACAGGGATGAGGCAGTTTTCAGTTGGTTTTCAAGTTATAGAATAGAGAATGAAACTTGTCACCACAGCAAATTCAGGTTTACACTTACCAGACAACAGTTTCTCTCAGATACCAAATATGCCACTGTAAGTTGTCTAAAAGACTGTTCATCCTTAATGCTTATACCAGGTTACCCGAAGACATGATTTTCGGAATAGGGATGATAGCAGGATGATAGGAAACTTTTTAATCGAGTTTGGTTATCAAGCCAACCTGACAAATGTTACGTGAAACCGTCTGGGTGAAAACATTTGATTTGATACCTATTTCACAGAGGACATGACACAAAGTTACGATAAACCAGTGATAGTCTTAGTAGCTCTTGTAATAATAAAAAAAAAAGCCAGTACCTACCACTTTGGCAGGGTCTACGATGCCCCAGTCCACCTTCACCCAATTCATGCCTTAGGTAGCAGTGGCTCTGCCCACACAAGTGATACCAGAACAGCGATGGTCCTATTACATCTACCACAGTTAGGGTAACCCAACACCCACAGGTATATAGATAGTCGGTCAGTGGTCTGTCACCTCTTGATGTGGTAAAATGAGTAGACAGCAGGACTAGTTAAGCCAGACACCTCATGGCGTCCTGAGGTGTTGCCATAGCTACTGGTTCCTCCCACCTGACAGTTGTAGCAGTCCTCCTTCTCCTTCCTCCATAATGGCGGCTAAAGGGGAGGGAGGGCGCGTCTTCTGAAGGAGCCACTCCACAGGGGGCACTACAGATCAATAATGGCGCCTCCCCTACAAGAAGGGGTGCTTGGGGAGGGGAAGAGGGAAGGAAGGGGGTAGGGGGGTAGGTGGAGTACTATATGTATACAGGTAACATCTATATGATTATATTTATACACCAGGGAGTGGATGGAGTTGATTCTCAGATGCCTTGTTCAATGATATAGGAGTGTGATCATGATAATTATATTAGGGCTAGGAATGGCTAGGTGGTTTGGGGGTGTTAGGAACGAGAGGTACGCCTACTGGATGCTTTATATTATACAGGTAGTGTCCAAATCTATTTAGATGCTGGTGATATCTGAGTGGGTGGAATGTATGGGAAGTCACCTTGGTACTATGGCTTTGGGCGTGGGCATTTATCAGGATTATATTTTATTTGCATTATAATTATCCCTTTATCACATATCGTTCATTATCTACAGACTGTAAAGTTTCAAAAGCATAACAAGATTGTAATGAAAGTAGGCAAACACTGACATGCAGTGTATCGATTTTGGTGTATCAAGTACAAAGCATTCTTGTACTTTGTGAAGCATTCTCCCCTCTAGGCTTATACCTTCAGGATACATGACACAAACCTGAGAACTTCTTCATCATCAGCTAATCTACACCCATTACAAACATGGTTAGGCCAAAGAAGGCATGTTTCACGTTATGTGGTCCAAAAGTCTGAGGTAAGGTAATCATTTTTGAAAATTTTCAAGCCATAAAGGGAAATTTGAAATTTAGAGAACCATGACACACAGATAACTAAAATGGCATGAATTGATATCCCCCTCCCAGTTTGCATAGAAATCTCTCGGATCAAGCCTGTTTTGAGTGACCAGAGACTCATCTTTTGCCTTAAAATCAATATCGGGTTAAGATTGTGCCAAATAGGGATTTTGATATTTAACCTAAGTTAAGACAAACCACAATATAAATATCATTATGATGGTAGTAGTGTTTGGTACTTCTATAGGGTGCCAAATATTATGTAATTAATGTATAGATATTGGGCACCTCATTGGTTGTATCCTAGGATATCACACAAGCTGCCTGTGGTGCCCGATATCTATACCTTACTTACTTTATTACATGCTAAAACCAATCAATAAATAATCAATAGAATATCAATAAATTCAATAAAAAGATTCGTTCTCCCTGCCAGGACGGGGACATGCTTCTGACTACTACTTCAGCCAAAAAGGTGGACTAGGCCCGGACGCAAACACCTGTGCCTAACATTCAGAGCGCTACTTGCTGACCACTATACTATGAGTATGCACACCTCACCTACCATAACAATAGAATGCTGTTTAAATCAGGCCAGTCGCACACAGGAGTACTGCAAGCTGTCAAGCCTATGACATTGTGTATATATATACAGGCAAACACATACTGTTACGCTTCAGTCCCTGTGGCGCAATGCATAGGGAGCTGGTCTACCAAACTGTAGGGTATGGGTTCGACCCCTGCCCTTGGCAATAGAATTCTCATAGGTTTTAACATGTGACATATGACATGTCTCAAATTTGTAAGGTGTGCCTGATATCCATGGATATCAGGAACCCAGTGCCTGGTATCCATGGATATCAGGCCGGGATATCAGGCACACCTTATAAAGCCATGATGCATGCAATATCGACAGGTATCAGAACGGGAATATCCAGGAAAAGCACTCAGAATCACAGAAATCGTGTAATAATGCTACCTAAAAGGTACACTGACTTTGCTCCCTAAAGATTCCTAAACTAAGTCTAAGACTAACATTGCAGAGGGTACGATGTTAGGCCAAATTAAAATAACCTACTGAATTCTGCGACCTAGCATTATGCACATGTTGAAGGACAATTATTGTCTTGTGAATCCCCCCCCCCCAGTTGCAAAGTGATATCATTTGGTTGTGTAAGAAACTGAGGACTACCAGGTGATAATGGCAAAAGAAACTCTGGCCCTCCACGTTCCTTTGTATTACCAAACATTGTTGGCTGTTACTGCACGGTCATTTACTCCACAAAGCAGTATTACTTATTACCAGTTATACCACGATTTGTGGGTTACACAGTGCTTTTTGGTAGCTATTCCCATCCACATATCTGTCGATATTGCACACCCTATAGGCTGTAACTTCAATTTTGGAAGGCGTGCGGTTATCCATGGAAGGCGTGCGGTTATCCAGGATAACCGCACGCCTCTCATGTCCTCCCATATCATATGTTACGTGTTAAAACCTACGATAATTTTCATTGCCAGGGTAGGGATCGAACCAGCAGTCTCAGGTCTATAGTCCAACTCCCTATGCACTGCGCCACAGGGACTGGCGAGAGATGCTTGGTTCGAACCACGTCTCGATATGATACAAAGCCGTGTGCGCTGTTGCTGTCCGCTGCCGGGCGAGGAGGTGTATTATACACAAACATAACCGCGAGATGCAGTGAACGGAGAAGGCGCAGTGGTCTAGCGGTTGCACTTAGCCGCGTGAGGTACACGGTTCAAATCCCGGCCCGGACGCATCTTTTTTCGCCGTGTGCGCTGTCGCTGTCCACTGCCGGGCGACGAGGTGTATTATACACAAACATAACAGCTAGACGCATTGAAATCTTTCGCCGTGTCCGCTGGCGGGCGACGAGGTGTACATCTAGTCTAACAGTTAGTAACACGGTCCGGGCGCATCTTTTTTCGCCGTGTGCGCTGTCGCTGTCCACTGCCTGGCGAGGTGTATTATACACAAACATAACAGCAAGACGCATTGAAATCTTTCGCCGTGTGCTGCTGTCTATCCGAGCTGAGACGGGCGCTGTCGCTGTCCGCTGCCGGGCACCGAGGTGTATGTACCTGTGTACACACACAATGGCTGGCATCGAGTCCCGGGGAGGGGGAATAATTTTTGTTTTCAAATTGAATTTATTGGTATTCTATTGATTATTTATTGGTTTCGTGGTATAAAATAAGTAGTCAATGGATAATTCATGACGAGTGTGGGTTAGCAAAGGCTAATAACACTCGGCCTACGGCCTCGTGTCATTATCCTTCACTAACCCACACTCGTCATGAATTATCCATTGGTTACTTGTTCATTATTCAGTTCTGTACCGCCCAGTCCCTTAATAATTTACCAGATGATATCACTACTACCTACAGTTGCAGGACTGAAGGTTGCTAGAACAGGGGGTTGTGTTAGTGTTCAAGAAAAGCCCATCCTATTTTCATGACAGCGTATTTTGGTGACCTTCCCATCAAATAGGATTGTTAAAATATGTGTAATCCCAGAGGAGAGCAGCAGGTTCCTGTGCAGTATCATTATCTTTTACTACCTTTTACTATATAAATAAAACATATTTTGCAACACCTTCTATGTAATAAGCAATGCAGCACCTGATGCATTTTGGCAATCATGACGTCGTCAGATGCATCAGATAAACCTGGTGCTCCATAGGACCATAATGACACACATATATTTTAAGAGATATGCCAGGATCTTAGTACATGTATAATTGATGAAATGTGACAAAACCTGGGAAAACCTAACATTACGGGGATTTAAAGCTATTTAGAGCCTCTAGGTGGCCCAGTCAAAAAGAACAAGAAGGCATATTTACTGTAACCTATCAGAATACCTTCTATTGGTCTTCCCATGTATTTGGACAATCACAGACCCTAAATACTGGGCCAAGGCCTCATTTACAATACAGATAAGCATGTCATCATGCCCAATATTGATATTATCTGTGCAGGTTGACAGAATTTGGGATTTTCTTAGTTCAGGTATATCTATCTGGTTTGAGTAAGCAGTTGACCATGGTATATTAAATGAACCAATTAAACTATACTTGGTCTCATTGAAATGGGAAGGTCTCAAGGATCCTTTTGATATATCAATCATCAATATCTGCCAAGGGGAAGTGGGAGAAAGTTTTTTATGACAATGTGTTGGGTTATACCATGTTCAGCACTGGTTGTGCCCCTGGTGGCAATAAACAGCACTAAATCCCCATAATGTTAGGTTTTCCCACGTTTTGTCACAAATGGCTATCAAAATATGGTTTCATGAAAATGGTGTAAGGGTTTTCTTTAAGTTAGAACAGGAGGCTGTGCTAGAATTGAGTAGGCCTACCCTTAACAACTATTACAATCCCAGCTAGCACGGCTTGTGTAATTATTTCATTTTTATGTGAAAGCTTATTACATTTATGTAAGAAAGAAATCATTTTGATGAGTTGTGCTAGCAGGGAATGGAGTGCAACGGTGCGCCTACTGTGTTTTTCCACACGGACCAGTGTTAATAGATATAAATCATAATACACTCTCCTAACACTGCCCACTAACAGTGCAGACTGATCTTTTAGACCTGTGCAGCCAAATAATTAGCAAAACATGCAGTTCAATACAGAGCTTCTGCTAGACTTGATTGAAATAGCTTCCTGATGTTATAATTGCTTTCTTTTTAATCAAAGTTAAGAAAATTGTGATTTTTCTGGAAAGTCATCCTTTTGTTTGCTACATGAAAACAGCAACCATAGTAATCATATAGTGGCATCACCTGGTACTCCCGGTCCCTTACGCCAGCAAGTGGTTTTGGTACTCTCCAGACTCTTACATAGCTAAGCACTGTTCACTGGTACTACCAACAAAAACCCCAGAAAAACACTGAGGTGGGGGATTAAAACTAAAGTTTGATATGGGAAATTCCACATGTCATTTTGCGAAATCGGTTGTCAGTGGGGCAGTCATGACAACTTTTATTATACTGGTGGGGGGGGGGGGGGTCGGAGAAAAAATTGCTGATCCTCCAAAATCCATCCAGTCCCTGGTTATCTCCAACAGCTAGCCACCACTCCCTAGTTCTCTCCAGTCCCTTAGGGCCGTTTTCCACCATCCGACAGGGTACCTCTTTCGGCCGATAGCTGCCACACTCAACCACCTCGGCCGACAGGGCTGCCATAGGGCTCAATGGTGGGGCATGGTCTCTGTCGGCCGAAAATAGCATCTACTATGGGTCTAGCGGCCGACAGAGGGGACATATCGGGTGGTGGAAAATGGCCCTTACATATATAGCAGTTCCTTTTCCCTGGTACTTCCTAGACCCTTACAGCACCAAGTATTACTGCCTTGTTTGAATCCAAATCTAGTCCCCCCACATTTCTCTCTGAAATCGATGACTGTGTTGATCCCCAGCCTGATTGCTTTCCCCTCTATACCACCTACCAGTAACCAACCATTGATTGGATTAAGCCCTCCATGGCTACCGAGCTCCTCTGAGTGACTGTGTTCTGCTCGCAATGGGTCAATAAGGCGAACTTCTGAGCTGCTGCGTCGAGAAGGGCTATTACTAGCAGTCCTCCTACTGTTATGGATTATATCACCTCCCCTTTCCTATCGATTTTCTTTATGTTTTAAAACAATCATATCCATGATGTTGTACATATCGAGAAATCCGCCAGTGTGAGGCTTAACAGTCTACTTGATATTACATAGGCAAAGTCTAGTTTATTAACTTCCACTGATTTGCATTGCTGGGAACAGTTTTGATGTTGAATGAATTCATTTGAACCAATCTGATCATCGCACTCTACAGCTGTAGTGTTTTACTTACTTTATTCTTCCAAATCAAATCTCTTTGGGAGGTTATTTTACAATACATAGTTCTAGTGAACATCAAAATTCCCACAAGGCCCCTAATCCATGTCATTTGAATATACACAATCATTATGGTTCCATGAAGAACAGAACAAATAGATCCAATGGTTATCATCTTGGATAGGCCTGTGAACATTTTCTAGATTAATGGACATGGAACAAATTCCAGACATGAAAGGGAATAGATTTATAGCTAGTTCATGGCTACTGCATGAGTGGAGCTTTAACAATAGTTGGCACATCAACCTACCGCAGTCGTCTTATCTCCTTACCTTGGATAAAGGCCAAGAAGGAGAACATTATGCTTCAGGTTATGTAGTAGTGAATATTTACATGAATAGGCTTAGTATTGGCCCCTTTACAGGAAATTCTACTGTAGCCAAAAGGACGTGATTATAATGGGTTTAGGATTCTTGGGTTCTGGAGAAAGGTCAGTGGGGATCTGTTTTACAGGGTGGGGCTGGTTTGTCTGTATAATTACATTTCTCCTGGCCTAAAAGCTGAAAGATACCACTGCCATCAGGTAATACACCTGACACTTAACCCTTTAAAAGCCGCTGATGCAGGATGCATCATGCCCATTGGTCGTCATGATGCACCAATTAAGTGCTGGCTCGCTAGCACTTCGTTGGAACATCATGCCGATCCTATGGGGTTTATACATATACTCCCAGAGGGAGCAGTCTCGCCAGCACTTCATTGGAGCATCATGACGACCAATGGGCATGATGCATCAATGCATCAGAGGCCCTTAAAGGTTTAACGGCCCCTGTAGAGCCAGGGACTAAGTGCCATTGGGAACTGATGCTGCATTAACTGACTTACCTTAATGTGTCTTAAGGTGCAGACTCCCTTTTTATCAATCAAGTGCTGTAAAAGGATTTGTTATCTAGGGACATCAATTGTGACATCTAGGCATTGTGTCATCACTGTTTTTGAACACCTTTTTGTAAGGTCCATTTTAAGGACACTGGCACCTTTGAACCATACCATATAGACCGTTAATGTGGTAACAAAAAATGGTATGAGTTGTACCTTTTGATGGTGTAGTAGTGCAAAATGCCATTTTCAATTAAGCACTTGAGGTGGAGAAGAGTTGTATTCAATCTACAGGTCTGAAATAGGCACCCTATCCCAAAGTTAATATCCACATAATTCTGGGATGGCCATCCCCTCTGTAGTTATATTGTGGGTGCATCTTATGAAATAACCTCCTAGAAATAACACAATAGCAGTGCCGCGTGGTCATATAGATGAAAGATGGCTTGTCGAACAACGAAGACCATTTTGAGGTATTCATCCAAGCATTTCATTTCTCATTAGCCTCTTCACACTATAAAGAAATGTCATAAAAAAATAACAGTGAAATCCTTGTCCCAAAGGTACCAGAGGTCCATGATTATTTTCACAGAGATTCCTTGTACCACAGTGCTTTACTGGGGTTTCATTGTCGAAACTACACTGCTTCACTGCTTAGTTTTAATATGAGGATGCCTGTAGATTCAACAGTTATATTTTAGAGTGCATAATGGAAAGTAATGTTTGCACACAAGTTACAAATTGATTTGTGCTGAAAAGAGAAAGTAAAATTCGTACAGATGTGCAGTCACTCAATCTCTCACCATTAATTCCTGGCACCATGGGAATAGTATGGGAGGGGATACATCCCCATAGGCATGAAACTATAGTAGACAATGACCTTTTACAGTTATGCTACGTATTATGTGTGAAAGGTCCCCAGTGTAGGCTCTGGTCGTAATGGTCGGATTACTACTGGTGGTGGCAATAAGATAAGACTACAATTCGTATTGTGATACTAAACAATGTTCATTGGTCTTTTTCACTGAGGGCGAAGATATCTTCAAAGGGTAACAATAGGTGAATGTCATTTCCAAACTGAACTGAAGATATCTTTGAATTATTGGAGATATATTGAGAAATCTTATATCTAACCTGTCTTTTGACTGATATACTTGCATTTCTAACACATGTCTTTAGCCTCTGAAGATAGCCTGAAGACCTGTCTTTAATCCCAAATATGTCATTTCACAAGGTCAGTCTATTGGGTGGATGGTGTCACCTCTAGACCTAAAAAGTCTTTAATACGCACCTCAGATAAGGCAACTAGTATCTGTTTTCAATGCACATACTCTTTCAAATGATTTGAATCATAAAAGATAATGTTATACATAGTTTTACAGCAAAATTATTAGTACAAGATTGGAAGTTATCTTCACTTGTCTCTAAAAGTGAAGAGAGGCCGGGAAAGAGAGGTCCTGGTTTCATAAGAGCAGAAGGTGGATGGCAGTGTGGTTGGGGGACATCATGAGACGGGCTGTTTTCACTCTCTTCAATGAGGTGATTGATTATATTCATTCTCTATGCATTATCTCTCTATTTTTGAGAATGGAGGCATAAAATGACCCATAGCTATTTGATATGGTGATTTATTTTTCCTGTAAGTGCACCAATGTCCCATTACAAAATATCCTAGGAACATTTCTGGCCTCATACAAAAGGTATATCTTATATGCAGGGGTTTACGGTACATAAAAAAATGCTTGATAATGTTGGTTCTACCATATGCTGTCGTGGAGGGGACAGGTTTGGCCAAACATTGCTAATGGTGTAATTCACAAAATGAGGTGATAGAGTGCGACTTAATTCAAGTATTGGTCCCGGCAGTGGCTAATATGTGTTTGAAACACATGTATGAATAGACTGTTGTAAAGTGATAGTATACTAGAGGTTATTTCATAACGGCCTAACATAACCCCCCCCCCCCACTTCTAGATCTATATTAGTGAAATCCATGGCTATCACATTATGCTCTGTTAGTATGTGGCATCAGCTATCAAAAATAGCACTCTGAAGTTATAGGCTCTGTAAGTGGGGGCACAGCATATAATGTACTAACAGTACCCCTTGTATAAGAAGTGTAAAATCAATTGTGTGTTGAAATAGTGGTTATGTATCTTGAGAGAGCTATAAGCACTATCCACAGAGTGCACTATCACAGGTGCTTATCAAATCCATAAATTTTGGGATGAGGAAGAGATACCTTTAAGAAGAGCATAAATCTAGAGGTAGGTCTAAGTTCTCGACTTGGGGTAAGGGGGAAGTGAAAAACACTGAAAAAATACAAGATACCAGCTCTTGACAGAGCCCATTGAATATTAAGCTATTAATGTATTGATATTCAAGGACGAGGTGAGGTTTGCTGGAAATAATCGCCCGACCGCGCAGCGGGAGGGCGATTATTTCCAGCTAACCTCAACGAGTCCTTGAATATCAATACATTAATGCGTTTATCGCACTTATTCCTCCATTTTGTATTAATTTCTTACCTTATAACCCCAGAATTAATCCATGAGAAGACATTTTGTAAGTGCATCCGATCCGCACGGTTTGACAAGCCAGCGTAGCCATTGTTTTTAATCCACCCGTCAAACCCTCGTATTTCCAACGAATTTTCGGGTATAATCCAAGGATGTCAAGCCCTGTTATTCTAGCAGCGCCAAATATACGATCTCTAGTTGGTGTTCGCCTACATTTTGTATCCATTTTCCTATAAATAAATAAGAATCCATTGATTTTCCATAACGATCCAACGCACACGGCCCGGTACACGGCCATTGCTTCTTGTTGACAGAGCGGGGAGGTGCCCGGATGTAAAAACTAGGTCAGCCACGCGTCGAGCAAGGAATGGCCGGACGGGGCGGGTCCCGACTCGTATCGATGTGGAAAATCAATGGATTCTTATTTATTTCGAAGAAAATGGAGGAATTTGGCATGGCATGTTCATCTAGGATATCTAAGGATGGTTCTCTGTTAATAACTCCACCAGGCTCCATTGAAATCTATGCTAACGAGGTCTGCAAACATCAGGTATGTGGGAAAAATTTTTCATATCTTCCATGTGTATTTGGTTCTACCACCGGTCGGCTTGGTATAGTGGACAGCGAGCTCGCCTCCTGCCCCAGCGGCCGGGGATCGATTCCCCGTTGAACCTTAACGGTTTTAACTGGAAAACTATGGCGAGGGTGGCTTCATATCCTTCTCCAATTTATTAACTTGCTCAGGTTCTAACCAAGATCGTCTTAGAGAAGAAAATGGACTCTGAGAGTGCGGTTATACCCCGATAACGGCACGGGGTTATGACCAAAAAGGCACTGTAGAGGCCAGAATCGTGAGATAATCTAATGTAAATCTGCGAACCATGACACCACCTCACGCTGTTTCAAGTGTTGTACACGTTTACTATATTGGTATATTAGATTCTAATATCTATATAATTAGATAGTTACTTAGTTATGTCAAGTCTTTATCGCACTTTTCCGAAGGCATAGATGCCGACGAAGTACATTAAACTCAAAGATTATTGCTGACAAAAGAAATATCGTCCCTCCAAAGAAGAATGTTGAGCTATAGCTGCCAGTTGTATCTTTCAGTAATCCTGGAAATCAAAAAGTGGAGGAACGTTGCATATGAATAGTTAAACTTGCACAAAATGTCAAGGGTCATAATTGCGGACAATTTCAAATATCCTACACGGTTTGGAAACTGGCAAATGCTACATACATTATAATTCTTCTTTCCCCGACTGACAAATTAGGGAATGGAACTTTCAGTGATAATCATATGGAATGATTGGACAGATATTTTCTTCTAGAACATGTCTTCAATGAAGATGAACTAACAGATATCATTCAATGAAGATGAACTAACAGAGATCATTCTGTATCATGACTGTACAAAACATCTTCTAATCATTAAATGGCACACTTGATGTTTTACCCAGGTATGCTAACTATTGGTCAGTAACTCTGCATTTACCAGAAATGAGAAAATATTTGGACACATTTTCATAAAAAAAGCTTTTATATTTTCAATTTTTACACAAATACTGTTAATTGAAATGATTAATGTTAGTGATCAAACTAACTCTTACCTCCAATTGTGGGACCTATAATGACTCCCAGTCCACGACACCACCGTGATAGACCAACTGCACTTGCATAGGACTTACGAGGGACCAGCCCATTAAGAATTGTAGATTCCTGGGTATTGAGTGTGGACAGGACTACCTGATTTAGTACCCATATAAAGGAGAAAGCAAGTGCCCCAGATGTCAGAGGGATGAAAATCAGGAGGAGACCACTCATGATACCTAAGGCCCCCAACACTGGTGTCCGTACAGGCTTGAAGCAGTGCAGGTCGAATATGAAACCTATAAAAGACATAAAGACATATGAGATACTAAGCTTTTTTTGGTAAATCATAGGAAGACTACTGAGGCATTGTGACTTAATTGAATTCTTTTTTCTTTTGAACAAGTTCATTGACCAAAGCTCATGTAGACGGAACACGTTCTACCACAATAGTCAGAACAGGAAACGAAAAAAGACACAAAACAATGAAATCACTGATTTAGGTTAATTAGCAGTTAAAAGTCTTAGTATAACTCCAGTGTATGGGTATATTGTTCAGTATGACATTATACTAGGTATGGGTGGTCCCAATAAAATTTATCCACTTCTCGTATAGGTTGGAAGCAATCATCAGTTGTAGGGGTATTAATTCTCACAGTTTTTAGGTCACATATCATATCTGAATGTATACCAATAAAGTTTGCTAAACTTACTTTTGATTATTCTGAATAGCACAATATATAAGACATACTGAAAAGGGACCATTAAAACGTTAAAGTCAGCTATTGTGAAACTATGTAATATACGATCTGTACTGTTCTAAGGGAGTGATCATTTTTTAACAACAGCGGGGGCCGGTGGGTTTGAGAGGGGGGTCAGAATTTTTTCAACCCCTTGACCGGGGGGGGTCAGAATTTTTTCAATACCTCTAATGGGGGGGTCAAAATAATTTCACCTGTTTTCAGTGGAAAACCCCGCGCGTTACTATAGGCTAAAAGGGGACGTTCGCACGCGATTTTTGTCCCTTATGGGGGGGGGGGTTGAAAAAATTTTACCCCCTCGAGAGGGGGGGGTCGAAATTTTTTTCACGCGTCCGCGCACAAACCCACCAGCCCCCCCTGTTGTTAAAAAATGATCACTCCCTAAGTCCGACCTTCATTTCCAGATTAAGAGAGTGAGAGAGAGAGAGAGAGAGAGAGAGAGAGAGAGAGAAAGAAAGAAAGAAAGAAAGAAAGAGTGGGGGGGAGAGGGATGGGTAAATATCATCCATTTATACTATTCTATGAATGTCAGCCAAAATCACTTACCTGAAGAAAACTTGGACACTACAGCTAAAGCACCAACAACGGTGAGCAGTAGTGCCACCTGGTGAGGGGCGACAGATCTATCCAAGGCCATCCCTACCATATAAGTGTTAGACATGGACGCACAGAGAGAGCTGCTAGTCATTAGCAGTGAGAATGTAAAAAAGCTGGGACTTTTTAGCAAACGTACATCAAGATAATTGTAGAACTTTGAAAGACAACCATCACAATTCACTGAAGATTCATGACTGACTTGGCCAGCATTATTTTCACTACTACCATTTCTAAGGTTTAATGGTCCATGTTCCGTTTTTGCAACCAGTGTATAGCTACTAAGCTCACCCCCATTCTCAAGGTTGGGATAATTGTTGGCTGCATCTTTAGGCTGGCTTATATTGCAATTGATTTCTGATGATGATGAAGCCATGTTGTTTGTAGTGGCCAGTTGCACATCATCTTCTGTGGATACCTTTGTATTTTTATCAGTGATGCTACATTCACATTTTACACCATTCTCAAACCTCAGCGCCCACTCTTCATTCTCATATTCGCGTCCAGCTGACCTTGAGCTGGGTGACTTTGATAAATCTCCACCAAGTTCCTCATCTTTTTCATCTGCGTGAGGGCCATGATCAATAGAACCTTTGACTTCAACCTTGGAGTTTTGTTTGGGTGTATGAGGGAGCGGTATCATTACCATAGCAACTACGAGGCCATGTAGACTAATGCTAGCGATGATCATCATTGTTCCAGTGTAACCATACTGACCAAACATTAAGTCCAGTAGAGGGCCCAGGGCCATAACTCCAAGACCATCTGTCATCAACATAAGTGATGTGGCTCGGCCAAGGTTCTTGCGGAACCATAGAGGTGTAGTGATGAATTTCATGGCAGATATTGTTCCAGATCCTGATCCTAAAATGAAGCACTAAGAATTATTAGAAACATAATAGCAGAAATAGACTTGGATCTCATGATATATTTCAGATTTCAGATTCAAGTAGTTGATAATAAATTGATCCTATGTCAACATTGCAAACTGAAAACATCAACAACATTCATTGTGATGATCCAACAATGAAAAATCGTTATAACCTACTACAATTCTCTTGTTTGACTGAGGGTAAGTGTCAGAAGACGTTTTTTTTCTACAAAACCTCTCTCAGAAGCTGGCCTCCCTAATAAGCCAATCCCTAACTTGAAAAAGATTTAGAGGCTCAATTTGGCATCATGTAAATATTGTTAAACTACACTTGACCTACTTAGATAAGGCAATATCAAAAGCCAAATTTTGCTTTAAATCCCAAAATCTGGTTGGCTTCTGAGGGAGGTTTTACAATAATAAATGCAATGCAAAGTACCATAATATTGTTGGCTTAAGGTAGTTTGGTCTAATAGCAGATCAGTATATAAATCATTTTCACCTGCCATGATCCCAAAGGTGAAGTAGACAACCGGAAGAGATGGTGCAAAGGCAGTCGCTAGCATTCCAGTGAACATGACTGCAGTTCCAATGAATACTCCCTGGCGTGGCGTCACCTTGGTACTTAGTGCTGCTGCTATGGGAGCTACAAAGTACAAGGAAAAGATCAGATAAGGTTAATTGATATCATTTCCAGAGTAGGGAACTAAATCGAAATTAATCCAGAATCAGTTTGAATGTGAAAAATAGATGCTGAAGTGAAAGAAATCACTTACCAACAAGCAGGGATGATGCAATGTTAAACGAATACACTGCACCAGTTGCTGATGCAGAAGCACCAAAACGGACAAGCATTTGTTCGTATATGAGTGAGAAACTTCTGACGAGTGCACCATGGAAGAACCACTGGAGGGCACACCCAGCCACAAATACCCAGCCCCATCCACCATCTGGAGGAACTGCATTACTGGAGGTCATCTACGGTAAAGAAAATAAAGAACATTTAAGAGGTTGTAATCTACTCCAATTCCTTAGGCTTAAAGTCTTGAAATAACTGTCAGTCCCAAATACTATAGCCTAAAAGCCAAAGAGTAGTGGGGGATTGGCATTAATATTGCACTAAAAGATATTTCTTAAATAAGTGCTGGTCTTGAATACGTATACCAGAGAGAATTTATTAAATCTGTAGGTAGTGGCGTGCCACAGTCCTCTACAGTGGGAGAAGCAATGGAGGGATATTGATATCATGGATGGTGTAAGTCTTATCATTTAGGTTTATTTTATTCGATATCTAGTAACAATTATAAATTTACTGAAAATTGAAATATCTAAGTATAACCCCCTCTCAAACACCAAGGAGTAATTGTATTAGATGATATTCCAACTTCCCCAGGGGCCATCTGTCACTAATTAGATAGAATTTTAATAGTCCAACATATCATCTGGAGGTTGATTCAAAACATCCTACCATCAGCCCTATTGATTTATCTAATGGTAAGATGTGACTGGCATGCGATGACATGGGCAGCGCTATCAATTTTACTAGTGGTACGCTGAGCCCTGCATACACTATCATAAGCACAACACACTGTGCACAGTGGCAAGAGGGCCAAAATAAATCAATAGCTTTGGAAAGACTCTTTTTCACAAAAGGGCATACACAATCATTCCCCTTTATCCTATGAGCTATTTATAGTTTGTACCGACTGCCCCTGGGGAAGGGAGAATGGATTACTTGATAGGGCATGTATAGCATGAGTGGCGTTTGAGTAGAGGAGATACATTCAGGTAGTACTGTCAAAATCCACTATCAATTTCTTTCGCCACTACCACTGGTGGTGATAAGGCTGGAAAATCAGTAGTGAATAATCCACAGCATTTGCTGGGCTACCACCAGTAAAATAGATAGGGTAAAAAAACTAGGTCTTATAAAATCCACAGGATTTGCCTACACTACCATCACTGCGGTACTGATGGTAGAATGTTTTGAATTAACCTCCAGATCCCATTCATTCCCTTCTTGATACCCAGCAGGCCTCTGATGTCACAACTAGGACACATTCTATAATGGTACAGAGAAACATATTATATGGATACTATAATGTGAAATGGTGGTGCCCTACACAATAAATTCATTTTAATCTTGATTACAACATCAGATACCCCAGGATGTCACATTGGTAATTCTATGTACAATGTATTTGGTGGGCAGTATGAAATCACTATGGAGGTGCCCTATATTGAATATAACCCAGATAGCCCTACTGTCCTACATGTAGGACGCCTAAATGATATCATGGGAAGAGGTATATATCCGCAAGTTAACTTAACAGATATGGAAGTAAAATTTTGCATCCTATAATTCTAGGCCCAAGGCTTCCAAAATGCTCCATATGGGAATTCTTAGGTACTATTATGACATCACACATATGTCCAAAAACACCTACTACTTAGGAAATTACCTTCCGGTAAAGATTTGGACCTTTTTAGAGGAGACAGATGCCCGAAGTCCTACTGTCCTACATGTAGGACGGTGCTGATCTCTGGATCTGCTATAGCTAAAGCTTTGAAATTTCTTGTATGACATAAATGGCCATATTTAAGCCTATTTCTCAGTTTCCGGCACTCTTGTACAGGAATTGTGGTTTTCATGGCAACCAAAAGAACACAAATTTGAAAGAACAGCAGTCCTAAGTCCCAATGTCCTACATGTAGGACGGTAAGCAATCCCTCATATCTCTGGACACGGTGCAGGTAAAGATCCGAAATTTTGTACACTTTAGGACTATCTGGGATAATGTGTCATATACAATTGGAAAGGTAAGATCATAAGGGATGCATCTTATCTTTGAATCAATCTTCCATCAAAACTTCCCTTGTTCCTTTTTCTCAGTCATTCAATAGGTGACACAGTACAGTATGTTATTGGAATTCTGGTTCCTGAGTGGCAGGTACAAGAAGGTGCCAGAAGGGATCATGATTCAGAGATGAGTGGCATTTTGCTGGGTGTCCAAATCCATTTAGGCTATTAGGGGTCGAATAATGCCCCAAGCATAATGTCCTAATAGCTGGTGCATGAAAACAGAGCCAGCAGGTAGGTTGCCAGCATTTAAGGTACCAACAGTCAGTACCATACTATAAAATGTCCTGTAAATTAACACAGCAGGAAAGGGTGACTTTTCCCTAAAAAAAGGCCCCAAAAATGTATATTTTGAACATGAAATCATGTTTCTATGTTAATTAGAAACAGAAATAGATGATTTTAAAGAAATATTGACATATTGGTGGCCATCCTGATTAATTCAAATTGCTCAAGGGTGACATCTCCACACCCACCTGGGAATGGTTATCGAGACCCTAAAGATGAATAATCAAGAGAAAAAAAAAGAAAAATATATAACCGACGAGTCCGGGTTAGGCTAAAAATCACAAGAATTCTGCCAGACTACTAGTAGGAATGCAAATGTTCATTCGCAGCCATGTGACATGATCATTTGAAAGACAATTGTCTTATGAAACATATCATGCAAGTTGGTTGCATATGTAGCCACTACACCCAAAGTTATGAACTTTCCACCAACCTACTTTTGCATTAGCTTTAAGATGATTTAGCAAGAGCTACACAAGATGAGTGCATCAATATTAATCCATTAGTCCCTTGATAAGCCATGTTATATAAACAAATCAGATCGGAGGTGCACCTTATAGGATTATCCCAAAGTCAGGGTGTGCATTATACGTGAGCCTTTCCAAAATAGTGCATGAACATGGGTCCTCAAAATATTCAGGATGTGACTTTTTAGGAAGGTGGGGCATCACTCTGTCACTTTTTATGTATATGCAAGTGGGGAACCTTTGAAATTAGTGCTGTACTTCATTTTCTAAAACCTCTGTGTCATGACCGTCACCTTTTAAAACCTCTCCATCACAAGGGTCAAGAGGAACACTTTTTACCTATGTATATATGCACAAAATATCCAATGGATGCTTTTTCATAGATAGGAAACTATGTGGATATTTCACGTTGGCGCTTACTGACACTTCTAGGAAGTTTCATACAACTTGCTAGGCTCTTGCCAGCCATTTGCTAGTTCACCACAGACAATAGAAAATTAAAATTGGAGAAATTATGAAGGGTAAATACGTAAGTTTACAAACACCTGAGAACTCACCTTGTTTTATAAGCCCTGGAGGCTGGAGGATAGTATTCAAAATTACTAATATTCATATAGAGTAATATTTCGCTAAATCTCCGCAGTAAATCCTATACTGATCCACCATAGAGCTGAGAGGGACTGACTGGCCACTGGAGGACCATGTGGAACGATGGTTGCTGATCGTATGCCGCACCCCCATCCGGTGTCATAGGGGTGGCGTCTGGTACATACATTTCTATGAACATGGAGGAGGGGTGTGGGTGGGGGATAGGGGTGGAGGAGTAATGCACGAGGCAGCTGGTCTTAGCCCTTCGTCTGACCTTTAATTCTCAGGACAAAGTGTACATTAAAGTTAATGCATCAGGCCCATCGGTCATCATGGTGCTCATGTAACTACACATGCATCCATGCATCATGCCCATCAGTCATCATGATGCCTAATGTAACTGCACATGCATCCATGCATCATGCCCATCAGTCATCATGATGCCTAATGTAACTGCACATGCATCCATGCATCATGCCCATCAGTCATCATGATGCCTAATGTAACTGCACATGCATCCATGCATCATGCCCATCAGTCATCATGATGCCTAATGTAACTGGACATGCATCCATGCATCATGCCCGTCCTATGGGGTTGATACATTCTCAGAGGGTTGGCATGTTGCATTCATGAATTACTGGACAGCAATTCATTGGTGCATCGTGTAGATTAACACAAATGGAACACTAATACATTATCCGCCTTTAAAGCATTGATATAACACATCGGCAATGATTTCATATTTTTCTTAGCACGCTTCCTTAGTGTCAGTCAGTTTATACTTCAGTAAGGAGGGATCTTTGACAACTACTTGCCTTTTCGGTAAGATGTGGTAACAGAATCACCTATCTTTTTTAAACCATGTCTAATCTATGGTGTTATGAAACTGTTGTCTCTTTTGTGTACCATGTTAAATAAAAGTCGCTGATCTCCATCTTGTGGACTACAAGAGAACTAAATTCGATAATACTGACGGGTAATACTACTACTACGGGCGTGGTCTCTGTGAGGCTAAACTCCCTAGCTTATTAGTTTTGTTTTTTGTTCTTTATATATTTTTCTATCACAATGCACATGGATAAAATGTTTGACAAAGATGCTAAGAATCCGGTTCAAACGGTCATATTTATTACAAAAGTACAATATACAAAGAAGTGCAAGTATTTTACAGTATGTCTTGTGATGATGGCAACAATTTGTAACCCATCAAAATAGCAAGGTGTTCAATATTCATGTTTGCTATTTATACATCATGATCTCATCACTCAAGTCTCCTCATAAGAATAACCTCATTTATGATTGAGAAACTAGTTATGAATTGTGTACACATATATGCACTAGGTGGCGCCTCTGTATATACCATTGCATGCAGGTACAATGTAGTTCCAAATGCCAATGGGCATGAGAAAACCCACACTTTCTCAGTTATGTACAATTTCTTTTTACAAATTAATGGCAGTCCTTCATCAATAGACATTACATGAATGGGTTTCTTTTTACAAATTGCTATAATCTATGCCTCCCTTGGTGGGAGTGGTAAGATGAGCACTGGTAATTAATAGAGGAGAGGCACTGCTCACCCCTAAGATTCCGTCAGTAGGAATTTTTCCATAAACAAAGATACTACTGCACTGCATTGTCACATTCATTCTTTCTGGTAATTTCAGCTTGGCTAAGATGTGTACGGAGCATAATTATTTCAAAAATTATCGATGCAAGCAGGAAAATGGATCCCCCGAAGAAGAGTGTAGAGTTGTAGTTACCGGTCACATCCTTGAGAAATCCTACAAAACACAAGTCATGTAACATTTCAAGTAGACTTACAGAGGGGGAATGTCAAAGCAGAACTGTATTATGATTTCAGATCAGCACTTTTGTCCCCATTCTTTGCTTCTTGAAATTTGCTAACTAATTAAAAGCAATATTTTCATCATATAGACCCGTGGCATATTACTCTCCAGAACTACATAAATCAGAAAGGCCTGTATAATGCACACACATAGTGCATTATGCACCACATTGCAAAATTACTATTTTATATTTCATGATACCCACATCATAACCCAAGGAGTTTGACAGGAGTCTTTGCTATGTGACAAAAGGTCCCATAACCCAGGAATTCTCTACTCATTCCCTATATGACTAGGCTATAGGAGGGTGGAGGGTTGTGAGGGGTTTGTGGGTATAGGTTACCCTGTTATATAAAGAGTTCCACCGTATTTATAGAAATACGCAATAACGTCTGAGTCATCCACAGTGAATCAGCTAATTTTAGTTGGTATATCGGGAATTCACTAGCTTCAAGTGGTAAAGACTTGTGTCTAAATCTCAAAGCCCATAGGAAAAGAAGACACAATGGGTAAAGTCAGCTCTGAAGTTTTATTCACATCCGCATGTATATATCAGAAAGGTAATTCCAGTCATTTCATTTCAATTTCAACTGCACTGATTCATGATAATTCCATTACAAATGATGTTGGTATATTTCATTCACAGTTCTTAAAGACCATCCGAACCCCAGATTGAATTGGTTCTCAAACTCTTATTGTTTCCTAATAATTTTCTCATTAATCCATAAACTTCACAAAATAGAACTTCTGATTTGATCTCAAATCGTTGACAAAGTCTTTCATAAAATCTTATGACTTCATTGAATAATCCGAATAATAGTCCTTTACAATATTCGTAGTAGAGTAAGGAAGAGCAATTTCAATGTCCGAGGCAACAAAGGTATCTGTAGTTAATTCATGATGGTATTGGTTAGGTAGAGGAGGTGTAGATCTATTTAATTCCCATTGAATCCTTAAGTCCCCAGAGAACACTTCAAACTAGAAGCACCCAGCCTAGTAGATTTCCTCAAGAAAATATAATTTCTCCTTGTGAGCTTATGACTGCACAATGTTCCCCTTTGATTCCAGGATGAACTGTGCTTCTCGCTACTCCCCGACAATTTATGCCCTTCCTGGCTCTGCACCTGTCTTATATACTTGTCTGACACTGGCTACTTTTACCCAACACCTCCTGGACTCTGCTACCCAGATGATACTGGATACCTTATAGGAGTGTGACCTGCTGTACATAAATAATTACCCACAAGTGTAGAAACCTTGCTGAACTTTGGACTGCACCCTGGAACATAGTCTTAATTAGTTCTTCATGAGTCACTCATGAAGAACATTGGATCTTCATGAGTCACTCATGGACTTTGATCCCCTAGCTCCTAAATGTTATTTCTTATTTGTTTTTGATTACTTTTTGGTCCCTTCTACTGATTCTAGTTAGAGTCGGATCCTTACAAACAAATACTGTTCTCCCATGTTTATTCCACTATGTCAACATTACTTTCGTAATTCTAACACGGCTTATTTTCTTAAATAAAAGTACCTTCACTATTGACCCGCCTTACATTTCATATCTTTCTGTCTCCCCGATATCCATTTTCTCGAAACCCCCCATAACTCATGACTATTATAACTCCTTTTTGCCATTGGGCATACATTTGGTGATCCTAATGTGCCATTTGAAATTTAAATGTGTCAAATGGCTTAAAAACAAAGAATATTATGTCATAGAATATCGGATTTGCAGAGATATCAATGAACCGATACTGTAATTGTGAACTATAACATGGTCATGCGTATATCTACTGCGTCTCAGACGATAAATTATAATGAAATCGGGGACAAAGAGGAATAAACTATCATCAAATGGAAAGTAAAAACTGATTAGTGCCATAATTGAAAATATTCTTACCTCCTATTGTGGGTCCTATGATGACTCCCAGTCCCCGGAAGAAACGAGAAAGGCCAATAGCACTTGCAAAGTGCTTACGAGGGACTAGGTTATGGAGGATTGCAGATTCCTGGGTGATGAATGCAGATAATGCTAACTGGTTTAGTACCCACATAAAGCCAAACATGGGCGCTCCCGACGTCAGAGGGATTAAAATCAGGAGAAGGCCTCCGGTGGCACCAAGGGCTCCAAATACTGGATTCCGTACAGCCTTGAAGCAATGAAGGTCATAGAGGAAACCTGTGAATAATAAAAGGTAGGTTTCTTATCTGTGGAGCAACTTGGGAATACCCAGTGGGCGAGATAAAATACATTTAATGCATTTCAAGAACACAAGAACAACCAGTGGAACAAAATGCTCCAAGTGAATTGAAAACGACCTTTTTTTGAGATGAGAGGTTTGTGATGATCATACTGAGATTGGCAACATTATAAGATAAGAGGAAGAATCAGATGGTTCCACATAATGTTTGTTAATGACACAAAAACCCCTTAATATTTGCCTTTCTCTGGTTCTCATGGTGAATAATATGTCAGAGAAGATCAGACAAGTAGATTTCGATTAGTAGGTTAATTTATTATTTTGTAAAGTAATGTAAGTATGATACACCACATTATGCAAGTCAGTACCATTTGTAATGTACACTGTAAAAACAGTGTTTAGGGATTAAACACCAGTGTTTAGAACTTAAACACTTGATTAAACACTTTATTGTCCCACTTTTGTTAAAGCTTCTTAAGCGTTAAACGCGTTCAATTTTAAATGCGTTTAACTAGGAGTGTTTAACCAAGTGTTTAAATGCTAAACACCTAAACATTTCAAGTGTTTAGGTGTTTAAATGCTGCTGTTGAGAAAATTTAGTGTGTATCTTTAAACACCTTTTTTTGCAGTGTATATGATGTTATGTGTTTTACTACATATGATATTATTCCATTGATACAATCACTTTCCATGATTATCAAGTGAGATCTTTAAAACCACCTACCTGCAGAGAATTTAACTATTACAGCCAAACCACCAACAATAGTGAGCAATATTGCCACATTTCTAGGGGCAACTGACCTATCTATAGCCATTCCTGCCATGTGAGTGTTGGCCATGGCAGAACACAGGGTGTTACTGGTCATAAGCAGAGAGAAGGCAAAAAACCTGGAACTACGTAGTAAACGGACATCGAGGTAACTGTAGAACGTAGAAAGACAACCACCACAATGTGATGATACTTTATGAGTGTCTAGTTCATTGGCACCAGGACTACCATAATTTTCTTGGTCTGATAAATTACCATTTATCATGTTTGTTATCATTTGATGCTTGCCATTGTGGAGAGCCTCACCCCCATTCTTGAGGTTGTAAGCATTTTTGGTTGCTGTTTGGACATTTTTCAGTTGGTTTGTATTGTCATTGTTTGAAATTTCTAAGTCACATAATCGTGCTTGCTCTTCCATATCATCTTCTGTTGAAATGTTTGTGGTTGATTCGATGATAGTACAGTCAGATTTTGCGATAGAGGACTTCCTTAGACCATTCTGCAGTTTTACTGCCCACTCCTCATCCTCATCTAATCCCCCAGGTGAAACGTGTGTCTTTGACCCTGGTGACTGTGGCGATTCCACATCAAATTTCTTGTCATCTGCAGTATAATCAGGACCTACGCTGCTTTTCTCCTTAATATCAGGATTAGAGTTTTGTTGAGGTGGACGAGGAACAGGTACCATCACCATGGCAACTATGAGGCCATGTAGACTAATGCTGGCTATAAACATCATTGTTCCAGTGTAACCATAGTGACCAAACATAAAGTCCAATAGGAGGCCCATGGCCATGGTTCCCAGACCATCTGTCATCAAGATGAGTGATGTGGCTCGTCCAAGGTTCTTGCGGAACCATAGAGGCGTAGTGATGAACCTCATAGTGGCTATAATTCCAGATCCTGAACCTGAAATGGGGTATAAAAGGCTGTTTGAAAAAAGGGTCTGGAATGTTAACTATACCCTTCACTACCCATGCCTTACATTTCTCCCCACATCACTATGAAAAAAGAGCTGAATTTGGTATAACAGAGTTTTTTTTTAGTTTTATTTTAAACATTTTCGAGTGATTTAATCTTGGCAACTGACAATAATGAATAACACTGCCATTGATTTGGTCTCATGTGAACACAGGTCGTTTAATATTGTGAAATGCTAATACAGGGGGCTCCAACTTCTGGTGCAGAACAGAGCTAACCTAGCTACCATTTCAACTCCACTGGTCAGATTTATAGGGGCACAAAAGAGGATTTGCAAAGTGATTTGGTCTCACCTGCCATGATCCCATAGGTGAAATAGACAACTGGAAGGGAGGGTGCAAAGGCAGTTGCTAGCAAGCCAGTAAACATGAGTGCAGTTCCAATGAGTACTCCCCGGCGTGGTGTCACTCTGGTACTCAGTGCTGCAGAGAGGGGAGCTGGAACACACAATGAACACAGGTTTGGTTCAATGGTATAGTCGGAAAAATTAGGTTATACCTACAGATTCATTATATTTTATGGGAAGACATTTGGCATTTGACCACCTTGATGTGACTCAATCATGTAATTAAGCTTGAAATGTAGTTATATATATATTATGTTAAAGTTCTTTTTAGAATTAGCCTTAGATTTACATTACTTCACTGTTTATCATGTCCCTAGTCAAAATGTAAAAGCTAATTTAAGAGAAATGTAAAAGAATAATTAACAACTTACCAATGAGTAGTGCGGAAGCAAGATTAAATGAGTACACTGCGCCTGTTGCTGATGCAGAAGCACCAAAACGTACAAGCATCTGTTCATATATGAGTGAGAAGCTTTTGACAACTCCACCATGAAAGAACCACTGGAGGGCACACCCAGCCACAAACACCCAGCCCCAGCCACCGTCTGGAGGTACTGCATTACTGGGGGTCATCTAGTGTGTAGATAAGAAAACATAATAAAGAACAGTGTATCTAGTTTACCACAGGTTATAACCTACTCAGGAACCTCAGATGAGTTAGACTTTGAATAGTGATGTTTTCATGAATTTTATTTAACATTTTATTTTCTGCATCTCTCCATGTCAATAGAAAGATTAAGAGCCTTAATCAAACCAACTACACATGCCCTTATCGCCTATTTTGAGAAAACCTTTGTTCATGACGTTCATGATAATATTTAATACTGCAAGAACTACAGTCATTTAGAAGACTGAGAATAAGCACTTTGCAAAAATAAAAAGTATGGTAAATCATCTCTGAAAATTATTAATTTTCCACATGTGTAGGTTTTAATGATACCTAAGTAGTGAAATAAAGAGGACCTGATATTTTACTTTATTACTTACTACAACATTGAGGACTCACCTTTTCTTTTGAGCTGTGGAGGGTAGTGACGAAATGAAGAAAGAAGATACAGCAGTTCTGGTCCAATGCTCTATACAGTTCCCTATCTTGTGAATACCCTTATTATATACACACTCCTTATATATACAGGTGAAGAGGTGATTGGCCGGTGAGACGTTGATGCTGGCCACTGACTTGAATTGAACATTTCAACCTGGTCCCTCTCAGGAGGCCATTTCTTAAGGCACTACGATCGAACACAGAACTACAAAATGCCATTGCTATTCCTATGGGAATAATGGTGATACGACTAGGAGGGTGCAGTCGTAGCCTGTTAAAAATAGCCTCCTGCTCTGCCTGACTGTGCCCCTACATGTACGTGTCTCACCCTAGGTAGATATTGCACAGCGGACCCATAGGGGTCACGTGTTTTGGTATGTTGAGGATAGGTCCAAAATTGATGCTTGAGTCTATGCAATGGTGTTTGCTGTGGGGTCAAAATTTGTGTACATTCACACATGATGGCACATTTGTATTTATATGCAAATGACTTATACACAAATGACTTCCTCTCTGGTAAGATATTTTGCGGCATAACTATACCTGATTATATTTCATGTGCATTAACCCCATTGCATTGACAGAAGAGGCAACTAATCTAGTTAGTTAAATAAAAACAGTAGAAAAGCTCTCCTAGGGTTGCTAGTTTTTCTATTTCAAAATATAATCCCATCAAGTTATCGAAAAAAATCAACACACATATCTTTATAACTTTTCACTCTTACTTTAGAAATGATCTCTTTTCAGGATTTCCCATGGTTTCATTTCTAAATATCAGAAAAAGAAGTTTGTGCTAACTTTATCAGTTTATATGCATACCCTCTCCTAACATTTGAAACAATCATCTCAGTAATGTTTTTCCTTTTTGTCACAGGGAATATCCTACTACTCTGATAAATATCATTCCGATCAAAGTCAATTAATGCTTGTTGAAAGGTGATCTTGAGCTAATACCTATAGGACTGCCAATAAATTCTATGTTATATAAGTTTCATTTGCTCTCTTTAACATTATGACTATTGACTGATGTTTACTAAGGTTATCACAACCTCCATTTTGACAATTTGTGAGTTTGTAAGCGCCAGACCAATCCTATTTTCCTCCATAGTACGGCTTGCTGTCTTTCATATTATGTAACATACCCGATTCCTGTTCAAATTCACTTATACTGCATGATGGGAATTATTTAATCTTGGTGGCAAACTCAGGCGTTGTAGGCATTAATATCAACAATACTATGACTCATTCACAGTCGGATCTTATGGATTTTAATACTATGTCTCCTAATATGGAGAGTATTTGGACAAAAATATTTCTGAAAAGCCAGATGGATATAATTGTGGGTGTGGTCTATAGATCTCCCGATGGCAATCTGACTGAATGTTTAGAGTTACTTATCAAACAAATTGAGGCCAAGGAGATAGTTCTGATGGCAGATTTTAATACCAACTGCTTGGACCTAGTTATCAAAAAAGTAAATAAATGTCTTTGAGAGTGCTGTTGGGTTTAAACAGTATGTGAATGTACCCGCCCGGAAGAAGACCTGTTTGGACCTAGCTACATGGTTTCACTGACTGCCCACATATCCATGACGCAAAACTGATGACCTCTAACCTAAGTGATAACTCCCCTGTGGTCCTTACCCTTACAAGAAAGAGATTATCTGAAGGTTTTATACGGAGGCAGTTTGTTGGGAGGACATATAGGCATCATAGTAAAGCTGTCATACAGGAAACCTTGAGGGATAGAGACTGGGTTGATCCACATTACTCAAGGGATCAATGAGGCATGGGATATATAGATAGGAATTGTCCAGTTCCTGTGAGGTCCGAGAGGGGATCTTAATTCTTGAGGAAATTTGAACAAATAAGTTTAAACACAGTCATGTTGGTATAGAAATAAAAAGGGGATCTGGATGATCAGTGGAAAATCACAACAAACACAGATGCTTTTCTTCTATGTAGATGTTTTATGAAACGAAAAACCATAATCTACATACGAGTTCTGCAAAGCTCATATGTTATGAATTATTTTCGATTAAACATGAATTAGTATTTTTATTTGTTGACAGATGGCTTATCAGACATTATCTTATTCTTCATCCATAATTTCCAATTCGCTTTCTTGACTAAAGAGTGGATACCATTGTTTAAATAGTTGTCATAATTTATCCTAAAGGTATATCCTCCGGAGGACCTCAATATGAATTTATTTTAATAGTATATGAATCCCTACACTATTTGCTATAGTATTAGTATGAGAAAGATATAAGACCAACGACAATTTTGTTGACTCTGAACGAATCCATATCTAGCTAAAATGACTAAGTTCTACGTTAATGCACACAGTATTACAATGAACTCATCGATAAAAATGTGCAAAGCCTAAATACAAGATAGGCTTCAGTGAATCTTTTGCAATTCCTTTGACAGTCACCTTAGTGCGATGTATTTACAAATGATTAAGAGCAACGTGGATGATTCAATACAGTATACAGGATGTGATAAATATGATAAGAAAGAAAGAAATTGTTGATAATTTAATAACAGTTCTACTGCTAGAGAGAATGATTGTATAATATTCAACGTACACATGTGTGTGTATATATATATATATATATATATATATATATATATATATATATATATATATATATATATATATATATATAAAATGAGCAATGTATAAATGTGAAAGTCAGTATATGAAAGTCTGTTAAATGATAGCTTGTTATAACTAGCCAATCAGAGGCGTAGGAAGCAAATCTTTCATTGGGGGGCCCGGCAAGGGCACCATCGGGACTACCTTGAATTGTAGGCTGATGAGTGATGGCGTCTATATATGTGTATTTAGAATTCATATAGAAAAGTGATTTTTGGTAAATTTTGGATCTGACTTTAGGCTCAGACCCCCATTCTCCCTCTGACATCACCATAATAATCTAATTTGAGATGTAAAGTTTTAGCTTCTTTTCATTGTGTTTATGAGTTCTTGGAAAATATTGGGGGGGGGCCCCAGACATACTCAGGCCCCACCTCCTTCATGATTGGGGGGCCCAGGCCCCCCTGGCCCCCCTTTTCCTACGCCCCTGCCAATTCTACATAGAATCGGCATACTGCATCTAGTCTCGCTTTTATGGACATTGATTACATTTGATTTACCAAATTTCCTGAAAACCTTCAACCATGGCAAAAATCTACAAGTTACCATATTAAAAGATATGGAAAATCATGGTTGACATGTCAAAAATAATATAAAGGTTACTTGCCTAACTGTTTCTCCATTTCGATTTGTAGTATGCATTTATTTTGGCATTGCCAAAGCATACTTGGGTATTGGCACCCTGGTGTGAATTGTCACGCTCATCTTTATCCAACGGGTATTATTATCAAATTCAGTTTTGTGATAAGAGGTTATGGTAATTCCAATAATTTATTCAACAATGCTGTCGATATCTGATATTACAAACTGTAATTCTAGTCTTGCTATCACTACTATCTACAACTAGATATGGGAGTCAGTGTTTTATATCATAATAATAGAAATCACAGAATGGTGCGTACACAAAAAGTACAATACCCAGAATGGAAGGTGGCAGTGAAGAAAAACTGTAAGGTTTTTTTCCCTCCATAATCATATGTGACAGGATCTGCGAAAAGGGGCCTTAATGTAGGGTGCATTAATGTCCCTATTCCCAGTACATGTCACATATTCCTTCAGAAATTCATAAAATACATTTTTCATCAAAATAATGAGAATCTCCCTCCATACCTAATAAGTTAAAATCACTAGATTATTTTAACAAATCTCTCATCAAGTAAGTGTTATGCATTGGAGGTGCACTTGGTTAAAAGACTTTGCTTCCTTTTCGATATCATTTCTCCCAGTATCAATTGATATTTATGCAACAGCTATTTTCAAAAGTTTAACAAATACTCCTTATAATATCACAGAAGCGGGATCATATCAGATCGTTGATAATTTTAATCAGGTTTACCTTTTGAAATATCCTTGATAATGTTTAGTTTTACATTGAGGTATTGTGTTGCAGATGTTAGGCTACCAGTATGTAAAATGAGAAAAGGTAGAGGTGGTTATGACTACCGCAATATGATATAATATATCTGCTGGGATAGATCCCCCTTATTATACACAACAGTCATGAACTTTCTGCTTATCGCAGAAACATACCATGTTGTGTAGGTCAAAATCTATACCAGTATCAAAATATCCTAAGTAGTACATGTTTTGGAACATGTGTGTGATGCCATAGAAGTACCTAAGAAAACCTATATGGGGCATTTGTGGAAACCTTAGACATAAACGATAGGATGCAACATTTTACTTCCATTAACAATTTCGTATTGGATGATTTAGGATTTGACATCAGGAAGGCATTTCTCAAGATGGTATGACTAGACACAACCACTACGACTTGAAACCCTCAATATCAAAGTGGGTGATCGTAGGTAACACACTATGACTACTCTGTACGATCAGCACTTAAGGCAGTAATTACATAGGGTTTGGTAGGGCAGTCATACCAGTGCAATTCTTTGTGACCACAAGACACAGGGTTGTAATTGCATTAAATTGAGGGATCCCACTACATCTTGAAGGGGTTCTAGTCGTAACATCTTAAGAAATGCCTTCCTGAACCTTTACCTCTGAATGCTCTATCAATGTGTATGATTTCTCTGCGTCAAGTGGATACTTACACTATGATCGTATTGTATATGAAGGCTTTCTTTTTCAATGGTACATTTCCACACAAAAAGTGGCCCCCATAAATATTTAATAAACACTGATCATAGTTTCTTTATAGTAAGTCCTGTCAGCGTACAAAAACTCACCACGACTGTGCCAATGTTTTTCAATTACTTCGATACATGGGTACTATTTAACATGTAAGGGACAACAGGAGGCCTTGGCATACAGAATGCTTACAGTTGCATAATTTCAATTCTCAGACCAGTCATTTGCAAGTTGGATACAAACAGTTAAAATAAAATGGAACAGTAAAATCAACCAGTGATACAAATCTAGTCAGTGTGATCATGCAGTGAATTCAGTGCCACCACTGGAGAAAATTGTTGTGTTACCACCAACATTTGTAAGAAAGGGTGTATCCAAAAAGCCAACGTGTAGAAAAGGTGAGAATGTTTCGATGATAATACCTTAATTAATTATACAAAATCTAATTCTGCTAATGATCGTTGGTACTCGAGAGAGGAGAGACAGACAATTTATCTTCAGAATACCGGCCATCAAATCATTAAATACCCAAACATTTGAGCATCTATTATCTTTCATACAGAGTGTTTGTAACTAGATGACGGCAATCCTACACTATTGTCATAATGACTAGGGCTAAATTCGGATTGGTATCAGAATCCTGCACGAGATTATACCACTGACTGTGAATCTAAAGCTAAATCATGCATATACCTATATGCCGACATTCATAATAAAGAGCACTGTTAACCTTAATTATCATTGAACTGTTGAATATCATCATTTCCTTATAATAATAACTGTATAGACATTGGATTCTTTACATATGATGATGAATATAGATGTTTAGTACATAGCCGTACATTTCAATTGGAAGAACTTTGAATACCTTCACATGTAGATATCCTATAACCTTAACCACTTCCTCATTTTCATATTAACCATTATAGATATAAAATATTGCAATGTAGTACGTCAATTATGCAACAAAAAAGGTGCGTTTCAGGGCAATTCTTTTTTGAAAATCTAGTGTAGGTTTTCTCTTATGCTTTTAATTCTCCTTTTTACCCAGACCCCTTGGTGATGACTTACAAATTAAGTCATTAAATTGCACATGACTCAGAAATTGCCAATTTTACAGATCATTATCACCATTCTCTTATTTTTGAAAATTGGCCACAAATGTGTGGGGTTGACCCTCTCCTCTTATAGGTATGGTTGGGTAACATAAAACACACCTTTTCGAGGGTTTCTACTGGTCAATTTGCCTATTGATTTGAAACAAACCTAGTTTTACGTCTATATAAAATTGTAATTGCAGTTAAGCGCTCTGTATAGAGGGGTTTCATTGGTCCCCAGAAATAGCAATACTTACCTCTTAATACACAAGATTCGCCCTACAGTGGTCCCAAAACTCTACTTTGTGGTTTTAGCCTATGCCATTTTAGAAACACTATTGACACCTCGTGCTTAGTCCTATATCATCTTAAGGACTGTTTTCTAGGGCACAATTTCGCTCACAGGAATTTATCATATAATGTAATCGATAGAACTGCGTTTTATTGAAATGACATCTATATAGAATTTAATGTTGATTCTGCTTGCTCAAACTCTGGGACCAGGGGGAGCTCATCTTGTGTAAGGTTTGGCTAGTATAACCACTAAGCTCTTCTCTTCACCTTGTGGCTGACTTCTCTACTCACAACCACATGATATACCTGAGGTTTCAAGTGTTAGACTCTTTCACAGGTCTACCACTGGGCCTTCCCATTAAAGGCATTGTGATCTAAGAACTAGTTGGGTAGTGGATGAGGTATTCCATCAACCCAAATATTACCAGCGAGCCAAAAGAGTAGATATCTAACCCTTGGTTTGTAACAACCTTTCTATCATAATAATACTAAGTTTACACAGAAGAAGATCATGGTTTAAGATGGTAGATTTGCCTCCATGAGCAAACGCTTTTGCGAACAAAGTCGATGAGCACCATGGATGGCCCAGGCAGAGTCATCCTGCATTCCACGTTATAGTTTTCATCTGTTGTTGCTTGAGCCTTATTAGACAGTGCTCATGGCTAGGCAGTTCCAGTTGCCATCTTTGTCTGGATATCTGGAGGAGAGGCTGAGGTTAGGTTTCTCCATGAAGGCCACCTACTCCATGGACACTCTGTGCCCTTAGCTGCCAATGCCTGCCCATCTACATGGCCAGCCCCTTTACTCTGTAGTCTCTTATCTCATCTGTGACACCGATCACCTAATATTGAAGTACCACTGAAGTAATAGATCCACTGTCTTTAGTGCACCTTCCATCCACAATTGGCACTCGCCTCCACAAAAAGTACTTCCCACTACAAACACATCTTCCCGCTGTGCGGGTTTGATCATGCGCTGCATGACCTCGTCCACCTTAACACCCTTCTTCCAGATATGCCATCCACAGCCTGCTGAACCTTTAGACCAGTCTCTGACTAAGATGGCTTCTGGGGTAGGAACATCACTTTCTGGGATGTTATAAGCCTGTGCAAGCTGACTCGTTATATGTTTAATGATGTCATCTGAGCGATTGCACGCTTTTTCGTGTTTCACCTTTGTCAACATGTCTGTAAAATATTTTGTGTCTGATGAGTCGACGTTGGCGACCATGTACAAATGTTTTTCACTGACCTGACGAGCCAGAGCTTGGATCAGCTTTTTCTCACCTCTTCTCTTTCGATGATCTGAGGAAAGGTGTCTGCGGAAATATCTCCCTTGTGATGAACCACCTAAGTAAATTGCCTGGCGTATAGGTAGATCTGTAGTAACTTTATGAGAGTTTCGTCGGTGACTACTCGACAGCTTGCGATCAAACTGAAATAAGACCCGCAAAGCTGGAACGGGTTCTACACTATTAAGATCTTCCAGTATTTGCCAGTTTTCTTGTATTGGAGTCCACATTACCTGCCTGATGGCTTTTGGTGGCATTGCCAGTACCACCCTACGTGCACACACCTCCTCTGTTGTCTGTAAAGGTAAAGAGTTTGGTTTTAGTACTTGGGTTTACCAAGACTTGTAGGCCTACAGGTAGAAATAACAGTGCTTGACATGGATTGGTCCCTTTGGTCTAAACAGCTCTGGCTCACTGTAAAATATTACAATTACATTGCAAATGATTGAGAATGAAGTAAACAATGCCGAATCAGCCAATATTATTTTTGTCAAGTATACCTCTAGATACAAATTAAGACATTATCATCTGAAAATAAAATGTACCAATGATGAATATTTCGTATTATAACCACGATAATCCCTTCCAGAACAAGTGTTTATGAATCTAATTAGGTCAAAATTATATCCATATATCTGGAGAAAATTTGTCAATAACCTTAATAGCATCATTGTGAAATGCTCTCAATAACAGCAACCAATGTTTTAGAATGCTAAGATTCCAAAGGAAACACACAAGTCAGTTCGCGGATATCCATAACTTACCAATTTGTGGTTTTCCTGGGGGCAGCAAAAGGGGCACACACACAGCCAATTAGGATAGAAATACCAGGGAACAGTTACAAAAAGCACAGTGGTAATATATTTTAAGTATGCTAATTAAATATGTAAATTCAAAATATGAATATTCATAGAAGTTAATAACAGATGTACATTTGGATAGGGTTATATGCCAATTGTTATAGCTATAGGGGGATGATGCACCATGGGGTGGTTCGGAAAGGGGTCCCAGCATTCTTGATAACATATCTTTTAGTTATCAGTTATAACTTAGCTTACAATTCATATTAAAAAAAAAACAACTTTTGAACTAATAATTTCTGTCTGATCAAAATATTAAGAACAATATCAAGCTTCCCAATTTTAACTCTTACCATCCCAGGCCAAGTCGAAAACTTCACCTCAACTGGGCATTCTCATTATCTTTTTTTAACCCTTAGGTGCCCAAGCGCGCATTTAAGCGCGGTTTTGTGCTTAAATGCATGTATATTGAAAGAAATTTTCATGCAGACACTTCTACTTGTCCAATCTGCAAAGTTAGACCCTCTATGGAATGCTTATGACCTTTAGATTATGATACAACTATTCATTTGGCTGTATCTGCTTTATATCAGACACAGTGTGTCAAAACTTGAAAATGAGTTGTCATTTTATGTGATTCATTAACAGATAACCCTCCAGCTAAAACCTGATATGGTAGCAAAATGATGTTGGATCATACACACAGAGGTTCCAATATTACAATTATATTTTACAGCAAGTGCTCATATCCTAAAGATAAGCCATGCATTGTTTCTAGTACAACAAATCATGTTTCCTGTGTGCCAGTACATGTAGATGCATGCAGGCAAATCAGCTTTGAAAGGTCTCAAGATTGGAGGGATTATGGATATATAGAGACCAAATACCACTAAATGACAACAAATGGAATGTTTTGGTAACTATGGTTACTAGACCTGACCTGAGTATCACATCCTTAACTGAAAGTCTTCACTGAGTTATGGAAATTAAGAAAATGTGATATGCCAAGCCCTTATCAAAGAAGAAGATCGCAATTACACATGGTCTTATAAAACAAAAATGAAATTGTGAAATAATGTAAAATAATGTAAAATCTTCAAATAATTCTGGGCACAAAAAGGTTAATCTTAATTTTCAGGTAGCAAAACTAAAAAAGGACTTTGCTTACATATAACTCCTTGCTCTGGTATTCTGACGTGCTAGTCTTGGTGAAGATGATATTGTAGCCTTTTTTAAATTCCCTCTTTTTGATACAAGACAACTTCCAGTTTGTGCGAATGTTGTGACTGTAGCGAATCAAAGAAGTTGAAATGTTATCCAACTTGTAATAGGGATAACAGTGATAATGCTACAAACAGGAAGGACATGGTTTGTTTGGCAATATTTCATACCATAGGCTCAGTATGTTCTGTCCAGGACCTCACATTAAAAAGATGCATATCATGAGATAATTTTTGGACTTGGTGGAAACTGCAATTCCACCAATAGGCCTATATACCACAGCGCTATGATAAAGTTTCTGATTTCTAATAGATTTCAAAGCTTAATCAAAGGGTCGTTATTAGAGCAGAGCAGTTTTGAAATAAGAAACATATTTTTCCTCTCTGTAGTAGATTATAGTCATGTTAAGGAATCCTTTTTTCTAGCATAATGCAAAATGAAATAGTTACATGGCACACCTTTCGTTTATACAGTCTATGATAATTCATAGTGGAATTAGAATAGAATAACATATCATAGCTTAACGGTTACCTGAAGTACCTACAAGGCAAAGTTATCAAGTTAAAACTGATCATGCTTCAACTCTACTGTGATATATAAACTATACCTACTCTATGCTTGCATTGAGGAATTGCCTTGCCATTCTCTTGGGTATTTCATCCATACCCTCAGCTATCGTCATAGGCTTGTCGGCCGCCTGCATTGGTACCGATCCCAATACCGCAGCATTTTCGTTACTTAGAAAACTCCGCCATTCGGCTGTATCATAGAGGAAACTATAACCTTCTCGACTTCCCACCTGGCCGAGTATGTTCCACAACCTAGGTAAAATATTTGAAAGACAAATGGAGATGTAAGGGTTTTTCTTTGCAGAAAACTGGATAAGCAGAAATTGCAATACAAATTTGCTTTGAATACATGGCGAATGTTCTGCAAAACGAAAGGGGAGATGATTAAGTTTGATGGAATTTTCTCTTTAAATAATGTTATGGAATGCACTCTCCGTGTCATAACCAGAAAAGATTTAATTAGGGTATTTCCAAAAAAGTGTTAATCAGCATTGTTAAGAAATGCCCTCCAGGTCTATAAGCGTATGCATTGTATTGAGCAAACCTCTCTGTTTCAAAAGCAAATAATCAATGAAAATGAAAAACGTGTGAAGAAGCAGAAATTGGATGAATTAAAAAAAAACAGACGAACGAGGCTTGGCCTTGCAAATTAAAAGTGTTTGCAAAGGGATTATTATTAAACAAAAATCATCGATCTTACTTGGAGAAAGAACAAAGCAAAGAGATTATAATCGTTTTTCTTTCTTTCATTAAAATGAAAATCTCATTTACCCTTTTTACTGTGGAATTTATTTTCATTGATCTCAGTACCTGATAATGAAAAAAAAACAAACACTGCATATCTGGGAAGTAGAAGCCGTCCTCCCAGACGTTGTATTGGACACATAATAAGGCATTTGGAGCAGACGGGTAAGATTGCAGAAAATAATTGGGCATAGTATGGAGACATGTAAGACTTTCATTGGATGTCAGCTGAAATAGAGAGAGCCCATTCAAATTCCTTGATCCTACATGTAACATGTAGTGTAAGGCTAATATTATGCTGATTATACTTATAGTTCTTTAACTAATGCTCTATGATACTCCTGTCACGTAAAGGTAAAAAATGTTGTAAAAAGAATTCTGTCAAATATGTCACATAGAAACATTCTCACTCATTTAACTGAATATATCAGGAAAATGGCAACAATTAACCTTTTTGTGCCAAGAATTATTTGAAGATTTTACATTATTTCACATTATTTCACGATTGAATCATTTTTTGTTTATAAGACCATGTGTAATTTTGATCTTCTAGCTTGATTTTCTTAATTCTCATAACTCAGTGAAGACTTTCAGTTAGGGATGTGATACTACTGGTCAGGTCTGGTAACCATAGTTACAAAAACATTCCATTTGTTGTCATTTAGTGGTATTTGGTCTATAATATTATATATATCCATAATCCCTCCAATCCTGAGACCTTTCAAAACTGATTTGCCTGCATGCATCTACATGTACCGGCACACAGGAAACATGATATGTTGTACTAGAAACAATGCATGGCTTATCTTCCATCTTTATGATAGGAGCACTTGTTGTAAAATATAATTGGAATATTGGAACCTATGTGTGTATGATTCATTATCATTTTGTTACCATATCAGATTTTAGCTCCTTGGAAGGTTTCCTGTTAATGAATCACATAAAATGACAACTCATTTTCAAGTTTTGACTCACTGTGCCTGATATAAAGCAGATAAAGCCAAATGAATGGTTGTATCATAATCAGGAGGTCATAAGCATTTCATAGAGGGTCTAACTTTGCGGATTGGACCAGTAGAAGTGTCTGGATGAAAATTTATTTCAATATACATGCATTTAAGCACAAAACCGTGCTTAAATGCGCGCTTGGGCACTTGGGCACCTAAGGGTAACCCAAATTATATTAAAGCCAGAGTTCTGGCATAAGAGGAAATTTGTACATAATGTCCTGTATGCCTAAATATGCACCATTTCAAAGTTTGTGGTGATCAGATTATAACGTCCAGAGATATAGGGTTTTCAAAACCGACCTACATGTAGTGGATTCTCATAGGCCATAGGGTTCACCTTATAGTGAACTGTGTATATTCAAGGTCAAGCCTTATGACCTTAACCTTGAGCAAGGTCACCCATATTACATTCAATTATGAGGGTCATATAGCATCACCAAATAAAAATTTGATAAACCTAGGCTAAGCCATAATGGAAATATGAAGTGATAACATTCCTATTCATATCTATACAATCTACATGCCTATGCATAGGAAACCAGACACCCTATCTTCCTAACAACCTACATGTAGGTCACTTTTGAACAACAGGCCATATCTTTGGAAGTTATCTCTCCATGACAACCAAATTTTGCATGCATAAACATGTATAATAGTTTTCCAAATCAACTAACGTTTGAATACCAGGCACTAAGTTGTCTGATAAAATGACCACATTCATTTTTCCAATATGCATTTTTGCATATTTTCAGATTTTGTAGTATTTTGGCAACCATGCAAAAATTGGTTGGCAACTTGATTTTTGAGTTATATGGAATCTTAAAGGGAGGAACTTTAAAATATGATTGAAATATATATAATGCATCTTATTTTCTCAAGAGGAGGGGTATGTGTCCTTTATGGTACTGTAAGTGACCTACGTGTAAGTCGTTAATATAATCTGGGTTAATGGAAAAGATTTTCTAGCACACTGTGGCAAACAGATAACTCAGAATGACACAAGATGGCACAAACTTTCCTTACCCATGTTTGTATAGGTGTCGGCCGTCCTTCGTAGTAGCTCGTAACGGGTTAGACGCCAAGTCACTCTCATTAGAGATGGCCTTGTTTAGGTACATTCTGCAGAAGAGAAAAAAATGCAAACTTTTACAATCTTTGGCTACGAGTTAATGTACAAGACTGACATGCTGACACAGTATTGTATCATAACTATCAGATCCCATATGAAAAAGGGAACCATCATTCATGCATTATTGTGCTGATGGTAGCAGCTAATGTTATATCTTTCCAGCTCTTTTTTTTTGCGATATTGATGCACCCAATATGAAGAAGAAGGATATATATTTTGGCATATACTAGAATATTTATTACTGCTAATGGCCCTGTATAGAGACTATGTAACGTAGACCTCTTATAAAACTCTCCTCCAAGCACAACTTAGATCATGATCTCCCCAGAGGGAGGGAGATCATGATTTAGGTCATCAGTTCTAATTCAAAACAGTGCTGATTTGCCACTGTTTTGAATTAACCTACTTGAGAAATATCCAGAGGTATGTGAATTTTAGGTCTTAGGTATTTATCAATATCCCTCTTAAGCCTTAAGGGATGGAAGTTGATTAAAAACAAACTGCCTGCCGAGGGCCTTCGATGACAGTCAGTCACTGACGGATTGCCTAGTCCATTGTCCTTAGGGTGGTTCTTTTTTTTAGGTCTATTAGAGCTTGAAACATACATGTTATCTTGCTTCCTCTTCTTCCCTAGATCTATTGATATTAAATACCATTATGATTAGCAAATCATGCCGACGTTCGTGGGTGGCCGATCCCTGACCGTCATCTCTCCTGGAGTAATGGCCCCCCTGTGCATGACCTCATGACCTCATTTGCCCAATATATGGAGAGAATGGCATATCCCTTAAGCATCCCTGAACCACTGTTGTCGATAAAGGGAGCCTTTAGACAATAGCTTTTCCGGTAAATGTTCATGGAAATGCTTTTGTAGATCAAACCTTCTCAGCTGCATCACTGCCATATGTACCCCTCCAATCCATGCCAGAACCAAGCCACAATTCACCCCTCCTCCCATTCCATCCTTAGACCTGCTTCTTTCCTATCACCCCTTCCCATTCTTGTCCATTCTTACCCACCCGTCTTCCGTATACCTCATCTATTAAAACTACCCTTTTTCTCTCTGTCCCACAACCCATTTTAAGTGCAGTATACCCAACTCTGTATCATTGATCACTACCCCCAATAATCCATAATACCATTAGTGGCCGGGCCAAGTGAGTGGACAGTTGGTGCCATGGGGAGGTTTTGTGTACAAGAAGGCACCTTTTCTTATCTCTGGCCTATGTCCACCAGCTCTTTTCACAGCCAACCCCCTTCCTTCGCAGCTCCATCAACATAGGATTTCACACTTTACTTGATCAGTTGGTAACAAACAAATGACTGCATGTTCCAGTGCCCTGAAACATTTAAGGGGGTATTTCATTTAGCGGCTTTTCGAGTGTGTGAGTGCTATTTGACAACTTTTAATCCAGGCTTTTGATTTAACAAATGCACAGAATAGCGCCCTTCTGTCAGTTGAAAAGTCAATAATGAAATACTGCCTGCACAAAAGATTAGTTTGGATGAAACCCAACCTCTACACAACCCTTGTTTCTCTCTCCCTCCATGCAGCCACACTCCCTTTATGTCGCTCCATTCTCCTTCAGCCAAAGCTCCTTGGTGTTATGGGATACTGACACCCAGGCCTGCTCTGATATTGGAAATCAAACCAGGTCACTTAAGGCCAACCTATCGGGTTATGGCATTGTCATCTGAGACTGTCTACCAAAGGTTAATTCTCTAATGTCTCCCATTTCTGAAAGAACTGTTAAAACAAATGGGTATGATGACCCATGTATGTGTTCAATCTTGGCATCAGGCATATATGTTTGGTCTCCTTGTAAGGTGAGGATTTCCGTACCTCCAGATGTCTTGAAAACGTGAGAAGGACAAAACCTCCTAGTATCATAATACAGCCTAGGTCTATTGATACCATAAAGCCTACAAGTGTGGCATTCTTTCCTATTGATTGCCAGAACTCTGCTTTTACAGCCTAGATGAGGATGGTTAAAAAAAGAAAGATGAAATGTAAAGCATAGTTCATACCCTTGTGACCTAAGATTCTTTAGCCGTCTGTATTTCACAACTTCACATAAGTAATCACATTAGGCTCACAAATATTGCAAGTTGTAATATAACGTGCCCTTTGAGAATCACTAATTAAGATGAAGAGAGCGGGCATTGGTGAGGGTTATAAATAAATGCCGCTTTTAAAAACTGCACCAAAAGAAATGAAGAAGCGGTCGGCCTCATTCATTAGGACTTAATTGATTTTGGTGTTTTTCTCTTTTTCTTTCCAGTTGGGTGGATATCATATTTTCACCTCATTCCTTTATGCAGATAGCGAATTCGATTATGATGATTTTAGTCTGAATTTGATTTGACTGGTGTTCAATAATAGACAAATTTGACTTTCATTTTCTTGCTTTCACATCCTGATTTGAAAAAAAAAAACACGCACAAAAACATCAGGGACATATTACGTTGACCCATACCTCAAGGGGCCTAACCCTGATTAATTGTTATCTGGTAAGTTCACGTAGGCCTAACAGTCAAATAGTCTTAACCTGAATCTAATAATAAGTGCCTGACCTAAAGCGATACTTTTTTTAGAAGCTCACTTCTTTTCCATCGCGTATATACTATAGGGACCTTAATCTTCACATTGTATCCTATAAAGTGTATTCCACCTCCTACCTATAGGGAGCAGAGCCATTGCTAGTACCAAACAAATTAGCTAGGTGGCTCATGTAGTCAGGGGCTAGATTAGCAGTTGGCCTCTTTGTACAGTTTACTTTGGTTGGCCCTTCCTAATAGTCTATATAAAACTATGTTCTACAAATATATACCTTTGCCAGGCTTTGGATAGCAAATACTTTAAACTTAAACAATATAAGCTTTATTTAGACTAAGTACTTCAAAAACAGCAGAAATTAAACTTTAGAAGTTTTCTAAGCGGGCACATATAATCCTGGCTGAGTAAAACCAAGCCATTGTCTGCCTATCAGGCTAATCCCCTCCATTCACACCTATAACAATGGACAGGTACTTAACGTGATTAAGATAGAGGTAGGGGCAGCTTATCAGTCTTATCAATTTCCATTGTTTTCTGTGGGTGGAGGGGAAGATAAGAGATTACCCACAATCCTCTGCCAGATCCAAGATGGCCATCGGGGGTCAGTTACATAACTGATTTCAATATGGCCACCTCCATACAGGAATGGCTCTGTTCCCTATACTGTGATTGGCTGTATGAGCATATTCAACACCACAGGAAGTGAGCACCAATAGTTCATAGTACTCCCACTAGGTGTGAGCGTGTGAGCCAACCCAACTTCCCAACCTGTAACCAGAGGTCACTACCTCACCTGTAGTAACCCCTGGTCTTCTGCGCCATGCATTGTGGGATATAGCATGTACAGGCCAATTAGATGCAGGATCATTGGGCCAGGTGTGATAGGGTTTGTACTGCAGCACCCTGAAAAATAGCATAACATAACGTAGGATACAAAATAACTATGTAATTTTTTTATGTATGTTTTTTTCTTGGCATTTATATATGGATGTACAAACATCAAGGTTTATCTTCTTTTTATGTATATGAATTACCTTTACCTATGGTTTGGATGACAACAAAACAAAATGAGAACCAGGAGGTCCACAGGGATTCGAAATTTATATGTGCCCGCAGATTTCCAAGCTCTCCCAACTGAGCTACTGGGGATGCTTGGGAAGAAATTGCTTAAATTCACACTTAATCGAGCAGGGGCATAGGAAAAGGGGGGCCAGGGGGGCCTGGGCCCCCCCAATCATGAAGGAGGTGGGGCCTGAGTATGTCTGGGCCCCCCCAATATTTTCCAAGAACTCATAAACACAATGGAAAAGAAGCTAAAACTTTACATCTCAAATTAGATTATTATGGTGATGTCAGAGGGAGAATGGGGGTCTGAGCCTAAAGTCAGATCCAAAATTTACCAAAAATCACTTTTCTATATGAATTCTAAATACGCATATATAGACGCCATCACGCATCAGCCTACAATTCAAGGTAGTCGCGATGGTGCCCTTGCCGGGCCCCCCCAATGAAAGATTTGCTCCCTATGCCTCTGTCGAGGACCTACGTCAGGTGACATTTTCACTGTGGTGACGCCACCAATTCAGAGCTCTTTTAATTAAAGGTATACATCAATAAGGAAGATTAGATAAGCTAATAGTTTTGGTAAAACTTTGGGCTCATCTAACATGGGTAACAGATCACATAGTCTACTACTCTGATATATGAAAGACATTCACCAGTCCGATCACCACACGTCAGAGTAGCACAGTGGTAGAACACTGGACTCTATATCCTAAGGTCCCAGGATTGCTTCCCACATGGTCTAGCACTTTTCACAAAGAAAAGAACGGCTGTTACATTTTCATTTTTCTGTAAGCCCCATGAAACCATTCAGTGTCCAGAATTCTTGTGTTCCGATTACTCCTACAGTTATGATTGTATAGAATATATCAAAAGTATATGGTGTTATAAAAGACCTGAACCAGATTCAGAGGAGTTGACCATAGATAGCAGCACATGCCAAACTGGAGCCCCTCTTGTATCATGATCCTACGATGAGGCACTACTTTCAATCCCCTTCCCAGCATGCACAGGGCAGAAGACCAGAGTCTAGGAGGCTAGTACTTAAATCTGGGACCAGCTTGCCCAACTTCCATTTTGATCGACCTTAGTCAGGAGGGTGTTGCGAAAGGACAGGAATTCAATTCTGTCGGAGGTGCTATTCCCAAATGGGAACTGACTACCCCCAAGCAATGACTTCTCCCCTGTTTTGCAGCAAGGTAATAGGTTATAGAATTGATTCTTAAGTTTTCATGAATGGGGGAATGCTTTCCAGTATGACTCACATTAAGAGGATTAATTCTGAGTGTAAGGTAAGAAGTTTGTTCTGAGCAGCAGAACAGCCAGGAACTGGAAGGTGAGTTGCGTCAGTGAGAATCTGATTCCGATTCTTTTCGCAATAGCCTCCACTGCATGCGTACTACCAACCCCATGGTTATGGCCGGGTGAGCCTTCTAGCTATTCTGAATAATAGAAACAGCACCGCGTAAGTGACTAATGAGCCCAGTGACAGGCGGACGGGAATTTGTGTTTGTCCCATAATAACAGTCAAAACGAGCCAGAGGGATATGGATGGTCCCCCTTTGCTGTCAAATCAGTGAGAGTCTATTTTGAATAATGTAGGCCTGCCATGATTATGTGATCTGTGTGTGGAGATGTCTGGAACTGAATTCCTCTAAATCATCTCCTCTTCACTTCTTTTTCATCGGATATAGGCCTAGAAGATGAACAAAGAATGTCACATAGAACCCCTGATAGCACAACTCATCCAAATGATGTCTTTTTTTTACATAAATCACATGAGTTTTCACGTAAGAATGATGTAAATTGCACGAGTTGTGCTAGCTGGGAACGGATATATATATAGCTAAATGAAGGGAGGCATAATCATCATTTTTTTCTGAATCCTCGTTTTCTTGCATTTCGATAGAGATATAGCTCCATAATTTTCGGATCTATGATTTTAAAGCACTTTCTCTTAATAAGACCCCCCCCATCCCCAGCGTAGGGTCAGCAGCAAAGGTACGTGTACCCTGGCGTGAGGTCTACTGCCTGTCGTCTAGTAGCCTACGTTTACGTAGAGTACGAGATTAGCTGTGTATGTTGGATTGGTATCAGCCCCCCCCCCCACCTATACTATTGACAGGATGATTGATGGCCTGAGATTGACAATGGACGGTCAATATCGGTTCTTGTACGTCTATCCTGGCTAGGAATGGCACGGAATATACTAAAGGTCACGGGCATGAACTAAGTACACATGCAAAGGGGCTGGAGTGAATGCAATAGTATGCCTTCTCTCATTGACCTTGTAGCTGTGTAGCTCCTGGGAACACCTGTCAGCTACGTTCTGTCAGTGGACCCCTCTAACTCCTCGATCACCCATAGTGTTCAACCCTATTATTCTATAACATATTCTATAACACTCTCTCAACTTGCCACTCATTTAGTCTAGCCTACTATTGCTACAGATCATGGAGGTTAAGATTATTAGTTTATTTGAGTTTGTCTTCGATATCCCCGATTCTCTTCACATTCGTCCTCTCTATGTTTGCTGTTATCAATAGACTGCATCAGCGACAGCAAATCGATGATTCTACAAAAAGAAAACAGCCAGTGGGTGAATATGTGATAAGTAAACCATAACGCTGGTGATATATTACTGCCCTAGCACCTGCCTCACGTCCTTATGATACCAATTGGTTTCTTTCTGTATAGGTCATTTATGGGCCATGCATTAAACAGTTTACCCTGGTATGTCACCTGCCGTCATACATTCTTCTTCCAACCACCTGCCCTTACCCTTACATTTCCGCCCTTAGACTTTTCCCATCTTCACCCCATAAGGATGATATAAGGACTTGGTAGTATTCTCTTGGAATTTATATTTTCTGGTTTGCCATTGTCTGCTTTTTATTTCCTATGTCCTTTGTTGCTGCCCACCAATGCTACCCTCACTGCTCCACTTAGTCATACTCTGACCTTGAAACTTCCATATCATCTTCTTCTGCATGGACCTAGTGAGATGCCCAGCCACTTAATAATTTTATCCTGAGGATCTCACAGGAGACCCGAGACTCTCAATGCATTATCGGAGACTTAAATAAACTCTATGTAGGTCCTGGGTGCATGTGCAGCTCTGCCATGTGCTATTCTTTTCCAACTGAGCCATTATACAACGCTCACCTGCGAGAATATGGGGCGCAACACTGGGATACTGTGGGATGAGGGCGCAACCATACTGGTTCCGGTCCAGACCACAATGCATTGTGGGGCACGCCTCCAGGTTTTAGTATGACCTGCTTGGAAGGGTCGGTGGGCGGAATGAGTAAAACTGTTCTCGTGTACGCCACGAGACAGGGAGAGGTAGGGGCTTAGGGCCTCCGGTGGAGCTTCTTTCAGGGAGTCAAGAATATGGGCTGGGTTACAGGGTCTTTCCTAGTGCCTTCCCTTTTTGTGCACAATATCTGTGGGCTATATTACTCTGTACAAGAATAGATGTCTTACTCTTTAACAATAAAGTGATGTTAATAGTGAAACGTAATGAATATCGGTACCCACTAAATACTATATCTAACAGATCTGCCGGTCAGCTACCCCGAGAACCAAAAAAAGGTTGCATTTATTCACAATTTCCCAATATATACTGGTCTGACGACGCAGCTCCTAAATATTATGGATTGATATACATTACTATATTCTCACAACAATGTCATGTTCAAAACCATCATCCCACTGGGTGCAATTCAGCGACTGGCACAGAATAAAACCAATCTCAAACTTACAAAATTGAGAAAAACTATCTGGCATCTACATTACCTCACCTTGAATTCTTCTGTGGATTTTATAGCGAATTTATGACACAAACTAGTTTTTCTATAGACCTTGCGAAAATACAAAGTACTAGTACTGGTGTGAGTCGGAGGGAGTAAAGAAGGAAGGGCAATGCTAAGAGGTCAGAGGACCAGACAAACAACTGCCCTTTCACTAACGATGTGCCCTGGGGTCATTCTGGGAATGACCCAAACATGAGGGGCCTAGGACCAGAAGTGGGGTCAATGCAATGACCCAGGAAGTCTGCTGATGCATTCTGTGAGGTCTGGTATGAGGAGGATGGTTAGAAAGACTTTCTGTATGTCTTTAGAGCTTCAAGTCTACAATAAGTGAACTAGATTAAAGTAGCTTTAGTTCCAAATTGGATTGGGTCGAGGCCCCCAAGTTTTGACACACATACTCTTTAGGGAGTGATCATTTTTTAACAACGGGGGGGGGGGTGCTGGTGGGTTTGCGCACGGACGCGCGAAAAAAATTTCGACCCCCCCCTCTCGAGGGGGTAAAATTTTTTGCGACCCCCCCCCATAAGGGACAAAAATCGCTCGCGAACGTCCTCTTTTAGCCTATAGTAACGCGCGGGGTTTTCCACTGAAAACAAGTGAAATTATTTTGACCCCCCCCATCAGAGGTATTGAAAAAATTCTGACCCCCCCCGGTCAAGGGGTTGAAAAAATTCTGACCCCCCCCTCTCAAACCCACCGGCCCCCCACTCCCTTACTAGCAAAGTAAAGCTTTTGAAAGGGTCATCTAGTTGAAATCCCTCTGAGATTAGAAATATTTGGGCCACCACCAGTAATCCTGCAAATTGAATAATTTCTAAAAGTGTTTATGGAAAGCTGTTGAGAAGTATGATCTGGAGAGCATCTCTTAACAATCAAATCATTCTATGCCTACCACACTTCAAATCGCCGTGACATCTCTTGATATAGGTTTAGTGCTATCATAAACGGCCATTAGCAGTCACTATTGCTTGCATAGCTAAAACAGCTCTACACAATTCCATGTAAATTATATGCAGTCACAGAGAAGATTCCCCTGTATTTATACCTTGTAGAGTTTGAAATCATAGAGGCTGTGTCTAGTCGTAGCATACTATGAAATAACCACCCATAGTAGGGTTTCCACCCCTGTGTCAAGGTGTACAAGAGGCTAAGGGTGAGGATAGGCCAGGGTGTGAGGGCAAATCAGGTATAAACAGCACTAGAGGCCAGGCATAAACGTCAGCATGTTTAACATGGCTGCTACTCTCAGGTGCTGCCCAGTCCCTCCCCACTCTGTCCCAATATACACATCTGCCATCACTACAAGGACTAAGGCCATTAACCACCTGAGCAAATAAAACATCTGCCCCAATGATATTTTACATAATGAATGAGGGCAATGGCTAACATCTACCCAATATCATTAGACAGGAACGGCTTGTCCTTAATAAATAAACATGATAAATGAGGTAAAACTATGTGTAAAAAAATGAGGAATTCCACTACAGGCCAAAACGTTGTCATCTTATGGTTAACATGATGTAATGAAGCCTACTAAACTTCATATTCTGTTGTGTGGAGCAGGCAAAAAGGTGTGGAGGACAAAGCTGTAAACTATTTCTATACTCTATAGTACCTGGTGCCTGGTGCCATACCCAGGTCTAGACTGCTTCCAAACCCACATCAGCAGAGTTCAGGTACAAAAAGTATCAGACTTATTATAGCCATTTGCGACAGCATGTGTAGTTGATCAGGCAGCACATATGAGGCAACTCAACATTCCATTCATTAGAATTTTGTGCTTAGAAAGATTTCTCTACAGTTTTGAAGTAAATAAATAGGATGTCACTGAAACACACAGCATCCAGGCAGATCCTGATGCCATCAATCCTGAGACAAATTCTTGTCTTCTACTCCTTACTCCTTTCCTTTTGTTACAGTGGTTCTCCACTCTAAGTAAGCTACACATCCATCATTCATCCCACTCCACCAGTCCAGCCAGTCCACAAAGGGCCAAATTTGAACCTAACCTCTCAAGGACAGCATGGTGAATGCAGATCCAGGATTGTTCTGAGGTGGTTATGATAACAGAACTGTTGGCAGACTGTCTGAATGTATCGGTGACTGAGCTCGCGGGATACATTATTGACCCATGAGATTATTCTCTTCATTAAATGCAGACTTTTTAGGGTGCATCATGCTGTCTCTGATCAGTGTGATCTCCGGGTACCAGGGCAGGCAATGGTGCCCCCTATTAAGGATCCCGGAAACTCAATATGATGCATGGAGTTCTTGCCAGCCTTGCATTCACACATTGTGAAGACAAAAGGGCATAATGTATAACAGAACTAAAAGGGTTGAAGAAAAGTACTACCGTATCGTCGTGTTCAAGTGCCCCGGCAGTTTTTATTTTAGCGGTCTCAAATACCCGGTGCTTGAACAAGACAGGCGCTTATTCAAGATACGGTTTTCAGTGCTTAAAAGATATTTCAGCTCCCCTTTACCCCCGGCGCTTGTACAAGACAGGCGTTTATTCAAATACCAGCGCTTAAACACAACGATATGGTTTGTCCCTGAGCTGTAGTTGGTGTGTGGGCTATAGATTAGTTACTCTGGTATGGATGTATGCAGAGGAGGTCATGTGTCATTGTCAGCCAATCAGGGAACGCCGTCATGTGCATCAAGACGTCACGTGACCAAGTCACGTACACACGTGATCAAACCTCGCGAGACTGACGTGACCGGAAAGGGAAGGCTACTTCCTGTGTGGGCAGTCAGTGTAACAGCCATGGTCCACTGCGTATCACATTTACAATATTTCCAGTTTTCTTATTTTTCACCTCAGGTTTCTGCTTTGTTTTCTAAACATGTCCAAAATTCATAGTTGTGGTGCCTTTCGGGCTAGTGGGACTAGGGATAACTGAGGTGAAGGACAGTAATATTTTTGGCAAAGGACGTGATCCTTCACTGGTGCTTAGGGTCTAAAAATAAGGTTTGTTTCTACGTTTTTTTTTCATATTTTTATGCATTTTTCATATTTTTTATGCATTTTTAGGGTCGGAAATTTTGGCCATATAAATTTTCCTGTTTGTTTAATGCATTCTTTCCTTTCAAAATTCATCGTAAGCATGATAACCAATGGAAAGGGTGATGTGGCACACATATGGCATCAACATGTCAATACATTTATGCGTAGATGAGATCTCAGATTTAAAAAAAAATCCGACCTACCGACCTCAACTTTTTTTTAACCATGTTACTAGAAACCAACCTTTTTTTGGCCTTAGGCACTCAGACAGGTTACCTGCTGTTATAAAACATTGAACCAGATCTTGGGTCACATTAGATTCCAAAGGTAAAAAGAAAAGAAACTCACGCTTGACCATGTTCTGAACTGCTTTTACACGACGACCTACGGTTCCTCAAGCTTCCCAAATTATGCACACCGGTCAGTATAATACATGAATTTAATCCTGGTTTACTTCCTAGCAATACATTCATACAGGAATGCACTGACGACAGGTTTACTTCCTACTTCCGACGAATTCATTCGTACACGAATGCAGTGGTCTGTTGCAGAACAATCAGGCCGTCAAAATGTATTCAATATCAGGTCACTGTGAGAGGCATGTCCTTTGTTCAATATGTTGCCATTGAAGATAGCTGAAACCTTAGCAATGGTTAGAGGAGATGATGTCCTCTCGCCAACACTAAGAACCTACGAGTGGTCGTCATTTAACATTGACGAGAGGAGTATTGGGAGAGGAGACCACAGTGGCCTGTTGAACAAACAGTACTCCTCTCGCCTATTTAGAACAACGACTACTCTTAGGTATTTAGTGTTGACAAGAGGTCGTCATCTAATCTAACTAAAGCTCAGCTTTGCCTTATTTCCATGGCAGCACATTGTGCAATAGACATGCCCCTCGGAAGAAAAGTACTCATATAGTGGTAGGTTATCATTAAATTTTGATGACCAGTTTCTTCTGCAACAGACCACGGGCCTGGTTTATTCAGCACAGGATTAGATGACCTATACCATGAAGACAAATGTGTATGAGGCATTGGTGATTGAAGGCTTAACCTTAGTAGTACATCCCTTACCTGATGAGTTTGTCTGGGGACAGGTTCCGCTCCTCTGGAGGCAGGTTGTAGGGCAGCTTATCTGATGTTAGCTCACTTTCCCGTAGATGAACCCCTCGCAAAAAGTTCGTAGTGTGGCCGGGGCTCGGTCGGTACAGCGCCCTGGGGCTCAGCTCCAGCGCATGGATTGTACTGTTCAGCAGATGATGATGCTGAGGAAAATAATACATGGCACCCAGTTCAGCATTCACATCGCCCATACCGGCCAGGTGTCGAGTGTGCACACGACCCCCGATACGGTCGGACAGTTCGAATAGGGTGACCTTGAGCCCGCTATTACGTAACCTCCAGGCAGCGTAAGTGCCAGACAGACCGGCGCCTACAATGGCCGCATCCAGGCAAGCTGGGGAAAGAGAAACAGAGGATACTTCGTGTTGGCTTTTTTCAGATTCAATTTTCTTTTTAGCTTTTTTTTCTAATTTTCTTTTTCATTTCTTCAAATTTCTACTTATTTTTTTTTAAAAATTTCTTCTGAGTTCATGGATATTCCATCTTTCTATTCTGCCTTATCTCACCAATTTTCTGTTAGAATTTAGATTGTAGGGTATGTGATGAGTAATATGGATTTTTTTTCTATTTCAGAATTTTCTGGCTATTGCCCAGTTGATCTGTTTTTTTTTCATCACTTTTCATCAACATCTGGTGGGTTCTCAGAGCTTTATGCAGAGTAGAATTTCATCATTCCTATTCACCATTTAAGACTAAGGAAATTCCTGTCCCATCCCCTTTCTTAGGCACTGCAATAAGCTTTGATAGCCTTGGATGGAGGCATGTATTCGATGGACCAATTGATATATGGCATTTATTCAGAAATGACTTGCTAAAGTCTGTCAATTGCGTAATAAAATTGCCATGTTCTCTGCACCCTTGTTATTTAATAACCGACTTTGTATATATTTATCTAATGTTGGGAGCTATAGTTATCCATAGTCAGAAAGGAGCAGTGAAATACAGCGACAAGAAAATGAAATATAAGATTAAGATACGGAGAAAGTGCCCTATAAAGGATGCGAAAACTATACTAGGATATGATAATAAGGAAAAAGTGCTCAGTAAAGTGTAAAAGGAAGTTTGACAAGAAAACGAGACCTGGACTTGGTCATTTTCACAGGAGCTTCATGCAAAGGCAGAATTCTGAATGTGCAAAGAGGCATGACTTTGCAGCTAAAAAGTATCCCATAGAATTATTTGGCCACCTTGGCCACTGCTGCATTTCATGAAAGGTATTTCTAGAGATTAAGTCGAAGCTTTCAAATTGCTGAAGCCATGCTAGCCATTGACTTTCCATGCTCCGCCATTTCCTTGAACGGTGGTGAAAGGGTGTTCTTCTTTTTACAGTGATGTGACAAAATAGGAAAGAAATGATGATACTCTACTGAATAGAAATCATGGAGCCAATAGTTTCTAGTTGTGACAGAACTCAGTGTTTCTCTTTCCCCTTTTTATCTGTAGCATTTAGGAAATGCTTGGCAGTTTATATGTCTGGGGTGGTTCAGGTAAATAAAATCTAATCACTGCAACCAATAGGAAGAGCAATGCATTGAACCTGACACAATGGCGGGTCCAATCCTTCTGTGACGAGGAGAGCATTTTTCAATAATGCTAGTTTATATTCATGGCAAATGCCACCCTGCTGTGAATATAGATAGCTTCGAAATGTACCTAGAAGCAGGTCTTCCACAAAGGTCAATTCTGATACATATTTTTGATGTCATATAGTTATATCTCTCTCACCAATCTGGAAAATTTAGTTTTTATCAACTTTAAGGAAAAACTACTAAATCAGCATTTTTATTATGTGAATATCTTAAATCAGTTTGAAGTTTGATTGAATTGTTTTGGAAGAGGTGAACGCCCTGCAAAATTGTCCTTGATGGTTGACCAGCTTAATAGAAGCGTTCGCAGCCAGGCAGAAAAGCAGTTTCCCAAAGGAGATACAGATCACCATTCTTCATTGGCTACTCAGATGATTACATATTAAGGTTTGGACCAATTAGAGCAACCACACGAGAAGGATGATCCATACCCCTTGTGTAGAGTATTCTTTCTGAATGGCTGCTCAGAAATCTCGGCTGGTGCCAGCTCCTCGAAACAGACCAAGCCGCAATCTGTTTTTTAAAATCTCAAACCCAAATTTCACAACAATGCATGCTTCAACATTGTCAAACAACATTGTCAAATTATACAATGGATGTAGATAATGAAACAAATTTTTGATCTGAAATGAAATGCACCAAAATCACAAACAGTATCAAGACTGAATTCAGACTTTTAGTCCTATATATCAAGTTTTCAATCATGCCTTTTTTTTTTACCTGAACTTCGAACATCTCTTTAAAATCATAATGAACCAAGAACCCCAATTAAGACCCAAGTACATAACATGGATATCAAGTCTCCCATCAAAATTCAACAGTTTTCAAAATCAAATATTACAAAAGAATATAACCAACATGCTGGTCTCTATTCAACAATTGACAAGTGTGCTATTTCAAAGCTATCATGCACAATGAGTGGAAATGGCAAACGTCCCAGATACCTGGATCAACATTGAAGATTATTTTACATCAATATGTACCTCATTCAAAATAAATTCCACCTCATATCATCTTTAATCCAAGGCACATGCACTAAAAAGACAGTATGCAGAGGGCTTGATGTATTTGTGTAAGGTCAGACACTCTAAATTGCTAATCAGTGTGGATTTCTAAATTTGAAAGATAGCTGATTATTTATCAATTAAAACTTTGCAGAGTACATAGCCATCTATGTCTTTGAATGATACGGACCAAATAGAGGTGTCTTGGTATTGATACATGCTGTCTTCTTAACTCTTGTGCTTCAGGCTATAGCACTGAATCTGATTTTTCCTTATTCTTTTCCAAGGATATGCCATTTTAGACCTTATGTGGCTAGCAAACAGTGAAAGTGAGAAAATCTCCATGCAGGTGGGGAGGAGGGGGGGGGAGGTTATCCCTCATATGGGATGAAGAGGGGGCGAATGCAATGCCAAGAATAGATATGCCCACTAGTGTATGTGCATTGCGCGTGTTAAATTTTCCTATTGAATTTCAGAAAGAGAAAGATCTCGTGTAATATGTGGCTGAAACTGGCAAGGCTGTATCTAGGATTCATAAATACTTGATAAGATTGTCAAATAGTTTGAAGGTTGGTTATCAATTCAATTTGGGGTTTTACTAGAACCAATTATGATATCAGATTAACAGAGTTTCTCCCATCTTCCTGATCCCAACTGGAAGATGGCATGGAACTTTCTTTCCGATAATTCACGCAATCGCTCTTATTGTTAACTTAAGTCTATGCATACATATTGAAGAAATGTATTGTGAATAAATCTATGTAAAAATTCTACTTTAGTTATAAAACAAGACCGAAATTGTATTCTACTGAGAAAGGAGAATCATCAAAATCAAATAAAGAAATCATATACGACGTTTATAGTAAAAGATCGAGGAAATAAGCATATGCAGAGGATGTAACAGAGGAAGGAATATAGATAAATCCTGGAAAAGAGGAAATTTGTGGGTATAATTTTAAAAATTCTGATAAAAAGAGAAAACTAAATCTAAGTCTACAGCCTTGCCGTTAGCCAGTCGTACCTTCTTCCCGTTCTAGTTCTTGCCCGTGCCATTTTATATTATGAGCTGCAAGGACAAGCAAACCATGGTTACACTCAGATAACACCACACATGACGTCATCAACATGAAACCTACCTTTTTCGTTCTCGTTGTGCTGGTCAGCCAGTTTGACTTTGTGAACTGAAATGATTTACATTGATATAGTGAGAAAATGTTAGTTTTGTTTGTGGGCTGAAATCATCTATTGAGGAATTAGTTAGCTTGACAAAAAGGTCGGCTTCTGGTTGTATTGTGTTAACTTGGATAATGCGTTTATGTCAGGATTCTCAAATTTGAATAAGGCATAACCTGATAATATGCTGATTAAGTTGATACTACGAGAGAATAATTATGCTCGATTCATCTAGCTTTATCAGATTTAGGTGACAGAATAGACATAGTTGATTTAGATGTCAGAATAGAGAGTTGATACGGTCTTGAACTGAACTAAAATTGCAATATAGGTCAAAATCTAAGAGAACATATTTGGACCTGGAAATTGGAACAGTAACAATAGTGAAAATATCACTTGGATTCAGATTATAATGACACCAACAGCAAGGATCTAATGTCTAGAAACATACTGGTACTATCGTCCATAAATACTAGACAATGAGCTCTCGATCTACCAAATGTATTCAAACCAGACTCCTCGGAGTTATACCATTTGAGCCGACAGCTTAGATAATTTCGATGAACAGTGTCTATACTTGCTACAGAAAGGATACAAACAATATTCAAAATCATCAGCACCCTAGAAATCCTTCTATCTCTACCTCTTTTATAGATTCATACTGTGACAGTTAGCATTACCGTAATGACCCGTTTACGCGCCGGGGTCTCAAATAAGCACCGGTCTCAAATAAGCGCCGGTCTCAAATAAGCGCCGGGGTATAAGGGTATTGAAATCAACCTTAAGCATTAAAAACAGTATTAAAAAAAAGCGCCTGTCTCTTATAAGCGCCAGGGGTACAGTGTGATTCAAATTAATGAGCGCCTGGGCGCTTATGCGGGCCACTACGGTATACCTAAGAAATGGCTACAGCAGTAATGGTCCAGATAAGCAGACCTTTACCTCCACATTGAGGCTCTCACCATTTACCCAGAATTCAGCCCCCGCTTACTAGCGGGTCTTCCCACTCATTGCATCAAAAGACTCTGATTGGTGCAAATTAGATTTCACCTAAATCGAGGCTTGCTCAATGCTACACCCACGTGGCGACTACGGAAACGAGGCTAGACGTGATTAGCGTGAGACTTCTGCTGGTGCATGCGCAGTGAGCAGGTACAAATTAGGGGGTATGTTGGAGAAGGGGCAAGGTGGGTGGGTGGAATGAAGGGTATAAGGTTGTCGAGAGGGAGGTCTAAAGGGTTGGCCAAGGGCAGAGGGAGGACTCGAGAAGGGTATCAGGGCAGAGTGGGTGATTTTAACTTAAGAGGCTGGGAAGAATATTAAATAAAAGAAAGTAATTGATTTACCAGTATAGAGCTTTGAAAAGTGGCTGTTCACGAGTATAATTGATAAGTTACAAAAAAAGAGAGGCACTGAAAATGTGGAGATTTTAGTGAGAAACTAATCAACCGTTTCTACCATGCGCCATCAGTCATAGAGGTTTCCGTGTAAAAACACCAAGTTACAAAAAAAGAGAGGCACTGAAAATGTGGAGATTTTAGTGAGAAAGTAATCACCCGTTTCTACCATGCGCCATCAGTCATAGAGGTTTCCGTGTAAAAACACCAAGTTACAAAAAAAGAGAGGCACTGAAAATGTGGAGATTTTAGTGAGAAAGTAATCACCCGTTTCTACCATGCGCCATCAGTCATAGAGGTTTCCGTGTAAAAACACCTTCTATAATGCTCATGGCCATTTACATAAACCTAACAGGCGTAACAAGGTGCGGCTGCAATATTGGGACTGCATAATAGGGTGTATTTTACTCCCTCAATGTGTCATCATTTCCAAGAGCAAAACAGTTCTTTCACTAGATCCGCCCACGTGATTTTACAACAGTCTCGGTTTCCATCTGCATTAATTTTCAACCCTTCAAAGACAGCATGATGCTTCTATCCCAGGTAGCATGGAGACATTGGCATAATGTTCGCCCTATGTTGGCCCAACCATCGGCTCTACATTGGCTGCCCATCCTGCCTACGTAGGTCCGAAGGTGCCAACCAAATGCTAACATAGGCCCAATGTTGGTCAGCACACATCAGCAGTGGCAAATGGTCAGCCACTTTTGCCGATGTCCTGCCAACATTGGACCAATGTTGACATTTGGTACGCCCACATTGGCCCCACGTTGGTCCGACGCGTCGGGCCAATGTCAGCAAATTTTTGTGTGCTACCACTGGTCAGCAATGACCCTTGGGGCATGTAAGCATCCAAGGGTCACATTGACCTTTCAGGCATGAAACTATATCCAATGGTCATGCTGACCTTTCATAGATATATAGCGCATATTAACGGCTCGAGGTGAATACAGCCCTGGGGAGTCTTTCTCAATCATAAATGCCAGATTCTAGACTTCAGAGCTGCATCAAATAACTCCTGATGTGTTGGAGGCAATGGTATTGTTCCCCTCAAAGAGTTAACACTGCATGCCACTGCAATGATAGTAAAAGGATTATCTCATTTATTGCTTTAAAGGCCACATAAATGTAAGGGCATGTCTGCAACATACTGTTCCTTGGCCATCATGATGCACCAATACACGAGTATCATGATGCAATCCAGTGAATTGCTGCATCATGCCGACTACGCGGGTGTGTATCAAATCTGTACATTCAGGCATGATGCATGAATATATGAATGCAGCCCTGGTGCATAGACTCAGCAAGCTGCATTCAAGCATCATGATGACCAGCGAACACAATGCATCATCTAAGCCATTATAGGCCCTTAAAGGACCACGGGCGGCAAATGCATCCTCAATGGAAGTGAAAAAGCACTAAGTGTGTACTGGCTGATGAAGTGGTGTCACATGCAAGAGCAGCCATTTTCATAAGAAATGACATTTGGCTGCCAACAAACTGGGAAGAAATAACACAGAGGGGATCCAGTTATCCTCCGACATGTTATCCCTTATTACATTCTATGTACTAATTTTTTATTTTGTCAGAAGCTTTCTGTATTCATCAGTACATGAACACAACGGTCAATATTCACCTTGGACAAATTTTGGGATGTCCAAAAAGGAACATGTACGTCTAAACCCTTTAGTCGATCTTACTTATAATCGGCAAGTGCCTTTTGGTGTCAGATTAGACCCAATTGACCACTTTCCAGGGAAGTTTTAGCTGATTTGGTCAATATGGCTTTTTTTTCTGAGGATGGGATTTAGATGTAACTCTTTGGAACCTCACCTATACAGCTTTCTTTCCTCACATCAGATACATATAAGCACTGCTGAGTTCACCTCAGTTCTTGCTGAAGTTCAAAGAAGTCATCCAGGCACTAGCCGAAGCACCCTTAAAGAGACGATTTACTCCTTTGGCTGCCCACAGTTGTAAAAAAAGCACCTTCCTCCAGTAGGAGGCAAAACGCAGGATTCCACATTATGCTGAGCTATTGCTGGCTTTAACAGAAGTGACTAGTCAATAGGTGTCAATTTCCACCTGGCCCCAGCCCACTCATCCACCATTATACCTGCTGTCCTGCCCTGTCCTCCCTACACCCTCTATTCAAATCTCTATGCCCTGTCCCACACTATTCACTTTACCAGATATATGGACATAACTGGCTGACCGCATCATGGTATGGCATTATCAGTGGAAGTAAAGAGAACTGAAATAGTGTATCTTGTATTCTCTCATCATAGTTATATATCATTTTTGCTCTTCTGTGATAGAGCATGCAAGTTGTCGCAACATGACATCTCCCATCTAAAGTACAAATAACAGATTAGAGATAGTAGAGCCGTGCTGATCTGTGAAAACTAGCCATGGTGAAAATCACAAACGGACAAGATGGCTGCTCTCACACTTTAACCATGTACAGTCTAATATTGACCCCTCAGTGTCCACCATTAGCGCCCTAGTCACGCCAAGACTCGTAAAGCACGAGACCCAGGACCCCTTAAGGCATTGATAACAGAGGGCGGGTGGGCGTCTAGGAGGCTCTAATAGGGGCTGAGTGCCATACCAGAATACAGCAGGTGGGACCAAAAGGGACTCAGGGCCAAAATACCTTGTCTGACCGGAAGTAGCTGCAAGGACCTCCCTGCCAACATTGTCAGTCACTGCTGACACTCACTCTGCAACCACTGGACGCATCAATGGAGAGTAGTGGCCTGTGTTTGAGTGGGATTTCTATTCAATATAGTGAACTTAGGCTGCAAGTTGCATGGGTTGCCTTAAGATACTATACTAGCACCTGATAAGCGTTATCAATCTTGGCTTATATAGGGTCTACCTTGCACTTATAAATGCGATGAAGATGTTGATTAAAACCTATTTCATAGTTGATCGTCTTAAAAATGATATTGCCATATGGTTTTATTCAAAGACTTGAGAGGACAGCCCAGTAAGGATTGGCTAAAAAGTCAAAAACTGAAAAAGTCAGGTGGGGGCCATGTACACTAGGCCACAGACAAAGAAAGGCCCCAATGAAACCAAGGCTGGCAGGAAGAATAGTGTCCAAGCTCCTGCTCTGACCCAGCTTGTACACTACTTTGGCCCAAGAGTCCTTTTTTATCACATGTTCTTACGGTGCCACATCTGTTATCACAGAAATTGGTTGGGGCGTTTTAGGGATTTATAACCTTAGAGGGATGCCTCATCGTCCCCTGTGCCGTTAACTATGACGACAGTAAGGGTAGGGGGGGGATTGGTCAATGATTATGGCGGAACCTTTGGGATTGATACAGCTGTAGGAATTCTGGTTAGAAATCTCACCAACTCTAACACTACACTGCGAATTGCTATGTCATTTGACAGCCAAGAGTTTGTGGACAATACTTTGTGCATTGCACCTTTGAGTACTGGGATTTCTTGTTATTCTCGATCACTAAGAGAGGATCTAAGAGGTCATTCACACTGCACCCAAAATTACCGGTAACAGACGATGGTAAGGATTCTAGTTGGAGGGCCTCATCACTGTGAAATAGATCAGAAGCCATTGAAAATGGTTAAATAAACATAAACATGTATACGACTGGCACACACAATTACTGTAAGTCTGTATTGTATGGAGATGACCTGTTTGCTATATGTGAGCGGATATGACATGGCAGAATCTGAACGGTTACTACAATTGATTTACATGGCCTGCATGGATTGTGCAATCGCAATTTTCTAACGGTAAATACTGAAAAGAGTATGGTGATGAGATTTGATTCAAAAACGGAATCTGAATCAGCTAACTGCTCCAGAATTGAGAATGGGTAACAAAACATTATCCAACACTGACCAATACTGTTACCTAGGGGTGGAGTTGGATGGACATCTGTCAGTGATTCCCTAAGTTATTAAGTTGAAAAAATCACTAGATAATAAACTTTTTAAACTTGGTCAGCTGAGGAAGTTTATGGGGGAAGAGGATTGCCTCACTACCTACAGAACCACTCCTGCCCCTACACTAGACTACTACAGTCACTACTTGGGAGGAGTTCCAATAGGGAAACTTAACAAAATTCAGTGACTGCACAACCAGGGGATAAAAATATGCTTGAGAGCAAGAAACAGAGGTAACAGCGGTTTGCATGCCAGAGCAAAGTTAGAAATTCTGGAGACCAGAAGGAAATAGCATCTATCATCCTTCATGTGGAAACGAGCATGGAATGTCAATAATCTGATAGTGAGGGATGTCAGAATGTGCAGAGATTTGAAAGTGAAATTCAAGACTAAATGAGCCAGAAGTGGATTCTATCAGAAATGCCCTTTCTACTGAGTGAAATTATGGGATGCACTACCCACGAACATTCAGAAAAATCCTGACCTAGCAACCTTCAAAAGAGCCATTTATAACCTACAATTCAACTCAGTTGTGTAGTTGATTTGTGCACATTAATCAATTAGTAAATTCTAATGAACACGAGAAAATTGGCTCACTCATGACGTGACAATGATATACCACCAATCCCCAGGAACTATAAACTGGGTGACTTCTGCTAGCAGATTACATGAACTTTGTATATAAGTGGACTAACTAACTGCTTATCTATCAGTTCAAGGCAAATTAAATTATTCTTTTTGGCATCTCATATTCCGTTTTTTTCGGCCAACTGTACGAGGAAGAATGCCACTTTTAAGGGTGATTCTTTACAATAAACATAATCTAATCTAATTTAAAAGTTTTACATTAGGCCTTTGCCTACCATTTCATACATATTTTGTTCTCTTTTTGTATATTCTGTAACAGGACTACTTTATTTGAAAAAAAAGAAAACACTCTTCCATTGCCAAATTCCCCAAGTCTTGCAATACCAATACCTTGATGACATTTTGGCAGCAACCACGAGCCACAGCCCAATTCTTGCAGACCCAGACACAGCGAGGCATTCCACAACACAAGCTAGCTGTCTAATAAGGGGTGGTCAGGAATTCCCATCTAAATTCTATAGTGAGAAAGTGGCCATCAACCGATAAGTTTACAGACAGTAGCCTGCATACCAGTGACCTGTTTCAAACTTATATTTAAGAGAAGCTTATTAAGAGAAGTGCATTAATCACATTTGATAGTGTAGACCAACATTTCATTGAGAACAGTGCCTATTCAAAGAGCTGTCACTTATCAATGACTATGGCCGGGTCAAATTTGTGATGCTGGCTGGAAACATCGCAGCTAATCTGATATTGTTGAGCCCTAGTTACTGACAGGGAAATTCCTATAATAGTCACCCTGGCAATAGCAGTGGTGACTGAAGGTTGTGAAAGTAGTTGGATATTGGCCACTCCCCTACCGACCTGTCCTAAGCCCTGCACAGCTTAGGTTTCCATACCATGTAGCCTTTCCCCAAGGGATAACAAAAGCTAGAGGTGCAGACCTTAATCTGTGAAAGCCAATACCTCAGTGATGCCTACCTGACATTTTCAGTAGAGATATAGCCAGGTATTTTCTATAACTGAGCTGAGGCCAGCTTGAGAGAAGGGATTCCCTCTTTTTCAGATGGCACTCCGTTCACTGTAACAGACCTCCAGTCATGCTTTACTCACCCTCTGCTGGATGTAAAAGAGAACCATATATCCTGTTCATGCTATCCTGTGGTAGTTATTTTTAGAGACTACCTGCTGCACATTTTACAAGGTATCAGAGGGAATCTGAGTATCACAGAATCTGGAGGGACTGGGGTACTGGTGAGGGGATAGAGGCTGATTTGTAGCTTTTTATATTGGAAATCTTTACAGGAGATCTTCTCCATATACTGTCATAAATGGCAGTTTTTACTTGAAATACAAAGTATGACTTCTATGTTTCATACATTTTTAAATAAGTATGCATTTTTCCATGTTGTTACTCATTATAGATGGGACGAGGGCAGTACTTATTAAAGTACTTAGCCAATATGCATACTTCTGTATGATTGTTATCATGTGCTCCCATGCCTCATTGACATTTATAATATTTAAGTCAATAACGTTTACAACAACAGGCCTCATATTGGTATCAAAGTTCATAAATATGAAAGCAGGCTGGTAGAAAGATTCAGAGAAAATATAAGTTCTACCTACTACATAGAATCTTACAGCCTACAAAAAGCGCATTATATATAGTGTACACAGGCCCCATAGTATAAGAACCAGAGAGTGTAGGAATCAGGAGTATATAGATGCTGGTTTGGGGCCAGGTGTGTGGTATGGAGTGAATGGATCGCAGTGTGAGCAGAGTGGGCGATAAGTAGGGCAAGTAAACAGAGCAGCTCACATGTGTTCTGAGGTGCTCCTCAGGGTGTGAATCACTTCCTTCCTGCTGCTTACAGCTGCTCAATGCACTGTAACTAGTGAGGTGCCTGGAGGAATGGACTCCACACCATTGCCTTCCTTCAAGTGCCATTTTCAGCACAAAATGCTTAGTAAATGGCCAGTAAAACTCGTACCCTGCAGCTAGAATGCCTGACTCAGACTGAAGAAATAGGGTCTGATTCTTGACTGGTTTTAGTAAGTTCCCAAAGATATTTGGACTGGAGACTATTTTAGCATCTTCATCGATCATGTTACACCACTGGTCTGTCACAATTAGAATACCTGTGTTCACCTTCTTATCTGAGTAAATTAATTTGAGAGAGGACAGAAATAGATTAGTATATCAGAGTGTCATAGTTAATTATATTTGCAGCTGTGCTTTTCTCTACAGGGTGACACTGTATTGACACTCATAGTGTTCTACAGGCTGTGTAAATTGCTACTGTTCCCCTGATTGAATTAGGGTGATGGGATGTGGAGTGTCAATGTAGGTGATTCTATAATTAAGTCAGGGAATATTAAGTAAAATCTGCCAAGTAAGCAACCTAATCTGTACAATTGGTGCCCATTCAGCTATTTATATTTCTATGGTCTCTTTTTTTGCTTATTCCATTTTACTTATGTGGACATGCCTAATTGAGTTTTATCAGTAATTCAAACAGGATTCTTTCCTGTCTAAATATCTTTAAAATTACTGATGGTAACCAGCATTTATGTCCAAATAAAGGAAGATTTATGACACTAACTAAACAGCCTATGCAATCATACAAGCAGGTACCGTCAGAATTCCCCAACCCACCCACACACACACATGTGTACTACCCCTATCATTCGTCCCTCTTGGGGTTCTCCTTTGCAACAGGGGTTTGCCTCATTACCCACAATTCCCTGCAATGTCACATGGCTTGACTAGATGTAAACAGGTTCCCCCTCCTGCCGGTAGGTGGCACATCGATGGTGGATACATGGCTTGAGATGCTGCACAAATATTGTAAACGATACAATTTGATCGATTTTGGTCTCTCTAACCCATGTCTCATCCCCCCTCTGGCTACACTCTCCACATCACCCCTCCACCATACTCATATCGTTAGCTACACTGTAAAAAAATAATGTCATAAAAAATGATGTATTCCTTGTCGCAAAGTTGCCAGAGATCCGTTGTTATTTTCACAGAGATTCCTTGTACATTTGTGTACCAATGTACTGCCACCTGTGGCTTCTTGTAAAAACTACACTGGTGCAATGCTTTTCTATAACACTGGTTCTCTGTTCAGTCTTACAAAGATCCCTGGTAGATTCAACAGTTATGTTTTACAGTCCATGACACATCTCATGCTATCTCGTGCAAGGCAATGTGAGGTCTCGTGAGTTGCCCTGCAGTGCCAACTGCTGAGGTTTTCCCATATCGATCTTCTTCTCCGCTACTACACCTTTCTTTTCATTTCTTTCCCAGTTGCATCCCTCTGGATCTTTATTCCTCACAAGGGATGGACCAATCAGATGCAGTCTAACACGTGACACTAGCACAGCCAATCAGGACTGCAAGCACTGAAGCAGTTCATATTGGATCCAGGAATAGAAATGGCAATGTAAATAACTGTCTATAAGATTTGAAGCAGAATCATCCCAAATACCATGCATAATGGATATTGAGTTTCATAGAACTTAGGAATTAAGCACCCAGTATTGAAAGACAAAGTGTAAGAAGCAGTCTTATTATCGAGAATGCATATCAATATATTAATAGAAAAAATTATCATCCATTATAACCAATACATCTTCATGTTTCTGCCAATACCCATCATTAGATATCGTTTGTCTTATTCCTAGATAATTATTACAGAATCATAAATTGTTGTGAAAGAAAGCAGGAGAGTGTATATTGACACATGTTTATCTTTATGACATTATTAAATGAGATCGGGTTTCCATAGAATCCCTGTTCTAGAGACACCTAGTATTAGCATACACAGCTATTTCAAGTCGGTTCATGGAATATGTTTCTATTGAGTTTCTACCTAGGGTAACACTTGCTTGGCTGCAGACTTTAACTCACAGGACGACTATTAGGAAGGGCCCTATGCAAGCTCTGCATGGTTATCGGCCATCTATAGAATACATAATCATTGCAACTTGGTGTTAGCTCCCTGCCAACATTGTCAGTCACTGCTGACACTCACTCTCCAACCACTGGAGACATCAATGGAGAGTGGTGGACTGTGCCTAAGTGGGACTTCTAATAAACTGCAGTGAACTTAGGCTCTAAGTTGCATAGGTTGCCATGATGTATGCCAATGAGCTTAAAATACTA